>JAQPPZ010017050.1:1498793-2997586 GCA_028583015.1 Wollemia nobilis
TGTTTTCCTCTCTTCTATAATTTTGGCATTAAACTATAAATATTTTAAATAATTAAAAAAAATCATCGACTTCTTCCCAACTCACCAACTCACCTAAATAAAATGACGAGGCTAAAAACCAAGCATCATTAATACCAAGAACATAGAATGCCCACAAAAATTTGAGGTAGCATTTTAAGGTAAAATTTGAGGTCAACTTAACATCATCAATATTTAAGGTAATATTAAATGTCAAGAATTTTAGAGGATCATAATATTTTTTAAAAAGAATACTTAATCAAAAATAGAGAAAACATGATGTTAAAAATAATTTTTCCATAATTAAATGGTATTATCGAAACCAATGGATATTTGCAGCAAGACAGAAGAAGCACTTTCTTTTAACTTCCTCCACATCCATGGATATTTGCAGCAAGACTATAATATAGGAGAACACTAAATCTCATGTGAGAATAATCAAAACTTTAAAGTTTCTAGGAGTATCGGACATATTTTAAGCGATCAAATATTTTAGACAAGTAGACACAGCATAAGAGGAGTTAAATGTCAGCCTAAAAAGCTATGGAAGAAAAATTTGAGAATTTATTTTAATAATAAACATTGAACCTCCATCCTCAATTCAGTAGGTGTTGCACACAAAAATATTTAACAATCAGTCTCCAAACATTCATACAATGCTTGAAAGTCAATTGTACAACATAAACCCTTATGAGCAATCATTGTGCCTAATGCCTCGAATTCAAAACATTCCTTCGGCACGGCGAAATTTTTACTTAGTCTGCGTGCATGTAAACCCATATTTGTCCCATAGTTATCGTTTTGTCTGTTTGTTTTCGTCTGTTTCAACTACAAATCCTTTTGTATGTAGGTTGTAGTATGAACTATTCTATTGATGTTAGAGCGTAGTTATCTTTTTTTGCAGTGATTTAGTCTGTAGCATGTAGTTATTTATTTATTTTTGTTTTCCTCTCTTAGTTCATATAAATTATTTCTTTATATACATAAAAATGTTAATATTTTTATAAAATAAGTTTTTTTCAAAGAATAAATAATTATTAAAATAAATTTGACCTTGGTGAATTTTCAATCTGAAAGAAAGAATATTAAAGTTTCCGTTTGATTTAAAAGTCATATAAGAGATCACCAGTGAGTTTTAGTTTACAGAAACATTATAATATATAAATTTTAAAAGTTATCAAACATTTTAATTTTATATGTTTATACTTAATAAGCTTAGAAGGTGACAGTTAAATTTGAAAAGAAAGAAGTCTTATGGTTAAGTTACGCAGGTTATAGGTAAATAATTATAATACGTCTTTTTGATAATTTTAGTTAAATATGGTTGTATAATTAAATACATTTTTTTTAAATTATAAATTGGTTTTGATTCTTTAATAATAACTTATTTAAAATTTTTAAATTAAATTACATGTTATAAATATTGGTTAATATTAAAAAAATTAAAAGTATCATATTAATTAATAATATTTTAATTTTAAATTGAAAATAAATTTTATTAAAAATAACAAGTTGAAATAATAATATCTAAAAGGGTTTATACCAAGTCATATTAAGTATAAATATTTTTTAAATGATTTATATATATATATTTTTAATTATATAAATAAAAAAATAATTTTTAACTATATATATTAGTTGTGTAACAATTCAAGTCTACTCACTTGATTGCACCATTAAATAAGTCAATTTATTTTATCGGGTATTTTTTTATATTTAAAATTATTGTTTAATCCTAACAATGTCTTTGGTATCACATTTTTAGTGTTACACCTAATAAATTATCATTATAAATTTTAATTAGTACAGACATATCATACCACTTTTGGATATCAAGACTGTTGCAAGTAGTTACCCAAGTGAACGAGATTGGCCAAATCTTGTAGAAGATGTCATTTTGTGGAATCAACTTGTCTTATTTATCATCATCTAACTCTTGTTCTTGGCATGAGAGATGAACCATGAGAGAGGTTGTCCTTTAGGACCCATATCATCTAAAGGGTGGACACATACTCTCCCAAATCCTTGACATAATGAACCTTGATCTAATCGATTAGCTTGTTCCTATTTTTATATGCAAGGGTTTTGCATATATATGCCTAGTGTCTAGTTGATTGTTTCACTACTTGGATTTAGACTTCAATGCACACTTTGATTCACATATGTTTATCCCATACAAAACAATGTGGCATAATTAGCTTCTATATTCATGATAAAACCTCTATAATCATTATGATGCATAGACATATCACTATACTCCAAGGAAACAACCTAAAGAAGATGTCGCATATCGTCTCTTGTTATAAGTACTAATTAGATCACTTGTTCTAACACATTCTTTCAGACTAAAGTCACTCTTGAGTCATGTTGTATGCATACTCGCATATCAACATAATTGAGCATTTAAGTATTTTATTCTTCACATTGAAAAGTATAAAGTTCAAATACTAGTTTTGTGTTTTAACATACAACTCATAAAAACTTACCAAGGTTACTAAGTTTTACCTCCTTAAAAATATTATGTGAGGTATTAAGGTTTCAATTTCAATACATACATCTTAATACAACTATAATAAGTTAAAAACTACAGATTATCACAAACAAAACCAGTAATTTCTATCATATTAAAATGAACCATTGATATGTTCAATTTGTTTAATGATAAGCTTTATTGATACAACAAATATATCAAAAGCTAACATCATACATAAACTAACTCTAGTCCATTTCTTTTAAATATTAAATCACATCCCTACTTCACGTAAGAACTTAATGAACTATTTACCATTTAAGCATCTCATAATAATTGTGAATTCTAGCTATGTTTTCACTAGTTTACTTTTTTCCACGAAGCCTAAAGTCTATAAAAATAATTACTTTATAAATCCCAAATAACCTATAACCAATTCATTAATTTAAATGTATAGATAGTATTGATTTATAACAGTCGACTTTACTCTATTTTCTTAGATTTTGTTACAAGGTGAATAAAGACTACAACATAAAATCATTACATACCCATTACAATTTGGCTGAGGAAAACTATTTTAAAATAAAATGTCAAACATTATTTTTTAGAGATTCACGGTTAAGGTCTGTACTCACATACAAGTCTACATATATCACTAAATTCTACTCACAACAATGATCAGACTTAGCTCCAACTTTATTCGATTTTCTAGGAGGCAGAATTCAAGGTGAGATCTGCAAAATAATTCTTTTAAGTTCGTGACCCCTATTAGTATACAAAAACTAATCTTTTACATTTCTAGATAAGTTTACTTGAGACGTATTTAAAAGATATTTTTCTCTTGGGTTCTCTAGAAGAATTTCAATGTAAGTTGTGCCCCGAATTTAAGCCTAATTGAACTAAAATTAATGATGGACCAAAACAAGAATAATCAAATTAACATTATCAAAAGACAATGGTTGAACCTCATTGAAATAATTAGAAATATTCATAGGAAAAGCTAAATTAATAACAAATTTCTTTCTAAACACAAACACTAAAAAACACATAATTTCATTGATGTTCAATATTTCGAAGCAACAATAATCAAAGCAATAATCTATGCAACTCAAAATAATTTCTAGTTTTCATAACAAGCTCTCTAATTACTTCAAAGCTCATGCATAACTCATGCAGTGGAACATATATAGTTTAGGTAATAATGAGAAATACATTGTGCATTATGAAACCAATTTCAATTCCAAACCAAGCTTCCATATTTTCATAAAATATGAAATCAATATCCAAACAATGAAATAATTTTTATTTTCACATAAAATTTTACTAAAAAAAAAGACAAACAACTTTTAAATTATTCCAAAACTTTATAAGCAATATTCCAGCCTGGTTATTATTGCTATCATTTGCTATCCAAGGTATTTTCTTCGAGCTCTTTCGCTTAGACTCCAGCTAATACCCAAAACAAACTATCATTTTTCTCACATTACTCTCTTGTTTTAAGTATATACTCTCCCAATATTCGCCTCCAATGTTGTTTTTATTATTTTTTAACTTCCTCTCTTCCCATTTCTCAAAAATAATGAAGTTTTTTCAAAAACAATCACTTTCTTAAATTATTATCTTATAGATTACTCTGCCATCATTTTCCCTCTCCTTCAGTCAGATCGTTGGTGATGGAGGCTTTCCTTTGTTTTAAATTATAATGCATATAAACATGTACAATATAATTTCTAATACTTTTATTCCATAATTATATTTGCATATTTTATTTATATGTTTTTACACAATTATAATTTTGGTTATCCCTATTTATAAAATTTTATTGATAAATGCACACAAACAATTTCCAATTCATTAATACTTAATGAATGAAGGCTCCCATGCCTTTGGCACTTTCATTGTCACCCTAAAATATATTAATGCTTATATATTTTTAACAAACAACAAACAAATTACTTTAAACAAAGCATACACATAATGTATTTCACTCTCAATGCACCTATATGAATCTCACCTACGTGAGATTCCATTTACTCACGAGCTAAATCATCAATTCCCCACTTACCTTTTCTATTGACTTTTCCTATCTGTCAAAAAATTGTCTCTGGTTCTACATAAACAAAACCATTAGTAGTACCATATTCCAAAGAAAAAGGCAAATTCATATCATCAATTTAATTTTTAATCAAAGGTCATGGGAGGAGGGTCGTTATAAGTTGAAAGAAGGGGTTTTTAAGGGTTCCCAAACCTTTTATAGAGAGGAAGTAGAAAATTCCAAAGATAACATCCAACTACTATAGAGAAGGGCTATCCCCATCAAGGGGATACATCCCCAGCCAAAGCCACTCCCACATAGTGGGATCATGAAAAAATAAAGAAAGAAAAATAAATAATCAACATATAAATATTATTAAATAAAGATCATACATAAATGACCATAGGTCAAACAATCCTCCCACCCTGTGGAACAAGAAAAAAAACTAGAACCTAAAATTACTAGTCAATGTGTTAGTCAAAACTAGGTCTTGTGAATCTTGTTGATCCCACTCCAGCCTAGAAATGGGAATTAAGGTACTTGAGGTGTATGAATATTCACTTTCTTCCTACTCGAACTAGGTCTCTTTCCCTCAACCTTGATTTGGTGGGGCTTAGATATGAGAGATGCTATCTTTAAAATATTATCTCTGGAAACCTTACCTTCTACCATCTCCAAAAGTTTAATGACCCTCCTCACACACACATTAGGAATAAGTAAAATATATAATAAACTTACCTTTTTTATGAATTACGCTACTATTGATAGCTTTTGTGAGTGTAGAACTAGATTCTAGCTATCGATAAAGGGAAGTGAGTCGACAAAAAAGGTAAGAAGAGAAGTGATGATTAGGTTCACAAGTATATGGACACTCACACATATTACATATCATGTAGACCTCAAGAATGTTTGGATAGTGTGTGCATTTTGCTTGAAAGTTTATTTGTTTGTGGAATGATCAAAAGTATGCATATAGTTTATGTAGCAATGATGGTGGAAGCCACTTAGTTGTGCATATGATTAAAATTTAGTTGATCACTTAGTTTGGTTGTTGTTTAATTACAATTGATTTTGATGAATTTCTTATTAATTGTGGATATGGTTAAAAGTGAGGATTAAAATAGTTAAATATAGACTAAGTAGGAAGATTGTTGTATGTGGGCATGGTATAGTAATAATAATAATAATAATAATAATATTAATAATAATAATAATAATACTAATAATAATAATAATAATAATAAATTATTATTATTATTAAGCATATGAGTTGTGTTAAGCATATGAAAATGTATCTTGGATAAAATTGAAAGCAAGCGTGTGAATCTACAAAAATTGCTTTTATTTTGGTTGAATTTTGTGTGCAAAGGATATTGGCTCAACCATGAAGATGCTAGTCATGTAGTATCATGATGAAGTGAAAGACCTTCTCCATAATGTTTGGTCGAGATGTAAGGAAGTGGAGGAGTGCTTTTACTTGATAAAAATACTGGTTTGTTGAATGTCGCCTAGGATTGGAGAAAGACAAGTGTGAGGGTTTGGTAAAAGGAGTAACAGTCCACTCAAAAAGGAAGATATTTAGGGAGTTGCTTTAGGAGAAAGAGAACAAAAGAAGGTTTTGGATAATAGGAACTTTCTAGAAACATTGGAAAATACATTGGTGAGATAGCACAACAAAATAGGATAGGTAATTCATATTGCAATATGTCATGAATGGTTTTCAATGAGCATATTAAATTTTTCAAAAAGAAAGAGAAAAGACATTTTGTGAATATGCTGGGAATAAATTTTTGTTCATATGTTTTTGAAACCAAATGGAAAAATTCATGTGAATGCATACAATTGTTGCTATGGTTGTTTTTCTGCCCATTTTACATATGTATTATATCCTTCATGTCAAATGAAGTTGGAAGTTTTTGGAAAACATGATTGAAATGCATGCATGTGAATCTAGAGTGCTGAGTGAATCTATGAGTTGTGTTTGCATATTTGATTATTTAATTTGTATTTTGACTTACATTCATAACATAGAGAGTCGTAATTTGATTTCTCTTAAACGAAAATAGAGTCATCAAGTACATGGAAGGTAGACCAGGTCTGATGTAGGTTTGAACTTTCGAGCATGTTGTAGATGAGAATGACCTATGTTGACTGTAAATGAATCCTCTATGATGCTTGTTAAATTGCTTTAAAAATTCCTTGTAATTCTGCATTGATATTAAGAGGGAAAAATTAAATAAAGTCTTGCAAGGTTGGTACGGTTACTGTGTTCATTGAATAGTATAGATAGGTTTTGTCAAAAGTCCCTCTATCATATTTATTGTAGGTTGAGCAAGTATTATGGTTCAATACTAAAATCTATACAGTATATTAGAAAGAACTATTTCTTCCAATGTGAAATATGTTTTAGTAAAAGTTACCTAGAAATGAGAAAGCTTGTCTGGGCTATTATTGGAATATCAAGTTATGTATTATAGGATAAATAATAAATATTGCTATCATTTATTTTACAAGTTAGAAGAGAAAAATTATTACGATTATGATACAAAATTTATATTTTCTTGGGTATGCTTAATGAAAGCACGAGATTCCGGGCAAAGGAAACACTAATTATGCAATGTAAGACGAAATGTAACGCTTTAACCTTATGCACCAAAACAAAGGAAAGAGACAATTTGGAAAGGAAAGAAAAGATGTAAAGAAATCACAGCCCTCTTTATTCAAATATCTTATCCTCGGTTACATAGACGTCTCCTCCCTTTTTAGGGGCTAGGAGCGTTAAATTTGTCTTTGTTACAATGTGTGACTTAGTCTTCCTCCTTCCGCGTGCCCACGATTGCAATGGGCGGGCCAAGATGATGCCGCCGCCGATGTCGATGAGTTCTTAACCTCCGCCGCTTCTCCCGCGAACAAAGAAACAACCAAGATGTCGTAGCATCCGCCGCAAATGAAAAGTGTTTGTTCTCTAAAACTAACGAAATATGCATGTAAACATTTGCCTGAAACAAGAAATACAATGAGTCCAAATGGATTCAAAACTTGACAGAAGATAGGAAAAGTTACCGTAAGGCCACCGCCACCGAGACAACTGGCCAATCTACCTTCAACCGGAATTCGTCCCCGGGCAGGACGAATTTCGACCGCAATCCGTCCCCGGGTGGGACGAATTCTTCCGTGTTGAAGAAACCGACCTCGTCGCTGCTCCAATGTCGGATCCCGAGACCTCGCAAAACGCCCGCAAACAGGGGGGTTATGTAATTGGGGCCATTTTGGGACGACCCAGATGGTCGGATTCTCCCAATTTGGCCTCTACCCTCGGGAATTTGACCTCGACACCTGCAAGTCAGCGAAACAACAAAGCGACACAAAACATACTAGAATCTGACCAAAAGTTACAAAATTGCAGCTATGGGTTAATCAAACCTAATAACACAAAATGCAACCTGAAAAAGTAATCTAAAATGCTCTAAAACTTAAAATAGGACTTGGGAAGTGCGGGGGTGCCCAAGTGGGCCTCCCACCGTTGGCACTTGATTTTGGAGCCAATCCACTAGGGATGGGCCCAAAACCTCTTAGGATTGGGGGTCGGCGAATTGGTTGGTTCATGTGTCCATGTGTTGGATTTGGGTCAGGTTCGAGCTTCCAAAGGCCACCCAACAACCTCCCTTGCAAAAGAGATTGGTGGATGTGGGAAGGTGAACCAAAAGGGATGCAAGTGGGTCTTCAACTCGGCAAAGACTTCGTTGCTTGAAAACTCCTTCAACCTCGTATATTTTGGGTGAGAAAAGTCCCACCTTTTATAGACCCATGGGGTCTCTTTTGGGAGGGAAGCACAAATGCCATGTGTTGGTCATAGGCGCCATGTGGCGCTCTTGTCTTCCCATGAGGGAGGGGAGTCCTCCGTTGACTTGGGCTTTGATAAATGCCTTTTGTGGCAGTCTTCTAACGGCCCCTCTGTCCACCTACACACGCGTGCAAGGCAGGAGTCATCAACTGACTGTTCTGGGCTGCCACTTGGCGCCATTTGCCTTTTTTTGCCCGTTAAGCTTAGAATTCGTCCCACCCAGGGACGGATTCAGAATTCGTCCTGGGGTGGGACGGATTCTATTTTGAATTCGTCCCCGGGTGAGACGAACACCGGGCAAAGTGTCCAAGTGTGCCAAATTGCTTCTTGACCTTACAAAATTGCTATGAAAGTGGTTAAGACCACTGTTTAACCTCTCGAGGGCTGCCCTGGGGGCCGTGTTTGTCAAAGCGATCAGTGTTTGCAATCACATAATCGGATTGGTGCTGTTTTGGTGTCTACGAGATGCCCCTTTTTGGGAAGCGCTCACGGGTGACGCAGATGTCGAGCAAAAATAGATAACCAAAGCACTAATGATTAGGGTTTCTTGGTAACCTAACCAACTTTTGATGCCCCAAGTATGGAAAGGGCATGCATTCTTGAATCCTTGCTTTCTGACGAGCTAAGGAATTTGATTTCAAGTATTAACCTATTTTGTTGAGGTGTGACTTGAACTTAGACATTGATCAGCATGAACAGGCAAAGGGCATTTTTATCCTCAGTGGGGAACCTTGTGTTCATGATTCACGAAATGCCAAGTGTTTGATTGATTTGATTGTTGCTTGTTTATTGCCCCAAGCAGGAGCGTGATTGTCTTTGTCAATGATTCTTTGAATGCATGTCATTTTCCTTAATTGGGTGTGTGATTGTTGGTTGGTGACTAAGTGTGACTACCCCCTCAAGCGACGAATCGATGAGGGAATGACCTTCGTGAGAGAAGCGACGAGTCGCTTGACCCAAGATGACTTGTGCAAGGGTGCCTTTAAAGGGTTTACCGTTAAGCGTGTGCAATTTTTCCAACATTTGGACCTATTTTTGGTGGGTGTTAACCCTTTTGGTGATGCCGTAATGAGGTGAAATCATCGAAAATCTAACTTCCCGTGGAGCGGTCCGGCTATTGTAGCCTTCTTGGGGAAGTAGGAGAGCGATAATTTGGACCTCGACATCGATTTTCTTTGCCTAGAGGTTAAGTGCAAGAGCACTTATGTCCGGCAATGTTTTTCTGTATTTTTGTTGAATTTTGTACTGTTTTTGAGTGGGCTTTGACCCTTTTGTGATGTCGTTTGGGGATGAAATTGTCTAAAATCCGTCTTCCCGTGGAGCGGTCCGGCTATGGTAGCCTTCTTAGGGAGTATGATAGTGACAATTTGTGACTCCAATGTCGATTTTGTATGCCCTTGTTGTCAGGTGCAGAGTAATCCCGTCGGGCAATTTTATTGTCCTGCTTTTAGTGCATTTTTAGTCATTTTTTTATTTTTTTTGTGTGCTGGCTCTGAATTCGTCCCCCCGGGTGGGACGAATTCCAGCTGGAGAATTCGTCCCCCGGGTGGGACGAGCGCTGATCGAGCGCTCGTCCCAGTCAAGGACGAATTCCAATGCAAAAGGCCTATTTAATGGCCAAAACTTGATTTTGGGCTCATTTGTGTCATTTTTTTCTTGCGATTTTGGAGCTCTGGGAGGAGGAGGTAATTCTGCGAAGCGAAGCGCCGCTGGAATTCTCTCTCGCCATCATGAGTGCACAAACTGGTTCGAGCGGCGGAGCCGAGGCGAGACCTGTAAGTGTCCCTAGAGTTTATTTTGCTTTTATTTAATGCATTGTTTTTGTGTTGACGCTTTTCAAAACTTTAATATTTTTTTGTGATGTTTTTGTTTAACATTTAAGGTTAGAAACCCTAGAACTGAAAATTTGATCTGTTATATATATATATATATTTTTTTTTGTGTTTGTGTTGTTTTGTTTTTTTTTTTTTTTTGCTTTGCAGGTTGTTAGGAGCCGGTACCGTGTACCCGCTGCATTTACTGAGGCGCGGTTGGCATTGACCAATGATGACTGGGAATGGCTTGATGCCCTTGGGCTCAAGCAGGTGGCTCGACCGGAGCCCGTGGTTTCGGATCGAGGCCTATCTCGACGGCCCCGATCAAGCTTTGGGATCCGCGGACCAATACTTTCCATCTCCCGATCAGGGGAGATGACTCGTGGACTCTTGAGGACGTCTATCGGTTGCTTCGGATTCCGATAGATGGTCTCCCTATTAGGACATCTCCGTTTGATCAGCGGACTGCTATACTTACGAGATGTTTTGGGCATGGGGGGCAGCTGGGTGTAGCAAACCCAGTGGAGACAACCGAGGTGGATTGCCAGGCTGGCGGGATTTTGGTTAGCTGGTGGAAGGAGAGGGGGGTGTTAGGAGTGAGGCACGCATTCTTGATGGGCCTCATTTCTAACATTCTTCTCCCTGATTCGTCAGGCGCGAGGTTCCCGTGGAACCCGCTGGATTTGGTGTGGCAGTTGGCAGTGTGCCCGATAGAGGCACCGTTGATTCTCGAGATGGGGACAGACTTTGTTGGCACAACTCTACGGGGAGTCGGATGGGGTCCGCCGTCGACAGCGGAAGGGTGTCGCTTGCGCTTTTTGTTGCGAGTGTCGGGGTTGGCAAGACATAGCTGTTGAGAGGCCTACCGGGTTACCGTGGATGACTCGGGCGGTGATGGAGGATGAGGAGATTGGTTACGCAGTTTTGTGGCGACGGTCTGCGGAGCAGGGGTAGAGTCGGCGATGGGCAGGTGCCGTTGAGCACTACACTGATGCCTTTTCTTGGCTCACTCCAGGGGAGGTGTTTTGGCGTCCCTATCGGGACTGTCCAGCCTGGCCTGAGGCTGGAGAGTGGCTCCGACGGGTACGGAGGGAGCGATGGTTGACTGGGCGGCACGGGACGGAGCATGAGTTCTTTCCGTACCGTCGGGTTACACGATAGTTTGGGGTGCGCCAGGGGTTGCCTGGTGAGCCCGTAGTCTATCGACGTCGGGGAGACGAGAGGGATCTGGAGCCACCGGTCACCGCGCCATTGGGCGAGGAGTCGGATGCGGTGATTGAGGTCCCGGATGTGGATGACGTCGGTACTACCACTGAGTATGACTCGTGGTGGGTATTGCGGCGCTGGAGAGGAGAGGGGCCACTGGGAGGCGCGGAGGCGGTAGTGGAGGATGCTGAGGCAGCAGGGGGTGATTGGGGGGGGCCGTTGGATGATGCAGACATGGTGGATGTGGGAGATGAGGATGTGGGCTTGGGTGTTCCGGAGCAGCCGGACATGCAGGATGTGGAGGCACAGTGGGAGCCTGAGCAGGCTACTGTCCCCGCGAGTCCTATGCGTCCGAAGATACAGAGGAGGTGGGGTCGGATGTAGGTGTTGAGATTGCGCGACTGACAGAGCTGTTGCGGATGCGGGATCCGGAGAGGGATCTTCTACGGGCTTAGTTGGCAGAGCGGGATAGAGTTTTGGCGCAGCGCGATGATGCATTGTCTATCTATCATCGGCGAGAGGCAGAGTGGTGTCTGTACCGGATAGACTTGGAGAGGGAGGTCATCCGCCTTGGCGGGCGGCTACCTGAGCCTTCGATCGCAGATCTTCTCGACGGACGAGGGATAGTTTTACTGAGCAGTCAGCATCATCTCGTCGCAGGCGGTTAGATGAGGGGGTGGTAGTAGGCATGATGCGGGGGCTAGTAGTAGCCTCCCTGCATGGTCCCGTAGGACCCACACCATGGGAGGTAGTTCCCGTCGCACCGATCCTACGTGATCATGGTGGTCGACGCCTTAGGTTGGGTTTTTGGATATGATTGCGGGGTCTGAGGACCGGTTTTGTAGCCTGTGGCATATTTTTGACGAATATATATATATATACCGGTTTTATTTTTGGTTTTGTACATGTGATGATGTGATTTTTTTTGTTATGCATGTTTATTTATTTTGATGAATGCAGATGTTATGATAAATGTATATGTTTTTGATGTCTATGTGATATGCGAGGTGAAATGGATGAATGACATTTGTGATGATTGCACTGTTGGCTGTTTAAGAAGCTCTTTATTTACATGGTTTTTCTTTTTTTTTTTTTTTGATGGTATCATAAGGATGATAAGTAGCGCAGATGGTTTTGGGATGAATGTAAGATTTTCTGAGATTCAGTCAGTTTTAACTCACCATCCATGACTGTACTTTATCTTACAAGACTTTTTGACCAAGGTATGAATCAGACTTGTTTTTGACCCAGTTATTTCATATCCCCCGTGTGTGCAATTGAGTTCATTTAGTGGTATTTGTTAGGATACCGCCAGTGCCAGATGGGCTTTCAACCGAACTTGTACCGAGGATCACCTAATTAGCTCCACGAATTCCTTTGTTGTATGTACTAAGATTAATCTGCGGTGTAATCCAGGATGCCATAAGCTAGCTCATCCACATGCAAACATTGATCTCGTACGCAAGTTAATGTGACAGATATATCGTCATGCGGGAGGTTTACTCCTGTTACCGATAGGCTATCAACCAAATTGGTACCGAAGCTTGCCTTATGACCTATAGAATGCTGAGAGTTCCAGGGATTCAAGGTCAACTCCCTTCTTTTCTTCAATTGTATTGGGATACTTGCTCATTGTAGTGATGAGATCACGGTTTATTTTGATTTGTTTTTCTTTCGAGCAAGGGATTGGGGATATGGAGTGATGAAAATCACCGTTGTTTGTGCCTTTTGATGTGTGCACTATAGTTTGTCAAATTTGGAGTTTTGACATTTTGTTTTTGTGTTTTGCAACTGTTGAGAACTTTAGGGATTCTTAGGGAATTGGGTAGGGAGGATGCTTGTCCTTTTGCCAACTCTCAAAGCATTCTAGGGGTCATTCGCACATGGGGATGAGCAAGATAACCGTTTCGCTTTGTGGTGACCTAGATTATTTTGCAGGTTTCGTCTTTCGTTCACACAATTTGGGAATTTTAGTGTTTTGATATGTGTTGGGATGTTACGTAACAAGGTGTATTTCAAGTATGACTCTACCTTCGTAAAATCTGTTCGACTTGATACACTACATGGCTAAAGAGGAAAATGATGACTGAATCATCGAAACTCTTGGTACATTCCTGGACCACCGACCGTAGTGTGGTAAAAGTTATGCTTGGTGTTTTTGTTGTTTTTGTAACATGAGACAATGCGGAACAAGGTGGACTATCGGAGCTATTGCAGCTTATGGTGCCTTTGACCTGTATGACTACAAATATGCAATGTATGGATGCAATGCTTAATGCAGCTATATATTTTTGTAATTTTGATGGATTGTTTTTGGTGAAGGTGAAGATGAGGTGCGAGAATTTGAATTTTTTTGATGAATTTGAGTATGCCTAGAATTGAGATGCAAATCTTTGTTGTTTTTGATGATTTTTGTTGTTTTGTTTTTTGAATTTCTTGATTTTTTTGACCAAGCGATTGCGATAATCGTTGGAGCTTTTTGGGTTGACCAAGAGATTGCGATAATCCTTGGAGTTTTTGTATTGACCAAGAGATTGCGATAATCCTTGGAGCTTTTTGGTGACCAAGAGATTGCGATAATCCTTGGAGCTTTTTGGTTTGACCAAGAGATTGCGATAATCCTTGGAGCTTTTTGGTTGACCAAGAGATTGCGATAATCCTTGGAGCTTTTTGGTTGACCAAGAGATTGCGATAATCCTTGGAGCTTTTTGATTGACCAAGAGATTGCGATAATCCTTGGAGCTTTTTGGGTGACCAAGAGATTGCGATAATCCTTGGAGCTTTTTGGTTGACCAAGAGATTGCGATAATCCTTGGAGCTTTTTGGTTGACCAAGAGATTGCGATAATCCTTGAGCTTTTTGGGTGACCAAGAGATTGTCATAATCCTTGAGTTTTTGTGACCAAGAGATTGCGATAATCCTTGGAGCTTTTTTTTTTTTGGTATATGGCTTTCTTAGATATGAAATGGTCGCAAATGAATGATATTCAAGGGTTCTGTTTCCTTGATACCGTCAAGAGAAGCTAGCTCGTACGTTCCCGGTCCTATTTTGCTATCAATGACATAAGGACCTAACCAATTTGCCGTGAATTTGTCCCTCATATGGGACGGCAAATTAGAGTTTTGTTGGTTTTCCTTCAGAACCAAATCACCAACCCGAAAGTCTCTTAGGTGAACTTTCATGTTGTAAGCTCTCTTAAGCCGCTCTTGATAGATACGTAAGTGCTCGAGAGCATTAACGCGTCGTTCGTCAAGCAACGTAAGTTGGTCTAATCGGGCCTGCCGCGCAGTGTTATCATCGATGAACTCCTGCATTGATATGCGTAGGGAAGGAATTTCCAACTCGAGAGGCATTATTGCTCTCGAGCCATACACTAGTGAAAACGGAGTTGCCCAGTGGGCGTCCGAATGCTAGTGCGATAAGCCCAAAGGGCAAGTGGGATTTGTATGTGCCAATCCTTATGACTTCCTGTGACGGTATTTTTAAGGATGGCGACTAGCATTTTGTTTGACGCCTCTGCTTGCCCATTTGCTTGCGGATAATAGGGTGTTGAAAAGTCGTGCTGAATTTTGTACTTTGTGGTTAAAGCACGCACGTCTTTGTTCTTGAATGATGGCCCATTATCCGAGATTATTTTGGATGGAATACCAAAACGACATATGATGTAATGCAAAATGAACTCCGCAATGCGGGGTCCTGTCGTAGAGGTTAACGGAATTGCTTCCACCCATTTGGTAAAATATTCTGTGGCCGTTATGATAAACGTGTGACGGCCTGACGATGCAGGGGAGATCTTTCCGATTAGATCGAGGCCCCACTACGAAAATGGCCAAGCAGACTGGACTGTCCGTAGGGCCTAGGAAGGTGCGTGCATCAAATTGGCATGATGTTGACACTTTACGCACTTCTTGACATACTCGCAACAATCTCGCTCTAAAGATGGCCAATAATAGCCCATGCGAAGAATGCGCTTTGCGATGGCCATACCGCTAAAGTGGCCACCACATGTACCGTCATGCGCTTGGGCGATTGCCCAAGTGGACTCTTGCTGGTCCAAACAACGAAGAAGAATTCCGTCATAGCTTCGACGATACAAAATGTCTCCTATCAAGACATACTTAGCCGCTTTTTGCTTGAATGTTCGTTTTGCGGCGTGCGTCAATCCAAAGGGAAGATTACCTAACTTGAGGTAATCTCTTATGGGTAAATACCAGTCCTGTTGATCGGAAACCTCGATAGTATGAACAACCAATCCCTTTTGAAGTTCTTCCCTAACAAATGCTGAATGGGATAGAACTTGTAAGAATAGCGTTGTGTTGCTATTAATGGGAGTGGGGGAAAACAAAGACCCCTAGTTGGCACGTTTCAAATAGTCTCGGATTCGAAAGAACTTATCCGAAGATGGTTCGATCTGGATCATGTGGACTCCTGGCGTCAAGTCTGAGCTTGCGCGCTCCATCGCGGGTTGCGATAAGGTTTTGACCCGAATGGTTGTTATATCACCGGAAAGGTCTTGCGGGATTAGTGACCCCAAGGAGGCCATTGTGTCCGCAAAATGATTCGATGATCGAGGGAGTGCCTCGATGTCATACCACTCAAGTTTTGCCAAGAATTTATCCACGAGGGCTTTATAGGCCTTTAGAACTGGGCATTTGCATTGATATACCCCTTTGACTTGATTGACGATTAACAACGAATCGCCAAAGATGTTCAAGCTTTTGATGTTCATGGCGATTGTTGTTTGAAGACCTAGGAGCAAGGCTTCATATCTCGCATTGTTGTTGGTGCACTGGAAATTTAATTTAAATGACAGGGGCATTGGAGCGCCCCGCGGTGTGAAGAATACAATTCCCGCGCCACCACCTTGCTCGCATTTAGAACCATCAAAAAATAAGGTTATGTCGGCTCGAGACTCGTGCTCTTCTGAGACATGGAAGACCCCATCATCGGGTAGTTCTATGACTAGAGGCTGATCGTCTTCAAGAGGAGCCTCTGCTAGTTGATCGGCTATGACTTGTCCTTTTATAGATTTTTGCCCAATAAACTCAATGTCAAATTCCGTCAACAACATGATCCATTTCGCCGTGCGACTACTATGATAAGTACGACTCATCATGTATCGCAATGGATTCTCCTTAGACACAACATACGTAGTGTTGCTCAGCATGTAGTGGCGTAGCCTTTGGTAGCAAACACCACCGCCAAGCGTAGTTTTTCAACGTATGCATAGTTAAGTTCGTAATCGACCAGGGTGCGGCTAAGATAGTAAGTAGCCTCGTTCTTTGTGAAGTTCATTCTTCCGGGCTAGCATTGCGCCCATGCCACCTCGCAGCCGAGATGTATAAGTAGAACGGCACACCCGGTCTAGGTGGTGCCAATACCGGCGGCGAAGCCAAGTACCGTTTGATTTCGTCAAAGGCCGATCGGCACTCGTCATCCCAATGAAATGTGACCCCCTTGTGCAATAATTTGTTCATGGGTCGGCATTTGTCGGATAATTGCGCTATGAAGCGTTTAATCGACGCGACCTTTCCTTGCGGACTTTCGAGCCGCTTGATAGTGGTTGGGGGAGCCATTTCAAGGATTGCCTTGACTTTGTTTGGGTCCACTTCGATGCCTCTCTTTGAGACTATAAAACCCAAGAGTTTTCCGTATGTGACGCCGAACACGCACTTCTTGGGATTCAGTCTGACCTTATGCTCTATGAGGCGATCGAGAATCTTGCTTAAGTCACCGAGATGATCTGAGCGCAAGAGAGACTTGGCTAACAAATCATCCATGTAATCTTCCAAAGTTTTGTGCATGTAATCGTGGAAGATATAAGTCATAGCACGTTGGTATGTAGCGCCAACGTTTTTAAGGCCAAAAGGCATGACCTTATAGCAAAATGTCCCCCAAGGCGTTGTGAATGCCGTTTTGAGTTGGTCTTCAGGATTGATACGAATTTGATTGTATCCCCGAGAAACCGTCCATTAGGGAGAGCATTTCGTGACCTCGTCGTAGCGTCTACCAATGCGTCGATGCTTGGCAAGGGGAAATCATCCTTAGGACTCGCTTTGTTTAGGTCTCGAAAGTCGGTGCATATGCGAATCCTCCCGTCGGGCTTCTTGACGGGAACCATGTTGGACAACCATGGCGGATAATCCACGCAGATGACAAATTGTGCATCCAACAGCTTTTGCAATTCGTCTTTGACCATCAAGGCCACAGTTGGGTGCATCTTTCTTAGTTTTTGCTTTACAGGCTTGATTTTCGGATCAAGCGTTAAATTGTGCATGACTAGTCGCGGGTCTAGTCCTCGGCATATCTTTGTACGACCATGCAAAAACTTCCTTCTTCTCTTTGAGAAGGGCAATATATTCGGCTTGCTCTTCGGGGGAAAGGCTTACCCCTGGCTTGAGAATCCGTGGATTCATTGGATCCGTGCCGATGTCCACGCCGCTCGCCTCCTCGACCGACATGTGGGATCCGTCCTCCAACCGATGTGGAGTTGGGATTAAATGGATATCATCACCGAGTTAAGATCTGCGTTTGGAACCTTGGGTCCCTCTTCAGCTTGAAAAATATCCTGAGTTGTCCTTGGGGTAAAATGAAGCATTTCATCGAAAGGCCAAGACTCGATGGTGACAATGGTGAATTGACGCGATCCCAGCCGATGGCATCCATGTCTAGATGCAATGACCGTGATGGATCGGTCGGATTGCGGATGGGTGCGGTTAAATCAATGGAGATCATGTGGATGGAATGAATTTGGTCTCCATAACCGCGGGTGTGATGACTTGATTCTTTTAGATGTTCCCTATACTTCGGATCCGGCTCTATGGGAACAGGCACGAATGGATCCTCTCTAGGTGCAAATTCATCTCTATGTGTGAAAAGGAAGGCGGGGTCTTCCTTTGGCACTGCCATCATGATGGGATCTCGAGGTGGATGATGCTCATCTTGAATTTGGAGCCATAGGTCTAACACTTGGTCCCACCTCGCCGGGTCTACGTGCCATTCATGTCCTAACAGTATACCCATCTCGTCCCATTAGATCTTCATGAGTTAGAGCGCGGTGATGTCGTCGCGCATGTCCGAGATAGTCCATTTCAGTTCCATCTTCTCGAATCGCTTTCATAGATCCAAAATTGTTCATCCTCTTCAAAGATCTCGTTGCTTGCGACATTGAGGACTCTTCCCTGCTCCAGTGAATTAATCCGGTCCCATTGCGGTTGTTCCACTCTTAGTGGAGGGACCCGATTCTCTTGAGACCGTGTTATTTCGTCTCGGAACCTCTAAGGGGAACAGCTTCATAAAGATGTCCGGCAGCCGTTGATGTTCTTTTTGAGGATTAATCTCCGAACTTTCGCTTCTCTCTAGCAAAGAAGAGGGATTACCGTTGCTGCCTGTGGGTGTTTTTTGACCATGGGAGGTAGTCTCCTAATGTGTATTCTGTATTCGGATTGGCATAAGGATCCAATGCCAATCCCCCTTGTTGCCTATTTCTAGGCCTTGCATATTTTCAACCAAGATGTCTAATGGCAGGGGATGGTTGAACCCTACCCCTGACTTGTCATATGGCATCTGATATCTTGGTTGGCAAAGGATCCGCATCCCTTGCTCATATCTGCCGAGCCCGTATCCATGCCAATTGCATTGGCCGAGATATTTTAGGGCAAATTCTGGGTTTGACAGATAATTGATGTTTTCAACAAAAGGCTCTTCGTCTGCTTCCTTTTGTTGGCATGGTTCAAGACCATGATCAAAGCCCCCATACACAAAATTTGTCTGGTTCGGTGGGTAGCCTAGAGGGACGATTGTTCCAATGGGAAGGCGAGGTCTTCCCATGTCTTGTACCGACTCCAAGTGTGGGGGTTGCCACAACATTTTGCACTAAGTATTCCCCAGTGCCCGTACTGGCCATTTCAACAATGATTGTTGATGATTGGGTGGGAGGAAACGGTAGTCCTTCCTGAGTCCATTCCATGTTTGGTGGTTCAAGAATCTTGGTTTCCGTTGCGTTGGGCGCTTCCTTTGTTGTTATTACTGAAATTGTGGGCAACTTTTCTTCTAGAGGCTTAACCTCTTCCATGATTTGCTTTCCCTTGTCCTTCTGTTGGGCCATGGTAGGTGGCGTTGGGATGATGAAGGAGCCGCATGATGAAGTCTCACCCGGCTGGGATTTTGTCTTGTTGGCCACCAGTGGTGCCTCGCGGTATTGGACCTCGTTTAGATGGATTTAATTGGAAATCCAAGTGCGTTGAAGGGAGGGTCGATTGAGGTATGAATTGTACCGCATTGCAATACTTGAAGGGCTCTAAGTCCATTGGGACTACATGTATTTCTCCTTCATAAGCATACTTCAAGCACAGGTGGGCGATCGAAGGGACACATTTCATATCCCTGATCCAAGGCCGCCCTAGCAAGATATTATAAGCCATTTCTCCTTCCAAAGACATGGCACAGTTGTAGGTATTGACTTTTGTCCTACCCGGATCGGTGAACGACCGTGCCGACCGTCGAGCATATTGCATCGTTAAAAGCTCGCAGTGTGTACGTGGAGGCCGTGGATGTGAGAGGTCGGCAGCTTCAAATGCTTCAAGGTCGTAGTGGTTATGATGTTACCGGACGAGCCAGATCTATCAAAGGACTCTCTTGTACGGAATCCCGTTGACCCGCGCGATAACGTGCAGGGGTGGATCTCGCCATGTCATTTGATATCGTTTTGACCTCATCTTCTCCGAATGTGATGACCGGCTCCGTACATTGTTTCACATGTCCCACGAAGGCGTTGAAAGAATTTGCCTCGTGGGGTTGTAATTCAATGGCTTTTAAAATGTCCATAAGAGCTTCTCTATGGGGAGCAGATTGTTGAATAAGCTCGTAGATGGACAGCCTAGCCGACGTGGTCCGCAAACTCTGCGTGAGTTTGGTTCGTATCGTGACCTCGGGTCTAGGCGGAGGTAACTCGCGTTGGGCGTTGTTGAGGATGCGATGTTGCTCGGAACTTCCCTCGTAGCTACCTCAGGGGCAGCTTCGGGTACCTTCCCGTTCCTTGTTACTATGCTAATCATTCCCACAAATCCCTGTGTGGGAAGATCTTGTCGCACCTCGTTAATCTGGAGTGGTTTTGTTTGTGCCTCGTGGGCTGGCAAGGGGTCCTTGAATACCCCCATTTGCTGGTTGTTTGGTGCGATGGGATTGTCCACAACTAATGTTCGGTTGTCGATCAAATCCTGGACTAGTTCTTTGAATTTCCAAGGACCCATTCAAGTCATGTCCTCTCGCGCCTATGGAATCTACAATACAATTCCTCTCTCGTACTCCCCTAGGCTTGGGAATGTTAGGGTCTATAATTTGGATTTTCGGCAGAGTGACTAAATTTGCCGCCGACAAGCGGTCAAATAAGGAGTCCCTAGACTCCGCATATGGGGTGAAATTTTGCCTAGGGCGACGCGGGTAATTTTGCTCCCGTCTTCTATTATCTCTTTCATAAGCGGTGGAGGCACCGCCCGGTAGTTAGCCTTTGAGGCCGCGTTTCTTGCACGATGCGCGGGAACATTTATCGCAACTTGGTTGACTCGCAGCGTGTTGTGGTTGCGTTGTCCCGGCTTTAGTGGTTTTATTCCACTCTTTCTTCTTAGGCTTGGCAATTGCGCCTTCGCCTATCTTAATCTCTTCTATGACTCTGGCTTGCGCCAAAGCTTCTTCTAAGTTGTCGTATTGTCGCAGCAACAATAGACCGTAGATTGATTTTAAGCAACTTTTTGTGAACATCTCGCGTGAGATCAGACATAGGAGGACGGTAGGGTAACCTAGAAAGCAAAGCTCTCCATCGATTCCCGTACGCTGCCATTGTTTCCTCTTCAAATTGCTTGAGGCTCGCTAAATCACTTAGTGATGCCTTCTTCCTTGTGTTGAAGGCAAAGCGTTCAAGAAACGCGTCTACTAATTGATCTAAATTGCTTATGCCTTGTTTGGGCAGTTGTGTGAACCAATCCGAGGCAGGGCCTCGCGAATGTGGTTATGAATGTTCTAAGCAACAATGCGTCATTATCTTGGATGCCGAAGCATTGGCTTAGAAATCGTGTAACGTGTTCCTCTGCGTCCTCTTCACCTTTAAAAACTGCCAATTGAGGCAACTTGAAGTGTTCGGGGTAAAGAGGTGTAGGCACTGAGGGATGCACCGGATTACTGCGGAGTAGACGTAATGTGGGTTTTTGATGCCCAGCAGCTTTTGTCTCCACAAACTCCAAACGCTCCAATAGCGCTTGGTATGCATCGGAAGATTTTACTTCTTCCTCTCTTGTTCGCTCTTGTTGCAAGTTACGGTAAACTGGAGGCCTATGGAGGGGTGGCCGAATGGCATCCTTCCCGCCTTGATGGGGAGTTTCAACATATTCCTCTTCTCGGTTCATACTCCTCGTAAAATTCTTGAGGAGTCTCTCGGGCGAAACCTATGACCCCGATCAAGCTCTTGCCGAAGGTACCCATCATTGTTTCGGGGAGTTGCCTCCCTCTCGAATCTATGAGGTCTTGGAGGCAGAGCTTGACGAGGTCGTGGAGACCTGTCCTGCACCAACGGATTACACCTCTCATACTGTTCAGCTTTTTGGATGCGAGGGGTTGGCCCCCTCTCATGTATTTCATAGCGTAACTCATCCGCTTCGCGTTGCATGCGCTCTCTATCCAAGCGGTGTCGATACTCTATCTCCTGATGACTTTGTTTAAGCCGCATGATTTGGGCTTGACGGGCGGTATATCTGGCGACAACTGGGTCAATTTGGTCTACCCTATTTTGCTCAGGAGGTTCGAATGTTTCTTCTATGTGTTTACCTCGAGTTTGTCTGGTCTAAGGTTTCACGGGTCGCTTCCTCCGTCGAGGTAAGCGGTATGTGCTCGAGGTTCCGGCCTCAAGGGGTGATCATGATATCCCGCTCGGTGCGGAAATGCAAGGTTCCCGCATTGTTTGTTGCCCTCGAGGAATGCGATGGCTTTCCTCGTACTCCCTTTCACGGGTGTAAAGGGGGTGGGCAGAGTTAGGTCGCCCTATGTAAGGAGCCCCGCGCTCCGGATTTGGTCTCTCTCGTTTCGATGATAGGTAAAGAAGGGACGCCATATCCACGTTGCCCCTCCAAATGGACGGTGTGCCCGTCTAACGCTTCATCGCGCGGTGGCCACTCATGCCTAACTTCAAGAGGTGATTCTCTATTTATGTCAAGGTCTACATGTAAGGCATCTTCCCGAAAGGGGCTACTTTGAATAGGCATACCCCACCGAGGATTCTCAATTGGATTCTTTTGTAGGTTAGACCTATAAGGTGGTATGACCAAATCCTCGAGGATTGAAGTGAAGGCGACTTGTGCCTACTTTTTGTGTACCTTCCGGAGCTTCTGCCCTTGATTGGGCTTGATCACGGGTGTACACCATTGCGGTGCTTCTATGCTATCTAAATAAGTTTTTATCTCGTTTATGATTTTTTTTTTTTTGTCTACACTAAGCAGAATTAAGCACACACATTCACAAAACCGTGATTATCTCTTTTAAGGATTAAATGGTGTGTCCTAAACTGGTTTAGTGCATTTTGATGTTTTGTTTTGTTTTTGTAGGTTTTGAAGATCGTTTAAATGCATTATGACGGCTCATATAACTCCCAAAACGGTAGCCCCTTCAATATACCAACCAGGCCGATATACCAACCTCTCTATATACCCGCCCTTACGAGAGGGAGACTATAGGTACGTGAGAGCAGAAGGTACGTGGTACGTAGGCGGTACGGAAGGGGGATTGTCCCGTTAATGGCACCTACCATAGAAAACTTATCCTCGCGCGCATGGGAATCACCCCAGCCGACACTCGGTCCTGTCTTCGTCAGGATTTACGCCTAACAACAGCTGACAATCGGGAAATGGATGCAAATCAAGCCAAGGTGGTGATGAAATCCACCAATGGTCTTGATCAAGGGTCGGGTCTTACGACCAGCCTCCTTGGTTTAAAATTGTTTCGTGATGTGTGTGGGATTCATTTTATTCAACAAAAATGAAACAAGCATACATGACTTTTCTTATGCAATGCAGAACAAGATGAAAACAATCAAAGGAACAGAAACATAAACAAAAAATATAACAGAGATCATGAAAATCCCTACCTCTTCTCTGCCTGCTCCTGTTGTCTCTGAATTTCTGCTCTAAAAATCGGAGGCAGGAATTCGTCCCTCTGGGAGACGAATTGCGTAACGTAATTCGTCCCTCCCGGAGACGAATTTGAATTCGTCCCAGTGGTCAGACGAATTGCAAAAAAGAATTCGTCCCTGTCAGAGACGAATAGCAGTCTGCAACAAAAAAATGTACCTGTCAAGCACAAAACACAAAAATTTAATCAGTTTCTATGATTTTAAAAACCAGGGAACAGGGTCCCACCGTGATCGCCACTGAAAGCACGAGATTCCGGGCAAAGGAAACACTAATTATGCAATGTAAGACGAAATGTAACGCTTTAACCTTATGCACCAAAACAAAGGAAAGAGACAATTTGGAAAGGAAAGAAAAGATGTAAAGAAATCACAGCCCTCTTTATTCAAATATCTTATCCTCGGTTACATAGACGTCTCCTCCCTTTTTAGGGGCTAGGAGCGTTAAATTTGTCTTTGTTACAATGTGTGACTTAGTCTTCCTCCTTCCGCGTGCCCACGATTGCAATGGGCGGGCCAAGATGATGCCGCCGCCGATGTCGATGAGTTCTTAACCTCCGCCGCTTCTCCCGCGAACAAAGAAACAACCAAGATGTCCGTAGCATCCGCCGCAAATGAAAAGTGTTTGTTCTCTAAAACTAACGAAATATGCATGTAAACATTTGCCCGAAACAAGAATACAAGTGAGTCCAAATGGCTTCAAAACTTGACAGAAGATAGGAAAAGTTACCGTAAGGCCACCGCCACCGAGACAACTGGCCAATCTACCTTCAACCGGAATTCATCCCTGGGCAGGACGAATTCTGACTGCAATTCGTCCCTGGGTGGGACGAATTCTTCCGTGTTGAAGAAACCGACCCGCCGTCGCTCCAATGTCAAATCCTGAGACCTGCAAAACACCTGCAAATAGGGGGGTTATGTAATTGGGGCCATTTTGGGACGACCCGCATGGTCGGATTCTCCCAATTTGGCCTCTACCCTCGGGAATTTGACCTCGACACCTGCAAGTCAGCGAAACAACAAAGCGACACAAAACATACTAGAATCTGACCAAAAGTTACAAAATTGCAGCTATGGGTTAATCAAACCTAATAACACAAAATGCAACCCGAAAAAGTAATCTAAAATGCTCTAAAACTTAAAATAGGACTTGGGAAGTGCGGGGTGCCCAAGTGGGCCTCCCACCGTTGGCACTTGATTTTGGAGCCAATCCACTAGGGATGGGCCCAAAACCTCTTAGGATTGGGGGGTCGGCGAATTGGTTGGTTCAGGTGTCCATGTGTTGGATTTGGGTCAGGTTCGAGCTTCCAAAGGCCACCCAACAACCTCCCTTGCAAAAGAGATTGGTGGATGTGGGAAGGTGAACCAAAAGGGATGCAAGTGGGTCTTCAACTCGGAAGCACTTCGTTGCTTGAAAACTCCTTCAACCTCGTATATTTTGGGTGAGAAAAGTCCCACATTTTATAGACCCATGGGGTCTCTTTTTGGAGGGAAGCACAAATGCCATGTGTTGGTCATAGGCGCCATGTGGCGCCTTGTCTTCCCATGAGGGAGGGGAGTCCTCCGTTGACTTGGGCTTTGATAAATGCCTTTTGTGACAGTCTTCTAACGGCCCCTCTGTCCACCTACACACGCGTGCAAGGCAAGAGTCATCAACTGACTGTTCTGGGCTGCCACTTGGCGCCATTTGTCTTTTTGCCCGTTAAGCTTAGAATTCGTCCCACCCAGGGACGGATTCAGAATTCGTCCTGGGGTGGGACGGATTCTATTTTGAATTCGTCCCTGGGTGAGACGAATACCGGGCAAAGTGTCCAAGTGTGCCAAATTGCTTCTTGACCTTACAAAATTTCTATGAAAGTGGTTAAGACCACTGTTTAACCTCTGAGGGCTGCCCTGGGGCTGTGTTTGTCAAAGCGATCAGTGTTTGCAATCACATAATCGGATTGGTGCTGTTTTGGTGTCTACACTTAAGTGTTGAACTCGTATCATGAAAGTTTTGTAAATGGAAGTGTGATTTGTTCACCATAGGTAAAGGTAAATTGTAAACACATACCTCTATATTGTGATTTTATTTAAACCTCTAGTTGATGGGATTGATACCCAAAAATGACATTAAGTAATATATTTTATAAATGAGTAACTTAATTGGTTTTGTTGAAGAGAATTATTCAGCTCTACAAATTATAAACTTTTGAAAACATGGAAATCAAACTTGTTAGAACAACGATGGTTATGGTAGAACCATTCACACACATTTAATGCTATGAAAGGTAAACCAAATCTAGACCTACCTAAAAAATGGTGAATAATCAATTTTTTTTTTATCTTTAAGTAGGGATAAAAGAATTTATAACTTTTTTTTTCTCTATTTAATCCTAGGCTGAAGTACAGGTAATCTAATGCTTGGGGTGCAATCCTCAATCTGAAGGAAATGGTTACATTTGTTAAAAAATAAATAAATAATTATTTAAGATGACTAAACTATCAAATACTATGTGAATCAAGGTCCAAATGCTTGCTAGGTTCTAAAGCCTTTAATAATGATGCACATCAACCTTATTAAAATTTAAAAACCTCCAAAAGGAAGACGTTACCTATGTGGTAGTTTTACCCATTGGAAAATTTTCTTAATTTGAAGAAGGCTGCATTGCATTTTGATTTTCATGGTTGTTGTATTCCTTAATTTAATAATTGTTCAATTATAGAAAAATGGTACGATATTTGAAGGCATGGAATATTAAAGAACGTCTTTGGATGTATTGAACGAATTATGTTATATAGTATGAAAGCATGGCTTAGAATAGTCAATATTTAGCTTTGAGAATGTATCAAACCATAACCTAATCTAATTAGAACTTCACTATTGAAATATCACTTGGTGAAAAGTTAGAAAATAGGTTTTTTGATGTAGTCCGTTGGGGATGATACAACCATGAAACAATGAAACCAAACACTTTTAAAATATATAGTCTAAGTGATTAAACTTTCACCAACTAAGCATCAAGTGAGAAGTATGCTCATTATCACCCAAAATCATTGAGACACGAGTATGCACTCAAATTTTTATGAGAGCAATCATAGAATGATAGAATTGGTTGAAACATGAGCTCAGTCAGAACTACATCGAGATGGTGGTATGAGATGCCATCCTTGGATTGCTACTCAATGGTAATGGTGATAAATCCCTTTTTCATATAAATTTTCTCATTTATACTCGATGTTTGGTATGGGATAAATAATTGAGAGTCATGATGAGCTTGTGAGATGAATTCCAAGATTAGTGAATTGACATGGCACTGACCGAATCTGATAAGAGGATAATTAGTTATTCATGGAGGCATATGTATTCTGATCCCTTGCAAATAATTTATTAAACAACTCAACGAAATATGTCATGGGTTCAGAACAAGTTCACTAGTGAGGTCATGGGTTCACCAATGTTAAGGGATGGGGAAAGAAAGCGTCCACCCTCTATGTATTATGGACCCTAGAGGATAACCCCTATCGTGGATCGACCCTAATTGTAGAAAATAAGGATGATAAATGAGACAAGTCAAATCCACTAATGGCACCTTCATGAGATTTGGTCAATCTCATCCACTTGTATGGATATCTACAACATTCTAGAATCTAAAAGTGGTATGATATGCCTATACTATATGTAGTATATGATATTATTTCTTTGGATGAAAAAAAATTCTATAATATTGAAAGCAATATTATAAGCAAAACTATAGTTTAGAAACAAAAAAAATACCCAGTAATGCGCTTGTAATTTTTAGTGATATAACCAAATGAGTAGACTTGGGTTGTCACATATGGTACTAGAGCAAAAGTGAATCTAAGTTGTAGAATCTAAATAAAAAATTCGTTTAAGTAAAATGCAAAACTAATAATTTATCTTTCACCTACAGGTTAAATGACACAGATGCTGCAAGGTGGGTCTTCATGAAATATTGCAGGAGATAGGGAGGAAGAAACCATTGAAAGACCAGTAAGGGTACCAAGAATATGAATAATATGAGAAAGTCCTCAACATTAAAGAAGGTTGAAAATATTGAATGAACCATCTCCTAATAAAACTATTAGAAAGGATGGAAATCTTGCCAAATTTGTTCAATTATTGCAAACCCACATGGATTAGCAAAGGGAAGATATGGCCCAATAGAAAACTCACATGATGTAGAAATAAGAAATTATTGTCCAACAACATCGGGTCATTGAAGAATTAGCTAGGGGAAGAGAATTTGGATCGGGCAGGGTAGATGAAGCACCTAGAGAATGAGAGGAATCCAGTACTAGAAGGGTGAGGGTGAGTAAAAAATTGGATAGAAATCTAATGAATATTGAGATATCCAAATTTAATGGGAAAGGTGATGGTGATATTGCAAAAAATTGGCTTAGTGAGTTGGAGTTGTACTTATCCCTGGTGATCAAGAAGGCATGTTAGTGTGGGACTACCATCAAAATTTCATTCAACTATTGAAATATGAATCTCAATATGAGAGCAATGAAGAAATGTAGACTCAAAAATTCATTCTGGGATTACATCCTAGAATCATGATGGTGGTAAACATGCACAATCTTGTTAACCTACCTACAGGGTTTGATTTGGCAAGGAAAGAAGAAGCCAATTAGGAAACTAGAAAGACATATTTCAACTATCAAAAGTTGTCTAAAAAGGAGAAAGATGATCTCAAGAAGTGAAAAAGTGTTGGGCTTATGAGATGGAAAAAATATTAAAACAAGAAACCCAAAGGATAAGAGAAAAATAGGCAAAGTGGGAAAAATAAGCCTAATTATCACGGGGGTAAGTTCAAAAGGGATGGTAAAGAGTTTCCCAAAATATAGGATAAAAGCCCCGTAGGTTAGGAAAAAACTAGAGAAACTACACCTCTGGATAGAAATGAGAGTAGTAGCAGGAGAAATAGAGGTCCACCAAAAATATGCTATATATGTGAAGGATCTTATTATGCCAAAAAATACCCCCATAGAGCTGATCAATTTTAGAAAGCACCAGAGGAGACCAACCATAGGTACTTTTAAACTTGAAGGTCAAATTAATTCTTTCTTAATAAATGGAATTTTTTTGATAAAGATGTGCAAATTTTGATATAAAGTGGATCAACAAGTAGATTTATCTCTACTAAATTAGTGAGGGACATTCTTGTTAGACTTAGATTTTTGGCCAATATTTGGAAGGTAGAATATGGGTCGAGGCAAACCTACCAAGTTAACCAATGCCTGTTTGACCCTCACATCATTTTACCACAAGGAAAAACTAGTCGACATATATATGTGGAACATTTGCATGTATTTGATATCATTCTAGGAGTTGATTGGTTGAAAGTACATAAGGGTATTCTAAATTTTGAAGAGAGATGGGTGGAATTCATGGATGAATCTAATCAAAGGATTAAAATTCTACATGGGTGAAGAGATGCTAAACCACATTTATTATCTACAATGCAGATAAAGAAAGTTCTTAAGAACAAGGGAATGATATTCATAGTTAATATGAATAAGAAAAATGAAACTGAGATAGAATCTAACCTCTTTAAAAATCATCTCATATTTGAAGAATATAAGGATGTGTTTTCAGAGGACCTTCTAGGGTTACCTCCTCAAAGATAATTTGATTTTTCTATGGAGTTAATTCCTAGAGCTGCACCTATAGCAAGGACACCATATAGAATGACTCCCATAGAACTACAAGAGCTCAAAATGCAACTTCAGGACTTCTTGAAAAAAGAGCTAATCAATCCAAGTGTGTCATCTTTTGGAGCCACTATCTTTTTATTAAGAAGAAATATGACACTTTGAGGATGTGTATAGATTATCGGATGTTGAACAAGGTGACTATCAATAATAGATACTCATTACCTAGAATTAATGATTTTTTTGACAAATTAAAAGGAATAACCATATTCTTAAATATTTATTTAAGATTTGGTTACCATTAGTTGAGAATACCATAAGAAGACATTTCTAAAACATCATTTTGAACAAAATATGAATATTTTGAATTTTTGTCCTACATTTTCGGCTAACTAATGCCCTAGTAATATTCATGAATCTCATGAATAGAATTTTTAAAGAGCATTTGGATTAGTTTGTGCTCATATTTTTGGATGATATATTGGTCTATTCCAAGAACAAGGAGGAACATGACCAACATATAAGATCTGTGCTTGATATTATGAGAAATAATTGATTATATGGAAAATTATCAAAGAGTGAATTTTATACTCTACAAGTACAGTATCTAGGATACATTATCTCTACAAAAGAGATAGCAATAGATCCCAAGAAAATTGAAGTAATCATTGATTGACCAAAACCTACCAATGTAATAGAGGTGCAAATGTTTATGGGTATTGCAGGATACTACAGATGATTTGTTAGAGGTTTTTCAAGAATTGCCCAACCCATCACAAACCTTCAAAGAAAAGGAAAAGCTTTCAAATGGATAGATCAGTGTGAAAAGAATTTTTGGTTTTTGAAAGAAATATTGACAACTGCACCAAACCTATAATTGCTTGATCTTAATAAGTAGTTTACAGTGTGTATAGACACATAAATTGAAGTATTAGGTCGGAATTTGATCCAATATGATGCAGTTATTAATTATGAGTCCAGGAAACTTAAGAGGCATGAGGTAAATTATGTCACTAATGATTTAGAGTTGGTTGTAGTAGTACATGACTTATATATTTGGAGACATTACTTGTTGGGAAAGTTATTTTAATTAAATATGGATCATAAAAGTCTAAAATACCTATTTACTCAACCTTTATTAAATGGCATACAAATATGTTGGATGTAATTTCTAGATGAATATGATTTTGGCATTTATTATATAAAGGGTGAGGAGAATAAGGTTGTTGATGCTCTAAGTATGAGAGGGTGTATTCCAACAATGACAAATTATCATTATGATATGATCTATTAGATCAAATTATATTATCACAAGGAAATAATGATTTTTTTTCCAGTCATGTAAGGTTTAGGTTGAGTAAGAACTAGAAAAGATATGGACTTCACATATAAAGATGATCTATTATTTTATAAGAATCAGTTGGTCATTCCAAACATAGATGGGTTGAGAGAGGTTATTCTTAAGGAGGCTCACAATACTTCTTATTCTACGCACTCGAGAGGGGTAAAAATGTACAAGAATTTGAGAAACACTTATTTTTGGTTAGGAATGAAAAATGATATCACTAATTATGTGGCCAAATGTTTGGAATGCCAAATAGTGAAATTATAAAATCTTCATCCAATAGGAAAGTTGTACCCTGTAAATATTAACATGTGAATTATATTGCTGCAATTAGCAAATCTACGGCCTGTAGCGTAGCGCCATTTACGCTGAAAAGAAGAAGAATAAAAAAAACGGTGTAATCCGATTCTTCAAAAAATTAAAAGCAACAGAGTCATAAGTACCTTGGATATTCTTTGACAATTACAATAATGAGGAAAAGAAAAACAAACAAATTGTTTTGTTGTCCACTTTTTAAACTAAGCACTCTACAGAAGATGCCCATGGTAAGGAAATAACTACTATATTAACTAAAAGCAATTGAACCAATTATATCATTTGCTAGCTTGCCAATATGATTGTAAACATGGTGTATGGTGTACTCATAATCTTATCAGAGTATATATATATATTCCTTCAATAGGTATTGCTTTCAAACATGGTAACATGTGCTATGAAAAATACTCTTTCTTTTGATGGTGAAAGTGAACTATTATCATATACACCATCGTGATGGTAATATATATTTTTGCATCTCAAGTTAAGGCAAGAAAGTAATCAAAGTGTTTGCCAATTTGCATCAAGGTGTTTACTCATGCAAGGATTATTTTTTCTTACCCACATTGCCGTCATTTTGGAAAAACATTAATAATAGCATTTACTTGGACAATTTTTTAATATTTTTATTTGTAATGTTCACAGAATCACACTTTTAAACGAAGAAAATGACAATGGACATGCTTCTACGAAGAACTACAGGATGACACTTATAAACGAAGAAAAGGACAATGGACATGCTTCTACGAATATATTTTGGCTTTGAAATCAACTTGATTACCAAAGTCAAATATTAAAAAAAAAACCAAACGCCTTTTCCCTCCTCATAAACTTCAAACAATTTTTTAAGCGGCTTCTCTACAAAGGGAAGCAACTATATTTAAAAGTAAAAAAAAAAAAATATTAAAAACAAAGTATTTTGATTTCTTTCTAAACATAAACCGTCGCCTGAGAGATTCGAACTCTCGCGGGGAAACCCCATGTACTTAGCAGGCACACGCCTTAACCACTCGGCCAAAGCGACTGTTATGCCAGCATTGTCTTCAAAATAATTTCATGAGGAAACAAAGCGCTGCATTGAAGACACCCATTAACTAGTCAATGTAACAAACTTCCACCAGTTTATGGTTATATTTACATGTTGTATTCTTATCCACTACATGTACCTAGTTTGCATTTGAAAGAACCAAGATCGAAACCTTTTAAACTCGCTGCCAAATAAAACTTAAGGTAATATAACATAGAGTAAACCGCATCAATGCTAATCCTGTAGAAGATTAGCCCTGTTTTAGGCTTTTAGAGTAGGCCGCTGCCATTACATCTCCATTTTTATTTGGTCATCCACATTCCCTCTGTAACATTTATTATCATCGATGGCTTGAGGAATTCCCTCTATTACCCTTGATGTCTTTCATCGATGGTCAACAAAGAAGTCCACTACCCTGGAGCTGTATTTCAAATTAGTTGACAAAAGTTGGCATAGTGACTTGTGGATTGGGCAATCTCAAACTGTGATCAGAAATCAATAATACTCGCAATCCTTTCAGAATAACATCAATGTAGTTATAGTCCCCTCAAGAAATTACAGAGCTAAGAACATAAAACATCATTTTTTTTTGGCTAGATTCTATTGCTGACGATAACAATAGTAATATGCAACTCTGGCATATGAATCAAAACAGAAGACGCACTTTCTTTTAACTTCCTCCACATCCATGGATATTTGCATCAGGTAGGAGAACACTTAATCTCATCTGAAAATAATCAAAACTTCTAAAGTTTCTAGAAGTATCGGACATATTTTAAGCGATCAAATAATTTAAACAAGTACATCGAACCTCCATCCACAGTTCAGCATGTGCTGCAGAGTCACAAACTACTACACAAAAATGTTTAACAATCAAATGCTATGTTCCCTCAAAACAATCATACAATGCTTGAAATTCAATTTTAGAACATAAACCCTAATGCCACCGAATTCAAAACATTACTTCGGCAGGGGCGAAATTTTTACTTAGTCTGCTTGCATGTAAACCCATAGTTGTCACTAGTTATCGTTTTGTCTGTTTGTTTTAATCTGCTTGAACTACAAATCCTTCTGCAGGTTGTATGAACTATTTTATTGATATTAGTTTGTAGAATGTGCGTAGTTATCTTTTTGCACTGATGTTAGTTTGTAACATATGGTAGTTATGTAGTGTGTTTGGTTTGCTCCCTTCTATATCTTTGATATTAAATTATTATTTTAATATATATAATTTATATAAATTATTTTTTTACATATCTATAAAAAATATTAATAATTATTAAAAAAAATTGCTCCAACCTTAAATATTTTTCACATGTAGAAATTTACACCGAAAGAACTGTCGAAAATTTCAAACCACTTGATAGTCTCGTGAGAGGCAATTCAAACAGACAGACAGAGGCAGAAAACAAGATGATTTTCGTTAAACAATAGGTTCAAGACAAAGGGGATCTACTGAGCATACAAATTGCGGAATACACCGCCTGCGGTATACACCGCCCAAATGCAGTATACACCACCCAAATGTAGTATACACTGCCCAAATCACCTGCATTGTTGTTGTCCAGGAACCTGGTGCTGCTGCACATAAATTACAGAATGAGGACCCAAAACATACATTTATAGAATGTAGAGGAACTCTCCAGAAGCACATGATGGTGGGGGAATCTCTAGATCAGCTGGAACTTACCTACTACATTAAATGACACACCTACTTATTCTACCAGATGGTGGGGGAATCTCTAGATCAGCTGGAACTTACCTACTACATTAAATGACACACCTACTTATTCTACCAGATGACAGGACGTTGGAGGTAGCAAAAACATGTGTGGAAGGTGGTGCCCCCAAGCCATTCATGAACACTCAAAATTTAGATTAAAATAATTTCCAACATTCCCCCTTAATCTAAATTCCAACTAATACAATAACAATAATTTGTAGTTTCAAAGTCGTTGGGCTGATACCAATTTGAAGAAACAAAATGTGCCCCAGAGCACTGTCTCTTGCAGCGAAAGAGGGATAAAAACTTGTGCGTCAGTGAGATAGGGATAGAAATAAAGGGGGCACAATTTTCTAAAGTTGCAAATTTAAAAAGTGTCGCGGATCGCAATCGCAAAGAACACGACACTGAGAAATTGGCCAATGCGAGCGCTTTAGGGAGAAAAATGAAAAGGAACTTTTGCCAGTTTTTTTTTCTAACTCCTTTAATCTCCAAATCGTAAAACAAAGGTGAGGAAGATGCTTTGCGTGACGTAGGTTTAGAGACATAGGGAGTGGGAGAAACAACAAAATAGAAGTAAGACAAAATACCAATGCCCTAAATCGCTTGAATTAAAAGAAAATGACACAAATTAAAAGAAAATGACACAAATCGCATTTCTCAGGAGCACTAAAGGGAATTTAAAATTAACACCACCATGAAGACTCTGCAGCCCTGCTCTGCATTGCACTGATGCTTTAACAAATAGCAGAAACCAAGACTGGAACGACGCCACCATCCACTACATGAAATGCATCAACTTCATGGTTGTAAAGTAAAATGATGCAGTGGTGAAGGAGACGCATCTTATGGCCTATTCCAACTGGGTTGAGACGTGGCTGTAGACGAACGAGTTCGAGCGTGCACTGCAGGATTTGAACAAGGGGTTGTAGATTGACCCCTCCATCATAAAACTCTCCATAAAAAAAAATAGGGCACTGCATGGCCTCAAAAATTTTACCTACACCTACAAACTCTTGAGGGAGCAGATATGGGATGAAACCCATAGCTTTCCATGAAATTTTCCTGGTTATCTCCTGTCTCCTAGCTCTGATACCATGTCAAAAATTTCAAACCATAGGATCATTGACAGCCTCGTGAGAGGTAATTCAAACATAGACAGATAGAGGTAGAAAACATGATGAATTTTTTTAAACAATAGGTTCAAGACAAAGGGGATCTTTTGAGCATACAAACTTCAGAAACATCGCCTATGGAATACACCGCCCAAATGTAGTATACACTGTCCAAATCACCTGCACTACTATTGTGTAGGGAACCTGGTGCTACTGCACCTAGATTGCAAAATGAGGACCCAAAACATGCATTTATAGAATGTAGAGGAACTCTCCAGAAGGACATGCCGATGGTAGGAATATCTAGATCAACTAGAGCTTACCTACTGCATTAAATGACACACCTAATTATTTTACCAGATGACTAGATTACTGGATGTTGGAGGCGACAAAAACACATGTGGAAGGTCGTGCCCCCAGGTCAGGCATGAACACCCAAAATTTAGATTAAAATAATTTTCAACAAGAACATCAAGGGACTAAATTGCATGCCTACATGGTGAATTTTAAATATAAAAGAAAGAATATTAAAGGTTATGTTTGATTTAAAAGTCATATAAAAAAGATTACTTAGAGATTAGGGAGTTTTATTTTACAAACCTATAATATATAAAATTTATTAAACATTTTAATTTTATATGTTTATATTTTTTTTGGTAGGTTGATAATTAAAACGGGTTTTGAAAGGTATTTAAAACCTTGTTACATACAGATAAAAGTATTTATAATAAGTTTAATGATCAAACAGAGGGAACACATCCTACACGTAGTTCTAAAAAACATTAACAAAGCAATATTAAGAATGCAATACCAGGGGACAATCCCACCCAACAATAAAAAAAGAAGTAGCGGATCAACAATGTCATCAACCTTCAGTGGTGGTTGTAGGAGCTTAATTACCTACCTCTTGCCCAATAAAACATTGTTTGAACTGAGAATGGAGATTGTCCATCACCTTAGTGACCTAAAGGTTGAGCGTTCATGTTGCCTTCGTAGAATTTGTTGTAGCATACAGGTTGGCTGCGAAGGATTCTATCAAGTAGAGAATCAAGTTCTGCATTGCATGCATGGAAGCTTCTCCTATTGTCTTAGCTTCACTATTGGGCCTACCCAAATTTGGCTTGCTAGGGCTTTCCTCAGGGGTAACCTTTGGAAATAGACTATTAGTATTTTGCATTTACAAATTTGCTTGGGAATTTTTTCACATGTGACCTTTGGAGGCGAATTGTTAGCCTTTCACATTTTACAACTTTTCTTGGAAGTTATTTTCATAGCGACAGGGTCTTTATCCTTTTTGGTCTTGGAATTCCTTAGGGATCATCATCTAAATTCATGGACAGAGAGGGGAGAGTCTTTTCCAGGTAGTCATGGGGGAATAATGTGCCAAGTGGCACTCAACCCTTTTGCATGGAGTTTCCTACATAACACCTCCAAGAAGGAGATTATAACTCCTTTGAATGTCTTTCTCCTTAGCTTGCATCGATTTTTTGAATAAAAAGCAATGTCTTTTCTTCTACAGGTAATCTATGAGCCACCTTGGAGATGTGGACGAGGATGAGGTAGCTCTGTTGCTACCCTTTGTTGATGCTACTCCAAATGTAGCATCCGCTTTCCTTCTGTGTACTTATACATTCATTGTGCTTCCTATTCATGATGATAGAGGTGAAGCTTGATGCTTCTAAATGCTGAAATGTGATCTATCTTTTATTTTACATAGATAGATTTTTATTCCTTACTATGATTTACGTAACCATTTGTGATATGTTTCCTTTGAAGGCTTACTGTCATTTATGTAAAATTTCCTTTGTCTACAAGTTCAATCTTGGAGAGAATGCCCTTTCGGTGTTGGAGAACACTCGATTCTTTGGCCCTTCCTTTGGATACATTTTTTCCTATACCTATTGTGCGGTAACTTTGAATCTACTCCTTTCCCTACGTTAAATGTATTCTAGAAGTGCAACATCATGTAAACTTTACATGTATATAGGACTTTTTTATTGCACCTTTTCCTTACACTCTTTTTTAGGTCTAAAATTCTTATTATTATAGGAGATTGATGAGTGCAAAATGAGGATTTTAAGGAAGTCTCTTTGGCTAGACTCCTTACCCTTTTTCTTGTATGATTACTGATGAATCTAAGCCTTGTAAATATTGTAGAACAAAAGCTTTCTTTTAGTTGCATTAACCCTAAGTGCTTTCGATTTGAGACTCACCAAGTCTCAATCATAGAATCTTTTTTTTTGTTAGTTTTTTTTCTTTTTCCTTTGATTGTACTAACCAATTTCAATGGTTTCTATTGGCCATTATGAGTTATAGGTTTCTATGCTTTAAAAGTGTATTTAGATACTTGATCCAAACAATATTTTGTAGCATTTATTTCAAAGCACAAACCTAATTTATTTTGAGAGTAATAATAGTGCATATAAATATACCAAATTCTACTTTTAATGCACTAACAGATTACACCTTATCACTCCAATCTACTCTCAAGAAAATGTACTTAATCAATTAACTACAACTAATTAAGAATAATCTCAAATGAACCTTCAAGATTTATTCTGTAAATTTCTTACAAGCAAGATATTAGGAGATAGTCTTCTTTTGCTTTCCAAAGTAGATAATAGGCTAGTTGATAGATATTGAAAATTCTAAAGTCTAATCAACTCCTAATGTGCAAATGAACCTTAAAAATAATCTTTCTTTTTCACACTTGAAGACTATAATACAAATCTCTTTTTTGCAACTTTAATCAGGATGAAGGTATTTTAATTAATTTGATAAATAATTCACCTAATGAATCTACTTGCACTGATAGTTGCTTATATTTTTTTGAATGCTTTTGTAGCTCCTTTTCTAATTCTGTAGAGGATGTAAATATTAGTGCCTAAGAACACCAAGTTGCTACCTTGAATAGGATCTTGCATCTCTTTGTAGATTATTTTGAACAATTTCTTCTTCACCAATTTGATGGTCTCAAACTTTCTTTCATGAGCCTAGAATTTGGTGACTTTGATATCCTCTTGTAATCTCCTCCTTCTACTATAGATTTGGAGAATTTTGTATCTCTGAAGTCGTAACCTCTTTCTGTAGGAGGTAATATTCAAATCTCCTAGATTTGATAAGCACCTTCTACCTTCAAGTCTTCTTGTCAAACTCTTACTTCAAAAAGGATCTTTTCCTCAAGATTCTGAATATCTTGAGGTCTTCACTGGATTCTTCTTTTACTCAGATTTGACACTCCTTGTGAAATTCTCCTCATCTTGGGATTGTTGTTGCATGGTGATAATTATCCCAAGTCCTTCACTATTAGGGGTTCTCCTTCACTATTTTTAAATTTCTTTTCGTTTTCATTTTTTTAATAAGACTATCTTTAAACAACTTCTTTTCTCCTTGAACAAAATTTTGACAGCATGGTTCATGGTTTTTGTATTTTGTTTTTTCGCCTTTAACTTAAAAAGAAAAAAAAAACACTATTATTTCTAAGGGATGATACATTCCAAATTGTTCTATTTAAGAGGAGAAAATGTAATTGTTTGTCTATGGTGAGCTCCAAAATCCAAAGAACTTCCTTTTAGTAATTTGTTCGGTGTTTTATTTGGTTTCCATTGCTAGTAGCGAACTCAAATATATAAAATATAAAATTTGTAGGATATTTGTTTTTCTTAATTGATTTATTTTCGGTTGGCTCTCTGTATATGATTTTACTCCAAGACAGTTTTACGTTAAAGGGGGTGATTGTTTGTTATATAAGGGCAACCGTTGCCCTTCGAGTAATCTCCCGCGCCTGTATTGTGCTTGCCTTCTATTTAGATTTAAAAAAAATGTTGAATAACTTTAATAATTCAATCCTGTTGGAGGGAAATGAATACGGAAGAATCTCTGCCCAGCGAGGGCTTGACTTGAGCGATGGGTAACTCATTATTTGAATGAGTAGATTGGAGTTAGAAGTAGTGAACCATTTCTCCTCAAAGTAGATTGGTGTTAAATGTAGTGAAACCATTTCTCCTCTCTCGAGGAGGATATATTACATAGGAAAGGCAATTTAAAAAGAATACTGTGAAATTGAAGGGTGTTTTTCTGTAGCGATGGGCATGGAAATACTTCAACGGTTTAACCATAATTTGAAGGAAAAATAATGCAGAAGAGACATTTACAAGTCAAATTTCAAGCTTGTTTCATTCAATGTATTTGTTTGAACAGTGTAATAGACGTTAGACTGAACCTATTGCGCTGTTCAGGTGGTCCGAGTGACTTAGGATATAAAATATCTGGAACTATTAAATACAAAATATAATTATAGGATACTGAAGTTTCATATTCAATTTCAAATTATTTGTGGTGTTAAAATGTGGTGTTAAAATGTTAAATTGTATAAAATTCAATGTGGTGTAAAAATGCTCGAGAATCTTCACCTCGACAGGAGTCACAATGAGCGCATTCGGCCTCTCTTGGATGCCATTGATAACCTTCGCAATCATGGAATAATGAAAGAAGGCATCCAACTGCCTAGCATTGTTGTTGTCGGTGACCAATCCTCTCGCAAATCTAGAGTGCTTGAATCACTTGTAGGTATTAGCCTTCCCAAGGGCCACGAAATTTGTACAAGAGTCCCTCTTATAATGAGACTACAGAGCTCAAAACACATAGAGACCAAAATAACTATAGAATACAATGAAAAAATGAAGCACATTTCAGAGTTCCAAATAATAGAAGCTCTGAATCTTGCTACAGAAGATATTGCAGGGTCTGGTAAAGCGATCAGCGACATCCCCATCACACTAAGTGTGAGAAACATGAACGCTCCAGATCTCACTATGGTGGATTTGCCCGGCATTACCAGGGTGCCTGTTCACGGCCAGCCACAAGATATTTATGAATAGATTTCACGTGTCATTATGAAATATATATAACTCCTAAAGAGAGCATCATTTTAAATGTGTTATCTGCAACAGTAGATTTTCCAACTTGTGAATCTATAAGGATGTCCCAAAAGTAGATGAGAAGGGAGAAAGAACTTTGGCCATGGTCACAAAAGTTGATAAAGCTAGCGAGGGTTTGCTCGAGAAGGTTACAATGGAAGCTGTTAGTATAGGTCTGGGGTATGTGTGCGTGAGGAACAGAGTTGGGAATGAGTCCATTTCCAAAGCAAGGCAAATCGAACAGAATCTGTTTAGCACAGATCTGAGAGATTCGCGTTTCGGGAGTCCTGAAATTTGTTTTCGGGGTAAGGGGTCCCGAAACGCCTTTTTGGGACAAGGAAATCCCGAAATGCCTTTTTGGGACAAGGAAATCCCGAAACGCCTTTTTGGGATAAATTAATTCGAAAATGCTTTTCGGGGGAAAAAACGCCCCGAAAATATTTTTCACAGATACTTCGCGTGTTTTTTGAATTTGGAGTGAATATTGCCCGAAAACGCGAAAAACGACTTTCGAAGGAAATAAAGAGCGATTTTAAGTTTTGCTCCTCGAAAATATTCGTTCGCTTGAGAATTTGTGTGGTCAAAGGTGGTCAAACTCCTTTTTCCAGTAAATAAAGAGCGAAATCTCTTTTCCGAGGTTGAATGGACGAAATGCCATGAGCGAAAACGATTTTTCGGAAAAATTTGTCAAAAGAATCAAGTAAAGGAAAGATAATATATTATTGGCTGAAAAACAAACTAACTGCCTCTATAGTATTACAATGCTTAACAAAAAGCTTAACGTTTTTTGATCTGAAGTTTTACAAACATCTATAAGTTTAGTTGCAGATTAAACACCAGAGGAGTTTACTGAATGCTACTGCTCTGGCTCCTTTTTCTGCATCTACTTCGCTCTTCCTTCTACTCTATCTTTTATTACCGACTGCTCTCTCTACTCTACTTTAAACTGTTGTGCATTCTCCCATTCTTCTCTTTCACAAAATGCCAACTACACAGATATATATAGCTGAGGTTGGGGAAAAGAGCGGAAACTCTTACCAATACTCGGACACACATTAAATGAAAAACATGCTGCCAAAAACTTCCCGAACAACTGCAGTCAAATCGCGAGCTACTGATAATAAAAGCAAGTACAATAAAATCCAATGAAATCCATCAAAGGATAAAATCATCGGAGGTGTCAAATCTGGTTTAATTTTCTAACACCCTCGTTTAAACCAGATTTCATAAAATGTTTGACATCGAGCATTTCCCGCAGCCTATTGAAGTCTTCCTCCTTCAAAGGTTTTGTGAAAATATCTGCTACCCACTCTTTGGACCTACAAAACAATAATTTAATTTCTTTAAATTTTACTAGCTCTCTGATGAAATGGTGGCGGATATCGATGTGTTTGGTTTTGCCATGAAACATTGGATCCTTCGACAGTGCTATGGTAAAATTGTTGTCATAGAAAACTATTTTCACCCTTTCCTGTGATGATTGAGTTCACCCAAGATTCTTTGGAGCCATACTTCCTGGCATGTGACTGAAGTGGCTGCAACATACTCTGCCTCAATAATGGACAATGCAACTATTGGTTGCTTCTTTGAGGACCATGAAACTACTCCTGATCCAAAATTGAAATCATAGCCGAAAGTGCTCTTTCGATCATCAATGTTGTCAGCCTAATCGCTATCTGTGTAGCCAATAAGTTCAAACTGGTCTTTTTTGGCATAAAATATTTCATGGTTCTGCGTCCCATTGACATAATGCAAAATTCTTTTGCCTACTTTTCAGTGAGTGTCTTTTGGAGTCTCCATAAATTTGCTAATTAAGCTCACTCCAAACATCAAATCTGGTCTAGTTGTAGTCAAATACATGAGACTGCCAACTAACCTCTTATACAAAGTTGGATCAACATTTCTACTACAATCCATTTTGCTCAGCTTCAAGCCTGTGGTAACAGGTGTGATGGCAGGTTTGCTATCCTCCATATTAAACCTCTTCAGGACATCTCTGGCATCCTTGCCCTAAGAAATGAAGATGCCATCTATAGACTGGTCAACTTCTATGCCTAGAAAGTATTTCATCAGCCCTAAGTCCATCATTTTGAACTCATTTTTCATGGTTGTTCTGAACTGGTCAAATAGCTTGCTGCTATTTCCAATATATATCAGATCATCTACATAAAAGAAAACAATTATCATTTTACCCTCTACATTTGTATTCATATATAGGGTGTGCTCATATGGGCATTTGATGAACCCATTTTCTTGAAAGTATTCATCAATGTGGTTGTACCAAGCCCTAGGTGCTTGCTTTAGCCCATACAATTTTTTCTTCAGTTTTAGGACTTTACCTTCTTGCCCTTTCAGCTCATAGTTGGGTGGTTGGTCTATGTACACCTCTTCTTCCAATACTCCATTCAGGAAGGCTAACTTAACATCCATCTGGTAAACATTTCAAACTTTCTAAGCTACCATTGCCAGAATCATTTTGAGTGTGTCAAGTTGGGCTATTGGTGCATACACCTCATGATAGTCAATCCCTAACTTCTGCTTGTAGCCTTTTTCAAATAGACTTGCCTTATATTTGTCTACTTCTCCTTGGGAATTAAACTTAGTTTTATATGCCCATTTGATCCCAATGGTCTTCTTACCTAGTGGAATATCCATTAGCTCCCAGGTCTGATTTTTCTCTATTATTGCTATTTCAACATCCATAGAATTCACCCATTTTTTATTCTGAATTCCTTCTTCAAATGCAATTGGATCACACTCAAAAAATAAAGCAAAATCAAAATGTTCTTCATCAGTTTCAATTCTAGTTACCTCATAAATGTCATGCAAGCTCTTTGTCTTTGTTGGTATCTTCAAGTTGGAAATCCTTGTTGCAAGTGGAGGTGATCGAGATGATGAGGTTGTGCTGATGTTGGCACTGTTGTTACTGCTTAAAGCTATAGGAGTAGGCACTTTATCTCCCTCTGAATCCTCATATTCAATAATTTTTTGCTTTGGCTAGCCAGTATTTGACTTCTAGTTCAATATTTCATCTTGCAAGAACTTCACATCTCGGCTAATGATCAACTTCTTAGTTATAGGATTATACAGCATGTAAGCTTTTGCTTGTTCATTGTACCTTGTGAAGATACACTTCTTTGTTTTGTCATCCATCTTCTTCATGTTCTCATCTGGAACATATGCATATACTATGCACCCGAAAACTCTTAAGTGAGCAACACTGGGCTTCTAGTTGATCCAAGACTCCTAAGGAATGTTTTCCTTCACACTCTTCATGGAACACCAATTTAGTAGATAAATTGCATAACATACAACTTCTACCCAGAACTCATGTGGCAAATTCTTTGCCTTAACATGCTCTGTGCCATCTCCATGATTGTTCTATTCTTCCTCTCTGCAAAACCATTATGTTGTGGTGTATATATAGTTGTGAACTGCCTACGAATTCCATTTTTCTTGCATACATTATGGAATTCATTGGATATGTAGTCACCTTCTCTATCCATTTTGAGATTCTTCATGAAGTAGCCGCTCCATTTCTCAACCAGATCCTTGAACTCCTTGAATTTTTTGAATGCCTCTGGCTTTTGTTTTATGGGATATACCCATGTCCTTCGACTGAAATCATCTATGAAAGATAGGAAGTACTTATTCCTAGAAAATGTGATGGTTTACATAGGTCCACAAAAATCTGAATGCACCGGCTCTAATGGTTGTGAAGCTTTCCATGATTTCCCTAAAGGGAATGCATACCTATGTTGTTTTTCGACTAGGCACCCTTCAAAAACTTTATTTGGTTGCTCTATGAGGGGTAAACCCTTCACCATCTATTTTTTGTGCAACAGGTTCAAGCCACTGAAACTTAGGTAATCAAATATGAGTTACCACAACCAGGTAGCATCCTTCACCATTGCACTAAATGACAACAATAGTTCATTCTGGATCTGAAGGGGAAATATCTTGTTCTTTGTCATGGACATAGTTGTGAATTGTCCATACTCTTTGTCTCTGATGCTACAAGCTCCATTTTTTAATTGAAAAATGTGCCCCTTTTGCACAAGTTGTCCAACACTCAACAACCCATTCAACCTCATCTGGTTGGTGACATCTATTGTTCAAGTGAATAAATCCTTCATGGACTCCAACTCACTCATCTACAGGTTCTTGAACTCCCTTCTCAACATCTGTAGCTTCACCAACATCACCTTGTTGGTGCCCTGATAAGAACTGGCTAAGATTTCTCATGCTTTATTTGCTTTGTTTGTTGCTGCAATTATCGGGAAAATGGTCTCTTCAACTGCTTGCATTATATAAAATAATGCTTTATGATATTTCTTTTGATTCTCCTTTAACAGGTCTAAATATACTTAGGAGAGAGAGGTCAATTATGTTGCATTTGCTGGTTCTGCATAACCATTCTTGACCAAGTCCCATAGCTCTTCAGACGTGAATAGTATTTTGTTCCAGTAATCATAATTTTTGCCATTGAACCATGGGATCTGCAACTGCAACAAATTACCACTAGAAGCTATTGCTTCTTATCATCTATGGGAATGCTCTAGCTCTGATACCAATTTGAGAGATTCACTTTTTGGGAGTCCCGAAATTTTTTTTCGGGACAAGGGGTCCTGAAACGCCTTTTCGGGACAAGAAAATCCCTAAAATTGTTTTCGGGATAAATTAATCCAAAAATGCTTTTACAGGAAAAAATGTCCTGAAAAGACTTTGCTCGGAGACTTCGCACAATTTTTAAAATTGGAGTGAATATTACCCAAAAACAATTTTTGAAGGAAATAAAGAGCGATTTTAAGTTTTGCTTGTCGAAATAGTGAAACGGAAGTTTCACTCAATTCATAATTTATGCGGTCAAAGGTGGTCAAATTCATTTTCAGAGTAAATAAGGAGTGAAACCCCCTTTCGGAGGTTGAATGGGCAAAATGCCCTTTTTGGAGAAAATTTGAGTGAAAATGATTTTTCGAAGAAAATTGCCGAAAGACTCATTTAAAGGAAAGATAATATATTATTGACTAAAAATATGAACTATCTGCATATGTAGTATTACAATGCTTAATACAAAGACTATCACCTAACGCTTCTTGATCCAAAACTTTACAAACATCTACAAGCTCAGTTGAAGATTAAACACCAGAGGAGTTTAATGAATGGTGTTGCTCTGGCTCCTTCTTTTGCATCTACTTCACTCTTCTTTCTGCTCTCTCTTCTATCACTGGTTGCTCTCTCTAATCTAATCTGCACTATTGTGCATTCCCCTATTCTGTCTAGAAAAATGCCAACTACACACATATATATATATAGCTGAGGATGGGGAAAAAGTGGGAAACTCTCTCCAATACTTTGACACACATTAAATGAAAAACATGCTGCCAGAAACTTGATCTATCGGTAATAAAAGAAAGTACAATAAAATCCAATGAAATTTGTCGATTTATGCAAAGGATAAAATCTATCAAAGATTTCAAATATGGTTTAATTTTCAAACAAGATCCCCATATTTCCAAGATTGACAAAATCATGGTTGGCATACCAGTTTTGGCTGAAAAGCTAATACAAATACAAGTGATCGGCATCAATAAATTCCTACCAGATATTATCAAGAAAATAGATACAAATCTTTCCAAGAGACAGTTGGAGTTGAATGCACTCCCTAATTTTTTTTCCAATGCTGCAGATGTGATGATTGAATTTATGGTGGTCATGGATAACATAAGATATATGTTAGATAAACTTCTTATCCAAAAAGACATGGAGCAGGTTCTTGATGACCATGAAATGCATTGTATTTGCTGCTTGACCAAGATTTTTAAAATTTATTCGTGTGACTTGTTCTCATTAAGGGAAGGAAACTCCAATTTTCTTTGGTTGAGGAAGTAGAACTATTGGAAGAAGCACAGGGCATCAGTATTCCAAACTTCTTACCTCATTTTTTTTTTTGTGAGTATTTTGTAGAGAAGAATTGATTCTATTTTTGAGAGTAGGGACTTAGCACTGAAGACTTGTGATTATGTAGAGAAAGTCATTTATCACATCTTTGAACTCCAAGCAAATTTCTATCCCTAGTTGCAAACGACGTCTAGAAGAGCTTTCCTAGATATTCTTGGTAGTAAAAGGGCTGAATACATTCTCTATGTCGAAGATGCCATGGAGATGTAGAAGACTATAGTTTTCACATAGAATCCCCGTTATCTAGAGTCATTACAAAAATTACAAGAATTTAATAGAGCCTTTATGGAAGCGATAAAATTGAATACGACGATAGTTAAACTTGGGGATATAGGAGAGGTCAATTTGGAAGAGGTGCCAAAGAGCAATGATAAGATGGAGGCGGATTTCGACATGAACATGAGTCTCAATTATTATTTGGATGAGGTGAGGTTGAGGTTTGCGGATGAGATACCTCTGCATCTTCGTTTCATTTTCCAAAAAATGGTTCAGAATGATATTGTGGGCCACATTGTGAAGGAACTTCTAGGAAAAAACTTGAAATTGATCAAACATATTTTAGAAGAAATTCCAGTCATAGCTAGTAAGAGGAGGAATCTTCTGAAAAACATTGGTATGCTCAAAGAATAAAAATCCAGCCTCTCAAAATTCATGAGTAAGCTTGCGGAAGCATAAGAGGGGATCAGGAGGGAAACATTTTTTTTATAAGTAATGATACTAGTTTGTAGCATGTAAACACATAGTTATCGTTTTGTCTGTCTATTTTCCTCTGCTAGGTATGGTTTGAGCTACAAATATTTCTGCAGGTTGTATGAACTACTATAGCAGTGATGCTAGTTTGTAGCATGTGCAATGGATACTTCTTTTTTCTCTATCCATTTTCATCTATTATGTCTCTCTTGATTAACTACTTTAATACATGATGTTCCTTATATAGATTATTCCTTTTCATGATAAAATTTTATTTTTTAATACTCGTGTGCATGCCATGAAAATGTTATTGATGAATATTTTTGAAAAGTCTTTATTGAAGACATAAATGATTCATGAAAAATTATCTACTCTTACATTGAATTACATACCTCAATGGTGAATTTAAAGAACATTTAACCTACTACTGAATTACATACCTCAATGGTGAATTTAAAGAACATTTAACCTACTACTGAATTACATACCTCAATGGTGAATTTTGACACTCAAAGAACATTAACGGTCTGAATTATATGTGATAATGGTAGATTTTTGACACTTAAATATAGTTAACGTACTGAATTACTTGTCTCAATGGTGAATTGTGATGCTTAAAAGAACAATAATGGTCTGAATTATATGTGTTTACATTAATTGTAGATTTTGACATTGAAAGAACATTAATGTTAGGATCATAATCTTAACTATTAATATTATTAATTCATTTATTATTATATTATTATAATATGAATAGTCATGACATTTAATTCATAACCCTAGGATAATATAAATAAATAATAGAAGAGGCATAAAACTCCTCATCCATGAATATAATATAAAACATATGTTCATATGAAACCATTGGAGGGATCCCCTATCAATGCAATAGTGATTCTCTTAAATTAAATATTATTTTATTTATTTATTATTTAAATATTTTCTAGAACCTTTAGGGTTCTACCATCTAGTATCGGAGTGGGTGTGATAAGTCATAAAACATCGTTCCACCTTGCACCATTCTGCATATCATATAGTTCTCTCCAACCTGTGCCTCCATCTCATTACCGGATTAGAACATTACAGTACATCCAATTCACACACAACACTATGATTAAAACCCATCAATTTTACATACACCTATATATCATCTAAATAAATGACCTCTCTTCATCCCAACACAAGAAAACAATAGATCTACAAAGGATTGACCTCCAAAGAGTTGCTTTCAGACAAACAGTGATGTGATCGGGAAACATTTTAAACCAAAATATTTTAAATAAGTCTATGATTTTCAATAAAAAAACTCGAGGATAATCTTAATTCAACCATAAAATCTTGAAGGGATGCAAGATTTTAAAACACAAACCTGGCAAAATACATTTTCTAGAAATGTGTGAAGTTTCAGGCGAAGAAGTGAGTAACCAATGAAGAAAAAAAATTATTAACTAAGGTCTAAAATTAATTTTCCAATTTTTGGTGACTCACGACATTGAAATGTGAAAATGCCAACATATTCACGTGAAATTCAATTATGGGATTATATCCCACATTCATGGGGAAAACAAAAATGATAGGTTTGAACTAGTGAAGGCTACAATAGATTTACATGACTTTGGTCATATGGTCCTTTGAATCACCCTCACACAAACCTACCATCAATTTCCACTTATGCTATCATCTCTACCCTCTTGATGGTCCCACACTCTACCCTCCCATTAGTCAAATTGTGCATGAATCTACCCTCTCATTGGTCACCACACTTAGTCCTTCCATTGACTAAACTGAGTGAATCTACCATCTCATTGGTTGCAAGCGCTCTACCGTCCCTCATCCGCACTCAATATTGCTTGGTTAGCTTTGCTACCACCTACCCACTATTAAAACCATCATTGATTTCTCTCATAGATATCCTATGCTCTCACTTGTTCTTAATATCATTCCCATGCTTCACCTCTAGTCAACCTTCGTCCTTTGCTCTACCTTGACCCTTCGCATCCTACCAAGCCCTTCGTCACTTTACCTTGCATGCCCAACCTCCTTTGCTTGCACTATCACTCTTCCCTACCTTACCCTTAGTGCCCAACCACCACCTCACACACTCTGCCCTCATGCTCAAATTCAAAAGGACCGATGGTCCCAAGTTGAAACCAAATTTTTAATTAACAAAATATTGTGAAAATTGCAAAATATCACCAAACATTTTTCAAAAAGCAAACTTTACATGCAACAAATTTTGCAAATTTTGTACCAACTTTTGAAAAAAATTGTAAAATATCAAAAACAAACTAACGACGAAAAATTTTGAACAGACAAATTAGTGACATAATTTTTACCAAGCAATTGACGATAAATTTTTGCAAATTTCACCAGCAACTTTTACACAATTCTTGATGATGATTATTTTAGTGACTTTTATTGACAAATTTTGTGAAAATTTTGTCGATGATTTTTATTGCCAAATTCTAACAACCATTTTTTAGCACAATTTATTGATGACTTTTTTCAATGATTTTTGTGATAATTTTTGGCAAATTTAGACATAACTTCCAACAACGACTATGTAAATGGCTTACACCACTCAAAAAATCATCCAAATCTTACCTATTAAATGTATTCACTGCATGGAAATGAAGGCACGATGCAAGAAGACCTTTATTTTCATTACGATGAGAAATTTATTCACAATCATCAATTTATTACACCTGCACTATATATTTTGGATGAAACTATTCCTTGTAGTTCTCCCAATGACGAAAATGTGATTGAGGTAGTCATAGTGAAAAATAAACCTAAATATGAAACTAAATATGGGGACAATGAGGAAGGTAAGGAAGATGAGCAAGCCACATAAGATAAGAAAGATGAAGAATATATGGAAAACAAGGACAATGAGCAAGAAATACCCCAAGCACTTGATCACAATGATGAAGGTAATATGCTTGATATGCTAGACATTCCTAAAATAGACCACTATGGCCAAACTTACACTCTACAAGAACTACACTCAAATTTCCCCCCAATTGTGAGTTCTTGCCACATGACCAAACCTATTCGAAAACAACGCAGAAAGGTGATTACACACTCATTCTCCGTTGGCTCTCCTAGGGAACAACAAAAGGATATGGAAGAATTACCATCACTTTTGATGCATCCTTCTAAAGTGTTTGAGGAACCCCAAGGGTTGCCCTCCATATTTATCAAAATTCTCCTAAGGAAGATTCTACTATTTTTCCTGGAAACCCCCCACTAACATTTCAACCTTCAAAATATCCCTACCTTCGAAAGAGTGCCATTAATATAGTACAAGAACTTGCACAAATTCAACTTTGAAAACAAGCAATGAAGCTCCTTACTTTGAGCTTTGAGGACAAAGCTCTTTTTAAGGAGGGTGACATGTTAGGATCCTAATCCTAACTATTAATATTATTAATTCATTTATTATTATATTATTATAATATGAATAGTCATGACATTTCATTCATAATCCTAGGATAATATAAATAATAGGAGAGAGGCATAGAACTCCTCATCGATGAATATAATATAAAACATATGTTTATATGAAACCATTGGAGGGATCCCTTATCAATGCAACAATGATTCTCTTAAATTAGGTATTATTTTATTTATTTATTATTTAAATATTTGCTAGAACCTTTAGGGTTCTACCAATTAACGCTCTGAATTACATCTTATAGGTGGATTCACATCTTAAAAATAATAATTTTCATGTTGAAAGAACATTTATCAAATTAAATTACATGCCTAAACGGTGGATTATGAAACTGAAATAACATTAACTTATTGAATTATGTACCTAAAAAACGTTAATAGACTAAATTACAAGCCTGGATGGTGGATTATGAGCCTGAAAGAAAGGATGAAAGAACATTAAAGTATTGAATTACATCCTTCACATTGAGAGAACATTAATGTTGTGGGTATATGCTTACCTTGAATGAACATTTAGGTCTCCTTTGTCCAAAAATCATATGGAGAAGATTAAGGAATATCATGTTGAAATTTGGCTTACAAACCTATTATTATATATAAATATTTAATGTTATAGAATAGCATATTAATTTGTAATTTAATTTATATTTTTATACTTAATATTAATAATAAGTTTTCACTTCTTATTAGGTTATGTTGTGAAGTTTTATACTTAAATTATTATATGATTTTTATTTTTATGATTAAAACACAAATCAGTTATAAAATAATAAAAATTACAAAATATTTTTTTAGAAATTAGAATATTATAAGTTAAAATTATATGTCATAATTATATTTTTTTCTCTTATATTCAAGAGAGGAACCCAAGTCATTAGGTTATGTTGTGAATTTTTATAAGTAAATTGTTATATGATTTTTATTTTTATCATTAGAACATAAATCAATTATAAAATAATAAAAATTACATTTTTTTTTTTTAAGAAATTATAGAATATTATAAGTTACATTCAAGAGAAGGACCCAAGTCAATTGCAATAGCACAAATTCTTAGATAAGCTGAAACATATTTTGGTAAAATAGTTAAAAAAAATAGAGAATAGAGATGGATCTTGAGGATTCAAAATGAACTTTCACAAATTGATTTGACCCTATAAATTTCTCGCCCATAAAAAAAAATTTAAATTCAAAATTACAATACAGTTTTCCACCTAAATGAGGAAACATAAATCCAAGCAAGATTTACTACAAGAAATAAATAAAAAAAAAGAGAACACAAACCTAAACCAATAATTTCAAAAAGACATGTTTAAAAATTTTCTTTATGCAACTATGATCCACAACCCAATATTTTCGAGACCCTACTTTTCTATATGTTATAAATATTACATACAATTATACCAATTAATAATATTTATAATATTTATTTTAAATTAAAAATAGCATATACAATTAGTAATATTTATAATATTTAATTTAAAATAAAAATAACATGAATTTAAAATTGCAATAATAATGTCTAAGATTTATACACAATATTAAGTTATCCATTTATAACTTTAGTTATCAAATTCGTAGAATTGGATATGAAATTCAAAATCATCAAATTTAAAATCCTATCACATAAATTTTTCAAACAAACCTTAAATTTGGCCAGAATTTTTTTTTATGAAAAAAAAAAACATCAAAAACCTTAAAATAAGTTTTTATCAATTTTTAGAAAACAAACCCTAAATTCGGCTAGAAAAAATTGGGTGAAAAACAAGCATCAAAAACCCTAAAATCCGTTTTTAGCTATTGAAAAGTATAGAGGAATCATGGAAGCTGTGAACAAACCCTACTACAACATATCCCTTATTTTCTTTCTAGGCTATGATTTAGATGTTGAAATTGACAAGAGAACATGCACTTTGGAATTTTTTTTCAAATACTATGTGAAGCAACCATTTTCAATCTATTCTCAACCTCACGGGATGCTATTTTGTTTATTTCATTATCATCATTTAAGAGAATGGATAGCTCTGAAATTTGTAGTTGACAAACAAATCTCATCTTCTTCTCTTTGTAGGCTATGATTTAGATAGCTGAACTTGACAAGAGAACATGTAATTTAAAAGCTTGAATTTTTTTGCGGATACTATCTGAAGCAACCATTTTCAGTCTATTCTCAACCTCATGGGATGCTATTTTCTTTATTTCTTTATCATCATCTGAGAGAATGGATAGCTCTAAAAGTTATAGTTTACAAAAAAATCTCCCACTTGAAGGCTTCATTATTTCTGCACTTGCTATTTGAAATGCTCCTTGTCTCAAATAATCTAGGAGTTCTTCAAAATAAAAGAAAAAAAAACATTGCTCTTTAACCTTATAAAAACATCTCTCTAAAACCATAGCTTCTATGGAGACCTAAAACTAGAATTTTCTAATTTTTAAACTTAAATAATATAAGATATCTTAAATGCTTTGTTTTATGTATGATATGAGCAACTTTTTATTTTTTATTATAATTGGTAGAAAACTTATAATTTATATTTCAAAAAAAAATGATTTAACCTTTAAGAATTTTTTCATGTGTTAATTCCAAACAAGTATGTTATGAAATGATTTGCATTCACATTTTTATTTAAGGCATATTTAATGTATAGCCTTAAAACTTAAACAACTCAACTTTATTTGCATTCACCTTTTTATTTAAGGCATATTTAGAGATGTTTTGGTAATAAAATAGAAAGGGAAATAAAGACAAAAAATATTTCTAACATTAATATGGTACCTCAGGTGAGAGGTTTTGAACTGTATATTTTGTTAGATTATACCCATTATGATTCTAGTTAGTGTTAAAGAAAAACTAGAAAATCTCTTATTTGAGAAAAAATTGAATGCTCCTTACAAAAGGATAGATTAGTTTAATAAATTTGATGGGTTTTTTGGGAAGTTATAACTTAAGGTTAAATCTATGAATACCTAATGTTTTTAAGGTATGAAAATGCACACAACAAGATTTGCAGGAGCCAATGACTGACATAATTGGTTATATAATATGACTCAATCAAGTGAAAAAGAGAAGGTGGTATAGGACATCTTTTCCATATTTCTACTTGAAAAGCACTATAGAAAAACCATGCTTATTGAACTAGCAATGGGATTTGGTATGGGATAGACTACAATGGGTTCTAATGAGTATGTATAATGAAGTCAAAGGTTATGGTATTGACATGGTTCTAACTAACTTTGAAGGAGAGGAATCACCATTTAGTCATAGGGTATAAATAAGCTACTCTCATCTATACTGGTTTCAGAACAAGTTGACTAGATAGTCAAAGGTTTAGTATCATGGGGAAAAGGAAGAAAGCGTCCACCCTCTAGGTTTTATGGACCCTAGACGATAACCCTATTTGTGGTTTGATCCTCATGCCAAAATAGATGGAAGCAAATGAGGGTAATTCAATCCACATAATGGCATCTCAATGGGATTTGGTCGATCTCATCCACTTGGGTGACTGACTACAATAGTCTTGAACCCAAATGCGGTTAGCTATGCATGTGCTATATTTTATAAATTCAAATTTAAAGTAATTGTGTGATTCTTATGATGTTAGCTTGAATCAAAACTTGGAAACTTAGGAAAACATTCTTAATGTTAAGTGATTAAATTTTTGAGAAATAATTGTATTATATTTTTTGTTTATTCTTTTAGACGTGCAACCAAGAGAGTAGTAGACTTGGGTTGTTACATTATTCATGGTTGGAGAATGAGGTTTTATAATGATGATTATACTTTTTTGAGAGACCCTATTTCTTTTCACTAGATAAATAATTTACTTTATCAATGTTGAAGTTAGGACCAAGAGTTTGTTTAGAGAAACATTTACACAAATCTATGCATGTAGTATTATTATGGCCTTACATCCTATGCCAAAAGCAAAATTTTTTAGGGGAATTCTATGTAGGTGCTTCAATATTATTTTTACACTCATAAATTTTAATCTTAGGTGGTGGAAATATTTTGAGAATATCTTCATGAGTCTATTATAACACCATATTCATAGGTATTAGACCACCTTCTAATTTTTCCAACATATTTGTAGGGGCTATATCTATCTCTATCTCATGAAATATATTTCGGACTGCTATATTACAAATTCCATCTCCTACAACATTTTTAGAAGGTTTTTTAGTTTTCTAGGATTTTTTGTTGACCTTATTTTCCCAATATTCAAGGATTTTAAAGAATTGTAAGACCTTGTATAGAGAGGGGAAACCATGTGGTTTATGATCCTAGATCTTAGCCTGAAAATGTGGTCTAATATTATTTACAAACATTGTTATTGTTGCCTCTTTAGTTAATGCCATATTAACATAACATTTAAGTCTTTTCTACCTCTTGCGTAAATCAATTTCAAATTCCTTAGGGATTTGTATAGCATTCATAAAAATATCCATTGCTTCCATCATAGTCTTGTCATCATCAATTCTTGTTTCAATTTATGGATAAAATTTTCTACGAATTCAATAGAATGGTTGGGAAAATATGCAAACTAATCAAGAGCATATTCTACTAAATATCTAGTCAATAATTTTAGATAAGACTTATTATTATGGAACTAATCCGTATGATACATAGAAACTTATAAACAAATATTTGAAATTTTATTTTTTCAGTTAAAAATTAATTTAGGGATATACCTAGACAAGTCTATGTTTTCCACATCAAGGGTTAGAAATTGACTTTAGTAGTTTCTTAATGTAGGATAAATAAATTTTGGTAAATCCATCCCATGGTTATCTAGGATTGGTAGAGGAGGAGTGCCACTGGTGTTTAATATTTGTGGAGGGATAACAATGTGAAATATAAGTTTCTATTAACACTGAATAGTTGAGTGAGGTTAATCATTATATCCTACATTTATTTAGCTATCTCTCTTCTAGTATCCTCTATTTTCTTCTCAGTATCTCTATAATGTTTATCTATTTGATAAGCAAGAGATTTTGTAAGGGGAGTCATGTATGCAACTAGTTTTTTGTCATGAATATTAGGAAAGGGTTGGGAAATTTGGGAGACCTTACTCATGTTTGATATTTGTATTCATGCCTAATTTGGTGCAATTACAATATTAAGTGACAATCATGGTCAATTGTGATGTGCACCATAAGTGATGAATGTATATGATCCTAGGACATCTTTGGAACTTATGATGTATTGATAGGGTTCATTATAATCATTATTTGGATCCACCTCCTTCTAAAAATCTAATTCTTCTTCCTATTAGTCAAATATTTGATTAGGACATCATTATCATGACCAATGAAGAAGGAATATACAACATTATTTTCATGAGTAATGATACTAATACTCCTTTAATTATGGAATCGACTTCTTATTAGATCTATTAGTCATTTAAAATCCCTTGGAAGAAGCAAGAAGGTCCATAAGAGATACTTGCTCAAAGAAAATTAGAGTTTTCACAAAGTTTTTATCCTCAAGAAAGCAATCTATAAAAAACCCTCAAAATAAAGCAAAATAGATTTTAAAAGCCATAAAAGTAAGAGAAAAGATATGGTGGGACCAACTAGCTTACATCAAAATGTAATTGCTAAAATAAAACCTATGGCAACTAGTCTGCTAAAACCTAGGGTCTAAATATGGAAGATAAAATCCTTAGAAGGGGGTTCTCATTGGATTCACCAATAGTTTTACAACAAAGTAATATTTCATACAATTACAGGAGGAAAAAAGGGGACATCTCATGCAATTACTATAATATATACCAATATAATTCAACCAAGACAGTAAGGCAAAAATTATGCAATAAATTCTAAAAATATTATTTTTCAAGATATTCTATTTGGGTATATTGTTTTTCAGCATAGTTTATTTTTCTCTTATTTATATTAGAAATTTTGCATGCAAATTATTATATTTTTTACTAAAAATTATATTTGCTATAGGATATTCTGGTAAATTTCAATAGATTTTGAGTATTATTTTCCTTTGCATTGACCAATTTATAGTTAAATCCTTAGAAACATATCTACTGGTATAAGTTAGTAAGCACACAACATAGGATCAATCCTCATTGCTCAAAGATAGGGTTGATTTGGTAATTTCAATGGGTATTGGCCAAGGGCTTCACCCTTGAGAAAATAGATTAATAGGATTTGGACATCTTCTGGAGTGATTCTATCATTTCTTCCCAAAGGTTTATTTCTATCCAATTTATTCTAGGAAAGAAAGATATTGAATCCTAAAAGGAGGTCCTTGGTTTATGGGAAGAGCAGGACTCTTTCTTACCCCTGGTATGAAATATTTTCACATGAAAACGTAAATATATCACTAGTACCGGTATATGTTAGGATGTATAGGTTACCCATTAAATTTTAGAAAATGGATACCTTCAAATAAATAGGAAACACTCTAGGGGAATTCCTTTAGAGTTTACATACTACGAAATATGGATTCTTGGCTATTTATGCTTGGATATGGTCATGATTGATATAAGTAAAGCTTTAATAGAATCAATCATTATTATGTATGGGGATAGGATGTGGATCCAAACCATACATTATGAAAATATATCTTCTATATATAAAATATTTCATGAGGTGGTGCATATTGAGAAATCATACCCTAAGAAGAGATTAATAACTACAAGAGAAACTTACAAATGGAGACCATACAAAAGAAGTTTAAAAATATTAAAGTAGTATGGAGAAGATATGAATGGGATGCAATGGATTTTGAAGGAGTGGCAGGAAGAATTCTAACTTGTTGGAATCCTACTAGAACCCCTTGTGTAACCATTCATAAAACTAGGCACTAGATAGCCTCTACAGTCACATTCTACTTTATAGATATTCATTTCATCCTTATCAATGTCTATGTACCTACAACATAGGTAGATTAGAAGTCTTGAGTGGGATTGAAGCCTTTATGAAGAGTTAAAACCAAAAAAATTATTCATGATCATAGGAGATTTTAATGCCATAACCAAGCTAGATGAAAATTTTGGGGTAATTAGGAAACTAACCCAAAGTATGAGAGATTTATCAGCTTTTATTCAAAACAACAATCTATGGGAGGTTGAGTTCAAAGAAGACAGCTATACATGGACCAAAAATAGGAGAGTCCATAACCTAATAGTGAAAAAATTAGATAGAGGTATATTCTCAAATCATTAGATAGATGAAGGAACTTGTGCTAAAATTAATACCTTAACAAGGATTGGTTCATATCACTAGCCAATAAGAGTTAAAATGGTGGTAATTGAATTTAAAAAATATCATATTTTAAATATGAGCAGATGTGGGAAGACCATTCTCAATTTTATTGATATGAATTATTTAGGAAATAGTGGGTTGTATGCACTTCCAAAAAAATTAAATGAATGACATCGAGATTAAAAGAATGGAAAAATAACACTTTTGGAGATATTTTTGAGAAGAAATAAGAACTAAAAGATAAACTTTCAATATTCCAAAAAGTTGATTATAATAATCCAAGATCACAGGAAAGGGAGTTGCTTAGTGAATATCATAATATTTTGACCGAGGAAGAGAAATTTTAGATTAAAAATCACAACAAACTTGGTTAAAACAAGGAGATAAAAATACAATTTTTTTTGTATGATTGCTATAATACAGAGATTAGCATAAAAAATTAGTAGAATTAAACCAATAGAAGAGGTTTGTATTGGATACTCGAGTAAATTTAGAAAATAGGTAAGGTCTTTTTATTAGAATACTCTAGGATCAGAGGAGCTTGAAGTTCTTAATGATAAACATTTTCAAGAAATATCTTTAGTTATAATGAAATAAGAAAATAGGAAATTGATGGAGTGTATTACTCGAGAATAAGTTCATTTAGAACTTTTCTCTTTTAATAAGTATGTATCCCCAAGTCCAGATGGACTCTCTATAGTATTTTACCAATATAATTGGGATAGACTAAACGATTCTTTATTGGTGGTAGTGGAACCAACTAGGATAAAATAATACATACGTTATAAAATAAACGCAACATATCTTACCCTAACTCCAAAAAATAAGGATGATCAATTTTTGGATTCATTTAGACCCATAAGACAATATAATATGACATATAAGATTATCTCTAATGTGATGGTGAATAAATTTTTTTTTTATTTGTGGAAAACATCCCAAAAGGGATGCCACTTTTGGGTAAGACCCAAGGAGGCGGGGGTATCCATTCTGCCAAGAGTGCCCAGGACTCGGACCTGGCCTACCACCTTTGACATACTCAAGGAGCAAACAAACACACAAAACCAATTTAAAAATAAGTAAATAACAACAAAAATAATAAAATAAAAATAAAAAACATGCTCCTTGAGTGTGTCAAAAACAAAAGCACAACCAAACGCACACAATAAGATAAAAGAAACCACAACACAAACCACATAGAAAAACACAAGAACCACATAACAAAACACAAACAAGACAAAAACAACAGAACACTACAAAGACATAACCCAAAAAAAACATGAAAAATAAACACAACCAAAACCTAAAAAATTAAAAAATAAAAATAAAAAACAACCAACAACAGACAATAAACAAAAAAACAAAAAACATAGAAAACACTCACACATAAAAACATGAAATAACACAAACAAAGAGAAACCCAAGAACAAGAATGAAAAAAAAACACAAGAACAATAACAAAAAACATAAAAAAAAAAACAAAACAAAACAACAAAAAACAACACAAAGAACACAAAAAAAAACAAAATAAAAAACCCACCCACCTTAAAAAACTAAACAAAAAAAACAAAAAAAGAAAAAAGAAATAAAAAAATGAACAAAACAATGACCTATCTAGACCATAAGACTATTAAGGCAAGAATCAACAGAGGAAACAAAATAAAGAATAGAATGAGCTAGGGAACTAAAAAAAACTGAATGAACCAAAGAGAAGCAAAAAAAAAAAACAAGAAGAAACTAGGTACCTTAAGAACTGGAGCCATCCAAAGAAATGATAGAAAGAAGAGCTTCCCTAATTTGAGAAGCCCACCATATAGGAGGGTGGCCATAACAAGTAAGATCACCTTTGTCCAAAGCCCAATTAGCTAAAGCATCAGCACTCTTGTTTTGATCTCCGACCACATGATTGTAATCAACTTTCAAAAATCCCATCTGGATTAACTCGAATCTTCTCAATAATTCTCTTTATTCTCCAATCCACCTTATGATTCTTAGAAGAATTCTTCAAGAGATTAATCATAAGTTGAGAGTCAGACTCAACTAACACCTTTTCCCATCCAACCTTAGTAGCCTCCTGAAGGCCTCCGAGGATACCATACCCCTCAACAAGGTTATTGGAAAGAATACCCAAATTCTCAGTAAAAGTAAAAACCAGGGAGCCATCTTGAAAGTCTACCAATTCCTCCCACACTAGCTTTTCCAAGGTTCCCTCTAGAGGCTCCACTAGTATTGACTTTTCCAAAATCCTTAGGAGGAGGTTGCCAATTTCTATTCCTATCCATCTTACTAATACTCACATTCCCTTTAAGTTGGTTTCCCTTAGAAGGTTTAATATTCAATATTTGCATCACTTGATCCCATCTTTGGTGGGAGTTTTGGGGGTGATTAAGGAGATGATGGACTGATTCAACTAAGTTGGCTATGGTCTTTTGCCAAATATAGTGAATATCCTTCCTATCTTGATTAAAAATTTGGTTGTTCCTTTCATTCCAAATATTCCAAAGAAGAATGGTAGAACCCATCCAAACTAATTGCCTAATAAAATGATCAACACCCTCTTGATTAGGCCAATCCCTCCAAAGCTCGTTCAAAAGTAAAAAAATTGGACCATTGTAAGCCAAGTAAAGTGGCCATTCTCCTCCATAGCTCAGAGGCTAAAGTACACTCAATAAAAATATGGTTGATATTTTCTACATTCTCTTCACACATTTCACATCTAAAAGGGCCATGAAAACCACGCTTCATAAGTTGCTCACCAAGTAAGCACCCTACGATGCAATAAAATCCAATTAAAGAACCTCACCTTAGGCCAGAGCTTTTGAGCCCACAATCAAGAAAATATGCTAGAAGAATGGTTGGGATTATTATGGCATAAGGTCAAATAACCTTGAGCAACTGAATACTCACCCTTAGTAGTGTTGTTCCATCCAAAACAATCTTTTTCATGGGACCAAGAGAGGGATCTCATATGAAGGATGCCTTGGATATCTTGTCTTTGCATTTCTGGGATTTGAATAGGCCAGTCCTCAATAGGGATCCAATATCTACCAACCTTTGAATTACCAGTATGGTATCGACAATAATTAGCCACCTTTATCCAATTAGCTCGGTGAAGCTCCTCCATCCAAGGCCTCCAATCAGGAAATCGAGTTATCAAAGGCTTGTGACCATCCCAAGAATCTATCCAAAAATTTGCATGTTGACCATTATGAATGATCCAAAATAATTTTTTCTTTATCAAATCCTCACCAGTCTTAAGAACTGCTAAAATGGGAGAACCTTTGGTAGGAAGTTGATAGCGAACAAGGTCTTCGGGACTTTTGTTCTCGAGCATATTTAGCACGAAGATTATTGGCCCAAAGAGCATTGGGGTTATGCAACATCCTCCAATATAATTTAGCAGCTAAAGCTTTGTTGTTATTAATTGAAGACCATAATCCTAACCCCCCTTCACTCTTAGGAAGACATAAAGTATCCCATTTCACCAAGGCCCATTTTCTTTTCTCCTTAGTACCACTCCAAAGGAAACGATGACTGATTTGATCCAATTCTCGAAGAATAGCCTTTGGGATATTCAAAACAGAAGAAACATAAATAGGAATAGCTTGAAGGACTGATTTTACCAAGGTGATTCTACCCCTGAAGAAAGCCACTTGTTGGTCCACTTTCCAATTTTCTTCTTGACTTTGTCCAACAACCAATTCCAATATTTATTTTTCTGCCTTTGAATATTTATGGGAATACCTAAATAAGTGATTGGAAGAGAGGTCTTCTTATATCTTAGTTTATCCAAGACCATGGATTCCTGTCTAGCAGAGTAGTGAAAGAAAATAACTTTAGATTTGTCTTCATTGATCAACTGCCCAGTAGCCTTAGAAAAAAAGCTAATGATTTGCTTAATATTAGAAGCTTCCTTAATTGTAGCTTTACCTAAAAGAGTAGAGTCATCCACAAATTGAATATGAGAGATAGGTCTAGCTCCATGAGCAATGGTAACTCCCTCAAGGGTTTTTTTTTCCCTCTTTTTGGTTATAGTCCTACCCAAGCATTCAGCAAGAATGATGAATAAATAAGGGGATAGCGGGTCACCTTGCCTAATACCTCTGGAAGCTGGGAAAGACTGAGAAGGCCTGCCATTGATAAGAACTAAGTAGGAAACTAAAGAGATACATCCCATAATCCAATCCATCCAATCCTTAGAGAAACCAAATTGCCTCAAAACTTTGATAAGGAAGTGCCAATCCACTCTGTCATAAGCTTTGGATAAGTCTAACCGAATGAACATGGAAGGAGAATTTTGCATATCCATGGAATGGATGGCTTCCTGAGCAAGAACTATCTCATCTACTATTTGACGTCCTTCCACATAACCCCCTTGCTCTGGGGAAATAATCTTATGCAAAAGAGGCTTCAACCTTTCTCGCCATGATTTTAGTAATGATTTTGAGAAGAACATTACATAAAGCAATAGGTCTAAAAGTTGAGATATGATCAACCTCTTGAGCTTTTGGAACAAGAGTAATATAAGTTTTATTGATAACCTTCAAAATTTCTTTGGCTTTCCTGGCTTCTTCCACCACCTCTAATAAATCAACATGAAGGATATCCCAGAACTCTTGGTAGAACTCAATAGGAAAACCATCAGGACCTAGGGTTTTCCCTTTTTGCATTTTAAAACTACTTGTTGAAGCTCATTGATAGTAATAGGAGCAGTCAAAATAGAGTTCTCCTCAGAAGTGATAAGAGAAGGGATTGCTTGAAGAACATTATATTGTGAAGTTGAGTCAAGGGGAGTAGCAGCAAAAAGATTGGAAAAGTAATCAACAACAATAGAGTTCATGCCATCCCAAGTATAAACAACATCTCCAGAATCTGATTTTAAGGAAGAAATAAAGTTGTGAGATCTTTGAGCTAGAAGATATTTGTGGAAGAAATTTGTGTTTCGATCTCCTTCTTTGAGCCATTGAATTCTAGATTTTTGCTTCCATAAGATTTCTTCTCTTTTTTCCCATTCCTCTAACTGAGTTGTGAGTTTAATTTCATCCGAACTTCTCTTCTCTGTGAGGCCATCTAAACTGATTTTCTTATTCAAATTTTCAAGATGAGCAATAACTTCATGTTTTTTTTATGAACATCCCCAAACTCTTTCCAGTTCCAAGTCTTGATTTTGGATTTAATGTATTGCAAGCATTTTGGCAAAACAGAACATCTTAGTCCCATGCCTAGGTTTACCTTCCTTCCACCATTGTTGCACATGAGGTCTGAAGGAAATGTCTCTAAGCCACATTAATTGAAAATGAAAAGGAGAGAAACTCACATTGGTTTTCCACATTTCCACCATGATAGGCCAATGATCCGAACCAACATTATTAAGAGTCTTCACTTTAGGAATGTGACCATGGATTAAGAAATTTTCAGAGAGCAAAAACCTATCCAATCTCTCCATTATACAAGCTAAGCCTTGCCTTCGTTAGACCAAGTCATAAGGCCATTATCTAGTTGGATATCCACAAGATGGAGGTTTGCAATATATTCGCTCATGAGGTCAATGCTTTTGTCCAAATTTCTATTTCCTCCCATTTTCTCATCCAGAGAGAGGATGGTATTGAAATATCCTCCGATCAAGATCCAAGCTTTAGGAAAATGAGAGATAATATGAGTAATATCCTTCCATTGTCTTCTTTTTTCCTCCAAATAAGTCGGAGCATAAATAGTAATGTAGAGCATAATCTGGTTGGAATGTCTACTTTGAATAGCTATAGCCAACAAACCCCAACTCCCAACCATATGGTGAATAACTACCTCTTTTGGATCCCAAAGACAAGCAATGCCACCCGAAGTCCCTTGGGAACTGAGGGAAACCACTTTTCTAGCTTGCCAAATTTTATTGGCAATTAAGTCCATATCCTCCATTGACATCTTTGTTTCTTGAAGGAAAACAAGATGTGGATGATTTACCTGAATCATTCTTCTAATTTCATTTTGTTTTGAAAGACTCCCTTTGAGTCCTCTAATATTCCAAGTGATGATCTTCATTAATACCAGGGCTAAAAAAGTTGGGAAGGGCATTAATATTACCTTCCTCTACAAGATTTTCACCTTCTTTTACCATATGATATTGATTGGTCTTGCGACCTACTTTTTGATTAGAATCCATCTTCAATTTTTTTTCCCTATTTCTTGACTTATTCCAATTGAATCTGAGATGGCTTCTAACCTTGAAGAATGCTCGTACACAGCCAAAATTTTACTAGATGGTTCAACGGAGTCTATATTGGGACCTACATTATTTGAAGTTTTGACATTTGAAATATTGTTTTTCTTGTGTAAATTTTCTCCTTTTTTTCTGTTGAAAACCTTTGATTTGTTGGTTTGTCTCTGAGTTCTTCCCTTCATATTTAAATTGTGTTTCTAAGATTTCAGTTTCCATTATTTCCTCTTCCTCACTTGGGACATCATTTGTGGAAAGGATTTCAAACATATTAGTAGATGACTTTGATTGATCCTTCATAACTGGTTTTTTCTGAGTGTTCTTCTTCTTAGGTATTTGGAAAACTCGTTGAGTTTATATCTTCTTTCTTTTGATCAGGAATTTTATTTGGGCAAGCACTTGCCAAATGACCATATTCATGGCAAATTCTACAACGAAAAGGAATGTTCTCATAGTCCACTACTTGCTCCCAAGTGTCTTCCCCAAATTGTAATGTGATCTTTTTAGGTAGGGGTTTGTCAAAATCCATTAAAACACAAATTCGAGCATAAATAATATGTTCAAAATTTTGAGTACAATCAGTAGTCATCATAAAAGTTCCTAAAGAGTTTCCAATTGAGGAAAAAATAGTAGGATTCCAAAATTCAATAGGGAGGCCAAAGAGTCTAACCCACACGGGAGCTATAGAAGGCATCTCTTCTTCGACTTTAAATTTAGTATGCCAGGGCTTCATGAAAAGCCCTGCCCTTCCAAAAAACCAAGGACCCCCTTGAAAAGTTTTCTCTCTATCTTCATTATTAGAAAATAAAACAAGAAAATAACCATTTGGATAAATAGATATTTGTAACTCACCTTTAGTTTTCCATATTTTTGCAGCCCAGACTTTGAAAGCAGATAGACTCGAACAAAAACCCATGAACCGACAAATTAGTCCTCTTTTTTCCAAATCTTCAATGCCAGTCTGAATGTTACCCATATCAAGCTTAACAATAGGAGTTCCATCGGATGCTTTAAGACATCCTGACTCCATTTTCCTGGGATCAATCTTAGGCATTCTTAGAGGTTTATGGGAAGCCCTAATATTGATATTAGCATTGGGCTGAGGCTGTCCACCATGAAGGGCATCCCTAAAATTTATTTTTGGGACTGAGTCTTCGAAATTCTTACCCTTGATAGGGGTTTTCATAGTAGAATTATTTTGTGGGTGCACCTTAGCACCAGATTCACTTGAGATATGAGCCATTTTTTGATCAACTGCTTGAAACTTGTTTTGTGATCTCTTTAATCCTTGCCCTAGACGCCGTGGAAAGGTATGGTTTTCACTTTTCTTTTGTGCAACAAATTGGAAGTCGTTGTCACTCAAGTTCATAGTATGATCTGTTGAAAGACAAATTTCTAACCCATATTGTATCCCCTGCAACATTTCCTGCTAAAATATTGAGCATAAACCACAAAAATATTGGCCGCTAGGGCCCGAAGGCCCTAAAAACCAACCTCTAGAGCTGCTTGCACTCAACCCAGATGAAACCCTTGCATAGCTTCTTGCCAAATATGTTGTTCACACATAGGGATGCGCTAGGATCTATGTTTCTCCAAATGATATGAAAATTGGTGGAGACATTCTAGGGTTTTTCAGGCATCTACCCTCAAAATTTCAGCTCAATCCGAGTCCGGATGAGTGAGATATGGCTGAAACGAGTTCGAAAGTTTGGGCAATCCTGCGAAAAATGTCTCATCCCAAGAATCTGTCTTCAAATAATTTTTCGTGAATCACTTAAGGTCATTATTGGACATCATTATTTTAAAAGGGAAAGAAGGATTGTGAAAGGGAGATAGATTCTAGAAGGGATCATAGTAGCTCATGAAGTTATAGATTCAATAACTTCAAGAAAATATAAAGTAATGATCTTAAAACATGATATGAGTAAAGCCTTTGATAGGATTAAATGGGATTTTCTTTTTGTAGTATTAGAAAAGTTTGAATTTGGGAAGAAATGGGTTAGATGGATTAAATATTGTGTCTCTACAATTTCATATTTAGTGTTGGTCAATGGGTTAGTAATAAAATCATTTAAATCCAAGATAGGCCTTAGACATGAAGATCCTCTATAACCATATATGTTCATTATTAAAGTGGAGGTTTTGGGTAGGAACTTCAAGAAGGCTAACAAATATGGGCTTATAAGTGGACTTAAGGCTAGTAATAACATTGACAACATCAACCAAAAATAGTTTGTAGATGATTCAACACTTTTTGGAAGGGCAATGAGAAAAAATACTAGATCTTTGAATAAATTTTTAATGGAATATGAAAGAGCATCAAGGCAAAAATTTAATAGGAAAAAATCTAAAATTTACTTCCTAAACACTCCAACTAAAATTAAAGCAAGAATTTATAGGTTACTTCAAATGGAGGAGGAAACTTTTCTAATGGGGCTTCTCCCCTGTTTTCTGCGGTAAGCCTTGCAATTTTGCCAAAAAAAGAAGTTCAGTTAGGAAACGAAAATTTGAAACCGGAACCCTAACCCTTTCAAAGCGAATACATCACTTCATCATGGGAATTTGAAACTAGAACCCTAACCCTTTTGCAGGGAGAGACAGGGGTGAGGCAGAGATATCTAAAGAGATAACGTGTGGGTTTTGAGACCAGTAAAGTGCCTTGGCTTGAATCTATTTCATTTTTTATCTGAGAATTCAAAAATCGAAACCCTAACCCTTTCATAGGGAGAGACAGGGGCGAGGCAAAGATATCTAAAGAGATAACTTGGGGATTTTCATAGTGAATACATCACTCCATTACTGTGCAAGTTGGTGGATCTCAAGCATTTGTGAACAACACATGTCCAGTATTGAACTTCACTTAATATTTTAGCAAGATATTGTGCAAGGAATCCAAGATGTGTTAGAAATTTATATTCCAATAGATCATGTTGTGAACTTGAGTGACAACGACTTCTAATTTTCTGCACAAAATAAAAGTGAAACCATACCTTTCCACAACATCTAGGGCAAGGATTAAAGAGATCACGAAACAAGTTTCAAGAAGATGATAAAAATGGATCGATACAAGAAACTAGTGCAAGGTGCACCCACAATAAACATAAACCTTTAAGGGAAAATTGAACTCAACCCAAAAAAATGGGATTCCTCAGGGTTTGTACAACTCACTCCATCACTATGCAAGTTGGTGGATCTCAAGCATTTGTGTACAACACATGTCCAGTATTGAACTTCACTCAATATTTTAGCAGGATATTGTGCAAGGAATCCAAGATGTGTTAAAAATTTGTATTCCAATAGATCATGTTGCGAACTTGAGTGACAATGACTTCCAAATTTTTGCACAAAATAAAAGTGAAAACCATACCTTTCCAAAGCATCTAGGGCAAGGATTAAATAGATCACAAAACAAGTTTCAAGCAGATGATAAAAAAATGGATTAGATATCAAGTAAATCTAGTTCTAAGGTGCACCCACAAATTAAATCTATTGTGCAAACCCCTGTCAAGGGTAAGAATTTTGAAGACTCAACCCAAAAAATGAATTTTAGGGATGCCCTCCATGGTGGACAACTTTAGCCCAATGCTAATATTAATCTTAGGGCTTCCCATAAACCTCTAAGAATGCCCAATATTGATCCTAGGAAAATGGAGTCAAGATGTCTTAAAGCAGTTGATGGAACTCCTATTGTTAAGCTTGATATGGGTAACATTCAAACTGGCATTGAAGATCTAGAAAAAGAGGACTAATTTGTTGGTTCATTGATTTTCATCCAAGCCTACTTGCTTTCAAAGTCTCGGCTGCAAAAATCTAGAAAACTAAAGGTGAGTTACAAATCTCTATCTATCCAAATTGTTATTTTCTTGTTTTATTTGTAAATCATGAAGATAGAGAGAAAAATTTTCAAGGGGGTCCCTAGATTTTCGAAAGGGCAGGACTTTTCATGAAGCCCTAGCATACTAAATTTAAAGTTGAAGAAGAGATGCCTTCTATAGCTCCCGTGTGGGTTAGACTCTTTGGTCTCCCTATTGAATTTTGGAATCCTATTGATTTTTCTTCAATTGGGAACTCTTTAGGAATTTTTATGATGAATGTTGATTGTACTCAAAATTTTGAACATATTATTTATGCTCGAATTTGTGTTTTAATGGATTTTGAAAAACCCCTACCTAAAAAGATCACATTAAAATTTGGGGAAGACACTTGGGAGCAAGTAGTGGACTATGAGAACATTCATTTTCATTGTAGAATTTGCCATGAATATGGTCATTTGGCTAGTGCTTGTCCAAATAAAATTATTTATCAAAAGAAATAAGATATAAACTTAGTAGGTTTTCAATTGCCTAAGAAGATGAACACTCAGGAAAAACTAGTTATGAAAGATCAATCAAAGTCATCTGCTAATATGTTTGAAATCCTTTCCACAAATGATGTCCCAAGTGAGGAAGGGGAAATAGTAGAAATAGAAATCTTAGAAACATAATTTAAATATGAAGGGAAGAACTCGGAGATAAACCAACAAATCAAAGGTTTTCAACAAGAAAAAAAGGGATAAAATTTACACAAGAAAAACAATCCTTTAAATGTCAAAACTTCAAATAATACAGGTCCAAATATAGACTCCGTTGAACCCTCTAGTAAAATTTTGGCTGTGCACGAGCATTCTTCAAGGTTACAAGCCATCTCAGATTCAATTGGAGTAAGTCAAGAAATAGAGAAAAAAAAACTGAAGATGGATTCTAATCAAAAGGCAGGTCGCAATACCAATCAATATAATATGGTAAAAGAAGGTGAAAATCTTGTAGAGGAAGGTAACATTAATGCCCTTTCCAAAATATTTTGCACTGGTATTAATGAAGATCACCACTTGGAATATTAGAGGACTCAAAGGGAGTCTTTCAAAAAAAAATGAAATTAGAAGAATGATTCAGATAAATCATCCACATTTTGTTTTCCTTCAAGAAACAAACATGTCAATGGAGGATATGGACTCAATTGCTAGTAAAATTTGGCCAGCTGGAAAAGTGGTTTCCCTCAGTTCACAGGGGACTTATGGTGGCATTTCTTGTCTTTGGGACCCAAAAGAGGTAGTTATTCACCATATGGTTGGAATTTTATGTATTTTGGCTATAGCTATTCAAAGTAGACATTCCAACCAAATTATGATCTACATTACTATTTATGCTCCGATTGCTTTGGAGGAAAAATTAGTCAGTGGAAGAATATTACTCATATTATCTCTCATTTTCCTAAATCTTGGATCTTTATTGGAGGATATTTCAATACCATCCTCTCTTTGGATGAGAAAATAGGAGGAAAAAGAAATTTGTACAAAAGCACTGACCTCATGAGTGAATATATTTTAAACCTCCATCATGTGGACATCCAACCAAATAATGGCCTTATGACTTGGTCTAACAGAAGGTAAGGCTTAGCATGTATAATGGAGAGATTGTATAGGTTTTTTCTCTCTAAAAATTTCTTAATCCAGGGTCACATTCCTAAAGTGAAGACTCTTAACAATGCTAGTTCGGATCATTGGCCAGTCATGGTGGAAATATGGAAAACCAATGTGAGTTTCTCTCCTTTTCGTTTTCAATTAATGTGGCTTAGAGACAGTTCCTTTAGAACTCGTGTGTAACAATAGTGGAAGGAAGGTAAGCCTAGGTATGGGACTAAGATGTTCTATTTTTCTAAAATACTGCAATACATTAAATCCAAAATCAAGACTTGGAACTGGAAGGAGTTTGGGGATGTTCATAAAAAAACATGAAGTTATTGCTCAAATTGAAAAATTGAATAAGAAAATCCATTTAGATGGCCTCACATAGAATAGAAGTGTAGATGAAATTAAGCTCACAACTCAGTTAGAGGAATGGGAAAAAAGAGAACTCTTATGGAAACAGAAATCTAGAATTCAATGGCTCAAAGAAGGAGATCGAAACACAAATTTCTTCCACAAATCTCTTCTAGCTCGTAGATCTCACAACTTTATTTTTATTTTTTAAATCATATTCTGGAGATATCGTTTATACTTGGGATGGCATGAGCTCTATTGTTGTCGATTTCTTTTCCAATATTTTTGCTGCTACTCCTCTTGACTCAACTTCTCAACAAAATATTCTTCAAGTTATCCCTTATCTTATCACTTATGTGGAGAAATCTATTTAAAAACTACAAACACATAAAAAAAAAAACCACTTTCCCATTGAGTTCTACCAAGAGTTCTAGGATATCCTTCATGCTGATTTATTAGAGGTGGTGGAAGAAGCCAGGAAAGCCAAAGATATTTTGAAGGTTATCAATAAAAATTATATTACTCTTGTTCCAAAAGCTCAAGAGGTTGATCACATCTCAACTTTTAGACCTATTGCTTTATGTAATGTTCTCCTCAAAATAATTACTAAGATCATGGTAGAAAGGTTGAAGCATATTTTGCATAATATTATTTCCCTTGAACAAGGGGGTAATGTGGAAGTGCATAAAATAGTATATGAGATATTTTTGGATCAAAAAGCCATCCATTTCATGGATATGCAAAAATCTCCTTCCATGTTTGTTCGGTTAGACTTATCCAAATCTTATGATAGAGTGGATTGGCACTTCCTTATCAAAGTTTTGAGGCAATTTGGTTTATCTAAGCATTGGATAGATTGGATTATGGGATGTATCTCTTTAGTTTCCTACTTAGTTCTTATCAATGGCAGACCTTCTTAGTCATTCCCTACTTCTAGAGGTATTAGGCAAGGTGACATGCTTTCCCCTTATTTATTCATCATTCTTGTTGAATGCTTGGAGAGGACTATAACCAAGAAGAGGGATAACAAAATCCTTGAGGGAGTTACCATTTCTCATGGAGCTATACCTATCTCTCATCTTCAATTTGTTTATGACTCTACTCTTTTAGGTAAAGCTATAGTTAAGGAAGCTTCTAACCTTAAGAAAATCATTAGTTATTTTCTAAGGCTACTAGACAGTTAATCAATGAAAACAAATCTAAAGTTATTTTATTTCAATGCTCTACCATAAAAGAATCCATGGTATTGGATAAACTAAGATATAAGAAGTCCTCCCTTCTGATCACTTATTTAGGTATTCCCATCAACATTCAAAGGCAAAAAAAAATATTGGAATTGGTTGTTGGACAAAGTCAAGAAATTGGAAATTGGACCGATAGATGGCTTTCTTCTGGGGGTAGAATCACCTTGGTAAAATTAGTCCTTCAAGCTATTCCTATTTATGTTTATTTTATTTTGAATATGCCAAAGGTCGTTCTTCGATATCTAGATCAAATCAGTCATTGATTCCTCTGGAGTGGTACTAAAGAAAAAAGAAAATAGGCCTTGGCGAAATGGAAAACTTTGTCTTCTTAAGAATAAAGGGGGGTTACGATTCAGATTTTCTATTAATAAAAACAAATCTTTAGCTAATAAATTATATTGGAGAATATTGCATAATCCCAATTCTCTTTGGGCCAATAATCTTCATGCTAAATATTCTTAGAACAAAAGTCCTGAAGACCTTGTTTGCTATCATATTCCTACCAAAGGTTCTCCCATTTTAGTAGTTTTTAATACTGGTGAGTATTTGATAAAGAAAATTTTATTTTTGATCATTCATAATGGTCAACATGAAAAATTTTGGATAGATTATTGGGATGGTCACAAGCCTTTGATAACTCAATTTTTTGATTGGAGGCCTTGGATGGAGGAGCTTCACCGAGCTAACTGGATAAAGGAGGCTAATTATTGTTGGTACCATACTTGTAATTCAAAGGTTGGTATATATTGGATCCCTATTGAGGACTTGCCTATTCAAATCCTAGAAAGGCAAAGACAAGATATCCAAGGCATCCTTCATATGAGGTCTCTCTCTTGGTCCCATGAAAAATATTGTTTTGGATGGAACATCACTACTAAGGGTGAGTATTCAGTTGCTCAAGGTTATTTGACCTTATGCCAGAATAATCCCAACCAATCTTCTGACATATTTTCTCGGTTGTGGGCTCAAAATCTCTGGCCTAAGGTGAGGTTCTTTATTTGGATTTTATTGCATCGTAGGGTGCTTACTGGTGAGCAACTTATGAAGCATGGTTTTCATGGCCCTTTTAGATGTGAAATGTGTGGAGAGAATGTAGAAACTCTAAACCATATTTTTATTGAGTGTACTTTAGCCTCTGAGCTATGGAGGAGAATGGCCACTTTACTTGGCTTACAGTGGTCCAATTTTTCAAATTTTGAATAGGTTTGGAGGGATTGGCCTAAATAAGAGGGTGTTGATCATTTTATTAGGCAATTAGTTTGGATGGGTTCTACCATTATTCTTTGGAATATCTGGAATGAAAGTAACAGTCAAATTTTTAATCAAGATAGGAAGGATATTCACTATATTTGGTAGAAGACCATAGCCAACTTAGTTGAATCAGTCCATCAACTCCTTAATCACCCAAAAAACTTCCACCAAAAATGGGATCAAGTGATGCAAATATTGAAGATTAAATCTGCTAAGGGCAACCATCTTAAAGGGAATGAGTATTTGTAAGATGGATAGGACAAGAAATTGACAACCTCCTCCTAAGGATTTTGGTAAATTCAATACTGATGGAGACTCTAGAGGGAACCCTGGAAAAGCTAGTGCGGGAGGAATTGGTAGACTTTTAGATGGCTCCTTGGTTTTTACTTTTGCTGATAATTTGGGTATTCTTTCCAATAACCTTGTTGAGGGGTATGGTATCCTTAGAGGCCTTCATGAGGCTACTAAGGTTGGATGGGAAAAGGTGTTAGTGGAGTCTGACTCTCAACTCATGATTAATATTTTGAAGAATCCTTCTAAGAATCATAAGGTTGATTGGAGAATAAAAAGAATTATTGAGAATATTCAATTAATCCAGAGGGTATTTTTGAAAGTTGATTACAATCATGTGGTCAGAAATCAAAACAAGAGTGCTGATGCTTTAGCTAATTGGGATTTGGACAAAGGTGATTTTATTTGTTATGGCCACCGTCCTAGATGGTGGGTTTCACAAAATAAGGAAGATCTTATTTCTATCATTTCTTTGGGTGGATCTAGTTCTAAAGGTACCTAGTTTCTTCTTGATTTATTTTTGCTTCTCTTTTATGTTCAATTTTTTTTGGGGTGTACATTTTTTTGTTTTGTTTTGTTTTTGTTGTTCTTGTGTTTTTGTTGTTTTGTGTTTTTTCTATTTGTTCTTGTGTTTTTGTATGTTTGTGTTATTTCATGTTTTTTGTGTGAAAGTGTTTTCTAAGTTTTTTTTTATTTATTTACTGTCTATTGTTGGATATTTTTTTATTTTTATTTTTATTTATTTATTTTGTAGGTTTTGTTTGTTTGTGTTTTTCATGTTTTTGTTGGTTATGTCTTTGTAGTGGTCTATTTTTTTTGTCATGTTTGTGTTTTGGTATGTTGTTATTGTTTTTTTTCTATGTGGTTTGTGTTGTGGTTTTTGTTTCTTATTTTCTATGTGCTTGGTTGTGCTTTATCTTTTTGACACACTCAAGGAGGATATTTTTTATTTTACTTTTTTATTCTTATTTTTATTTATTTATTTATTTTATATCTTATTGTGTGTTTGTTAGCTCCTTGAGTATGTCAAATGTGGTAGGCTAGTATCGTACCCTGGGTAATTTTGGTGGAATGGATACCCCTGCATCCTTGGGTCTTACCCGAAAGTGGCATCACTTTTGGGATGTTTTCCACAAATAATAAAAAAACAATCTAACAACTTATCTAGGGATGCCCTTATTTAAGGGGAGAATGAGGATAGAATTATGGAATCTAGTTATAAGTAAAGTTCAGAATAATCTATCGATATAGAAAGCTAGATTATTATTGTTATGTGGAAGAGTGCAACTAATTAAATCGGTATAATAGGCCATTTCAACATATTATATGTCATTGTATACTATACCAAAATCAATAGGAAAAAGTGTAATCTTTATTATGTGATCCTTTTTGTGGTCAAGTTTACATGATAGAAAGAAATTTCCTTTGGTGAAATGGAGCAAGGTGTGTGATGATAAAACTAGTGGAGGTATTAGTTTGAGAATTCTTCTAGATGTAAACTTAGCTCTTAGTCTATCTCATTGGGCTCAACATACTTACTTAGAAGAATTCCCCTTAAGGAAAGGAAAAAATGTGCAAATAGACTAGCCAATAGAGGGGTTTTAATTGAGTATCATGAGGTTAAATTATTTTTTCTATGTTTAGAGGAAATAGTAATTTTAGCTGAAGTTGACAAGAAAATGTTGATAGGAAAATAATTTCCCTTGGTAATATTTGCATTATATGTGTTTTCAAATAAACTATTTATTATAATTTTGGTGGTTGCACTTGTATTTCAAGAAGGAAACTAGCAATATAGGTTTGGTAAAGCGGACTATGATAGTTCGATGTTTTGGGAATATTACTCTACTAAGATGCAATGCATATATAATAGAGGTGAAGTTTTGGTATTGTAAATGTTGCTATAGAAAAATGTCAAGGAAGATGTTGAATTTTGGAATATTTGTTTTTACATAGAAAATTGAAAAGATCCAAAAAATAAAAATTAGAAATATAGATATTTTATGTAAAATGGTATAGGTTTCTAGCTATAGCATCTCAATTGAGATGAGAAGTAAATCTATTGGTAAACTCTCAAGCCTTAAAGAAGAGAGTTGTAATTTTTCAAGGGTGGGAGGCCTAAATAAGACCCCTTGTTCTCTAGTGAAAAAACCATCTAATAACTATTTTTTATGTGTTATATCCAACTATCTCCCATAAAAATAGACCAAATATTTGTATTCTGTAATATATTGTAAATTTAAACCTTTGAATGGGGTTGATAGGTCATGAATACAATCATATAATGAGACATACATCCAATTATAGTAATTTCTAATATGAATACCCCCAATGCAAATATCTCAAAAAATTATGTTGTTTGGAAAAAGAACGAGCTCAAAAAGCTTTCATATGCAAAAGTTATGGCCTTTGTAAATTTACCCTTGAAAATAGTCCTAGGGTCATGTTTTTGAAAATTAAAATGTCATTAAATATTTCTAATTAATTTTTATTTTTCTACAAATGATTATAATAAGAAATAAATTATTTTATTTGCTTCTTTCATCACCATGGATGCTTATGAATCTCTAAGTAATTCACCCTAGTAATTGAAATAAAAATTAAAGGCTCTAAATAAACCTTCTACATGACTAAGTAACAATGCTTCATACCCATTCTTATACCATAGATGGCACACGAATTTCCAATAACAAATACAAGCAATCCATTTAATCAAATTTTATATAAAAAATAAAAGAATGAAAAGAGAAAAGTGATAGACACAAATTATGGGTACCTTTGAGCACCAAATAATCATTCTATTATCCATGGATAGGAATCACAACACTCTAATACAATAGGTTGGATTCATGGGGGATATTTATACCAATTCCTAAGTCCCAATTATGATAATGATTACATAATATCATTAATGTAAACCAACATAACATAAGGCTTAAGGTTAATTATAAGTTAAAGTTTTAATAAAAAAAAAAAATAAAAAAAAAAAAAAATAATAATAATTTCTTAATCATCATAAAATGTCATCCTTACCCAATAAAACCAAATGATAACTTCCAACATTGGATCTCTTAGTAGTTCACACAAGGTTGGACAATAGGACTGGTGAGGGTAATATCCATCATGGATCCTAAAGGTCAGGGTTATGCATAAGGGGTCGATCCTGAAATCTATTTATAAATTGAAGGTCAATTGTTTTGGAATCCCAGTGAAATATGGAGAAGTATACATGGCAAATTCCAATTATTTTTCTCCAAAAAATTTCAAACCATGGCGAATTGCAATTATTTTTCTCCAAAAATTTTCAAATCATGGCGATTTTTTTGTGTTTGGGGCCATGAATATCAGTTTTGCAAAATCTAAAAATGTATGGAAAAATTAAAATATTTAGTCCAATAAGAAAGGTTTTTAGCCTTTACGATTAATGATGATCAGTCTGAGACTTAAAATTTGATCGGTTGTAGGTATGTTGATCAGGCTGCATACATGTCGATCAGTTGCAAATATGTTGATCGATTGTAGCCATGTCGATCAGTTGCAACTATGTCGATCGATTGTAGCCATTCCAATCGGTTGTAGATATGTCAATCAGTTACAAACATACTGATTAGTTGTAGCTATGTCAATTGGTTGCAACTATACTAATCGGTTGCAACCATGTCAATCGATTATAGCTATACCAATCAGTTGTAGCCATGCTGATTTATTTAGGATATGTTGATCGTTTGCATCTATACCGATTGGTTACAACCATGCTAATCGATTTAGGGTATGTCGATAGGTTGAAACTGATAGACATGGATCTACAATCAATCAATTTATATCGATATACACAACTATGCAACCGATCATTTTATATCGATAGACACAACTCTACAACTAATCAGCTTATGTTGATAGACAGCTCTACAATTGATCAACTTATATCGACAAACTGGCATTACAACCCATTAGTTTATATTGATAGATACGACTCTGCAACCAATCAGCTTATGTTGATAGACATAGCTCTACAATTGATCAACACCTTTGCAATCGATTGATACCTCTACAACTAATTGACACCTCTACAACCGATTGACACCTCTGTAATTGATCGACACACCTATGCGATCAATAGACACCTCTACAACCTATCGACACACCTCTACAACTGATTGGTTTATGTCTACTGACACTCCTCTTCAACCTTGGAAATATTTTTGCTATTTCAGAGCGATGTATGTTTATTGATACCCACTATAGTATATATAAGGATAGTATATGAGGCGATTTGGGAGGGAAAAGTAAAATCATTTATAATTTGAATTTGAATGGGTGAGAAAATAAATTTCATTTATAATTTGAGGTTGGCAAATTAAAATAAAAATATTTTAATTATTTTCAACGGCAGGTGAATTTACCCAAAAAAAACTTCTGCCCCATAATTTTTGGGTGAATGGGCCCCAATGAAATGATCCAAAATTAGCCTTTTCAATATTTTAAAAATCCTAAATAGAGCCAATTTATGATATTTTGTGCTTATGCATAACCCTGTTGAAGGTGTTAAAATGGTTGTCCCAATATGATTGATGGGTCTTAGAGGAGTATTGATTGATAACAATTGTATGAGTCCCATATGTCAGTTCTTGGATTCATGTGTTTGTAGAGCTCTTGAGGACTTCATATCTTGGGTCCAATACCTTTATTTGAGATCATGGATGGAGGATCTACATAATGATTATAACTCTAGAGTATGTGTGCTCTCTCTTGGGTAAACTAGTGATAGAACAATCATGGAGATATGTTACCATGACTTAAGAAATGACAAGGTTGTATGTGTCTTACCTAACTAATGGGGAATAATGTACAATTTTTATAGTGTACATATAAGGTGGTAGGATCATTCCACCATACATATATTGGAAGGTGGTCATGACGTTTATTTGGGATAAAGTTTCCTATAATAAAACAACCAACCACTTCTACATTAGAACATGTATATACAAGTTATTAGAGTAGAAATTCCACTTCAATTAGGATGGTCTTATGTGAATGATCCTCTATCATCATTTCTATTGAGCTCATGTAGGGTCTAATAATGAATGGGAGGAGTAACACTATTTATGGGTTGTACATATGAGATATTCCATGGTATAGTTGGGAAAAATCGATATACAATGATACTATCCAAGTTCAATATCATAGGCATGTAGGTGCACTTGCTCAAACCTATCATATGAATGACCTCTTATAAGCTAGTGGAGGTTATGCTAATGTGAATGTGTTGACTATGAGGATAGCTTAATTTTTCCATCATATTTTTTTATCTCATTGTTTACTCCATTTTTTGGGTTGTTGCACAACAAGATTTATAACTTTTCCATAACTACATTTCTTAGCTTGAGGTTGATATACCTTTGGATTCTTTCCTTGTAATATTTAAAATACGTGTTCTTATTCTTCCTTTGTAATACATAAACATGTTATTCTTTGTTATATAAATTTTGGCATCCCCAAGAATGGATTAGGCATACACTCTTGTAACAATAATATTAAAAAAAAAAAGGTACCTTAATGCATCAAAAAGAAAATAATTAACTAAGCAATGCATAATTGTAGCATAGGGAAGTAACAAACATTGACAATAAACTTAAGCTATAAAAAATCAGTACGAAACCAATGATTTAAGTGGGAAAACCTTCAACGAGATAAAAATCCAAAAAAAATACATGGAATAGCTTATATTATTGAAAATTAGTATAAATACAATATGTGGGAACTAGAAAAATTGTATATCTTAATGAATGAGAGCACAAATAGCCTATAAAAGCTCAAAATTTCTACTAATGCTTACCTTGCTAATGGATGGGGAATGTAAAAATACCCTAATTTATACTTTTCCTATCATAGGACAAGATTTTATAGGCATAGGAGGCCAACAGTCATGTCCCTGCAACTGCAACTACTTCTCTAATGACCTTTCAATTTTACATTTCTCTTCAAATCCAAAAATTTATTTTATGTTATTCTTTATGTTTGACGCAATCTTCATTTTGGATTGCACCTCCATAATGGGAGGCTTTTGGTCCCTCAAAAACTTACAAATTGAACTAGATGAGAAAATATTTTCTTGATCTAATTTCTAGTATACCAATTTGCTTTCTTCACTATTTGTCCCTTGATCCCCACTTACCAATACTCTTATTGTCCCTGGTAGCTAGAATATATCTACTTATGTAACATGGTATATTCATCTAGATGAGCATATTTTTTGGGAATAAAATATTCAAGTATTTGTAGAACATTCATTTCTTGCTCTTCATCGAGCATAGAAGGCTGGAACAACTTTAAGTTTTCCATATTTAAAATAGAGTTCATCTTCATAAAAGGTGTGAGATCCAAATAAAAAATATTACTTCATATTTCTAAAAGGATACAAAAAGGACCATACCATATAGGTTTTAACTTCTTAACAACCCCATGAATCATGTATTTTCCCAAGTGCAACCATATCAAATTACCAACTTGAAGAGTATGGTCAACCCTATGCTTGTCATTCCTTTTTGTGTATTTGTATTAGGTCTCATTTAGGCTATCATTGACCCTATGTTGAATTAAACCTGATATTTTCCATGAATCTATTGGATTTCTTTGTCTCATTATGCGATATATGTCATTCTGCAAAAACTCAAATGCCAAATTCAAATGTAAATTAGGAAGATATTCATAGCAAGTTTCAAAAGGTAAAATATTAGGGGAACTATGAACTATCATATTATATGCATGTTGAATGTAAGGTGAACTATCATCATATTTATTTGGATTCCTTTGATTATAGCTTATTAAGAGTTGAACCAATGTCCTATTCACAATATTTGTTTGTCCATTTGTTTGGGGATGAAAATTTGTAGACCTATTCAACTTAGTGTCTATCCTATTCCACAATATTATTCAAAAAGGACTAAGAAATCTAATATACCAATTTTAAATAATAGAATCTAACAACTAAAAAATGGACCCAAATCAAGATAAAGAACTTGTAGAGAGAATCTTGAGCTAAAATGGTATTCTTATAAAACACCAACACACACATATTCTTAAACTAATCAATTACAAAAAATATATCACCAATCTTCTACTTTATTTTGGACATACCAAAAGGAAAATCCATAGAGACACTCTCCTAAGATATAGTTGAAATTTATAATGGTGTCTATAGACCCAAATTTCTATTATTTAACTTTCTACTGCTACATAAATCACAATCCATCACATGCTTAGCAACATAAACTCCTATTCTTTTCCAAAATACATGTCTTTACAAGTTAGCAATGGTCTTGTTCATGCCAAAATAACCAACTATAATAGAAGTATAGAATTCTTTTATCAATGGTATTCTTGATCTCGCATTTGGTATTCATCATTTGGTTTTTATATAGGCAAATACATGCTCAAATCATAATATTCTTCTAAATCTAATACAATTCATATTGGTATATCTAATCCTTGATTAAACATGCTAATAACAACTGATTCTAAACATAGCCTAATCGTCAACTAATTAAAGCTATGGAGAATATATTCTAGAGAAGTAAATGACAACTAAAGCTTCCAGAGAATGGACTTGAGTTGGATTGCAAGATCACATTTACATATGAAGGATGTAAGAAACTAATTTATTTAATAACTCCTAATCTATAGTGATCCTATTAATTCCATTAAGAGATATGCTCATCATTTAATCACTTGATAAGTAAAGGAACTTATGGCTGTCATTTTTATAGTTCAAAGTCTACTTAGAGGCATGTTATAGTTGGTCAAAAAATCAAACACCATATAATTCACTCTTTCTTATTTATGCCTAGCTAAAATTAACAACCAAATATAACCCAAAAGATCTTGTGGTTGACCATTGCATGCATAGTAATGACTTATAGTAGAGAGGATAGTTTTTCTATGGATATTTAGTTTATCTATCAAGGAAAATGACATAACATATCCACCCCTCATTTCATCAACCAAAACCCTATAGACCATAATGCCATTGTAAATTACCATTACCATCAATAGAAAGATCATTAGCCCTTGATAAAAAATCAACAATAATAATGGTTTCAAATAAAATCTTATAATCACATAAGAGCTAGTGTGTGCATCAATACAAAGAGTTTCTTTATGTAATTTATAAGAGCCTAGAATGGTGGGCATAATGTTGGAAACCCTTGGTCTAGGCATATCCATCTCATATAGTAAGTCTCTTAAACATTATTATTAATAAGGAGATGTCCTAACTAATTCCAAACATGAGGCCTTGCAAGGGGTTGTACCTAACTCGTCAACTATACTAGATACTTTAGTTTTACTCATGAATACCTTAAGCAATGATTCCTTACATTGGATAGGGTCCTATGCTTTTTGGTTATGAGTGTCAGGATCACCATTTTAAGTGGCAATCATGATTTTACATTTTTTTAGAAGACACAAGGTCTATAGACTTCTTTGAGGCCTTATTGAGAATGTTTTTTGTGGTTTTTATATTTATAGTAGGTTTTTGCATGACCAAAGGATGATTTAGGATTTTATCAATTATGGTTTTATTTATTGTTGAATGGATATTTTCCTTATCCTTATATTTTTTCCTCCTTAGAAGGTTACTTCTTTTTGTATTAAGGTGTACTCTTAGTAATATTAGCCAATCATTGTTCCAAGGATGTAATTATTTCTATTTGCACATCCAAAATATTGATATAATAGGCCATATTTGATTGAATATAGATATATTTTCCCTTCGGTCCATGTTGGAAAAATACTTAATTAACATGAGAGGCATTTTGAGAAGCACTAAGTCCATAATTTTAATTTTGGGGGTAACTACCATTCTATATTCTAATCTCCTCCTCATTTATATCCTTGGTTACCTTGATTAGGATTCTATATTTAGTTTTTTTAGTTTTGATGGCATCCTTGTTTAAATATTACCTTGATTTGATAATTTTGATGGCCTCCTTGATTAAATCCTTGATCTTGATTTTAATTCACTCCCTATTGTTTATTGGGTATATGTTATTCATGGATGGGAAATGAGGTGTTATAAGGATGATTATATTTTTTCTAGAGACCTTATTTGTTTTCATTGGAAAAATCATTGTTGACTTTATCAATGTTAAAATTAGGACCAAGAGTTACTTAAATAAAACTTTACACAAATATATGCATGTAGTATTATCATGGCCTTAAGTCCCATGCCAGAAGTAAATTTGTTTTGGAGGGCATGCCATGTAGGTGCTTAAATCCTACTTTTGCAATGGTAAATTTTAAGCTTAGTTGGTTGAATTGTATTTGAGAATATCTTCATAAGTCCATTATAGCTACATATTCTTAGGTCTTATACCACCTTCTCATTTTGCCAACATATTCATAGGGTCTATACGTATATCTATCTCATGAGAGGTATTTTGGACTACCATATTATAAATTTCATCTCCTACAACATGTTTAGTAGGTTTTTAAGTTTTCTAGGATATTTGGTTGACCTTCTTTTCTCAATATTCAAGGATTTAAAAAAATTGTAAGACCTTTTCTAGAGAGGGGAAATCATATGGGTTATGATCCTAGATCATAGCTTGAAAAGGTGGTTAAATATTATTTACAAACAATATTATGGTTGCCTCTTTAGTTAATGTCATATTAACATGACATTTAAGTCTTGTATACCTCTTGTATAAATCAATTATATATTCATTAGGGATTTGTTTAGAATTCATTAAAACATCCATTTCTTCCATCATGATATTGTCATTATCAAATTCTTGGTTCATTTTATGGATAAATTTTTCTATGGATTCATAGAGTGGTTGGGTAAATATGAAAACTAATCAAAAGCATTTCCTACCAAAGATATAGTTAATAATTTAATCAAAGAATTATTATTATACAACTAATCCCTATGATATATAGTAAAATTATTAAAATATGCTTGGAATTTTATTTGTTCAGTTACAAAATAATTTAGGGATATACCTAGACAAGTCTATGTTTTCCTGTAACAACCCAAGTCTACCCACCTAGTTTTCCCATAAAAGAAACCAAGCAAATTTTACAGGGTATTTTTTTTTGTTTTCAATTCCCAATTTTTGTTCCTAAGAGTGCTTTCATGTTCATAGTAGAATTTTTTCACCCAATGCAACATTTTTATGTTCAGTAATTAGCATAGGTATATCATACCACATTTGGGTTCTAGACTACTGTAGATAGCCACCCAAGTGGATGATATTGGCCAAAATCCCATAAAATATATCATTCTATGGAATCGAATTACCTCATTTACGTGCTCATGTTCTGGCATGAGAGTCGATCCATGGATGGGGTTATCCTCTAGAGCCTATAACACCTAGAGGGGGACGCTTTATTTCCCCATCCCTTAGAATTTGTGAATCCATGACCTAACTGGTTAAATTATTCAAACTTTAATGTGCAAGGGATCAGCATACATATGCTTCTATATGTAGCTGATTATCCCCTACATGGATTCAGCTAGAGCTATGTCAATACCCTGACCTTGGACTTGGTCACTTATTCCCACTATGACTCATGATCATTTATCCCATACCAAATATCATGACTGATCAAGCATAGTCAAACAAACATAGGACTTATCACAATACTACCCAGGTTGCAACCTAGAGATGGTATTCCATACCACCTCTTGTTACAAGTTTTGACATAGTTATGTGTTCTAAAAAATTCTATTAGACTACGATTTCCCTGGGACTCATTGTGTGCATACTCGTGCATCAATGGCATTGAGTGTTCACATTATTTTTTTATTCATCCTTCTCAAAAAATAAATCCATAATATTCTCAATATGGATTATACTATATTTAAGATTGTCTAAAAGGCTCATTTTCATGTTAAAATAAAATCACAAGGTTTCTAATAAAGGATTGCATATGTTGCTTTTACCCAAGCTCACAAAGAACCTTAATTATTTAAAATTAGTTTTCATAAAATATACAATTATTTGCAAGGTTCAAGTAACTAAGCTCATTGCCCATAACACCAATTCTTTTGTTTTACAAGAAACTAAATAACTAATATATTTGATGAATCGTCCTATATATCAATCCCTACAAACCCTAAGTAAAAGGGGTAAATAAATTTTATACTATACTTTATTATGTAACCAATAGAAACCTTAAACAAAACACATTGGATACCCTTATTATTTTTAAAAACTTTCAAGATGCCCTGAAAGGAAACTAGAGCAATTGTTATTTTACTTATATGACCAAGACTAGGACTGAGCATTAAATCCACTAGATTGATAAATCATCTAGTGAATATCATCCAGGATATCTAGAATTTTCTAACTATTACCTAAAGTTTATTTTGTTGTCGAAAAATAATTCTTAGGGGATTGGGACTCCTACAATAGAAAGATAGGAGAATCCAGCTTCATTTTGCAAATTTCAACATGCATTCATAGTGCATAGATTAGTTTCTTGTGCAAGAGAAGAATACTGCAAAAGAAGACTTCAAGTGAAGAGTCGTAGTGAATTTAGGAGACTAAATATCTCCATTTTCAGATTGAATAACTTCACTATTGAAGAACAATCCATAGAATCCTTGATACAAAACATCCATAGTAGCCTTGAATAAAATGCCATAGAAGCCTTTATGAAGAAGCCACAAAAGTCTTGATATTGAAAAGGCCATATAATACTTGATACTAAAAATGCCATAGAAGCCTTGGTACTAAAAAATCCATAGAAGTCTTGATATTGAAAAGGCCACAAAAGCCTTGATACTAAAAAGGCCACAAAATCCTTATTATTGAAAAAGGACATATAAGCCTTAATACTAAAAAAGGCCATAGAAGCCTTGATCCTAAAGAATAATTCAAAGAGAATATCTGATTCAAAAGCAAAATAAATATTTTAGTACTAATATTTTTGTTGCAAGGAAAGAATATTCGATGAGTTGGGAAACTTCCTACAAGAAAGTTAGGAAGAGTATCTTCTTTAGAATCAATTCATCACTTGAAGTAAGTGAAGAGATTAGGTGAAGATCTCGGTGAAGAATTTATAGTCTACTTTACTCCTTTGCTTCCAAGACCAAGCCCATGTTCTACCCAAATAAATCTAGATCAAAATTTCACCTAGATAATCCAATACTCTCATCCAATACCCTTGCTAGACTTACTAGAGCAGAAGAGTTAACCTTACTTTCTTAAAAAGGTCCTCAGCATTGACCAAACAATAAAGTAACTCTTACAAGCTTCAAATATAATGGATTAATATTGTGTAGACCATTTAATAGGTACCCATCCTAGTTATTCAACATTGTAACAATTGAAAGATAATTAGTTAGGTGATTACACTACCTTCGATAACAAAAAGGCACTACAAATAATTTAGCTATAAAATACTTTTAAAATCAATATATAGATACATATTTTATACCACAACTCTTAGACTATGGTCTTATTCGCTACCTGAGACATCACAACCAATGAACATCTCAATTCTAGAACCATATCGTTCTAGAAGATGTTAATTTAATTGATGTCACTACTTAGGTTTTCCATTGTTTGAGGTGATCATATTGGTAATCTAAATTCATGCATTCACTTAAAGGTTACATTCAGAGTACTTGTAGTCTTTAATAGAAATAACCAATTATCATAATATTAAGTGTAAAAGAACACATTATAATTAACAATATTGGCTTGGCCAAATAATAAAATTTTGACATCATAAGATAATACTAGTAAAATATTAATATACATCCTCAAGCTATGGTTTTAATTAGAATATTCTACTTTATCACACTCACTTTCCCATTCTCCCAACGTGGCAATGACTCAAATTATTTTTGGAATTTAATTCAAAATACACATCTCTTGTTGTAAAAATTGGTAAATTTATTTTTCCAACTAGGTTCCACTATTGTAGAATACAATTATAGAATGTAGTGTAAACCACTTCCAAGATAATTAAAATTCTTTGTATTCAAATAAAAATACTATGTACTATTTGTTTTTATAGGTTATCATTCACCAGTTTTACATTGATTGATCACAAAATAATATGTAAACTTTTGAAGTTCTCCACCCTTTATACCCGGTCGACTAGCAATTAAATACAGTCATATGATAAGCTTACAAAATGATGCTTTGGTATGGGATTCACTTTTTGATTAGCGAATCTTGACTCTACCTTGGTTTGCATACGTATTCTTAGTAGTTTATTCAAACCTAGTTCTAGTATGGTTCTCGCTTTCTTCGTGAACGCATCATGTCGATAGCACATGAAAATATTCTTCCCAGCCACACATATTTTTTGCTAACACTTGAATGTTCAACCCATTGAATATTATATTTGATAGGGGATCAAAATCGGTTCCTTAATTTATGTTATTCTAAGTTCTACCACTATTTCAACATGCATTACTTACTCTAAACACACACACAAAAACTACCAAATATTTCATATTTCTAAGCAAGCCACATGCATAGCGTTTCATTGTTATTCTAAGTTTTCCAAGCATCAAGAGTTGTAACAATAATCTTATGCATCCAAAAAATATTCCTATAACAACAATAGAAAGTTCTCATTGTTACATATAGAATGAATACAGGGTTCGCACAGTCAGGGTTATGCATAAGGGTTTGGACTCAAAATGTACTTGTAAAAAATGGTGAATCCTAATAGAAATCAAGGTGAATCATGACCAACCCTAAGAAAATTAAATCAATCATCTTCATACCAAAATTTGGGGTATTTGAAGCCCTAAAAAGTAAGTTCATATTTGGGATACATTTTGACCTATTAAATCACCTTATAACTTCATAAAAACACCACCATTAGATCAGGCTCAAAAAGAGCTTTCCAATGAGTACAAATATTCCTATGTTTGGATATATATTATGGTGAATTGACCCTAAAAACAAAATAGTCCTAAAAAATTTAGGCGAATGGGCCGACATCAAGGGTCCTCATATTCTCCAATTTCCAACTTTGGAAATCCTAATACTCATCCATTTTGTGAATATTCGCCACTATGCATAACCTTGCACATAGTATAACAACTCATTTTTAAGCATTAATACCTATTGTGCATATTTTAAGCTAGTTTCATTTACAAATCCATTTTTTACATATGCATATTTTGCAAACTAGTTTCACACAATGAAACATTTCATTTCATTATCTAAGACCTCTCTAAAAGAAAAACAAGCACAATATGCTAGCAGAATTAGAAATAAGTTCATCGACATCCAACCTAGAGTTCATTGTTGAGTTCTTGTTCTCCAGAGAGCTCTGCCAAATTTTATTTCACCCATTTTTTTTTCTTGCTATTGCAAAAGTAAGCTAGTATATTATCCTTCCTTTTTTTGCTTATGCTCTGAATATCTTATTTGTTTTTAACAACCTTACTCTCATGCCCGTCAAATCTTGAATTGGTTCTCCCAAAGCAATAATTACCACTACTCATATCACATAAATTGCTCCATAATCAAACTTCCCCTCCATCACTTGGGCCATGGGTAGCAAAGGATAAAATTCACATTTCTTATTTTTTAAACGATGCATAGATATTTACAAAATATTCTCATTTTCCATCATATTATTTTAATGATCATATGCACATTTACTTACCTATTAAGTTTTTTGACAATTATACTCAATCAGTATCCATACCATCAATACTCAATGAAGAACATATTTATTATGAAATACACACAAATAATCTCCACTTAATCAATCACTCAATGAAGGTAGAATCCTGTACCTTTGGAATTTTCATTGTCATCCTTCAATATATGGATACTTATATCAAACAACCAATAAATATTCTACACAAAACACACACAAAATGTATTTCATTTCCAATGCACCTATATGACACTAACCTACATGAGCTTCCATGCACTCACGAACTAAATCATCATTTCCCCTCTTACCTTTTCCTTACGACTTATATTTCATGTCGAAGGAATGTCCCTAATTTTGTGTACATAAAACCATTAGTAGTATCATATTTAGAAGAAAAAGGTAAGTTTAAATCATCAATTATTTTTTTATCAAAAATTATGCGAGGGTCTTTAAATCCTCCTCCATTAAAAATAAACATAGTCCCTATGTTTCGTGAATGGGTAAGAAAACAAGTTATCATCACATTCATTCATATCCCCATCAATAACAATTCATTTACAGTACATATACAATACAATAATATTTATACATATCCTAAAAATAATTAAATTTTATTCACCAAATCTATTCACATGATATCTCATTTTCATTCAACCATATGTTCATGCATAAACCATATTATACATCAAGCATAATAATGTCACTCGACCTAGTAACCAAAATGTACACAAGGCTACTCCTCGTAGTAGTCCAATTGTATATCCATATTTATACATATATATCATCAAACACATATAATTATTTAAAATATCTAAATCTACTCAAACAAATAAGGAAACTATTATTATATATCTGCCATGTTCTTCCACATGGCATTTTTGTTCAAGTAGAGGTCCCATTAGACCTTGCATTGATCTATACTCCTCTTCCTTAGGTTCTTAGTCCTAAATCCAAGTATGTGTATATGCCAAAATTCAATCTTTAGTGGATTGGTCATCTTCAAATTGGAAACATTCAAAACATGAGTAGGATTAAAAATGTAGTTCCTAAGGAGGAACATATGGAAGACACTATATATTTTGGATAAGCTTGGTGGTAGAGCAAGTATGTATGCAACATGGTTTATTTTACCCATAATTTCAAATGGGCCCACATATCTAGAGCCAATTTTGGAATATTTTATGGAAATTTTAGTTGGCTTCACCCTTAAGAACACATTGTCTCCTATAAAATATTCCCTCTATGTTATTCTGAGGTTCGCGTATCTCTTTTGGTGGTCTACGACCTCCTTTAGCTTCTACTAAATTTTTTCAATTGATCCTCCATTTATTTAATATGCTTTGGTTTGATCACTACCCAATCTTCCGAATTATCCCAAGATAAGGTAATCTACATCACCTTTCGTATAGGGCTTCAAAGGGTGCCATACCTAGCGATGCATGATAACTATTATTATACACAACCTCCTCTAAATATAAATAGTCTTTCCAATTTTTATGATGATCCATGCAATACATTCTTAACATATTTTCTAATACCTGATTCACCCTCTCAGTATTCCCATCTGCATTAGGGTGATAGGCGGTACAAATATTCAATTTGACTCCCAATGCTTCATGCAATGCCTACCAAAACTCAGAGGGAAAGAGAGAATCTCTATCAGATATTATGAATTTAGGAAATCCATGTAGTCTCACCACTTCCCTAGCAAACTTTCTTGCAACTGTAGGTGCATTATCTTACACATTGCTTGGTATAAAATGTGTGACCTTGGTTAAATTATCGACAACTACCAAGATTACATCATGCTTGAATATTGTTTTAGGAAAACCCACTATAAAGTCCATTGATACCACTTACCACTTTTGCATGGGTATCTCATGAGCGTACAACCTACCTATTGGGTGTAGATGTTCCACTTTTATTTTTTGACATTCTAGTAACCTAGCCACATAATCAGTGATATCATTTTTCATACCCGACCAATAGTAAATATTTTTCAAACTCTCACACATATTTACCCCTCCCAGGTGCATAGAATAAGGAGTATTGTGAACCTCCCTAAGGATTGCTTCTCTTAATCCTATTTAATTTGGAACCACAAAACTATTCTTATAAAATAATAATTCATATTTATATGTAAAGCCTGTATCTTTTCCAAATTCTTACCCCATTTGAGTAGTGCAAGACTTGCAAAATTCACTTGTTTGTTGCTGATTTTTAATCTGATATAACATATCATATTGACATTTTATCAATGTAGTAATATACCCTTTCCTACTTAGAGTTTCAACAACCTAATTCTACTTACCCATAATGTATTCGATGCCAAAATCGTATTTTACTAGAAACTCCATCCAACATCGTTTCCTAGCATTCAATAAGGGTTGAGTAAATATGTATCTAAGACTTTGATGATTAGTCTTCAATTCAAATGGTTTCCCCAACAAATAGTGCCTCCAAATTTTAAGGGCATGTACCACGGCTACCAATTCCAAGTCATGAGAGGCATAATTCACTTTATGCCTCTTAAGTTTTCTTGATTCAAAGGCAATAACTGCATCATCTTGGGTCAAAACTCCTCCTAATACTTCAATTGAAAAATTTGTACATACTATAAATTGCTTATTAGGATCAAGTAATTGCAGAATCGATGTAGTTGTCAATTTTTATTTTAATACTCAAAAATCCTCTTCACACTATTCTATCCATTTGAAGGCTTTTCCTTTCCTTTGAATATTTGTAATGGATTAGGCAATTCTTGAGAATCCTCTGATAAATCACCTATAGTAACCTACGATCCCCATATAACTTCACACCTCAATCACATTAGTAGGTGTTGGTAAATCAATAATTGCTTCAATTTTCTTGGGATAGACTACAATCCCTTTTACAGAGACAATATGTCCCAAATATTGTACTTGTGAAGTATAAAATTTACACTTCTATGGTTTCCCATATAAACGATTTTTTCTTGCTATTGCAGAAGTGAGTCAGTATATTATCCTTCATTTTTTTTTCTCATGCTTCAAATATCTTATCTTTTTTTAACAACCTTTCTCTTGCACCTGCCAACTCCTAAAGTGGTTTTCCCAAAGTAATAATTACCACTACTTGGTATCATGTAATTTGCTCCATCATCAAAATTTCACTCCATCACTTGGGCCATGAGCGAAAGAGGCTAAAATTCATATTTCTTATTTTTTAAATAATTCATATAAGATATGTATGAAATATATTCATTTTCCATCATATTATTTCAATGATAATATGCACATTTACTTACCTATATTTAATTGTTTCTTCCTATCAAGTTTATGAACACTTATACTCAAGCAGTATCCATACCATCAATAATGAAAAACATATTTATTGTGAAATACACACAAACAATCTCCACTTAATCAATCACTCAATGAAGATAGACTCTCATGCATTTCGCATTTTCATTGTCATCCTTCAATATAAGGATTCTCATATCAAACAACCAACATATATTCTAAAAAAAACAGACATAAAATGCATCTCATTTCCAATACATCTATATGATGTTTACTTGCATGAGCCTTAACGTACTCATGAACCGAATCATCATTTTCCCTCTTACCTTTTCCCATCGACTTCTCTTTCATGTCGAAGAAATTTCCTCGATTATACATACATAAAACCATTAGTAGTACCATATTTCGAAGAAAAATGTAAGTTTAAATCATCAATTATTTTTCTCTCAAAATTTATGCAAGGAGGATCATTACATTTCCACATCAAGAGCTATAAATTGACATTAATAGTTTCTTAATGTAGGATCAATAAATGTTGGTAAATTCATCCTAGGGTTATCTAGGGGAGGTGGAGGACGAGTACCATTGGTGTTATGGAGGGATAACAACTTGCACTATAATATTTCTATTAACACTCAATAGTTGGCTTAGGTTACTCATCATATCCTACAATTATTCAGCTATCTCTCTTCAAGGATCCTCTATTTTTTTCTTAGTATCTCTATTATGACTATCTATCTGAAAAGCAAGAAATTTTTTAAGGATTGTCATGTATGCAATTTTTTTCATGAGGCTTAGGAAAGGGGTGGTACATCTAGGAGACCTAACTCATGTTTTCTCTTTTTATTCATGCCTAATTTTGTGCAATTACCATATTAAGTTAAAATCATGGTAAATTATGATTTTCACCATAATTCATGAATGTAGATGCTCCTAGGACATCATTGAACCTATGAAATATTGATAGGGTTCATTATAATCACTATTTGGATCCACTTCCTCCTCAAAATCTAATTCTTCTTCCTATTAGTCAAAATTTTAATAGTAATCAAGCAAAAACAAATATGGATACTCTTTTGTACAATCATGGAAAAAATGGAACAGGTTTTTTTTTTCCAGAGTCCCCAAAATAAACCCTATGAGGCCACACAACAGCAATCCCCTCCTCCATCTTCTTCTTCCTTAATTTTTAATTAGGACATCATTATCTTGACCAATGAAGAAGAAATAGACAACATTATTTTCATGAGAAATAATCCAAATCCTCTTTTAGTTATGGAATCTACTTCTTATTAGACCTAGTAATCATTTCAAATCCCTTGGAAGAAGCAAGAGGATCCATAAGGGAAAGCAAAAAATATACTCAAAGGAAACTAGAGTTTTCACAATTTTACTTGCAAGCACTCCAAAACCAACAGATTTAAACCCGACATGGGCCAACCAACACCAAAAAAAAAAACACACCACAAACCTAGGACAAAAAAACCCCCAAATAATTAACAAAAAAAGAATCAACACCAAAAAAAACACAAAAAAACAACAAACAACCAAAATTCAAACCCTTGAAGAAGCAAGAGGATCCATAAGGGAAAGCAAAAAATATAATCAAAGGAAACTAGAGTTTTAACAATTTTTTTATCCTCAAGCAAGAAATCTACCAAAAGCCCTCATAACAAACAAAATAGATTTTAAAAGAAGCCCTATGAGAAAGAGGAAAGCTATGGTGGGACCAACCAACTTACATAAAAATGCAATTTCTAAAATAAAACCTATGACAACTAGCCTACTAAATCCTAGGCACTAAAATTGGAAGATAAAATCCTTAGAAGGGGGTTATCATTGGATTCAGCAACAAGTTTACCAAAAAATACGATATCTGATACAATTACAAGAGAAAACAAGGGATATCTCATACAGTTATTGTTAGGTATACAAATATACTTCATCCAAGATAGTAAGACAAAAATTATGCATTAAAATCTAAGAATATCCTGATCTAATTGGAAATGGAAAGAGAACATTCAAAGAGCTTACTGCACTAAGATCATAAAAAAAAATCATATACTAGGTTGATACCCCATGCAGTAAGACAAATATTTGATACCTAGAGCATTGAGGACCATAACATTCACAAATAAGTGTGATAAAGAGCTCACTTCTTCTATATCTTTCTTGCAATATCACCAATATAAAAGGAGATATCATACCTAGAATGAATATAGAGGATTTTCTATACTTTAGAAACCAGTCCTAGAGGGACAACTTTGATCTTTGGTTATAAATCTTAGTAGAGGATTGGAACCTTGGCTTATGATATGTACCTCCTAAATCCATTGGGCATTCTCACCACCAATTTTATTCCAACATATTGATAAAATAATCAATATAATTATCTTAAAGACTTTGGCAATCATTTTAGCTTTAAATAATAAATCAACACTTTTCATGTTGAAATTTTTCCTCTCATATTTTAGTGGGTAGTAAATAAACTAAATATTTTTGCATTTTAATATTTGTTATAACTTTGTCAAATCAAATTTTGATTCATTGTATGAGAACTAATTATTGGCCTTCTATTTTGTAACCCGTTGTCAATCTAGTAGTTCAAACTAAAGATAAGATTTCTCCTTTCTATAAATTGCTTCTACATTCCAAACCATTCTTAATTTCTTTTTATGCCCCATGGCATTTTAGGAAGTTGCATTCCATTGTTGATTTAGGACTTTTAGTCCATTGTTGATTTGTCCATACCCTTAGCATGAAGAGGGGCTTTTCCACACCCTTAGCAAGAGGGGCTTTTCCACACCCTTAGCATGAAGTTGCATTCCATTGTTGATTTAGGACTTTTAGTCCATTATTGATTTGTCCATACCCTTTGCATAAAGAGGGGCTTTTCCACACCCTTAGCATGAAGAGGAACTTTTAATCCATTATTGATTTCCATACCCTTAGCATGAAGAGAGGCTTTTGCACATTTGAAACTCGAATATTTTTTGTATGTAGTTAAAATTGCAAAAGCTTCTTCCTTTTACTTGAGGTTGAAAACCAAATCATTTGATCAAAAGCACTATAAACAATAAAGAATACCAATAGCTTTTCATAAGTAATGTGGCACTTTCAGTTCTTACAATATCTTCCCTTACTTTCCTTTTTCTTCATAAGAGTTTCCCTTACTTCCCTTTTTGTTCATAAGAGTTTCCCTTACTTCCCTTTTTGTTCATAGGAGTGTCATATATTACTTTGGAATTACGTCCATAAAAGAGTAGTCACTTTTTTTTTTTGTTGTTCATAAGAGCGTTATATATTAATTTGGAATTTTTATTTACTCATATAAAAGAGTAGTCACCCTTTTTGTTCATAAGAGTGTCATAGTCTTTTGGTGACACTTCTTTTAGGTCTGTAACGACAACACACCTACTCATATAAATTGAAAAATAATAACCCACTAGAAAAATAATAACTTAATATTAATATTAGATGTTGGTGGCGCGGCCCCCTCTGCCACAAATAATGACGTGCACTTTCCACAATGGGAGATGCTAGGCAACGCCCCCTCCCAACGTGCAATGGAGGTGCCTTCCCTAAGCCATCGGCCTTCTTGTTCACCGATTAACCCCGCCCAGGTAAGTATGCCTTTCATCTCCCCCATTCCGTATTCTTATTCTCTCCCTTCTCACGCCCACCTCCACAGTCCAACAATGTGGGACTAACTTCTATTTTATATTCATAGGAGAGCAGATAGGATTATAATGGGGATGTGAAATAGAATAGATAGATTATGAAAGAATGGACCAACCAGACCACTTTGGGATAAGTACTAAGAACGCATAATAAGGTTGGTTCGTTTCAGAGGATTCAAGGATCTCAAATGCACACTACGTAACTAAACGGTAAGCCAATGCCTACACGAAGAATCTTAAAGAGCGCCATTTGCATATATTAGAATAATGTTTTGGAAACCAGCTGTTTTTTTGTACGTTAAAAATTAAAAGTTTCTTCAACAGAATGCATCATGACAGGAAATAAGAATAAAAGATCCCAACTTTATGGAATAATTGTTGGAAAGTTTTTGATTGTCATTCTATTATTGGTTTACTTGGTTAGATTCTTTAATATTATAGGGGAGATGTGGTTTTTTAAACCCTCTTTTAAGCTTTGTTATAATATACAGATAATATCTAATATTTGTTATAAATCCACTAATACCAATAAAATCCATTTCAATCCCATATAATCATTTAAAAAAAAAACACTACCATAAACAAAATATCCTGTTCAATATCCAAAACCAAGTAATTATAGAAAATTCAAAACCCAGTACTCTCAAATTTCCATATCTCTCATGACAAATTCACCTGATATATCAAATTGAATCCCATAGGCAAAACACTTCAGCCTTCTAAGAGGAACTAAAATATAAATGAAAAGTGACTTTTTGTTAGCTGACCCTGTAAATATTAACATGTGAATTATATTGCTGCAATTAGCAAATCTACAGCATGTAGCGTAGCGCCCTTTACGCCGAAAAGAAGAAGAATTAGGAAAAGGGTGTAATCTGATTAAGTACCTTGGATACTCTTTGACAATTACACTAATGAGGAAAAGAAAAACAAACAAACTGTTTTGATTTCCACTTTTTAAACTAAGCACTCTAATGTTACAATGAAATATTACGGAAGATGCCCATGGTAAGGAAATAACTAATTATATCAGTTGCTAGCTTGCCAATATGATTGTCAACATGGTGTATGGTGTACTAATAATCTTATTAATGGGTGTTGCTTAAAACATGGTAGCTTGTGCTATGAAAAATACTTGTTTTGTAAAGCAATGCGGTGAAGGTGAAGTATCAAGAAGTGCTTTGTCATACATATAATTTGCATATACATATAAAAATATAAGTTATGTTTCAATAGTATGATATATTATGTCGAAATCATCATGTTTATGTTTCAATAGTATGATATTTCTGTAAATCATCATGTTTTTAGTGGAGTCATTTATTTTAATCGAAGTGTTTGCCAATTTGCTAAGGTGTTTACTCATGCAAGGGTTATTTTTTCTTACCCACATTGCCGTCATCTATTTGTCAACATTGGACAATTTTTTAATCATTTTTATTCACAGGATCACACTTTTAAACGATGAAAAGGACAATGGACATGCTTCTGCGAAGATTTTGGCTTAGCCTTTCTTGGGGTATAATAAAATCCACACTTGGAGTTTTATTATTAAAATAAAATATCAAATATCTTTTAACAAAAAAACAAACCCAAATGTTTCTTCTTATAAACTTCAAACAAATTTTTAATAATAACAATTTATTGTTTTATAATTAAAACACAAATTACCAAAATAAAATATCAAATATCCCCACACAAACACAAACTCAAATACCTCTTCCCTCCTCATAAACTTCAAACAAATATTTGAGCGGCTTCTCTACAAAGGGAAGAAACTATATTTAAAAAATAAAAAAATAATAAAAAACAACTCATTTTCCTTCTAAACAGAAACCGTCGCCTGAGAGATTCGAACTCTCGCGGGGAAACCCCATGTACTTAGCAGGCACACGCCTTAACCACTCGGCCAAAGCGACAGTTCTGACAGCATTGTCTTCAAAAACATTTCATGAGGAAGCAAAGCGCTGCATTGAAGCCACCCATTAACTAGACAATGTAACAAACTTCCACCAGTTTATGGATATATTTACATGTTGTATTCTTATCCACTACATGTACCTAGTTTGCATTTGAAAGGATCAAGATCGAACGACCATTAAACTCGCTACCAAATAAAACTTAGATTGCAACTCCTTTGAATATCTTTCTCCTTAGATTATCACTCCTTTGAATATCTTTCTCCTTAGATTGAATCAATTTCTTGAATAAAAAGCAATGTTTTTTCTTCTACAGGTAATCCATGAGCCACCTTGGAGCTTTGGACAAGGATGAGATAGCTCTCTTACTACCTTTTTCTTGGATGATTGATGGTGAATCTAGGCCTTCTAAATGTTGTAGAACAAAATCTTTCTTTTAGTTGCATTAACCCTAAGTGCTTTGGATTTGAGACTCACCAAGTCTCAATCTTAGAAGTTTATTTTTGGTTAGTTATTTTTTCTTTTGTATTTTCTTGTACTAACCAATTTTGGTGGCTTATATTGGCCACTATGAGTTGCAAGTTTCTATGCTCTAAAAGAGTCTTTAAACACTTGATCTAAAAAATATTTTGTTGCCTTTATTTCAAAGCACAAAACTAATTCCTTTTGATAGTAATAATAGTGTAAATAAATCTAACAAAGTCTACTTTTAATGCACTAATAGATTACACCTTATCACTCCAATCTACTCTCAAGAAAATGCACTTAATCATTTCACTACAACTAATCAAGAATAATATCAAATAAACCTTCAAGATTTATTTTGTAAATTTCTTACAAGCAATATATTAGGATATAGTCTTTTTTTGTTTTCCAAAGTAGATAATAGGTTAATTGATAGATATTTAAAATTTTGAAATCTAATCAACTCCTAATGTGCAAATGAATTTTAAAAAGGACCTTTCTTCTTTCACACTTGAATATTGTAATACAAATCTCCTTTTTGCAACTTTAATTAGGATGAAGGTATTTTAATAAATTTGATAAGTAATTCACCTAATGAATCTACTTCCACCAATAGTTGCTCATATTTTTCAGAATGCTTTTGTAGCTCATTTTTTTCTTCTATAGAGGATGTAGATCTTAGTTTCTAAGAACACCAAGTTGCTACCTTGAATAGGATCTTGCAGCTCTTTGTAGAAAGTTTTGAACAATTTCTTCTTCATCAAATTGATGGTCTCGAACTTTCTTTCATGAGCCTAGGATTTGGTGACTTTGATCTCCTCTTGTAATATCCTCCGTATACTATAAATTTGGAGAATTTTGTATCTCTGAAGTAGTGACATATTTTTGTAGGAGGTAATATTCAAATCTCCTTGGTAGTGGATTTCTCCATTGAGATCACCTTTAAGTATTTCTTTAGAAAGTCTCTTCTAGCCTTTTACTAGATGCTTGTCGATACCTAGTCAAGTCTTTGATCTTGCAGCTTCTTCTAGTTTACCTAGATATCTTATCTTCAACCTTCTACTTCTGGAAGTATTGTGGTATGAAACTAAATAGTGCAGAAAGAGGAATCATTTTTATATTGAATCACTTTTTGATTGTAAGGTAGAAAAACCTACAATAGACTTAATTAATATATTTGTTCGATGATGCCTTATTATCATATTTGGATTGCATTTAAATACCTAGTCTAATAGTTGTAATATTGAAGGGTTGTGACCCTACACTATAAAATAAATAAATAATATAAGTATTAGGACATGTTAGGAGGGTCCTAACATGCCATCCCTCTTAACGGATCTTTGTCCTCAAAGCTGGAAATTTGGAAATTGTTGTTGGATATCTTGAAAATTTTCCCACGTTGCTTCTTCTAAAGGTAGACCTTTCCAATGGATTAAAACTTCCATGATATCACAAGTACGAAGGTGATGTGAGCGGCGATCCAAGATAGCTTCTAGCTCAACTTGAAGTACTCCATTATCAGAGAATTCAGGGAGAGTGGTTTGTGTCATGATATGGGCTCCAACTACGAGCTTAAGGCAAGATACATGAAACACGAGGTGAAGTTTGGAAGAGGGAGGAAGCTCTAGTTTGTAAGCAATGGTCCCAATATTCTAGAGAACTTTATACGGCCCGTAAAATTTGGGTGCTAACTTCTGAGAACCTTTTTGTTTAAGAGAGGATTGACGGTAAGGTTGGAGATGTAAGAAAACCATATCACCCTCGTGGAAACTACGTTTGCTTCTATGTTGATTGGCCTACTGCTTCATCTGATGCTGGGCGATGTATATGTTCTCTTTTAGGATCCGTAGTATGTCATCTCTATTAGCAAGTTACGTTTCCACCGCATGGAATTTTGTAGTCCCTGGAATATAGGAAGTGAGGGATGGTGGTGTTTGACCATATAGTGCTTCATAAGGAGTCATTTTGATGGACGTATGGTTTGAAGTGTTATACCACCATTTTGCTAGTGAAATCCACTTTACCCAATGGAGTGGTTGAGTAGAAATAAAATATCGAAGGTATATTTCCAAGCATTTATTTACAACTTCTGTTTGGCCATCGGTTTGAGGATGGTAAGCGGAGCTCATACGAAGTTGAGTACCTTGTAATTTGAACAATTCCTTCCAAAAGGTGCTAGTGAAATTTGGGTCATGGTCACTAACAATTGTGGAGGGCATACCATGTAATTTAAATATGTTATCTAGGAAGAGGTGGGCTATAGTGCTAGCGGTATAAGGATGAGCCACGGAGCAAAAATGGGCATATTTAGATAAACGATCAACGACTACAAAAATGGTTGTTTTTCCTCCTCATTTTGGTAATCCTTCAATAAAGTCCATAGAAATATCTGCCCATGTTTTGGTGGGTATAGGAAGAGGTTGAAGTAATCTTGGAATAGCGAGGGTCTCCCCCTTTTGTCTTTGGCAAACTTCACATTCTTTTACAAAGTTTTTGATGTAATTTTTCATTCCTACCCAATAGAAGGAGGTAGTGGCTCTTTTATAGGTTTTTAAGAACCTTGAGTGGCATGTAGTGGGTGAGGTATGTAACTCATGAATAATTTTTTCACGATAAGTTGAATTGGGGGTGAGGACCATCCTCCCTTTGTATCTTAATATATTGTCCTTCCAAGTGTATGGGGGTTTGCTACTAGGATTATGTTGAAGTTTTTGAATTAATGCATGGATAGTAGGATCATTTATCCATTCTTCATGCACCTCATCTATCCATTTAGAAATAAGGGAGGAAAGAGCATGGACTTGAGGCATATCTTCAAATTTTCTAGAAAGTGCATCGGCTGCCATGTTGTCCTTTCCATTTTTATATGTAATTTCATAATCATAGCCAAGAACTTTAGTAACCCATTTTTGTTGTTCCGGGGTATTAGTACTTTGTTCCAAAAAATACTTCAAACTATGATGGTCAGTGCGTATAATGAAATGTTGGCCAATAAGGTAAGGCCTCCAATGTTGAATAGCATGGACAATCGCCAACATATCTTTTTCATATGTAGAATGAGCTAAATTCTTAGGATAAAATGCTTTGCTTATAAAATCTATAGGCCTTTCATCTTGCATGAGTATGGCTCCCATTCCTATTCTTGAAGCGTCACTTTCAATGACGAACGGTTTAGAAAAGTTGGGCATGGCTAGAACAGGGATGGTACACATTGCAGTTTTCAAGGTGATAAAGGCCTCATCCGCTTTGGACAACCATTTGAAAGTGTTTTTATTAAGTAATGTTGTTAGAGGAGCAGCGATTTTACCATAATTTTGGACAAATTTTCTATAATATCCTGTTAGTCCAAGAAACCCACGTAGAGCTTTTAAGGTTTTTAGAATAGGCCAAATTTTCACCTCCTCGATTTTGGAAGGATCTACCATAACTCCTTCCTTTGATACAATATGCCCTAAGTATTCAATTTCTTGTTTTCCAAAGGAACACTTTGATATTTTTGCATAAAGTTGATTTTCCTTCAAGATTTGGAACGCTTGTCTAACATGGTCCAAATGTTCTTCCCATGTTTTGCTATAAATCAAAATGTCATCAAAGAAAAATAATATAAATTTACGAAGAAAAGGGTGAAATACCTTATTCATTAGACTTTGAAAGGTAGAAGGAGCATTGGTCAGGCCAAATGGAATCACCAAGAATTCGTAGTGCCCGTGAAAGGCCGTATTAGGAATATCCTTTTCATTGACTCGTATTTGGTGGTAGCCTGACCGTAAGTCTAACTTGGAAAAATAAGCTACCCCATGGAGTTCATCTAATAGCTCATCTATGACCGGAATAGGAAATTTATCTTTGATGGTCATTTTATTAAGCGCTCGAAAATCGACACATAAATGCCATGAGCCATCCTTTTTTCTAACTAAAATAATTGGAGAGGAGTAAGGGCTTTTGCTAGGTCTAATGACTCTTGCCTTAAGAAGCTCTTGTACTAATTTATCTATTTCAATCTTTTGGACGTATGGATAATGATAAGGTCTAATATTAGGAGGTTGATGCCCTGGAAATAGTGGAATAGTGTGATCGTGACATCATTATGGAGGTAGTCATTTTGGTTCATTGAATACCGCCTTATGGTGGTCTAAAATATTTTGTAACTTTGGTGTATCATCTTCTCTGTGACTAGGCTGAATTGAAACTAATTGGGCGACCATTCCTTTGTTTTCTTTTTAGATAATTTTCTCCATTCTATGCGAGCTAACGATTTGGGAAGGTCCTGATTTTAGGCCTTGGATAATATAGTTTTGGTTCTTTACTAATAATTTCATCCATAGTTCATCAAATTCCCATTGGACTACGCCCAAGGTTCATAACCATTGTATGCCTAGTACAATGTCGCACCCACCTAGGGGTAGGATGTACATGTCACCTTTCATGTTATAAACCCCCATAGTTAGTTTTATATTTCTACATTTTCCTTTGCATGCAATTTTTTTTGTTGTTTCGAATCATCACTTCAAAGTTATTGCAAACGTATATAAAACAATTTGCTTATTTATCCACCTTTGGATCAATAAAATTGTGCGTGCTACCAGAATCTAGGAGCACGATAAGGTTTTGTTTCTTAAAATACCCTTTTACTTGCATTGTTTGAGGGGCAAAAAATCTGGCAAGGGCGTTGAAGGAAACCTTTGGTGTATTTTATTCGTCACTTTCAAGTGTGTTGGATAATACCTCTTCTTCAAGTTCAGCTTCCTCTTCAGTAGAATTCCCTTCCTCTGTGGCATCTAGAATATATAATTTTTGTGAGGCACATTTATGATTTCTATCAAATTTCTCATCGTAAGGGTAGCAAAGACCCTTAGCTTGTCTTTCCTTCATTTCCTCGAAACTCAAACGCTCAATTGGTAGAGCGGGGTTAATTTTGGGGGTTGTGTAGGAGTTTTGGGTTCCTCCATTTTGCATTGGTTTGGGGTTGGTATAAGTGTTTGATGGTTCCCCCAAGTTGGTTTTGTGAATCGATTCTGTGCCTTGATTTTGTCCTCCGGTAATTTTGCCAAGCCGATGGTCTCTACCATGTTTGTAGGGTTATACATTTGCACCTCTATTTGAATTTCTTCTTTTAATCCACTGACAAAACATTCTTGAAAGAAGGCAGTGTCTAATCTGAATGTTTGATTAGCTAGCCTTTCAAATTCTGCTTGGTATTTTCTTATCGAAGTGGTTTGGCATAATTTAGTGAGGGCCCCTATAAAGCTTTGAAACTTGCTAGGGATGAATCACACTAATAGATTCTTTGTAAAGGTTGACCACGTCGGAGTGCCATTAGTTTTATCGAACCATTGGTGCCATTGGATGGCATCGTTTTCCAAGTGGAAGGAGGCAATATGCACTTTTTGCATTTTTGGAATTTGATTTAGTGATAAATATTGCTCTGCTCGGTAGATCCAGTTTGTAGGGTCTCCTCATTCAAATTTTGGGAAGTCTAATTTGGTCGTCCATGGTAGAATGGAAGTTTGTGGACCTCCTAACATTGCTCGGTTTGATGACCAATTTTTGGTTGAATTTACATGTGTTATTGCCTGATTTTGATAGATGGCATCAAGTTTAACATCCATTGCAAATATTTTCTTGAAGAGTTCTCTTGTGTTACAGGTATTCTCCTCCCTTTCCTATTGAACTTCTTCAGCGAGCCTTTTGTGTTTCTCATGAATTGAATCCGGTGATCTCTGTCCTTCAGCAATTGCGGTTGGTGTAGGTAACAATCAATATGAGTTGGTACAGGTGAGCAAAATTTTTTTGTTTAACTTTATAAGTTGTTTTAGCAATTTTTTTTTTTTTTTCAAAATTTTTCAAAAATTTGGTGGGCAATGCCCTATCAAATTTTTAAATTTTTTGCTCTTTGTTATTTAATAGGTAGCTTGTAGAGGCATCAGGGTCGAGAGCGCACGACGATCGGTAGGGCGGTAGGCGAAAGGTAGACTAACAGGGCGGCAGGTGGGAAGGTAGACTGGCAGGGCGGCAGGCGGGAAAATTTTTTAATGGTGAATTTGCTCCTTGATCTAGCTCTGATACATATGGTATGAAAATAAATAGTGCAGAAAGAGGAATCATTTTTATATTGAATCACTTTTTTATTTTAAGGTAGAAAAACCCACAATAGAATTAATTAATATATTTGTTCGATGATGCCTTATTATCATATTTGGATTGCATTTAAATACCTAGTCTAATCGTTGTAAGAGTGAAGGGTTGTGACCCTAGAATATAATTAATAAATAATATAAGTATTAAGACATGTTAGGAGGGTCCTAACATATTGGTGTTGAGATATTCTCCTACATATCTGATTCTGGTGCTTCTGAATATGATTAGGACTCTCCTACTTCTTCTTCTTCTTCCTAGTCTAGAAGTTCTTCAATGATATCTCCTAATATCTTTTGCTTCAGGTACTGGATTAATTTTGAAGAGACTTTTATTCATAATTTTCTTGTAGGAAGATTTCTCAACTTACTAGATCACCTTTACCTGCAACAAAAATATTAGTACTAAAATATTCTTTTGAATTGGATCCTTTCCTCTATAATCTTCTTTAAGATAAAAGACATCTAAGGCACGTTTCAATACCAAGGCTTCTGTGGCCTATTCTTCAATATCAAGGCTTTTATGGAATCTTCTTAAATATCAAGGCTTTTATGGCATGTTCTTCAATATCAAGGCTTATATGGACTGTTCTTCAATATCAAGGCTTCTATGGCCTATTCTTCAATATCAAGGCTTTTATAGCCTTTTTTTTAGGATCAAGGCTTCTATGACCTTTTCTTCTAGATCAAGGCTACTATGGTCTTTTCTTCTTTTGAAGTTCTTCAATCTATCAAAGGAGATATCCTATCTCCGGACTTCACCATGATTCTTTTCCATAATATTCTTATAAAGTATTCTCCTTTCTGGAGCAACTAATATTTGTACTATGAAAGCACTGTGAACTTCGTGCAATGAATTTGAGGTCTCCTAGTTTTCTATTTTAGGATGTTTCCTCATAATCTGAGTATTAACAACTAGCAATAAAAGAAAATTTTAGGTAAGTATTTCTAGATATCTTAGCTTCACTAGTTGATTCATCAATCTAGTGGATAAAATACTGAGTCCTAGTCTTCACGAGTTTTTCTTCAACTCTATGGAAATACTCTAGCCCTATGCAATCTCAATATTTTTGAAACTGATATTTCAATCCTCACTTGTAACTCTCCCTTATTCTACCACCTAGACTCTTCTAAGAAATTTTGATAGTGACTAGTTCAATAGTGCATCAGGTTCTCAAAAAACTAAGGATCAAATAATAATGGTGGTTTTCCTATAGACCTACTATGGCTTGACCTACCATAACTCTGATACCACTATTAGATTTTGATACCACATACATTGGGAGATACCAATCGCAAGATGCAAAAAGAAATAAAATAAATCTACGAGATGACTAAAATATGCTATAAATAGAAATAAAAAAATATTACAATAGTAGCTATGGAGAAAATGAGCACTCCATAATATATGTTATTGCTCCATGAGGGAGCTCTAAGCTTATAGATCACACACACTACCCTTATGTCTATCTACCACACACTAACTATGATGTTGCTCTATGATGATTTCTAATGATCTACATATATGGATATTATATAGGAAGATAAGTTCCTTGGACAACACTCTATCTAGTTGTACAAGTGGGCATCTTGCACATTATAGCTTGCACATTAACACTTGTGCATTTATTACATTGCATGATGTAACAACCCCAAATTTTAGTTACATCATATTCAATATTGGAAAGCAAATAACGATTAGTTTTCCATCATATTCAATATCCATCATCTAACTAATCATAATAGAAAGAAAGTATGAAATCCATGCATAACAATAATTACAAACCACGAGTAGAGGTACACAATATATACCCTAGGAACCCTCATGGGGAATAAAACCAACATTCAAAATATGTTTCTCCTCTCATTTCATAAACTAAAATTGCCATAAATACAAGTATAGAAAAGCATCCCACATATCTAAATTAAATATGCAATTAAAGGAATTAATTCATTTCTTTTACAAATCATGATGCAAATAAGGAAATGTCTCATTTCCTTTCTCTAAGCCATCATTACAATACATAATAATATCACAAACTCTTATATCTACATATTTATGAATGATCATCAGATTCATATTAAGGAGAAATTTCATCAATTATCGAGAGGGAACCCCATAATTCCCTCGGGAAGACATAAAAATTTCTCTACTCACATTAAGGCTTTCACTTGATTCAAAGTAGAAGGCATTACATCATAATAAAAAGGCCATCCATTGGAAAATATAAAGGTATCAATTATTATAACCTCAAGATCAATCATAATCCATTCTCATTCATGGAACATTGTTTGTTAACAAAATATTACATCATATAACATTCTATTAATCACCTTATATGAAATTAAATACATCATTCCATTTGAAAGCAAATAACAATTAGTTTTCAATCATATTCAATATCCATAATCTAACTAATCATAATAGAAAGCAAGTATGACATCCATGCATAAAAATAATTGTAAACCACAAGTAAAGGTACATAGCATATACCCTGGGAACCCTCATGAGAAATAAACCCAACCTCAAAAATATGTTTCTCCTCTCATTTTATAAACTTAAATTGCCATAAATACAAGTATAGAAAGGCATCCCACATATCTAAATCAAATATGCAATTAAAGGAATTAATTCGTTCCTTTTACAAGTCATGATGCAACTAAGGAAATGACTCATTTCCTTTCTCTAATCCGTAAATACAATACATAATAATCTCACAAATACTTATATCTACATGTTTATAAATGATCATAAGATTCATATTAAGGAGAAATTTCATCAATTATCAAGAGGGAACCCCATAATTCCCTCAAGAATGAATTCCAAATTCATTCTCCAACCTAGATGTCATTATTTCATTTAAATCAATGTGATATAGTAATTATCTAAGGTTTCATAATACATGGAGATATCCCATACTCTCTCCAATATTAGACTCCATATCTTTTTTTCCCACATTCATCCATGAATTCACTATTTAGACAATTTTTGCCACATTGTTGTTGGATCAAAAACATACTATAGTTCTTATAATCCATCAACAAGATCACCCTATAGTTCTCACCAAACTGTCTCAAGATCTATCCAAAAGATTATTCTAGATTCTCAAATTGCATCATAACCCTACAACATGATTGAACTCTATACTTTACAAATTTAGCCCCCAAGTAATCTATTAATCAATATTATGCTATAGTTTTAAATTTATCTCATAGATTTTATCACAAACTTGCCTCTTAGTTTAACAAACTAGATCACACCATAGTATTCCATTATTCTTGAGTAAATATTACATTATAGTTTCTCACAAACTATCTCTCAAATTTGTCTTGTAGTCTATCAATCAAGATTACACCTTAAACATAAATTAGCCTTATAATATATCAACCAATATTACACCGTATGTAGTAAATAATTTTACCTTGTAACCTCTCAAAAAAGATTACATTTTCCTTGCATTCAAACTTGTAACTTGGATCATTAACATTTTTATTTTTAACCAATAATTGATTCCATATAATAATATTTTACCATCAATTCATGTATCTATTATTCAAATTTTACCATAAAAATTTACCTTTAGATACTTTAATTGAATCTCCAAATCCTTTTACAAATCCACACAATATGATCTAATATTACATTCATTTGCTTTCCAAACTTGATTACCAAACTTACTCCTAAGTTTGATCCAAATATGAGTTTAATTTGTTCAAGAGGAGTTTTAAGTGAATCCTACTTTAATATCAAAGTGTGCTTTTGAACTCCCTTTTTGAAGGATATCTTGTTCTATAAAATCACCTCTACCTTCGAGTCTATATTTTCCTCTTTTTACATTGAAAAAGGATTATTTCCCCTTTATTCTTTCAAAGGAGTATATAATAATAGTTTTATCTAACGGTCACTTTGGAATTATATTTAGAGGTACATGACCCACCAGTATTTTACTTTATGTAAAAATGGTTATACCGTGTGAACTTCTAATGAATATTCAAAACAAAGGTTTACTTTCATAGATTTGTGGTCAATTGCTTACAATAATCTTACTTAAGGCCTAATGTTCATTCTCATGACACCTAAAATAAGTTTCATCATGAAATTCAACACCATTAAGTGACCAAAAAACTGTCAATGTTTTTAGCCAGCCAGCATGGCACGACACATGTAGGATTCAAGAAGATAACCAGTCATCAGTCATCGTAAATATGACATGGAAAAACCAAAGGAAACTTAGGTGACATAGAGAAATCAATTGGTCTTGGCCAATTGCCTATGCACTGGATATAAAGCCATAGGCACTTAGCTGCTAATAACTAAGTTATAAGACTTCTACACATTGAATGTGGGACATTTTCCAAATAGATAGAATTGGGTTACCTCCTTCTTGGATATGATCCAAACACGGCATGAAAATCAAGAAGGTTAATTAAAATGTAATATTCCACATATGGGCTCACCAAATATTTACCAGATGGTGAAGCACCTACCAATTAGCATTTATGGTCCACATGCAGATTACGTTAGTTTAACCATGTAACTGTTATCCACATTACCTGTGTGGGACAACCAGTTTGGGAGCCCTAATAGAGCATTTTCACCACCTATAATATGACCAAAGAAATTATATAAAAAAAATTAATTTCCTCTTCTAAGGTTGCAATGGAGTTGAGTAACATTGGGTCGTCCAAGTTAAAGAGGCATGGAATCAATCTCGCTAGTCGTCCTTGTGGGGGTAACATATCAATAATTTTCTAATCTAAATTTTGGATAGTGTAGTTCCCAGGTACCATAATGCCATCACTGATAGAGAAAAAAATGATAGATGGGTCAACTATGAATTCATGTGAAAGATAAGTAACTCATTGCGTCACTTAACTGACTAGAATATTATTCAACATCACTAAGGATTTTAAGATCATAGGTATGTACAGTAACCAGAGGTGAGGGTTTCTTACTTTATTTTTTAGCCAACGTGAATTGATACATCCAACATTCTCATTCAAAAATAAACATAAGCTAGCCTTGGGTTGCAACAGAGAAATACCTATAGATAAATCCTTGAAGGTCAAATTTGGTTGGTACAAAGGGTTAAAGTATATTGATTGAATTCATTTCAAGGAACCAGCTGATGCAAGGCCGTTCGATTAGATTCATTCACCAAGCTATAACCAGTGTTGGAACATTATTTAGGTGTGTAAAATATAATCGAGGGTTCATTTCACCCTACCATTTAACTGATGCCCTGGTGATACGTAACAGTGCTTTGAGTACCCTATCATTAATTATTTAAGGAACTATTCTATAGAGAAGAGTTATGATTTAGCTCATGAACACATGGAAACTTGTTCTATGCATATCATTTAAGGTGCACTGCATAATTACATCTTTGCTTGAGTTAAATTTATTTGAATGTTGCTTACTAGAATGGAATGGGAAATACTTTTACGTGGCAATGATGATGAGAGCAACTTTCTTGATGTGTTTATATGCGTGTGATATTGGAGTTTTATTTTTAAAAAAATGGTGATGGTATTCTATGTGATGAAGCCTATATTATAAATATTAATTTATTTTTAAAAATAAAAATAAAATATTCCATGCACAGTAATCTATAATGTTAATAATGTGCTACTATTGATATTGGTGTTCACTGGATATGGTGTCCTCACCATTTTCCACATGGAGTGGTGCTACTATTGATATATTATCTCCAAATCTTACACTCCATGTTGCCAGGAACTCTCTATCTTCGATGGTCTATATATCTCCTCACACTAATCAAAATTATCATTTTCAATTGTTTTGATGTTCTATATTTTATCTGGTTCAGTTGATAGCTTGATTCATGTCAATATTGCAATTTCTTTTAAGCTTGTTTGTAGGATACTTGGTTTATCAGATGACACTTTGTACTTGCACTCTCCACTCTGAAATCTCCCAGTTCATGAAGATCGCATTCGAAGGGCTACCTAGTTCAGTTGATAGCTTGAATCATATCAAATATAATAATTTCTTTTATAGCTTATTTTTTAGGACACCTGGTTTGTCATATGATACTTTGCATTTATGCTCTCTACTATGACCTCTCCTAGTTCATGAAGATCTCATTAAAAGCACTACATGGTACGTCAGATGACTGACTCTTTAAATTTTCTAAGGCGCTATCAAATCTGACCTCTCTTGGCTCTCATACAAATTAAAGGTATACCTTTATATTTAATTCTTTTGTGCTCTTCCCTGGTTTATTAACATGTCTTCGTAGAAAGCCCTTTTAGATCAGTTTGAAGGTGTAGCATCTTCAAAATGATGTATTACAACCACTTAAGCGTGCTGGTTCTATACCCTCAACTTTGGATCTCATTGGTTCTATGCCCTCTACTTCAAGTCATGTTTATTTCTTTGGATGTCTCCTTTTCAGAGCGCCACCTTTTCAAGAGCCGTATATTCATTTTTTTTCTTATCCTCCTTAATATATTTTGTATAATTTTAATTTCCTTCATTTTCGAAGGTCATTCATATTGCCTCCCTTTCGTAAAAGCCTATAAATTTCTATCAAAGGCACTTTTAGAAAAGTGAGTCCTCTAGTAAGGGCGATTATTGAGTTATCCATATTTAAAACTGGTTGATATCTATGCATTCAATCTTATATTCCTTTAAAATTCTTCTCCATACTTATAGTTTCCCTCAATTTAGGGCGGTTATTGAGAGGAACTAAAATGACTTGGAATTTCAAAAATCAAACAATATTCAAACCTCATTATACTTATAGTTTCCCTCTCATTATGGTGGGCATATTGAGTTTTTAAATGTTGAAAAACTTCATTCTTTCCCTTTAACATTTGCATTAATTTGAAGTTCTAAGGGGGGATATATTGGTTAATTAAAACTTCAAACTTTTCTTTTGTTTTAAAATGACGAATTTAATTGAACCTCTCACCCCTCATAACTTTCACACTTGGAAACCTACAATTTTAAATCTTATCTCTCAAAAAGGTCATACTCATTTGTTAGAAGAAAAGCAACCATAATTTGATAAAGAATATGAAATTTTTTTCATAAAGGAAAAATGCACGAAACAATAGGTATTATTATCTCTAATGTTCATGAAATTTTGTGGTTTCATATTACAGATTGCAAAGCTCCTCATGAAATGTGGAAGAAACTAAAGACATTTTTTGGGAAAGTAGATTAGATGAGATCAATGCAACTAGAAGATGAACTAACATCTTTGTCTCCTAAAGAGTTTAGTAGTATTGTTGACTTCCTCACTAGGTTCAAACAAGTCCTCACTCAATACAAAGGCAGTGGGAAGACTAATACTAAATAAGAATGCATTTATCTAATCCTTTATAAGCTAAATGTTTTTTTTCAAATTTTTGCTACCACCTTTATATCTACCAAATATGCTCTTGGTGCAACCTTTAAAATGTGTTCTTTAGAAGAATTTTGTGATAGATTAACTAGGGAAGAAACCAAACTTGCTAGATATGAAATATATTTTTCTTCCTCCTCTTCAAAATCCTTAGTAGCCTCCACCTCTTCTAAATAAAATTTCAAAAACAAGTAAAAGACTCCCATAACCTGTACTCATTGTAAAAATAATGGTCACTCTACTAAAAAATGCTAGAAAATATTACAACAACTAGAGGCAGCTATGAAGGATCAAAATATAGAAAATAAAAAGCAAATAGGAAAATCCCTTAATGTTCAAGGAAAACCTCCAATTCTTCCTCTAATTACTGGGTCCTAAATCTGAAGCTACTCATCACATGACTACCTCAGATAAGTATTTTCTCTTCTATATCCTCTAGCTCTACTTGTAGCTTAGAATTGGGTGACTCTTCCTTCATCCCTATCAAATAAAAGGGGATATAACCATTGCTGTTGGCTCGATAAACAATGTTCTCTATGTTCCAGACATTGTCACCAATCTCCTATCCGTATATAAAATTTGTAATTCTAGAAATGGGAAAATTGTCCTCTTCTCTCCAACAGGAGTTGAGATAAAATATTTTCAATATCCCCATTCTCTTACAGCCAAAGGAATATTGATCATAACTCTCATATTTTTCACTTCAAAGGTTTTCAAAATCCATAAGAAGCCTCCTATTTTGTGGCTCATGGTGATATTGAAAGTCAAATATGGCATGAAAGGTTTGATCATCTTAGTTACAACTACCTAAAATATTCGAGCACCCATGATATGGTTACAAGATTACCCCAAGTCTCTTCTAGTGATGTGAGTTTGTCCTAGATGTGCTCGTGGAAAGTAACATAAATATCCTTTCCACCCAAGTAGTTCTCCAAAAACCTCATCCCCTCTAGATTTAATCCATAGTAACTTAATGAACTTTCTTGAACCATATTTTAAAGGAGCAAAGTATACTCTAACCTTTATTTATGATTTATTTAGAAGGTCCTGGGTCTAATTCCTAAAATATAAGAATTATGTTCTATCCTAAAGGAAAACAAATTTTGTTCCTTGATCAAAAACAAGACTTGGGATTTAATTCCCTTACCTAAAGGAAGGAAATTAGCTCGTTGTAAATGGATATTCAAAAAAAAATATGGGCTTAATTGGAAAATAGAAAAACACAAGGCTCGTCTAGTGGCAAAAGGTTTATCTCAAATTGAAGGCATAGATTATGCATAAACCTTTGCTCCAATAGCTAAAATGGATTCTGTAAGATTGGTTCTTGCTCTAGCTGCTTCCCATAAGTGGTATGTCTATCAAATGGATGTAAAATGTGCTTTCTTACATAGAGACTTAAAGGAATAAATATTCATAGAACAACCTACTTGTTACACTCAAAACTCCTCTCTTTTTTGTAGGATCAAAAAGTCCCTCTATGGCCTCAAACAAGCCCCTAGAGCTTGGTATGAGAATATGGACTCCTTCCTTCTTTCAGCAGGTTTTTCTCATTGTGAGTCTGATAACACAGTTTACATTTGGAGAAATGAAGGCAACATCACCATTTGTGTTCTATATGTTGATGATATTCTTCTCACTTGTAGTAACTTGACTCACATATAGACTATAAAAGACTCCCTCTCTAAAAAATTTGAAATGGCTGATCTAGGTAAAGCTCATTACTTCCTTGGGATCCAAATAAGTCAAACCGATGTAGGTATTTCTTTATGCCAATAAAATTACACTCTATATCTTCTACAAAGATTCAAAATGACATATTGTAAACCTTCTCCTACACCCTTTCAATCTGGCATTAATCTTTGTACTTCCTGCTCATCCCCTCTATGTGATGCAACTATATACCATCAACCTAGAGGGAGTTTGTTATACCTTACTCATACTCATCTAGATATCTCATTTGTAGTTGGCCTCATATCCATATTATCTTATCAAACTCACTTCAATCATTGACAAGCAGTAAAAAGGATCCTCCATTACTTGCAAGGCACTACTCACTTTGGGCCCTTCTACAAGGGAAAATCCATGGATATTATTGGCTACACAGATTCAGATTGGGCAGGTTCATTAGAAGATATATGTTCCACCTCAAGCTATGCATTTTTCCTTGGTTCTTCACCAATATCCTGGTTATGCAAGAAACAACAAGCAGTAGCTCTATCTTCTATAGAGGCAGAATATAGGGCAATAGTTTTGGCTAGTCAGGAAGCTCTTTGGCTTCATAAAATTTTGAGAGAATTTGATTTCACCCATGAGAAGCCTATAAATATCTGGTGTGAAAATCAAAGCACAATTCATATTGCATGAAATCCAATTGAACATCAGCGAACCAAGCACATTGAGATACACATGCACTTCATAAGGCATCATATTCAGAGTGGGGACATACACTTGGAATATATTCCAACTGAAAATCAAATTGTAGATATCTTCACCAAGTCATTTCCTTCTCCATGTTACCTTCAATTGTGAGATAAGCTTGGAGTTATACAATTGCATTGATTGCTTTTATGAGGACAATCTTCACCATACAAATACAAGCCTCTCTTCTTCTAATAGTTGGTTTTTCCTCATAGTGATTTTTTCACCCTCTATTTATTTTATATGAGTACCTAATCAGGCCAAGTTGTCTGGACTCATATTTATTTCTTGTATAAAGAGGACAATCTTCACCATACAAAGACAAGCCTCTAATTATTGGTTTTTTTTCCATAAGGGTTTTTTCACAAAGAATATTATGTAAATGAGTAGCTAATCATGCCAAGTTGTCAAGACTCATCTTTATTTCTTGTTAAAAAGGACAATCTTCACCATACGTGAACATGCCTCTCTTCTTCTCATAGTTGGTTTTTCACCATAGGGTTTTTTTTACCAACTATCTATTGTATTAGGAGGACAATCTCCGCCATACGAACACAAGCCTCTAACTTCCTTTTGATCGATGGTTTTTTCCCATTGGGTTTTACCATATCTTAAAAATAAGTCAGTATACATGAGTACCTCATTAGGCCTTATTTCCAGGACTTATTTGTATGATTAACCCTTAGTATCACTTAAGGGGGTGTTAGAATAAGAGAATATTCTATTAAGTTCCACTAGGATAGACACTTGAGTTTCCACTCCTCCATGTGTCAAGAGAACTCTCAATGGTGTTTTCATCAGGTCTGATGAGTTGACGTAATCCAACAACTCTCAATGATCTACTCTAATATTTATACAGAGTTGATCCTTTGAATAAATCAATCAGTTCAACTCTTCTCTTCATCTTTTGTGTAATGATTTGCATATCTATTATTGTGAAATTCTAACAATGTCTTGCATTTATTTGATAGCATAGGTAGTGTATTTTTAGGGGATTTATTTTTTCAATACTCGTGTGTTTAATAGTAATGAAATATTTTTTGAGGAAACTAAATGTATTTAAGAACTATGATATTATGAATTGCTTTTGCATTCGAATTCAAACCATTTAGAAAATTAGTAAAAAAATATTTTCCTTTGCTTTTAGAAAACATGGTTAATGCCAAATGAGTATGTTATAGCTAGCTCACTATTGTTCAATGAAATGATTTACTTTAGAAAATTTAATGAATGTATAGACTTAAAACTTACATAACCCATATTTATTTACATTCACCTTTTTCTTTAAGGCATCTTTGGAGATGTTTTGGTAATAAAATAGAAAGGGAAATAAAGAGGAAAATTATTTCTAATTTTAATATGGTACCTCGGGTGAGAGGTTTTCAACTGTATATTTTGCTATATTATACCCATTATGATTCTATTTAGTGTTAAATAAAAACTAGAAGAACTCTTACATGAGAAAAAAATGAATGCTCCCTCCAAAAGGATAGATTAGTTTAATAAATCTTGTGGTTTTTTGGGAAGTTATAAATTAAGGTTAAACCTATGAATACCCAATGTTTTTGAGGTATAAGAATGCATACAAAAAGCTTAGGGGTAGTCGACGAGTAACAGAATTGGTCATATAATATGACTCTATCAATTCTAAAAGAGAATATGGTATGGGATATATTTTATAGATTACTACTCAAAAAGCACTGTGATAAGAACCATGCTTATTGAACTTAGCTAGAATGGTCATGGGGTTATATATGGGACAGACTACTATGGGATCTAATGAGCATTTATAATTAATTCCAAGGTCAAGGTATTGACATGGTGCTAACTGAATCTGAAGGAGAAAATAACCAATTAGTCATGGGGCATAAATATGCTACTCTCATCTATACTGGTTTCAGAAAAAGTTGACTAGATGGTCAAAGGTTTGGTATGATGGGAAAGGAAAGAAAGTGTCCACCCTCTAGGTGTCATGGGACCTATAGAATAACCCTTTTCATGGTTTTATCCTCATGCTAGAATAGGCAGAAGAAAATGATGGTAATTGATTCCATAGAATGACATCTCAATAGGATTTGGTCGATCTTGTCCACTTGGGTGACTGGCTTCAGTAGTATTGAACCCAAATGTGGTTAGCTATGCCTATGCTATATTGTCTAAATTTATATTTAAAGTCATTGGATGATTTTTATGATGTTAGCTTGAAGCAAAAATTGAAAACTTAGGAAAATATTCTTAATGTTAAGTGATAATTTTTGAAAAAAAAAATATATTATGTTTTTTGTTTATTCTTTTATATGTGCACCCAAGTGAGTAGTACACTTGGGTTTTTACATATGGTATCAGGTAGAAATGATTCTAATTTGTAGACTCTGAATGTGAAATATATTAGTCAATATAAACTAATATACTACCTCTTTATCTTATAGGTTAAATGACACGAATGTTGTGAGGTGGGTCCATAGGAAATCTTACATGAGGTAGGGAGGAGGAATTCACCGAAAGACCTATAAGGACACCCTAAACTAATTTAAGGCACGACGGTCCTCAACATAAAAGAAGGTTAAAAAGGGTTAGTAAAATTTCTCAAAATGAGAGTGGGACTAGTGAGGAGGAAGGGAATCTTGCAAAGGTGGTGCAATTATTGCACACATATGGAATATCAAAGGGAATAAATGGCCCCAAAAAAACTCACATGGCCCAACAACAATAATTTATTGTCCAACAACAGTGGGTCATATAAGACTTGGCTAGAGGGTGAACAACTAGATTAGATAGGAAAGTGGAAGTGCCAATGGAACTTGAGAGATCCAGTGTCAGAAGGGCCAAGATGAGCAAGGAGTTGGACAAAAATATAAAAAAAGTAGTGATATCTAAGTTTAATGGAAAGGGTGATGGTGAATCAGTGGAAACCTGGTTAACAAGAGTCATAATTTTCTCTTGTGGTTTTATCATCTGAATAAAATATAACATTGGTAGTTATGAATATGACTTAAATAGCCCTGGATTGGTGGAAATCTTATAATAAATGGCATGAAGTAGAATTTTTTGACCTTAAATGGGAAGATTTTGCAAAGGAATTTAGAGATAGATTTTTGACAAGGCAATATTATATAGAGAAATATGAGGAATTCTAAAATTTATGATAGTATACCATGTCAGTGCGGGATTACCACCAAAAGTTTGTACAACTAAATAAAATATGCATTACAATATGATGCCACAAAGAAATGAAAACTCATAAATTTATTTTGGGATTACATCCTAGAATCATGACAATGGTAAATATACATAATCCTGTCAATTTGCCTATTGTATTTCATTTGGCAAGAAAAGAGGAAGCTAATCAAGAAACAAGAAAGACATATTTTAATTATCAAAAGCTATCTAGAAAGGAAAAAAATGAGCTCAAAAATGAAAAATGTTTGCAAGCAAAATAAGAAACCCAATGGAGGATATCAGAACAAGAAAAATGACAAAAACAAATCCAATTCCCAAGGTGGTAAATTTAAGAAGGATGCTAAGGAATTTTTCAAAATAGAGGACTAGAAACCAACAGGTCAAGAAAGGGTAAGAAAGACCACATATATAAACAAAAATGAGAATAAGAAAAAAGAAAATAGATCTCTACCAAATGGATGATATGTATGTAAAGGATCTCATAATGCCAATAAATTTCCCCTCAGATATGATCTTCCATTGAAAGACCCAGAAGAGGCTAGCCACATGATCTTCCATTGAATGGTAAATATTTTGATAAAAATGTGTCAATTTTGATTGATAGTAGGTCAACTGATAGCTTTATCTCATCTATATTAGTGAGGGATTTATCGATTAGAACTGTATTTTTAGCCAATGGTTGGAATATAGAGTATGGCTCAAGGTAATTCTACCATATTAACCAATACCTATTTCAACCGCACATATCCTTGCCACAAGGAAAGACCAATCAACATCTATATATGGCACTTTTTCATGTGTTTAAAATCATTTTAGGAGTTGATTGGTTAAAGGTACATAATGCTCTTCTAAATTTTGAAGAGAGATGAGTGGAATTATTGGATAATTTTAATACAAGGACTAGAGTTTATTGTGATCGAAAATAAGCTAAACCACATATGTTATCTACAATGTAGGTCAGAAAGATTATTAGGAAGAGGGGTATGATCTTCATAGCTAAGTTGAATATAAGAGAAGAGACTAAAGAGGAATATAACCTCTTCCAAAAATACCTGGTGTTGGGTACATTCAAATATGTATTCCCTGAGGATCTACTAGGATTACCTCCTTAGAGGGAATTTAATTTTTTAATAGATTTGTTACCTGATGTTGCACCAATTGCAATATCACCATATAGAATGACACACATAGATATGTAGGAGTTCAAAATGCAACTTCAATATTTTCTAGAAAAAGGGCTAATAAAACCTAGTGTGTCACCTTGGGGTGCTCCTATCTTGTTTGTTAAAGAAATATGCTACCTTATGGATGTGCATAGATTATAAAATTCTAAATAATTTTATTGTTAAGAATAGGTATTCGTTACTAAGAATTGATTATTTGTTTGATCAATTGAATGGAGCAACCATATTTTCTAAAATAAACTTGAGATATGGATATCATCAATTAAGGATTCAAGAGGAAGACATTTCTAAAACAATATTTAGAAAAAGGTATGGATATTTTGAATTTACTGTATTACCTTTTGGGCTATCCAATACCCCAGCCGCATTAATGAACCTTATGAATAGCATTTTTAGAGAGCAACGAGATCGATTTGTACTTGTATTTTTGGATGATATTTTGATCTACTCCAAAAGCAAAGAGGAGCATGATCAGCATATGAGAAATGTGCTTAATATTCTTAGAAAAAATCAATTATATGGAAATTTAAACAAATGTGAGTTTTATACTCCACAAGTACAATATCTGGGACATATTGTCTCTGTAGAGGGAATCGTAGTATAGTCTAAGAAGGCTGAACAAATTATGGATTGGCCAAAACATACTAATGTTTCATAAGTGTGATTTTTTATAGGAATTACAAGATATTATAAATAGTTTATCAAAGGGTTTTCAAAAATTGCTCAACCCATTACAAACCTCCAAAGGAAAGAGAAAAGTTTCAAGTGGTTAGAGTAGTGTGAAGAGGTTTTTTAGGTCTTAAAATAAAGGTTAATGACTACACCAATCCTAAAATTACCTGATTCTAACATGTAGTTTGTAATTTGTACAGACACATCAATCAAAGGATTAGGTGGGGTTTTGACCCAAGATGATGCAGTGATTTCCTATGAGTCCAGGCAACTTAAGAGGCATGAGGTTAATTATGCCACTCATGATTTAGAGTTAGAAGTGGTAGTGCACGCTCTAAAATATTGGTGACATTATCTATTGGGAAAACCATTTGAGCTAAAGACATATTATAAGAGTATAAAGTACATCTTTACCCAACACTTATTGAATGTCATGCAATGATGCTAGAAAGAATTTTTGGCAGAGTGTAATTTTGACATAGAATACATTAAGGGTAAGGAGAATAAGGTCACTAATTATTTAAGTAGTAGATGACGTATTACCACAATGAAAAAATACCAATATGATATATTACATAAAATTAAGATATGGCAAGAAAAACATGAATTTTTCAATCATGTATTGGTCAGGATGGGCATAAACCTAACAAGGACATAGATTATGTGTTCAGATGTGATATTCTATTTTTTATAAATAGGTTGATAGTTTCCAATTTGGTAGGATTGAGAGAAAATATCCTTAAGGAGGCACATAATACTCTTTATTCTACACACCCACGAGGGGAAAAAATTCATGAAAATTTGAAAAAAAAATCTTACTATTGACTAGCAATGAAGAATGATATTACTAATTATGTGGTAAAATGTTTGGAGTGCCAAAGAGTGAAGTAAGAGAACCTGCATCCAGCTGGAAAGCCATACCCAAATGAGATACCCACACAAAAGTGGCAAGTAGTATCAATGGATTTTATAGTGGGATTGCCTAAAACAAGATTTAAGCATGATGCAACTCTAGTAATTATGGATAAAATAATCAAAGTCACACATTTTATACTAGGCAATGTCCAATATTACACAAACATCATAGAAAGTAAGTTTTCCAGAGAAGTGGTAAGACTACACGATTTTCTAGAAATTATAATCTTTAATAGATATTATTGTTTTACTTTTGAATTTTGGTAGGTACTACGTAAAGCATTAGGGACCAAATTGAATATCAGTACTACTTACCATCTAGAGACATATTGATAGACTAAGAGGATAAATCAAGTGCTTGAGGATACATTAATAATGCACTGCATGGATCACCACACAAAGTGGGAAGAGTACTTATACCTAATAGAATTTGCTTATAACAATAGTTACCATGCATCACTAGGTATGACACCTTTCAAAGCCCTATATGGGATATAGTACAAAATTATATTTTCTTGGGATAATCTAAAATCGGGTAGTGATCGAATAAAAAATGGTAAAAGAAATAGAAGAGCAATTAAAATGAATTCAGAAAAAGTCGAAAGAGGCTACAGACTGCAAAAAGAGCTACATGGATCTCAAAAGAACACCAAAGAAATATTCTATAGGGGACAGAGTATTCTTAAGGGTGAATCCAACTAAAATTTTAATAAGATCTTCCAATTTGGACTCTATATACGTGGGTCCATTTGAGATTGTAGCTAAGATAAGCCCTGTTGCGTACAAACTAGCTCTACAACCAAGCTTATCCAAAATTCATAATATATTTCATGTGTCCCTTTTTAGAAAATACATTATGATCCTACTCATATTTTGAATGTTTCCAACTTGCAGATGACTGATCCATTAAATATTGAGGTTTGACATGTACGTTTTCTTGGCTTTCGAACAAAGAATTTGAGAAAAAAAAGCATAGAGCAATGTTAGGTCCAATGGGACCACTACTCAGATAAAAATGCTACGTGGGAAGACGTAGTAGATATGTAGTGGCAGTTTCCTTATTTTTTTGAGTAGATGAATATTTTATCATAAACCTTTTTTTATAATTTTGTGATGTGTATAAATACATATGGATATGGAATTGGAACCTGAGTAGTGTGCAATGTGTTTGTAAAGCTACTAAGTATGGTAGCTTGTAAATATTTTTGGTATTGCTCAATGAAATGTTTTGGACCATATGATGGGTATGTTTATCTAACTTTATTATGACATAACCTATGATGTGATTATATGCCAGCCATGAGAAAATTTGATGTGATTTTTATAATGATAAATATAAATGCAATACTTAATGCCAAATGGAAAAAACAATTGCTTGAGTATTTTTTTTTGTTAATGTAAAATATATGAATATTCTAAAGGATTTCTTTTGCTTAACCTAGTTTGAAAATACAAGGACTATGTTTGTTCTAAGTTGTGGAGGATGTAATGATCCTCTTCGCATGGTTGATGGATGAAAGTAGAAAAAGAATAAACTTACCTTTTTATTTTGAAAATATGGTACTACTGACAAATATTGTGAGTGCTAGATAGTTGTAAGGTGTCAATGAAAGGAAATAAGCCAGGAGAAAAAGGTAAGAAAGGGAAGTGATGATTCAACTCGTGAGCACATGGAAACTCATGTTTTACATATCATTTAGGTGCATTGAAAAATTACACCTTTACGTGAGTTAATTTTTTTGAATGATGCTTGCTAGCATGGAATGGGAAATGCTTTTACGTGGAAATGACGATGAGAGCCACTTTCTTGCTTTGTTTGTATGCGTGTGATATTGGAGTTTTCTTTTTTAGAAAAATGGTGAAGGTATTCTATGTGATAAGGCCTATATTATAAATATTATTTTATTTTTTAAAATTAAAAAAAAATTGTTCCATGCGTAGTACGGTACAATGTTAATAATGTGGTGTTAAAAATGTAATGGTTGGCCATAACAATTTGATTATACATTAAATCAAATATTATTAAAAAGTATGCTTGTTAAACACACTCCTCAATGGTTAATGTTGAGCATAAGCCAAAGTAGTGAATTTTTCTAAATGGATATGATTTCTCATGATTACGTACGAAGTGGTGGGGAGGAATCCTGGTCACTTGGCACAGTGCATGAAGAGACAAAGGAAATAATTACCGAATGCATCGTTTAGTGGAGGAGGAAAGCGTATGGAGCGATAAGTCGAAGGAAAAAAAAATGAAAGGCATGACAACCGAAGTGAAGAAGGGGGAAAACGAAGAAGAAAACAAAAATACTAGAGAAGTGGAAAATGTGCACTTTTAGGTTGGTTATATTGTTTTATTTCTTATTTATTGTGTTTTTAATAAAAACTAATAAGGAGAAAATGTGTGGCTTTCTTGTGGTAACAAATTGATTCATGTTGAATCACTTGTGTTGTATTTTTTATAAGAAATGATAAAATTGCTATGTTTCTATTTTGAAAATGATGTCTTTCTTGTGTGATGGTAAGAGAAAATTCATGTGTATGTGTTCTGAAAATGATGACACCCCTATGTAGTTGTAAAATGAAACAATATGCTATTTAAATTTTTTGAAAAATTGTATGATGAGTATGGTGTTACTGTGTTGCAAAAAACATTCTGGTTGATTAAAAAGTGAACTATTTTTTAACCTTGTGTTTCCTTTGAATAACAAAACAATCTAATTGAAAAAAAAATGATTTCATGAAAAAGTGTCAGAATGGTTGTGGGTGGTAGTTAAGAAGCAATATATTTGGAACTTTGTGAGTTATATCTTGAGCAAGGGGATTTGTAGTTATTTTGAATGATAAAATAATATTATAGAATGTATGTACACATAATAGTTGTATATAATTTTGTTTGATCCGTATTTGATCTCCGTTGGTGCCCTCAAACTATCGAAACTCCTTTGTTTTGGTTGTTGACAAATTTTCAACTATATGATGTTTGGTATAACTAACAAAGCAAGTTGATTATACAAAAGCATGAAAGGAGGAACCTAAGTGCTTGTAGAGGAACGACCGTAGGCAATGAGCTCACTAAAGAATCAATATTTATTACCAATAATGCAGTTGAAAGTGAGTTTTTGTTACCCGGTTTCAAAACTAAAGAGAAACTTACAGCATCAAATTCCTGGTAATGCAACATTGGAAAGAAGTTGAACATTCCATAGTTGGGCGATGGAAAATTTCTCCATGTTAAATGGACACGGTCTTGTGTAGATTGTTTCTTCCCTGTATTTATTGTGTATAAGTATTTATGTTGTATTCTTAGGCAATATTAAATGTTGGAAAAAATTAATAAAATATTGTCTGTCTTGCATTTTGGTTAGATTTCTTGAGCGAATAACTTATAGAATTCTTGCTTTCTCAATGACGATGTTTAACAATGAAACATTGTATGAAGATTCAATAGATTCAAATGTGTTGTGATGATGTAAATTGTAAACTTAGCTAGTGTAACTAGCATGCCATAATAGTTTTTTGAAAAGCATTGTTTAACTACATACTTATGAGAAAATGGGTATTCACAATGACAGTTAGTCAAACTATTATACTTTTCCTTAAAGAAATATGTCTTACATTTAGTTGAGAGTGTAGGCTTTGTATTTTTAGGGGAAGTATTTGTTCAATACTCATGTGTTTAGCAATAATGAAACATTTTTTGAGGAAACTGAATGTATTTAAAAACTATGATATTATGAACTACTTTGGCATTCAAATTCAAACCATTTATAAAAGTAGTAAACATATGGTTTCCTTTGTTTTTAGAAAACATGGTTAATTCCAAATGAGTATGTTATTGCTAGCTCACTGTTGTTTAGTGAAATGACTTGCTTTACAAAGTTAGTGAATGTAATACCTTAAAACTTAGACAACTTGAATTTATTTGTGTTCACATTTTTCTTTAAGGCATCTACTAACACTCAATAGTTGATATAGACTACTCATCATATCCTATATTTATTTAGCTATCTCTCTTCTAGTATCCTCTATTTTCTTCTCAGTATCTCTATTATGTTTATCTATCTAATAAGCAAGAGATTTTGTAAGGGTAGTCATGTATGCAACTATTTTTTTCATGATAATTGGGAAAGGGGTGGGACATTTGGGAGACTTTAATCATGTTTGCTCTTTGTATTCATGCCTAATTTGGTGCAATTACCATAGTAATTGACAATCATGGTAAATTGTGATGTTCACCATAAGTGATGAATGTAGATGATCCTAGAACATCTTTGGACCTTATGATGTATTGATAGGGTTCATTATAATAATTATTTGGATCCACCTCCTTCTCAAAATCTAATTCTTATTCCTATTAATCAAATATTTGATTAGGACATCATTATTATAACAAATGAAGAAGAAATAGACAACATTATTTTTATAATGAATGATCCAAATCCTCTTTTAGTTATAAAATCTACTTCTTATGAGGCCTCTTTGTCATTTCAAATCCCTTGGAAGAAGCAAGAAGGTCCATAAGGGGAAGCAAATTAATTGCTCAAAGGAAACTAGAGTTTTCACAAACTTTTTATCCTCAAGAAAGGAATCTATAAAAAACCCTCAAAACATAGCAAAATAGATTTTAAAAACAATAAAGAAAGAGAAAAGATATGGTGGGACCAATTATCTTACATAAAAATGCAATTGCTAAAATAAAACCTATAGCAACTAGCCTACTAAAACCTAGGGGTTAAAAATGGAAGATAAAATTCTTAGAAGAGGGTTCTCGTTGGATTCACCAATAGTTTTACAAAAAAAGGGAATATCTCATACAATTACAAGAGGAAAAAAGGGAACATCTCATGCAATTACTATAAGATATACCAATATACTTCAACCAAGATAGTAAGGCAAAAATTATGCAATAAATTCTAAAAATATCCTAATCTAGGTGGAAATGGAAAGAGAACATTCAAGAGCTTACTACACTAAGATCATCCAAAAAAATCATATACTAGGTTGAATCCCCATGCAGTAAAACAAATATTTGACACCTAAAGCATTGAGGACAATAAAATTCACAAATAAGTGTGATAAAGAGCTCACTTCTATTATATCTTGCTTGCAATATCACCAATATAAAAGGAGATATTATACCTACAATGAACATAGAGGATTTTCTATACTTTAGAAATCAGTCCTAGGGCAACAACTTTGATATTTGGTTATAAATCCTGCTAGAGGATTGTAACCTTGGCTTATGATATGTACCTTCTATTTCCATTGGGCATTCTTACCACCAATTTCATTCCAACTTAAGGATAAAATAATCAATATAATTTTCTTAAAGACTTTGGCAATGATTTTAGCTTTAAATAGTAAATCAACACTTTTCATGTTGAAATTTTTCCTCACATATTAGTGGATGGTAAATAAATGAAATAATATTGCATTTTAATATTTTTTATCACTTTGTCAAATCAAATTTTGATGCCTCGTATGAGAGCTAATTATTGGCCTTCTTTTTTCGAACCCATAGTCAACCTAATAATTCAAACTAAAGGTAAGATTTCTCCCTACTATAAATTGCCTCTACATCCCTAACAATTCTCAATTTCTTTTTTATCCCCCATGGTATCGTAGGAAGTTATAGTCCATTGTTGATTTGTCCATACTCTTAGCATGAATACAGGCTTTTGCATATTTAGAAATTGGATATTTTTCGTAAGTAGTTGAGATTGCAAAAGCTTCTTCCTAATTTTTCCATACCCTTAGGATGAAGATGATCTTTTGCACATTTGGAACTTGAATATTTTCATAAGTAGTTAAAGTTGCAAAAGCTTCTTCCTTTCGTCAAAAACCAAATCATTGGGGTAAAATACTTAAAGTTGAAAACCAAATCATTAAGAAACAATATAGACAATAGAGAATACCATTATTGAAGTTGAAAACCAAGTCATTAAAAATCAATATAAACAATAAAGATTAACATAGAATACCATTATTGAAGCTTGAAAACCAAATTATTAAGAAGCAATATAAACAATAAAGATTACCAGTAGCTTTTCTTCATGGCACTTTCAATTCTTACAATTTACAATATGTTTGCTTACTTCCTTCTTTTTGTTCATATATTACTTTGGAATTTTTATTTACCTATAGAAGAGTAGTCACCCTTTTTTTAGGTATGTAACAACAACGCACCTACTCATATAAACTAGAAAAATAATAACTTAGTATTAGATGTTGTAAACTAGAAAAATAATAACTTAACATTACATGTTGGTGGGGCAGCGCTTACATTGGAATTTTTATTTACCCATAGAAGAGTAGTCACCCTTTTTTAGGTATGTAACAACAACAAACCTACTCATATAAACTAGAAAAATAATAACTTAGTATTAGATGTTGTAAACTAGAAAAATGATAACTTAACATTACATGTTGGTGGGGGCCGCGCGAACGCGAGCCCCCTCTGCCACAAATAATGACGTGCACTCTCCACAATGGGAGATGCTAGGCAACGCCCCCTCCAAACGTGCAATGGAGGTGCCTTCCCTAAGCCATGGGCCTTCCTGTTCACCGATTAACCCCGCCCAGGTAAGTATGCCTTTCCTCTCCCCCATTCCCTATTCTTATTCTCTCCCTTCTCACGCCCACCTCTACAGTGCAACAATGTGGGACTAACTTCTATTTTATATTCATAGCAGAGCAGATAGGATTATAATGGGGATGTGAAATAGAATAGATAGATTATGAAAGAAAGGACCAACCAGACCACTCTGGGATAAAGTACTAAGAAGGTTGGTTCGTTGGTTCATTTCAGAGGATTTAAGGATCTCAAATGAGCACCACGTAACTAAACGGTAAGCCAATGCCTACACGAAGAATCTTAAAGAGCGCCATTTGCATATATTAGAATGATGTTTTGGAAAACAGCTGTTTTTCATCAATTGCATGTTAAAAATTTCTTCAACAGAATGCATCATGACAGGAAATATGAAAAAAAAAAAATTCTTCAACAGAATGCATCATGACAAGAAATATGAATAAAAGATCCCACCTTTGTTGGAATGTTTTTTATTGTTGTTGTATCTTTAAGGTATTAGTTTAATTGGTTAGATTGTTCAATATTAAAGAGATCTGGTTTTTTGAACTCCTGGTTTTGTTATAATACACAGATAATATCTAAACTTTGTTATCCACTATACTATGTGATGATGATGATATAATACCAATAAAACCTGTTTCAATTCCATATAACCATTTTAAAAAAAGTTTCAATACCCTAAACAAAATATCCTCTTCAATATCCAAAACCAACATAAAAAGTAATAATTATGCAAAATTCAGAACGCAGTACTCTCAAATTTCCACATCTCATGGCAGATTCAACTGATATATCAAACTGAATCTTATAGGCAAAACACTTCAGGAACTAAAATATAAATGAAAAGTGATTTTTTTTAGTAATGTTTCTTATACACATTCGTGGTGGAGATTGAATCCGGGTCACATCACCATTAAAGTGACTTCTTGTTAGATGAACTGTTTATGTGAATTATATTGCTGCAATTAGCAAATCTACTGCCTGTAGCGTAGCGCCATTTACGCTGTAAAGAAAAACAATAAAAAGAACGGTGTAATCTGATTCTTCATAAAATTAAAAGCAACAGAGTAATAAGAACCTTGGATACTCTTTCACAATTGCACTAATAAGGAGGAAAAAAAAACAAACAAATTGTTTTGTTGTCTACTTTTTAAATTAAGCACTCTAATGTTACAATGAAATATTACGGAAGATGCTCATGGTAAGGAAATAACTAATATATTAACTAAAAGCAATTGAACCAATTACATGAGTTGCTAGCTTGCCAATATGATTGTAAACATGGTGTATGGTGTACTCATATTCTTATGAGATATATATACTCCTTCAATAGGTATTGCTTTAAAACATGGTAGCATGTGCTGCAGAGTCACGAACTACTACACAGAAATGTTTAAAAATCAAATGGTATGTTGTCTCAAAAAAACAATCATACAATGCTTGAAAATCAATTTTATAACATAAACCCTTATGAGCAATCATTGTGCCTAATGCCTCCGAATTCAAAACATTCCTTCAGCACGGCGAAATTTTTACTTAGTCTGCGTGCATGTAAACCCATAGTTGTCCCATAGATATCGTTTTGTCTGTTCGTTTTCCTCTGTTTGAACGACAAATCCTTCTGTAGGTTGTATGAACTATTTTATTGATATTAGTTTGTAGCATGCGTAGTTTTTTTTTTTTTTAAGCGAAAATATCCTTGCGGAGCCGCCTTGGTCTGAGAGACCACGAACAGGGGTTCTACACCGTTTCGGGGTCGCACCCGACCTTGCCCGCACCAACATTATCAATTGGATTTTGGATACCCAATTCAGCTTTTTGGTAGGGTGGAGATTTGAACCTGGGACCTCCCTTGGAGGATTGCCCTCTCCTCTCCAACTCACCTACAACACCTGGGTAAAAATCCGTTTCGGGGTCGCACCCGACCTTGCCCGCACCAACATTATCAATTGGATTTTGGATACCCAATTCAGCTTTTTGGTAGGGTGGAGATTTGAACCTGGGACCTCTCTTGGAGGATTGCCCTCTCCTCTCCAACTCACCTACAACACCTGGGTAAAAATCTAATTTATAGTGGAAAACACCTGCCACTTTCAACAGGATGGGCATAGGAGGAATGGAGCCTTGTCGACCTCTATCAGCACATAGGACATTCCTAACTATACCATATATCTGCAGGATGGAGATAATGGGAATGGAACCTGGGTCGGCCTCTACCAGCACCCAGGGCATTTACCACTGCACCACAACAAGCAAATGTGCGTAGTTATCTTTTTGCACTGATGTTAGTTTGTAACATGCAACTGGTAGTTATCTTGTGTGTTTGGGGAATTTGGTTTCCCCTCTTCTATATCTTTGATATTAAATTATTGTTTTAATATACATAATTTATATAAATTATTTTTTTATATTTAATATTTTTTTTAATAATTTTTGTTTAAAAATAATTATTGAAAAATATTTGCTTCAACCTTAAATATTTCTCACATGTAGAATTTTACACTGAAATAACATTAGGGCACTAAATAACATACTGCATGCTGAATTTTAAATCTAAAAGAAAGAATATTAAAGTTTCTGTCACTCAGAGATTAGCTAGTTTTACTTTACAAACATATTAAAATATATAAAATTTATTATAAAATTTAATTTTATATGTTTATATTTTTTTGGTAGGTTAATAAATTAAACGGGTTTTGAAAGGTCTTCAAAATCTTTTTACATATGGATAAAAGTATTTATAATAAGTTCAATGACCAATTAGAGGGAACACATCTTGCGGGCGGTCCTAAACAACACTATGAAATCAAGATTGGGAATGCATTTCCAGGGGACAATCCCACCCAACAATAATAAAATGTAGCAGCGGACTAGCACTGTCATCAACCTTCAGTGCTAGTTGTAGTAGCTTCATTACCTACCTCTTGACCAGTAAACACTAGTTTGAATTGAGAATGGAATTTGTCCATCACCTTAGTGATCTGAAGGTTGAGCGTCCATGTTGCCTTTGCCAAATTTGTTACTGCATATAGGTTGGCCATGGAGGATGCTATCATGTAGAGAATCAATTTTTGCATTGCATGCGTGGAAGCTTCTCCCATTGTCTTAGATTCACTATTGGGCCTAGCCAAATTTGGTTTGTTGGGACTCTCCTCATGGGTAACCTTTGGAAACAGACTGTTAGTATTCTACATTTTACAACTTTGCATGGGAATTTCCTTATGGGTGACCTTTGGAGGTAGACTATTAGCCTTTCACTTTTTACAACTCTGTTTGGGAGTGCTTTTCGCAATGAAAGGGTCATTGTCCTTTTTGGCCTTGGAATTCCTTAGGTATCGATGCCAAAATTTATGGACAGATATGGGAGAATCTCGGCTAGGTAGCTATGAGGGAATAATGTGCCAAATGGCACTCAACCCTTTTGTATGGATTTTCCTATGTAATACCTCCAAGAAGGAGATTATAACTCCTTTGAATATCTTTCTCCTTAGCTTGCATTAATTTCTTGAATAACAAGCGATATTTTTTCTTCTACAGGTAATCCGTGAGGCACCTTGGATCTTTGGACAATGATGAGATACCTCTCTTACTACCCTTTGTTGATGCTACTCCCAACGTAGCATTCGTTTTCCTTCTATACACTTATACCTTCATTGTGCTCGATATTCACAATGATAGAGGTGAAGCTTGACGCTTCTAAATGCTGAAATGTGCTCTATATTTTATTTTACTTAGATAGCTTTTTCTTCCTTGCTATGATTTACGTAAATATTCATGATATATTTCCTTTGGTTCCTTTTGCTTACGTAAATGACCTTTGAAGGCTTATTGTCATTTACATAAAACTTCCTTTATCTATAGGTCCGATCTTGGAGAGAATGCCCTTTTGGTGTTGGAGAACACTCAATCCTTTTGTCCTTCATTTGGGTGCCTTTTTCCTTGCACCTGGTGTGCCTATTGTTGCACCTTTAAATCTGCATCTTTTCCTGTGTTAGATGTATTGTAGAAGTGCAACACCATGTAACCTTGACATGTATATAGAACTTTTTTATTGCACCTTTTCCTTGCACTCTTTTGCAGGTCTAAAATTTTTATTCATGTAGCAGATTGATGAGTGCAAAATAAGGGTTTTAAGGATGTCTCTTTGGCTAGAATCCTTGCCCTTTTTCTTGGATGATTGATGGTGAATCTAAGCCTTGTAAATGATGTAGAACAAAATATTTCTTTTAGTTGCATTAACCCTAAGTGCTTTGGATTTGAGACTCACCAAGTCTCAATCTTCGAAGCTTATTTTTGGTTAGTTATTTTTTCTTTTTTCTTTGCTTGTACTAACCAATTTTGGTGGCTTCTATTGGCCACTATGAGTTACAATATTCTATGTTTTAAAATAGTCTTTAGATACGTGATCCAAACAATATTTTGTAGCCTTTATTTCAAAGCACAAAACTAATTTCTATTGAGAGTAATAATAGTGCAAATAAATCTAACAAGGTCTAATTTTAATGCACTAATAGATTACACCTTATCACTCCAATCTACTCTCAAGAAAATGTACTTAATAAATTCATTGCAACTAATCAAGAATAATCTCAAATGAACCTTCAATATTTATTTTGTAAATTTATTACAAGCAAGATATTAGGAGATAGTATTCTTTTGCTTTCCAAAGTAGATAATAGGCTAGTTAATAGATATTTAAAAATTTTAAATCTAATCAACTCCTAATGTGCAAATGAATTTTAAAAAGAATATTTCTTATTTCATACTTGAATATTGTAATACAAATCTCCTTTTTGCAACTTTAATTAGGATGAAGGTGTTTTAATAATTTTGATAAGTAATTCACCTAATGAATCTACTTGCACCGATAGTTGCTTATATTTTTTTGAATGCTTTTGTAGATCCTTTTTTCTTCTATAGAGCATGTAGATCTTAGTGCCTAAGAACACCAGGTTGCTACCTTGAATAGGATCTTGCATCTCTTTGTAGACTGTTTTGAAAATTTTCTTCTTCATCAAATTGATGATCTCGAACTTTCTTTCATGAGCCTAATATTTGGTGACTTTGATCTCCTCTTGTAATCTCCTCCTTATACTATACATTTGGAGAAGTTTGTATATCTGAATTAGTGACCTCTTTCTATATGAGGTAATCTTTAAATCTCCTAGATTTGATAAGCACCTTCTGCCTTCAAGTCTTCTTGTCAAACTCTAACTTCAAGAAGGATATTTTCCTCAAGATTCTAAATATCTTGAGGTCTTCACTGGCTTCTTCTTCTACTCAGATTTGGTACTCCTTACCAAATTCTCCTCTTCTTAGGCTTGTTGTTGGATGGTGATAATTGTCCCAAGTCCTTCACTATCAAGGGCTTCTCCTTGGTAGTGGATTTATCTAGTGAGTTATCCTTTAAGTATTTCTTTAGCAAGGCTCTCCTAGCATTTTGCTAGATGCTCATTGAGACCTTGTCAAGTCTTTGATCTTGCAACTTATTTTGGTTTACCTAGAGATCTTATCTTCAACCTTCTACTTCTATAAGTATTGGTGTTGATATCTTCTCCTAGATCTTTGATTCTATTGTTTCTAGATACGAGTAGGACTCTCATATTTTTTCTTCTTCTTTCTAGTTTGGAAGTTCTTCAATGATATATCATGATCTCTTTTGCTTTAGGTACTAGATTGATTGAAAAGACTTTTCTTCATAACTTTCTTGTAGGAAGCATTCTTGACTTACTGGATCATCTTTACCTATAACAAAAATATTAGTACTCAAATATTCTTTTAAATTGGATCCTTTCCTCTATAATATTCATCAAGATAAAATACGTTTAAGGTATTTTCAGTATCAAGGCTTATGTGGCCTTTTCTTCAATATCAAGGCTTTTATGGCTTGTTCGTCAATATCAAGGCTTGTATGGTGTGCTCTTCAATATCAAGGCTTCTATGGCCTATTCTTCAATATCAAGGATTTTATAGCCTTTTCTTCTGGATCAAGGCTTCTATGGATTTTTCTTCTAGATCAAGGCTACTATGGCATTTTCTTCTTTTGAAGTTCTTTAATCTATCAATGGATATATTCTATCTCTCAACTTCACCATGATTCTTTTCTAAAAGATTCTTCTAAAGTATTCTCCTTTCTAGAGAAACTAATATTTGTACTATGAAAGCACTGTGAACTTCGTGCAATGAAGTTGAGGTCTCCTAGATTTCTATTTTAGGAGGTTTCTCAATCATCTGAGTATTAACAACCAGTAATGAAAGAAAATTTTAGGTAAGTATTTCTAGATCTCTTAGCTTCACTAGTTGATTCATCAATATAGTGGATCAAATACTAATTCCTAGTCTTCATGAGTTTTTCTTCAACTCTATGGAAAGACTCTAGCCCTATGCAATATCAATATTTTTGAAACTAAGATTTCAATCATCACTTGTAACTCTCCCTAATTCGACCACCTAGACTCTTTTGAGACTCTCTCTAGACTTCACCATGATTCTTTTCTAGAATATTCTTCTAAAGTATTCTCCTTTCTAGAGCAACTAATCTCTATACTATGAAAGCACTATGAACTTCATGCAATGAAGTTGAGGTCTCCTAGATTTCTATTGTAGGAGGTAGCCCAATAATTTGAGTATTAACTCCCTACAATGAAAGAAACTTTCAAGTAAGTATTTCTAGATCTCTTAGTTTCACTAGTTGATTCATCAACCTAGTGGATCAAATACTAAGTCCTTATCTCGACAAGTTTTTCTTCAAATATATGAAAAGACTCTAGCCCTATGTAATATCAGTATTTTTAAAACTAATATTTTAGTCATCGCTTGTAACTCTCCCTAATTCTACCACCTAGACTCTTTTGATAAATTTTAATAGTGACTGGTTCAATAGCATGTCAGGTTCTGAAAAAACTAAGGATCAAATAATAATGGTGGTTTCTGTATAAGCCTACTATGGCTTGATCTATCGTAGCTCTGATACCAATGTTATATTTTTATGCCACATACATTGCGAGATACCAATCACAAGATGTAGAAAGAAATAAAATAGATCTATGAGATGACTGAAATATGCTATAAATAGAAATGACAAAAATATTACAATAGTAGCTACGGAGAAAATGAGCACTCTATAATATATGCTACTGATCCATGAGGGAGCTCTACACTTATATCTCATACACACTACCCTACTACCTATATACCACACACTAACTATGATACTGCTCTATGATGATTTATAATGATTAACATATATGACCATTATATAGGAAGATAAGTTCCTTGGCCAACACTCTATATAATTGTACAAGTGGTCACCTTGCACGTTACAAATTGCACATTGACACTTGTGCATTTGTTACATTGCATGATGTAACAATCCCAAATTACCAACCAAACTTGAGATAGATTTTTTTTGTACATGTCTAACATATCAAGTTTTACAACCAAGTATGTTTGGATCAACATCAAGCAGGGTAGTAAGTGATCGAGAGGATTATGACATGGTTAGTGTCAACTCTCGTGATAGGAGTGACCAACTCCTATCTAACCTTACATCCCATCATGATAGGTATGATCTCCTTGGTTTAACTATTTCTATCTCTTATTTCATTAGGAAGTTTAGTTACTTAACCAATTGAATGTAATTTCATTTTTACTTCCTAAGTCTATTGTTTGTATTGGAATACCATGCATATATTATTTAAATAATACATAAAAATTACTCTACTCACATTAAGACTTTCGCTTGATTCAAAGTATAAGTCATTGCATCATAATAAAAGAGCTATCCATTGGAAAACATAAAGGTATCAATTATTATAACCTCAAGATTAATCATAATCCATTCTCATCCATGGAACATTGTTTGTTAACAAAATATTAAATCATATAACATTCTAGTAATCATCTTATAAGAATGTAAATACATCATTCCATTGGAAAGCAAATAACATTTAGTTTCCATCATATTCAATATCCATGATCTAACTAATCATAATAGAAAGCAAGTATGACATCCATGCATAAAAATAATTACAAGCCATAGGTAGAGGTACACAATATATACCCTGGGAATCCTCATGGGGAATAAAACCAACCTCGAAAATATGTTTCTCCTCTCATTTCATAAACTAAAATTGCCATAAATACAAGTATCGAAAATCATACCATAGATCTAAATCAAATATACAATTAAAGTAATTAATTAATTTCTTTTACAAATCATGATTCAAATAAGGAAATGCCTAATTTTTTTTCTCTAAGCCATCAATACAATACATAAAAAGCTCACAAAATCTTATATATACATGTTTATGAATGATCATTAAATTCACATTAAGGATAAATTTCATCAATTATCGAAAGAGAACTCCATAATTCTCTCGAGAAGACATAAAAATTGCTCTACTCACATTAAGACTTTCACTTGATTCAAAGTATAAGCTATTACATCATAATAAAAAGGCCATCCATTGGAAAACATAAAGGTATCAATTATTATAACCACAGGATCAATAATAATCCATTCTCATCCATTGAACATTGTTTGTTAACAAATATTACATCATATAACTTTCTATTAATCAGCTTATAAGAAATTAAATACATCATTCTATTGGAAAGCAAATAACAATTAGTTTTCCATCATATTCAATATCCATAATCTAACTAATCATAATAGAAAGCTAGTATGGCATCCATGCATAATAATAATTGCAAACCACAAGTAAAGGTACATAGCATATACCCTAGTAACTCTCATGGAGAATACAACCAACCTCCAAAATATGTTTCTCCTCTCATTTCATAAACTAAAATTGCTATAAATAAAATTATATAAAGGCATCCCACAAATCTTGTTGGACATTTTGAGTCCCTAAGCTAAAAGTTGTCATTTATGTCAAAAGTACCTATGTAAGTAAGCACTATGATTTTGCTCCAAAAAGAGCTTCATGAGAAGCAAATGTTTTGATCAAAGGTTCTAGAAGGGATGCATGGCATTTGGTTCCAAAAGGAGTTTCAAGGGAAGCTTAGCAAAATGCTTTTATGAAAACCAAGGAAGGCAAGGAAATGTTTTATTTAAAACCAATGGATTGTATATTTGAAATGGGTTTTTCTTAAAACCCAAGTTGGATTTTTGTTTCATCGAAAAAGGTGCCCCGATGATGGAGAAATTTAATTTTAAAGGTTTAGTTTAAATTTTAATTTATTTAAAATTTTAATTTTAATTTTAAAATTAAATAAAAGGTTTTTCCCTCCTTTCTTATTGGCACCACCAACGTCATGAGGACAATGTTAAAAGGACCGATGTATTCGCATTGAAGGATGGCTTATATAAATAAGCCAAAGGTTTTCCATTTAATAAACCTGAGGAGTGTCACATGATTTTCAAAAACCCAAAGTATTTCTGCATCTGAATATTGCACAACAAATTTTGTGGAGTGTGACGTGGGCAGTAAAGTCATGGACGCTAAAATTTTTGGTGCCTTGTGAGGAAAGCGCATGCATATTAAGGAAGAGATTGTCCAAGGCACTCGCGTGGGTAGTGTTAACCCATGCGGCTTAGTTGTCGCTTGGTAGCACGGTGGTCAGAGGTTCGAAATGACAAAGCCCTTTGAGGGATCCTTTGAGGTATGCGCTCTAACTTCGATATTTGTGAGGGTCAACATTTTAATTAAAATATTTGCTTTTTATGGTTTTATTATGTTTTTGTGGGAGATATAAGGTTGAGAAAACTTTAATATTTTAATAAAATTTGATATTTGATTAATGTGAGATATTGCCTAAGAAATATTTTTGATTATTTTTTAGTGCAAAAGTGTTGAAAGGAAGGATATAAAATATTTGATTTATTTTATGGTATAAGTGGTTTGTGGAGTGACAAGGTTATGCAATGATTTGATTTATTTTATTTTATGGTACCAGTGGTTTTAGGAGTGATAAGGAAGTTGTGCATTAATTCTTAAGAAGGTTTTCTAATTAAAAGCCTTGGTGAATATAATTGTGAAGTGGAGTAATGTTGATTATTTTGTGATCTTCTAACCCTTGTGAAGATTGGCAAAAGAATATTGTGATTGCGGCAGATTTCCAAAGAGGCTTCTTCATCTTCATAAAATGTATGGGCACATTCTCCTATTGATTATGGTGGTTGATTTCTAAAAATATATTTGGAGTGAAAATGATTGATTGTGGTTTCCTTTTCGAAAGTGATTGGTTTAATGCTTCAAAGTTTCCTGGATTGAGAGTTGTGATTAAAACTTGTTTTATAAGCATTGTTGTTGGAGCCCATTGGTTGTGCAAAAAAATTGAACTTGAGTTAGAAGAGAACATAAATATCATTGTTATGTGAGATTTTTTGTTGAGCATTGTTGAATTTTTTTTGAGTTGATTGATACATGTGTGAACTAGGGTTTGTGAGAAAGGGTTGTTCATTGAAGTGATTGGTTGAGTTGAGTTGATTGAGCCTAGTCAAGTGGATGCATGTGGTTTTTCAAGTTCCATAAAACAAAATATTCTATTTTCTTGATTTGATTTAAGATTGAGATTTGAGAATAGAACATATAGAGTCTCTAACAATTCTCTTTATGCTTCTATGAGATTGATTTGAGTTGAGATTGGAATTTTAGTATAGAATATATAGATTCTCTAACAATTCTCTTTATGCTTCTATGAGATTTATTTGATTTGAGATTGGGATTTGAGTATAGAACATATTGAGTCTCTAACAATTCTCTTTATGCTTCTATGAGATTGAGTTGAGATATTGATTGAGCATTAAGTATAGAACATATTGAGTCTCTAAAAATTCTCTTTATGATTCTATGAGATTGGAAAAATTCTGTGTGAGTTTGTTAAGCAGTTTTGAGACAAGTATTTGAGAAGGCTTGTGGACTGATTTTGAGTAAGCTTTGATGGAATCTTGCTATGCATATTTTAGCAAGTCCTAGAGATGACTTATTGAGTAGATTTGAGAAAGTACTAGAGAGGACTTGTTGAGTAGATTTGGACAAGTTATGTGTGGACTTGTTGAGTAGATTTGGACAAGTTTTGTGTGAACTTGTTGAGCAGATTTGGACAGGTTCTATGTAGACATGTTGAATAGATTTGAGCAGGTTCTGTGTGGACCTGTTGAACAGATTTGGACAAGTTTTGAGTGATATTTTTGAGCAAATTTGGATAGGTTCTATGTGGACCTATTAAGGAGATTTGAGCAGGTTCTGTGTGGAACTATTGAGAAAATTTGGACAAGTTCTAAATAAGATTTTTGAGAATATTTGAGAAGGTTCTGAGTGAACCTATTGAGACAGAGCTTTGGAGGTGATAGAGTATAAAGGATAGAGTCTCATTGGATAGATATCCAGTAGCCAGGACAATTTGAGTGAGGAGTCTTCAAGTGGAGAGAGATCCGCTAGTCAGTGTAGTAGAGAGACAAAGTCTTCTAGAAGATCACTAGCTAGAGCAGAAGAGGAAATATTTATCCTATGGAATAGATCCAAAAAATTGATATTTAGGGGATCAACATCTCCTTTGGATAGAGGTCCATAAACATTGTAATAGTGAAAATATTCCCATGAGATTATTTGAGAAATATTTAGAAGAAATATTTTCTCTGTGGAGGTAGCCCACATTAGGTGAACCACGTTAAAATTGGTGTCTCTATTGTGTGTGATGATTTGTGCATTGCTTTGGTTATTGCTATTGATATTGCTATTGATTATATTGATTAATACTATTTGGTAAAGAAAATTAAAATGTGTTCTTATATTGTTCACCCCCCCTCTCAGTATAAGATTGTATTTTTCAATTGGTATCAGAGTCAGTTCCTTTAGAAGAATTTTAACAACTTGAAGAAAGATTCTACAAGAACACAAATGGCAAATAAAGGCAAGAGTAGAAGCATGAGACACAAGAAGAAAATAAAACCTATGGTCATGAAAGAAAAGGAAGATGAGTTTAATATTTTTGTGTTGGGAGGAAAAATGGAAATAGATTCAAGAGATGGATCAAGTAATGGAGAAATACCTAGACTAATAAAGTTTTGTACGAGATGTGAGAACACATGTCACCATGCAGCTTATTGTCCACAAGAATGTTTTATTTTTCGTCAACTTGGACATGATGCAAGATATTGTAATGGGTTTAGTAGCAGTGAAGATGACGATGATATTCTCAAAAATTAAATCCTAGAGATTGGTTCAAGAAAGTATAACAGGGATGATCAAAATAGGGATGAAGAGAAAAATCTACTTTCAATAATAGAAGAAAAATAAGATTCTTCAAAAAAAGAAAAAGGGAAATCCACTCTTAAGGAGCTTATTGAATTGAAAAGAGATAATTTAGAATTGAAGGCTCAAATACAAGAAGATGATAAATGTAAGACAAATATTCTATAGGATATCTCTGACTTGAGAGATAAGGTTGAAAAAGCAAGAAGAGTTGAAAAAGGTATAGTTGAACAGTCAAAGGTAAAAGAGATAGAATGTGAAATGCTTATGGTTACTCTTGAAGAATTAAAAATGGAAAACTCAATATTAAGGGTTCAAGATAAATAAGATGAAAAATAAAAAGCAAAGTTTCTACAGGAACTCACCAAATTCAAAACCAAGGCTGAAGAAGCAAGAAGGATTGAAGAAGGTATGGCTAAAAAATTAAAGGTAAAAGATCTAAAGTGTGAAATATTAGAGCATGATATAGTTTCACTAAGGATGGAAGTAAAAGGTTCTAAGGACAAGCTACACAATTTTGAGGAAAATTAAAGAACCTTGGAAAGGACTATCAATGCAGAAAGGCCATCAGTCACCATAACAGGACTTAGTTCTAAATAAGAACAAGGGAAACAAGAAGCAAAAAAAGGAGAGCTAATCTCAAACACCATAAAAGAAGAAGAGTCAAAATAAGTAAGTAAAACTGGGAGTGAGACATCAGAGGATGAATTGGACAACAAAGAGTTCAAAAAAGATAAGAGTAATTCACAAAGAAGGTACAAATGGAATAGTAATCAGAATAGGAGACCAATGGGATCTAGGCAAGGTTTTTTCAATGGAATATGTTTTTTATGTCACAGGTTTTGGCACATGACTTCACAGTGCAGGAAACATGAAAGACATGAATATGGGAAAGGATAAATTTTCCATGGGTATTGCTACTCATGTAATGAGTTTGGTCACAAGGCAATGAATTGCAAGGTTCATGACAGAAGAGGATATGGCTTCACTAGGAGAAATCCTAAGACAATTGAACCTCTAAGGAATAATAACATTAAGTGTTATAAGTGCAATAATGATGGTCACATAGTAATATGATGTAGAGAAAATATTCCAGATTCAAGCATGAACAAGAACAAGAACATAGATGAGAACAAGAACAGGAATAGGAACATGGATATGAACAAGAACAAGAATGTCAACATGAAAAAAATATGAAAAGGAACAGAAGTATGAACAAAAATAGTAACGAGGATGAGAACAATAAAAGGAATAGGAACATAAGTGATGACAAGAATAGGGATGATAACTTGGAAATAAATTGTGAGAGGATTCAAAAAACTCATAGAGAAAGAGAGAAATATAAAGGTACATATTTGTGCTTTCGAGGTGTAGAAATGTTCCCACCCCAGAATTAACCACCTCATGTGGAGGTGAGGGAGGGGCTAAGCTAAGAGGCTCATTCTTAGCCTCGAGCCCCAAAGGTGACCTTTGCCATTGATGTCAAAAGGAAAGAGATTTGTGTATGGGGGAGAGATTTTATATGAGAGTTGATATTTGAGAGAGCATTGAGCCAGGGGGAGCAAAGTCCTAGGGGGAGCATAAAAGAAGGTCAGGTTTTAGTAAAATGAATATAGTTTACCATCAATGACAAAGGGGGATATTGTTGGACATTTTGAGTCCCTAAGATAAAAGTTGTCATTGATGTCAAAAGGACCTATGTAAGTAAGTATATGATTTTCCTCCACAAAGAGCTTCATGAGAAGCAAAGGTTTTGATCAAAGGTTCTAGAAGGAATGCATGACATTTGGTTCCAAAAGGAGCTTCAAGGGAAGCTTAGAAGGTGACAGTTAAATTTTAAAAGAAAAAGTCTTATGGTAAAGTTACACAGGTTATAAGTAAATAATTATAATATGTCTTTTTCATAATTTTAGTTAAATATGATTGTATAATTAAATACATTTTTTTAAATTATAAATTGGTTTTGATTCTTTAATAATAACTTATTTAAAAATTTTAAATTAAATTACATGTTATCAATATTGGTTAATATTTAAAAAATTAAAAGTACCATATTAATTAATAATATTTTAATTTTAAATTGAAAATAAATTTTATTAAAAAGAACAAGTTGAAATAATAATATCTAAAGGATTTATACCTAAGTCATATTAAGTATAAATATTTTTTAAATGATTTATATTTTATTTTTTTTAATTATATAAATAAAATAATATTTTTTAACTATATATATTAGTTGTGTAACAATCCAAGTCTACTCACTTGATTGTACCATTAAACAAGTCAAGTTATTTTATCGGGTATTTTTTTATATTTAAAATTATTGTTTAATCCTAACAATGTCTTTGCTATCACATTTTTAGTGTTACACCTAATGAATCATCATCATAAATTTTTATTAGTATAGACATATCATACTACTTTTGGATATCAATACTATTGCAAGCAATTACCCAAGTGAACGAGATTGGCCAAATCTCGTAGAAGATGTCATTTTGTGGAATCAACTTGTCTTATTTATCATCATCTAACTCTTGTTCTTGGCATGAGATACGGGGTTGTCCTTTAGGACCCATATCATCTAAAGGGTGGACACATACTCTCCCCAATCCTTGACATAATGAACCTTGATCTAATTGATTAGCTTGTTCCTATTTTATTATGCAAGGGTTGTGCATATATATGCCTAGTGTCTAGTTAATTGTTTCACTACTTGGAGTCAACTAAAGCCATGTTATTACCCTAACATTGGATTTAGTCTTCAATGCACACTTTGGTTCACATATGTTCATCCCATACCAAACGATGTGGCATAATTAGCTTCTATATTCATGATAAAACCTCTATAATCATTATGATGCATAGACATCACTGTACTCCAAGGAAACAACCTAAAGAAGATGTCTCATACCATCTCCTATTATAATTACTAATTAGATCACTTGTTCTAACACATTATGTCAGACTACAGTCGGTCTCGAGTCATGTTGTATGCATACTCTCATCTCAAAATAATTGAGCATTTAAGTATTTTATTCTTCACATTGGAAAGTATAAAGTTCAAATACTAGTTTTGTGTTTTAACATACAACTCATAAAAACTTACCAAGGTTACTAAGTTTTACCTCCTTAAAAATATTATGTGAGGTATTAAGGTTTCAACTTCAATACATACATCTTAATACAACTATAATAAGTTAAAAACTATGGATTATCACAAACAAAACCACTAAGTTCTATCATATTAAAATGAACCATTGATATGTTCAATTTTTTTAATGATAAGCTTTATTGATACAACAAATATATCAAAATATAACATCATACATAAACTAACTCTAGTCCATTTCTTTTAAATATTAAATGACATCCCTACTTCACGTAAGAACTTAATGAACTATTTACCATTTAAGCATCTCATAATAATTGTAAATTCTAGCTATGTTTTCACTAGTTTACTTTTTTCCACGAAGCCTAAAGTCTATAAAAATAATTAGTTTATAAATCCCAAATAACTTATAACCAATTCATTAATTTAAATGTATAGATAGTATTCATTTATAACAGTTGACTTTACTCTATTTTCTTAAATTCTGTTACAAGGTGAATAAAGACTACAACATAAAATCATTACATACCCATTACAATTTGGCTAAGGAAAACTATTTTAAAATAAAATGTCAAACATTATTTGTTAGAGATTCATGGTTAAGGTCTATACTCACATACAAGTCTACATATATCACTAAATCCTACTCACAACAATGATCAGACTTAGCTCCAACTTTATTCGATTTTCTAGGAGGCAGAATTCAAGGTGAGATCTGCAAACTAATTCTTTTAAGTTCATGACCCCTATTAGTATACAAAAACTAATATTTTACATTTCCAGATAAGTTTACTTGAGACGTATTTAAAATATATTTTTCTCTTGGGTTCTCTAGAAGAATTTCAATGTAAATTTTGCCCCGGATTTAAGCCTAATTAAACTAAAATTAATGATGGACCAAAACAAGAATAATAAGATTAACATTATCAAAAGACAACGGTTGAACCTCATTGAAATAATTAGAAATATTCATAGGAAAAGCTAAATTAATAACAAATTTCTTTGCTAAACACAAACACTAAAAAACACATAATTTCATTGATGTTCAATATTTCGAAGCAACAATAATCAAAGCAATAATCTATGCAACTCAAAATCATTTCTAGTTTTAATAACAAGCTCTCTAATTACTTCAAAGCTCATGCATAACTCATGCAGTGGAACAAATCTAGTTTAGGTAATAATGAGAAATACATTGTGCATTATGAAACCAATTTCAATTCCAAACCAAGCTTCCATATTTTCATAAAATACGAAATCAATATCCAAACAATGAAATAATATTTATTTTCACAGAAAATTTTACTAAAAACAAATATAAACAACTTTTAAATTATTCCAAAATTTTATAAGCAATATTCCAGCTTGGTTATTATTGCTATCATTTGCTATCCAAGGCATTTTCTTCGAGCTCTTTCTCTTAGACTCTAGCTAATACCCAAAGAAAACTATCATTTTTCTCACATTACTCTCTTCTTTTAAATATTTTTCCAATGCTCTCCCAATATTCCCCTCCAATATTGTTTTTATTATTTTTTTAGCTTCCTCTCTTCCCATTTCTCAAAAATAATGAAGTTTTTCTTAAAAACAATCTCTTTCTTAAATTATTATCTTATAGATTACTATGCCATCATTTTCCCTCTCCTTCAGTCAGATCGTCGGTTATGGAGGCTTTCCTTTGTTTTAAATTATAATGCATATAAACATGTACAATATAATTTCCAATACTTTTATTCCATAATTATATTTGCATATTATATTTATGTTTTTACACAATTATAATTTTGGTTATCCCTATTTATCAAATTTAATTGATAAATGCACACAAACAATTTCCAGTTCATTAATACTTAATGAATGAAGGCTCCTATGCCTTTGGCACTTTCATTGTCACCCTAAAATATATGAATGCTTATATATTTTTAACAAACAACAAAAAAATTACTTTAAACAAAGCATACACATAATGCATTTCACTCTCAATGCACCTATATGAATCTCACCTATGTGAGCTTCCATTTACTCACGAGCTAAACCATTAATTCCCCACTTAACATTTTCTATCGACTTTTTCTATCTGTCGAAAAAATATCCCTGGTCTTACGTAAAAAAACCATTAGTAGTACCACATTCCAAAGAAAAAGGCAAATTCATATCATCAATTTAATTGTTAATCAAAGGTCATGTGAGGAGGGTTGTTATAAGTTGAAAGAAGGGGTTTGAAAGGGTCTCTGAACCTTTTATAGATAGGAAGAAGAAAATTCTAAAGATAACATCTAACTACTATAGAAAAGGACTATCCTCATCAAGGAGACACATCCCCAGCCAAAGCCACTCCCACCTAGTGGGATCATGAAAAAATAAAGAAATAAAAATAAATAACCAACATATAAATATTATTAAATAAAGATCATACATAAATGACCGCAGGTCAAACAATCCTCCCACCCTATGGAACAAGAAAAACAACTAGAACCTAAAATTACTAGTCAATGTGTTAGTCAACACTGAGTCTTGTGAATCTTGTTGATCCCTCTCCAGCCTAGAAATGAGAATTAAGGTACTTGAGGTGTATGAATATTCACTTTCTTCCTACTCAAAATAGGTCTCTTTCCCTCAACCTTGTTTTGGGGGGCTTATATCTGAGAGATACTAGCTTTAAAATCTTATCTCTAGAAATCTTACCTTCTACCAACTTCAAAAGTGTAACGACCTTCCTCACACACACATTGGGAATAAGTAAAATATATAATAAACTTATCTTTTTTATGAATTACACTACTATTGATAGCTTCTGTGAGTGTAGAACTAGATTCTAGCTATCGATAAAGGGAAGCAAGTCGACAAAAAAGGTAAGAAGAGAAGTGATGATTAGGTTGACAAGTGTATGGACACTCACACATATTGCATATCATGTAGACCTCAAGAATGTTTGGATAGTGTGTGCATTTTGCTTGAAAGTTTATTTGTTTGTTGAAGATCAAAAGTATGCATATAATTTATGTAGCAATGATGGTGGAAGCCACTTAGTTGTGCATATTATTAAAATTTAGTTGATCGCTTAGTTTGGTTGTTTAATTATAATTTATTTTGATGAATTTCTTATTAATTGTGGATATGGTTAAAAGTGAGGATTAAAATAGTTAAATATAGACTAAGTAGGAAGATGGTTGTATGTGGGCATGGTGTAGTAATAATAATAATAATAATAAATTATTATTATTATTAAGCATATGAGTTGTGTTAAGCATATGAAAATGTATCTTGCATAAAATTGAAAGCAAGCGTGTGAATTTACAAAAATATCTTTTATTTTGTTTGAATTTTGTGTGCAAAGGATATTGGCTCAACCACAAAGATGCTAGTCATATAGTATCATGATGAAGTGAAATACCTTCTCCATAATTTTTGGTCGAGATGTAAGGAAGTGGAGGAGTGCTTTTACTTGATAAAAATACTAGTTTGTTGAATGTTGCCTAGGAGTGGAGAAAGACAAGTGTGAGGGTTTGGTAAAAGGAGTAATAGTCGACTCAAAAAGGAAGAGATTCGGGGAGTTGATTTAGGAGAAAGAGAATGGAAGAAGGTTTTGTATAACGGGGAATTTCTAGAAACATTAGAAAATACCTTGGTGTGATAGCACAACAAAATAGGACAGGTAATTCATATTGTAATATGTCATGAATGTTTTTCAATGACCATATTGAAGTTTTTCAAAAAGAAAGAGAAAAGACATTTTGTGAATATGCTGGGAAGAAATTTTTGTTCATATGTTTTTGAAACCAAATGGAAAAATTCATGTGAATTCATACTATTCTTGCTATGGTTGTTTTGATGCCCATTTTACATATGTATTATATCCTACATGTCAAATGAAGTTGGATGTTTTTGGAAAACATGATTGAAATGCATGCATGTGAATCTAGAGTGCTGAGTGAATCTATGAGTTGTGTTTGCATGTTTGATTATTTAATTTGTATTTTTATTTACATTCATAACATAGAGAGCCATAATTTGATCCCTCTTAAACAAAAATAGAGTCATCAAGTACATGGAAGGTAGACCAGGTCTGATGTAGGTTTGAACTTCCGAGCATTTTGAAGATGAGAATGACCTGTGGTGACCGTAAATGAAGCCTCTATCATGCTTGTTAAATTGCTTTCAAAATTCCTTGTAATTCTACATTGATATTGAGAGGGACAAATTAAATAAAGTCTTGCAAGGCTGGTACGCTTGATGTGTTCAATGAAGAGTATAGATAGTTTTTTTCAAAAGTCCATCTATCATATTTATTGTAGGTTAAACAAGTATTTTGGTTCAAAACTAAAATATATACAATATATTAGAAAGAACTATTTCTTCCAATGTGAAATATTTTTTAGTAAAAGTTACCTAGAAATGAGAAAGCTTGTCTGGGCTATTATTGGAATATCAAGTTATGTATTACAAGATAAATAATAAATATTACTATAATTTATTTTACAAGTTAGAAGAGAAAAATGATTACGATTGTGATACAACAATTATATTTTCTTGGGTATGCTTAAGTGTTGAACTCGTATCATGAAATTTCTGTAAATGGAAGTGCGATTTATTCACCATAGGTAAAGGTAAATTGTAAACACATACCTCTGTATTATGATTTTATTTAAACCTCTAGTTGATGGGATTTATACCCAAAAATGACATTAAGTAATATATTTTATAAATGAGTAACTTAATTGGTTTTATTGAAGAGAATTATTCAGCTCTACAAATTATAAACTTTTGAAAACATGGAAATCAAAGTTGTTAGAACAACGGTGGTTATGGTAGAACCATTCGCATACAATTAATGCTATGAAAGGTAAACCAAATCTAGACCTACCTAAAAACTGGTGAATAATCAAACAAATTTTTATTCTTAAGTAGGGATAAAAGAATTTATAACTTTATGTTTCTCTCTTTAATCCTAGCTTGAAGTACTGGTAAGCTAACAAAATGCTTGGGGTGCAATCCTCAATATGAAGGCAATGGTTACATTTGTTAAAAAATAAATAAATAATTATTTAAGATGACTGAACTATCAATATACTATGCAAATCAAGGTCCAAATGCTTGCTAGGTTCTAAAGCCTTTAATAATGATGCACATCAACCTTATTAAAATTTAAAAACCTCCAAAAGTAAGACGTTACCCACATGGTATTTTTACCCATTGGAAAATTTTCTTAATTTGAAGAAGGCTGCATTGCATTTTTATTTTCATGGTTGTTGTATTCCTTAATTTAATAATTGTTCAATTATAGGAAAATGGTACGATATTTGAAGGCATGGAATATTAAAGAACATCTTTGGAGGTATTGAACGAATTATGTTATATAGTATGAAAGCATGGCTTAGAATAGTCAATATTTGGCTTTGAGAATGTATCAAACCATAACCTACTCTAATTAGAACTTAACTATTGAAATATCACTTAGTGAAAAGTTAGAAAATAGGTTTTCCAATGTAGTCCATTGGGGACAATACAACCATGAAACAATGAAACCAAAAACTTTTAAAATATATAGTCTAAGTGATTAAACTTTCACCAACTAAGCATCAAGTGAGAAGTATGCTCATTATCACCCAAAATTATTGAGACACGAGTATCAACTCAAATTTTTATGAGAGCAATCATAGAATGATAGAATTGGTTGAAACACAAGCTCAGGAAGAACTACATCGAGATGGAGGTATGATATGCCATCCTTGGATTGCTACTCAATGGTAATGGTGATAAATCCCTTGTTCATATAAATTTTCTCATTTAGACTCAATGTTTGGCATGGGATAAATAATTGGGAGTCATGATGAGCTTGTGAGATGAATTCCAAGATTAGAGAATTGACATGGCACTGACCGAATCTGAGAAGAGGATAATCAGTTAGTCATAGAGGCATATGTATTTTGATCCCTTGCAAATAATTTATTAAACAACTCAACCAGATAGGTCATCGGTTTAGAACAAGTTGACTAGTGAGGTCATGTGTTAACCAATGTTAAGGGATGAGGAAATAAGACATCCATACTCTATGTATTATGGACCCTAGAGGATAACCCCTATCATGGATTGACCCTAATGCTAGAAAACAAGGATGATAAATGAGACAAGTCAACTCCACTAATGGCACCTTCACGAGATTTGGTCAATCTCATCCACTTGGATGAATATCTACAACATTCTATAATCTAAAAGTGGTATGATATGCCTATAATATATGTAGTATATGATAATATTTCTTTGGATGAAAAAAAAAATCTAATATATCAAAAGCAATCTTATAAGAAAAACTATAGTTTAGAAACAAAAAAAATACCCAGTAATACGCTTGTAATTTTTACTGGTATAACCAAATGAGTAGACTTGGGTTGTCACATATGCTACTAGATCAAAAGTGAATCTATGTTGTAGAATCTAAATGAAAAATTTGTTTAAGTAAAATGCAAAACTAATAATTTATCTCTTTCACCTACAGGTTAAATGACACAGATGCTATGAGGTGGGTCTTCATGAAATATTGTAGGAGGTAGGGAGGAAGAAACCATTGAAAGACCAGTAAGGGTACCAAGAATATGAATAAGATGAGAAGGTCCTCAACATTAAAGAAGGTTGAAAATATTGAATGAACCATATCCCAATGAAACTATTAGAGAGGAGGGAAATCTTGCCAAAGTTGTTCAATTATTGCAAACCCACATAGATCAGCAAAGGGAAGAGATGGCCCAATAGAAAACTCACATGATCTAGCAATAAGAAATTATTGTCCAACAACATCGGGTCATTGAAGAATTAGCTAGGGGAAGAGAATTTGGATCGAGCAGGGCAGATGAAGCATCTAGAGAATGAGAGGGATCCAGTACTGGAAGGGCGAGGGTGAGTAAAGAATTGGATAGAAATCTAAATAAGATTGAGATATCCAAATTTAATGGGAAAGGTGATGGTGATATTGCAAAAAATTAGCTTAGTGATCTAGAGTTGTACTTATCCCTGGTGATCAAGAAGGCATGTCAGTGTGGGGCTACCATCAAAAGTTCATTCAACTATTGAAATATGAATCTCAATATAAAAGCAATGAAGAAATGAAGACTCAAAAATTCATTTTAGGATTACATCCTAGAATTATGATGATGGTAAACATGCACAATATTGTTAACCTACCTACAGGATTTGATTTGGCAAGGAAAGAGGAAGCCAATTAGGAAACTAGAATGACATATTTCAACTATCAAAAGTTTTCTAAAAAGGTGAAAGATGATCTCAAGAAGTGAAAAAGTGTTGGGCTTATGAGATGGGAAAAATATTAAAACAAGAAACCCAAAGGAGAAGAGCAAAATAGGCAAGGTGGAAAAAATAAGCCTAATTATCATGGGGGTAAGTTAAAAAAGGATGGTAAGGAGTTTCCAAAATATAGGATAAAAATCCTACAGGTTAGGAAAAAACTAGAGAAACTATACCTCTGGATAGAAATGAGAGTAGTAACAGGAGAAATAGAGCTTCACCAAAAATATGTTATATATGTCAAGGAGCTCATTATGCCAAAAAATACCCCCATAGAGCTGAAGAATGTTATAAAGAACCAGAGGAGACCACCCATAGTTACTTCTAAACTTGAAGGTCAAATTAATTCTTTCTTAATAAATGGAATTTTTTTGATAAAGATGTGCAATTTTGATATAAAGTGGATCAAATGGTACATTTATCTCTACTAAATTAGTGAGGACATTCTTTTTAGACTTATATTTTTGGCCAATGGTTGGAAGGTAGAGTATGGTTTGAGGCAAACCTACCAAGTTAACCAATGCCTATCTGACCCTAACATCATTTTACCACAAGGAAAAACTAGTCGGCATATGTATGTGGAACATTTGCATGTATTTGATATCATTATAGGAGCTGATTGGGTGAAAGTACATAAGGGTATTATAAATTTTGAAGAGACATGGGTGGAATTCATGGATGAATCTAATCAAAGAATTAGAATTTTACATGGGTGAAGAGATGCTAAACCACATTTATTATCTGCAATGCCGATAAATAAAGTTATTAAGAACAAGGGAATGCTATTCATGGTTAATATGAATAAGAAAAAGGAAACTGAGATAGAATATGACCTCTTTAAAAAACATATCATATTGGAAGAATATAAGAATGTGTTTTCGGAGGACCTTCTAGGGTTACCTCCTCAAAGGCAATTTGATTTTTCTATTGAGTTGTTGCCTAGAGCTGCACCTATAGCAAGGACACCATATAGAATGACTCCCATAGAACTACAAGAGCTCAAAATGCAACTTTAGGACTTGTTGAAAAAAGAGCTAATCAATCCAAGTGTGTCATCTCTGGGAGCCATTATCTTTTTATTAAGAAAAAATATGACACCTTGAGGATGTGCATAGATTATCGGATTTTGAACAAGGTGACTATCAATAATAGGTACTCATTACCTAGAATTAATGATTTTTTTGATAAATTAAAAGGAATAACCATATTCTCAAATATTTATTTAAGATCTAGTTACCATTAGTTGAGAATACCAGAAGAAGACATTTCCAAAACATCATTTAGAACAAAATATGGATATTTTGAATTTTTGTCCTACATTTTGGGCTAACTAATGCCCTAGTAATATTCATGATTATCATGAATAGAATTTTTAAAGAGCATTTGGATCAATTTGTGCTCATATTTTTGGATGATATATTGGTCTATTCAAAGAACAAGGAGGAACATGACCAACATATAAGAACTATGCTTGATATTCTGAGAAAGAATTGATTATATGGAAAATTATCAAAGAGTGAATTTTATACTCTACAAGTACAGTATCTGGGATACATTATCTCTACAGAAGAGATAGCAATAGATCCCAAGAAAATTGAAGTAATCATTGATTGACCAAAATCTCCCAATGTAATAGAGGTACAAATTTTTATGGGTATTGCAGGATACTACAGGTGATTTGTCAGAGGTTTTTGAAGAATTGCCCAACCCATCACAAACCTTCGAAGAAAAGGAAAAGCTTTCAAATGGATAGACCTGTGTGAAAAGAATTTTTGGTTTTTGAAAGAAAGATTTACAGCTGCACCAATCCTACAATTACTTTATCTAAATAAGTAGTTCACAGTGTGTATAAACACATCAATTGAAGGATTAAGTGGGAATCTGATCCAAGATGATGTGGTTATTATCTATGAGTCCAGGAAACTTAAGAGGCATGAGGTAAATTATGTCACTAATGATTTAAAGTTGGTAGTAGTAGTACATGAATTACATATTTGGAGACATTACTTGTTGGGAAAGCCATTTTAATTAAATATGGATCATAAAAGTCTAAAATACCTATTTACTCAACCCTTATTAAATGGCATACAAATATGTTGAATGTAATTTCTAGATGAATACAATTTTGGCATTTCTTATATAAAGGGTAAGGAGAATAAGTTTGTTGATGCTCTAAGTAGGAGAGGGTGTATTCCAACAATGAAAAATTATCATTATGGTCTATTAGATCAAATTATATTATCACAAGGAAAAAATGAATTTTTTCCAGTCATGTAAGGTTTAGTTTGAGTAAGAAACAGAAAATATATGGACTTCACATATAAAGGTGATCTATTATTTTATAAGAATCAGTTGGTCATTCCAAACATAGGTGGGTTAAGAGAGGTTATTTTTAAGGAGTCTCACAATACTTCTTATTCTACGCACTCAAGAGGGGCAAAAATGTGCAAGAATTTGAGAAACACTTATTTTGGCTAGGAATGAAAAATGATATGACTAATTATGTGGCCAAATGTTTGGAATGCCAAACAATGAAAGTAGAAAATCTTCATCCAATAGGAAAGTTGTACCCACACGAGATACCTACGCAAAAATGGCAAGTGGTATTAATGGATTTTAAAGTGGGATTGCCTAAAACAAGGTTCATGTATGATACAATCTCAGTAGTTGTGGATAACTTAACCAAGGTTGAACATTTTATACTAGGCAATGTGTAAGATGATGCACCTGCTATAGGGAATAATTTTTCTAGGGAAGTGGTAAGAGTGCATGGTTTTCTAAAGGTTATAATATATGAGAGAGATTATCATTTTACCTTTGAATTTTGACAAGCATTGCATCAAGAATTAGGGACCAAATTGAATATCAGTAGTGCTTATCACCTTGAGAAAAATGAGCAAACTGAGAGGGTGAATCAAGTACTGGAGGATATTCTAATAATGTACTACATGGATAAACATATAAAGTGGAAAGACTATTTATACCTAGTAGAATTTATATATAATAACAATTATCATGCATCACTAGGTATGACACCTTTTGGACCCTATACAAGAGAATATGTACAAATCCCTTATCTTGGGATAATCCAAAATATTGGGTACTGATTGGATCAAAAATGGTTAAAGGAATGGAAGAACAACTAAAAAGAATTTAGCAAAATCTAAAATAGATTGCAGACTACTAGAAGAGCTACGTGGACCTCAAAAGAATACTAAAGGAATATTCTATGGGAGATAGGGTATTCTTAAGGGTGAAACAAACTAAAATTTCCATAAAATCCTCTAAACATGACACCAAATATGTGGGTCCATTTTAATTTATGGCCAATATGATCCTATTTGCCTACAAACATGCTCTACCACCAAGCCTATCAAAAATTCACAATGTCTTCCATGTGTCCCTCTTGAGAATATATATTTTTTATCCTACTTATATTTTGGATGTCTCAAAATTGCATATAACCGATCCACTAAAGATTGAAGTTTGACCTGTTCACATACTTAGTTTATGAATCAAGAGTGTAAGGAAAAGAATCGTATGGTAATATCAGATCCAGTGGTACCACTACTCAAATAGAAATACCACAAGATAGGATGTGGCAGATATGTAGAAACAATTTCCTTATCTATATGAGTAGATATATAGACTTTATTTATAAAAAAAATCAAATGATTTGATAATATATGTATATATGCAAAATGATATGATACTGGATATTGAGTAGAGTAGTTTATGTTTGTTTGAGTTACTGAGTAGAGTAGCTTAAATATGACCTGCATTACTAAGTAAAAAGTTTTTGAACATGCGATAGTGTATGTTTTGTATGAATGCAATATGATATAATAGAAGTTGTGAATGTATGCCAAAATTTGAATAAATGTGATTTAATGATGATTATGATTATTGGGACATTTTTTATGAAAGGGTAATAATGGATTTATTGTTTACTTTTAGCTTTTGTACAAAATATATTCTTAAGAGTTTCTTTTGGTTAAACTTGTCTAAAACACAGGGACTATATTTGTTCCTAGTGGGGAAGGATGTAATGACCCTCCTCACACACTCATTAGGAATAAGTAAAATATATAATAAATTTACCTTTTCTTATGAATTGTGGTACTGTTGATAGCCTCTATGAGTGCAAGACCAGATTTTAGTTGTCGATAAAGAGAAGCAAGTCAACGAAAAAGGTAAGAATATAAGTGAATTATTTGGATAGCAAGTACATGGATGCTTGCTCACATTGCATATCTGTAGACCTCATGAATGTTTGGATAGTGTGTGCATTTTTCTTAAAAGTTTGTTTGCTTGTTGAGTGACCAAAAGTATGCATATAGTTTATGTGGCAATGATTATGAGATCAACTTAGTTGTGCATATGATTAAAAGTTAGTTGATCACATAGTCTATTTGTTGTTTAAATACATTTGATTTTTATGAATTTATTCCTAGTTGTGCATATGATTAAAAGTGAGGATTAAAATAGTTAAATATAGAATAATTAGGAAGATGGTTGTATGTGTGCATAGTATAAAAATAATAATAAATGCACATTGTTATTATTATTATTATTATTATTATTATTATTATTAAGCATATGAGCTATGTTAAGAATAAAAAAATGTATCTTGTATAAAATTGAAAGCAAACATGTGAATTTGAGGAAATACATTTTGTTTGGTTGAATTTTGTGTGCAAAGGATATTTGGCTTAACCACGAAGATGCTATTCATATAGTATCATGATGACTTGAAATACCTTATCCATAATGTTTGGTTGAGATGTAAGGAATTGGAGGAGTGCTTTTACTCAGAAAAAATGTTGGTTTGTTGAATATCACCTAGGAGTGGATAAATACAAGTGCGAGGGTTTGGTAAAAGGATTGATAGTTCACTCGAAAAGGAATATATTTAGGGAGTTGATTCGGGAAAAAGAGAATGGTAGAAGGTGTTGGATAATGGGGACTTGCTAAAAATATTGGAAAATACCTTGGAGTTATAGCATAGCAAAATAGAATAGATAATTCATATTGCAATCTATCATGAATGTTTTTTAATGATCATGTTGAATTTTTTTAAAAAGAAAGAGAAAATATGTTTTATGAATATGCTGGGAGGAAATTTTTGTTCATATGTGTTTAAAACTAAATGGATAAATTTGTGTGCATGCATACTATTGTTGCTATGATTTTTTTGCTACCCATTTTACATATGTATTATATTATACACATCAAATGAAGCTAGACGTTTATGGAAAACATGATTGAAATGCATGCATGTGAAATCTAGAGTGTTGAGTGAATCCCTAAGTTTTTTTTGCATGTAGACTTGCATTCATAACACAAAGAGTTTTAATTTTTTCCTTCTTAAACAAAAATAGAGCCATCAAGTACATGGGAGGCAAACTAGGTCTGATGTAGGTGTGAACTACAAAGCATGTTGCAGATGAGAGTGACCTATGGTGACTACAAATGAAGCCTCTACATTGCTTTTTAAATTGTTTTAAAAAAATATTGTAATTCTTCAGTGATGCTGAGAGGTCAAAATTAAAAAAATTATTGCAAGGATAGGATTCTTGTCGTGTTCATTGAAGAGTATAGATAAATTTGGTCAGAAGCCCCTCTATCATTTTTATTGTAGATTGAGCAATTATTATGGTTCAAAACCAAAATCTATGCAGTATATTAGAAATAACTATTTCTTCCAATGTAAAATATGTTTCAGTATGAGTTGCCTAGAAATGAGAAAGCTTGCCTGGGTTATTATTGGAATATCAAGTTATGTATTATAGGATTGTGATTGTGATACAACAATTATATTTTCTTGGGTATGTTTAGGTGTTGAAATCATCTCATGCAATTTTTGGAAATAGAAATGTGATTTGTTCACCATAGATAAAGGTGAATCGCAAACGCATACCTTTGTATTATAATTTTATTAAAACCTCTAGTTGATGGGATTTAGACTCAGAAATTACATTAAGTAATATATTTTATAAATGAGTAACTTAATTGGTTTTATTGAAGATAATGATTCAACTATGCAAATTTAAATTTTTTGAAAACATGGAATTCAAAGATGTCAAAACAACAATGGTTATGATAGAACCATTCACATATATTTAATACTATGAAAGGAAAACCAAATCTAGACCTACCTGAAAACCAGTGAATAGTCGAACAAATTTTTATCTTTAGCTATAGATAAAAAAATTTAAACTTTTCATTTCCCTCTTTAATCCCGGTTTAATGCATGAGTAAGCTTACAAAATTCTTGGGGTACAAACTTCAATCTGAAGGTAATGGTTGCCTTTGTTAAAAAATAAATAAATAATTGTTTAAGAGGACTGAACTATCAATATTTCTTGTGGATAATTCTCTGACTGTTTCTTGGGTTCGAAAGCCTTTAATATTAATGCACATCAACCTTATTAAAAGTTAATAATCTCCAAAAGAAATATGCTACCCACATGGTATTTTTACCCATCAAAAACTTTACTTAATTTGAAGAAGGTTGCATTGCATTTTGATTTTCATTGTTGTTGTATTACTTAATTTACTAAGTGTTCAATTATAGGAAAATGGTACGAGCTTTGAAGGCATTTAATATTAAAAAACATCATGATACAAGTATTGCTGATTTTGAAAACCTCTTTGGAGGTATTGAACAAATTATGTTATATGGTATGAAAGCATGGCTTAGAATAATCAATATTTAGATTTGAGTATGTATCCAACCATAACCTACTCTAATTAGAAATTCACTATTGAAACATAACTTAGTGAAAAGTTAGAAAATTGGTTTTCCAATGTAGTCCTTTGGGGACAATACAACCATGAAACAATGAAACCAAACATTGTGGTCTAAGTGATTAAACTTTCACCAACTAGGCATTGAGTGAGAAGGATGCTCATTATCACCCAAAATCATTGAGATGTGATTATGTACTCAAACGTTTATGAGAGCAATCATAGACTGATAGAATTGGTTGAAACATGAGACTCGATCAAAGCTACATCGAGATGGTGGTATGGGATGCCATCCTCATATTGTTGCTTAATGGTACTGGTGATAAATCCCTTGATCATTTGACTTAGATAATTTAGCCTTGATATTTGGTATGGGATAAACGATCAAGAGTCATGATGAGCTTGTGAGATGAAGTCCAAGGTCATGGAATTGACATGGCACTAAATACCTCTAGGAAGAGGATAATAATTTAGTCACAAAGGTATATGTACGCTAACCCCATTGTAAATACTTTATTAAACAACTCTACCAAATTAGTCATGGGTTCAAAACAAGTTGACTAGTGGAGTCTTGGGTTTACTAGTGTTAAGGGATGGGGAAAGAAAACATCCACCCTATAGGTGTTATGGGCCCTAGAGGATAAATCGTCTTGTGGATCGACCCTCATACCATAAAACAAGGATGATAAATGATACAATTCGACTCCACTAATGACACCTTCATGGGAATTGGTCAATCTCATCCACTTGGATGGCTATCTGCAATAGTCTAGAATCCACAAGTGGTATGATATGCTTGTACTATTTGTAGTATATGATATTATTTCTTTGGGTGAAACAAAATTTGCTATGATCTCAAAAGCAATATTATAAGCATAACTGTATTTTAGAAACAAAAAAAAAATACCCAGTAATATGCTTGTAATTTTTAGTGGTACAACCAAGTGAGTAGATTTGGGTTGTTACATATCAGATATCACCATATTAGTTATTAGGCATAGTATATCTATTTGGGTTGTGATATCTTATATCCCTTGAAATAAGAGTGCATATACTAATATCCTAAGAAAATATAGTTTCTCTTTGATAGGAAGTTATTGGGTGGCTTCCCCACTTTACGCACAACTCCCACATCAATATCCCCCTTTTATGAATTTGAATTTTCAGGCTAGGGGATACTTTCTCCAAAATGGTTTTATGTATCTTAGGTCAAGCCTCAATAGAATGAGGAGCAAAAATCTCAAGGCCAACCAAGATAGAAAGCACATCCTTAGGTAGCTCAGAGGATGGTGCAAGACACCTAAAATATTTATAACAAATATTATTAGGAAAGAGCACATCCTAAGTTAAAATAGATGAGCTAACCTAAAAAAAATGATTTTGATCAACCTCCAAGGCTTTAAAGAGTGAATCCATAAAGACCCTTGTGCATTGAATGGAACCATTTGAACCCCACTAGGTTTCTCCATATTCCAATGGGAGGGTGCTTACTCCACCAGTTTCCATGATATCCTAAGTCTTGATATTGAACTCTCCATCCACCCTTTATTTCAAAGCGACGCTTTTGAGCCCTTTATCCCTTGATATTTCTTGAGTTGGGTTATTGTTAGAAGATTTCTTCACCCAAAAAAATTTCATCAACTTTATCTTAATCGAGCAATATGTCAAACTATACCTTGATTCTTTACAAGTAAATCATATGCTATGTATATTCTCATATTCAATAGACTAATTCAAAGACCCCAACTTTGAGATTAGTTGAATTAACATTGGGAGATCAACTTCCATATCTGCATTGACACACATTCTCATAAAGATCATCCTTGATTTTTCACTTGTCATTGAATCTATCAAAATTAAATCTTTCATAGCCTTAGCAATCTCTCTTAGAAAATCATCATGACATAGGTGAAAAAGTAGGTATGGAAGTCTAATCCATAGGTGAATCAAATTTACTTTATGGATGGTCAAGTTGAAACCCAACCACTATTTTTGGAGAAACAAGCCTCTCTTGCCATAAAACTAGGGGCCTCCACCTAAGATTTAACTTGAATTATCATCATAGTTTAGCTTTATGAGGAAAAAAGTCTTTGGAAGAGCCACTATTTCCAACAAACCCTAAGGTTTTCACTTGGAAAAGGTACATATTCTAATGGAGTCTAGATCTGATCGAGCTCTTTGGAAGTAACACACATCATTAAAAATATCTTAGTTCAAGGTCAAAACCACAAAGTCATATGAAACACTCATATTGTTTTGTTCTAGATATAAATAAAAGGTATTTTCAAAGCACTTCTCTTAGCATTGCTTGAAACCACTACATCATAGAAAAAAATCAAGGTCAAAAACTTTTTTCAACATATCTGGTCCTAAGGGAGGGACCCCACCCACCATATCACCTACAATAGACCCATGAAAACCCAAAGGGATGGGACACCCAAAAAATCCACTTTTTTGTTTGCCTCCTTACTGCTCAAACTACCTTTTCCACAACCATGCTTGCCTCATGTCCCCACTTGCACACATTTTGGAAATCAATTTCTCTTTGTGGTGCATTAAGATTTTTTAATATAATAATTTAGAAATAGTTGTGTTTTTCTATTATAAAACACCAATTATTTAATATTTTTAATATATAAAACAAAAAATAGAAACAAGACTACTCTTGATCTAGTCCAACTCTTCTTTGATTTTGTATGGCATTCCTCTGGTCTTCCTACTAAAAATTTTTCAAGACTCCCATTTTTTGGTCATTTTTGGACATCCTTATGAAAACTCCTAGGATTCTCTCTTAACCTCTCTACTGCCTTCCACCCTCAATTTAATGGTCAAATTGAAGTTGTCAATTACACCCTTATCTGAACCCTCTAGATATTCACAAGTGACTTTATCCACAAATTTCATATTGATGGAAAAAGAGATGGTGCATGTGTGAGTTATTTGTGAGGTGGAGTTTCCATCCTTCCATCAAAGAGCATATGTATGAGGATGTGGACCTATAGGATGATGCAATTTGTCAACAATGAATTTCACAATCAAGTTCCTTTGGGAGCCATAGTCTATTATACAATCCATTGAATAATTATGAGCAAGGTGAGCATGCATGACAAAGAGATGGTCACAATCACCTATAGATGAAGAGTGATTCATTAAAGTTGCTTTGTTGATCTTTCCCTTCAATTTTTGATATGTTTTGTCTTCACCCATGATCTCGATGGGACCTTGATTTGAGTCCCCATCATGAGATATTACAATCATACTCTTCTTTTTTAGCTTAAAATATTTAAACTTATAATGTCCCTTATTTTTACAATGATGACAAAATTTTTGAGCTTTTATATTAGAAGGGTATGGCTTACGAGAAGAAGAATAGGAGGAATAATAGAGCAAAGAAGAAGAAGATGGAGATAAAGAGGTATTTTTCTTCATCTATGATATTTTTTTATGTTGTTTGGATGGCTTCAAAGCTTCTGATGAAGATTTTTGTTGTGTTATGATTGAATGCTACATCCAATGTGACAAAATATGTGTACTTAAGTTATCTTAACAAATGTGCTTGTAACCCACTCTTGAACTTCAAGATAAGGGCCAGAGCTAGATCGATGACATGAAGGAAAATGCATAGCCTATTGAATTGATAGATGTAGTCTTGTACATATATTTGGTTTCTTTGGTATAACTAAATCCATTTGATAAATAAATGATCATCATAATCGAAGGGGTAGAATGTGGCCTTTAGTGAAGTGGCTAGTTCATCCCAACTAGTGATAGGATTTTGAGCATCTTGTCACTTAAAAATTAGAATTTTGGTAATTCCAAATAGATTTAATTTTGCAAAGGTCACTTTGTCTTCTTCAAATATTTTACTAAATGAGAACCATGTCTCCATGTATAGGATCCAACTATTCAAAACATTGGGATACCTAGAGCCATCATAGACCTTAAATTCACACTTGGCCTTAGGATGAGTGCTTATTTTGATATTCGACTAGACATAAATATTATTGACTTTGTCCACCAAGTTGCCCACTATGTGAGCTATAGATGCTACTTGTTTGGCCAAATTGGCAGTCATGGCTCCTCACATCCTAGCCAAGGAGAATATGAGATAATATTGGAAAATGATAAAAGTGACTTACAAATTGATAAATTAAGTGTTGGATACCATCGAAAAATGCACTCCAAAATAGAAATATACACTATTTGATAGGCATAAGGTTTTAATATTATGTTTTATATAACATATAATGTAACTACATACATAATACAAATATAGTTTTGAATAAATAATTAATGTAAATGGTTGACACTTTTAGTCAACCATCTAAGTACATGTAAAATAGTCAACCTTCTAGATATTCATTAGTTGACTTCTAGAAAAATGTCAATTAATGTATCACCTAAATTTTTTTAATATACCCTTATCTCAAACAAGGCATTTTGCATCTATAAATACCATTGAAGGAAATAAAAGGATCAAGTTTCTTTGGGTTCTATATTAGATTTGGTATAAGAGCTTCTAGTTCTAGCCTTGGGTTTAGGTCCAACTTTCAATCCTTCGTTTGGATCTTCTTTTCAATCACAATTTTGCGTTGTAAAATCTATGCTTTCCTGTATTTACCCATTCTTCATTGGCACTGATTAAAAATTCCTTTGGTGTGATTTTCATCATTGGATTTGAGGCACTCTCCAACCCACATGCCTTTTTTAACTAGTTTACATTCTACTAGTGCTCAATTTGAAAGGAGTGCATCTTAATAGAAGCTCATGCTAGTCCAAAGTCACCATCCTCATAAGTGAATGGTGTCCTCAAAGTCAACCTAAACAAGCAAAATTTTATTCTTTGTCTTAAAGAGTTCTTCTTTTGTTGCTATAAGCTTTGTCTAAGCCTTGTCATTTTGGAGTTGTGCAGACTCAAACAAGTAGATGATGTGTGTAAGGTATTCCTAGTGATGCTCAATATATTAGTATTCACCATCTATATAATTGGACCCCTTTCACCTTTTTAAAAAAAAATCAATTTAGCTCTGAAATAAGGGGAAAGGCACCTCTTAAAAATAAAAGCTTCATAAAAAAAATGATTTTGTTTGCTTTTAAAAAAGGCAAGGCGAGGGCCTTTTGCCTTAAAAAAGGGGGTCAGGGGGTGGTGATAGATGCTGAAGTCTTCAATAGTTTAATATGGAGTGTGAAGTTTATTGTTTATTATTAGAGATAATTTTTGGGAATAGTATGTTTAAGGAGAGATACACGGATTGGAAGATATTTATATTGATCTTTTGATTTTAAGTAAAATTTAAATAGAAGTAGTTAGAAAATAAAATTATTATTAATAAAACTAATATAAAATATAATATATTGAGGAAGATTAAAATATATTAATAATAAACAATTTAAAATATCTTTAATAAAATATATATTATTTTAATAAAAAATTATTAAGAAAAACTTATTTAAAAAATAATATTTTCGAATTTATTGAATGAAAAAAAAAACGAATGATTTTTTTTTGTTTTTCTTAAGATATATTGTACTTAATAGGAATAATCGGGGACTTTACGTTAAAGGTGCCGCATCTACTCTCAACACTCTGCGTGGTGTTGTTCTTTTATGCCACGTTACCACTTTCACGTGGCATTTTCTGTTCACCTCATGCAAGCTTTTTATTACTGCAAGCCTACCCCGCCTTATAAGAAGCTAAATTTCATATTGAAGGAAAAAGAGATGGTGCATGTGTGAGTTATTTGTGAGGTGGAGTTGCCATCCTTCCATCCAAGAGCATATGGATGAGGATGTGGACCTATAGGATGATGCAATTTGTCAACAATGAATTTCACAATCAAGTTCCTTTGGGAGCCATAGTCTATTATACAATCCATTGAATAATTATGAGCAAGGTGAGCATGCATGACAAAGAGATGGTCACAATCACCTATAGATGAAGAGTGATTCATTAAAGTTGTTTGTTGAGATTTCCCTTCAATTTTTAATATGTTTTGTCTTCACCCATGATCTCGATGGGACCTTTATTGAGTCTCCATCATGAGATATTACAATCATACTTTTCTTTTTTAGCTTAAAACATTTAAACTTATAATGTCCCTTATTTTTACAATGATCACAAATTTTTTGAGATTTTATATTAGAAGGGTATGGCTTACGAGAAGAAGAAGAGGAGGAATAATAGAGCAAAGAAGAAGAAGATGGAGAGAAAGAGGTATTTTTCTTCATCTATGATATTTTTTATGTTGTTTGGATGGCTTCAAATCTTCTGATGAAGATGTTTGTTGTGTTATGATTGAATGCTACATCCAATGTGACAAAATATGTGTACTTAAGTTATCTTAACAAATGTTCTTGTAACCCACTCTTAAACTTCAAGATAAGGGCCAGAGCTAGATCGATGATATGAAGGAAAATGCATAGCCTACTGAATTGATAGATGTAGTCTTGTACATATATTTGGTTTCTTTGGTATAACTAAATCCATTTGATAAATATATGATCATCATAATCGAAGGGGTAGAATGTGGCCTTTAGTGAAGTGGCTAGTTCATCCCAACTAGTGATAGGATTTTGAGCATCTTGTCACTTAAAAATTAGAATTTTGGTAATTCCAAATAGATTTAATTTTGCAAAGGTCACTTTGTCTTCTTCAAATATTTTACTAAAGGAGAACCATGTCTCCATGTATAGGATCCAACTATTCAAAACATTGGGATACCTAGAGCCATCATAGACCTTAAATTCACACTTGGCCTTAGGATGAGTGTTTATTTTCATATTCGACTAGACATAAATATTATTGAATTTTTCCACCAAGTTGCCCACTATGTGAGCTATAGACGCTACTTGTTTGCCCAAATTGGCAATCATGGCTCCTCACATCCTAGCCAAGGAGAATATGAGATAACATTGGAAAACGATAAAAGTGACTTACAAATTGATAAATGAAGTGTTGGATACCACCAAAAAATGCACACCAAAATAGAAATATACACTATTTGACAGGCATAAGGTTTTAATATTATGTTTTATATAACATATAATGTAACTACATACATAATACAAATATAGTTTTGAATAAATAATTAATGTAAATGGTTGACACTTTTAGTCAACCATCTAAGTACATGTAAAATAGTCAACCTTCTAGATATTCATTAGTTGAATTCTAGAGAAATGTCAATTAATGTTTCACCTAAATGTTTTTAATATACCCTTATCTCAAACAAGGTATTTTGTATCTATAAATACCATTGAAGGAAATAAAAGGATCAAGTTTCTTTGGGTTCTATATTAGATTTGGTATAAGAGCTTCTAGTTCTAGCATTGGGTTTAGGTCCAACTTTCAATCCTTGGTTTGGATCTTCTTTTCAATCACAATTTTGCGTTGTAAAATATATGCTTTCTTGTATTTACCCATTCTTCATTTGCACTGATTAAAAATTCCTTTGGTGTGATTGTCATCATTGGATTTGAGGCATTCTCCAACCCACATGCCTTTTTTAACTAGTTTACATTCTACTAGTGCTCAATTTGAAAGGAGTGCATCTTAATAGAAGCTCATGCTGGTCCAAAGTCACCATCCTCATAAGTGAATGGTGTCCTCAAAGTCAACCTAAGCAAGCAAAATTTTATTCTTCGTATTAAAGAGTTCTTCTTTTGTTGCTATAATATTTGTCTAAGCCTTGTCATTTTGGAGTTGTGCAGACTCAAACAAGTAGATGATGTGTGTAAGGTAGTCCTAGTGATACTTAATATATTGGTATTCACCATCTATATAGTTGGACCCCTTTCACCTTTTAAAAAAAAAATCAATTTAGCTCTGAAATAAGGGGAAAGGCTCCTCTTAAAAATAAAAGCTTTATAAAAAAAAATGCTTTTGTTTGCTTTTAAAAAAGGCAAGGGGAGGGCTTTTGCCTTAAAAAAGGGGGTCAGGGGGTGGTGATAGATGCTGAAGTCTTCAATAGTTTAATATGGAGTGTGAAGTTTATTGTTTATTATTAGAGATAATTTTTGGGAATAGTATGTTTAAGGAGAGACACGGATTGGAAGATATTTATATTGATCTTTTGATTTTAAGTAAAATTTAAATAGAAGTAGTTAGAAAATAAAATTATTATTAATAAAACTAATATAAAATATAATATATTGAGGAAGATTAAAATATATTAATAATAAACAATTTAAAATATCTTTAGTAAACAATATATTATTTTAATAAAAAAATTATTAAGAAAAACTTATTTAAAGAATAATATTTTCGAATTTATTGAATGAAAAAAAAAAAAACGAATGATTTTTTTTTGTTTTTCTTAAGATATCTTGTACTTAATAGGAATAATCGGGGACTTTACGTTAAAGGTGCCGCCTCTACTCTCAACACTCTGCGTGGTGTTGTTCTTTTATGCCACGTTACCACTTTCACGTGTCATTTCCGCTCACCTCATGCAAGCTTTTTATTACTGCAAGCCTACCCCGCCTTATAAGCTAAATTTCTCTTTGCCTCTTTCTATGGTATTAAGAAAATTGATTTAATTCAACTGCAATTACATTTCATTTTTGTTCTTCCTGAACTTGGATTGAGTGTTTTATTCCATCTTCTTTCAGTACAGACGCTTGAATTTTCATTAGATTATGAGCTGATGTTAAAGAGGAGGACCGTGTAAGCCTATTGAGGTAAGGATATTTTTCAGTCCTTGTTTAGGCTGTGGAAGCCTGTGGGGGTAAATTTATTTTTTAATCTGTTCAATTTTTTTTCCTTGGTTATTTGGTTATTTATTGTTAATGATGTGAAGGATACCTGAACATTCTTCTCACATTGTAAATGTTTATCGGGCTTTCTCTCTACTGTTTCCTTTCCGTTTGTTTCTAAAGAGCGCATGTCTTATGTCCAACAAGATGGGAAAAAGGAGTTTAAAAATTGAAGTTAATAAAAATACAGAGTTACGCGTGATTTTCAAGGAGTGATTAGCATCCAATGTATAGATATATACTTAGTTATCCAATGTATGCAGCCATGCGCTTCTTCTCTACCAGCAAGACAACTGACAAACAATTACCAAGTAATATCACGAATAAGATTGACAGGGAAGGGTTTGAACCCAAAGCTTTTATCGAGTCCCGGCAACTGGATCTGAAGGTGCTATGAGAGTGAATTTATTATGAGGTGTTATGAGAGTGAATGTTGGCATTTCGAAGGAAATTCATGGTCCTTGTTTGCCCTCTCAACGGGATGAGAAAGAAACAGCAGCAGAGGTCGTTGCTGCTAGGGTCACGACCATGGTAGTGTACGCTGCTTTCACTATATATCCCGGTGTCTCTTTGACCATGGTAGTGTACGCTGCTTTCACTATATACCCCGGTGTCTCTTTGACCTCAAAAAAGATAATCCTGAGCCGTGGAAAACAACAAAGGAATTCAACTCATAGGTTTAAATTTTAAAATAAAATATATTAAAATTTAATATTTTAACATTTGATTAATTTAATATTTATCTTCAAATAGTTTACGCCGTGGAAAACAACAAAGGAATTCAACTCATAGGTTTAAATTTTTAAAAATAAAATATATTAAATTTTAATATTTTAACATTTGAATAATTTAATATTTATCTTCAAATAGTTTAACAAAGTAATTAAAGAAGTAAAATTTTATCTATTAGTAAAAATGATTGAAAACATAATTAAAATAATATATATATATATATATTATAAAAAAAAAAAATTAATAAAAAAATATTTTTAAATTTGATATTTCGAATTTTATATGTCGAATTTTATTCCGAACTTTTAAACATGTCGTTTAACTTCAAAAGTGTGGAACTCGAATTTGGTAACTAAGTTGTTAACCGACCCTGTAAATATTAATATGTGAATTATATTGCTGCAATTAGCAAATCTACGGCCTGTAGCGTAGCGCCATTTACGCTGAAAAGAAGAAGAATAAAAAAAACGGTGTAATCCGATTCTTCAAAAAATTAAAAGCAACAGAGTCATAAGTACCTTGGATACTCTTTGAAAATTACAATAATGAGGAAAAGAAAAACAAACAAATTGTTTTGTTGTCCATCTTTTAAACTAAGCACTCTAATCTTAGAATGAAATAATACAGAAGATGCCCATGGTAAGGAAATAACTAATATATTAACTAAAAGCAATTGAACCAATTATATCTTTGACAATTACAATAATGAGGAAAAGAAAAACAAACAAATTGTTTTGTTGTCCACTTTTTAAACTAAGCACTCTAATCTTAGAATGAAATAATACAGAAGATGCCCATGGTAAGGAAATAACTAATAAATTAACTAAAAGCAATTGAACCAATTATACCATTTGCTAGGTTGCCAATATGATTGTAAACATGGTGTATGGTGTACTCATAATCTTATCAGAGTATATATATATATACTCCTTCAATAGGTATTGCTTTCAAACATGGTAACATGTGCTATGAAAAATACTCTTTCTTTTGATGGTGAAGGTGAACTATTATCATATACACCATGGTGATGGTGATGGTGATGGTGATATATATATATATATATTTTGCATATACACCATATACATATAAAAATATAAGTTATGTTTGAATAGTATGATATTTCTGTGGAGTAATTTATTTTTGCATCTCAAGTTAAAGCAAGAAAGTAATCAAAGTGTTTGCCAATTTGCATCAAGGTGTTTACTCATGCAAGGATTATTTTTTCTTACCCACATTGCCGTCATTTTGGAAAAACATTAATAATAGCATCTACTTGGACAATTTTTTAATCATTTTTATTTGTAATGTTCACAGAATCACACTTTTAAACGAAGAAAATGACAATGGACATGCTTCTACGAAGAACTACAGGATCACACTTATAAACGAAGAAAAGGACAATGGACATGCTTCTACGAATATATTTTGGCTTTGAAATAAACTTGATTACCAAAATCAAATATTAAAAAAAAAACAAACGCCTCTTCCCTCCTCATAAACTTCAAACAAATTTTTAACCGGCTTCTCTACAAAGGGAAGCAACTATAAATAATAATAAAAAACAACTTATTTTGATTTCCTTCTAAACAGAAACCGTCGCCTGAGAGATTCGAACTCTCGCGGGGAAACCCCATGTACTTAGCAGGCACACGCCTTAACCACTCGGCCAAAGCGACTATTCTGCCAACATTGTCTTCAAAATAATTTCATCAGGAAGCAAAGCGCTGCATTGAAGACACCAATTAACTAGTCAATGTCACAAACTTCCACCTGATTATATTTACATGTTGTATTCTTATCCACTACATGTACCTAGTTTGCATTTGAAAGAACCAAGATCGAAACCTTTTAAACTCGCTGCCAAATAAAACTTAAGGTAATATAACATAGAGTAAACCGCATCAATGCTAATCCTGTAGAAGATTAGCCCTGTTTTCGGCTTTTAGAGTAGGCCGCTGCCATTACACCTCCATTTTTATTTGGTCATCCACATACCCTCTGTAACATTTATTATCATCGATGGCTTGAGGAATTCCCTCTATTACCCTTGATGTCTTTCATCGATGGTCAACAAAGAAGTACACTACCCTGGATCTGTATTTTAAATTTGTTGACAAAAGTTGGCATAGTGACTTGTGGATTGGGCAATCTCAAACTGTGATCAGAAATCAATAATACTCGCAATCCTTTCAGAATAACATCAATGTAGTTATACTCCCCTAAAGAAATTACAGAGCTAAGAAAATAAAACATCTTTTCTTTTTGGCTAGATTCTATTGCTGACGATAACAATAGTAATATGCAACTCTGGCATATGAATCAAAACAGAAGACGCACTTTCTTTTAACTTCCTCCACATCCATGGATATTTGCAGCAGGTAGGAGAACACTTAATCTCATCTGAAAATAATCAAAACCTCTAAAGTTTCTAGAAGTATCGGACATATTTTAAGCGATCAAATAATTTAAACAAGTACATCGAACCTCCATCGACAGGTCAGCAGGTGCTGCAGAGTCACAAACTACTACACAAAAATGTTTAACAATCAAATGCTATGTTCCCTCAAAACAATCATACAATGCTTAAAAATCAATTTTAGAACATAAACCCTAATGCCACCGAATTCAAAACATTACTTCGGCAGGGGCGAAATTTTTACTTAGTCTGCTTGCATGTAAACCCATAGTTGTCCCTAGTTATCGTTTTGTCTGTTTGTTTTACTCTGCTTGAACTACAAATCCTTCTGCAGGTTGTATGAACTATTTTATTGATATAATGTGTGTAGTTATCTTTTTGCACTGATGTTAGTTTGTAACATATGGTAGTTATGTAGTGCGTTTGGTTTACTCCCTTCTATATCTTTGATATTAAATTATTATTTTAATATATATAATTTATATAAATTATTTTTTTACATATCTATAAAAAATATTAATAATTATTAAAAAAAAATTCTCCGACCTTAAATTTTTCTCGTACGTAGAATTTACACTGAAAGAACTGTCGAAAATTTCAAACCACTTGAAGGCAATTCAAACAGACATACAGAGGCATAAAACAAGATGATTTTTATTAAACAACAGGTTCTAAGACAAAGGGGATCTACTGAGCATACAAACTGCGGAATACACCGCCTGCGGTATACACCGCCCAAATGTAGTATACACTGCCCAAATCACCTGCATTGCTGTTGTGCAGGGAACTTGGTGTTGCTGCACCTAGATTGTAGAATGAGGACCCAAAACATGCATTTATAGAATGTAGAGGAACTCTCCAGAAGCACAGGCCGGTGGCAAGAATCTCTAGATCATCTGGAGCTTACCTACTGCATTAAATGACACACCTACTTATTCTGCCAGATGACCAGATGACAGGATGTTGGAGGCGGAAAAAATGTGTCTAGAAGGCCGTGCCCCCCAAGCCATGCATGAACACCCAGAATTTAGATAAAAATAATTTCCAACATCCCTCCTTAATCTAAATTCCAACTAATACAATAACAATAATTTGTAGTTTCAAAGTCATCGGGTTGATACCAATTTGAAGAAAAAAATGTGCCCTAGAGCATTGTCGCTTGCAGTGAAAGAGGGATAAAAACTTGTGCGCCAGCGAAATAGGGACAAAAATAAAGGGGGCACGATTTTCTAAAGTTGCAAGTTTAAAAAGTGTCGTGGATCGCAATCGCAAGGAACACGACAGGGATAAATTGGCCAATGCGAGCGCTTTAGGGAGAAAAATGAAAAGGAACATTTGCCAAAAAAATTTCTTTAACTCCTTTAATCTCCAAATCGTAAAACAAAGGGGAGGAAGATGCTTTGCATGACGTAGGTTTTGCGACGTAGGGAGTGGGAGAAACAACAAAATAGAAGTAAGACAAAAGACCAATGCCCTAAATCGCTTGACTTAGAAGAAAATGACACAAATTGCATTTCTCAGGAGCTCTAAAGGGAATTTAAAATTAACATCACCATGAAGACTCCGCAGCCCTACTCTCCATTGCACTGATGCTTTAAAAAATAGCAGAAACCAAGACTGGAACGGTGGATAGCAGAAACCAAGACTGGAACGATGCCACGGTCCACTACATGAAATGCATCTACTTCACGGTTGCAAAGTAAAATGATGCAATGGTGAAGGAGATGCTTCTTTTGGCCTACTCCAACTGGGTTGAGATGTGGCTGCAAAAAGACGAGTTCGAGAATGCGCTACAGGATTCAAACAAGGGGTTGGAGATTGACCCCTCCATCATAAAACTTTCCACAAAAAAAATAGGGCGCTACATGGCCTCAAAAATTTTACCTACGCCTACAAACTCTTGAGGAAGCAAATATGAGATGAAACCCATAGCTTTCCACGACCTCTACTTGCTTATCTCCTGTCTCCTAGCTCTGATACCATGTAAAAAATTTCAAACTACAAGATCATTGACAGCCTAAAATAGACAGATAGAGGTAGAAAACAAGATGATTTTTTTCTAAACAATAGGTTCAAGACAAAGGGGATCTGCTAAGCATACAAACTTTGGAATACACCCCCTATGGAATACACCATCCAAATGTAGTATACACTGTCCAAATCACCTACACTACTATTGTGCAGGGAACCTGGTGCTGCTGCACCTAGATTGCAGAATGAGGACCCAAAAAATGCATTTATAGAATGTAGAGGAAATTTCCAGTAGGACAGGTCAATGACAGGAATCTCTATATCAACTAGAGCTTACCTATTGCATTAAATGACACATCTACTTATTTTTCCAGATGACCAGATGACAAGACGCTGGAGGTGGAAAAAATACGTGTGGAAGGTCATGCCCCCAGGTCAAGCATGAAAATCTGGAATTTAGATTAAAATAATTTTCAACAAGAACATCAAGGGACTAAATAGCATGCCTACATGGTGAATTTTAAATATAAAAGAAAGAATATTAAAGGTTATGTTTGATTTAAAAGTCATATAAAAAAGATTACTTAGAGATTAGGGAGTTTTATTTTACAAACCTATAATATATAAAAATTATTAAACATTTTAATTTTATATGTTTATACTTTTTTTTGGTAGGTTGATAATTAAAACAGGTTTTGAAAGGTATTTAAAACCTTGTTACATATAGATAGAAGTATTTATAATAAGTTTAATGAGCTAACAGAGGGAACACATCCTGCAGGTTGTTCTAAAAAACATTAACAAAGCAAGATTGGGAATGCAATACTAGGGGACAATCCCACTCAACAATAAAAAAGAAGTAGTGGATCAACACTATCATCAACCTTTAGTGTTGGTTGTAGGATCTTCACTACTTGCCTAGTAAATTTTTTTTTTGAACTGATAATGGAGATTGTCCATTACCTTAGTGACCTGAAGGTTGAGCGTTCATGTTGCCTTCGTAGAATTTGTTGCTGCATACAGGTTGGCTGCGGAGGATTCTATCAAGTAGACAATCAAGTTTTGCATTGCATGCGTGGAATCTTCTCCTATTGTCTTAGCTTCACTATTGGGCCTAGCCAAATTTGGCTTGCTAGGGCTCTCCTCAGGGGTAACCTTTGGAAACAGACTATTAGTCTTTTGCATTTGGTTGGGAATTTTGTCACAGGTGACCTTTGGATGCAGATTGTTAGCCTTTCACATTTTACAACTTTTCTTGAAAGTGATTTTCGCAGCGACAGGGTCTTTATCCTTTTTGGTCTTGGAATTCTTTAGGGATCATCATCAAAATTCATGGATAGAGAGGGAAATGTCTTTTCCAGGTATTCATGAGGGAATAATGTGCCAAGTGGAACTCAGCCCTTTTGCATGGAGTTTCCTACGTAACACCTCTAAGAAGAGGATTATAACTCCTTTGAATGTCTTTCTCCTTAGCTTGCATCGATTTCTTGAATAAAAAGTAATGTTTTTTCTTCTACAGGTAATCTATGAGCCACCTTGGAGATTTGGACGAGGATGAGGTAGCTCTCTTGCTGCCCTTTGTTGATGCTACTCCAAACGTAGCATCTAATTTCCTTCTACTATGAATACGGAAGAATCTCGGCTTAGCGACGCCTTGACTTGAGCGATGGGTAACTCATTATTTGATTGAGTAGATTGGAGTTAGAAGTAGTGAACCATTTCTCCTCAAAGAAGATTGGTGTTAAATGTAGTGAAACCATTTATCCTCTCTCGAGGAGGATATATTACACAGGAAAGGCAATTTAAAAAGAATACTGTGAAATTGAAGGGTGTTTTTTCTGTAGCGATGGGCATGGAAATACTTCAACGGTTTAACCATAATTTGAAGGAAAAATAATGCAGAAGATAGATTTACAAATCAAATTTCAAGCTTGTTTCATTCAATGTATTTGTTTGAACAGTGTAATAGACGTTAGAGTGAACCTATTGCGCTGTTCAGGTGGTCCGAGTGACTTAGGATATAAAATGTCTGGAAATATTAAATACAAAATATAATTATAGGATACGGAAGTTTCATATTCGATTTCAAATTATTTGAGGTGTTAAAATGTTTGAAAGAATCTCAGCACACAGTCTCTCTTACCTCGTCCGTTTGATGAACAGAGCACAGGAGCCATGCCGCTTCCAAAGAGCGAAGAGATGTTGCATGCAGAAATGCTCGAAAATCTTCACCTCGACAGGAGTTACAATGAGCGCATTCGGCCTCTCTTGGATGCCATTGACAACCTTGGCAATCTCGGAATAATGAAAGATGGCATCCAACTGCCTAGAATTGTAGTTGTCGGCGACCAGTCCTCTGGCAAATCCAGCGTGCTTGAATCACTTGCAGGTATTAGCCTTCCCAAGGGCCACGGAATTTGTACCAGAGTCCCTCTTATAATGAGACTACAGAGCTCAAAACACACAGAGACCGAAATAACTATAGAATACAATGAAAAAATGAAGCACGTTTCAGAGTTCCAAACAACAGAAGCTCTGAATCTTGCTAAAGAAGAGATTGCAGGGTCTGGTAAAGCGATCAGCGACATCCCCATCACACTAAGTGTGAGAAAGATGAACGCTCTAGATCTCACTATGGTGAATTTGCCCGGCATTACCAGGGTGCCTGTTCACGGCCAGCCACAAGATATTTATGAACAGATTTCACGTGTCATTATCCAAAATATAACTCCCAAAGAGAGCATCATTTTAAATGTGTTATCTGCAACAGTAGATTTTCCAACTCGTGAATCTATAAGGATGTCCCAAAAGTAGATGAAAAGGGAGAAAGAACTTTGGCCGTGGTCACAAAAGTTGATAAAGCTAGCGAGGGTTTGCTCGAGAAGGTTACGGTGGATGCTGTTAGTATAGGTCTGGGATATGTGTGCGTGAGGAACAGAGTGGGGAATGAGTCCATTTCCAAAGCAAGGCAAATCGAACAGGATCTGTTTAGCACAGATCTGAGAGATTCGCGTTTCGGGAGTCCTGAAATTTGTTTTTGGGACAAGGAAATCCCGAAACGCCTTTTTGGGACAAGGAAATCCCGAAACGCCTTTTTGGGACAAATTAATTCGAAAATGCTTTTCGGTGAAAAAACGTCCCCAAAAGATTTTTCACAGATAATTCGCGTGATTATTGAATTCGGAGTGAATATTGCCCGAAAACGCGAAAAACGACTTTCGGAGGAAACAAGGAGCGATTTTAAGTTTTGCTCGTCCAAAAGATTCGCTCGTTTTCGGAAGTTGTGTGGTCAAAGGCGGTCAAACTCCTTTTTGCAGTAAATAAGGAGCGAAATCCCTTTTCGGAGGTTGAATGGGCGAAATGCGAGCGAAAACGATTTTTCAGAGAAATTTGTCAAAAGAATCAAGTAAAGGAAAGAAAAATAATATATTATTGACTGAAAAACAAACTAACAGCGTATTACAATGCTTAACAAAAAAAAACTTATCATCTAACGCTTTTTGATTTGAAGTTTTACAAACATCTGTAAGTTCAGATGCAGGTTAAACACCAAAATCTGAATGCTGTTGCTCCGAATTCTTCTTCTGCATCTACTTCGCGCTTCCTTCTGCTCTTTCTTCTATTACCGACTGCACTCTCTACTCTACTCTACACTGTTGTGCATTCTCTTATTCTTCTCTTTAGCAAAATGCCTTATACACAGATATATATAGTTGAGGATGAGGAAAAAGCGGGAAACTCTCACAATACTCTGACACACATTAAATGAAAAACATGTTGCCAAAAACTTCCCAAACAACTGCAATAAAATTGCGAGCTAACGATAATAAAAACAAGTACAATAAAATCCAGTGAAATCCGTCGATTGATGCAAAGATAAAATCTGTCAGAGGTGTCAAATCTGGTTTAATTTTCTAAGATTTCATAAAATCTTTGACATTGAGCATTTTTCGTAGCCTATTGAAGTCTTCCTCCTTCAAAGGTTTTGTGAAAATATCTGCTACCTACTCTTTGGACCTACAAAATAGTAATTTTATTTCATTAAATTTTACTAGCTCTCTGATGAAATGGTGGCGCATATCGTTGTGTTTGGGTCTACCATGAAACACTAGATCCTTCGACAGTGCTATGGTAAAATAGTTGTCATAGAAAACTATTGTCACCCTTTCTTGGTGATGATTGAGTTCACCCAAGATTCTTTGCAGCCATACTCGTGTGACTGAAGGGCGGCAACATACTCATGCGACTGAAGTTGCGGCAACATACTCTGCCTCAACAGTGGACAATGCAATTATTGGTTGCTTATTTGAGGACCATGAAACTGCTCCTGATCCAAGATGGAAAGCATAGCCAAAAGTGCTCTTCTGATCATCAATGTTGCTAGCCTAATCGCTATCTGTATAGCCAATCAGTTCAAGCTGGTCTTTTCTGGCATAAAATATTCTATGGTTCTGCATCCCATTGACATAATGCAAAATCCTTTTGCCTACTTTTCAGTGAGTGTCATTTGGAGTCTCCATAATCCTGCTTATTAAGCTCTCTACAAACATCAAACCTGGTCTAGTTGCAGTCAAATAGATGAGACTGCCAATTAACCTCTTATACAAATTTGGATCAACATTTCTACTACAATTTGTTTTGCTCAGCTTTAGGCCGGTGGTAATAGGTTTGATGGCAGGTTTGCTATCCTCCATCTTAAACCTCTTTAGGACATCTCTGACATACTTTCCCTAAGAAATGAAGATGCCATCTATAGATTGGTCAACTTCTATGCCTAGAAAGTATTTCATCAGCCCTAAGTCCATCATTTTAAACTCCTTTTTCATGGTTGTTCTGAACTGGTCAAATAGTATTCTGTTATTTATAGTATATCATATCGTCTACATCCAAGCAAAAAATTATCATTTCACCCTCTGCATTTGTATTCATATACAGAGTGTGCTCATATGGGCATTTGATGAACCCATTTTCTTGAAAGTATTCATCAATGCGGCTGTACCAAGCCCTAGGTGCTTGCTTCAACCCATACAAATTTTTCTTCAGTTTTAGGACTTTGCCTTCTTGCTCTTCCAGCTCATAGCTGGGTGGTTGGTCTATGTACACCTCTTCTTCCAATACTCCATTCAGGAAAGCTAACTTCACATCCATATGGTAAACATTCCAGCATTTTTGAGCTACCATTACCATAATCATTTTGAGTGTGTCAAGTTGGGCTACTGGTACATACACCTCATGATAGTCAATCCCTAAATTCTGCTTTTAGCCTTTTGCAAATAGCCTTGCCTTATATTTTTCTATTTCTCCTTGGATGTTAAACTTAGTTTTATATACCCATTTGATCCCAATGGTCTTCTTACCTACTGGAAGATCCATTAGCTCCCAGGTCTAATTTTTCTCTGTTATTGTTATTTCATTTCAAATGCAATTGGATCACATTTAAAAAATAAAGCAAAATCAGAATGTTCTTCATCAGTTTCAATTCTAGTTACCTCATAAATATCTTGCAAGCTCTTTGTCTGTGTTGGTGTCTTCAAGTAGGACATCCTTGTTGCAAGTGGAGGTGATCAATATGATGAGATTGTGTTGTTGCTGGCACTAATATTACCGCTTGAAGCTATAGGAGTAGGCACTCTATCTCCATTTGAATCCTCAGATTCAATAATTGTTGGCTTTGGCTGGCCAATATTTGACTTCTAGTTCAATATTTCATCCTCCAAGAACTTCACATCTCGGCTAATGATCAACTTCTTAGTTATAGGATTATACAACATGTAAGATTTTGCTTGTTCATTATACCCTGTGAAGATACACTTCTCTGCTTTGTCATCCATCTTCTTCGTATTCTTTTTTGGAACATATGCATATGCTATGCATCCAAAAACTCTTAAGTGAGCAACACTGGGCTTCTAGTTTCTACAAGCCTCCTAAGGAGTTTTTTCCTTCACACTCTTCATGGAACACCGATTTAGCAGATAAACTGCAAAAAATACAGCTTCTACCCAGAACTCATGTGGCAAATTCTTTGCCTTCAACATGCTCCGTGCCATCTTCATGATTTTTCTATTCTTCCTCTCTACAAAACCATTCTATTGTGGTGTATATCTAGTTGTGAGATGCCTAAGAATTCCATTTTTATTGCATATGTTATGGAATTCATTGGAGATGTATTCACCTCCTCCATCTGTCTTGAGAGTCTTCACGAAGTAGCCGCTCTATTTCTCAACCAAATCCTTGAAATCCTTGATTTTTTTGAATACCTATGGCTTTTGTTTGATGGGATATACGCATGTCCTCTGTTAGGAAGTGCTTATTCCTAGAAAATGTGCTGATCTGCATAGGTCCATAGAAATTTGAATGCATCGGCTCTAATGCTTGCGAAGCTTTCCATGACTGCCCTAAAAGGAATGCATCCCTATGTTTTTTTTCGACTAGGCAACCTTCACAAACTTGATTTTGTTGCCCTATGAGGGTTAAACCCTTCACCATATATTTTATGTGCAACAGGTTCAAGCCACTGAAACTCAGGTGATCAAATCTGAGATGCCACAGCCGAGTAGCATCCTTCACCATTGCACTAAATGACAACAACAGTTCATTCTAGATCTGAAGGGGAAATATCTTGTTCTTTGTCATGGACATAGTTGTGACTTGCCCATACTCTTTGTCTCTAATGGTACAAGCTCCATTTTTTAATTGAAAAATGTGCCCCTTCTACACAAGTTGTCCAACACTCAGCAAGTTGTGTTTCAACCCAAACACATAATAGACATCAGTGATCTGCTTCCTTTCACCTTGCCTAGTCTGAATGATGATTTTTCCTTTACCCATTATAGTAACCTTGATGTTTTTCCCCATATTCACCTCATACTTGATTGTTTCATCAAGCTATGAGAACATCTCTCTATTCCCATTCATGTGGTTGTTGCACCCACTATCGAGAAACCATGTATTCTTTTGGCTCTCCTCCTTAGTATTGGAAGTTAACAACATATTCCCACAAGCATCTCTACATTATGTATTTTCATTTTCATTTGAGTAGTGGGATTGCTACTTATTATCTTTGGTCAACTTATTTCTGCACTCGTAGCTATAGTGGCCAAATTTCTTGTAGTAATAGCACTAGCTCTGGGATTTGTCAAACCTATGATTAGATCCTCCTTGCTGATTTCAGTCATTTCCTCTTCCTCCTACTTGATGGAAATTGTAGCTATTATATCCTTCATAGGAGTTTGATCTTCCTCTTCACTTGTGGCCTCTTCCATGCTCGCCTCTACTATTCTATCCTCTTCCTCCTTAAGAACTAGAGGTGCCTTGGTGGGATTCATCTTTTCTATTGTTGTCTCAAAATGAGACCTGCAACTTGAACACTTGCTCCAACAAGGACTGAGTTGAGTGGCTTAGCCTTTTCTCATGTGTTTGCAGAGAACCCATGAGCTCATCTATAGAGAGGGTTGTAAAATCCCTCGATTATTTGATTGCAATCACAACTGAGTCAAACCTAGTTGGTAGGCTCCTTAGTATTTTCTCCATAATTCTTTGGTTCTCCATGTTCTCCCCATTCAACCTCATCTGGTTGATGACATCCATTGTTCAAGTGAATAAATCCTTCATGGACTCCAACTTGGTCATCTGCAGGTTCTTGAACTTCCTTCTCAACATTTTTAGCTTCACCAACATCACCTTGTTGGTGCCCTGATAAGAACTGGCTAAGATTTCCCATGTTTTCTTTGTTTTGTTTGTTGCTATAATTTTGGTGAAAATGGTCTCTTCAACTCCTTGCATTATATAAAATAATGCTTTCTGATCTTTCTTTTGATTCTCCTTTAACAGGTCTAAATCCACTTAGGAGAGAGCAACCAATGTTGTCGCATTTGCTGGTTCTGCATAACCATTATCGACCAAGTCCCATAGCTCCTGAGATGCGAATAGAATTTTGTTCTAGTAATCATAATTTTTGCCGTTGAAACATGGGATCTACAACTACAAAAAATTACCACTAGAAGCTATTGCTTCTCATCATCTATAGGAATGCTCTAGCTCTGATACCAATTTGAGATATTCGCATTTTGGGAGTCTCAAAATTTTTTTTCGGGACAAGCGGTCCCAAAACACCTTTTCGGGACAAGAAAATCCCTAAACTTGTTTTCAGGATAAATTAATCCAAAAATGCTTTTTAGAAAAAAATGTCCTGAAAAGACTTTGTGCAGAGATTTCGTGCAATTTTTAAAATTGGAGTGAATATTTTACCCAAAAATGACTTTCGAAGGAAATAAAGAGAGATTTTAAGTTTCGCCCATCGAAACAGTGAAACAGAAGTTTCACTCATTTCAGAACTTGTGCGGTCAAAGGTGATCAAATTCCTAGTAAGAGGAGGAATCTTCTAAAAAGCATTGGTATGCCCAAATAATAAAAATCTACCCGCTCAAAATTCATGAGTAAGCTTACTGAAGCATAAGAGGAGGTCAGTAGGGAAACATTTTTTTGATAAGTAATGATGCTAGTTTGTAGCATGTAAACACATAGTTATCATTTTGTCTGTCTATTTTCCTCTGCTAGGTATGGTTTGAACTACAAATATTTCTATAGGTTGTATGAACTACTATAGCAATGATGCTATTTTGTAGCATGTGCGATGGATACTTATTTTTTCTCTATCCATTTTCATCTATTCTGTAACTCTTGATTAACTACTTTAATGCATGCTCTTCCTTATATAGATTATTCCTTTTTATGATAGAATTTTATTTTTTAATACTCGTGTGCATGCCATGGAAAATGTTATTGATGAATATTTCCGAATAGTCTTTATTGAAGACATAAATGATTTATGAAAAACTATCTACTCTAACATTGAATTACATACCTCAATGGTGAATTTAACGAACATTTAACCTACTACTGAATTACATACCTCAATGGTGAATTTTGACACTCAAAGAACATTAACGCTCTAAATTATATGTGATAATGGTAGATTTTTTATACTTAAATATAATTAACATATTGAATTACATGTCTCAATGGTGAATTATAATGCTTAAAAGAACAATAATGGTCTGAATTATATGTGTTTACGTTAAATGTAGATTTGACATTGAAAGAACATTAATGTTAGGATCCTAATCTTAACTATTAATATTATTAATTAATTTATTATTATATTATTATAATATGAATAGTTATGACCTTCCATTCATAACCCTAGGATAATATAAATAAATAATAGGAGAGAGGCATAGAACTCCTCATCAATGAATATAATATATAAAACATATGTTTATATGAAACCATTGGAGGGATCCCCTATCAATGCAATAGTGATTCTCTTAAATTAGGTATTATTTTATTTATTTATTATTTAAATATTTTCTAGAACCTTCAGGGTTCTACCATCTAGTATCAGGTTGGGTGTGATAAGAGTCATAAAACATCATTTCACCTTATACCATTCTGCATATCATATAGTTCTCTCCAACCTATGCCTCCATCTCATTACTGGATTAGAACGTTGCAGTACATCCAATTCACACACAAAACTATCATTAAAACCCATAAATTTGACATACACCTATATCTCATATAAATAAATGACCTCTCTTCATCCCAACACAAGAAAAAATAGATCTGCAAAAGGATTGACCTCCAAAGAGTTGCTTTCAGACAAACAGTGATGTGACCGGGAGAGAACAAGTAACCTTAAACATTTTAAACCAAAATATTTTAAATAAGTCTATGATTTTCAATAAAAAACATGAGGATAATCTCAATTGGACCATAAAATCTTGAAGGGATGCAAGATTTTAAAACACAAACCTGGCGAAATACATTTTTTGGAAACGTGTGAAGTTTCAAGTAACCAATGAAGAAAAAATTTCATTAACTAAGGTCTAAAATTAATTTTCCAATTTCTGGTGACTCACGACATTGAAAAGTATAAATGCCAACATCTTTGTGTGAAATTCAATTATTGGATTATATAAAATAAAAAGGATAGGTTTGAACTAGTGAAGGCTATAATAGCCTTACGTGACTTCGGCCATATGGTCATTTCAATCACCCTCACATGAACCTACCATCAATTGCCACTTATGCTATCATCTCTACCCTCTTTTTGGTCCCACACTCTACCCTCCCATTAGTCAAATTGTGCATGAATCTACCCTATCATTGGTCACCACACTCAGCCCTTTCATTGATTGAACTGAGTGAATCTACCATCCCATTGGTTGCAAGTGTTCTTTCGTCCCTCACCCACACTCAATCTTGCTTGCTTAGCTTAGCTACCACCTACCCACTATTAAAACCATCATCGATTCCCCTCATAGCTATCCTACACTCTCACCTATTCTTAATATCGTTCCCATGCTTCACCTTTAGCCAACCTTCATCATATTCAATATCCATAATCTAACTAATCATAATAGAAAGCAAGTATGACATCCATGCATAAAAATAATTGCAAACCACAAGTAAAGGTACATCACATATACCCTAGGAACCCTCATGAGGAATAAACCCAACCTCCAAAATATGTTTCTCCTCTCATTTTATAAAGTTAAATTGCCATAAATACAAGTATAGAAAGGCATCCCACATATCTAAATCAAATATGCAATTAAAGGAATTAATTCGTTCCTTTTACAAATCATGATGCAAATAAGAAAATGACTCATTTCCTTCATCTAATTCGTAAATACAATACATAAGAGTCTCACAAATACTTATATCTACATGTTTATAAATGATCATAAGATTCATATTAAGGAGAAATTTCATCGATTATCGAGAGGAAACCACATAATTCCATTGAGAATGAATTCCAAATTCATTCTCCAACCTAGATGTCATTATTTCATTTAAATCAATGTGATATAGTAATTATCTAAGGTTTCATAATACATGGAGATATCCCATACTCTCTCCAATATTAGAATCCATATCTTTTTTCCCCACATTCATCCATGAATTCACTATTTAGACAATTTTTGCCACATTATTGTTGGATCAAAAACATACTATAGTTCTTATAATCCATCAACATGATCACCCTATAGTTCTCACCAAAGTGTCTCAAGATCTATCTATAAGATTATTCTAGATTCTATAAAAAAATTTCCTCAAATTGCATCATAACCCTACAACATGATTGAACTCTAGACTTTACAAATTTAGCCCCCAAGTAATCTATTAATCAATATTATTCTATAGTTTTAAATTTATCTCGTAGATTTTATCACAAAATTTCCTCTTAGTCTAACAAACTAGATCACACCATAGTCTTCCATTAGTCTTGACTAAATATTATGTTATAGTTTCTTACAAACTATCTCTCAAATTTGTCTTGTAGTCTATCAATCAAGATTACACCTTAAACATAAATTAGCCTTGTAATATATCAACCAATATTACATCGTATGTAGTCAATAATTTTACCTTGTAACCTCTCAAACAAGATTGCATTTTCCTTGCATTCAAACTTGTAACTTGGATCATTAACATTTTTATTTTTAACCAAGAATTGATTCCATCTAATAATATTTTACCATCAATTCATGTATCTACTATTCAAATTTTACCATAAAAATTTACCGTTAGATACTTTAATTGAATCACCAAATCCTTTTACAAAGCCACACAATATGATCTAAGATTACATTCATTTGCTTTCCAAACTTGATTACCAAACTTACTCCTAAGTTTGATCCAAAGATGAGTTTAATTGGTTCAAGAGGAGTTTTAAGTGAATCCTACTTTAATATCAAATTGTGCTTTTGAACTCTCTTTTTGAAGGATATCTTGAGGTATAAAATCACCTCTACCTTCGAGTCTATATTTTCCTCTTTTTATATTGAAAAAGGATTATTTCCCCTTTATTCTTTCAAAGGAGTATATAATAATAGTTTTATCTAACGGTCACTTAGAAATTATATTTAGAGGTACATGACCCACCAGTATTTTACTTTAAGTAAAAATGGTTATACCATGTGACATTTTGGTATTTTACTTTAAGTAACAAATGGTTATACCGTGTGAACTTCTAATGAATATTCAAAACAAAGGTTTACTTTGACAGATTGGTGGTCAATTGCTCACAATAATCTTACTTAAGGCCTAATGTTCATTCTCATGACACCTAAAATAAGTTTTACCATGAATTCAACATAATTAAGTGACCAAACAACTATCAATGTTGTTAGCCAGCCAACATGGCACGACACATGTAGGATTCAAGAAGATAACCAATGATCAGTCATCGTAAATATGACATGGAAAAACCAAAGGAAACTTAGGTCACATAGAGAAATCAATTGGTGTTGGTCAATTGCCTGCGCACTGGATGTAAAGCCATAGGCACTCAACTGCTAATAACTAAGTTATAAGACTTCTACACGTTGAATGTGGAAAATTTTCCAAATAGATAGAATTGGGTTACCTCCTTCATGGAGATGATCCAAAAAAGGCATGAAAATCAAGAAGGTTAATTAACATGTAATATTCCACATATGGGCTCACCAAATATCTACCAGATGATGAAGCACCTACCAATTAGCATTTATGGTCCACATGTAGATTACCTTAGTTTAACCATGTAACTATTATCCACATGACCTGTGTGGGACAACCAGTTTGGGAGCCCTAACAGAGCATTTTCACCACCTAGAATATGACCAAAGAAATTATATAAAAACCTTTAATTTCCTCTTCTAAGGTTGCAATGGAGTTGAGTAACATTGGGTCATCCAAGCTAAAGAGGCATGGAATCAATCTCACCAGTCGTCCTTGTGGGGGTAACATAGCAATGATTTTCTAATCTAAATTTTGGATAGTGTAGTTCCCAGGTACCATAATGCCATCACTGATAGAGAAAAAAATGATAGATGGGTCAACTATGCATTCATGTGAAAGATAAGTCACTCATTGCATCACTTAACTGACTAGAATACTGTTCAACACCGTTGAGGATTTTAAGATCATAGGTATGTACAGTGACCAGAGGTGAGGGATTCTTACTTTCTTTGTTAGCCAAGGTGAATTGAGACATCCAACATTCTCATTCAAAAATAAACATAAGCTAGCCCTGGGTTGCAACAGAGAAATACCCATAGATAAATCCTCAAATGCCAAATTCGATTTGTACAAAGGGTTAAAGTATATTGATTGAATTCATTTCAAGGAACTAGTTGATGCAAGGTCGTTCGATTAGATTCATTCGCCAAGATAAACCAATGTTGGAACATTATTTAGGTGTGGAAAATATAATCGAGGGTTCATTTCACCCTACCATTTAACTGATGCCCTGGTGATATGCAACAGTGCTTTGAGTCCCCTATCATTAATTATTTAAGGAACTATTCTATAGAGAAGAGTTATGATTCAGCTCATGAGCACATGGAAGCTCGTGCTATGCATATCATTTAGGTGCATTGCAAAATTACATCTTTGCTTGAGTTAAATTTATTTGAATGTTGCTTACTAGAATGGAATGGGAAATACTTTTACGTGGCAATGATTATGAGAGCCACTTTCTTGTTGTGTTTATATGCGTGTGATATTGGAGTTTTATTTATTTTTAAATGGTGATGGTCTTCTATGTGATGAAGCCTATATTATAAATATTAATTTATTTTTAAAAATAAAAATAAAATATTCCATGCATAGTTAGCTATAATGTTAATAATGAGTTATGTTATAAATGCAATGGTTGACCATAAGAATTTTATTATATATTAAATCAAATATTATTAAAAAGTATGCTGGTGAAATGCACTCCTCAATGGTTAATATTGAGCATAAGCCAAAGTGGTGAATTTTGCTGAATGGACATGATGTCTTATGATTGAATGTGAAGTGATAGCAAGGAATCTTGGTCACTTGGCATAGTGCATGAAGAGACAAATGAATGAAATGCTGAATTCATTGTTTAGTGGAGAAGGAGAACGTATGGAGCGATAAGTCGAAGGAAATATTAAAAAAATGAAAGGCACGAAAACTAAAGGGAAGAAGGGGGAAAATGAAGAAAAAAGTGAAAGTACCATAGAAGTAGAAAACGTGCAGGTTTAGGTTGGTTATCTTGTTTTATTTCTTACTGATTGTGTTGTTAATAAAAAAGAATGAGGAGAAAACATGTGGCTTTCTTGTGGTAATGAATTGAGTCATGTTGATTCATTTGTGCTATATTTTTATAAGAAAGGAGAAAATTGTTGTGTTTATATTTTGAAAATGATGTCTTTCTTATGTGATGGTAAGAGAAAATTGTTGTGTATGCGTTCTAAAAATGATGACACCCCTATGTAGTGGTAAAAGGAAATAGTATGATATCTAAATATTTTTAAAAGTGGTACGTTGAGTGTGGTGTTACTGTGTTGCTGAAAAACATTCTAGTTAGATAAAAAGTAAACTATTTCCAAACCCTGTGTTTCCTTTGAATAATGAAACAATCTTATTGAAAAAGAAATTATTCATGAAAAACTATCGGGATGGTTGTGGGTAGTAGTTATGAAGAAATCTATTTGGAAATTTGTGATTTATATCTTGAGCAAGGGTATTTGTAGTTCTTCAAAATGATAAAATGACATTATAGCATATATGTATGCATAATAGTTGTATATCATTTTGTTTGAGTTGTATCTGATCATTGTTGGTATCCTCAAATTATTGAAACTCCTTCGTGCTAGTTTTTGATCGGTTGTTCAGCTAGATGACATCTGGTATAACTAACAAGGCAAGTTGATTATACAAAAGCATGAAATGAGGAACCCAAGTGCTTGCAGAGGAATGGTTGTAGGCAATGAGATCACTGAATAATCGATATTGGTTACCAATAATGCAACTCAAAGCAAGTTTTGTACCTAGTTTTAAAACTAAAGAGAAACTTACAACATCAGATTCCTTGTAACGTGACATTGGAAAGAAGTGGAACATTTCATAGTTGGGCGATGGAAAAATTCTCCATGTTAAATGGGAATGACCTTGTGTAGATTGTGTTTTTCCTATATTTACTATGTAAAGATATTAATATTATATTCTCAAGCAATATTAAATGTTGAAAAAAAGAATAAAATACTATCTATCTTGCATTTTGGTTAGTTATCTTGATCGAATAACTTATGGAAATCTTGCTTTATCAATGACGATGTTCAACAATGGAACATTGCATGACTATTCAATATATTCAAATGTGTTGTGATGTTGTAAATCGTTAACTTAGCTACTGTAGCTAGCGTGCCATAATATTTTTTTGAAAAGCATTATTTAACTACACACTTATGAGAAAATGGGCATTCCCAGTGATATTTAGTCAAACTATTATACTTTTCCTTAAACAAAGATGTCTTTTAGAATAAGAGAATATTATCTTAAGTTCCACTAGGATAGACACTTGAGTTTCTACTCCTCCATATGTCAGTAGAACTCTCAGTGGTGTCTTAATCATGTCCTATGAGTTGTTGTAATCCAACGACTCTCAATGATCATCTTTGCTATTTACACAGAGTGATCCTTGGAATAAATAAATCAGTTCAACTCTTCTCTTCATCTTTTGTGTAATAATTTGCATATCTATTATTGTGAAATTCTAACATGGTACTAGAGTAGGATAGATTTTTCTAGAATTCTCTCTTGAAGGTTCTAGGATATGATTCATTTGTTTTGGATATTTTTTTGGCTAAGTTACTTGAAAGTAATGCAGTAGTCTCTTTTTTTTATCCATAGTTTATTTTTTTCAGTAAAATCTTTATTGTTGGAAAATATATGTTGAAATTTTTTTAAAGCTATGTTCACTTCATGCGTGAGGGTATTTTTAAATTTTAAAAGCTCTTCCTTTATTTTTCACACTAGGATTCTCTGTGTGCATGGCGCTATTCTAAAAGCAAGAGCCTTTTAAAAAAAATATATATAATTTCTTCGAATTTTTCTTTGAGCCCTCTCCTTTCATAATAGGCGTTGTGTCCTATTCTATTTTTAGTGGCTCCTCAGCTTTGTTTTGGTCCACGACATCCATTTAAAATATTTTTTTTCTCTGCTTATATTTTGCATGAATATACTATTTAATGTATCTAACCAACTGGTTCAATTTATTTTTGTGAGTGAGATTTTTTTAAATGCTTAGGAGAGGATCTCCTCCTCACCATTGAAGCTTGGCGCTTTGTTCCTCCTTGGATGTATTCCACATGGATAGTGGCCTTCGCATTATCCTTAGAAATGTATCTCCTTCTATGAAATATCATTGTTCGTAGGATACGATGTTCTAGCCGTATAACCACATGGAAGTAGTGCTTTACTTGGCAACATAACTCCAAACAAAGATATTGGTGTTCATTGGATACGGTGTCCTCACCATTTTCCACATGGCGTAGCGCTACTTTTGATAGATTATATCCAACTCTTACACTTCATGTTGCTAGGTGCTCTCTATCTTTGGTGGTCTATATATCTCCTCACACTAATCAAAATTATCATTTTCAATTGTTCTAATGTTCTATATTTTATCTGGTTTAGTTGATAGCTTGATTCGTGTCAATATTGCAATTTATTTTAAGCTTTTTTTGTAGGGTACTTGGTTCATTAGATGACACTTTGAACTTACGCTCTCCACTCTGACATCTCCCGATTCATGAAGATTGCATTCGAAGGGCTACCTAGTTTGGTTAATAGCTTGAATCATATCAAATACAATAATTTATTTTATAGCTTGTTTTTTAGGATACCTGATTTTTCATATGATACTTTGCATTTACGCTCTCCGCTTTGACCACTCCTGGTTCATGAAGATCTCATTCAAAGTGCTACCTAGTACATCAAGCAACTGACTCTTTAAATTTTTTAAGGCACTACCAAATATGACCTCTCCCGGATCTCATACGAATTAAAGGTATACCTTTATATTTAATTCTTTTGTGCTCTTCCCTGGTTTATTAACATGTCTTCGTAGAAAGCCCTTTTAGATTAGTTTGAAGGTGTAGCATCTTTGAAACAACGTATTGCAGCCACTTAAGCTTGTTGGTTCTATACCCTCAGCTTTGGAGCTCACTGGTTCTACGCCCTCTACTTCAAGTCGCGTCTATTTCTTTGGACGTCTCCTTTTTAGAGCACCACCATTTTAGGAGCTGTATATTTATTTTATTCTTATCCTCCTTAATATATTTTGTATAATTTTAATTTCATTCATTTTCGAAGGTCATTTGTATTGCCTCCCTTTCACAAAATCCTATAAATTTCTATCAAAGGCACTTTTAGAAAAGTGAGTCCTCTAGTAAGGGCGATTATTGAGTTATCCATATTTAAAACTAGTTGATATCTATGCATTCAATCCTATATTCCTTTAAACTTCTTCTCCATACTTATAGTTTCCCTCAAGTTAGGGCGGGTATTGAGAGGAACTTAAAGGACTTGGCATTTCAAAAAGCAAACGAATATTCAAACCTCATTATACATATAGTTTCCCTCTCGTTATGGTGGGCATATTGAGTTTTTAAATATTGAAAAACTTCATTCTTTCCCTTTAACATTTGCATTAATTTGAAGTTCTAAGGGGGGATATATTGGTTAATTAAAACTTTAAACTTTTATTTTGTGTTAAAATGATGAATTTAATTGAACCTCTCACCCCTCATAACTTTCACACTTGGAAACCTAAAATTTTAAATCTTATATCTCAAAAAGGTCATACTCATTTGTTAGAAGAAAAGCAACCATAATTTGATAAAGAATATGAAATTTTTGTTCATAAAGGAAAAATGCACGAAATAATAGGTATTATTAGCTCTAATGTTCATGAAAGTTTGTGGTTTCATATTACAGATTGCAAAGCTCCTCATGAAATTTGGAAGAAACTAAAGACATTTTTTGGGAAAGTAGATTAGATGAGATCAATGCAACTAGAAAATGAACTAACATCTTTGTCTCCTAAAGATTTTAGTAGTATTGTTGACTTCCTCACTAGGTTCAAAGAAGTCCTCACTCAATACAAAGGTAGTGGGAAGACTACTACTGAAGAAGAATGAATTTATCTAATCCTTTCTAAGTTAAATGGTTTTTTTCAAATTTTTTCTACCACCTTTATATCTACCAAAGATTATCTTGGTGCAACCTTTAAAATACCTTATTTAGAATAATTTTGTGATACATTAACTAGGGAAGAAACCAAACTTGCTAGATATGAAATATCTTTTTCTTCCTCTTCTTCAAAAGCCTTAGTAGCCTCCACCTCTTCTAAATAAAAATTCAAAAACAAGTAAAAGACTTCCATAACATGTACTCATTGTAAAAATAATGGTCACTCTACTAACAAATGCTAGAAAATATTACAACAACTAGAGGAAGCTATGAAGGATCAAAAGATAGAAAATAAAAAGCAAATAGGAAAATTCCTTAATGTTCAAGTAAAACCTCCAATTCTTCCTCTAATTATTGGGTCCTAAATCTGAAGCTACTCATCACATGACTACCTCAGATAAGTATTTTCTCTTCTATATCCTCTAGCTCTACTTGTAGCATAGAAGTGGGTGACTCTTCATTCATCCCTGTCAAATAAAAGAGGATATAACCATTGATGGTGGCTCCATAAACAATGTTCTCTATGTTCCAGACATTGCCACCAATCTCCTATCCGTTTGTCAAATTTGTACTTCTGGAAATGGGAAAATTGTTCTCTTCTCTCCAACAGGAGTTGAGATAAGATATTTTCAATATCCCCATTCTCTTATAGCCAAAGGGAATATTGATCATAACTCTCATATTTTTCACTTCAAAGGTTTTCAAAATCCATAAGGAGCCTCCTATTTTGTGGCTCATGGTGATCTTGAAAGTCAAATATGGCATGAAAGGTTTGATCATCTTAGTTACAACTACCTAAATTATTTGAGCACCCATGATATGGTTACAGGATTACCCCAAGTCTCTTCTAGTTATGGAGTTTGTCCTAGATGTGCTCTTGGAAAGTGACATAAAGATCCTTTCCACCCAAGTAGTTCTCCAAAAACCTCATCCCCTCTAGATATAATCCATAGTGACTTAATGACCTTTCCTGAACCATATTTTAAAGGAGCAAAGTATGCTATAACATTTATTGATGATTTATCTAGAAGGTCCTGGGTCTATTTCCTGAAATATAATAATGATGTTCTATCCCACTTTAAGGTTTTTAAATCCTTAGTTGAAAATTAGGAATATTGCAAAATCAAGGATATTCGCACAAATAATTAGGGGAATACTTTAGTAATGAGTTTTACATATTTTTATCTAGTCATGGCATCATTCATCAACATTCTTTCTCCCATAATCCTCAACAAAATGGTATTTTAGAATGGAAAAATCGGACATTAAAAGAGATGGCTAATTGTATGCTCCATTCAAGAGATATTCCAAAAGTTTTTTGGGCAGAAGCTATTAACTATGCAAATTATATTCCAAATCACATACTCACAAAGCTCTTTACCATTTAACTCCTGAAGAAGCTTGGTATGGCTTAAAACCATATGTTTTCTACTTCAATATTTTTGGATGTACTACTTGGGCTCACATCCCAAAGAAGAAAAAGAATGCTCTTGATAATAAAAGCAAAAAGCTCATCTTTATCGGTTACTGTGAAGAATTGAAAGCATACAGGATTCTTGATCCCTCAACTCATGAGGTTTTATTTCATAGGAATGTCCAAGTTGATGAAACATTCCCTCAAAAATATCCTCAAAAATCCTCTTCCTCCATTGATCCTTCTCCTATAATAGAACCTCAATATTATGAAGATCCAACTCTTGAAGTTAACTTGGTCATTGATAATCAAGATGAGGAACTTGTAACTCCATATCAATGTCTTTCAACTCCTTCAACTTCTTCCTATATGCCAAAATGGACCCGCACCATTGTTAAAGAAGCTACTCCTTACATCCAAAATCTTCCTTCAACCAGATCATCCAACCCCATAGGCACTGGTTTTTTATGTCAGTTTTCCTTTGATCCTTAATCCTTCAAAAAGCCTTAGGTATTAAGGAATGGGATGATGCCATGGAAAACAATTTTTCTTCCTTGATCAAAAACAAGACTTGGGATTTAATTCCTTTACCTATATGAAAGAAATTAGTTCATTGTAAATGGATATTCAAAACAAAATATGGGCTTAATTGGAAAATAGACAAACACAAGGCTCATCTAGTGCCAAAGGTTTCTCTCAAATTGAAGGCATAGATTATGTAGAAACCTTTGCTCCAATTGCTAAAATGGATTTTGCAAGATTGGTTCTTGCTCTAGTTGCTTCCCATAAGTGGCATGTCTATCAAATGGATGTAAAATGTGCTTTATTACATAGAGACTTAAAAGAAGAAATATTAATGGAACAACCTACTGGTTTCACTCAAGACTCCTCTCTTGTTTGTAGGCTCAAAAAATCTTTGTATAGCCTCAAAAAAGCCCCTAGAGATTGGTATGAGAAGATGGATTCCTTCCTTCTTTTAGCAATTTTTTCTCATTGTGAGTCTGATAACATAGTTTACATTTGGAGAAATGAAGGCAACATCACCATTCTTGTTCTATATGTTGATGATATTCTTCTCACTGGTAGTAACTTGACTCACATGTAGACTATAAAAGACTCCCTCTCTAAAAAAATTGAAATGGCTAATCTAGGTAAAGCTCATTACTTCCTTGGGATCCAAATAAGTCAAACCGATGTAGGTATTTCTTTATGCCAACAAAATTACACTCTATATCTTCTACAAAGATTCAAAATGACATATTGCAAACCTTCTCCTACACCCTTTCAATCTGGCATTAATCTTAGTACTTCTTTCTCATCCCCTCTATGTGATGCAACTATATACCATCAACCTGTATGGATTTTGCTATACCTTACTCATACTCATCCAAATATCTCATTTGTAGTTGGCCTCATATCCATATTATCTCATCAAACTCACTTCAATCATTGACAAGCAGTAAAAATGATCCTCCGGTACTTGCAAGGCACTACTCACTTTGGGCCCTTCTACAAGGGAAAATCCAAGGATATTATTGGCTACACAGATTCAGATTGGGTAGGTTTAGTATAAGACATATGTTCCACCTCAAGATATGTGTTTTGCCTTGGTTCTTCACCAATATCCTGGTTATGAAAGAAACAACAAGCAGTAGCTCTATCTTCTACAGAGGCAGAATACAAGGCAGCAGTTTTGGCTAGTCAGGAAGCTCTTTGGCTTCATCAAATTTTGAGAGAATTTGGTTTCACCCATGAGAAGCCTATAAATACTTTGTGTGAAAATCAAAGCACAATTCATATTGCATGAAATCCAGTTAAACATCAGTGAACCAAGCACATTGAGATACACATGCACTTCATAAGGCAACATATTCTGTTAGGATTCTACTCCTAACCACCATACTAATCACATTATTAGTTAATTATTTAATCACTCTCTCTTTCACAAAGGTTGTGACCTATGATCACACCTTCACACTCGTAGAAATAGGCATTTCATTTGGTATAGTTGAGGCATCGAAGAATATAATTATTAATTAATTTTTGGGTTCCCCATACAATACAACAACGATTCCTTAATAAAAGTGATTCCTTTTTATTATTCTAGCATTATAATCAATATTTCTCTATTGGGTTCACTACAACTGGTATCAGAGCCAGCTTCAAAACATAAATTTTTTCACCCCGTTCGTCATCATAAGCCGTTTGCCATTCATAGCCTGTGATCTTATCATCCGCCACATCATTCCTAAGATGTCCATATATCATCAAACATCGTAGATTCATTCTCAAGAGTCATTGGGAGACCGAGTGGCAGATCGTATAAGTTCACAGACCGAGCATCAAAGAATCTAATTAGCTCATAGAACGAAATACACTCACCAACTGTCGGCAAACTTAGAGCATTGGGAAGGTATAATATGAAAGGAATAAATCCAAAAATACCCTCAAACTATCCTAGAAATCCTCCAATCTCTTGTAGTGAACGCCCAGATCGAAAACAAAAACAATCCATGCAAAAAATATATATATATTACGTTCTGCAATGACGTCTGCAACTTCCGACAACGTCTTGGAGAAAACCGACCATATTTTATAAAATAAAACTTATAACATAAAGTTTTAAATCATTTTCCGTCACCGAAAAACTAAAATTCTGATACATCTTCGTATTCCGACGCCGGCAAGAGAAACTTTAAAAAAGTGGATATAACACATATCCCACATTCAATAGGAAGAGGGACAAAGCAAGGTTTAAAAAATATTCAGGGCCTAATATAAATTTTGCTAAGACTTGTTACTATTGCAAATTCTTTCTAAAAGTTGTCAAGGCATTGAAAATTCTCGCTAATTCTGTGACTTACAAAGGTTATTAAATCTCCAAAACCTAACCGCAATGGTCAAAGGATGACTTTTATGCAATTTTTAACGATAATTTTCAAGAAATTTTTGTGACGACTTTCAACACTTTTTATGACACCTTTTTGCCAAACGACTATGCAAATGGCCGATGGAAGAATATATCACGACCCCAACCTACTTTTGCTACTTAATCTTGCCCACCTACGTCAAATCACATCAGTGAGTGTATATAAAATTCAGTTCCAGGATATCACCAATCGCATCACAGGGTTGGATGAATCAGTCCTCATAAGTGGGTTCATCAATGGATTGAAAGAAGAAATTAGAGTGAATATCATGATGTACACTCCTCGCACCCTACAGGAAGCCATTGGATTAGCCTTGTTAGCCGACGATACATTCAATGTTCAACGTCAACATGGGGAGCAACCTATTGATAAATCGACATTCACGCACACTATTCCAAAACACAAACCCTTGCCAGTTAAGTACCTTAGCCTACAAGAAATGGAGGAATGACGAGCGAACGACCTCTGCTATACTTGTGATGAGCAATTTGGGCCCCTTCATTGTTGTGCTACACAAACATTGTATTTATTGAATATAGTTGATCCCTGTCACTCCATAGAGGAAGAAGGTGAGGAAGATGTGCATGACATGACCAAAGCACCTGATCATAACAATGAAGGAAATGAGGTCGATGTGCAAGAAGTGCTCGATGCACCATGAAAAGATGAGGTAGACATCCATGTAGTAAACAATGAAGGCAAGACATACACTCTCAAAGAACTACACACAAGTTCATCGCCAATAGTGAGTTCTCATCGTATAGGCAGCCTGATTCAGAAAGGAGGCAAAAGAGTGAGTGCACCTTTATTTTCCCTTCATTCTACACAGGAAGAATCGGCTAAAGCGAAAGCCTACCATCATCACAATTCTCCTAAGGAAGATTCTACTATTCTTTCTAGCAACCCCCCACTAATGCTTCGACCTTCAATATATCCTTGCCTTCAAAAAAGTGACATTAAAATAGTACAAGAACTTGCACAAATCCAACTATGAAAACAAGCAACGAAGCTCCTTACTTTGAGCTTTGAGGACAAAGCTCTTTTTAAGGAAGGTGGCATGTTAGGATTCTACTCCTAACCACCATACTAATCACATTATTAGTTAATTATTTAATCACTCTCTCTTTCACAAAGGTTGTGACCTTTGATCACACCTTCACACTCGTAGAAATAGGCATTTCATTTGGTATAGTTGAGGCATCGAAGAATATAATTATTAATTAATTGTTGGGTTCCCCATACAATACAACAACGATTCCTTAATAAAAGCGATTCCTTTTTATTATTCTAGCATTATAATCAATCTTTATCTATTGGGTTCACTACATATTCAGAGTGGGGACATACACTTGGAATATATTCCAACTAAAAATCAAATTGCAGATATCTTCACCAAGTCATTTCCTTCTCCACGTTACCTTCAGTTGCGATATAAGCTTGGAGTTATACAATTGTATTGATTGCTTTTATGAGGACAATATTCGCCATACGAAGACAAGCCTCTCTTCTTCTAATAGTTGGTTTTCCCCATAGTGATTTTTTCATCAACTATTTATTATATATGAGTACCTAATCAGGCCAAGTTATCAGGACTCATCTTTATTTCTTGTATAAAGAGGACAATCTTCACCATACGAAGATAAACCTCTCATTGTTGGTTTTTTCCCACAAGGGTTTTTTCACCAACAATATTGCGTAAATGAGTACCTAATCAGGCCAAGTTGTCAGGACTCATTTATTTCTTGTTAAAAAGGACAATCTTCACCATACGTGAACATGCCTCTCTTCTTCTCATAGTTGGTTTTTTCCCACAAGGTCTTTTTTACCAATTATCTATTGTATTAGGAGGACAATCTTCGCCATATGAAGATAAGCCTATAACTCCATTTTGATTGATGGTTTTTTCCCATTGGGTTTTACCATTTCTTAAAAAGAAGTCAGTATACATGAGTACCTCATTAGGCCTTATTTCTAGGACTTATTTGTACGATTAACCCTTAGTATCACTTAAGGGGGTGTTAGAATAAGAGAATATTCTATTAAGTTCCACTAGGATAGACACTTGAGTTTCCACTCCTCCATGTGTCAAGAGAACTCTTAGTGGTGTCTTCATCAGGTCTGATGAGTTGATGTAATCCAATGGCTCTCAATGATCTGCTCTACTATTTATATAGAGTTGATCCTTGGAATAAATCAATCAATTCCACTCTTCTCTTTTTATTTTGTGTAATGATTTGCATATCTATTATTGTGAAATTCTAACAATGTCTTGCATTTATTTGATAGCATAGGTAGTGTATTTTTAGGAGAATTATTTGTTCAAGACTCGTGTGTTTAATAGTAATGAAATATTTTTTGAGGAAACCAAATGTATTTAAGAACTATGATATTATGAATTGCTTTTGCATTCAAATTCAAACCATTTAGAAAATTAGTAAACAAATATTTTCCTTTGTTTTTAGAAAACATGGTTAATGCCAAATGAGTATGTTATAGCTAGCTCACCATTGTTCAGTGAAATGATTTACTTTAGAAAATTTAGTGAATGTATAGCCTTAAAACTTACATAACCCGTATTTATTTACGTTCACCTTTTTATTTAAGGCATCTTTGCAGATTTTTTGGTAATAAAATAGAAAAGGAAATAAAGAGGAAAAGTATTTCTAATTTTAATATGGTACCTCGGGTGAGAGGTTTTCAACTGTATATTTTGTTATATTATACCCATTATGATTCTATTTAGTATTAAAGAAAAACTAGAAAACCCCATATGTGAGAAAAAAATGAATGCTCCCTACAAAAGGATAGATTAGTTTAATAAATCTTGTGGGTTTTTTGGGAAGTTATAAATTAAGGTTAAACCTATGAATGCCCAATGTTGTTTAGGTATAAGAATACATACAAAAAGCTTCGGGGTAGTCTACAAGTGACAAAATTGGTCATATAATATGACTCTGTCAAGTCTAAAAGAGAAGATGGTATGGGACATATTTTATAGATTACTACTCGAAAAGCACTATGATAAGAACCATGCTTATTCAACTTAGCTAGAATGGTCATGGGGTTCTATATGGGACATAATACTATGGGTTCTAATGAGTATTTATAATTAATTCCAAGGTCAAGGTATTGACATGGTGCTAACTAACTCTGAAGGAGAAAATAACCAATTAGTCATGGGGCATAAATATGCTACTCTCATCTATATTGGTTTCAGAACAAGTTGACTAGATGGTCAAAGGTTCAGTATGATGGGAAAGGAAATAAAGTGTCCACCCTCTGGGTGTTATGGTCCCTAGATAATAACCCTTGTCATGGTTTGATCCTCATGCTAGAATATGTGGAAGCAAATGAGGGTAATTGACTCCATAGAATGGCATCTCAATGGGATTTGGTCGATCTCGTCCACTTGGGTGACTAGATTTAGTAGTATTGAACCCAAATGTGGTTAACTATGCCTATGCTATATTGTCTAAATTTATATTTAAAGTCATTGGGTGATTTTTATGATGTTAGATTGAAGCAAAACTTGAAAACTTAGGAAAACATTCTTAATGTTAAGTGAGTAAATTTAAAAAAAAAATTATATTATGTTTTTCGTTTACTCTTTTATATGTGCACCCAAGTGAGTAGTACACTTGGGTTGTTGCATATGGTATCAGAGTAGAAATGATTCTAATTTGTAGACTCTGAATGTGAAATATATTAGTCAATATAAACTAATATACTACCTCTTTCAATTATAGGTTAAATGACACGAATGTTGTAAGGTGGGTCCTTAGGAAATCCTACATGAGGCAGGGAGGAGGAATTCACCGAAAGACCTGTAAGGGCACCACAAACTAATTTAAGGCACGACGGTCCTCAACATGAAATAAGGTTAAAAAGGGTTAGTAAAATTTCTCAAAATGAGACTGGGACTAGTGAGGAGGAAGGGAATATTGCAAAGGTTGTGCAATTATTGCACACATATGGAATATCAAAGGGAAGAAATGGCCCAAAAAAACTCACATGGCCCAACAACAAGAATTTATTGTCCAACAAAAGTGGGTCATATAAGACTTGGCTAGAGGGTGAACAACTATATTAGATAGGACAGTGGAAGTGCCAATGGAACTTGAGAGATCCAGTGCCATAAGGGCCAAGATGAGCAAGAAGTTGGACAAAAATCTAAAAAAAGTAGTGATATCTAAGTTTAATGGAAAGGGTGATGGTGAATCAGTGGAAACCTGGTTAAGTGAACAAGAGTCCTAATTTTCTCTTGTGGTTTTATCATCTGAATCAAATACAACATTGGCAGTTATGAATATGACTTAAATAGCCCTAGACTGGTGGAAATATTATAAGAAATGGCATGAAGTAGAAGTTGTTGACCTTAAATGGTAAGAGTTTGTCAAGGAATTTAGAAATAGATTTTTGACAAGGCAATATTATATAGATAAATATGAGGAATTCTAAAATTTATGATAGTATACCATATCAGTTTGGGATTACCACCAAAATTTTTTACAGCTACTAAAATATGCATCACAATATGAATGCCACAAAGAAATGAAAACTCATAAATTTATTTTGGGATTACATCCTAGAATCATGATAGTCGTAAATATACATAATCCTATCATTTTGCCTATTGTATTTCATTTGGCAAGAAAAGAGGAATCTAATCAAGAAACAAGAAAGACATATTTTAACTATCAAAAGCTATCTAAAAAGGAAAAATATGAGCTCAAAAATGAAAAATTTTGGCTTTGTGAAATGGGAGAATAAGCAAAATAAGAAACCCAAGGGAGGATATCAGAACAAGAAAAATGACAAAAATAAATACAATTACCAAGGTGGTAAAGTTAAGAAGGATGCTAAGGAATTTTTCAAAATAGAGGACCAGAAACAAACAGGTCAAGAAAAGGTAAGGGAGACCACATTTATGAAAAAAAATGAGAATAAGAACAAATAAAATAGAGCTCCACCAAATGGATGCTATGTATGTAAAGGATCTCATAATACTAATAAATTTCCCCTCAAAGCTGATTTTCGATTGAAAGGCCTAGAAGAGGCTAGCCACATGATTTATGCAGCCATGGGTAGTTCTAAACTCAATGGTCAAATTACTTATTTCTTAATGAATGGTAAATATTTTGATAAAAGCGTGTCAATTTTGATTGATAGTAGGTCAACTAATAGCTTTATCTCATCTAGATTAGTGAGGGATTTACTGATTAGAACTGTATTTTTAGCCAATGGTTGGAAGATAGAGTATGGCTCAAGGTAATTCTACCATGTTAACCAATACCTATTTCACCCCCACATATCCTTGCCATAAGGAAAGACCAATAAACATCTATATATGGCACATTTTCATGTGTTTGATATCATTTTAGGAGTTGATTGGTTAAAGGTACATAAGGTTCTTCTAAATTTTGAAGAGAGATGAGTGGAATTATTGGATAATTTTAATACAAGGACTAGAGTTTATTGTGATCGAAGAGAATCTAAACCATATATGTTATCTGCAATGCAGTCAAAAATATTATTAGGAAGAGGGGTATGATCTTCCTAGCTAATTTGAATAGAAGAGAAGAGACTAAAGATGAATCTAATCTCTTCCAAAAATACCTAGTGTTGGGTACATTCAAATATGTATTCCCTGAGGATCTACTAGGATTACCTCCTCAGAGGGAATTTAATTTTTTAATAAATTTTTTACCTGATGTTGCCCCAATTGCAAGATCACCATATATAATGACACACAGATATGTAGGAGCTCAAAATGCAACTTCAATATTTGCTATAAAAAGGGCTAATAAAACCTAGTGTGTCACCTTGGGGTATTCCTATCTTGTTTGTTAAAAATAAAGATGGTACCTTATGGATGTGCATATATTATCAAATTCTAAATAAGGTTATTATTAAGAATAGGTATTCGTTACTAAGAATTGATTATTTGTTTGACCGATTGAAAGGAGCAACCATATTTTCTAAAATAAACTTGAGATATGGATATCATCAATTAAGGATTCAAGAGGAAGACACTTCTAAAACAATATTTAGAACAAGGTATGGATATTTTTAATTTACTATATTACTTTTTGGGCTAGCCAATACCCCAACCGCATTCATGAACCTTATGAATAACATTTTTAGAGAGCAACGGGATTGGTTCGTACTTGTATTTTTGGATGATATTTTGATCTACTCCCAAAGCAAAGAGGAGCATGATTAGCATATGAGAAATGTGCTTAATATTCTTAGAAAAAATCAATTATATGGAAATTTAAACAAATGTGAGTTTTATACTCCACAAGCACAATATCTTGGACATATTGTCTTTGTAGAGGGAATCGTAGTATAGTCTAAGAAGGCTAAAGAAATTATGGATTGGCCAACACCTACTAATTTTTCATAAGTGTGATTTTTTATAGGAATTACAAGATATTATAAATAGTTTATCAAAGGGTTTTCAAGAATTTCTCAACCCATTACAAACCTCCAAAGGAAAGAGAAAAGTTTCAAGTGGTTAGAGTAGTGTGAAGAGGTTTTTTAGGTCTTAAAATAAAGGTTAATGACTAAACCTATCCTAAAATTACCTGATTCTAAAAAGCAGTTTATAATTTGTACAGATGCATCAATTGAAGGGTTAGGTGGGGTTTTGACCCAAGATGATGCAGTGATTGCATATGAATCGAGGAAACTTAAGAGGCATGAGGTTAATTATGCCACTCATTATTTAGAGTTAGAAGTGGTAGTGTATGCTCTAAAATTTTGGTGACATTATCTATTGGGAAAACCATTTGAGCTAAAGACAGATTATAAGAGTCTAAAGTACATCTTTACCCAACACTTATTGAATGCCATGCAATGATCCTAGATAGAATTTTTGGTAGAGTGTAATTTTGACATAGAATACATTAAGGGTAAGGAGAATAAGGTCACTAATTATTTAAGTAGTAGATGACGTATTACCACAATGAAAAAATACCAATATGATCTATTACATAAAATTAAGATATGGCAAAAAAAATATGAATTTTTCAATCATGTATTGGTCAGGATGGGCAGAAACCTGACAAGGACATAGATTATGTGTTCATATGTGATATTCTATTTTTTAGAAATAGGTTGGTAGTTTCCAATTTGGGAGGATTGAGAGAAAATATCATTAAGGAGGCACATAATACTCTTTATTCTACACACCCACGAGGGACAAAAATTCATGAAAATTTGAAAAAAATCTTACTACTGACTAGCAATGAAGAATGAAATTACCAATTATGTGGTAAAAATTTTGGAGTACCAAAGAGTGAAGGAAGAGAACCTGCATCCAGTTGGAAAGCTATATCCAAATGAGATACCCACACAAAAGTGGCAAGTAGTATCAATGGATTTTATAGTGGGATTGCCTAAAACAAGATTTAAGCATGATGCAATTCTAGTAATTATGGATAAATTAACTAAAGTCACACATTTTATACTAGGCAATTTTCAATATGACACAAACATCATAAAAAGTAAGTTTTCCAGAGAAGTGGTAAGACTGCACGGTTTTCCAAAAATTTAAATCTTTGATAGATATTATCATTTTACTTTTGAATTTTGGTAGGTACTACATAAAGCATTAGGGACCAAATTGAATATCAGTATTGCTTACCATCTAGAGACATATGGATAGACTAAGAGGATCAATCAAGTACTTGAGGATACATTAATAATGTACTGCATGGATCAGCACACAAAGTGGGAAGACTACTTATACATAATAGAATTTGCTTATAACAATAGTTACCATGCATCACTAGGTATGACACCTTTCAAAGTCCTATATGGGATATAGTACAAAATTATCTTTTCTTGGGATAATCTAAAATATCGGGTAGTGATCGGATAAAAAATGGTAAAAGAAATAGAAGAGCAATTAAAATGAATTCAGTAGAAGCTGAAAGAGGCTACAGACTGCTAGAAGAGCTACACGGATCTCAAAAGAACATCGAAGAAATATTCTATGGGAGACAGAGTATTCTTAAGGGTGAATCCAACTAAAATTTCAATAAGATCTTCCAATTTGGACTCTATATACGTGGGTCCAATTGAGATTGTAGCTAAGATAAGCCCTATTGCATACAAACTAGCTCTACAACCAAGCTTATCCAAAATTCATAATATCTTTCTTGTGTCCCTTTTCATAAAATATATTATGATCCTACTCATATTTTGGATGTTTCCAACTTGTAGATGACTGATCCATTAAATATTGAGGTTTGACATGTACGTTTGCTTGGCTTTCGAACCAAGAATTTGAGAAAAAAAGCATAGAGCAATGTATGGTCCAATGGGACCACTACTCGGATAAAAATGCTACGTGGGAAGACGTAGCAGATATGTAGTGGCAGTTTCCTTATTTGTTTGAGTAGATGAATATTTTATCATTAACCATTTTTTATAATTTTGTGATGTGTATAAATACATATGGCTATGGAATTGGAACCTGAGTAGTGTACAATGTGTTTGTAAAGTTACTAAGTAGGGTAAATATTTTTGGTATTGCTCAATGAAATGTTTTGGACCATATGATGGGTATGTTTAGCTAACTTTATTATGACATAACTATGATGTGATTATATGCCAACCATGAGAAAATGTGATGTGATTTTTATAATGATAAATATAAATGCAATACTTGATGCTAAATGGAAAAACAATTGCTTGAGTATTTTTTTTGGTCAATGTAAAAGATATGAATATTCTAAAGGATTTCTTTTGCTTAACCTGGTTTGAAAACACAAGGATTGTGTTTGTTCTATGTGGTGGAGGATGTAACTACCCTCTTCGCATGGTTTATGGATGAAAGTAGAAAAAGAATAAACTTACCTTTTTCTTGTGAAAACATGGTACTACTGACAAATATTGTGAGTGCAAGATAGTTGCAAGGTGTCCATGAAAGGAAATAAGCCAGGAGAAAAAGGTAAGAAAGGGAAGTGATGATTCAGCTCGTGAGCACATGGAAACTCATGCTTTACATATCCTTTAGGTGCATTGCAAAATTACATCTTTACGTGAGTTAATTTTTTTTGAATGTTGCTTGCTAGCATGGAATGGGAAATGCTTTTACGTGGAAATGACAATGAGAGCCACTTTCTTTATTTGTTTGTATGCGTGTGCTATTGGAGTTTTATTTTTTAGAAAAATGGTGAAGGTCTTCTACGTGATAAAGCCTATATTATAAATATTATTTTATTTTTAAAAATAAAAATAAATTGTTCCATGTGTAGTAAGCTACAATGTTAATAATGTGTTGTGTTAAAAATGCAATGGTTGACCATAACAATTTGATTATATATTAAATCAAATATTAGTAAAAAGTATGCTTGTGAAACACACTCCTCAATGGTTAATGTTGAGCATAAGCCAAAGTAGTGAATTTTTCTAAATGGATATGATTTCTCATGATTAAGTATGAAGTGGTGGGGAGGAATCCTGGTCACTTGGCACAGTGCATGAAGAGACAAAGGAAAGAATTACCGAATGCATCTTTTAGTGGAGGAGGAAAGCGTATGGAGTGATAATTCGAAGGGAAAAAAAATGAAAGGCATGACAACCAAAGTGAATAAGGGTAAAAACGAAGAAGAAAGCAAAAATACTAGAGAAGTGGAAAATGTGCACTTTCAGGTTGGTTATATTGTTTTATTTCTTACTGATTGTGTTTTTAATAAAAAATAATAAGGATAAAATGTGTGGCTTTCTTGTGGTAGCAAATTTATTCATTTTGAGTCACTTGTGTTGAATTTTTTAGAAGAAATGATAAAATTGCTATGTTTTTGTTTTGAAAATGATGTCTTTCTTGTGTGATGGTAAGAGAAAATTCATGTGTATGTGTTCTGAAAATGATGACACCCCTATTTAGTGGTAAAAGGAAACAATATGCTATTTAAATGTTTTGAAAAGTGGTATGATGAGTATGGTGTTACTGTGTTGCAAAAAAAATTTTGGTTGATTAAAAAGTGAACTATTTTTGAACCTTGTGTTTCCTTTGAATAATGAAACAATCTAATTGAAAAAAAATGATTTCATGAAAAAGTGTCAGAATGGTTGTGGGTGGTAGTTAAGAAGAAATATATTTGGAATTTTGTGAGTTATATCTTGAGCAAGGGGATTTGTAGTTCTTTTGAATGATAAAATGACATTATAGCATGTATGTACGCATAATAATAGTATATAATTTTGTTTTACCCGTATTTGATCTCTGTTGGTGCCCTCAAACTATCGAAACTCCTTTGTTTTGGTTGTTGACCAATTGTTCAACTAGATGATGCCTTGTATAACTAACAAAGCAAGTTGAATATACGAAAGCATGAAAGGAGGAACCTAAGTGCTTGTAAAGGAACGATCATAGGCAATGAGCTCACTGAAGAATCAATATTGATTACCAATAATGCAGTTGAAAGTGAGGTTTTGTTACCCGGTTTCAAAACTAAATAGAAACTTACAACATCAAATTCCTTGTAATGCAACATTGGAAAGAAGTTGAACATTACATAGTTGGGTGATGGAAAACTTGTCCATATTAAATGGGAATGGTCTTGTGTAGATTGTGTCTTCCCTATATTTATTGTGTATAAGTATTTATGTCGTATTCTCAGGCAATATGAAAAGTTGGAAAAAAATAATAAAATATTGTCTGTCTTGCATTTTGATTAGATTGCTTGAGCGAATAGAATTCTTGCTTTCTCAATGACGATGTTTAACAATGGAACACTACATGAATATTCTATAGATTCAAATGTGTTGTGATATTTTAAATCGTTAACTTAGCTAGTGTAACTAGCATGCCATAATAGTTTTTTGAAAAGAATTGTTTAACTACATACTTATGAGAAAATGGGCATTCACAATGACAGTTAGTCAAACTATTATACTTTTCCTTAAATAAAGATGTCTTACATTTAGTTGAGAGTGTAGGATTTGTATTTGTAGGGGAATTATTTGTTCAAGACTCATGTGTTTAACAATAATGAAATATTTTTTGAGGAAACTGAATGTATTTAAAAACTATGATATTATGAACTACTTTGGCATTCAAATTCAAACCATTTAGAAAAGTAGTAAACAAATGGTTTCCTTTGTTTTTAGAAAACATGGTTAATTACAAACGAGTATGTTATTGCTAGCTCACTGTTGTTTAGTGAAATGATTTGCTTTACAAAATTAGTGAATGTAATACCTTAAAACTTAGACAACTTGACTTTATTTGTGTTCACACTTTTCTTTAAGGCATCTACTAACACTCAATAGTTGATATAGACTACTCATCATATCCTATATTTATTTAGCTATCTCTCTTCTAGTATCCTCTATTTTCTTATCAGTATCTCTATTATGTTTATCTATCTAATAAGCAAGAGATTTTGTAAGGGTAGTCATGTATGCAACTATTATTTTCATGTGAATTGGGAAAGGGGTGGGACATTTAGGAGACTTGAATCATGTTTGCTCTTTGCATTCATGCCTAATTTGGTGTAATTACCATATTAATTGACAATCATGGTAAATCGTAATGTTCACCATAAGTGATGAATTTAGATGATCCTAGAACATATTTGGACCTTATGACATATTGATAGGGTTCATTATAATCATTATTTGGATCCACCTCCTCCTCAAAATCTAATTCTTATTCCTATTAGTCAAATATTTGATTAGGACATCATTATTATGACAAATGAAGAAGGAATAGACAACATTATTTTTATAATGAATGATCCAAATCCTCTTTTAGTTATGAAATCTACTTCTTATTATACCTAGTAGTCATTTCAAATCCCTTGGAAGAAGCAAGAAGGTCCATAAGGGGAAGCAAATTAATTACTCAAAGGAAAATAGAGTTTTCACGAACTTTTTATCCTCAAGAAAGGAATCTATAAAAACTTCTCAAAACATAGCAAAATATATTTTAAAAACCATAAAGAAAGAGAAAAGATATGGTGGGACCAACTAGCTTACATCAAAATGTAATTGCTAAAAGAAAACCTATAGCAACTAGCCTACTAAAAACTAGGGGTTAAAAATGGAAGATAAAATTCTTAGAAGAGGGTTCTCATTGGATTCACCAATAGTTTTACAAAAAAAATGAATATCTCATACAATTACAAGAGGAAAAAAGGGAACATTTCATGGAATTACTATAAGATATATCAATATACTTTAACCAAGATAGTAAGGCAAAAAGTATGCAGTAAATTCTAAAAATATCCTAATCTAGGTGGAAATGGAAAGAGAACATTCAAGACATTACTACACTAAGATCATCCCAAAAAATCATATACTAGGTTGAATTCCCATGCAGTAAAACAAAAATTTGACACCTAGAGCATTGAGGACCATAAAATTCACAAATAAGTGTGATAAAGAGCTCACTTCTATAATATTTTGCTTGCAATATCACCAATATAAAATGAGAGATTATACCTACAATGAACATAGAGTATTTTCTATACTTTAGAAATCAGTCCTAGAGCAACAACTTTGATCTTTGGTTATAAATCCTACTAGAGGATTGGAACCTTGGCTTATGATATGTACCTTCTATATCCATTGGGAATTCTTACCACCAATTTCATTCCAACTTAATGATAAAATAATCAATATAATTTTCTTTAAGACTTTGGCAATGATTTTAGCTTTCAATAGTAAATCAAGACTTTTCATGTTGAAATTTTTCCTCACATATTAGTGGATGGTAAATAAATGAAATAATCTTGCATTTTAATATTTGTTATCACTTTGTCAAATCAAATTTTGATGCCTTGTATGAGAGCTAATTATTGGCCTTATTTTTTTGAACCCATAGTCAACCTAATAATTCAAACTAAAGGTAAGATTTCTCCCTACTATAAATTGCCTCTACATCCCTAACCATTCTCAATTTCTTTTTTATCCCCCATGGTATCGTAGTAAGTTATAGTCCATTGTTGATTTGTCCATACTCTTAGCATGAATATAGGATTTTGCATATTTAGAACTTGGATATTTTTCGTAAGTAGTTGAGATTGCAAAAGCTTCTTCCTTAGTTTTCCATACCCTTAGGATGAAGAGGGGCTTTTGCACATTTGGAACTTGTATATTTTCATAAGTAGTTGAAGTTGCAAAAGCTTCTTCCTTTCGTTGAAAACCAAATCATTGGGATAAAATACTTGAAGTTGAAAACCAAGTCATTAAGAAACAATATAGACAATAAAGAATACCATTATTGAAGTTGAAAACCAAATCATTAAAGATAAACAGTAGAATATTTGGAAACCAAGTCATTAAGAAGCAATATAAACAATAAAGATTACCAGTAGCTTTTCTTCATAAGTAATGTGGCACTTTCCTTCTTTTTGTTCATATATTACTTTGGAATTTTTATTTACCCATATAGAATAGTAGTCACCCTTTTTTAGGTACGTAACAACAACGCACCTTCTCATATAAACTAGAAAAATAATAATTTAGTATTAGATGTTGTAAACTAGAAAAATAATAACTTAACCTTAGATGTTGGTGGGGGCCGCGCGAACGCGAGCCCCCTCTGCCACAAATTATGACGTGCACTCTCCACAATGGGAGATGCTAGGCAACGCCCCCTCCCAACGTGCAATGGAGGTGCCTTCCCTAAGCCATCGGCCTTCCTGTTCACCGATTAACCCCGCCCAGGTAAGTATGCCTTTCATCTCCCCCATTCCCTATTCTTATTCTCTCCCTTCTCACGCCCACCTCCACAGTGCAACAATGTGGACTAACTTCTATTTTATTTTCATAGCAGAGCAGATAGGATTATAATGGGGATGTGAAATAGAATAGATAGATTATGAAAGAAAGGACCAACCAGAGCACTTTGGGATAAGTACTAAGAACGCATAATAAGGTTGGTTCGTTCGTTTCAGAGGATTCAAGGATCTCAAATGCGCACTACGTAACTAAACGGTAAGCCAATACCTACACGAAGAATCTTAAAGAGCGCCATTTGCATATATTAGAATGATGTTTTGGAAACCAGCTGTTTTTCATCAATTGCATGTTAAAAATTTCTTCAACAGAATGCATCATGACAGGAAATATGAAAAAAAAAAAAGAAATTCAACAGAATGCATCATGACAGGAAATATGAATAAAAGATCCCACCTTAATAATTGTTGGAAAGTTTTTGATTGTCATTTTATTAGTTTAATTGGTTAGATTCCTTAATATTTTAATATTATAAGGAGATGTAGTTACTAATAAAGAGGAAAAAAAAACAAACATATTAAGCACTCTAATGTTACAATGAAATATTACCGAAGATGCTCATGGTATGGAAATAACTAATATATTAACTAAAAGCAATTGAACCAATTATACCAGTTCCTAGCTTGCCAATATGATTGTAAACATGGTGTATGGTGTACTTATATTCTTATGAGATATATATACTCCTTCAATAGGTATTGCTTTAAAACATGGTAGCATGTGCTATGAAAAATACGTTTTCCTTTGATGGTGAAAGTGAAGTATCATGCTTTGCCATACATATAATTTGCATGTACACCATATACATATAAAAATATAAGTTATGTTTGAATAGTATGATATTTCTGTGGAGTAATTTCTTTTTGCATCTCAAGTTAAGGCAAGAAAGTAATCGAAGTGTTTGCCAATTTGCATCAAGGTGTTTACTCATGCAAGGATTATTTTTTCTTACCCACTTTGCCGTCACTTTGGAAAAACACTAATAATAGCATCTACTTGTCAACATTGGACAATTTTTTAATCATTTTTATTTGTAATGTTCACAGAATCACACTTTTAAACGAAGAAAAGGACAATGGACATGCTTCTACGAAGAACTACAGGATCACACTTATAAACGAAGAAAATGACAATGGGTATGCTTCTACGAAAATATTTTGGCTTAGCCTTTGTTATGGTATAATTGAAATGAACTTTCTTCTTTGTAATTTAAATTCAGATTACCAAAATCAAATATTTAAAAAAAATCCAAACGCCTCTTCCCTCCTCATAAACTTCAAACAAATTTTTAAGCGGCTTCTCTACAAAGGGAAGCAACTATATTTAAAAAAAAATAATAATAATAATAAAAAAACTCATTTTGTTTTCCTTCTAAACAGAAACCGTCGCCTGAGAGATTCGAACTCTCGCGGGGAAACCCCATGTACTTAGCAGGCACACGCCTTAACCACTCGGCCAAAGCGACTGTTCTTCCAGCATTGTCTTCCAAACATTTTCATGAGGAAGCCACCCATTAACTAGACAATGTAACAAACTTCCACCAGTTTATGGTTATATTTACAAGTTGTATTCTTATCCACTACGTGTACCTAGTTTGCATTTGAAAGAATCAAGATCGAACCTCCATCCACAGTTCAGCAGGTGCTGCAGAGTCACGAACTACTACACAGAAATGTTTAAAAATCAAATGGTATGTTGTCTCAAAACAATCATACAATGCTTGAAAATCAATTTTAGAACATAAACCCTTATGAGCAATCATTGTGCCTAATGCCTCCGAATTCAAAACATTCCTTCAGCACGGCGAAATTTTTACTTAGTCTGGGTGCATGTAAACCCATAGTTGTCCCATAGTTATCGTTTTGTCTGTTCGTTTGAACTACAAATCCTTCTGTAGGTTGTATGAACTATTTTATTGATATGAGTTTGTAGCATGTGCACAGTTATCTTTTTGCACTGATGTTAGTTTGTAACATATGCAACTGGTAGTTATCTTATCTTGTGTGTTTGGTTTCATCTCTTCTATATCTTTAATATTAAATTATTATTTTAATATATATAATTTATATAATTTTTTTTTTTATATTTAATATTTTTTTTAAATAATATATTTTTTAAAAAATAAATAATTATTGAAAAAATATTTGCTTCAACCTTAAATATTTCTCACATGTAGACTTTTACACCAAAAGAACATTAGGGCACTAAATAACATGCTGCATGGTGAATTTTAAATCTAAAAGAAAGAATATTAAAATTTCTGCTTGATTTAAAAGTCATATCACTTAGAGCTTAGCTAGTTTTAGTTTACAAACGTATTATAATATATTTTATATGTTTATATTTTTTGGTAGGTTAATAAATTAAACCGGTTTTGAAAGGTCTTCAAAATCTTGTTACATATGGATAAAAAAGTATTTATAATAAGTTCAACGACCAAATAGAGGGAAAACATCTTGCAGGCAGTCATAAACAACACTATGAAAGCAAGATTGGGAATGCAGTTCCAGGGGATAATCCCACCCAACAATAACAAAAAATAGCAGTGGACTAGCACTGTCATCAACCTTGAGTGCTGGTTGTAGTAGCTTCATTACCTACCACCTAACTAGTAAACAATAGTTTGAATTGAGAATGGAGCTTGTCCATCACCTTAGTGATCTAAAGATTGAGCATCCATGTTGCCTTTGCCGAATTTTCTACTGCATATAGGTTGGCCATGGAGGATGCTATCATGTAGAGAATCAAGTTTTGCATTGCATGCGTGGAATATTCTCCCATTGTCTTAGATTCACTATTGGGCCTAGCCAAATTTGGCTTGTTGGGACTCTCATCATGGGTAACCTTTGGAAACAGACTGTTAGTCTTTTGCATTTTACAACTTTGCATGGGAATTTCATCATGGGTGACCCTTGGAGGCAGACTGCTAGCCTTTCACTTTTTACAACTTTGTTTGGGAGTGCTTTTTGCAATGAAAGGGTCATTGTCCTTTTTGGCCTTAGAATTCCTTAGGTATCGATGCCAAAATTCATGCACAGAGAGGGGAGAGTCTTGGCCAGGTAGCTATGAGGGAATAATGTGCCAAATGGCACTCAACCCTTTTACATGGATTTTCCTACATAATACCTCCAAGAAGGAGATTATAACTCCTTTGAATATCTTTCTCCTTAGCTTGCATTAATTTCTTGAATAACAAGCAATGTTTTTTCTTCTATAGGTAATTCGTGAGCCACCTTGGATCTTTGGACAATGATGAGATAACTCTCTTACTATCCTTTGTTGATGCTACTCCGAACGTAGCATTCATTTTCCTTCTATACACTTATACCTTCATTGTGCTCGATGTTCACAATGATAGAGGTGAAGCTTGATGCTTCTAAATGCTGAAATGTGCTCTATATTTTATTTTACGTAGATAGATTTTTCTTCCTTGCTATGATTTACGTAAATATTCATGATATATTTCCTTTGGTTTCTTTTGCTTACGTAAATAGCCTTTGAAGGCTTATTGTCATTTACGTAAAACTTCTTTTGTCTATAGGTTCGATATTGGAGAGAATGCCCTTTCGGTGTTGGAGAACGCTCGATCCTTTCGTCCTTCATTTGGGTACCTTTTTCCTTGCACCTGGTGTGCCTATTATGGTACCTTTAAATCTGCACCTTTCCCTGCATTATATGTATTGTAGAAGTGCAACACCATGTAACCTTTACATGTATATAGAACTTTTTTATTGCACCTTTTCCTTGCACTCTTTTGCATGTCTAAAATTCTTATTCATGTAGCAGATTGATGAGTGCAAAATAAGGGTTTTAAGGATGTCTCTTTGGTTAGAATACTTACCATTTTTCTTGGATGATTGATGGTGAATCTAAGCCTTGCAAATGATGTAGAACAAAATATTTCTTTTAGTTGCATTAACCCTAAGTGCTTTGGATTTGAGACTCACCAAGTCTCAATCTTAGAAGCTTATTTTTGGTTAGTTATTTTTTCTTTGCTTGTACTAACCAATTTTAGTGGCTTCTATTTGCCACCATGAGTTGCAAGATTCTATGCTTTAAAAGATTCTTTAGATACTTGATCCAAACAATATTTTGTAGCCTTTATTTCAAATCATAAAACTAATTTCTATTGAGAGTAATAATAGTGCAAATATATCTAACAAACTCTATTTTTAATGCACTAATAGATTACACCTTCTCACTCCAATCTACTCTCAAGAAAATGTACTTAATCAATTCACTGCAACTAATCAAGAATAATCTCAAATGAACCTTCAAGATTTATTTTGTAAATTTATTACAAGCAATATATTAGGAGATAGTCTTATTTTGCTTTCCAAAGTAGATAATAGGCTAGTTGATAGATATTTAAAATTTTGAAATCTAATCAACTCCTAATGTGCAAATGAATTTTAAAAAGAATATTTCTTATTTCATATTTGAATATTGTAATACAAATCTCCTTTTTACAACTTTAATTAGGATGAAGGCGTTTTAATAAATTTGATAAGTTATTCATCTAATGAATCTACTTGCATCGATAGTTGCTTATATTTTTTTGAGTGCTTTTGTAGCTCCTTTTTTTTCTTGTATAGAGCATGTAGATCTTAGTGCCTAAGAACACCAATTTGCTACCTTGAATAGGATCTTGCAACTCTTTGTAGATTATTTTGAACAATTTCTTCTTCATCAAATTGATGATCTCGAACTTTCTTTCATGAGCCTAAGATTTGGTGACTTTGATCTCCTCTTGTAATCTCATCCTTATACTATACATTTGGAGAAGTTTGTATCTCTGAATTAGTGACCTCTCTCTGTAGGAGGTAATATTCAAATCTCCTAGATTTGATAAGCACCTTCTGCCTTCAAGTCTTCTTGTCAAACTCTAAATTCAAGCAGAAACTTTTCCTCAAGATTCTAAATATCTTGAGGTCTTCACTGACTTCTTCTCTACTCATATTTGGTACTCCTTGCCAAATTCTCATCCTCTTAGGCTTGTTTTTAGATGGCGATAATTATCCCAAGTTCTTCACTATCAAGGGCTTATCCTTGGTAGTGTATTTCTCCAGTGAGTTCTCCTTTAAGTATTTCTTTAGCAAGGCTCTCCTAGCATTTTACTAGATGCTCATCGAGACCTAGTCAATTCTTTGATCTTGCAACTTCTTCTGGTTTACCTAGATATATTATCTTCAACCTTCTACTTCTATAAGTATTGGTGTTGATATCTTCTCCTGGATCTTTGATTCTATTGCTTCTAGATACAAGTAGGACTCTCCTAGTTATTTTTCTTCTTTCTAGTCTAGAAGTTTTTCAATGATATCTCCTGATCTCTTTTGCTTTAGGTACTGGATTGATTTGAAAAAGACTTTTCTTCATAACTTTCTTGTAGGAATCTTTCTTGACTTACTGGATCATCTTTACCTGTAACAAAAATATTAGTACTAAAATATTCTTTTTAATAGGATCCTTTCCTTTATAATATTCTTCAAGATAAAATACATCTAAGGTATTTTCAGTATCAAGGCTTATGTGGCCTATTCTTCAATATCAAGGCTTTTATGGTCTATTCATCAATATCAAGGCTTTTATGGTGTGTTCTTAAATATTAAGGCTTCTATGGCCTATTCTTCAATATCAAGGCTTCTATGGCCTATTCTTAAATATCAAGGCTTTTATAGCCTTTTCTTCTGGATCAAGGCTTCTATGGCCTTTTCTTCTATATCAAGGCTACTATGGACTTTTCTTCATTTGAATTTTTTCAATCTATCAATTGAGATATCCTATCTCTGGACTTCACGATGATTCTTTTCTAGAAGATTCTTCTAAAGTATTCTCCTTTTTGGAGCAACTAATATTTGTACTATGAAAGCACTATGAACTTTGTACAATGAATTTGAGGTCTCCGATATTTCTATTTTAGGAGGTTTCCCAATCATCTGAGTATTAACAACCAAAAATGAAGGAAACTTTTAGGTAAGTATTTCTAGATCTCTTAGCTTCACTAGTTGATTCATCAATCTAGTGGATCAAATACTGAGTTCTAGTCTTCACGAGTTTTTCTTCAAATCTATGGAAAGACTCTAACCCTATGCAATCTCAATATTTTTAAAACTAAGATTTCAATCCTCACTTGTAACTCTCCTTATCTACCACCTAGACTCTTCTGAGACTCTCTCTGGACTTCACCATGATTCTTTTCTAGAAGATTATTCTAAAGTATTCTCTTTTCTGGAGCAACTAATCTTTGTACTATGAAAGCACTGTGAACTTCGTGCAATGAAGTTGAGGTATCCTATATTTCTATTGTAGGAGGTAGCCCAATCATCTGAGTATTAACTCCTTGTAATGAAAGAAACTTTCAAGTAAGTATTTCTAGATCTCTTAGCTTCACTAGTTGATTCATCAACCTAGTGGATCAAATACAAAGTCCTAGTCTCCACAAGTTTTTCTTCAAATCTATGGAAAAGACTCTAGCCCTATGTAATATCAGTATTTTTAAAACTAATATTTTAGTCGTCACTTGTAACTCTCCCTAATTCTACCACCTAGACTCTTTTGAGAAATTTTAATAGTGATTGGTTCAATAGCATGACAGGTTCTGAAAAAACTAAGGATCAAATATTAATGGTGGTTTTTGTATAAGCCTACTATGGCTTGATCTACCATAGCTCTAATACCACTGTTAGATTTTGATACCACATACATTACGAGATACCAATCATAAGATGCAGAAAGAAATAAAATAGATCTATGAGATGATTGGAATATGCTATAAAGAGAAATGAAAAAAATATTACAATAGTAGCTAAGGAGAAAATAATCACTCTATAATATATGCTACTGATCCATGAGGGACCTCTAAGCTTATAGCTCGTACACACTACCCTAATAACTATATACCACACACTAACTATGATACTGCTCTATGATGATTTATAATTATTAACATCTATGACCATTATATAGGAAGATAAGTTCCTTGGCCAACACTCTATCTAGTTGTACAAGTGGTCACATTGCACGTTACAACTTGCACATTGACACTTGTGCATTTGTTACATTGCATAATGTAACAATCCCAAATTACCAACCAAACTTGAGATAGATATTTTATTGTACATGTCTAATATGTCAAGTTTTATGACCAAGTATGTTTGGATCAACATCAAGCAAGGTAGTAAGTGACTGAGAGGATTATGACATGATTAGTGTCAAATCTTGTGATAGGAGTGACCAATTCCTATCTAACCTTACATCCCATCATGATAGGTATGATCTCCTTGGTTTAGCTATTTCTATCTCTTATTTCATTAGGAAGTTTAGTTTCTTAACCAATTGAATGTAATTTCATTTTTACTTCCTAAGTCTATTGTTCGTATTGGAATACCATGCATGTATTATTTGAATAATACATAGAAATTACTCTACTCACATTAAGACTTTCACTTGATTCAAAGTATAAGCCATTACATCATAATAAAAGATATATCTGTTGGAAAACATAAAGGTATCAATTATTATAACCTCAAGATTAATCATAATCCATTCTCATCCATGGAACATTGTTTGTTAACAAAATATTAAATCATATAACATTCTAGAAATCAACTTATAAGAATATAAATACATCATTCCATTGGAAAGAAAATAACGATTAGTTTTCCATCATATTCAATATCCATCATCTAACTAATCATAATAGAAAGCAATTATGACATTCATGGATAAAAATAATTACAAACCACAATTAGAGGTACACAATATATACCTTGGGAACCCTCATGGGGAATAAAACCAACCTCCAAAATATGTTTCTCCTCTCATTTCATAAACTAAAATTTCCTTAAATACAAGTATAGAAAATCATCCCACAGATCTAAATCAAATATACAATTAAAGTAATTAATTCATTTCTTTTACAAATCATGATTCAAATAAGGAAATGCCTCATTTCCTTTCTCTAAGCCATCAATACAATACATAAAAAGCTCACAAACTCTTATATCTACATGTTTATGAATGATCATCAAATTCACATTAAGGATAAATTTCATCAATTATCGAAAGGGAACCCCATAATTCTCTCGAGAAGACATAAAAATTACTCTACTCACATTAAGACTTTCACTTGATTCAAAGTATAAGCTATTACATCATAATAAAAAGGGCATCCATTGGAAAACATAAAGGTATCAATTATTATAACCTCAAGATAAATCATAATCCATTCTCATCCATTGAACATTTTTTGTTAACAAAATATTACATCATATAACATTCTATTAATCAGCTTATAAGAAAGTAAATACATCATTCTGTTGGAAAGAAAATAACAATTAGTTTTCCATCATATTCAATATCCATAATCTAACTAATCATAATAGGAAGAAAGTATGACATTCGTGCATAATAATAATTGCAAACCACAAGTAAAAGTACGTAGCATATACCCTAGGAACCCTCATGGAGAATAAAACCAACCTCCAAAATATGTTTCTTCTCTCATTTCATAAACTTAAATTGCCATAAATAAAAGTATATAAAGGCATCCCATAGATCTTGTTGGACATTTTGAGTCCCTAAGCTAAAAGTTGTCATTGATGTCAAAAGGACCTATGTAAGTAAGCACTATGATTTTGCTCCACAAAGAGCTTCATGAGAAGCAAAGGTTTTGATCAAAGGTTCTAGAAGGGATGCATGGCATTTGGTTCCAAAAGGAGCTTCAAGGGAAGCTTAGCAAAAGGTTTTTATGAAAACCAAGGAAGGCAAGGAAAGGTTTTATTTAAAACCAATGGATGGCATATTTGAAATGGGTTTTTCTTAAAACCCAAGTTGGATTTTTGTTTCATCGAAAAAGGTGCCCCGATGATGGAGAAATTTAATTTTAAAGGTTTAGTTTAAATTTTAATTTATTTAAAATTTAAATTTAAATTTTAAAATTAAATAAAAGGTTTTTCCCTCCTTTCTTATTGGCACCACCGACGTCATGAGGGCAATGTTAAAAGGGCCGACGTATTCGCATTGAAGGATGGCTTATATAAATAAGCCAAAGGTTTTCCATTTAATAAACCTAAGGAGTGTCGCATGATTTTCGAAAACCCAAAGTATTTCTGCATCCGAATATTGCACAACAAATTTCGTGGAGTGTGACGTGGGCAGTCAAGTCATGGACGATCAAATTTTTGGTGCCTTGTGAGGAAAGCGCATGCAGCTTAAGGAAGAGAGTGCCCAAGGCACTCACGTGGGCAGTGTTAGCTCATGCGGCTTAGTTGCCGCTTGGCAGCACGGTGGGAAGAGGTTCGAAATGCCAAAGCCCTTCGAGGGCTCCTTTGAGGTATGCACTCCGACTCCGATATTTGCGGGGGTAAATATTTTAATTAAAATATTTGCTTGCTATGGTTTGATTATGTTTTTGTGGGAGATATAAGGTTGAGCAAGCTTTAATATTTTAATAAGGTTTGATATTTGATTAATGTGAGATATTGCCTAAGAAAGCTTTGTGATTATTTTTGAGTGCAAAAGTGTTGAAAGGAAGGATATAAAATATTTGATTTATTTTATGGTATAAGTGGTTTGTGGAGTGACAAGGTTATGCAATGTTTTGATTTATTTTATTTTATGGTACAAGTGGTTTTAGGAGTGATAAGGAAGTTGTGCATTAATTCTTAAGAAGGTTTTCTAATTAAAAGCCTTGGTGAATATAATTGTGAAGTGGAGTAATGTTGATTATTTTGTGATCTTCTAACCCTTGTGAAGATTGGCAAAAGAATATTGTGATTGTGGCAGATTTCCAAAGAGGCTTCTTCATCTTCATTAAAGGTATGGGCACATTCTCCTATTGATTGATTATGGTGGTTGATTTCTGAAAATATCTTTGGAGTGAAAAGGATTGATTGTGGTTTCCTTTTTGAAAGTGATTGGTTTAATGCTTCAAGGTTTTCTAGATTGAGAGTTGTGATTAAACCTTGTTTTATAAGCATTGTTGTTGGAGCCCATTGGTTGTGCAAAGAACTTGAACTTGAGTTAGAAGAGAACATGAGTATCATTGTTATGTGAGATTTGTTGTTGAGCATTGTTGGAAATATTTTGAGTTGATTGATACATGCTTGGACTAGGGTTTGTGAGAAAGGGTTGTTCATTGAGGTGATTGGTTGAGTTGAGTTGATTGAGCCTAGTCAAGTGGATGCATGTGGTTGTTCAAGTTCCATAAAACAAACTATTCTATATTCTTGATTTGAGTTGAGATTGAGATTTGAGAATAGAACATATAGAGTCTCTAACAATTCTCTTTATGCTTCTATGAGATTGATTTGAGTTGAGATTGGGATTTGAGTATAGAACATATAGAGTCTCTAACAATTCTCTTTATGCTTCTATGAGATTGATTTGAGTTGAGATTGGGATTTGAGTATAGAACATATTGAGTCTCTAACAATTCTCTTTATGCTTCTATGAGATTGAGTTGAGATATTGATTGAGCATTAAGTATAGAACATATTGAGTCTCTAACAATTCTCTTTATGATTCTATGAGATTGGACAAGTTCTGTGTGAGCTTGTTAAGCAGATTTGAGACAAGTATTTGAGAAGGCTTGTGGACTGATTTTGAGTAAGCTTTTGTGGAAGCTTGCTATGCAGATTTGAGCAAGTCCTAGAGAGGACTTATTGAGCAGATTTGAGCAAGTCCTAGAGAGGACTTGTTGAGTAGATTTGGACAAGTTCTATGTGGACTTATTGAGCAGATTTGGATAGGTTCTATGTGGACATATTGAGCAGATTTGAGCAGGTTCTGTGTGGACTTGTTGAGCATATTTGGACAAGTTCTAAGTGAGCTTGTTGAGAAGATTTGGATAGGTTCTATATGGACCTATTGAGAATATTTGAGTAGGTTCTGTGTGGACCTATTGAGCAGATTTGGACAAGTTATGAGTGAGCTTGTTGAGAATATTTGAGAAGGTTCTGAGTGAACCTATTGAGACAGAGCTTTGGAGGTGACAGAGTATAGAGGATAGAGTCTCAGTGGATAGAGATCCAATAGCCAGGACAATTGAAGATAGATCTGAGTGAGGAGTCTTCAAGTGGAGAGAGATCCACTAGTCAGTGTAGTAGAGAGACAAAGTCTTCTAGAAGATCACTAGCCAAAGCATAAGGGGAAAGAGTTCTCCTATGGAAGAGATCCATGAACTTGAGATTTAGGGGATCAACATCTCCTTTGGATAGAGGTCCATAAACATTGTAATTGGGAAAGATTCCCAAGAGATTATTTGAAAAATATTTAGAAGAAATATTTTCTCTATGGAGGTAGCCCACATTGGGTGAACCACATTAAAATTGGTGTCTCTATTGTGTGTGATGATTTATGCATTGCTTTGGTTATTGCTATTAATATTACCATTTATTATATTGATTAATACTATTTGGGAAAGAAAAGTAAAAAGTGGTCTTATACTGTTCACCCCCCTTCTCAGTATAAGCTTGTGTTCTTCAATTGGTATCAGAGTCGGTTCCTTCGAAAGAAGTTTAACAACTTGAAGGAAGATCCTACAAGAACACAAATGGCAAAGAAAGGCAAGAGTAGAAGCATGAGACACAAGAAGAAAAGAACACCTATGGTCATGAAAGAAAAGGAAGATGAGTTTAATATTTTTGTGTTGGGAGGACAAATGGAAATAGATTCAAGAGATGAATCAAGTAATGGAGAAATATCCAGACTAATAAAGTTTTGTACCAGATGTGGGAACACAGGTCACCATGCAACTTATTGTCCACAAGAATGTTTTGTTTGTGGTCAACTTGGCCATGATGCAAGATATTGTAATGGGTTTAGTAGTAGTGAAGATGAAGATGATATTCTCAGAAATGAAATCCTAGAGATTGGTTCAAGAAAGGATAACAGGGACAATCAAAATAGGTATGAAGAAGAAACTCTACTTTCAATAATAGAAGAAAAAGAAGATGCTTCAGAAAAATAAAAAGGGGAAGCCACTCTTAAGGAGCTTATTGAATTGAAAAGAGAGAATTTAGAATTGAAGGCTCAAATACAAGAAGATGAGAAATGTAAGACAAAGCTTCTACAGGATATCTCTGACTTGAGAGATAAGGTTGAAAAAGCAAGAAGAGTTGAAGAAGGTATGATTAAACAGTCAAAGGCAAAAGAGATAGAATGTGAAAGGCTTATGTATTACTCTTGAAGAAGGGAGAACTCAAGATTAAGGGTTCAAGCTCAAGAAGATGAGAAAGCAAAAGTAAGGTTTCTACAGGAACTCACTAACTTCAAAATCAAAGTTGAAGAGACAAGAAAAATTGAAGAAGGTATGGCCAAAAAATTAAAGACAAAAGATCTAGAGTGTGAAAGATTAGAGCATGAGATAGTTTCACTAAGGATGGAAGTAAAAGGTTCTAAGGAAAAGCTACACAAGTTTGAGGAAAATTCAAAGACCTTGGAAAGGACTATCAATGCACAAAGGTCATCAGTCACCATAACAGGACTTAGTTCTAAAGAAGAACAAGGGAAACAAGAAGCAGAAAAAGGAGAGTCAAGCTCAAACACCAGAAAAGAAGAAGAGTCAAAATAAGTAAGTAAAAGAGAGAGTGAGACCTCTAAGGATAAGTTGGACAATAGAAAGTTCAACAAGGAAAGGAACAATGCACAAGTAAGGAACAGATGGAACAATAATAGAAGAGACTAAGAGACCAATGGGGTCTAGGCAAGGTTTCTTCAATGGAAGATGTTTTTCATGTCATAGGTTTGGGCACATGGCTTCACAGTGCAGGACACATGAAAGACAGGAATATGGGAAAGGACAACTTTTCCATAGGTATTGCTACTCATGTAATGAGTTTGGTCACAAGGCAATGAATTGCAGGGTTCATGACAGAAGAGGATATGGCTTCACTAGGAGAAATCCTAAGATAGTTGCACCTCCAAGGAATAATAACATTAAGTGTTATAAGTGCAATAATGATGGTCACATAGCAAGATGGTGTAGAGCAAATATTCTAGAATCAAGCATGAACAGGAATAGGAATATAGATGAGAACAAGAACAGGAACAGAACATGGATATGAACAAGAACATGAATGTGAACATGAACAAAAATATGAAAAATAATAGAGGTAAGAATAAGAATAGGAACAAGGATGAGAACAAAAAAGAAAAATAAACATGGATGAGAACAAGAACAGGAACAGGAACAGAAGTGATGATAGGAATAGGGATGATGACTTGGAAAGAAATAGTGAGAGGATTCAGAAGACTCACAGAAGAAGAGAGAAAGATAAAGGTACAGATCTATGCTTTCGAGGAGTAGAAATACTCCCACCCCAGAATTAACCACCTCATGTGGAGGTGGGGGAGGGGCTAAGCTAAGAGGCTCATTCTTAGCCCCGAGCCCCAAAGGTGACCCTTTGCCATTGATGTCAAAGGGGGAGAGATTTGTGTATTGGGGAGAGATTTGATATGAGATTTGATATTTGAGAGAGCATTGAGCCAGGGGGAGTAGAAAAGAAGGTCAGGTTTCAGTAAAATGAATATGGGTTGCCATCAATGACAAAGGGGGAGATTGTTGGACATTTTGAGTCCCTAAGCTAAAAGTTGTCATTGATGTCAAAAGGACCTATGTAAGTAAGCACTATGATTTTTCTCCACAAAGAGCTTCATGAGAAGCAAAGGTTTTGATCAAAGGTTCTAGAAGGGATGCATGGCATTTGGTTCCAAAAGGAGCTTCAAGGGAAGCTTAGCAAAAGGTTTTTATGAAAACCAAGGAAGGCAAGGAAAGGTTTTATTTAAAACCAATGGATGGCAGATTTGAAATGGGTTTTTCTTAAAACCCAAGTTGGCTTTTCGTTTCATCGAAAAAGGTGCCCTCGGTGATGGAGAAATTTAATTTTAAAGGTTTAGTTTAAATTTTAATTTATTTAAAATTTAAAATTAAATAAAAGGTTTTTCCCTCCTTTCTTATTGGCACCGTCGACGTCATGAGGGCAATGTTAAAAGGGCTGACGTATTCGCATTGAAGGATGGCTTATATAAATAAGCCAAAGGTTTTCCATTTAATAAACCTAAGGAGTGTCGCATGATTTTTGAAAACCCAAAGTATTTTTGCATCCGAATATTGCGCAGCGAATTTCGTGGAGTGTGACGTGGGCAGTCAAGTCATGGATGGTCAAATTTTTGGCGCCTTGTGAGGAAAGTGCATGCGGCTTAAGGAAGAGAGTGCCCAAGGCACTCACGTGGGCAGTGTTAGCTCACATGGCTTAGCTATCGCTTGGCAGCACGGTGGGTAGAGGTTCGAAATGCCAAAGCCCTTCGAGGGCTCCTTTGAGGTATGCACTCCGACTCCGATATTTGCGGGGGTAAATATTTTAATTAAAATATTTGCTTGCTAAGGTTTGATTATGTTTTTGTGGGAGATATAAGGTTGAGCAAGCTTTAATATTTTAATAAGGTTTGATATTTGATTAATGTGAGATATTGCCTAAGAAATCTTTGTGATTATTTTTGAGTGCAAAAGTGTTGAAAGGAAGGATATAAAATATTTGATTTATTTTATGGTATAAGTGGTTTGTGGAGTGACAAGGTTATGCAATGATTTGATTTATTTTATTTTATGGTACAAGTGGTTTTAGGAGTGATAAGGAAGTTGTGCATTAATTCTTAAGAAGGTTTTCTAATTAAAAGCCTTGGTGAATATTATTGTGAAGTGGAGTAATGTTGATTATTTTGTGATCTTCTAACCCTTGTGAAGATTGGCAAAAGAATATTGTGATTGTGGCAGATTTCCAAAGAGGCTTCTTCATACTTCATTAAAGGTATGGGCACATTCTCCTATTGATTGATTATGGTGGTTGATTTCTGAAAATATCTTTGGAGTGAAAAGGATTGATTGTGGTTTCCTTTTCGAAAGTGATTGGTTTAATGCTTCAAGGTTTTTTGGATTGAGAGTTGTGATTAAACCTTGTTTTATAAGCATTGTTGTTGGAGCCCATTGGTTGTGCAAAGAACTTGAACTTGAGTTAGAAGAGAACATGAGTATCATTGTTATGTGAGATTTGTTGTTGAGCATTGTTGGAAACATTTTGAGTTGATTGATACATGCTTGGACTAGGGTTTGTGAGAAAGGGTTGTTCATTGAGGTGATTGGTTGAGTTGAGTTGATTGAGCCTAGTCAAGTGGATGCATGTGGTTGTTCAAGTTCCATAAAACAAACTATTCTATATTCTTGATTTGAGTTGAGATTGAGATTTGAGAATAGAACATATAGAGTCTCTAACAATTCTCTTTATGCTTCTATGAGATTGATTTGAGTTGAGATTGGGATTTGAGTATAGAACATATAGAGTCTCTAACAATTCTCTTTATGCTTCTATGAGATTGATTTGAGTTGAGATTAGGATTTGAGTATAGAACATATTGAGTCTCTAACAATTCTCTTTATGCTTCTATGAGATTGAGTTGAGATATTGATTGAGCATTAAGTATAGAACATATTGAGTCTCTAACAATTCTCTTTATGATTCTATGAGATTGGACAAGTTCTGTGTGAGCTTGTTAAGCAGATTTGAGACAAGTCTTTGAGAAGGCTTGTGGACTGATTTTGAGTAAAATTTTGTGGAAGCTTGCTATGCAGATTTGAGCAAGTCCTAGAGAGGACTTATTGAGCATATTTGAGCAAGTCCTAGAGAGGACTTATTGAGCATATTTGGACAAGTTATGTGTGGACTTGTTGAGCATATTTGGACAAGTTCTATGTGGACTTGTTGAGCATATTTGAGCAGGTTCTATGTGGACCTATTGAGCAGATTTGGACAAGTTATGAGTGAGCTTGTTGAGCATATTTGGATAGGTTCTATGTGGACCTATTGAGAAGATTTGAGCAGGTTCTATGTGGACTTGTTGAGCAGATTTGGACAAGTTCTGAGTGAGCTTGTTGAGAAGATTTGAGAAGGTTCTGAGTGAACCTATTGAGACAGAGCTTTGGAGGTGACAGAGTATAGAGGACAGAGTCTCAATGGATAGAGATCCAGCAGCCAGGACAATTGAAGATAAATCTGAGTGAGGAGTCTTCAAGTGGAGAGAGATCCACCAATTAGTGCAGTAGAGAGACAAAGTCTTCTAGAAGATCACTAGCCAGAGCAGAAGGGGAAAGAGTTCTCCTGTGGAAGAGATCCACGAACTTGAGATTAGGGGATCAACATCTCCTTTGGACAGAGGTCCATAAACATTGTAATTGGGAAGGATTCCCATGATATTATTTGAGAAATATTTAGAAGAAATATTTTCTCCGTGGAGGTAGCCCACATTGGGTGAACCACGTTAAAATGTGGTGTCTCTATTGTGTGTGATGATTTGTGCATTGCTTTGGTTATTGCTATTGATATTGCCATTGATTATATTGATTAATACTATTTGGGAAAGAAAAGTAAAAAGTGGTCTTATACTATTCACCCCCCCTCTCAGTATAAGCTTGTGTTCTTCAGATCTAAATCAAATATGTAATTAAAGGAATTAATTCGTTCCTTTTACAAATCATGATGCAAATAAGGAAATGACACATTTCCTTTCTCTAAGCCATCAATACAATACATAAGAATCTCACAAATTCTTATATCTACATGTTTATAAATGATCATCAAATTCATATTAAGGAGAAATTTCATCAATTATCAAGAGGGAACCCCATAATTCCCTTGATAATTAATTACACATTCATTCGCCAACCTAGATACCATTATTCCATTTAAATCAATGTGATATAGTACTTATCTAGGGTTTCATAATACATGGAGATATCCCATACTCTCTCCAATATTATACTCCATATCTAATCTCCCCACATTCATCCATGAATTCACTATTTATACAATTCTAGAGTCTATAAAAATTTTACCTCAATTTGCATCATAACCCTACAACATGATTGAACTCTAGAATTTATAAATTTAGTCCCCAAGTAATCTATTAATAAATATTATGCTATAGTTTTAAAATTTTCTTGTAGATTTTATCATAAACTTCCCTCCTAGTCTAAAAAACTAGATCACACCATAGTCTTCCATTAGTCTTGACTAAAGATTGCGTTATAGTTTCTCATAAACTATCTCTCAAATTTATCTTGTAGTCTATCAATCAAGATTACACCTTAAACATAAATTAGCCTTGTAATATATCAACTAATATTACACCATATGTAGTCAATAATTTTACCTTTTAACCTCTCAAACAATATTACATTTTCCTTGCATTCAAACTTGTAACTTGGATCATTATCATTTTATTTTTAAGAAAGAATTGATTTCGTCTAATAATATTTTACCATCAATTCTAATGTATCTACTATTCAAATTTTACCATAAAAATTTACCTTTAGATACTTTAATTGAATTGCCAAATCCTTTTACAAAGCCAAACAATATGACTCAAGATTACATTTGTTTGTTTTTCAAACAAGATTACCAAACTTACTCCTAAGTTTGATCCAAATATGAGTTTAATTGGTTCAAGAGGATTTTTAAGTGAATCCTAATTTAATATCAAAGTGTGCTTTGAAATCCATTTTTTAAGGATATCTTGAGGTATAAAATCACCTCAACCTTCAAGTCTATATTTTTCTCTTTTTATATTGAAAAATGATTATTTCCCCTTTATTCTTTCAGAGGAGTATATAATGATAGTTTTATCTAATGGTCACTTAGGAATTATATTTAGAGGTACATGACCCACGAGTATTTTACTTTAAGTAAAAAATAGTTCTACCATGTGACCCTTTGGTCATTTACTTAAAGTAACAAATGGTTATACCATGTGAACCTCTAATAGATTTTCAAAAAAAATGTTTACTTTGACAAATTGGTGGTCAATTGCTCACAATAATCATACTTAAGTCCTAATGTTCATTCTCTTGACACCTAAAAGAATTTTCATCATGAAATTCAACATCATTAAGTGACCAAACAACTATCATTGTTGTTAGCCATCCAGCATGACATGACACATGCAAGAGTCAAGAAGATAATCAGTGATCAATCGTCATAAATATGACATGGCAAAACCAAAGTAAACCTAGGTCACATAGATAAATCAATTTGTCTTGGCAAAGTGCCTACGTAATGGTTGTAAAGCCATAGGCACTTAGTTCCTAATAACTAATTTATAAGCCTTCTACACGTTGAATGTGGATATTTTCCAAATAGATAGAATTGGGTTACCTCCTGCTTGGAGATGATCCTAACAAGGCATGAAAATCAATAAGGTTAATTAACATATTAAATTCCATATATGGCCTCACCAAATATCTAATAGATGGTGAAGCACCTACCAATTAGCATTTATAGTCCACATGCAGATTACCTTAGTTTAACCATGCAACTGTTATCCACACAACCTGTGTGGGACAACCAGTTTGGAAGCCCTATACTATGACCAAAGAAATTATATAAAAACCTTTAATTTCCACTTCTAAGGTTGCAATGGAGTTGAATAATATTGGTCCATCCAAGCTATAGAGGTATGGAATCGATCTCACTAGTCATCCTCATAGGGGTAACATAACAATGATTTTATAATCCAAATTTTGGATAGTGTAGTTTCGAGGTACTGAAATTCCATCACTGATAGAGAAAAAAAATGATAGATGGGTCAACTATGCATTCATGTGAAAAACAAGCCACTCATTGCATCACTTAACTAACTAGAATAATGTTCAATATCATTGAGGATTTTAAGATCGCATGTATGTACAGTGACCAGAGGTGAGGGATTCTTACTTTTTTTGTTAGCCAAGGTGAATTAAGACATCCAACATTCTCATTTAAAAATAAACATAAGCTAGACTTGGGTTGCAATGAAGAATTACCCATAGATAAATCCTCGAAGGTCAAATTTAGTCAGTACAAAGGGTTAAAGTATATTGATTGAATTTATTTCAAGGAACCGATTTATGCAAGGTCATTCGATTCAATTCATTCACCAAGTTATAACCAGTGTTGGGACATTATTTAGGTGTGGAAAATATAATCGAGGGTTCATTGCACCCTATCATTTAACTGATGCCTTGGTTATATGCAACAGTGCTTTGTGTCCCCTATCATTAATTATTTAAGGAACTGTTATATAGATAAGAGTTATGATTCGGCTCATGAGCACATGGAAACTCGTGCTTTGCATATCATTTAGGTGCATTGCAAAATTACATCTTTGCGTGAGTTAAGTTTATTTGAATGTTGCTTGCTGGCATGGAATGGGAAATGCTTTTACGTGGCAATGATGATGAGAGCCACTTTCTTGTTGTGTTTGTATGCGTGTGATATTGGAGTTTTCTTTTAAAAAAAAGGGAGAAGGTCTTCTATGTGATTAAGCCTATATTATAAATATTACTTTATTTTTAAAAATAAAAATAAAATGTTCCATGCGTAGTAAGCTACATTGTTAATAATGTGTTGTGTTTAAAAGGTGATGGTTGACCATAAAAATTTGATTATATATTAAATAAAATATTATTAAAAAGTATGCATGTGAAACGCACACCTCAATGGTTAATGTTGAGCATAAGCCAAAGTGGTGAATTTTGTTGAATGGACATGATGTCTCATGATTGCATGCGAAGTGGTGGGGAGGAATCTTGGTCACTTGGCACAGTGCATGAAGAGATGAAGGAACGAATTATTCGAATTCATCTTTTAGTGGAGGAGGAGAGTGTATGGAGCGATAAGTCAAAGGAAAAATAAAAATAATGAATGACACAAAAACTGAAGGGAAGAAGGGGGAAAAATGAAGAAAAAAGCAAAAATACCATAGAAGTAGAAAACATGCAGGTTCAGGTTGGTTATCTTGTTTTGTTCCTTACTAATTGTGTTGTTAATAAAAAAAGAAATGAGGAGAAAACATTTGGCTTTCTTGTGGTAACAAATTGAGGCATGTTGATTCATTTGTGTTGTGTTTTTATAGAAAGGAGAAAACTATTGTGTTTATATTTTGAAAACTATGTCATACTTGTGTGGTGGTAAGAGAAAACTATTGTGTATGCATTCTAAAAATGATGACACCCTTGTGTAGCGGTAAAAGGAAACAATATGCTATTTAAATATTTTGAAAAGTGGTACATTGAGTGTGGTGTTACTATGTTGCTGAGAGCATTCTAGTTGGTTAAAAAGTAAATTATTTCTGAACCCTATGTTTCCTTTGAATAATGAAACAATCTTCATTGAAAAAGAAATGATTTCATGAAAAACTATCAGGATGGTTGTAGGTGGTAGTTAAGAAGAAATATATTTGGAACTTTGTGAGTTATATCTCGAGCAAGGGGATTTGTAGTTCTTCTAAATGATAAAATGACATTATAGTATGTATGTATGCATAGTAGTTGCATATATCATTTTTATTGAGTCGTATCTGATCCCTATTGGTACCCTCAAATAATTGAAACTCCTCTATGTTGGTTGTTGATCGGTTGTTCAGCTAGATGACATCCGATATAACTAACAAGGCAAGATGATTATATGAAAGCGTGAAAGGAGGAACCCAAGTGCTTGTAGAGGAATGATCTACAAGCAATGAGCTCACTGAAGAATCAATATTGGTTACCAATAATGCATTTGAAAGTGAGGTTGTTTTTTACTCAGTTTCAAAACTAAAGAGAAACTTACAGCATCATATTCCTTGTAACGTAACATTGGAAAGAAGTGGAACATTCCATAGTTGGGAGATGGAAAACTTCTCCATGTTAAAAAGGGCACGACCTTGTGTAGATTACGTCTTCCATGTATTTACTGTGTAAATGTGTTAATGTCGTATTCTCAGGCAATATTGAATGTTGAAAAAAGAATAAAATATTATCTGTCTTGCATTATGGTTAGTTTTCTTGAGCGTATAACTTATGAAACTCTTGATTTATCAATGATGATGTATAATAATGGAACACTGCATGACTATACAATAGATTCAAATGTTTTGGGGGTAAAAAAATTGTTGTGATGTTGTAAATCGTTAACTTAGCTAGTGTAACTAGCATGCCATAATAGTTTTTAGAGAAGCATTGTTTAACTTCATTCTTTAGAGAAATTGGGCATTCAAAGTGACATTTAGTCAAACTATTATACTTTTCCTGAAACGAAGATGTCTTGCATACTAGTTGAGAATGTAAGCAATATACTTTTTAGGGGAAGTATTTGTTTCAAGACTCGTGTATTTAACAGTAATGAAACCTTTTATTTGAGGGAAGCTGAATGTATTTAAAAACTATGATATTATAAACTGCCTTGGCATCTGAATCAATCCATTTGGAAAAGTAGTAAACAAATTGTATCCTTTGCTTTCAGAAAATGTGGTTAAATTCAAAATAAGTATGTTATAGCTAGCTCACCATTTTTCTATGAAATGATTTGTTAAAGCAAAGATAGTGAATGTATAGCCTTTAAACTTAGACAACTCAACTTGTTTGCATTTACCTTACTAAGGCATCTTTGTAGATGATTTGGTAATATAAGAGTAAGGGAAATAAAGAAATAAAACATTTATGTAATATTAAGGTGGTACCTCGGGTGTAGAGTTGAACTGTATATTTGTTAGAATATACCCATAATATTTCTAGTTAGTGATTAAAGGAAAACTAGAAAAACTCTTACTTGAGAAAGAATTGAATGCTCCTTATGGAAGGATAGATTAGTTTAATAAATCTAGTGGGTTTATTGGGAAGTTATAACTTAAGGTAAAACCTATGTATACCCAATGTTGTTGAGGTGTGGGAATGCACACAACAAGCTTTGGGATAGTCGATGACTGATAGAATTGGTCATATAATATGACTCGATCAAGTCGAAAAGAGAAGATGGTATGGGACATCTTTTCCAGGTTGCTACTCAAAAAGCACTATGATAAAAACCATGCTCATTGAACTTAGCTGGAATGGCCATGGGGTTTGATATGGGATGAACTATTATGGGTTCTAATGAGTATGTATAATGAAGTCCAAGGTCAAGGTATTGACATGGTGCTAACTGACTCAAGAAAAGAGGAATCACCAGTTAGTCATGGGGCATAAATATGCTACTCTCATCTATACTAGTTTCAGAACAAGTTGACTAGATGGTCGAAGGTTCAGTATGATGAGGAAAGGGAAGAAAGTGTCCACCCTCTAGGTGTTATGGGCCCTAGAGGATAACCCTTGTCATGGTTTGATCCTCATGCTAAAATACGTGGATGCAAATGAGGGCAATTGAATCCACAGAATGGCATCTCAATGGGATTTGGTCGATCTCATCCACTTGGGTGACTAGTTGCAGTAGTCTTGAACCCAAATGTGGTTTGCTATACCTATGCTATATTATCTAAATTCAAATTTAAAATCATTGGGTGATTCTTATGATGTTGTCTTGAAGCAAAACTTGGAAACTTAGGAAAACATTTTTAATGTTAAGTGATTAACTTTTTGAAAAAAATATATTAGGTTTTTATTTATTCTTTTAGACATGCAACCAGGTGAGTAGTAGACTTGGGTTGTTACATATGGTATCAGAGTAGAAATGATTCTAAGTTGTAGAATCTGAATGTGAAATAGATTAGTTAATATAAACTAATGCACTACCTCCTTCACCTATAGGTTGAATGACACGAATGTTATGAGGTGGGTCCTTGAGAAATTCTATAGGAGGTAGGGAGGAGGAAGTCACTGAAATACCTATAAGGGGGCCATGAAAGAATTTAAGGTGAGAAGGTCCTCAACGTGAAAGAAGGCTAAAAAGGGTTAATGAGATTCCTCAAAATGAGAGTGAGACTAGTGTGGAGGAAGGGAATCTCACAAAAGTGGTGCAATTATTGCAAACATATATGGAATATCAAAGGGAAGAGATGGCCCAATAAAAAACTCACATGGCCCAACAACAAGAATTTATTGTCCAACAACAATGGGTCATAGAAGACTTAGCTAGAGGATGAGAAACTAGATTAGATAGGACAGTGGAAGCACCAAGGGAACCAGAGAGATCCAATGTTGGAAGGGCAAGGGTGAGTAAGGAGTTGGATAAAAATCTAAAAAAGTAGTAATATCTAAGTTTAATGGAAAGGGTGATGGTGAATCAGTTAAAAACTAGTTAAGTGAACTAGAGTCCTACTTTTCTCTAGTGGTTTTATCATCTAAATCCAAGACTACTTTGGTAGTGATGAATATGACTAAAATAGCCCTAGACTAGTGGAAATATTATAAGAAAGGGCATGAAGTAGAAGTTATTGACCTTAAATGGGAAGAGTTTATCAAGGAATTTAGAGATAGATTCTTGACAAGGCAATATTATGTAGAGAAATTTGGGGAATTCTCAAATTTACGATAGGAGAGCATGTCAATATAAGATTACCACCAAAATTTTATACAACTATTAAAATATGCATCACAATATGAAAGCAACGAAGAAATGAAAACTCAAAAATTCATTCTGGGATTACATCCTAGAATCATGACAGTGGTAAATATGCATAATCCTATCAATTTGCCTACTACATTTGATTTGGAAAGAAAAGAGGAAGCTAATCAAGAAATGAGAAAGGTATATTTTAATTATCAAAAGCTATCTGAAAAGGAAAAATATGAACTCAAAAAATGGAAAAGTGTTGGATTTATGAGATGGGAGAAGGAAAAAAATAAGAAACCCAAAGGAGGAGATCAGAATAAGCAAAGTGGCAAAAATAAACCCAATTACCAAGGTGGTAAGTTCAAGAAAAATGCTAAGGAGTTTCCCAGAAGATAGGACCAGAAACCAGTAGGTCAAGAGAGGGCTAGGGAAACTACATTTGTGAACAAAAATGAGAATGACAATAGAGGAAATAGAGCTCCACCAAATGGATGCTATGTATGTAAAGGAGCTCATTATGCCAATAAATTCCCTCTAGAGCTGATCGACCATCGAAAGCCCCAGAAGAGGCTAGCCATAGGATCTATGTAGCCACAAGTAGTTCTAAACTCAATGGTCAAATTACTCCTTTCTTAATGAATGGTAAATTTTTTGATAAAAATGTGCAAATTTTGATTGATAGTGGGTCAAATGATAGCTTTATCTCATCTAGATTAGTGAGGGATTTTCTTGTTAGACCTAGATTTTTGGCCAATGGTTGGAAGGTAGAGTATGGATCAAGGTAAACCTACCATGTTAACCAATGCTTATTTGACCCCCACATCTCCTTGCCACAAGGAAAGACCAATTAGCATCTGTATGTGGTGCCTTTGCATGCATTTGATATCATTTTAGGAGTTGATTGGTTAAAAGTGCATAAGGCTCTTTTAAACTTTGAAGAGAGATGGGTGGAATTCTTGGATGAATCTAATAAAAGGAATAGAGTTAATTATGATTGAAGAGAAGTTAAACCACACCTATTGACTACAATGCAGATTAAAAAGGTTATTAGGAAGAAGGGTATGATCTTCATAGTTAAGTTGAATAGAAGAGAAGAGACTAAAAATGAATTTGATATCTTCTAGAAATATCCAGTGTTGGGAGCATTCAAAGATGTATTCCCTGAGGATATACTAGGATTACCTCCTCAGAGGGAATTTGATTTTTCAATTGAGTTGTTACCTAGTGCTACACCAATTGCAAGATCACCTTATAGAATGACACCCATAGAGCTGTAGGAGCTCAAAATACAACTTCAAGATTTACTAGAAAAAGGGCTAATCAAACCAAGTGTGTCACCTTGGGGAGCTCCTATATTATTTGTTAAAAATAAATATGGTACTTTAAGGATGTGCATAGACTATCAAATGTTGAATAAAGTTACTATCAAAAATAGGTATTCATTACCAAGAATTGATGATTTATTTGATCAATTGAAAGGAGCAACCATATTTTCTAAAATAGACTTGAGATCTGGATATCATCAGTTAAGGATTCAAGAGGAAGACACTTCTAAAACAACATTTAGAACAAGGTATGGATATTTTGAATTTACTATCTTACCTTTTGGGCTAACCAATGCCCCAGTCGCATTCATGAACCTCATGAATAGCATTTTTAGAGAGCAACTGGATCGATTTGTACTTGTATTTTTGGATGATATTTTGATCTACTCCAAAAGCAAAGAGGAGCATGATCAACATATGAGAACTGTGCTTGAGATTCTTAGAAAGAATCAATTATATGGAAAGTTAACTAAATGTGAGTTTTATACTCCACAAGTACAATATCTAGGACATATTATCTCTGTAGAGGGAATTACAGTAGACCCCAAGAAGATTGAAGTAATTATTGATTGGCCAACACCTACTAATGTTTCAGAGGTGCAAAGTTTTATGGGAATTATAGGATATTATAGATGGTTCATCAGAGGGTTTTCAAGAATTTCTCAACCCATTACAAACCTTCAAAGAAAAGGGAAAAGCTTCAAGTGGATAGAGCAGTGTGAAGAGGCTTTTCAGGTTTTAAAAGAAAGGTTAATGACTACACCAATCCTACAATTACCTGATCCTAACAAGTAATTTACAGTTTGTATAGATGCATCAATTGAAGGGTTAGGTGGGGTTTTGACCCAAGATGATGTAGTTATTGCCTATGAGTCCAGGAAACTTAAGAGGCATGAGGTTAATTATGCCACTCATGATTTAGAGTTGGCAATGGTAGTGCACGCCCTAAAAATTTGGTGACATTATCTATTGGGAAAACCATTTGAGTTAAAGACAGATCATCAGAGTCTAAAGTACATATTTACCCAACCCTTATTGAATGCCAGGCAACGATGCTAGATAGAATTTTTGGTGGAGTACGATTTTGACATAGAATACATTAAGGGTAAAGAGAATAAGGTCGCTGATGCTCTAAGTAGGAGAGGACGTATTACCACAATGAAAAAATGCCAATATGATCTATTAGATCAAATTAAGATATGGCAAGAAAAAGATGAATTTTATCAATCATGTATTGGTCAGGATGGGTAGAAACCTGGCAAGGATGCAGATTATATTTTCAGAGGTGATCTACTATTTTTTAGAAATAGGTTGGTAGTCCCTAATTTAGGAGGATTGAGAGAAATAATCCTTAAGGAGGCACATAATACTCCTTATTCTATGCACCCAGGAGGGGCAAAAATGCATGAAAATTTGAAAAAAGCTTACTACTAGCCAGGAATGAAGAAAGATATTACCAATTATGTGGAAAAATATTTAGAGTGCCAAAGAGTGAAAGCAAAACATCTACATCCAGTTGGAAAGCTATACCCACATGAGATACCCACACAAAAGTGGTAAGTAGTATCAATGGATTTTATAGTGGGATTGCCTAAAACAAGATTCAAGCATGATGCAATTTTAGTAATTGTGGATAAATTAACCAAAGTCGCACATTTTATACTAGGAAATGTGCAAGATGATGCAACCATCGTAGCAAGTAAGTTTTCTAGGGAAGTGGTAAGACTGCATGGTTTTCCAGAAGTTATAATCTCTGATAGAGATTCTCATTTTACTTTTGAATTCTAGCAAGTACTACATCAAGCATTAGGGACCAAATTGAATATCAGTACTGCTTATCACCCAGAGATAGATGGATAGACTGAGAGGGTGAATCAAGTGCTTGAGGATATGTTAAGAATGTACTGCATGGATCAACACATAAAGTGGGAAGACTACTTATACCTAGTGGAATTTGCTTATAACAATAGTTACCATACATCACTAGGTATGGCACCTTTCGAAGCCCTGTATGGGAGATGGTGCAAAATTCCCTTATCTTGGGATAATCTGGAAGATCGGGTAGTGATCGAACCAAAAATGGTAAAAGAAATGGAAGAGCAATTAAAAAGAATTCAGCAAAAGTTGAAAGAGGTCACAGATCGCTAGAAGAGCTACGCGGACCTCAAAAGAACACCGAGGGAATATTTTATGGGAGACAGAGTATTCTTAAGGGTGAAGCCAACTAAAATTTCAATAAAATATTCCAAGATTGACTCCAGATACGTGGGTCCATTTGAGATTATAGCTAAGATAAGCCCTGTTGCATACAAACTAGCTCTACCACCAAGCTTATCCAAAATCCATAATGTCTTTCATGTGTCCCTCTTTAGAAAATACATTTATGATCCTACTCATGTTTTGGATGTTTCCAACTTGCAGATGACTGATCCATTAAATATTGAGGTTTGACCTATTTGCTTGCTTGGTTTTCGAACCAAGAATCTGAGAAAAAGAAGCATAGAGCAATGTCGGGTCCAATGGGACCACTACTCAGATAAAAATGCTACGTGGGAAGACGTGGCAGATATGCAACGGCAATTTCCTTATTTGTTTGAGTAGATGAAGACTTTATCATAAATATTTTTTATAATTTTGTGATATGTGTATAAATACATATGGATATGGAACTGGAACCTGAGTAGTGTACAATGTGTTTGTAAAGTTACTGAGTAGGGTAGCTTGTAAATATTTTGGTATTGCTCAATGAAATATTTTGGACCATATGATGGGTATGTTTAGCTAATTTCATTATGACATAATCTATGATGTGATTATATGCCAATCATGAGAAAATGTGATGTGATTTTATGATGATAAATATGATTGCAATACTTAATGCTAAATGGAAAAAAGAATTGCTTGAGTATTTTTGGTTAATGTAAAAGATATGATTATACTAAAGGATTTATTTTGCTTAACCTAGTTTGAAAACATAGGGACTGTGTTTATCCCTAGTGGGGGAGGATGTAACGACCCTCCTCACATGATTAATGAATGAAAGTAGAAAAAGAATAAACTTACCTTTTTATTGTAAAAACATGGTACTACTGACAAATATTGTGAGTGCAAGACAGTTGCAAGGTGTCCAAGAAAGGAAATAAGCCAACAGAAAAAGGTAAGAAAGGGAAGTGATGATTTGGCTCACGAGCACATGGAAACTCGTGCTTTGCATATCATTTAGGTGCATTGCAAAATTACATCTTTGCGTGAGTTAAGTTTATTTGAATGTTGCTTGCTGGCATGGAATGGGAAATGCTTTTACGTGGCAATGACAATGAGAGCCACTTTCTTGTTTGTGTTTGTATGCATGTGATATTGGAAGTTTTCTTTTAAAAAGGGGTGAAGGTCTTCTATGTGATGAAGCCTATATTATAAATATTATTTTTTTTTAAAAATAAAATAAAATGTTCCATGCATTGAAAGCTACATTGCTAATAATGTGTTGTGTTTAAAAGGCAATGGTTGACCATAGAAGTTTGATTATATGTTAAAATAAATATTATTAAAGGTATGCATGTGAAACACACTCCTCAATGGCTAATGTTAAGCTTAAGCAAAAGTGGTAAATTCTACTTAATGGACATGATGTCTAATTATTGCGTGCGAAGTGGTGGGGAGGAATCTCGGTCACTTGGCATAGTGCATGAAGAGATGAAGGAACTAATTGTCGAAATCATCTTAGAGTGGAGGAGAAGAGTGTATGGAGCGATAATTCAAAGGAAAAAGGAAAAAACGAAAGGCACAACAACCGAAGATAAGGAGGAGAAAAATGAAGAAGAAAGCAAAAATACCAGAGAAGTGGAAAAACATGCAGGTTCAGGTTGGTTATCTTGTTTTATTCCTTACTGATTGTGTTGTTAGTAAAAAAAAAGAAATGAGGAGAAAATGTGTTGATTTTCTTGTGGTAATGAATTGAGTCATGTTGATTCATTTGTGTTGTATTTTTATAAAAATAAGAAAATTGTTGTGTTTATGTTTTGAAAATGATGTCTTACTTGTGTGGTGGTAAGATAAAATTGATGTGTATTTGTTCTAAAAATGATGTCACCCCTATGTAGTGGAAAAAAGGGAACAATATGTTATTTAAATGTTTTGAAATGTGGTATGCTGAGTGTGGTGTTCCTGTGTTGTAGAAAACATTCTAGTTGATTAAAAAGTAAATTATTTCTGAACCTTGTGTTTCCTTTGAATAATGAAATAATCTCATTGAAAAAGAAATGATCGAGATGGTTGTGGGTGGTAGTTAAGAAGAAATCTATTTGGAACTTTGTGAGTTATATCTTGAGCAAGGGGATTTGTAGTTCTTATGAATGATAACATGACATTATAGCATGTATGTACGCATAATAGTTGTATATAATTTTGTTTGACCCATATTTTATCCCGGTTGATGCCCTCAAATTATCGAAACTCCTTTGTTTTGGTTGTTGACCAATTATTCAACTAGATGATGTTTGATATAACTAAAAAAACAATATGATTATATGAAAGCATGAAATGAGGAACCTAAGTGCTTGTAGAGGAACGGTCGTAGGCAATGAGCTCACTTAAGAATCAATATTGATTACCAATAATGCAGTTGAAAGTGAGGTTTTGTTACCCGGTTTCAAAACTAAAGAGAAACTTATAACATCAGATTCCTTGTAACGTGACATTGGAAAGAAGTGGAACATTTCATAGTTGGGCGATGGAAAACTTCTCCATGTTAAATGGGCATGGTCTTGTGTAGATTGTGTCTTCCTTGCCTTTATTGTGTAAAAGTATTTATGTCATATTCTCAGGTAATATTAAATGTTGGAAAATAGAATAAAATATTATCTGTCTTGCATTTTGGTTAGTTTGCTTGAGCGAATAACTTATGGAACTCTTGCTTAAACAACGGTGATGTTTAACAATGGAACACTACATGACTATTCAATAGATTCAAATGTGTTGTGATGTTGTTAAATAGTTAACTTAGCTAGTGTAGCTAGCATGCCATAATATTTTTGAAAAGCATTGTTTAACTACATACTTATGAGAAAATGGGCATTCACAATGACAGTTAGTCAAACTATTATACTTTTCCTTAAACGAAGATGTCTTGCTTTTAGTTGAGAGTGTAGGCATTGTATTTTTAGGGAAAGTATTTTTTCAAGACTCATGTGTTTAACAATAATGAAATCTTTTTTGAGGAAACTGAATGTATTTAAAAACTATGATATTATGAACTACTTTGGCATTCAAATTCAAACCATTTAGAAAAGTAGTAAACAAATGGTTTCTTTTGCTTTCAAAAAATATGGTTAATTCCAAATGAGTATGTTATGGCTAGCTCACCGTTGTTTAGTGAAATGATTTGCTTTACAAAGTTAGTGAATGTAGTGCCTTAAAACTTAGACAACTCGACTTTATTTGTGTTCACATTTTTCTTTAAGGCATATACTAACATTCAATAGCTGAGATAGGCTACTCATCATATCCTACATTTATTTAGCTATCTCTATTCTAGTATCATCTATTTTCTTCTCAATATCTCTATTATGTTTATCTATCTAATAAGCAAGAGATTTTGTAGGGGTAGTCATGTATGCAACTATTTTTTCATGAGAATTGGGAAAGGGGTGGAACACTTGGGAGACCTGAATCATTTTTGCTCTTTGTATTCATGCCTAATTTGGTGTAATTACCATATTAATTGACAATCATGGTAAATTGTGATGTTCACCATAAGTGATGAACGTAGATGATCCTAGAACATCTTTGGACCTTATGATGTATTGATAGCGTTCATTATAATAATTATTTGGATCCACCTCCTCAAAATCTAATTCTTCTTCCTATTAGTCAAATATTTGATTAGGACATCATTATTATGACCAATGAAGAAGGAATAGACAACATTATTTTTATAATGAATGATCCAAATCCTCTTTTAGTTGTGGAATCTACTTCTTATTAGACATAGTAGTCATTTCAAATCCCTTGAAAGAAGAGAGAAGGTCCATAAGGGGAAGCAAAATACTTACTCAAAGGAAACTAGAGTTTTCATGAACTTTTTATCCTAAAGCAAGGAATCTATTAAAAACTCTCAAAACAGAGCAAAATGGATTTTAAAAACCATAAAGAGAGAGAAAATATGTGGTGGGACCAACTAGCTTACATCAAAATGTAATTGCTAGAATAAAACCTATGGCAACTAGCCTACTAAAACCTAGAAGCTAAAAATGGAATATAAATTTCTTAGAAGAGGGTTCTCGTTGGATTCACTAATAGTTTTACAAAAAAAAAAAAAAAGGAATATCTCATACAATTACAAGAGAAAAAAATGGAACATCTCATGCAATTACTATAAGCTATACCAATATACTTCAACCAAGATAGTAAGGAAAAAATTATGCAATAAATTCTAAAAATATCCTAAACTAGATGGAAATGGAAAGAGAACATTCAAGATCTTACTACACTTCATCCAAAAAAATCATATACTAGGTTGAATGCCCATGCAGTAAAACAAATATTTGACGCCTAAAGCATTGAGGACCATAACATTCACAAATAAGTATGATAACGAGCTCACTTCTATTATATCTTGATTGCAATATCACCAATATAAAAGGAGAGATCATACCTACAATGAACATAGAGGATTTCCTATACTTTAGAAATAGGTCCTAGAGCAACAACTTTGATCTTTGGCTATAAATCGTGCTAGAGGATTGGAACCTTGGCTTATGATATGTACCTTCTATATCCATTGGGCATTCTTACCACCGATTTCATTCCAACTTAATGATAAAATAATCAATATAATTTTCTTAAAGACTTTCACAATGATTTTAGATTTAAATAGTAAATCAACACTTTTCATGTTGAAATTTTTCCTCACATTTTAGTGGATAGTAAATAAATGAAATAATCTTGCATTTTAATATTTGTTATCACTTTATCAAATCAAATTTTGATGCCTTGTATGAGAGCTAATTATTGGCCTTTTATTTTGGAACCCATAGTCAACCTAATAGTTCAAACTAAAGTTAAGATTTCTCCCTACTATAAATTGTCTCTACATCCCTAATCCTTCTCAATTTATTTTTTATCCCCATGGCATCTTAGGAAGTTATAGTCCATTGTTGATTTGTCCATACTCTTACCATGAATACAGGCTTTTGCATATTTAGAACTTGGATATTTTTCGTTAGTTGAGATTGCAAAAGCTTCTTCCTAATTTGTCCATACCCTTAGCATGAAGAGGGGCTTTTGCACATTTGGAACCTGAATATTTTCATAAGTAGTTGTAACTTAGGATGAAGAGGGGCTTTTGCACATTTGAAACCTGAATATTTTCATAAGTAGTTGAAGTTACAAAAGCTTCTTCCTTTAACTTGGCGAAAACCAAATCATTAAAAAACAATATAAAAAATAAAGAATACCAATATTGAAGTTGAAAACCAAGTCATTAAGAAACAATATAAACAATAAAGAATACCAGTAGCTTTTCTTCGTGAGTAATGTGGCACTTTCAATTCACAATATCTTCGCTTACTTCCTTCTTTTTGTTCATATATTACTTTGAAATTTGTGTTTTTACCCATTAGAAGAGTAGTCACCCTTTTTCAGGTATGTAACAACGACGCACCGACTCATATAAACTAGCAAAATAATAACTTAGTATTCGATGTTGTAAACTAGAAAAATAATAACTTAATGTTAGATGTTGGTGGGGGCCGCGCGAACGCGAGCCCCCTCTGTCACAAATTATGACGTGCACTCTCTACAATGGGAGATGCTAGGCAACGCCCCCTCCCAACGTGCAATGGAGGTGCCTTCCCTAGGCCATCGGCCTTCCTGTTCACCGATTAACCCCGCCCAGGTAAGTATGCCTTTCCTCTCCCCAATTCCCCATTCTTATTCTCTCCCTTCTCACGCCCACCTCCACAGTGCAACAATGTGGGACTAACGTCTCTTTTATATTCATAGCAGAGCAGATAGGATGAGAATGGGGATGGGAAATAGAATAGATAGATTATGAAAGAAAGGACCAACCAGACCACTTTGATAACTACTAAGCACGCATAATAAGGTTGGTTGGTTCGTTCGTTTCAGAGGATTCAAGGATTTCAAATGCACACTACTTAACTAAACGGTAAGCCAATGCCCACGTGAAGAATCTTAAACAGCGCCATTTGCATATATTGGAATGATATTTTGGAAACCAGCTGTTTTTCATCAATTGCATGTTAAAAATTTCCTCAACAGAATGCAATATGAATAAAAGATCCCACCTTTACAGCAAATGTAGACCAATTGGTGGAAAGTTTTTGATTGTCACTGTATCTTTATATGAGTAATAAGTACCTTGGATACTCTGACAATTACACTAATAAGGAGGAAAAAAAAAACAACAAATTGTTTTGTTGTCCCCTTTTTTAAACTAAGCACTCTAATGTTACAATGAAATATAACGGAAGATGCCCATGGTAAGGAAATAACTAATATATTAACTAAAAGCAATTGAACCAATTATATCAGTTGCTAGCTTGCCAATATGATTGTAAACATTGTGAATGGTGTACTCCCTGTAATAATTCAACATACAACATAATCTTATATATTCCTTCAGTGGGTGTTGCTATTTATGAAAAATATATATTTTTAAAAGCAATAAACCATGTTTTCTTTTGGTGAAGGTGAAGTTTTATGTGCAGTATCATACATATAATTTGCATATACACCATATACATATAAAAGTATAAGTTTTGCTTGAATAATATTTATATTTCTGTAAATCATCATTTTTTAGTTGAGTAATTTATTTTTGCATCTCAAGTTATATAACTTGAATGAAGCAAGAAAGTAATCAAAGTGTTTGCCAATTTACTAAGGTGTTTAGTCATGCAAGGATTATTTTTTCTTACCCACTTTGCCGTCACTTTGGAAAAAGCACTAATAATAGCATCTATTTGTCAACATTGGACAATTTTTTTATCATTTTTATTTGTAATGTTCAAAGAATCAAACTTATAAACGAAGAAAAGGGCAATGGACATCCTATTTGGAAGAACTGTTTATTTAGGCTAAGCCCTTAAAGATATAACAGCTTTTTTTTATAATTTAAACTTAAATTATCAAAATAAAATATTAAATATTTAAAAAACAAACCCAAATATCTCTTCTTTCCTGGTAAACTTCAAACTACTTGTTGAGCTGCTTCTCTACAAAAGAGAGCAACTAGCAACTATCTTTTTAAAAATTTAAAAATAATAATAAAAAACCAATTCATTATATCTTTCTTCTAAACTTAAAACCGTCGCCTGAGAGATTCGAACTCTCGCGGGGAAACCCCATGTACTTAGCAGGCACACGCCTTAACCACTCGGCCAAAGCGACTGTTCTACAAATTTTGTCTTCTATTTGTTTTCATTAGGCAGCAGAGCGCCGCATTGAAGCCACCCATATAACTAGACAATGTAACAAGCTTCCACCAGTTTATGGTTATATTTACATGTTGTTTTCTTATCCACTAAATGTACCTACTTTGCATTTGAAAGAATCAAGATCGAACTACCATTTAAACTCGCTGCCAAATAAAACTTAAGGTAATATAACATAGAGTAAACCGCATTATCATCGATGGCTTGAAGAATTCCCTCTCTTTCCTTGATGTCTTTCATCGATGGTCAACAAAGAAAGTAATCTAACATAGAGTAAACCGCATCAATGCCAATTCTGTAGCAAGTTTAGCCCTGTTTTAGGCTTTTAGAGTAGGCCGCTGCCATTACACCTCCATTTTTATACTCCGCTGAAGAAATTACAGAGCTAAGAACATAAAACATCATTGTTTTTTGGCTAGACTCTATTGCTGTCGATAACAATGGTAATATGCAACTCTGGCATATGAATCAAAACAGAAGAAGCACTTTCTTTTAACTTCCTCCACATCCATGTATATTTGCAGCAGGACTCTAATATAGGAGAACACTTAATCTCATCTGAAAATAATCAAAACTTTTAAAGTTTCTAGAAGTATCGGACATATTTTAAGCGATCAAATAATTTAAACAAGTAGACACAGCATAAGAGAAGTTAAATGTCAACCTAAAAAGCTATCGAAGTAAAATTTGAGAATTTATTTTAATAATACACATCGAACCTCCATCCACAGTTTCAGCAGGTGCTGCAGAGTCACAAACTACTATACAAAAATGTTTAACAATCAAACGCTATGTTCTCTCAAAACAATCATACATTGAAAATCAATTTTAAAACATAAACCCTAATGCCTCCTAATTCAAAACATTACTTCGGCAGGGGCGAAATTTTCACTTAGTCTCCGTGCATATAAACCCATAGTCCCATAGTTATCGTTTTGTCTGTTTGTTTTCCTCTGTTTGAACTACAAATCCTTCTGCAGGTTGTATGAACTATTTTATTGATATGAGTTTGTAGCATGTGCGTAGTTATCTTTTTGCACTGATGTAACATATGGTAGTTATGTAGTGTGTTTGGTTTCCTCTATATCTTTGATATTAAATTATTATTTTAATATATATAATTTATATAAATTATTTTTTTATATATTTATAAAAAATATTAATAATTTTTTTAAATAATTTTTTTTTTAAATAAATAATTATTAAAAAAATATTTGCTTCAACCTTAAATATTTATTACATGTAGACATTTACACCGAAAGACATCAAGGCACTAAATAGCATGCTTGCATGGTGAATTTTAAATCTAAAAGAAATAATATTAAAGGTTTTTTTTTGGTTTAAAAGTCATATAAAAAGACCACTTAGAGATTAGGGAGTTTTAGTTTACAAACATATTATAATATATAAAAAATTATTATACATTTTAATTATATATGTTTATACTTTTTTTTGGTAGGTTTTTCTAAAAGAAAGAATATTAAAGGTTTTCTTTGATTTAAAAGTCGTATAAAAAAAATATAACTTAGATTAGGGAGTTTTAGTTTACAAAAATATTATAATATATAAAAATTATTAAACATTTTAATTTTATAATTATTAAACATTTTAATTTTATATGTTTATATTTTTTTGGTAGGTTGATAATTAAAATGGGTTTTGAAAGGTCCCCAAAACCTTGTTACATATAGATAAAAGTATTTACAATAAGTTCAGTGACCAAACAGAGGGAACACATCTTACGGGCAGTTCTAAACAACGCTAACAAAGTAATATTGGGAATGCAATTCCATGGGACAATTCCACCCAACAATAACAAAAAGAAGTAGCGGACCAAAACTGTCATCAACCTTCGGTGTTGGTTGTACGAGCTTCATTACCTGCCTCTTACCTAGTGAAACATTGTTTGAATTGAGAATGGAGATTGTCCATCACCTTAGTGACCTGAAGGTTAAGTGTCTATGTTACCTTCATCAAATTTGTTGATGCATACAGGTTGGCTGTGAAGGATGCTATCAAGTAGAGAATCAAGTTCTACATTGCAGGCATGGAAGCTTCTCCCATTGTCTTAGCTTCATTGTTGGGCCTAGCCAAATTTGGCTTGCTAGGGCTCTCCTCAGGGGTAACCTTTGGAAACAGACTATTAGTCTTTTGCATTTTACAACTTTTCTTGGGAATTTCATCATAGGTGACCTTTGGAGGTGGATTGTTAGCCTTTCACTTTTTACAACTTTTCTTGGGAGTGCTTTTCGTAGCAATAGGGTCTTTATCCTTTTTGGTCTTGGAATTCCTCAGGGATCGACATCGAAATTCATGGACAAAGAGGGGAGAGTATTGGCCAGGTAGTTGTGAGGGAATAATGTGCCAAGTGGCACTCAGCCCTTTTGCATGGAGTTTCCTACGTAACACCTCCAAGAAGGAGATTATAACTCCTTCGAATGTCTTTCTCCTTAGCTTGCATCGATCAAGCAATGTATTTTCTTCTACAGGTAATCTATGAGCCACCTTGAAGCTTTGGACAAGGATGAGGTAGCTCTCTTGTTATCCTTTGTTTATAGTACTCCCAACGTAGCATGCACTTTCCTTTTGTGTACTTATACATTCATTGTGCTCCCTATTCACAATGATAGAGGTGAAGCTTGATGCTTCTGAATTTTGAAATGTGATCTATCTTTTATTTTACATAGATAGATTTTTTTCCTTACTATGATTTATGTAAACATTTGTGATATATTTCCTTTGAAAGCTTACTATCATTTACGTAAAACTTCCTTTGTCTACAAGTTCGATCTTGGAAATAATGCTCTTTCAATTTTGGAGAACGCTCGATCCTTTGGCCATTCCTTTGGTTGCCTTTTCCCTGTACCTATTGTGCCTATTGTGGTAACTTTAAATCTGCTCCTTTCAATGTGTTATATGTATTGTAGAAGTGCAACACCATGTAACCTTTACATGTATATAGAAATTTTTTATTGCACCTTTTCCTTACACTTTTTTTTAGGTCTAAAATTCTTATTCTTGTAGCAGATTGATGAGTGGAAAATGAGGATTTTAAGGATATCTCTTTGGCTAGAATCCTTACCCTTTTGCTTGGATGATTTCTAGTGAATCTAAGACTTGTAAATATTGTAGAACAAAAGCTTTCTTTTAGTTGCATTAACCCTAAGTGCTTTGGATTTGAGACTCACCAAGTCTCAATCTGAGAAGCTTATTTTTGGTTAGTTTTTTTATTTTTCTTTTTCCTTTGCTTGTACTAACCAATTTTGATGGCTTCTATTGGCCACTATGAGTTACAGGTTTCTATGCTTTAAAAGTGTATTTAGACACTTGATCCAAACAATATTTTGTAGCATTTATTTCAAATCACAAAACTAATTTCTTTTGAGATTAATAATAGTGCAAATGAATATAACAAATTTTAATTTTAATGCACTAACTAATTACATCTTATCACTCCAATATACTCTCAATAAAATATACTTAATCAATTCACTGCAACTAATCAAGAATAATATCAAATGAACCTTCAATATTTATTCTATAAATTTCTTACAAGCAAGATATTAGGAGATAGTCTTATTTTGCTTTCCAAAGTAGATAATAGGCTAGTTGATAGATATTTAAAATTCTAAAATCTAATCAACTCCTAATGTGCAAATGAACCTTAAAAAGAACCTTTATTTTTTCACACTTGAATACCATAATACAAATCTCTGTTTTGCAACTTTAATCAGGATGAAGATGTTTTAATTAATTTTATAAGTAATTCACCTATGAATCTACTTGCACTGATAGTTGCTTATATTTTTTTGAATGATTTTGTAGCTCCTTTTCTACTTTTATAGATGATGTATATCTTAGTGCCTAAGAACACAAAGTTGCTAACTTGAATAGGATCTTGCATCTCTTTGTAGATTGTTTTGAACAATTTCTTCTTCACTAATTTGATGGTCTTGAACTTTCTTTCATAAGCCTAGGATTTGGTGACTTTGATCTCCTCTTGTAATCTCTTCCTTCTACTATAGATTTTGAGAATTTTGCATCTCTAAAGTAGTGACCTCTTTCTGTATGAGGTAATATTCAAATCTCCTAGATTTGATAAATGCCTTCTTCCTTCAAGTCTTCTTGTCAAACTCTGACTTCAAGAAGGATCTTTTCCTCAAGATTTTGAATATCTTGAGGTATTTACTAGATTCTTCTTTTACTCATATTTGGTACTCCTTGTCAAATTATCCTCTTGGGATTGTTGTTGCATGGTGATAATTATCCCAAGTCCTTTCACTATTAGGGCCTTCTCCCTGATAGTGGATTTCTCCAGTGAGTTCTCCTTTGAGGATATTCATATTTGGTACTCCTTGCCAAATTCTCCTCCTCTTGGGATTGTTGTTGCATGGTGATAATTATCCCAAGTCCTTCACTATTAGGGACTTCTCCTTGATAGTGTATTTCTCCAGTGAGTTCTTTCATGAGCCTAGGATTTGGTGACTTTGATCTCCTCTTGTAATCTCCTCCTACTATAGATTTTGAGAATTTTGTATCTCTAAAGTAGTGACCTCTTTCTATAGGAGGTAATATTAAAATCTCCTAGATTTTATAAACTCCTTCTTCCTTCAATTATTCTTGTAAAACTCTGACTTCAAGCAGAATATTTTCCTCAAGATTTTAAATATCTTGAGGTATTCACTAGATTCTTCTTTTACTCAGATTTGGTACTCCTTTCCAAATTCTCCTCCTCTTGGGATTGTTGTTGCATGGTGATAATTATCCCAAGTCCTTCACTATTAGGGCCTTCTCTTTGATAGTGGATTTCTCCAATGAGTTCTCCTTTGAGGATTTATTTAGTAAGGCTCTCCTAGACTTTTATTGGATGTTTGTCGAGACCTAGTCAAGTCTTTGATCTTGCAACTTATTCTAGTTTTCCTAGAGATTTTATCTATAATATTCTACTTTTGGAAGTATTGACATTGAGATCTTCTCCTGGATCTCTCATTCTGTTGCTTTTGGATATGAGTAGGACTTTTCTAGTCCTTCTTCGTATTCCTAGCCTATAATTTATTCAATGAGATATCCTTATATCTTTTGCTTTAGGTACTAGATTGATTCTGAAGAAAATTTTATTCCTAACTTTCTTTTAGGAAGCTTTCTTAACTTACTAGATCACCTTTACCTACAACAAAAATATTAGTACTAAAATATTCTTCTGAATTAGATCCTTTCCTTTAGAATCTTCTTCAAGATAAAATGCATCTAAGGTTTATTTTAGTATCAAGGCTTTTGTGTCCTATTCTTCAATATCAAGTCTTCTATGGCCTATTATTCAATATCAAGGCTTCTATGGCATGTTCTTCAATATCAAGGCTTCTATATTTTGAATCAAGGTTTCTATGGCATTTTCTTATGGATCAAGGATACTATGGGCTTTTCTTATTTTTAAGTTCTTCAATCTATCAATGGATATATCCTATATCCAGATTTCACCATGATTCTTTTCCAAAATATTATTCTAAAGTATTCTCCTTTCTGTAAAAACTAATCTTTGCACTATGAATGTAGTATGACCTTCGGGTATCGAAGTTGAGGTCTCCTAGCTTTCTATTTTAGGAGGTATCCCAATAATTTGAGTATTAATTCCTTGCAATAAAAGAAACTTTTAGGTAAGTATTTCTAGATATCTTAGCTTCACTATTTGATTCACAAACCTAGTGGATCAAATGTTGAGTCCTAGTCTTCACGAGTTTTCCTTAAACTCTATGGAAAGACTCTAGCCCTATGTAATCTCAGTATTTTTGAAACTAAGTTTTTAGTCATCACTTGTAACTCTCCCTAATTCTACCACCTAGAATCTTTTGAGAAATTTTGATAGTGACTGGTTCAATAGCGCGTTAGGTTCTTAGAAAACTAAGGATCAAATAATAATGGTGGTTTCCTTATAAACCTAATATGGCTTGATCTACCATAGTTTTGATACCACTGTTAGATTTTGATGCCACATACATTGGAATATACCAATCACAAGATGCAAAAGTAAATAAAATAGATTTGTGAGATGAATAAAATATGCTATAAATAGAAATGGAAAAAATACTACAATAGTAGCTATGGAGGAAATGAGCACTCCATAATATATGCTTCTACTCCATGAGGGATATTTGAGATAATAACTCACACACACTACCCTACTACCTATATACCATACACTAACTATGATGTTGCTCTATAATGATTTATAATTATCTACATCTATGGCCATTATATAGAAATATAAGTTCCTTGGCCAACACTCTATCTATTTTTACAAGTGGACACCTTGAACATTACAACTTGCACATTGACACTTGTGAATTTATTACATTGCATGATGTAACAACCCCAAATTACCAACCAAACTTGAGATAGATTTTTTTGTACATGTCTAACATGTCAATTTTTATGACCAAGTATGTTTGGATCAACATCAAGGAGGGTAGTAAGTGACCAAGAGGATTATGATATGGTCAATGTCAACTCTCATGATAGGAGTGACCAACTCATATCTAACCTTACATCCCATCATGATAGGTATGATCTCCTTGGTTTAACTATTTCTATCTCTTCTTTCATTAGGAAGTTTAGTTTCTTAACCAATTTAATGTAATTTCATTATTACTTCCTAATTCTATTATTTGCAATGGCATACCATGCATGTATTATTTAAATAATACATACAAATTTCTCTCCTCATGTTAATACTTTCACTTGATTCAAAGTATAAGCCATTACATCATAATAAAATAGCCATCCATTGAAAAACATAAAGGTATCAATTATTATAACCTCAATATCAATCATAATCTATTCTCATCCATGGAACATTGCTTTTTAACAAAATATTACATCATATAACATTCTAGCAATCATCTTATAAGAATGTAAATACATCATTCCATTGGAAATAAAATAACATTTAGTTTCCATCATATTCAATATCCATAATCTAACTAATCATAATAGAAAGCAAGTATGACATCCATGCATAACAATAATTGCAAACCACAAATAGAGGTACACAACATATACCCTGGGAACCCTCATGGGGAATAAACCCAACCTCCAAAATATGTTTCTCCTCTTCTTTCATAAACTTAAATTACCATAAATACAAGTATAGAAATGCATCCCATATATCTAAATAAAATATGTAATTAATGGAATTAGTTCGTTCCTTTTACAAATCATGATGCAAATAAGGAAATGCCTCATTTCCTTTCCCTAAGCCATCAATACAATACATAAGAATATCACAAACTCTTATATCTACATGTTTATGAATGATCATTAGATTCATATTGAGGAAAAATTTCATAAATTATTGAGAGAGAACCCCATAATTCCCTCGAGAAGACATAAAAATTTCTCTACTCACACTAATACTTTCACTTGATTCAAATTATAAGCCATTACATCATAATAAAAGAGCCATCCATTGGAAAACATAAAGGTATCAATTATTATAACCTCAAGATCAATCATAACCCATTCTCATCCATGGAACATTGCATGTTAACAAAATATTACATCATATAACATTCTAGCAATCAACTTATAAGAATGTACATACATCATTCCATTGGAAAGCAAATAACAATTAGTTTTCCATCATACTCAATATCCATAATCTAACTAATTATAATATAAATAAAGTATGACATCCATGCATAATAATAATTGCAAACCACAAGTAAAGGTACACAACATATACCATAGGAACCCTCACGGGGAATAAACCCAACCTCCAAAATGTTTCTCCTCTCATTTCATAAACTTAAATTGCCATAAATACAAGTATAGAAAGGCATCCCATAGATCTAAATCAAATATGCAATTAAAAGAATCAATGTGTTCCTTTTACAAATCATGATGCAAATAAGGAAATGCCTCATGTCATTTATTTAAGATATCAATACAATATATAAGAATCTCACAAAATCTTTTATCTACATGTTTATGAACGATCATCAGATTCATATTAAGGAGAAATTTCTTCAATTATTGAGAGTGAAACCCATAATTCCCTCGAGAATGAATTCCAAATTCATTATCCAACCTAGATGTCATTATTCCATTTAAATCAATGTGATATAGTAATTATATAAGGTTTCATAACATATGGAGAGATCCCATACTCTCTTCAAGATTAGACTCCATATCTAATATCCCTACATTCATCCATGAATTGACTATTTAGAAAATTCCTGCCACATTGTTGTTGGATCAAAACCATACTATATTTCTTATAATCCATCAATAGGATCACACTATAGTTCTCACCAAATTGTCTCAATATCTATCCATAAGATTATTCTAGATTTTGTACCAATTTTACCTCAAATTTTATCATAATCATACAACAAGATTGAACTCTAGAATTTATAAATTTGGCCCCCAAATAATCTATTAATAAATATTATGCTATAATTTCAAATTTGCCCCATAGATTTTTTTCACAAACCTGCCTCCTAGTCTATTGAACTAGATCACACCATAGTCTTCCATTAGTCTTGAATAAATATTATGTTATATTTTCTCACAAATTATAGCTCAAATTTGTCTTGTAGTCTATCAATAAATATTACACCTTACACATAAATTAGCCTTGTAATCTATCAACCAAAATTACACCATATATAGTAAACAATTTTACCTTGTAACCTCTCAAACAGGATTACATTTTCCTTTCATTCAAACTTGTAACTTGGATCATTATCATTTTTATTTTTAACCAAGAATTGATTCCGTCTAATAATATTTTTTCATCAATTCTAATGTATCTACTATTCGAATTTTACCATGAAATTTACCTTTAGATACTTTAATTGAATCTCCACATCCTTTTACAAAGCCACACAATATGACCCAATATTACATTGGTTTGCTTTCCAAACTTGATTACCAAACTTACACCTAAGTTTTATCCAAAGATGAGTTTAATCGGTTAAATAGGTTTTTTAAGTGAATCACAATTTAATATCAAAGTGTGCTTTTGAACTCTCTTTTTGAAGTATATCACGAGGTATAAAATCACCTCAACCTTTGAGTCCATATTTTCCTCTTTTTATAGTGAAAAATGATTATTTCCCCTTTATTATTTTAGAGTATATGATAATAGTTTTATCTAACGGTCACTTAGGAATTACATTTAGAGGTGAATGACCCACCAGTATTTTACTTTAAGTAACAAATGGTTATACCATGTGACCCTTTGGTATTTTAATTTAAGTAAAAAATGGTTATACCATGTGAACCTCCAACAAATATTCGAAATAGAGGTTTACTTTGACACATTGGCAGTAAATTGCTCACAATAATCATACTTACGGCCTAACATTCATTCTCATGACACCTAAAAGGATTTTCATCATGAAATTCAAAATTATTAAGTGATCCAAAAACACTGTTGTCATCCATCTAGCATGGTATGACACATGCAGGATTCAAGAAGTTAACCAATGATCAATCATCGTAAATGTGACATGGCAAACCCAGAGGAAACTTAGGTCACATAGATAAATCAAATATTCTTGGCCAAGTGCCTATGCACTAGCTGTAAATCCATAGGAACTTAGCTCATAATAACTAAGTTATAAGCCTTCTACACATTGAATGTGAGATGTTTTCCAAATATATATAATTGGGTTACCTCCTACTTGGAGATGATCCAAACAAGGCATGAATATCAAGAAGGTTAATTAACATGTCATATTTCATGGATGGGCTTGCTAAATATGTACCAGATGGTGAAGCACCTACAATTAGCATTTATGGTCCACATGTAGTTTATCTTATTTTAACCATGTAACTTTTATCCACACGACCTGTGTGGGACAACCAGTTTTGGAGCCCTAATGGAGCATTTTCACCACTTGGATTATGACAAAAGAAATTATATAAATACCTTTAATTTCCTCTTCTAATTTTACAATGAATTCAAGTAAAATGGGTCATCTAAGCTAAATAGGCATAGAATTGATCTTTCCAGTCCTCCATGCAAGGGTAACATAACAATGATTTTATAATACATGTTTTGGATAGTGTAGCTCCCAGGTACCGAAGTGGCATCACTAACAGAGGATAAAAATGGCATATGGGTCAACTATGCATTCATGTGAAATATAAGTCACTTGTTGCATTACTTAACTGACTAGCATAGGTTTCAACACCATTGAGGATTTTAAGATCATAGGTATGTACAGTGACCATAGGTGAGGTATTCTTACTTTCTTTGTTAGCTAAGGTGAATCGAGACATCTAGCATTCTCATTAAAAAATAAAAATAAGCTAGCCCTAAGTTTCAACAAATAATTACCCATATATAAACCCCTGAAGGCTAAATCTGGTCGATATAGTGGGTTAAAGTATATTTATTGAATTCATTTCAAGGAACCAACCGATGCAGGGCCATTCAATTCAATTCATTCTCCAGGATATAACTAGCGTTGGGACATTATTTAGGTGTGGAAAATAAAATCAAGGGTTCATTTCACCCTACCATTTAACCAATGCCTTGGTGATACACAACAGTGCTTTGAGTCCCCTATCATTGATTATTTAAGGAACTGTTCTATAGAGAGGAGTTAAATTGAAATAGATGGCCTAGTAATCATAGCATGGGGAGTATCATCATTTATTCCACATTCAATATGAAGTGAGAAATGTATTCTATAATACATGTATGCCTAATTAAGGCCATAACCACAAAGCAGAGGTCTCCTAGGGTTCCTTTGGTGGTGATAGTGGTGATTTGGTTATTCAATTGATGATTAGGTGGTCCTTGAAACTAGTTTGGAGCCTACCCTATTATGTAGAAAATCCTTAGTCGACATATTTTTTCTGTCACTATGTAACTTACAATATAACAGGGGTACAAGCTACTAATATTAAATTATAGTAGGAGCTACACTAACATGAGTCAAATACTATCATGAGTCAAAATAGTATCATGCAAAATATGACAAGAGATGAACTAATATAAATTAACATAGTATCATCATCCAATCTAAAATTAGATACAATAAAACATAGCTAAGGAGAGATCTAACCTGGTCCCTCTTCCTTGAACATCTCATTTCTCTTAGCTCTTTCCTTTTTTTTCCCATTGTTTCATACCTCCAAGATATGATTTCCTTCCAATCATACGTCTTGGAAGTATGTATTTCTAGTTAATATCTTAGTACTCTCTTAAGCCTTTTGGTTTATGATCTACCAAGGTAGAGAGCATTTTACCTCCTCCATTTCATTGCTTATCTCATTTTCTATAGTTTCTCCAACTTTCCTTTTCCTTCTTGAGAAATATAGTGGATTTACTAATAAAATATTAAAAGGAGTCCTTTTGGAGTCAGTCTAAATAGTGAGATTCATTTTTATTATTTAAAAATTAGGGAAGGGGACAAGAGGGAATAGGGTGGGAGTATCTTGCTCATTTTAGGCCTTCCCTTTTTCCATGTGCACCTGCAAGGTTTTGCATCATTACTATTGGTAAGAAGTCATGTGGAATGGATAATAGTTCATCCACTAGTCAAATATGATATTAAATCATGACCTTGTCCCTTTTTGGGTCTATTTAAAATTGGGTAAATTTTTGTGGACACCTAATTGTAATAAATTAGGTTTATTTTATTTAGTCATTTTTTTGTAAAATATAATTTCCCAAATTAATCTTTCCAAAAAAGCTTTATTTTAGTTTCCCCAAACTTTACAAAATTCTAATTGCATCAAAAACTCACCCAATTACCTTGGTAGTGTGAAATTAGTTTTTAATTAGGGATTTTATAGGATAATTAGGGTTTACCATCCCCTATATTTTATCAATTAGACCCTTTTATTAATGCTAGCAACATTGATAAGGTCTTGTTAATGCTAGAATTCAAGAATTAGTTGATTATTTGGATCAATTAATATCTTCTAGGAAGTCCCAATGGGAAGGCTATGACATAATCCCCCCTTGGATTAAATGTGGTCCTCTGTGTTCCTTGTTAATTACTAGCTTAGTTAATGTAGAATATCCATAAAATTAGCATTATTTCTTTACAAATCAGATAGAATCATCATCCTTTTCCTTATTTCCAGCATCTCAATCCTAATGGCAAGAAATATCTTCCATCCATGAGAGTACTGTTGGAACAAAATCTGCCTTCGGTTAATAGTGATGCGCCTTAGACTTTGCCAACATTGAATAGACAGATCTTGCTTGAGATCATCTGTCTAGTCTCCAGAGAAGGCTGGTTCCTTTGAAGTTTTTTAAAGAAAAGGGGAAACAAGAGATAAAGGAAATATAGCCTAAGCTAGAACTTTTATATGGTGCAAGTTAGACAACATCAAAGACAAATTTACTTACTTCTATCCAAAGCATTTAAAAACACATTCCAAAGCAAAAATTATATAATTCCATATATGATTTCTGATGTTTCGTTTAGCATGCGTATATATTAGATTCTTATTCCAGCAATATGATTTATGTATTGCGAAAGTTCAGATACAAGAACAGACTCAATCTATAATTCAATATAATGAGAAAAAATAAAGAACATTAATACATACACTTGCACGATATGAACCAGAAGCCAATGGGAGATGTGATTCTATTGCTTGTATTCAAAGTACGTACACACAGTATTGTAAACGTCCAAGAGCCGACCTTTTTTCTGAAGTCGCTCACCCCTATATATACCCTAAAAGAGTATCTTTTCCTAAGTACATCTTACTTATTTTACAAGCAATAATCTACAGTTTCTAACAATACACAACGGATTTCTCGTAGATTGGATAGATTGGCAATCATCCAACAGACCTGCCAGGTTATAATCAATAGACCATTCTTTAGAAATTAGCACCTGATGTCAGTGCTCATCTCTAGTTGCCAAAAATATACTTTATTCCTTTACAGCTGGCATGTCATGAAATCATGACATTCATCTCCTGCTTTGTTCCTCTGCCGCTTCCAGCCGTGAAAATGAGACATGTCACGAAATCGTGACATTCGTCTCTTCCTTTGCTCCTTTGTTGCCTCCTACCATGAAAATGAGACATGTCACAAAATCGCGACATTCATCTCTTCCTTTGCTCTTTTGCTGCTTCCATCGCAAAAATGAGACATGTCACGAAATCGCAACATTCATCTCTTCCCTTGCTCTTTTGCTGCTTCCCGTCGCAAAAATGAGTCATGAAATCACGACATTTTTCTCTTCCTTTGCTCTTTTACTGCCTCCCGCAATGAAAATGAGACATGTCATGAAATCATGACATTCGTCTCTTCCTTTGCTCTTTTGTTGCCTCCCACCGCAAAAATGAGACATGTCGCGAAATCGCAACATTCTTCCTTGCTTTGCTCTTCTACCACTTCCAACCGCGAAAATGAGACATGTTGCGATATCGTGACACTTTTTCCTCTTGGCTCTTTCTCTTTGCTTTGGACCATGAAAAAGCAACATGTCATGATATCGCGACACTTTTTCCTCTTGGCTCTTTCTCCTCGCTGTGAACCGCGAAAATGAGACATGTCGTGATATTGCGACACTTTTTGCCCTTTGCTCTTTCTCCTCGCTATGAACCATGAAACTGAGACATGTCACGATATCATGACACTTTTTGCCCTTTGCTCTTTCTCCTCGTTGTGAACCGCAAAACTGAGACATGTCGCGATATCACGACACTTTTTGCCCTTTGCTCTTTCCCCTCGCTGTGAACCGCGAAACTGAGACATGTCGCAATATCGTGACACTTTTGCTCTTTTGGCCGCGACAAAGCAACATGTCGTGATATCGTGACACTTTTGCCACCTTGCTTCCTTTTGTTGCTCTTAGCCATGAAAATGCAACATGTGATATCACGACACTTTTTTCCTCCTTACGGTGTTTTGTTTTTTCTTTGACCTTTAGCATATGGGCCACTTTGGTCTTCTTGGGAAATATGCAAAAAAGGTGCATCAGCTGTTTTCTGTAGTTAGGCATTTTTTTACTAACATTCTTGGCGCCTTCCAGGGGAATTTTTTCCTACAAAAATAGAGACCAAGCCTTTATCCATTGGGAAACGGCGTCACCAGCACAGTTGCAAAAAGTAAATTTTCGAGTAGAAAAACACAAGAAAAATCATGCACTTTGGAGAACAAGTGATCTTCACCTTATCAGAACCTTTCTTTTATCGCTTAGGTATTTAACCTTTGTCTGAAGAACACAAAAATTCAATTCTGGGAGCTAGGATTTCTTAGGTGGCTAGAACACTTTAGGAGCAGAAGAATGACCATTTCCCTTGCTTGAAAGGATTCCAACAGGGAAACTTCCTCCCAGGAGTGAGCGTCAATCCTTCTTATTGTCTTCTAGAAATATTAGGCCATAAAAAAGGGAAATATTTACAAAACTTCAAAACTTATAACATACTGTACATATAATGGTGATCTGTAGTTTTATTGGAAATACAACTTTAGGTGAAAAGCGTTCACCATGATGGGTAGAACCTATCCATCTTGATCTTTTAACTGGAAAACGTTGAATTGCTTCTATAAAAAAATTTCGAATGGCCCCTCCTAGAATGCATCAAACTTGTCATGATGTCCTGGATTTGCTTTCTTGACATTCCATTTTAATACAAGGTCACTTGTTTTAAATTTCTTGAAAGTGGTTTTCTTATCGAACCACCCGACTATTTTTACCATATGCCTTTGATGATGAACGTAGGCTTGTTCCCTAGATTCTTCAAGCTATAGAAGTTGCATCAGTCGGGTGTCCATTGGATGGCCTTCATCTTTGTTGACTTGGTTTAGCATTCTCAATGCTGGTATTTCCATATGAATCGGCAGAATAGCTTCTTTACCATAAACCAAAGCATATGGTGAAGTATTGATTGATTTTTTTATTGAGATTTTGTCGACACACAAGGCTTGATTCAGGAGTGAGTGCCAGTTTCTCTTATTGTCCTCTAATTTCATTTTCAAAATTCTCAGAAGATTCTTATTAGTAGACTCAGCTAATCCATTACCTTGTGGGTAATAATTAGAGGAATTATTTAGGTAAATTCCATATCTACTAACGAATTCGATCATATTTGCACTAGTGAAAGGGGATCCATTGTTTGTAATCAAATAATTTGGTATGCCAAACCTTGTGATTATACTTTCGACAAATTCTATCACCACCTCTGAATTAGCTTTCTTCGTAGGCACTGCTTCTGCCCACTTGGTGAAATAGTCCATGGCAGTGAGAATGTATTTGTGGCCTGATGATGAGTTTGGCTCTATTATCCCTACGAAATCCAACCCCCACTACTGGAATGGTTCCTCGACTTGAATGGGCTTTAAGGGCATGGGTGCATTTCTGTTTCTTCCCACATACCTCTGACAATATTCACACTTCTGGGTCACTCTGTACGCATCTAGGAAGATGGAAGTCCAATAACATCCAGCTCTAAGGATCTTCAAAGCTGTAGTTCGACTTGCATAATGTCCCCCTAAAAAACCCCTGTGAAATTCATCTAACACTTTTTGCTTTTCATTATCGGGAATGCATTTTAACAACACACCATCAATGTTAATCCAGTACAACCCCTCTGTTCGAAGGGTATATTTCAATGCTTGGGTCCTGAATCTCCTTCTCTGGGAAGCGTTCATATCTTCAGGGCATGACCTAGTCTGAAAATACCTCACAAAGTCATTGATCCAACCCGAACTCACTTTGTCTTGGTGTTGCTCTGTGTTTGCCATGACAGGGTGGTTCTCCCCATATCCACTTGCAGCTTGCTTGGCCAATTCCTAGCACAAAGCTCTCCCTCTAACTATTTTAGTAGGATGTATTTCTACATCATACTCTTGGATGTGAGTCACCCATCCAGCTCTTTTTTCACCCAATTCTCCTTGAATTATGAAGTTCCTTACATCGGGATGAATAACATACACCATCGTCCGACTTTGAGATAAGAAGTGTTTTAGCTTATTCAAGGACTTCATAATGGCATATACTTGTTTTTCTATGAAGTTGTACCTTTCCTCATGTTTGTGCATGGTGGAACTCAAAAATGCTATGGGTCTTTCTTCGTCATCTGCTCCCTTCTGAGTGAGAACTGCATCATAACTATTTTGCTCTCTGATAGCATATAGTATGAAATCCCAAGAATAGTCAGGGTTGACTAGCATAGGAGCTTGAGTGATGGCTTCTAGAATTTTTTGGAAAGCTTCTTTCCTTGGCTCTATCCATTTAAAAGGAGCGTCCTTTTTCAATAACTTAGTCATTGGTTTAACTGTTTGGGAAAAATCCGCAATGAATTTTTTGACGAAATTTACTTGCCCAAAGAAAGACTGCAAACCTTTCTTGTTAACTAGGAGAGACAACTCAAGAAGCGCCTTTACTCTATCAGGATCAATTGATAGCCTAGCTTTAGAAATAACATGCCCAAGGAGTATTCCTTCTTCTACAACAAAAATAGATTTTGTAGGGTTTAGTGATATCCCAAATTCCCTACATTTCTCAAACACTTGTTGTAGATGAGTGGCATGGTCCTTTTTGTTGTGAGAAAAAACTGTCATGTCATCTAAATAGATGACAATAATTTTGTTCGCAAGCTCCCCAAAAGTTATGTCCATGGCTCTCTGGAAAGTTGCTCCTGTGTTAGATAATCCAAAGGGCATCCTTTGGTATGAAAATTTTCCCCACTTAGTGGTTAACACAGTCTTGTATTGATCTTCATTTCTCACCCAAACCTGATTGTAACCAGAAAAGCCATCTAACAAAGAAAACCTTTCTGCTCCCGCCACAGTATGAAGGATTGGGTCAATCTAGGGTAAAGGATAGTGGTCCTTTAAATAGGCTCTGCTCAAATTTCTAAAATTGATGCATAGTCGTATTTCTCCATTTTTCTTGTGGACTGGAACTAAATTCGCCACCCAGGTAGAGTGCTTGATTGGGTATATTATCTTAGCCTGCAAGAGTTTTAACAACTCTTGTTTCATTAAGGCTTCAATATTGGGATTCATAGGCCTCTGCTTCTGCCTCTTCCTGAAAGGTTTAGCTCCTTCCTCCAGTTCAATGGTATGTTGAATGACCTCTTTCTTGTACACTTTCAGATCACTATAAGTCCAGGCTATTATATCTAGATACTCTTTACATAACTATTTTATTTCCTCTAGTTCTACTACTATACAATCAGTCCCTACTTTGATCATTTTTCCTAGTTCTAGTTCTACTTATTTATACCGACGTTCATCTACCTTGATCCTTCGACCTATAGCATTGTCGCTATTGTCAAAAAGGCTCTCCAGGGTGATTAGTCCCTTGGGCATATGGTTGTTTTTCAGTTGAATAAGGTTCTCTTCGTCCTCTTCTTGTAACACTCTATTTGTAGAGGAATTCATCTCTTGAATCAGAAAATCCAGGATCTGATCATTGTTTTTGAATACTTGCCAAAAAATGTCTTTTTTGGGCACTGAAGGCTTGTATATAAGTCTAACTGTTTTAGACTTCTGAATAACATTGCTGACTGGGCAAAAATTTGATCCTACTGATGCTAACAAGTCTGCATGTGTGTTCTTCTCTCTGGAAATGGATTTCATGTTTAGTGCTTTGAAATTTTCCAAAAGATCTAACACTTTGTTTTGTAAGCTCTTAGGTAATGTTGTTTACAAATGCACTTGCCAGTAAGCTGTTTAACGATCAACTTTGAATCTCCATATATCAACAGCTGTTTTACACCCAGTTTCTCAGCTTTCTTGAGTCCCAAACACAAGGCTTCATACTCAATTGCGTTATTGGTGCAACTCCATGTCAACCTATACGAAAAGACTTTTTATTTTCCAGTGGGTGAAATCAGGACGATCCTAGCTCCTGCTCCATTTTTGCACCTTGACCCATCAAAGTACAACTTCCATAACTAGTTGACTGAATCATCTATTTTAGGGACAACAATAGGGAGATTTTTTGGTTTCTCAATGGAATAGCTTCCCATTTCTGTCTCTATCATAGCATTGAAGTATTTCATTGAAAATTGTTCTTCAGATTGGAGTTCCTCCAGGGTTTCTTCCATTAAATCAATATTCTCAAATTCCTCGGACATCATGTTGATAGTAGTTGTTTCTTCTAGTCTTTCCACATGAAAATTATATGGTTTCTCATTGTAGATATTGACTCTTTTACCTTTGAAATGCACCTCCAAATGCGAATAATCTAGTGACATATAACCTCCCAGTTTGGCCGTGAATTCTCTGGATAAACACATACCAAAATATGGTTCCAATTCTACAATGACTACTTCTTGTATTACGACTACTTATGGCATTCTGTGAAGTTGAATAGGTATATCTTTGATCACTATGAAAATTTTTATTGGAGTACCATCCAATTGCAACACACCAGGATGACTTTGAGTATATTCCATCCCCATTATGTCACATACGGATTTCGGAATTACCATAGTTGTAGCCCCTGAATCAATCATGCAATTGTGAACTATCCACCCCTCCATTTGCAAAGATAAATAGAATGGGGGCGATCTATTTTTTCCAGATATTGACACAACATTTTCTTGTATGAAATTTGAGGAAGAGGTATTATTCTTTAAAGTTAAATATTCTTGGAGGAGGTCAATCTGACCATGAATTTGCAGTGCATCATACATGCTTATTTTTGAGGGGGTCCTCTTCATTTCTTATGCAATATTGAACGAAAGAGTTACAGCTGGGGATACTTCAGCACTTTTCTCCCTTCCACTAGTCGATGCATCATATTTGTCTCTGTAGACCTATGTAGCTTTTGTTCTTTGCCTTTTTGTCAATGAAGAAAATCTGAGTCTTTCCTTCACTTACTCTTGAGCTTCGCTCCCTTTTCTAGGAGGAAATTCTTTTCTTGGTGTAGTTGTAGAAGTTTTAGGAGGATCAGAACGTCCTTTCTCACTGGACTGGTTTTTTTGTGGAGTTGCCTTGGGGGTAGGAGGAAAACCTTGTGGTTGGAATTCCTTAGGGTCAGTTTGCAATGACTTTTTTCCTGACCTCGTCAGGACTGAGACTTGTTCCACGGATGGCATTGCCAAATTATGGTGAACTTCTTTGATTATATTCACTTGTCCCTTGTCGGTATCCTTGGCTATTTCATTAATAACTGCTTGCACATGGTGTTGATGAATCATGCATGAATCTTATCCATGAGGATCGTTGCAAGTGGTACATCAATAATCAGAATTAGCAGGTTCTCCATTATCTCCTATCTCATTTGCATACACTACATTTTTTCTTTCTTGTAACCTTCCACTTGTTGAAGTAGCTTCCTTTTGTATCTGTGGAAATCTTCTTGCTTGAATATTCCTTTTCACATCTCTCTTTTTCATGGATGCCATTTCATTTGACAACGTCTTCATGGTATCAATTATGGTTGTGTATTGATCATTGGGGGGAGCTGATGCAAGGGGTGTGGCTGGTAATGCACAAAATGCAGGAGATCCAACTATAGCTAGGAGGGCCTGCATTGATGGGGGTGCAAGCAGTTTAGAGATTGATGCTTGGGAAAACTTTGGTAAAATTGGCAATAGAGTCTTTGATGGATATCTTTTTGTAGCAATGAGATCAGCTTCGCCCTTTGTTGCCTCTACATAGATCCCAAGAAAATTGGTTACACGAGATTGCCTTATTATCATACTGAGTTCTGAATCAAAAGCCCTTAGATAATAGCATATAGCTTGTTCTTCCATGGGCTTTAGGCCTTACGGTACTCTATCACAAGTTCTGGTAAAATTGATGTTGAAATATTGGATTTCTTCTTATGGATGCCTCTCAATGATAGTGAATTGATTCAAAAATGTGAAAGGATCCGCATGTATATTGAATTCATCAACCAGACGGTCGGCCAGTACTGTCCAAGAAGTAATGGATCTAGCAAGAAGCACTCTATACCAATAGAGCATCTTTCCTTTCAAATATATGATCAACAATCTGACCATTACATCTTCCTCAGTGATGTTGTAAATAGATGCTAGTGCTGATACATCCAAACAGTGCCCATCTACTGTTTTGCCTGTTCTGTCAAAGGTCGATAAGGCTTTTAGCATAGCTTGTGGAATTTGGTGGTGTGTTCCCAAGTTCAAAGGGCCAGTTTGATTCCATACAAGATGTGTTGGGGCAAGGGTAGCTGCCATGATTGCTAAAGGAGTTACAACTATTATGGGATTGCTTGTAGATGCTCCTACAGTGGGTTGTAAAGAGGTGCTAATGGTGCCACGAGGATTTGATCGTGCGGCTAGCACAAGGTGTGCTTTTAGGCTTCCGAGATGTAGTTCAAAAAACTCGATAGGTTCTTCAGAGTTTCTAGCTTAGTATCTGGTTATCATATGGCTATATAACCAGAAGGCTTCTAGACAAGGTCTTTCTTTTATGGTCTAAATGCAACGGAGTCGCCAGGTGATTTTTTTCTTGAGATTTTGCAAAAAAAAGGCTCTGAAATTAAAACACCAAAACTTATACAATACTATGGGATTGCTGGTCCCATCAAGCATGCCAAAAATTTTTGGAACAAAATTTGCCTTCGGTTAATAATGATGCGCCTTAGACTTTGCCAACATTGAATAGACAGATCTTGCTTGAGATCATTTGTCTAGTCTCCAGAGAAGGCTGGTTCCTTTGAAGTTTTTTAGAGAAAATGGGAAACAAGAGATAAAGGAAATATATCCTAAGCTAGAACTTTTATATGGTGTAGGTTAGACAACATCAAAGACAAATTTACTTCTATCCAAAGCATTTAAAAACACATTCCAAAGTAGAAATTATATAATTCCAGATATGATTTTTTGATGTTTCTTTTAGCATGCGTATATATTAGATTCTTATTCTAGCAATATGATTTATGTATTGCGAAAGTTTAGATACAAGAACAGAATCAATCTACAATTCAATATTGTGAACAGAAATAAAGAACATTAATACATACACTTGCACAATATGAACCAGAAGCCAATGGGAGATGTGATTCTATTGCTTGTATTCGAAGTATGTACACACAGTCTTGTAAACATCCAAGAGCCGACCTTTTTTTTGGAGTCGCTCACCCCTATATATACCCTAAAAGAGTATCTTTTCCTAAGTACATCTTACTTATTTTACAAGCAATAATCTATAGTTTCTAACAATACACAACGGATTTCCCATAGATTGGATAAATTGGCAATCATCCAGGATACCTACCAGGTTATAATCAATAGACCATTCTTCAGAAATCAGCACCTGATGTTAGTTCTTGTCTCTAGTTTCCAAAAATATACTTTATTCCTTTACAACTAGCATGTCGTGAAATCGTGACATTCATCTCCTGATTTGTTCCTCTACCGATTCCAACTGTGAAAATGAGACATGTCACAAAATCATGACATTTGTCTCTTTCGTTGCTCCTTTGTTGCCTCCTACCACAAAAATGAGACATGTCATGAAATCACGACATTCGTCTCTTCCTTTGCTCTTTTGCTGCTTCCAGCCATGAAAATGAGACATGTCACGAAATCGCGACATTCATCTCTTCCCTTGCTCTTTTGCTGCTTCCCATCGTGAAAATGAGACATGTCGCAAAATCGTGACATTCGTCTCTTCCTTTGCTCTTTTGTTGCCTCCCGTCGCAAAAATGAGACATGTCGCAAAATCATGACATTCGTCTCTTCCTTTGCTCTTTTGCTGCCTCTCGTTGCGAAAATGAGACATGTCATGAAATCACAACATTCTTCCTTGCTTTGCTCTTCTGTCGCTTCCAGTCGTGAAAATGAGACATGTCGCGATATTGCGACACTTTTTCCTCTTGGCTCTTTCTCTTTGCTTTGGACCGTGAAAAAGCAACATGTCATGATATCATGACACTTTTTCCTCTTGGCTCTTTCTCCTCACTGTGAACCACAAAAATGAGACATGTCACGATATCGTGACACTTTTTGCCCTTTGCTCTTTCTCCTCACTGTGAACCGCGAAACTGAGACATGTCGCGATATCACGACACTTTTTTCCCTTTGCTCTTTCCCCTCGCTGTGAACCGTGAAACTGAGACATGTCATGATATCGCAACACTTTTTACCCTTTGCTCTTTCCCCTTGCTATGAACCGTAAAACTAAGACATATTGTGATATCATGACACTTTTGCTCTTTTGGCCGCGACAAAGCGACATGTCGCGATATCACGACACTTTTGCCACCTTGCTTCCTTTTGTTGCTCTTAGCCGTGAAAATGCAACATGTCACGATATCGTGACACTTTTGCCTCCTTGTGGTGTTTTGTTTTTTCTTTGATCTTTAGCATATGGGCCACTTTGGTCTTCTTGGGAAATATGCAAAAAAGGTGCATCAGCTGTTTTTTTGTAGTTAGGCATTTTTTGACTAACAAGTACCTAGACCTAAAAAAGTGCAAACTATTAGTAGTACCATGTTCTTAAAGAAATAAAAAATTCATATTGCATCATTAATAAACATTGGAAAGATAATAAATACAAAAATTTCTTCATGAAAACAAAGCATCTATCACTGTATAGTCAATGATAATAGAGTACTGCAACAAGAGAACTATAGAATATTTCCATAGAGATGACATGATTTCATGTTTTAATAATAAAAGAGACACAATCTATCTAATCAAAAAATCTCATAAAGGAGTATCACACTATACCTTAATATGTCCTTTTTATGATTTAACCTAATATACATAGGTGTCATCAAATACAAAGACATAATTTCATGCTTCTTCCTTCAAGATACCCATATATCTTGAAACCATCTTGGCAAAATCATTTACCACCACTAGTGCATCACTCTTGATATCCCCTGGTAATCATCTTCGATCATCCTATTGCAAGATTTGTATCTCAAGAGACACAAATGTCAAGTGCATTCCTCAAAAGAGCCTAAGGTACACATCACAAGATCCACAAAATATGAAGGGTTCACTTAGCTCTTCCACTTTGATTCACCTAGGGTTCAAGTTTGGGAGGAGAATAACTTGAACACATGTAGTCTTTGAGTAACGAAATCCAATAGTAATTATCATATTTACTATCCTCATGATGTCATATTGATATTCATGGTCATACTTACCCTCTATAGGGTATCATGCAAAAATTTTATACCAGTAATTGATAGGTACATATGACCACACTTACCCCACATAAAGTGTCATACCAATAATACTATCATTCACCAATAGTATCTATGACCACACTTACTCCATGTAAGGTATCATAACAATCATACTACCACTCATTAATAGTACATATGACCACACTTACTCCATGTAAGATGTCATAACAATCATACTATCACTCATCTATAGTACCTATGACCACACTTACTCCATGTAAGGTGTCATACCAATCATACTATCACTCATCGATAGTACCTATGACCACACTTATTCCATGTAAGGTATCATAATAATCATACTATCACTCATAGATAGTACCTATGACCACACTTACTCCATGTAAGGTGTCATAACAATCATACTATCACTCATCGATAGTACCTATGACCATACTTACTCCATGTAAGGTGTCATAACAATAATTATAGCATGATTTCTTCTATTGTAATAGAGGATACTACAGTCTTTTTTAAGGATAGATTCCCTATTTATACCTTCTAAGAGTGTTCCAATATTAACTAGAATTTTCATGTTTAACCTTGCTCATTTTAAGTTAGTTTTAAATATTAACTAGAATAAGATTTTCTTTCATTGATTTTGTAAGACTTATATATAGATGCATCTCTAAATACCTCTTCTTACCATCCAAGACATTCTTTACATGATAATTGGTTGCTGCAGATGACACTCAAGTGGTTGATATACCTGATAGGATATTTAGCCCAAGCTTACTTGCTTAGGGCCTTCCAAAAGCTACCTGCTATTTGAAACCTTCTAAACTACTATTCAGAACAAGAAAAACAAGAAGACTCAAGTATTAGGGATCATCCAATCCAACATTAATGAAATCTAATCAGGAGAAATATCATTGTATAAACATTTCAAAGAATATATATATATATATATATATATATATATATATATATATATATATATATATATATATATATATATATATATATATATATATATATATATATATATATATTATAAGAAAAAACCCTCTTGGGTTACAATTATCATCCTTATAATGTACAATTTGTGGCTTTCAACCATTTTTGTAGCCCTCAAATATACTGTCTTTTAGTCCTATCACTATTCTATGTTATACCTAAGCCTTCAACTGGTGAAGGTGGTGGGGAAACTATTCTAGAGGTTACCCATCCTCTAGCTTGGGTCATTCTTTGAGTTTCTTGTGTAGTTCTCCCTTTCCCACATTATGTTCCAACCATTAGTAGGGATGGGATGATTAGTCCATGGCTTACCAGTGCTTCAAAATAGGTAGTTATGAATTTTGTACTATATTCACCCATTGCCTAACATGGTTGTGCATTTTTTGCATATAAATCTTCCATAGTTTTGGATCTCTAGTCATTTCTTTGTGTTTCCTCTAACCTAAGCCTATCTCGTTCTACTATGGCTATATCTCTCTCAACCTCTAATATCCTCCTCTCTTGGGCCCATAATTCTTCATAGGCATACTCTCTTTGTTTTAGTTGTTTAGGAATATCTACTTAGCAGCCTCAGTTGTACCTTTAGCTATTCTACCAGCCTCCTGCATAACCACATCCTTTCTGGTAATTACATTGTTTCCTCGGCTCATCCTGGAACCATCAAAAGCCTTTTTCTCCCTTTAGAGAGTGTGTACCAACATATGGAAAAGCAGTAGGAGTATGATCATAAGGATTACTATGGGTATTTTTTCCATTGTTCCCATAAATAGCAGTGCTAACATATTGCATTCCATGATTAGAACTCTTGCTTTCCAAGTGTTTACGAAGTAACACATCTTTAGTTATCCAAAATGTTCAGCTAGTTGTCAGTTTACGGTACATAGAGCTTGATAAAAAATTGATCGAAAGTACCTCAATTATTTAAATTCTATTTGAAACCCATCTTTGATCGTTTCTCAATTAATGTGTGTGTACTATATCACTGATCCCATCCTAGTTCTTTTTCCCAAGTTCCCAAGATCGAAGCACTTGTGATCATATCACATATTTATGGGTGTCCCATTAATGTATCCTTAAGGTGTATTATCATTACCCTTTCATAGGCTCCATCGGATGAGTGCATGTTTATCCATGCATATTTATTTTAGAAGTTGCATCCATTATGATATTATTATCAACTATCAAGGTTGTGTTTTATACGTACATAGGGTACTATCACAAAACCTTGATCATGGTTATTTATTTGATAGTAAATAAAATTTATGCTAAGTTGAGTTTTGTTGTCAGCTCATCTTGTTGCTTTATGTATTTTATAGTCCTTCTTACGTCATATAGAAAACTATATCCCGATATGCATATTTACTAGATCATTTACTTAAATGAGATGCATGTTTACCTTATGCAAGGGATTATTATGAGTTACTTTGAATTCTATGATAACTCTTATCTTACAAGAATGCTTCTTGTGATCACATAATTTCCAATAGCTACTCTTCTGTTGGTTCTATAAACTTTCCTGACCAGGTTCATCATACCTGTAGTCATTTCCTATCACATTTCTACTTCAAATATCTTGAAAACTAGGATTATGTTTCCTTTTTATATACAACATAAGGCTCTATGTGCCCCAAATATTTTTTGAATTTTTATGCCTCATTTTACCTGTGTGGATGATAATACCACATGGATTGTGTGGGGGGTAGTCCATTTTTTAAATAGCATAGTGCACCTTATTATACTTGACCACTACCCGAGTGGTTGAGTGGCATACTTTTCTATGGAGTTGGGGTCCTGCTTGGTGGAGACAAGATATGATCCCCACAAATTGTGCTTGGTGAGTCCAAGTATGAATATTCTTCATAGTTTCTCTCCTTTGCATATCAAGGTATCATGCTAGAAGATGATTCTTGGTGATATTTGGACGACTTCCATGTTCCATTAACTGGAATTTCCAATGGTTCTTCCATTTCCTATACCATAGCCTTTGGTTGAAAACCATGAGTGTATTGTAACATTGATCAAAAATGTAAATAAAGAAAAAATTCTTTTGTTGATCTCTTGATCTTACCCAGGCTCTTGCCTCATTGCAAGATAGTATTGCTATTTACAATTCTAAATGGGGATCTTACCTTCATATCATCCTATGGTTTGTTTCTCCATTGATAAATTCCAATTTCCAATATTTTTAGGAAACTTTATAACTAACATAGCTAAGTTTATGATCAAGGGGTTACTTTAGAAAATCTCCATGTGGTTCTCTTAAATATGAATACTCAAGTAAGTCCAAGGCTACACTTCACAGAAATCAATGTGGTCAATGTCTATCATGTGGATAGGAGTGGACAATACTCCTATTAAGACGAAGGGGTAATAAAACATACCATAATCTTGGAAATTCTCTTGTCTATTTCATCAAGAATATCCATTTCCCTTTTTAGCTTAATCTAGACTCATGTTAGGTCTCTTTCATCCCGTACATTAGGTGTATGCCTTGAAGACTAAGCGTCCTATCATAAAGATAGAATATTAATAATTTTTAATGCTTAACTTTCTCCCCACATCACACAGAGATAGTTAAAGGGGTTATCACATAAACCCTCATAGACACTCCAATGTCTACCATTTCACCTTACTTGTTTTATTCACTTTTAATCTCCATGATATGAGATAAAATCTAAGCTTTTCCCCACTTGATCATTCTTGAATTTGTTTTTCACACATTATTTTAGTAAGGAAGAGGCTTAGCTTCCTACCAAAAATGTCAAATATATTTTCTCAACAATCTCTTTGGTACCCCTCAAGTTGTGGAAGATTTACTCACTCTTCCATTTTGATTCACTAGTGAATACATGCATGGGAGAAAATATTTGCACATTAGTAGCTTCTAAGAACTTATTATTTCCTTACTAGGTATTTATTAGTTTAGATTGTTACAAACAAATCCCATCTCTTTGATAGCCTAAATATATCATTAGAGTCCATTAACTAGCCTGGGATTTGATACCAACTGTAACAACCCCAAATTACTAACCAAACCTGAGATATAATATTTTTTTGTACATGTCTAACAAGTCAAGTTTTGGGACCAAGTTTGTTTGGATCAACATCAAGGATGGTATTAAGTGATCGACATGATTATGACATGGTCAGTTTCAACTCTCGTTATAAGAGTGACCAACTCATATCTAACCTTACATCCCATCATGATAGGTATGATATCCTTGGTTTAATTTTTTCTATATCTTCTTTCATTAGAAATTTTAGTTTCTTAACCAATTGAATGTAATTTCATTCTTACTTCCTAAGTCTATTATTTGCAATGGAATACCATGCATGTATTATTTAAACAATACATAAATATTGCTCTACTCACATCAAGACTTTCACTTGATTCAAAGTATAAGCCATTACATCATAATAAAAGAGCCATCCATTGTAAAGCATAAAGGTATCAATTATTATAACCTCAAGATCAATCATAATCCATTCTCATCTATGGAACATTGCTTGTTAACAAAATATTACATCATATAACATTCTAGTGATCATCTTATAAGAATGTAAATACATCATTCCATTGGAAAAAAAATAACATTTAGTTTTCCATCATATTCAATATCCATAATCTAACTAATCATAATAGAAAGCAAGTTGGGCATCCATGCATAACAATAATTACAAACCACAAGTAGAGGTACACAACATATACTATGGGAACCCTCATGGGGAATAAATCCAACATCCAAAGTATGATTCTCATCTCATTTCATAAACTTAAATTGCCATAAATACAAGTTTAGAAAGGCATCCCATGGATCCTTTTCTAAATCAATTATGCAATTAAAGAAATTAATTCATTCCTTTTATAAATCATAATGCAAATAAGAAAATTCCTCAATTCCTTTCTCTAAACCATTAATACAATACATAAGAATCTCACAAATTCTTATATCTACATGTTTATGAATGATCATCGATTTCATATTAAGGAGAAATTTCATCAATTATCGAGAGGGAACCCCATAATTCCCTCGAGAATGAATCCCACATTCATTCTCCAACCTAGATGCCATTATTCCATTTAAATCAATGTGATATAGTAATTATCTAAGGTTTCATAACATATGGAGAGATCCCATACTCTCTCCAATATTAGACTCCATATCTAATCTCCCCGCATTCATCCATGTTTTCACTATTTATACAATTTCTGCCATATTGTTTTTGGATCAAAACCTTACTATAGTTCTTATGATCCATCAATAAGATCACCCTATAGTTCTCACCAAACTATCTCAAGATCTATCCATAATATTATTCAAGAGTCCCTACAAATTTTACCTCAATTAGAATCATAACCCTGCATTAGGATTGAACTCTAGACTTTACAAATATGGCCCCCGAGTAATATATTATGCTATAGTTTAAAATTTTTCCCATAGATTTTGTCATAGTCTATTGAACTATATCACACCATAGTCTTCCATTAGTCTTGACTAAATATTATGTTATAGTTTCTCACAAATTATCTCTCAAATTTGTCTTGTAGTCTATCAATCAATATTGCACCTTAGACATAAATTAGCCTTGTAATCTATCAACCAATATTACACCATATGTAGTCAACAATTTTACCTTGTAATCTCTCAACATTTTCCTTGAATTCAAACTTATAACTTGGATCATTATTATTTTTATTTTTAACCAAGAATTGATTCCATCTAATGATCTTTTACCCTCAATTCTAATGTATCTACTATTAAAAATTTACAATGAAAATTTGCCTTTAGATACTTTAATTGGATCACCAAATCCTTTTACAAAAGCCACACAATATGACCCAAGATTACATTCGTTTTCTTTCCAAACTTAATTACCAAACTTACTCCCAAGTTTGATCCAAAGATGAGTTTAATTGGTTCAAGAGGATTTTTAAGTGAATCCCACTTTAATATCAAAGTGTTATTTTCATCTCCCTTTTTGAAGGATATCCCGAGTTATAAAATCACCTCAACCTTCGAGTCCATATTTTCTACTTTTTATATTGAAAATTTATTATTTCCACTTTATTCTTTCATAGGGGTATCTAACAATAGTTTTATCTAATGATACCCATTGGTTTTTACTTTAAGTAACAAATGGTTATACCATGTGACCCTTCAGTATTTTAATTTAAGTAAAAAATGGTTATACCATGTGAAACTCCAATGGATATTTAAAACAAAGGTTTACTTCAACATATTGGCGGTCTATTGCTCACAAAAATCATACTTAAGGCCTAATGTTCATTCTCATGACACCTAAAAGGAGTTTCATCATGAAATTCAACATTATCAAGTGACCAAACAGTTGTTACTATTGTTATCCAACTAGCATGGTGTGACACATACAGGATTCAAGAAGTTAACTGATGGTCAATCATTGTAAATACATCATGGCAAAACCAGAGGAACCGTAGATCACATAGAGAAATCAACTAGTCTAGGACAAGTACCTACATAGTGGCTATAAAACTATAGGCACTCAGCTAATAATAACTAAATTATATGCCTTATGCATGTTGAATGTGGGACATTTCCCAAATAGATAGAATTGGGCTATGTCCTACTTGGATATGATCCAAATGCAGCACGAAGATCGATAAGGTCAATTAGCATATCATATTCCATGGATGGGCTCACCAAATATCAACTAGATGGTGAAGCACCTACCAATCAATGCTTATGGTCCACATGACCTGTGTGGGAAAACTAGTTTGGGTGCCCTAATAGAGCATTTTAACTGCCTAAACTATGACAAAATAAATTATATAAAGACCTTTAATTTCCTCTTCTAATTTTGCAATAGAGTCGAGTAACATTGGGTTGTCCAAGCTAAGGATGCATGGAATCTATATTACTAGAATGCCATCACTGATAGAGGATAAAATGATGGATGGGTCAACTGTGCATTCATGCAAAATATAAGTACTTATTATGTCACTTAACTTACTAGCATAGGGTTCAATGTCACTGAGAATTTTAAGATCGAAGGTATGTACAGTGACCAAAAGTGAGGGATTTTTACTTGATTTGTTAGCCAAGGAAAATCAAGACATCCAACATTCCAATTCAAAAATAAATATAAGCTAGCCATAGGTTACAATAGATAATTAACCATAGATAAAGCCTCAAAGACCAAATTTGATCAGCATAGAGGGTTAAAGTATATTGATTGAATTTATTTCAAGGAACCAGCCGATGCAAGGCCATTCGATTATTTAGGTATCTCCAAGCTATAATTGATGTTAGGATATTATTTAGGTATGAAAAATAAAATCAAGGGTTCATTGCACCCTACCATTTAACCAATGCCCTGGTCATACATGATAGTGCTTTGAATCCCCTATCATTTATTATTTAAGAAACTATTTTGTAGAGACAAGTTAAATCAAAATATATGGCCTAGTAATCATAGTGTGGGGAGCATCATCATTTTTTCCACATTCAATATGAAGTGGGAAATATATGCTATAACACATATACGCCTAATTAAGGCCATAACCACCAAGTAAATGTTTTTCAAGGTTACATTTTTGGTCCTTAAAACTAGTTTGGAGCCTACCCTATTATGGAGAAAATCCTTGGCCAACACATTTTATTCTATCACTATGTAGCTTACAATATAACAGAGGTAAAAACTACTAATACCAAGTTACAGTAGGAGCTAGACTAACATGATTCAAATACTATCATGATTCAAAATAGTATCATGCAAAATGTGATAGGATATGCACTAATATAAATTAACATAGTATCTGTAGACACTAAAATTATTTAATAAGACTACAATTACACCACTCTTATCGATACCATATAGCCCTATTGGGCAACCCTCATGGTTAGTTATGGGTCCTAACCACTTTTGGGAAGGTTTACCCTACTTTTGGGAAGTTTTGGGCCATGTAGCCATGGTCATCCCACCTAGGTACGACCACAAGCAACCATCCCTGGGTGGGATGACCATGGTCTAGACCCCTTAAAAATCTAATGGTGGGACAAATTGTAATAATTTTTTGCTATTTATCCCACCCAATGATTTATTATATATTGTGAGACTATCTAGGCCATCACAAACTATAAATTGAAGGTCCAAATTGGAGGCCCTCTCCACGCAATGCATGGCAAGGGCTTTGATAAGTGGCGAAACCTACCTTGCATGCCTCAACTTACCCCTTTGCCTCTTTTGCCCTCTTGGGATATAAATTGGAGTGATTCCACTTAATTTCAGGGAGAGGTCTTTGCAAGCATTTTCCATGAAGTGCTACCAAGATTTACTCTCATCTTTTACCCTCATATTTTCCCTTGGAGACTTCATAAATCGAAGGTATTTTCAAGGCATCCCCAAATATGCACATCCCTTTCAAAATCCATCCATTCATATGAATAAAATCACAAAATTTGATGACAACACCCCTAGTAGTATTCTAGACTATATCCAAGTGGAATTAGTGGCAAAAACCACCTTATTTTATGGTTGTCCCCACCTGGGACAGTTAACAGTCCCAAATGGCTCACCCTGGGATGGCCATGAATTGGCACACAATTTTAGATAAATTTTAGTGTAGATCATTTTTAGAGTAGTATATAGGCATCATACCCAAATTTGGTGAATTTTAGAGAAATTTTGGACCTTCAATTAGGGTTTTTGTAATGACAATCCTAGTTGGCCCACCCAGAGATGACCATAGATTTTACTCATAATTTTAGTTCAATTTCTACACAAATCATTACAAAAGTAGATAATATACATCATGTTAATATTTGGTATCATTTTGAGTAGTTTTATATTCTCTATTGCACTTTTTGTAGCCTATGTTGCATGCATTTCATGGATATTAGCTTAATCCACACATGCTATTAACCAATTTAAATTTCTTGTGTGTAGGTATAGGTATTCCAAAACATGAGGAAGGAGCTAAAGAGTTGAATAAGGATAGCTTATCACAGTGGTAATAAAAACACACACTTCAATCGTAAGTGTGAGGAAAACACTGACAACACACCATATGTTTATGAAATGATTGGATCCTTCAAAATTGTAATTTGATTGTATCAAATTGAGAGCCCATAAGGGGACATTTTGTAACCTTATATGTGACATTAATAAATATAAATAGAACCCCCCATTTCTTTCAAATATTTTTCATTTATTTTTTACTTTACTGAAGCTTTTGAATGCTTAATTAGAACAATAGATGCGGTTCATTTCCCATTGCTAGGTGCACCATTTTTTGCTCTAAAATGGCAATCATGGATTAAGCTAAAATCCATGAAATGCATACAACATAGGCTAAAACAATTGCAATATAGAATCTAAAAATACTCCAACTAATACCAAATCTTAACATGATATATATTATCTACTTTTTTAATGATCCATGCAAAAATTGAACTGAAATTATCGACAAAATCTATGGCCATACCTAGGTGGGCCAATTAGGACTGTCATTACAAAAACCCTAATTGAAGGTCCAAAATTTCTCCAAACTTCACCAAATTCAGGTATGATGCCTATATACTACTCTAAAAATGATCTAAACTAAAATTTATTCAAAATTGTATGCTAATTCATGGCCATCCCAAGGTGAGCCATTTGGTACTGTTAACCGTCCTAGGTGGGGACGATCACAAAATATGGTGATTTTTGCCACCAATTCCACTTGGATATAGTCTAGAATACTCCTAGGGGAGTTTTCATAAAATTTTATGATTTTATTCACATGAATATATGGGTTTTGGAATGTATGTGCATATTTGGGGATGCCTTGAAAATGCCTTCGATTGATGAAATTTCCAAGGACTAATACGAGGGCAAAATATGAGAGTGAATCTCGGTAGCACTTCATGGAAAATGATTGCAAATAACTTTCCCTAAAACTGATTGGAATCTATTGGCACACAACTAAAAGGCACAAATGTATTGATCAAGTATGGTACAATATATTGGCATCAAGTTTATGAGTGAGATTTGACAAGTGTCATAATATCCACTCCAAGTGTCATGTAGAAGACATAACTCCAAATCAAACCTGAAATAAGACAAGTGTAGGCATAGTACACATTATAATAATATTCTAACATTCCCCCTTAATGTTGACTTCTATTACATACATAGAGCAATTTGCTAAACTGAGAAAACTTGTCTAGCCCAAGTGACTTGGTGAAGATGTCAGCCACTTGATATTGAGTTGGTACATACTCCATGTGTATAATATTTTCTTGGACCATTTCTATGATGAAATTATGATGTATTTCAATGTGCTTTTTTCTGGCATGGAAGACTAGATTCTTTGTCATATTAATGGTACTTTGATTGTAACAATATATAAGTTGGACCATCTATGAATAGCCCAATGTCTTGAAGTAATTGCCTCAACAAAATTGCCTCCTTAGTTTCCTCAACTACTGATTTATATTCAGACTCTACTAAAGATAATGAAACTATGTTATGCTTCTTTGTGATCCATGAAATAGAGCCCTAGCCCCAACTAAAAACAATAACCTGATGTGGATCTTCTAGTTTCAGGCCAACTAGCCCAATCTAAATTTGTGTACCCAATAAAACAAAAATCATCACATGATGTGTACATAAGGCCATGATGTGGGGTGGTCTTAAGTAATCTCAAAATCCTCTTAGTTGTTATCCAATGGCTCTTCTTAGGATCCTGCATGAATCTGGAAGCAAGGCCAACTGAATAGGAAATATCTAGTCTAGTTGAATTTAAGTAGATCAAAATTCCAACTAGATTCTTGTAAAGGGTGCCATCAACCCTTTATTCATCATAACTATTAACTAATTTAAACCTATTTTCCATTGGAGTGAGGGATGGCTTACACTCCTCCATGTGAAACCTCTCCAAAATAGATTGAATGTATTTAGCCTGTGAGATAAAAATCTTACCAGGTTGTTGCCATACCTCTATGCCTAAGAAATAGTGGAGGAGGCCTAATTATTTCATCTCAAAATTTTTGAATTAGTCCTCCTTGAGCAACCTTATTCCTTTTGTATCATCACCTGGAATGAGAAGATTATCCACATACAATTTAACCAAAATTATGTGGTCCCTCTAATGTTTCACATAGAGAGTAGATTCTATTGAAGATTTATTGAAACCAAGGTTGATGAAATAGGAGTCAATATTTTCATACCAAGATCGGTTGCTTGCTTCAATCCATATAGAACTTTCTTCAATCTGAGTACTTTGTTTTATTGGCCTTCAACTATGTACCCTAGTGGTTGGTTCACATACACTTCCTCATTCAAGTTACAATTGAGAAATACACTTTTGACATCCATATGATATATAGGCCAATGTTTTGAGCTTCCAAGGCTATAACTGTGTGGATTGTAGTCATCTTTGCCACAAGAGAAAAATTCTCCTCATAATCAATTCCTTCTTGTTGCTTGTATCCTTTAGCTACTAGGAGAGCCTTGTAGAGATCTAATGAGCCATTCTCTTCATACTTTATCTTGTACACCCATTTTTTTCCAATGGTATATTTACCTTGGGGTAAATCAATTAACTCCAAAGTGTGATTCCTTTCAAAGGAATCTAGTTCTTGATCCCTGGAAAGAACCCATTTAGGATCACCAAGTGCTTATTTGACATTATAATTTTTAGGTTGGATAATTACTTTGGCCATGAGGGCATAATTCACTTGGTGTCTTAGGGTTGAAGGCCTTTTACCTATATAAGTGAACAAATGACTTTGGAATTCATCTATGGTGGCTTGAACCCACTTAGGTAAAGTATTGGATGATGTGGCTTGATCATTAGATGGAGGAGTAGAAGGAGATGAAGGACATGGATTAATTGTGGGGAGTTATTCATGTGGAGAAATTTCTTGATTTATGAGTGAAGAGGAATGACTAGATGATATTGTATGTATCGAGGGAGAAACTATTTCATTAGTTAATTATAAAGTGGGGGCCATAATAGAAGGATTATATGGAGGATACTCATGAAAGGTAAAATCGCTAGATAAAAATATCCTCTTGGAAATAGGCTCATACAACTTATAGGTATTGGCATTATCACTATAGCCAACAAAGATGTATTTTTGGCTCTTATCATAAAACTCATTTCTTTTCTTATAAGGAATGTGAGCATAGGCATCACATACAAAGACTTTGAAATGGCCCACATAGGGCATCCTTCCACTCCATTCTTCTTCAAGTGTTCTATCATGTAAGGTCTTAGTGTATGACCCATTATTCAAGTATGCACTAGTAAAAATAGCCGCTCTCCAAAATGAGTTAGGTAATGTAGAGGCAAGTAACATTTATTTTTCTGTATTTATGATTGTTTGATTCATCCTCTCAGCTACTCCATTTTTTTGGGGGTATAAGGAGTTTTGAACTGCCTCCTTATTCCATGGTACTTACAAAAATTGAAGAGTTATTTGCAGACATATTCTCCACCATTATTAGATCTTAAGTTGGAGATTTGGTAGCCACTTTATCTCTCAACAAGTGCCATGAATTCCTTGAACTTATCAAGATCTTGCCATTTGTACTCAATTAGGTGGATCCATACCTTTCTACTATAATCATCAATGAAAGTGATATAGTATCTGGCCCCAATATAGGATTGAATATACATTGGCCCACAAATATTTGAATGAACCAATTGCAATGGTCTATTGGCACTCCAATCCTTTTATAACTCAAAAGGTTGTCTATGGTGTTTGGCTATAACACATGGCTCACAAAAACATTTAGACTCCTTAAGATGTGGAAGTCCTTTTACAAAACCTTTCCTTGCCATCATTTTAAGATTATGAAAATTTAAATACCCCATTCTTTCATGCCGTATGTACTCCAAATAAAATTTAGTTGTTGTATGTAAAGATTTTTGAGTTAGATATTTGGTAATGAGGTAGTAAACACCATCATTTTTTACTCCCATGGCTTTGACAGTGCCATTTGGTTCCTAAATTTACCACTTGTATTTTTCAAAATAGATAGTATAGCCCTTATCTATAAGTTAACCAATAGAAAGAAGACTCCTTTTAAGACCATGTAAATACAACATATCTATTGTAGGAACATTTTTCCCATCATGCAAAGCAAGTGGTGCCTCTCCAAAACCTTTAATGAGAAGGGTACTTTCATCACCAAAAGTAATTTAATGATTAGAAGTAGGTTGAACCTTGGTTAACCAATACTGTCTTATTGTCATGTGCTTTGCTACCCCATAATAAATATACCAACAATTCTTATCTTCAAATTTAACTTGGTTTACTACATAAAATGTGTCAAGATTATTATATTGTGGACCCCTTTGATCTATTTGTCTTTGATATCAGTAAGTGACATTATGATTCCATTTGCCACAATATTCACACCCTTGTTGATGAGACCCTCTATTAGGATGAGCCCCTTGAGGAGGTCTTGTTTGCCATCTTGGCTACTGATTTAGCTACTGATTATACTGTTATGGTTGTTGCTGACATGGATTCTACTAATGTGGCTACTGATGTAGTTGTTGATATTGCTACTCATGTGGTTGTTATGGGTATCTCTAATGTTGTCTACCTCTTTGATTCTAATTTTGATCCTTGTTGTTTCTAGACTGTAAGGATGCCTTGGTGGCAAAATCTATTGAGGATTCAATCTCTTCATCTTTTATTAGGGTTTGCTCATGTTTATTAAGTAGAATTTCAATATCCTCAAGTGTTGAATTCATTATTTTACCACTTAGATCTAACATGGTAGCATAGGAGTGAAATTTTGAAGGAATTTCATGTAACATTATAGAAATCAATTCATTATCATCAATATTTTTTCTAGTAGCTAAGAAATCATTCCTAATAGACTTCACTTCCATAAGGTAATCGGTAAGTGAGCCTTTCATACAGATATTGTGCAATTTTTATTTCATATACAAAATGTTGTCTTGACTAGTCCTATCAATTAATCTTATTAGAGAATCCCATGCTTGTTTAGGTGTAGTTGTAGCCCTTACAATTTCTCTACATTGAATTCATGTAGCTAGCTTGATGAGACTTAAAGCTATATTGGAATTCTTTTCAAATATTGCTTTTGTTGTAAGGTCTTCAGATGTTGTGAGTAGGTCTTCATTAGCTTTCCTATTTCTTATAAAATCCCGCATGCCATTCATCATTAATATAGATTCCATTTCATACTTCCAATTTGCAAAAGAGTGAGCTCCTTCAACCTTTTTAGTGAGACCACTTACTAGATTTGTAGTAGCCATGTTTTAAAAAAGGATTGAGAGAATATGGAGCTCAAAAGAAGATGAAATAAGAAATACAAATGCCAAATTAGAGCCCTAAAAAAAAATCTAGGGTACACCACTAATCCAGAGGGGGGTTTGCCTAGTTTTCCACTCTAAATTATCAAGTGGTTCCAACAGTGGGAGGGATAACTTGAATACAAGTATCCTTTTCCACCCAAAGAGTGTAAGAAGTGAAACTGCTTATTAGAATGCTTACTTGCTTTTCTTTTGAGAATTTTTTACAATAGCTTGTGTGCTTTTTTCTTGTATATTGTTGCAAAATTTTAAGTGTGTATATGTAAAGGAACTACACTTGATGAAAATTATATAAACCCCCAAAAAAATGCAAGGCTTGTATCAAGCATTAAAATTAAGAACAAGCCCAAATGAAGAGAGGCAAACACCAAATACAAGGTGGCCAAGACAATCCACAATAGGTCTCCACAAGAAAGAGGTAAGGGACTCTAAATCACCCCTTGAGTTGATGATTGTATTAGAAAATTTGGCTAAAATAATAGCCCCAAAATGTGCCTCAAAAAGTGATACAATATCAATGGCTTCAATGATAAGAATGTCTCCAAACATACCAACTTTAATGAATATATTAGCCTAATATTCCCCCAATGACTTCAAAATTAGCCCCTTTCAAGTTTGCCAAATTTTCTATTTAAGAGTGTCAGATGCAACTGAAAATGCACTCTATTATACAATGTGAATTTCAAAATACAATTCTGCATATCAAATGGTTTCAAAAATGGAAAATGACTACACCAATAGATCTCCCTCAGACAATCCTTTCCAATGACTATATATAAGCCTATAGTTGGATACAAATTGCTGCTTCAAAAAGGTAAAAAATAATGACCCTCTAAATGTGTGCAGCTCCGAGACTTCCCAAGTGGTCACCCATCCGAGTGCTACTCTGGGATAAATTGCTTAACTTGGGAGTTTTATAAAACAATTTTCCAAAAAACCAACCTCCAAAAGTGTAATTAAAATATCAACTAAAGGTAGATTTAATCAAACAAATCCCATTTTTTAAAAAATGAATCCCTATAAAACTTTCTCTTAAAAAACAAGAGCCTGCTATTTTGAAATAGGGTAAAGTTTTGGTAAATGTGTAACTTTAAGATGTACATTTTGAACCGTAGAAGCTTCCAAGCAATTATAGTAAAGAATGAAGTGATATTTGCAAAATTCATTGCATCAACTTTTGAATTAGACTGAAGGCTCGTATGCAGGTAGGTGGACAAGTTTTGGGCCACGTGAGTAGTGTGCAGTAGACCTTTCCTCCTATGTCCTCTGATGCATTCCCCTACGAGAAATTTTTAGAAGGGTGGTGGTGAGCAGAGGAAACGAGACGAATCTTCCAATAGAGGTAGATATTTTTGAAAAATGAAGTGCATCGGGGCCTTGTTTGATTCCAAATAAAGACTTATGGGTGCTATTTAATTTGCAAAATAACTGAAGATTTTAAAAAGAGAAAACTTTGGTAAGGTGAGTCGATGGCTATGCACCAAAAACTCCACTTTACCATAAATATTTAGTTAAACTTAAATCATGCCAATTATTGATGGATAACCACTAAAGATAGTTGTTGATATGGAGGAGACATAAAAAACCATTGGAGATGGATTTTTAATTTTACCAAAATTTGTGTTTAACTCTACAATCATTGATTGCATAGTACTTGGTGTATCACCACATGCATTAAACAACTCCATAAAAATGTTAGACTATGTTCACATTAAACAAACACATGCATCACCACAGGCTATGTTCATCAATAAACAAGCACATATGGACGTTGAAAAATATTGAAAAGGAGTAAATATTCTTCTCCATATTCAACAACGAGCACTGTGGCAAATCCACCATAATTTAGGTAGCTTGCTTGACATCAAGGAGAAGTTGGTGGGGGTGTATGTGTCTTTCTCGCCTATTCAACTATCTTAGTTAACACAACCTCTTCAATAGCTCCCAACAAAAATAAACCGAGAAAAAACACGTACAAAGAGTGCATAGTCCTATACTTCTCTACTTATACAAATGTCGTAAACAAGGGAGTCATAACATTCTCTTATAGTTTATACATTAAATATCATCGTCTATTAAATGCTAGCCCTTTTTTATTATGCATATTATGGCAGTCGATGTCCCTAACCACACTATCAATGAGAATCCCATCCTCCAAAAAAATAACTACTATGCACAGGTGTGATGGCCTTAGGGTTTGAAATAATATGATAGTGAAGGTAGTGCGTCTACTACAAATTTTAGTAATAGCTCATTTGAAAATTAGTAGATCATAAATGAGTTGGTGTGAGGGGCCTAATGATAGCATGATTTAGATAGACCAGATGGCCTTCACTTATTTTAGAATAAAATTTGAAACAATAACCCCACTTAGTAAAAAAACATCACGAGCATGTAAATACACTGAGGAGAGTGCTACATGTTTCTTCTAGTACTAGGTCCACTTTTCTTCCAAAAAAATAAACTTAGAAACTTCACTTTTGTCGTACCAAATTGAAGACTACTAGGGTGAGGGCTTTCTACAGGTGGGAGAGACTGCAATTTTCACTAATGGTGCTACTGCAAAGAACACAGATAAAGATCAACACACTAGACCCTTCTAAAAAAATTCTCTCACAGAGATCAGGGGCGGGGAGATTAAAAAAAAAGAGCTTTCTGGTTTTTGATCCACTCAATGAGTGGAGAGCATACTCCCTCAACCCACAACTCAAGACCCTAATAGTCCCATAGGCGGATCTCATCACTCTGATACCAAATGTTGAGACACAACTAAAAGTCACAAATGTATTGATCAAGTATGGTACAATATATAGGCATCAAGCCTATGAGTGATATTTGACAAGTGTCATAATCTCCACTCCAAGTGTCATGCAAAAGACACATAACTCCAACTCAAACTGGAAATAAGACAAGTGTAGGCATAGTGCACATTATAATAATATTCTAACATAATCACTCCAATTTATAGCCCAAGAGGGCAAAAGGGGTAAAGGGATAAATTGAGGCATGCAAGGTAGGTGTTCCCACATGTCAAATCCCTTGTGATGCATTGGGTGGACGAGGCCTCCAATTTGAAGTTTGTGATGGCCTAGATAGTCTCTCAATCTATCATAATTCATTGGGTGGGATAAATGGTAGAAATTTATTGCCATTTGTCCCACCCTTGAATTTTTGAGGGGTCTATACCATGGCCATCCCACCCATGGATGGTTGCTTATGGCCATCCCTGGGTGGGATGACAATGATTTGTGGTCGTTCTAAGGTGGGACGACCATGGCTACATGGCCCAAAACTTATAAAAAGTGGTTTAAACCTTCTAAAAAGTGGTTAGGACCCATAATTAACCCCTGAGGGTTTCCCAATAGGGCTATATGGTGTCGATAAAAGTGGCAGCATCACCATCTTATCTGATTTACATGATTTTAGTGTCTACAAATACCTCTTTTGAGATGCATTGTGTGAAACAGAACGCGGAGAAAAAATAGATGACTAAATCATCAAATGACAAAGGTTATTCAATAACCTAATAAAATTTAGATGCCTCAATTGTGGAAAGAGCATACATTCTTGGAATCCTTTCTTTTGACATAATTGAAGGATTGATTTTGGTATACCTTTCAGCCACCCTATAATGACAAGCTTGGGGCTTAGAGTATACTTGGTCTTGATTCCTTATTTTTCCTATTTTGGGATATGTGTCTCAAGGCTTCAAGTATACCAAGAATTTGTTTTGAATTTGTTCTAAATTATTTAGTCCAAGATGGGCTTGAAATTTGTCATTGATAATGATTCTTTTGAATGTATGCAAGTTGCACTTTTGAGTGTTTGAGTGTTGATTTTGATTATGAATTTGTTATTATGACTACCCCCTAAAGTGACGAGTCAATGAGGGCATGACCAATGATGAAAGTGACAAGTCACTTGACCCATATGACTAGATTGGGATTACCTTCAATTGTACCCATCAATTTTGTGAGGATTTTGATGGTTTTTTATATTTCATGGCAAAAATGATTTGAATATCTCATTCTCGTGGAGTTTTCCGACCACAATGACCTTATTGGGTATTGAGGTAGAGAATTTTCAATTAATCCATGAGCAATTTGTGTTCAATATTGATCCTTTGTGAATTTTATCAATTTTGACCTATTTTTTGTGGTTTTGAGGTCATTTTCTCTGCCTTTTTATCTCTTTTTTTTGGTGTTTTTAAATTTTTTATTTTTTTATTTTTTGATGAGATTTCATAGAAGAAATGAAATTATTACCTTTTTCCCATGGAGTAGTCCGACCGACATGGCCTTATTCAGGATTGAAGTGAGAACATTTCAATTTGTCGATGAATAATTTGGCTCAAGTAGCCTTATGGTAATTTACTCATCTTGTCGGATTGCATGGAGATTAAGTTGCTGCAACCGCCAAGTGTGTAGAGTAAATAATTGGGTACGAGGCACACTTGAGATTTTGCTTTATTTGATTTTTTTTTTTTGATTTTTTTTGAAGATTGTGGAGCGTTAGATATGCTTAATTGTCCTTTATGAAGCTCCTTTTGGTGAGCAAATATGTGCATTTATGTCTGCTAATTGGTTTTCTTATGCATTTTTGGATGCAATATAATAGATGCATGTATTATAATATGATGTGATTTTATGATATGAACATGAATGTATGCATAATGAAATGGATGATTCGCTAATCTGTATGATGAATTATGAATACTATTTGACACACTAGATGCTAGCACCATAGACTATGTAATGGATTGTAAAAATGTAAATTGACCAACATGTGATAAAATGGTATGGAATGAAATGAATAGTAAAATGTTATAGAATGTCCTTGAGGTTTTCATGAGACTCAAACACTCTAGTTATCTAGTCAAAAGTTTTATAGTAACTATGCAAGACTTTTTGGCAAGGTATAGATCTGCTAGGATGACCAAGATATTCAATATCCCTATGTGTGCATGTGAGTTCATTTTTATGATAACACATAAAGTTACCCCAGTGCCAAACATGATTGATGCAACCCATTTGTACTAAATATCATCCTACAAATATCATGATCCTGAGTTTTGTACATAGTTGAAATTCTTGGCAAATCATCTAATTAATTTTGGAGCTATTTTTTTTCTAATTGGTCCACCCAGGGATGGCCACAAATTCTACTCATAATTTTAGTTCAATTTTTGGTGTTATAGTCTATACCTACCCCTATTCAACCTGAATAGGTCTAGATCTAGATGATACAAGTAGGATCAGTCTTGCCTCTATCACAAAATGAAAGGGCATGACATTAGCAATTAACAAAATTTTAGACACGTGGTCCAAGATCTTATTGATAGGAAAGCTTTATCTGTAATAAGGTCACTCATTTTACCCCATAAAGACCTTGCCATTATCCAAAATTCCCCACCACAATAAGGGGATCAATTTTTATCACTCCTCCTATCCAAGCCAATAATATTGCATCAATTACAAAAATACTTGGGGTATCCAAGGTGTCACACCTTCCCCACTATTTACATCATAAGAAATGAATCAAATTAAAGATTCTAAAGGTATCATACCTTCCTCACTTCCATTGATCACCATAAATGCTTGTGGTACATAATATATCATATCTTCCTCCTAAATTCATATAATAATCAAAGTTACAAAAAGCCCCAAAGGTATCTATAAACTCTTTGGTAATCAAACCAAAAAGCCCCAAAGGTATCTATAAACTCTTTGGTCAACCCAAAAAGCCCCAAAGATATCTATAAACCCTTTGGTCACCCAAAAAGCTCCAAAGGCACCTACTAAACCCTTTGGTCACTCAAAATGCTCCAAAGGCATCTATAAGCCCTTTGGTCACCAAAAAAAATCTCCAAAGGTACCTATAAACCCTTTGGTCACCTTAAAATGCTTCAAAGGTATCTATAAACCCTTTGGTCACCCTAAAATTCTCCAAAGGTATCTATAAACCCTTTGGTCACCTTAAAATGCTCCAAAGGTATCTATAAACTCTTTGGTCACCCTAAAATGCTCCAAAGGTATCTATAAACCCTTTAGTCATCCTAAAATGCTCCGAAGATATCTATAAACCCTTTGGTCACTCTAAAATGCTCCAAAGGTTCCTACAAACCCTTTGGTTACCCAAAAGGCTCCAAAGGTGCTTACAAAGCCCTTTGGTCACCCAAAAATCCCCAAAGGTGCCTATAAAACCCTTTGGTCACCCAAAATGCTTCAAATGCATCTATAATCCCTTTTGTCACCCAAAAAGCCCCAAAGGTACCTACGAAACCCCTTTGGTCACCCAAAATTCTCCAAAGGTATCTATAAACCCTTTGATCACCCTAAAATTCTCCAAAGGTGCCTACAAACCCTTTGGTCACCCAAAAAGCCCCAAAGGTATCTATAAACCCTTTGATCACCCAAAATGTCCCAATAGCATCCACTAAACCCATTGGTCAAATGTGTATATATATTTATCAAAATCCAAAAACATTATTAAAATATAAAAATACAAAAATATTGCATTGCATTACATTTCATATCATTGCATTATAAAATTACTTGCATTAGGTATACCTATCATTGCATTTTGGATTTTATATCAATCATACATGTCTAGCACCAGGTTTGTCCACTAGCCATAACTCAAAATCAACTTTATCAAAAGTCATTATTCATGTCCATCTACATTTTTCACCTTTCACATGTGTGTCTTTTTCCCTTCACCTAGGCCATTTGTTATAAGGTGTCATTAGGGTTTTCAATCACTCAGTTGTCTCTAGTTTTCTTTTCATATTTTGTAGAAAGCTATCTTGATTTTTAGAAGGTACATTCCTACTATGATTGTACCTTGTATACGTAAAAATCCCAAGCACATTTTCACACTAATAAATACATGTTTTGAACAAAGAAAGATGAAACCTACAAAGTGGTCCATGTTACCATAAATAAAAAATTTACCTCACTCATCCCCCTATGTGAATGGTTCAAAAATATTGATAATTGATAAAAGGATGAGCTCCTCCTTACCAAAAACAATCAAAATTCCTTGCTTCACACTAAATTGGGGCAAGTATCCAAAGATAAAAATAAATAGTGGTTATTACCACTTAACAATATTCAAAAGAAAAAGTGTTTATCACCACTCGTAAAAACAAAAAGCAAAATAAATAGTGGTTCTCACCACTACCAAAATCCCTTTCTCAAAAAAACAAAACTAAGCAAATCCCTAGAGCATTTCAAAGATAAAATAAAAGAAGGGAGTATTGAACTTGAATCCTTGGAATTCTCAGTATTTGAAAACCATAATGTGATCCTCATTATAGTTTGTGTGGCATTAAGCCTACCTAAAAATGGCAGTATCCTTACGCATGACGATATGTCTGTCACACTAGCAATCTGCTTTTGTATAGACCAATGTTTACATGTAGATGAGCTTGCTTTTGGTAGCCTGTATTGCCTAGTGGTCTAATCCAACTATGTACAAAAATCGAGATAATGATACTCACAGGGTTATATTTAGTACAAATGGGCTGCATCATTCCTATGCAGTATCATAAAAATAAACGCACATGCACACATAGGGATATTGAATATCTTGGTCATCCTAGCAGGTTTATACCTTTCCAAAATGTCTTGCATGCTTACTATACAACTTTTTACTAGATCACTATAGTGTTTGAGTCTCATTAAAACCTCAAGGACATCATATAACATCTTACTATTTATTCATTACATACCATTTTATCACATGTTTGTTATTTCACATGTTCACAATCCATTACATAGTCTGATGATAACATTCAAATGAATCGATAAAGTTTGTATAGTATATGGTGCTAGCATCTAGTATGTCAAATAGTATTAATAATTCATCAGTACAGATTAGAAAATCATCAATTTCATTATACATACAGACGTGTATATATCATCAAAATCACATCATATTACAACATGCATCCATGATAAGCATTCATAAAAGCATCCATAAAGCAAACATAAGCATTGCATACATCTAATAAAGCAATAAAAAAACATATGATGATAATAGAAAAACTCATATATACATATGTATGGGATACAAGGATACCTCATACTCCAAAAATTTCTCTTAGGCTACAATCAAGTGGGTCCTCAGACCTAACGCTACCAAAAGGCCAAAAATAGCCATAGAGTATCAAAATTCATGGCCATGTAGGACCAACACTATGAATCTCACCCCCACACTCAATTGATGCTCATCGAGAGATCCTAGATATGCTCTCCTCATAGATCTAGGTTCCCCAATCCTATCTGATGATTGTCTTGTACCACTCCTCCTACTCTTCTGGGACCCACTAGTAGAAGAGAAAGCTGGTAATTGCCCTCTCATTCACTAAATCTTGTGTGTAAGTGGTATCATCTCAATGATGTGCTTGGTACTCACTCAATAAATTATAGAGTTGTATCACCTCCTCTTGTATCTTAGACATCTCTCCACTACTAGATCCCTCATGGCTAGAACTCCTTGCTTTGACCTGTGACAAAAGAGTAGCTAGCTTTGTTGCCTACCTATCAATATCTACCTATAGAAGAGCCCTCTCCTCTGCATACTCCCTCCACTCCTATCTATCCCTTATTAGCTCACCCTATAGCTCAAAAATTGTATCATCCCATGCTATCAACTGTTCCTACATGTCCTACTCATCAAAGTCATCCTCATCATAGTCATCTTGTAGATCCTCCATATACAGGATATCTATCCACTCATCATCTACTTGATGACACACATATCACTTTCCTAGGTTTGGCTTCTCCTCATCTAGAGCCTTGTCATGTCCCTCAATTAGAGTATCCTCATGAGCCTCCTCTATCACTGTAGTTGTACCACCTCCTAGAGGTCCCTCATCCTATGACTGGAGCATCACCCACCAATAATCATACTCCATTGTGGTCCCTACATCATATAACTCAGAGACATCCTCTACAGGATCTATCTCCTCTCCCACTACCTCAAGTATAGGCCAAGTAAGTATCCTCTAATCTTCATGACATTGATAGATCACTGGCTTGCTAGGAAACCTTTGGCGTAGACCAAAATTTCATAGAACTCGAGAATATGGAAAGTACTCTTGCTCAGCACAATGTTGGCTAACTAGCCATATCCCTCACCTCACCCAGCAAAGTTGTGCCTCGACCTCAAGCCATGCTGGAAAATCCTGTATGGTATCAAATTCACCTTCGCTATTCTAAGCCATGCAAATGACTATTCATGCCTACATAGGGATGACTTCGACCCCTCTCCTGGTCTCACTTCCGTAGGATCCCATAGCCAATCTCTATATCCACAATATGTGCCTGTGTCATACAAGGTAGTTCCCATGATTGATCCATAGTAATATGCTACCATCCCCACACTTGTAGTATAAAGATGCATCCCAATCTTTTCATCCCATGGTAACAGATCGTGTATATCTCATCATAAATTTATACCAACAACTTTGTGCCCCAAGCCATCACTAGTGACCTCTCTATGGTGCACTCCACAAGAAAAAATGCCAACTCTAAAAGGTTCTAGGGGAACCTATCTCCTGATAAGTCTGGTAGCAATTAACCACACATGCTATTAACCAATTTTAATTTCTTGTGTGTAGGTATAGGTATTCCAGTGCATGAGGAAGGAGCTAAAGATTTGAATAAGGATAGCTCATCATAGTGGTAACAAAAACCACACTTCAATCGTGAGTGTGAGGAAAACACTGAAAGCGCACCATATGTTTATGAAAGGATTGGATCCTTCAACATTGTAATTGGATTGTATCAAATTGAGAGCCCTCAAGGGGACATTTTGTAACCTTATATTTGACAAATTAATCAATATAAATAGAACCCCCCATTTCTTTCAAATATTTGTCATTTATTATTTAATTTATTGTCGCTTTTGAATGCTTGATTAGAACAATAGATGTAGTTCATTTTCCATTGCTAGGTGTGCCATTTTTTCCACTCTACAGTGGTGATCACGATGGGACCCTTGTCCCTTTTCATTTTTACAACTTTTAACCTTGTTTTTGCACTTTGAATGTTGTAGGTTCTAGCCATTCTGGACTGAAACGACCCCTAAATTCCTAATTGGAACACCTAGGGATGGCCACAACAACCGTCCCACCTAGGGATGACCCCTAAATTTGCAGCCATCCCACCCTGGGACGGCCACAAAATAAGGGGTTTTCAGCCCAAATTTCTAGAAATAGCAACTTCATAGACCTACAAGGTAAGTGCCTAAACCTTCAATTTGCATTAATGTTGTTCAAAAAGGTTAAATTCAGCTTTTTCATGTCTTTTCTTGTTGATTGAAAGGTTGATTTTTGCTTTCCTAAATTTCAAAATAACAAATAAAAGAAAAATAGGAAAAATAATAGTTTTAGTATGCATTTGAATGGTTTTTCTGCATGTGACCTACCTAAGGGTTAGGTTGTCATATAGGATAAGTATTTTTTAGGTTCCTTATTCATGCAAATATTTCTGAAAGTGAAATGTTTCTTATGCATTTAGTGAAGGTTCATTGAATGCTACTTTGTTTTACTTTATTTAAATATAAAAGGAACCACACACACCACGTCACATTTGAACATTAGTGAGTTGGATTTCATCCCCAACCACTAATAGAGACCAACGATGGTGGGTTTCATCTCCACCTATTGGCTCACATCCTACGAACCCTATTTTTGGCCAAATCAGCTCCAAGAACCGTAATATCTTGTGGAAAAGAGCACATATCTCTCTTCAAAAGGGTGTATCACTGCCCATGGTCAATATGGGTGAGGACTAGTAGGACCTGTGCTCCCTGATTAGGTATGGGCTTCATATCCATACTTTGGTTGGTTTACATGACCGGACTTTCATTTTCGGTTGTCGAGCTGCGAGTATACAGGTGAAATCCTTTAAACAAATTGAGAATTACATCAACAATATTCAAACACGTGAAAAGAGATCTCTTTGCAAAACAACAAATAAAAACACACCAAATAGCTTAAGGATTCACATTTAAAACTTAAAGGAGATAATCACATTGTTTGCTTGTGTGCTTCTTTGATTGTTTGATGGTGTGTTTCTAAAATTTAAAAGAGATAATCATGTTGTCTACTTTGTGTGTTTCTTTATTTTTCGGGTAATCAACATAAGCTCCTACCATCTAGGACCAAACCCTAAAAAAAATTAAATTTCTACTTTTTGATTCTGCATCCAATGAATCAAAAATCATGCAAATCAGAGCTATAACAAAAAATTTATGTTGGTTTTATGATTACTCTATTTTTGAGTGATTTTAAAGCCAAAAATAGGGAAAAACTACACTAAAACAGTCATAAAAAGCCCTAGACAACCCCAAAAATTTCCAAATTTATTTTGTTGTCTTAGTTAGCCCCTTGTGCACCTCTCACAAAAATTTTGAGTCCTAACTCTTTATTTCTCAAAATTTCCCAAAAATTCCTAAAATTGGGCATTTTTCCATGAGCCTCGATTGGCCAAATATTCCAAAAATACAAATTTTGACTAGGAAGTCAATTTTTGGAGCCCTAGCCCATTGTGATCAGCTCATTGCAATGATCATTCTGGTATATAACACCCATAACATTTTTTGGAAGTTAAAATTTTCTTCAATGTGGGTTTCCTTCAGGGTTTGCCTAGTCAACACATCATGACAACTACGCATAGTTGAGCTCAATTATGAGCCAGTGAAGTGGAAAACTTAAGGAGAGGCCCTAAGAATTGTCATTATAGGTATGAGGATCTCCTCATTCCTACATGGTGCCCTGATAGTAGTCACATTCATTACTCTCCTGAGGATCTCATCATTCCTGCATGATGCCCTAAAAGTCATCGTGAGGTCAACCCCTCACATAGAGGACCCAACCACCAAGGTACCTCTACTAGGAGAACACCAATGGATTTTCCACATGATCAAATGGATTATTTGGTTAGCCAACACCGATTCCAAGCTCAAACCAGATATAATCAGCCTACCAAGGGGCCTAGTAGGGAAGTCTACACTCCCTCTACATCGTGGCCTTCACCACCCAGAACTCCCATCCAACAAGTGGTAACAATCTAGAGTAGGCCTATGCAAATTTCACATACATCATCAACCAACATGACCATGGGCGAGTTAATACAAAAATCCCCCAAGCATCGGGAAACTCTCATGGAGGTTTTAAATTCAATCGAGTTACAACCTCATGATCTTGATGCTTTCACCAACTTTGTGGGATACATACAAATGCACAAAGATCCTATTATAACCTTTCAAAATCATGAGATCAAACCCATGTATGCCAATTTATTAGACCCTCCTTTGCACATCATCACATGCATCAACAAGATCCCCTATAAGCGAGTATTGGTTGACATAGGTTCCACAATAAATATTATTACCACAACTACACTAAAACATCTCAACCTTCCATCTTCGTGCATTACAACATCCATGTTCACCTTGCAAGCATTTAACAATGCTTTATCCTCCAATGTGGGCACAATAGTCCTACCTATTCAAGTTGGACAAAATACTATACCTACATTGTTCTACATCTTGGAAGGTGTGAGACAATACAACATACTGCTAGGAATACCTTGGATGAGAGACATGGAGTGCATCCCCTCCATCATGCATCAATGCATCAAATACATTCATGAAGGCCAGGTCCATGTGGTTCATGCTGATCTAGATCCCTTCAAGTATTACAATAAGGATGATCATCCACAAGAGTCTACTCTTCCATCCACACCCTTGGACACTAAACCCAATGATCTTATCCAGAGTCCAGATTCAACCCCATGGTTAATTGTGAAGCTATCTTCACCATCGTTGGTACCATCAGTTTCTACTACCACTCCCCCTTCATCCTCGATTTATTTGAGTGAGAAAGAGTCAAAAATACCAACTACAAAGGCTCCCATAGCCATCTTCGACACATAAGTAGAAGACCTTCCCACTCCTACTAACAAGGAAGAACCCATAGTTGATAAGGATGAATCATATCATATCATACCATCTTCATCCACCACACTTGAGGACACAATTCACTTGACCAATCCTAAACTCGATGAGTACATAATACATAATGTTACATTCATGCCTATCATTGAGTCGATCAAGGATCTAGGTCATCCTCTTACCAAGTTGCTACCCATTGATGATATTTCTTATTCACCATCCAAACATGAGGGCCAAGTAGACCACCTTGGACAAGTTGATGAGGCATCCATGACTTGTCCAAGTGTAAATGCATTTTCTCATGAGTTTGTGGGAATGATCAATGTGATGATAGAGAACCAAAGTCCTCCGAATCCATTTATTCCACTTGTGAATCCATCCAACATTCCATCCATACCACAAGTGCTACCATCAATGGATTCAATCACACCTACTCCATCTCACTCAACATCTCCACAAAATCAAGAATAGGTGTACCCCCTACACCAAAGTGAGGGTAATCTAGCTACCACAATTGAACACTCTGAGTTGGAACAAGAGCATATGGATATACTCACTAGCCACAATCATCATGAACCATCCATATCTACTCAAATAATTTTTGGATAGGCTAGCTAATATTGAGTTACAAGTGAGTCACCAAAATAATGATTTACAACAGATCTTGAATCGACTCACAAGCATGGAGTTACGGTTGAGTCATCCAAAATCTCAACCCCCTGATTGTTAGGAACAACCCCCTCCTGTGCAGTCCAATGTTAAGTCTCAACAAAAGTAGGGGAAAAGGCAACAATGCCATCAACCTCACACTTATACACCATTGCCTGAATCTTTAGTGTCACTCTTTAATCGATTATGTGAGGCCAAGGCTACCACATCGCCAGATATCCACCCCTTGGATCCCAACAAGTCCAAACCATGGTGGTATCGAGAGGACCAATATTATCCTTATCATCAAGTATATGGTCATGACATTCAATCATGTATCCCATTCAAGAACAAGGTACAGGATATGCTTGACAAGAATGATCTTCAAATCAACAATCAATAAATTGACATATTTCAGGATCTATTACCTACATATGGGAGTCAAGAAGAGCAACCTAAATAGGTGACTGAGATACATACAACCCTACTACCTCATAAAATGAGTCGACCACATTCACCTCATTTAAAGCATCAATGTCATACCTGGACTCCATTATCTGAGCCCATGTCAACCATTTTTCACAACCTACAAGAAACAAAGACAATCATCTTGCTAGACATACCCCTGTTCAACCCAAATAGGCCTAGATCTAAATGATACAGGGAGGATCATTCTTACCTCTATCACCAAATGAAAGGGCATGACATTAGCAATTATCATACTTTTAGACACGTGGTCCAAGATCTTATTGATAAGGAAGCTTTATCCACAAGTGGGTCACTCATTTTACCCCATCAAGACATTGGCATTACCTAGAATTCCCTACCACAATAAGGGGGGTCAATTTATATCACTCCTCCTAGCCAAGCCAATAACATTGCATCAATCACAGTACATACTAGGGGTATCCAAGGTGTCACACCTTCCCCACTATTTACATCACAAGAAATGAAGCAAATTGAGGATTCTAAAGGTATCACACCTTCCTCGCTTTCATTAATCACCATAAATGTTGGAGGTACATAAGGTATCGTACCTTCCTCCTAAATTCATAAAATAATCAAAGTTACAAAAATACCCAAAGGTATCTATAAACCCTTTGGTCAACCTAAAATTCTCCAAAGGTATCTATAAACCCTTTGGTCAACCCAAAAATGCTCCAAAGTTATCTCTAAAACCCTTTGGTACTCAAACCCAAAAAGCACCCAAAAGGCACTCATAAGCCCTTTATCACCCAAAAACTCCAAAGGTATCTATAAACCCTTTTGTCACCCTAAAATGCTCCAAAGGTATCTATAAACCCTTTGGTCACCCTAAAATGCTCCAAAGGTATCTATAAACCCTTTGGTCACCTTAAAATGCTCCAAAGGTATCTATAAACCCTTTGGTCACCCTAAAATGCTCCAAAGGTATCTATAAACACTTTGGTCACCCTAAAATGCTCCAAAGGTATCTATAAACCCTTTGGTCACCCCAAAATGCTCCAAAGGTATCTATAAACCCTTTGGTCACCCTAAAATGCTCCAAAGGTATCTATAAACCCTTTGGTCAACCTAAAATACTCCAAAGGTACCTACAAACTCTTTGGTCACCCAAAAAGCTCCAAAGATATCTATAAACCCTTTGGTCACCCAAAAATCTCCAAAGGTGTCTACAAAACCCTTTGGTCACCCAAAATGCTCCAAAGGCATCTATAAACCCTTTGGTCACCCAAAAAGCTCCTAAAGGTGCGTACAAACCCTTTGGTCACCCAAAATATTCCAAAGGTATCTATAAACCCTTTGGTCACCCTAAAATTCTCCAAAGGTTCTTACAAACCCTTTGGTCACCCAAAAAGTCCTAAAGGTATTTGTAAACCCTTTGGTCACCCAAAATGCATCAATGACATTCACTAAGCCCATTGGTCAAATGTATATATATTTATCAAAATTCAAAAATATCATTAAAATATCAAAAATACAAAAATATTGCATTGCATTACATTTCATATCATTGCATTATAAAATCACTTGCATTAGGCATACCCATCATTGCATTTTGCATTCTAGAGTTGATCATACATGTCTAGCACCAGGTTTATCCACTAGCCATAATTCAAAATCAACTTTGTCAAAAGTCATTATTCATGTCCATCTACATTTTCCACCTTTCACATGTGTGTATGTTTCCCTTCACTAGCCATTGGTTATAAGGTATCATTAGGGTTTTCGGTCACTCAATCATCTCTAGTTTTCTTTTCAGATTTTGTAGAAAGCTATCATAATTTTTAGAAGGTAGAGTCCTGCTTTTATTGTACCTTGTATACGTCATAATCCCAAACACATTTTCACACTAATAAATCCAAGTTTTGCACAAGGAAATATGAAACCTACAAAGTGGTCCATGTTACCCTAAGCAAAAAGTTTACCTCGCTCATCCCCCTATGCGAATGGTTCAAAAATACTGAGAATTGACAAAAGGACAAGCTCCTCCTTACCCAAAAAAATCAAAATCCCTTACTTCACACCAAACTAGGGCAAGTATCCAAAGAGAAAAATAAACAGTGGTTGTTACCACTTAACAATATTCAAAATAAAAAGTGGTTTTCACCATTAGAAAAAATAAAAAGTAAAATAAATAGTGGTTCTCACCACTACCAAAATCCCTTGCTCACCAAAAAAAAATGAGCAAATCCCTAGAGCAATTTAAAAATAAAAGAAAATAAGGGAGTACTGAACTTGAATACCTAAGAATTCTCAGCATTTGACAACCATAAGGTGATCCTCATTACAGGTTGGGTGGCATCAAGCCTGCTTAGCAATGGTGGTATCCTTACGCATGATGATATATCTATCACATTAGCAACCTACTTTTGTATAGACCAATGTTTGCATGTAGATGATCTAGCTTTTGGTAGCCTGTATTACCTAGTGGTCTAATCCAACTATGTACAAAACTCAGGATAATGATACTCGTAGGGTGATCTTTAGTACATATGGGATGCATCAATCATGTTTGGCACTGGGGTAACTTTATGCATTATCATAGAAATGAACTCACATGCACACACAGGGATATTGAATATCTTGGTCATCCTAGTAGATTTATACCTTGCTAAAAAGTCTTGCATAGTTACTATACAACTTTTGACTAGATCACTAGAGTGTTTGAGTCTCATGAAAACCTCAAGGACATTCTATAACATCTTACTATTCATTCCATTCCATACCATTTTATCACATGTTTGTCAGTTTACATTTTCACAATCCATTACATAGTCTAATGATAACATTGAAAATGAATAAGATGAATTTTGTATAGTCTATGGTGCTAGCATCTAGTGTGTCAAATAGTATTCATAATTCATCATACAGATTAACAAATCATCCATTTCATTATGCATACACTCATGTACATATCATCAAATCACATCATATTACAATACATGCATCCATGATATTGCATCCACAAATGCATCAAGAAAATAGATTAGCAAACATAAATGCACATATTTGCTCACCACAAGGAGCTTCATTAAGGACAATTAAGCATATCTACTGGTCCAAAATCTTAAAAAAAAATCATAAAATCAATAAAAAAAAATCAAATAAAGCAAAATATCAAGTGCTCCTCGTACTCAATTATTTACCCTACACATTCGGAAGTTGCAACGACTTGCGCTCCATGCAATCCGACAAGATGAGTAAATTACCATAAGGCTACTTGAACCAAATTATTCATCGATGAATTAAAATGTCCTCACTTCAATCCTCAAGAAGGCCATTGTGGTTGGACTACTCCATGGGAATGAGGTATTCATTTCCTTTCTTCTATGAAATCTCATAAAAAATAAAAAATTCAAAAACAATTAAAAACACCAAAAAAAGAGATGAAAAAGCAAAGAAAATGGCCTAAAAACCACCAAAAACAGGTCAAAATTGATAAAATTCACAAAGGATCAAGATTGAACACAAATTGCTCATGGATGAATTGAAAATTCTCTACCTAAATCCCCAAGAAGGCCATTGTGGTCAGACCGCTCCACGGGAACGAGGTATTCAGTTCTATTCTTCCATGAAATATCAACAAAACTATCAAAATCCTCACAAAATTGATAAATCTTACAATGGGTAAAACTAAAGGTAATCCCAATCAAGTCATATGGGTCAAGTGACTCATTACTTTCATCATTGGTCATGCCCTCATTGACTCATCACTTGAGGGGTAGTCATAATAACGAATTCATAATCAAAATCAACACTCAAAAGTGCAACTTGCATACATTCAAAAGAATCATTATCAAAGATAAATTTCAAGCCTATGTTGGGGCAAATAATTCAGCACAAATTCAAAATAAAGTCTTGGTATACTTGAAGCCTCGGGAAACATATCCTAAAATAGGTAAAATAAGGAACCAAGACCAAGTATACCCTAAGCCCCAAGCTTGTCGTTATAGGGTGGCTAAAAGGTATACCAAAATCAATCCTTCAATTATGTCAAAAGCAAGGATTCCAAGAATGTATACTCTTTCCACAATAGAGGCATATAAATTTGGTTAGGTTACTAAATAACCTTAATCATTTGATGATTTAGTCATCTATTTTTGCTTCGCATTATGTTTCACACAATGCATCTCAAAAAGAGGCATCTGTAGACACTAAAATCATGTAAATCGGATAAGATTGCAATGAAACCACTCTTATCGACACCATATGTCCCCATTGGGCAACCCTCAGGGGTTAATTAGGGGTCCTAACCACTTTTGGGAAGTTTTGGGCCATGTAGCCATGGTCGTCCCACCCTAGGATGACCACAATTCATGGTCGTCCCACCCAAGGATGGCCACAAGAAACCATCCTTGGGTGGGATGGCCATGGTCTAGACCCCTCAAAAATTCAAGGGTGGGACAAATGGCAATCAAACTTTTTTGCAAGTATTTACCATGAAGTGCTATCGATATTCGTTCTCACCTTTTGCCCTCGTATTTGCCCTTGGAAACTTCATCAATCGAAGGTATTTTCAAGGCATCCCCAAATATGCACATCCCTTTCAAAACCCATCCATTCCTATGAATCAAATCACCAAATTTGATGACAACACCCCTAGGAGTATTCTAGACCAGATCCAAGTGGAATTGGTGGTAAAAACCACCCTATTTTGTGGTCGTCCCCACCTGGGATGGTTAACAGTCCCAAATGGCTCACCCTGGGATGGCCATGAATTGGCATACAATTTTTAATCAATTTTAGTGTAGATAAAATTTATAGTATTATATAGGCATCATACTTAAATTTGGTGAAGTTTGGAGCAATTTTGGACCTTCAATTAGGGTTTTTGTAATGATAGTCCTAATTGGCCCACCCAGGGATGGCCACAACTTCTGGTCATAATTTCAGTTCAATTTCTACATAGATCATTACAAAAGTAGATAATATACATCATGTTAATTTTTGGTATCATTTGGAGTAGTTTTAGATTCTCTATTGCACTTTTTGTATCCTATGTTGCATGCATTTCATGGATATTATCTTAATATGCACATGCTATTAACCAATTTTAATTTCTTGTGTGTAGGTACAGGTATTCCAGTGCATGAGGAAGGATCTAAAGATTTTAATAAATATATCTCATCATAGCGATAACAAAAACCCGTGCTTCAATCATGAGTGCGAGGAAAACATTGAAAGCATGCCATATGTTTATGAAAGGATTGGATCCTTCAACATTGTAATTGGATTGTATCAAATTGAGAGCCCTCAAGGGGACATTTTGTAACCTTATATTTGATAAATTAATCAATATAAATATAACCCCCCATTTCTTTCAAATATTTGTCATTTATTTTTTACTTTATTTTCGCTTTTGAATGCTTGATTAGAACAATAGATGCATTTCATTTCCCATTGCTAGGTGTGCCATTCTTTTTGCTCTACATTATCATCATCCAATATGAAATTAGATACAACAAAACTTAGCTAAGGAGAGATCCAACATGGTCCCTCTTCCTTGAGCTTTTCTTTTCTCCTATTTCTTTCCTTCTTTTTCCTATTGCTTCACACCTCCAAGATATGATTTCCTTCCAATTATGTCTTGGCAATATGTCTTTCTAGTTAATATCTTAGTACTCTCTTAAGCCTTTTGGTTTCTGATCTACCAAGGTAGATAGCATACTCCCTAAGCTCAATATTTCCCTCCTCCATTTTATTTCTTGTATCCTTATTTATATTTTTTCCAACTTCCCTTTTTCTTCATGAGCAAGAGGATGGATTTAATAATAAAATATTAAAAATATTCCTTTTGGAGTCAGACCACACAGTGATATTCCTTTTTATTATTTAACAATTAGGAAAGGGGACAAGAGGGGATAAGGTGGGAGTACCTTGCTCATTTTAGGCCTTCCATTTTTCCTAGTGCAACTACAAGGTCTGCACTATTACTATTGGGAAGGAGTCATGTGGAATGGAGAATAGTTCATCCACTAGTCAAATATGTACATTTTAATTATTAAATCATGACCTTGTCCCTTTTTGGGTCTATTTAAAATTGGGTAAATTTTTGTGTACACGTAATTGTAATAAATTAGGTTTATTTTATTTAGTCACTTTTTTTAAAAGATAATTTCCCAAATTAATATTTCCACAAAAGCTTTATTTTAAATTCCAATTGCATCCAAAATTCTCCCAATTACCCTAGTAGTGTGTAATTAATTTTTAATTAGGAATTTTATAGGATAATTATGATTTACCATCCCCTAGATTTTATTAATTAGACCCTTTTCTAAATGCTACTAGCATTGGTAAAGTTTGGTTAATGCTATAATTCAAGAATTAATTGATCCTTTGGATCAATTAACATCTTCTAGGAAGTCCCAATGGGCAAGTTGTGTGCATGAAGTAAATAGATAGCTTCCATTAAAGTAATCTAATTTCCTAAGTATTTACCAAGGAAGGTACATTTACATGACCCAAATAATGTAATATGCTCTATTTCTAATAGTTTGTCCCCTAAATTGATTTTGAAAGCTTTTTTATTAGGGTGGTCCTTGAGACCAGCTAGGCCCTGATTGATTATATTGGCCACTCATGTTCCAATTAGGTATATTTTGGCTTGAAATTACTTGAGTCCATTGATGTGGACTCCCATATGATTTGGACATAAATTTATCCCATGGAGGTATATTCCATTCTTGATTATTTGGGTAATTAGATGGGTTCCAATTTGTCTAGTTTGATGTATTTATCCAATGGTTAGATCTTTGAAGGTTGGAATAAATAGAATTTGACAAATTATATGGGCCATTGAATGGGACATTTCATCTTTGGGATGCAAAATAAATATCCTCTGCTTCCTCCACTTCAAGTTCTTTAATAGCATATTTGACAGCTAAAATATACTTGCAATTTTTATTACTATGATTCTTATCACAGATTTTACAATTAGCAGAAATATTACAGATATTTGTGATGTTAAGAGGACATTCCATTATATCATGTCATTCCCTAAATCTATGATAATATATCTCCTCAATATATTGCTCTTTTGGTGTAATTTTTATGAGGTCAAGATATGTAGTTAATGTACTCAACAAATTAGTCTTCATACTTTCCAACATGTTACCAATTTTTGCTCTTGTTAGTCCTCACGTGGATGAGTATTTGTTGTTTCTAAGTGGATTATGATTATTCCTTGAATATTCTTATAAATATTCACAATATCTCCAAGTTCCATTTGATGGATATATCCCTTAGCCATAAGATTAAATATGTCAATGACATCCTCTTTTAACCCTTTGAGAAAAAGTTCCTTTAAGATTTCTTCATCTAGCTTGATATTGACTCTAGACCCCACAAACTGAAATCTTTCAAGGTATTATTCATGGGATTATAACTCTCATTGGTTCTTATAAAAAAATCATCTTTCTTATCCCTAACTCTACAGTAATATTGATATATTTCAAGGAAAATATCCTTCAATCCATTCTCTTAATCCCATTGTCTATAAACAATCTCACCTAAATCCATGAACCATATTAAGGCTACATCCTTAAGTGTAGAGGGAAATATTCATAGATTATTTTCATCAATGGTATTGAAATAGGCTTGGTATACCACTTTGAGCTTGAAAAGAAAAATGTTGAGGTCCTCATGTGGTTTTCCATGAAAGGTAGACAAAATAGAAACAAAGATAATCTTTGGTTCTCTTGTTATCCTATCTTCTGGAGAAGGAATGGTAAAGGCAAATTTTTTATTTTACCTACTTATTATTTGGTTTTCTTCTACTTCTCCATGATCACTATTTCTTTGCCTATTCTCCCTTTGGTTTCCATCTACTTCTCCATGTTCACTATTATGGTCATCCATTATTGATTCAAGGAATTATAAGATTGGACCTGGTATGGGTTCAGAAAAGATAGCGGAATGATATATATGATTATAAAATTTAGGTTCTGACAATAGAAATGTTTTAGGATTTTGATCAAGTAGAGCTAATAGAAACCTAGTTTTCTATTTTGAAGAGGTCTTAGTTACTACAATATTAGTCTCTTTTAAATTAGCAATGTCAATATCTTCACTAGATTCTCTTCTAAAGTTATCTTCTTGTTTCTCTTTGTAGACTTTGATGAAACTTCCTTTCAAATCTCTATGGCTACTCAAAAATTTTCAAAGCTCCTAATATTTATAGCAATATTAAGTGTATTAGAATCATTTAACCTTCTCTAAACAGTTTATGGATGTCTTTGATTGGTTCGAACTATTCAAGGGTCATGCAATGCTCTTCTTCAAATATGAAATATTGATTTAAAATATGAATCAATTGAGTAATAAAATATTATCCTTGTATAGCAGTAGGGTTTTCAAACTATAAATCATGACGCAACTCTTTGAAATGTATAATCCTAGGTGATTTGTGATATCTTTTGTTATATTACATACTCACCTCCTTGTTTTCTATGTCTGCTAAGAAATTATGGACAACAAGGGAATCCTTAAAGTAATTCTCCCAAGGATATGTAGATGAGTTTAAACTTGTTATTCTATATCCTAACCAACATTCATAACTCCTTAAGATATCAAGGTATGGTGAGTGATAATCTACACCTAGGGCCTTAGTTATGTTAATCCCCTTAATTTTATCCAAATCTTCTAACCTTTGCCTAATAATATCAAGGTGTTCCCACATATGGTTCCACTATTTCCAAGATGACCTATGTCTTTTTTCAAAAAGTAGGTTGATTTCTTGTTCTAGAAATATTCTTTCGGGCTCTATTAATGCAGACTAAATAATGCAACTTTCCACCATTAGCAACATATACTTCTCATTTTTTCAATTTTCAACAATTTTTTTTTTATTTTCTTTTTATTTTTTATTTAATTTTGAGAAAAATTTAACTCATAGAAACTAAATTCTAGAGCAATCTTGTTGCTTTTAAAACTAGATCTGAAATACAACAATCAATTTTAATGTAGCAAGGGAAATTAAAATGCAATTCATAGAAGCTAAATTCTAGAGCAATCTTATGGCTATTAAAACCATATCTAAAATACAACAATCAATTTTAATGCAACAAGAAAAATTAAAATATTGTTACTACTTAAGTTTAAGAAACACTCGGTATGATCTTGTCGCACCACTAACTTGTATACAAGTAAAAACCTTCCCAAATAAAATATGTAACAACCACACAATGTTGCACTCTTTTCTTCTAAGCTTTGGTTTTCTCCATAGGTTCATCTCATGCAAATGCTTCTTCCATGAACTTTGTCCTCCTATAGTACTTATTTCCATGAGATTTTCCCTCCATGCAAACACTTTGAAATATCTATCTAATAGTATTCTAATATATATCCTTACACCAATAATTAAACTTGTTCAACTCCAACAATATATCTAGAAAACTCTAGTAAATATCATAGTAAACTTCCACCAAGCAATATTCAATATTAATTTGTCAATATCTTCTCTAAATTAATCTCCATTGATCTTCCAATGCTCCAATAATCTCATCTAGAAATCTATTAATGTCTCAAAGCTTCCTCTCCTCCAAATATAACATGGACCACTAGTCTAATATTCAAATCTCTCCTTCAAAATTTCTCCTACTTCAAACTTTCTCCAATATTCTACTTCTAATTTTATGTTCTTTGTATCCTAAATAGGATTTACTAAAGTGGCTCTTATAAATCTGTAATATCTCACACTTAATTGTCAATCTAGGTTAGATTTAAAGAACAATTATCCCATATAGATATCCAAAATTCTAACCATTGACTCTGGTAGAAAAGTAAAGATTGCAATAAATAAAATACTAAAATTATGCTTAAATTAAGGAATGCAATTATGAATTAATATAGGTTTTTTTGTGGATCCACTTAAATACTAAAATTATGCTTGAATTAAGAAATGCAATTATGAATTAATCTAGGTTTTTGTGTGGATCCACTTTATGAATTAATAATGCATTCTCTATTTTACTATATTTTATAATGCAATTTAATTGAATTTATGTTCTAAGACTATTCTACATTCTAACTAAATCTACTATATTTTAGGAGGAAGAGAGTAAGGAAATAACATTTTTTGGAGTAGGCCTTACTTCTTTGAGGTTAGTATTAATATCTTCTCTTGTTTCTACTCTACTTTACTTCAGCAATTTATATTCATTAATCTAACTTAATACTACTTAATTCATGTGTGCAGGAAAATAAAATGAAAGCTACAACAAGTAAAACATAAAGAAAATACGGAACAATTTTCATACTCATAGAAGAAAATGCTACTGCTAATTTATTACTTTATTCCAATCTCTATATGAGTTCATACAATGTAACAATATGCTTTTCTATTGTAGACTAAACTTATGCACTAAAACTAGTCTCGACAAAACCCCTTTTCAAGGTCTTGACATTGTAATATATAGATTGTATATCACTTATTTTAATAGAAGTTTTCAAAATATTTTTTTTTCATATTGAACAGACTCAATTGAATAATAAAATTACATAACAATATATTCTATAATTTGAACAATCTAATAACTGAATTAGAACTTTTTTTTTAAATAAAGGGGTAAAAATTTATTGATAAAAATTCTGGATTATAGAGTACAACTGAGCTTCCAACCAGGACTCAAATAAATAGCCAAACAAGCTAAAACCACTAGACTAGAATGACACCTAGAAAAGACAACAAGAACAAACCACATTAAGTCTATACATCCTTGTGGATCAACTCCCACAGGCATTGAGAGTCCCCAGATGGGAGACTCTCCCAATTATCAATACTCCAAGGATCTAGCAGCTTAGAAGCCCTTTTGGCTAGGTAATCAGCAACCACATTCCATTCCCTTGGAATGTGCACAAAGGATATAAATTCAAACTCTTCACTCATTCTAATAATCTAAATGGCTACAGAGGCCAACTGCCAATTAACTTCCTCCACCCTTTTATTGTTTAAAATATTAACCACAATTTGAGATTCAGACTCATAGATAATCCTATGCCAACCAAGATAAAACCCCCTCGCAAGGCCTCAAGAATTGCAAGAGATTCCATAAAATTGTTGGAGTGAACACCTTTATAAATGGAAAAAAAAAATTGACACCACCAGTAGAATCTCTCCCAACACCGCCAATGCCAGCATGTCCAGGATTACCCCTGGATGATCCATTAGTATTAATTTTTAAAACTCCTCTAGGGGGTGGCCTCCACCTACCATCTCTCCTAACCTTCTTACTGAGCTGAGGAACCCTACTAGGGCTAGAAGAGTTCACACCATCCCTAAAGAGACCAAGGGCTTATTGTACCTTCTCCTCCCTAGAATCCAAAAGAGGGTCCACATCACATTTGCTATGGATGGTTTCCTGAACCATATACAGGATCCTTTGCCAGATCTATTGAACAACCAAATAACTACCCTAAAATATGCGTCGGTTTCGTTCAAGCCAAATTTTCCAGATGATGCAAGAAGGGCCCAAATTCCAAGCCACCCGAAGGAAGGGGGCCTTGGCCGGAGGTCTGCCCAAACTACTCCAAAACTCCACCATGGATAGCACATGAAAACATGGATGGTTCCAAGCACTCCACCAATGGTGCCAAATATCTCTGGCAAAGGAGCATTGGAAAAATAAATAAGAAGAGTCATCCTCATTCTTACTGCAAAGGATACAAAAAGAGGGACCTTGAAATCCCCTCTTTCTCACATTATCCCAAGTGAGGCATTTATTATGAGCTACCAACCAGAGAAAGAAGTTACATTTTGGCCAGGAAAATTTGTTCCACACCTTTTTTGACCAAGTGATAGGAAGACTCCCATACTTTTTCTTATCAAGAACCTGATAACCATAGGCTATCGAGTAGGTTCCCTTAGGATCAGGGTTCCAATCTAGAATATCTTTACCCCTCAATGAAGAACAAGGCCTCCTCATAATAATAAGAGCAAGCACCTCTTTGTCCTTGGCCAGTCCCCCCTAGGTCCATTCTTGTGGATCTTTCCACCTGTACATCTCCATATTTCCAAAAGACTAGATTTTTTTAAAGTCCTCCACATGAGACCAGCCTGCTTCCAAGAAAAAAATGCTTAGGGAACGTAACCTAGGATATTGATTCAATATAGGAGGGTGGCCATCCCAAGAATCCTCCCAAAAAAGAGCATTTGATCCCTGATTGCAAATCCAAAACAAACCCTGCTTGATTAAATTAGCTCCTCTTTTTAGAGTGTCCCAGATAATTGAACCTTTTCCAACCAAGCTGACTCTAGGGATATTAGCCTCATAAATACCTCTCAAGTATTTACAAGATAATATTTTAGCCCAAATATGATCTTGAGAGGTACACCATCTCCAATAAAGTTTTGTAGCCAAATCCTACCCAAAAAGAGTTGTCTGTTACAACCCAAGGCCTCCCTCTTGCATTGGCCTACATATAGAATCCCACCTAACCAAACTCCATTTAGATTGATCAAGTTTTCTAGACCATAAAAACTATCTTGACAAAGCATCCATGTCCTTTATGAAGTGAGAGGGAGCTATTTGTACAAAACATCTATAAATGGGTAAAGCTTGAACAACATATTTTAAAAGCAACACTCTACCTGCAGTGGATAGCCATCTTGAAATTCTAGTGATTCACCTTCCTTATAAACTTATCAAGCATAGACTGCCAAGAAGATCTAGGCAGAGAATGAGATGAAATTGGAATACCAAGATAAATGAAGGGGGGAGTCCCAACCTGGAATCTTAGAATGAGAGCAATCCTGGCTTGAATAAGAGGAGGGGTATTGAAGAAGAAAATAGAAGACTTGTCCTCATTAATCAACTGTCCAGAAGCACCAAGATATATTTCAAGAGACTGTCTAATATTTCCAACTTCCCTGATAGTGGCAACTCCCAACAAAGCAGTATCATCAACAAATTGAAGGTGGGAAAGAGGTGGCAAACTACTATCCCACTTCCACCCCTGAATGAGACCCTACATGACTTGAGACTTGAGCAATCTTCCCAACCCTTCTGCCATAATGATAAACAAATAAGGAGATAAAGGATATCCTTGCCTCAATCCCCTTGAGGCCTCAAACAACTCTGATGGCTCATTATTAACAAGAATAGAGAATGAGGAAGAAGAAACACAACTCATCACCCATCTAATCCATTCCTCCTTAAATCCAAAAGCAGCAAGAACTTTTTGAAGAAAGGACCATCTGACCCGATCATAAGCTTTGGCCATGTCCAACTTAATGAACATAGTTTTCTCCTTAGAAGTTTCCATCGAGTGAATAGCTTCTGTAGCAATAACAACCCCATCCAAGATTTGTCGGCCATCAACAAACCCTCCTTGCTCCTCATTGCTCAACCATATCTTCAGCCTCTTAGCAATAATTTTTTTTATGATCTTATACACAACATTGTAGAGAGCAATAGGCCTGAACATATCCAAGGAATTTGCTCCCTCTTTTTTGGGTATAAGCACCACAAAGGTAGCATTTAGGGCCCTTAGCATCTGTTTGTTCTTTTGGGACTCATGGACCACCTCCAAAAGATCAAATTTGATTAAATCCCAAAACTCTTGATAAAACTCAATTGAGAATCCATCTGGGCCTAGGGATTTTCCTTTTTTCATATTTAATACAACATTTTCCAACTCCTCAAGGGAAATTGGACCCATCAAGTGCTCATTCATCTCTCTAGAAATAATCATTAGAATATAGTTTAGAATAATCTTTTCATTCTCATCATCTGATAGGGAGTCCTCCTTGAAGAGAGAGGAAAAATACCTCTTAGTCTCTTCTAAAATATCCCTAAAAGAAGAGAGTAGGGCACCCTAAGAATTCATAAGAGAGGTAATCAGGTTACCATTACGGTGAGCCTTAACTGAGTTATAAAAGAAGGTTGTGTTCATATCCCCTTCCTGAAGCCAATCTACTCAAGCTTTTTATTTCCAAAAAATTTCTTCCCTCAGTTCCCATTCAGTAAGGTCTTTCATAGCCTCAGATTCCTCAACAAGAAGCTCCTTCATGAATCCCTAATCTCTAATCTTCCTTGAAGCTTCTTCCATCCTCCTAAGAGCTGCTAGCTTAGCCAAGGAAAGGTTCCCAAAATTCAGTCTATTCCATCTCTTCAATTTATGTTTTACAAATTATAGTCACTTCATAAAGGAATACATAGTGGTGCCATGAGGAGGTTTTCCAGTGGTCCACCAGCCTCGCATGAAATCATGAATCTTAGGATCACGAAGCCACATAAGTTGAAACTTAAAGGAGGAATTCTTTTTTAGCCCTAACTCCAAAGTAGAGAGTTTGATAGGCCAATGATCAGATCCCCTACCCTCTAGAATCATAGAACTAGCACTTTTGTTATTACCCATCCAATAACTGGATATCAAAAACCTATCTAGTCTCTCTGATATGGAAGCTTCCCCACACCTTCTATTGTGCCAAGTAAATATCCCATTATCTAGCTTGATTTCAACCAATTTTAGGGCCTGGATATGAGCATTGAAGATAGAATAAAAAGGCTCGATACGGTCCACCCCACCATGTTTCTCCTCCAGAAAAGTGATAGAGTTGAAGTCTCTAGCCAAAATCCATGGGTACAGGGGAACCAAACTTCTCACAAAGCAAATGTGCTCCCACAAATTCACTTTACCATTGTAATCAATAGGAGCATACACATTTGTAAGTAGGATGGTTTCACCAGATTCATTATCATGCTCGACCATCAAAATAGACCATCTGCTAGAAATCCAAGTAAGAGGGGATATCTTAACCGGATCCCATAAACAAGCAACACCACTAGCATATCCACATGCACCAATACACTGGCATTGCCCCCTTATCCACAACTTGGGAGCAATATTGAACATACTATCAATAGCCAATTTAGTCTCCTAAATAAACACCACATCCGGAGAATGCACACAAACCAAATCACAAACAACTTTTTGTTTGGAGATGTTGTTCAACCCCCTTACATTCCATGAGAGGATAATCATTTTTGGGAGTTATAAAAATAGGAGTCCAATGTTCACACCAATCCTGACTCCACCAAAGTCTCCCCCATTAACTTAATTTTATCCTGGTCCTTCTTCCGACCCACCTTCATATTCTTATCCGATTTTTTTTTTAATTATTTTTTGTTACAATCCCACAACCGTAGGATTTTTGAAGTCCAAGGATGACTGCATGAGTGCCTGAGTAGGAGAGGGCATAACTAAATCTTTACCACTTTCCAAAATTGTTTCCCTTATAGGTCTAGACCCAGCCATGTCCCCTATACTTAGATCCAAAGCCATTTATTCTTCATTTAAACCCCCTAGATCTGATTCCTTAAGTTACCCCTCAAGAAGAGACATCTGATTCGGCCTTGTTATATTTGCATCAGGTAGCGACATTTTAGGTATATCTGTTAGCGTATATTTTCAGTTATTACATTATTATTAGCATCTTGTTATTAAGTTACAACAAGGGCTATTTCAGCCTCGGATGGTTTCGTAACCTTCGGGCTATTTCAGCCTATAGATGTACTATTTAATCCATCTCCAATGAATTATCAAGTTGTTTTATTCTAACATGGTATCCGAGCTTGTGCAGATTTTTTTTGCAGCCGCTTGTTGGGACGTGCGACTGTAAATTTGTTTGCTGGGAACACAGCATTGGTAGCTGGGAGGACGTTTTTTTTCTTCTCTGTGCTGGGAGGATGAGTTTTTTTTTTTTTTTTTTTTTAAATTTCATGCCGCGCGCAATCGCGCGACGTTACGCAACGAAGATTTTGAGTGAAAAAAAATAATCGGAGGTTCGGCCCCCCATTCCAGTCATGCGTTCACGTGACTGTGGGAGCGCCTTCCCCCTCCCGTCGCGCAAACGCGATAGACACGCGTCCGCGCATTGGGGAGGCCCACCCCCACCCCCACCTCCTGTCGCACAGACGTGACAGACAAGCGTCCGCACATTAGGGAGGCCCGCACGTCCGTGCGTTGGGGAGGCTCGCCCTCACCCCCACCTCCCATCACGCAGATGCGACAGATGCGCGTTCGCGTGTTGGGGAGGCCCCTCCCACCCCCACATCCCGTCGCGCATCATGCAAACGCGACACGTAGGTGCGAGAGGACCCCATCCCCACCTCCCGTCGCATGTCGCATAGACGCGACACGTGCCTGCGGGAGGAACACCCCTCCCCCTGCCTATATAAAAAAAATGAGTTTTTTTTAATTTAAAAAAAAAAAAAAATTCCCCTACGGACGTGGCCGCCCCCCTCCCCTCCTGCGCTGCGTCGTGCTGCGCATGCAGCGAACTGCAGCGAGCTGCAGCCGTGGCCACCATAGCAGTCGCGACGCGCAGCGACCAAGGAGCGGAGGAAAGTAGGGCAACAGACTGGGGACCAACAGCAGAGGCCACGCTCGAGCAGCAGACTAGGGACCCTCCTCAAATATGAGGGGGCCCCTGATCTTGTCGGATCAACCCGCTAGTCCACCTGGTGGTGGACTGTGCGGTAAGGCTCTGGGAGCCTGCAGGTCGCGGGTTCCAACCCTACCGGCCCCCCTTCCACATAGGCAAAATATATATATATATATATATATATATATATATATATATATATATATATATATATATATATATATATATATATATATTTTTTTTTTTCCACATTTTTTTTTATTATTATTTTTCTTTAAAGTTAAACTTTAATTTTTTAATTTTAATTTATTTTCTATAGTTTAACCTTTATAAATTAAAATTAAATTTTTTAATTTGATTTTAATTTTTTCTTTAAAGGTTTTTTATAACTATATAAATTAAAATTAATATTTTTTTTAACTTTAAGGTTATAAAATAATTTTCAAAATCATTTGTGGGAATTTTTTTTAAAAAAAAAAGAGAAGGGGTTTTTTTTTTTTCAAAAATCAAAGGGGGAAAGAGAGTAATTTTCTGAAAATCAATTTTGGCTTTATTGTAAAGGTGCATTTTCGGCTGTGCCCGACACCTAGTGGGTTATTCCTATGGGCATTTTTTTTGTTGTATGTTGCATATTTGTCTTTTGCACTATAACATTAAAAATTAAAATCAAATTCACTCCCTAAGTCCCCGGAATAATTAAAACCCATCGGTGTAATTTATTGCACTGCAGCGTTCGGTATTTGTGATACCTCTGGCCAACACTTACAGGTAAAGCTGTCGTGATTGCGCTACTGTATCCGCCGCCTAATATAGTTGCTACAATGACGTCTGAGCTTGTTCTCTATAAATCATCGAGGAGAGATAAGTTTGCCATTTTTGCATTTTTTTACTCCATCCACTACCCTTAATCGCTCTTGTGTTTAGGCGTAAATCCTGACAAAGTATTCTTCATATTTTTTAGGGGAAGTTACGCCCCATGCATGAGAATAATATTCTATGGTAGGTGCCATCAACAAGGCGATTCCCTTTTAGTACTGCTTATGTTCCACATATCGTATGATCTCTAAAACTCACCTATAGTTTCCCTCATGTAAGGGCGGGTGATTTTTGTTGATCTTTCTAAATACCTATAGTTTCCCTCACGTAAGGGTAGGTATTTTGTATGGTATAATGACCTAGCAAAAGGTAAATCGAAAGGGGGACCAATTGGTGTTATAAGGAACCTTCATCATGTCTGCAAAACTAATGACTGATTCTCATCAGTTGTTGAAGGGTCCTAATTACACACCATGGAAAAATAAGATGAAGGCCATCCTAGCAATGGATGATTTATGGGATATTGTATCTAGAGCAACAACCAGACCTTCACCTGTTTCTGGTGCTACAGCTCCATCTAATTATCAAAGAGACTTTGATAAGCTAGACAATAAAGCAAAAGTGCTCATCTTGCTTGCTATGTCTGATGAAGTCCAACCCCATATTGCTGACTGTGCAACTAGTAAAGCGGCATGGGATGCCCTTAATACTATATATGAGGGAAAGAATGATTCCACCATTCTATTTCTTCAATCTCAATTACACAGTCTAAGCATGAAGCAAGGTGAGACAGTTGAATTCTTTCTTTGTAGAGTTTCTAAATTGAAAGCAAAGTTGAATTCTTTGGGAGAACCAGTTGAAGACAAGCTCCTTACTTTAGTTGTATTGAGAGCTTTACCTGATTCTTATCGGGTGTTGATTACTTCCCTTCATGTATCACAATGGAAAGTTACTTTTGTAGAATTGGTTAATATGCTTCAAGAGGAGGAAGCACGCCAACTACAGAGAGATGATTCTTCTAATACTGCTCTCTACATCAATAGGAAAGGGTAGAACCAGAAGAAGGGTAATTTTTAGAAGGGAGGGAATTCACAAAAGGATTCAAAATGGAAATAAACTCAACAACCTCAACAGAAAAAGAGATATTGCAAGATTTGTGACAAAGAAGGTCATGATACAAACAAATGTTGGCATAAGAATAAGAAATCAAAACAGAAAGGCCGAAACAAACCACAAAAGAACAAACATCAAGTGAATGTTGTTGTTGAAGAATTTGACACGGATTCTGAGAGAGCTCACAAAGTTCTCATGACTACCACAGTGTTCAAGCAGACAGATCCTATATGGTATGTTGATTCTGGAGCCGATAAGCACATGACTGGTGACAAATCATGGTTTGAGTCTTTTGAGGCCAAAGAGGGCAAACCTATCACTATTTCTGATGATAAAACCTACAAGGTTCAGGGAGAAGGCACTGTTTCAGTCACTCTTCCTGATGGCAAGTGTCAGATTGATAAAGTCCTCTATGTTCCAGGATTGGCAAACAACTTGTTGTCAGTCACACAAATTCTGGACAAAGATATGGTTGTGAACTTTAGTGTTGAGGGAGGCAATAAGTGTTGTTCTATTACCAAGAGGGGTAAAAACATTGCAACCGCTTCATATAAGCATGGCTTATTTGCCTTAGATACTATCTCTACTCCACATTTTGCCATGACAGTCTACAAAGGAGGCAACTTCCCTATGGCACAAGAGATATGGAAATTTGAGTTCTAGTTACTTACTTGAGCTAAGTAAGTATGAGATGGTTAAGGGTCTTCCTTCCCTTTCTACCACTTTACCAGTTTGCTCTGACTGCTTGGCTGGAAAGCAGCACAGAGTGCCTTTTGAAAAGAGATCTACTAGAGAAAATAAACCTCTGGAGTTGGTTCATACTGATCTGTGCGGTCCCTTCACTCCCAACAGTTGTGGGGGTAAGAGGTATTTTCAGTTATTTGTGGATGATTACTCACGAAAGATGTGGGTATTCTTTCTTCAACTGAAATCTGAAGCATTTGGCTTCTTTCAGCAATTCAAGAAATCTGTTGAGAAGGAGTCAAGGACTTCTATAAAGACCCTCCGCTCAGATCGAGGGGGGGAGTTCACCTCTAAATAATTTTCTACATTCTTGAAATAAAATGGGATCACAAGATAGTTAACTACTGCTTATACTCCTCAGCAAAATGGAGTTGTTGAAAGGAGGAATCGTTCCATCATGGAAATGGTTCGTTGCATGCTCACAGGAGCTAGACTTGAACAACTATATTGGGCAGAATATGTCACCACATCAGTATATCTGTTGAATAGGGCACCCACAAAGGCCCTACAAGGAATGACTCCACGAGGAAGCATGGAGTGGTAGGAAACCCTCCATTTCTCATCTACGCATTTTTGGGTGTAAAGCTTTCATGCACATACCAAAAGAGAAAAGGAAGAAGCTAGATGAGAAGACATTGAAGTGTATTCTTCTTGGCTATGATGAGCACTCTAAGGGTTATCATTTGATTGATCCCTTGACCAATAAGATTCACATTAGAAGATATGTAGTTTTTGATGAGGCTTTCACATCAACAAACACATCAGATGTATACCTAGACCTTGTGGAAACTCAGGTTGTTAAATCTCCTTCATCAAAGGTTGGGGGTTCTTCTGGATATTCTTCAACACCTAAGAAGAAGAATTCAAAGTGGTATACAAATACAATCAAAGACTCTAAGCTATCTACTCCACCAGATTTGACTTTGGATAGACCTCGTACTCGCAGCATGGCTCGATAGGAGAAAGCTGCAACAGAGAATATTGGGGTTGATGATCTATGTCAGTCTTTTGAAGAACTTTCTGTAGATCTAGCAAGAGATACAGAAGATATGGATATTGATAGTGATAAGGTGTTTATGTCTTCCATAGACGATCTTGAACCTACATCAGTACAATTTGCTCTCGATGAGCCTCAGTGGAAGGCTGCTATGGATGCAGAGTATAAGTCTTTGATGAAAAACAAAACTTGGAAGCTTGTCAATCTATCACATGGAAAGAAACCCATTGGCTGCAAATGGGTGTATAAAGTCAAGTACAAAGCATATGGGACAATTTATAAGCATAAGGCCTATCTTGTTGCAAAGGGCTATGCTCAAAAGGAAGGCATTGACTATGAGGAAACTTTTGCACCTACTGCTCGGATGACAACAATTCGAGTTATTTGTGCTATGGCAGCACAGTTTGGGTGGAAAGTTCATCATATGGATGTCAAAAGTGCCTTTCCGAATGGTGATCTCCAAGAAGAAGTCTATATGACTCAGCCGGAAGGATTTGCAGTGGAAGGCCAACAACAGAAAGTTTGCAAATTGGTCAAATCCTTATATGGCCTGAAACAAGCTCCTCGAGCTTGGTATATAAAAATGGACAATCACCTCCTACAACATGGTTTTAAGAGATGTCCGTTAGATGCAAACCTCTATTTCAAGAAACAGGGTTCTGAGATAGTGTTGCTTGTACTCTATGTTGATGATCTGCTCATTACAGGGAGTTTAGAAACTATGATATCTACTGTCAAAAGAGACTTGTGTCAATATTTTGAGATGTCAGATCTCAGACTTCTCCATTACTGTCTTGGTCTAGAATTTAGCCAAAAGGAGCACTCCATCAAAATGTCTCAGAAAAAATATGCCAAGACATTGTTAGAAAAATATCGCATGACTGATTGCAAGCCAATGGCAACTCCGATGGATACTGGACTTCAGTTATCGCGATATGATGATTCACCTCAGGTAGATGGTACTCTCTATCGACAGTTGATTGGGAGTCTCATATATCTGACCAATACTAGGCCAGATCTCATATTTGCTATCAACTATCTTTCGAGGTTCATGCAAGAGCCTAAGACCACTCATTGGAAAGCAACAAAACATGTTCTTCACTATGTCCGTGGCACAATAGAATATGGCCTAGAATATAAGAGGAACAACAAATTCTTCTTGCAAGGATACATGGACTCCGACTATGCCGGATCATTTGATGATCGCAAGTCAACTTCAGGATATATTTTTCATCTTGGATCCGGTCCTGTCTCTTGGCACAACAAGAAGCAATAGGTGGTTGCTATTTCATCAACAAAGGCAGAGTATCGCGTCGCACATGAAGCTGTGTGCGAAGTGATATGGTTACGTCGCATTCTAACAAGTATGGGTCATCCATCCAAATCTCCAATACACTTGTTTGCGAAAATCAGGGTGTTTTGCACCTAGTCAAGAATCCAGTCCATCATGAAAGAACAAAACACATTGACACACAATGTCATTTCATTTGAGATGAAGTTTCGAGGCATCGAATTCAGCTTCAGCATATTCCCACCGATGCTCAAGTTGCAGACATTTTCACTAAGGCACTTGCACGTGTCAAATTTGAATTATTTCGCAGCTCTCTTTGTATTGCAAAATGATGTAATCAGGGGGGATGTTAGTATAGCTAGTAGTTATATTATTACCCAAATAATGTAATAAGGGGGGATGTTAGCGTATATTTTTAGTTATTACATTATTATTAGCATCTTGTTATTAAGTTACAACAAGGGCTATTTCAGCCTTGGATGGTTTCATAACCTTTGGGCTATTTCAGCCTATAGATGTACTATTTAATCCATCTCCAATGAATTATCAAGTTGTTGTTTTATTCTAACAATATCCATACACTGATCAAGATCATCTAATATTTCAAAATGATTGAGTAGAGCATCTGGCTGGCTATCCTTAAGGCCTTTGTTTGCCCTTCGTCCTTTGTTTTGGGATTTTACCAGAACAAAACCTTCCTTAACCCGTTCCCCTTCCTTTATCAAGATGTTTCCTTTATACAAAATTTGTCCATACCGAGAGGGCCCAGGATTTGAAGCCACGGGTGGGACAAACTTAGGGAATTTTCTTTGCAGGTGGCCATACTCACAAAAAATCCAACAACAAAATGAAAGAGCTTCATAGTCAAGTTTTTGAACCCATGTAGTTGATCCAAATTGTATTTCAATAAAATATGGAATAGGATTATTTAATTCAATTTTAACATAAATACGAGAAAAAAATATTACCTTTTTATCCATTGTCTATTGTGATGGTCCAACCGGCTTCCAAGAAGAAGGGCAATCTTATAAAAGATATCAGTTCTCTAGAATTCCAACTGGAGCTATGGAAACCACACCCATACTGGAACCCATGATGGTCACTCCTCTGATGGGTTGAAACCCACATGCCAGGGTTTAATAAAGAGTCCCACTTGGTTATAGAAATAAGGACCCCCTTCAAATGCTTTGTTATGATCTGCAATACAAGAGAAAACCACCATAAAATAGTTGTTTGCACTCATCATCACCTCCACATCGCCTTCAGGATTCCAATTCTTCCTTACACAAGCCTCCACAAAGGGGAGAGAAATTTGGATGCCCAAAAATTTTCCAATAAGGGCATGTTTGGTTAGATACTCCACATATTCCACCATCGAGTCTAGTTGAACCACTAGAACTGGTCTGGATTCACATTGTTCCAAACATCCATTGTTCTTTAACAAGAATTTCCTTACATGCACCGAAAAATCCTATTCCTTCCAGCCATTTTTAGATGAAAAACATCATGAGCATGCACTCTCTGAGCCGAACCCGATGCCATCATGACATTCCTCCAATTTTTTATACCTCCTTCAAAAGCTACTGCCATCCTCGTAGAGCATTTTTTCTTCATCAAACCCTAGCAGAGTATTTTTTCCTCATCAAACCCTAGTAGAGCCAATAATTGAATTAGACTTATTAGGAATAAATTTATCCTTTTCTTTAGGAAAGGATAAATTCAATATAGTATAAATCTAAATGATATAAAAAATTACATAACAAAGTCTTATGTGGTCAACTTAAATAAATATAAATCATCCATGCCTGAATATTTCAACTGCTCACACAACATTGACCAAGATGTTAGCGTACATGGCATGTGTGTTGCACAATCAATAAAATTGGTTCTATAAATCATATTAGAAACATATTTTCATAACTAGCTTCAATATTCATATTCTATATATGCCTTCAGCCATAACCTTTCGTAGTATATTCCAACCACAAATCACTTGTAGGTTCCTCACGAACCACCTGTAACTCATATATGCTATAAACACATCTTCACACAATTTAAGTAAATTTACAAGCATACAACACATAATATCTTATAGATCAAATTTACCTAAAAGCATATAAATAATGCATATTATTTGGTAAAACACATTCATATCATCATATTTAGAACTTAGAATGTAGAAATAAAGCTACATATTGTAATCATGTTTCAATGCTTATCTTTTCTCACCAACATAGCTCTAAACCAAGATAGCTTTCACCAAGGTGGATTTGATACCACTATTGGAAAATTTTCCCTAAGATCTCATAGGTCTATATTCCTTAGGATTTTATAATCACATTCACATAATCTCATTTCATAATAACATCAATATTTCATAAAGTAGAATTAATTTTTGATAATAAAATTACATAACATAAACTCTCCATTACATAGAGCTTTGTCATCAATATATATCTTTACATAAGACTCTTCAATAATCCTAACTTTTGATCTCCTCAAACTCATGGGTGATGCAACCTTTCATATGCCTTATACTATGATAAAATATCTCATGATGACATAACTTTATACTTCAAATCTTGACACATCACACATGATTATTCACTTGCATACATGACACCTTTCACTCATAACTCTCACTTGTATACATTACACCTTTCACTCATAACTCTCACTTTCATACATATCACCTTTCACTCATAACTTACACTTGCACACATGACATATTTAACTCATAATTCCTACTTGATTTTATCACATAAACACACTTGACAACTTGATACCTACTATTTACATAAATAATTTGACACACTCCTAATATAAATATTTACAATGGTACTCATGGTACCAAATATTGTAATACCACCAACAAGATTGGGATTATCATCCTCATTGAATGATATAGTTGCATGGTTATATTCTACTATGCAAGATAATTTGGGTTGAGGTTTTGAGGAACAACTTGTTCACTCAAAATTTTGAGTAATATATATCTATGTTGTAAAGAAGTCCTATGAAATGGGATTTTGGATAGGGTACTTTCAATTTGATGAAGCAAATCAAAAGTACCCTTAGCTTTTAACACTTGATATAAAATTCTAAAAAATATTTGTTTATTTAGGAACACTTCCTCTTAGGTTTTCATTGGTGTGGCTTCCCTAATATAAGCTTTTGAAGGTTATATATAGAACTAATGTGTTGTCCTAGCATAATTTTTTGACTCCATTACCTACAATTTCTTTGTTCTTGTAGTGCACCTTTGGGTTAGAGGAAGTTGTATCTTCCTCTTTATATGACTTGGTCTTCAATTACCCTCTTTTAACAAGGATAGTATCTACTCTCTAGGCCATTTCAATTACATCTTCAAAGGAAGACACACTGGTTGTCTTTAAGTAGAAGGCTAATTTATCATTAAAATTACCTATGAAAATGTCTTATAGGTCTCTAATTGGAGGAGAATAGTAGAGTCTTCCCATTAAGTCTTGCCACCTTGCTAATAAATTGGAAATATTTTCATCGTTAGAGTGCTTAACTTGGAATAGATCACTACTAGTGATATTTTTCTTAGTTTATATAGAGAATCACTTGACAAATATTTCCACAAGGACTCTAAAGTTTTTAAAACAATGCCTTAGTATTTGGTTGTACCATTACAAGGCAAGGCCAATAAGAATCTTTGGAAATATCCTAAGTAGAAATTATTTATCATAATAAATATCACTACAAGTGATTCTAAACAACCTAAGAAGGTTGACAAGATTTTTATTCCCTTTGTACATTTAAAACTTAATAGTTTTAAATTGGGAGGAAAAGGGCAACTAGCTTCAAACGGATCTAAGGGCTGGTTTCACAAGTCATAATAAGAGTACTTATGACTAGATGAATATCCTTGGATGATGTTCATTTATTGTTTCAATAGCTTTAATTGAGAAGTTAAATTTGAAGTTTAGATAAACTAGTTTTGATAGCACAAAAAGGTATGTGCTAAGATATAGGAGGAATTTTTTGAAGCTCGATATAAGGAGGAATATGATGTTGAAATTAGAATTGTATGATTTATCCCAAGGTACCTACTAAAATATAAAGGATGATGTATTTTAGGATTAGGTTTTTACTAGACCTATTCCCATGCTTGTGATATTAAAATGAAGGTTATTGATATAAGTATTAGATATTGGGGCACTTGATGACACTTGCTAATTAGGAATATAGCTCATGCTTTCCTATTAAGATATATGACAACTTACATTACCATATAAGGGTTATTAAGGGTAGGAAAATATTAATAATATTCCAAAGAATATGGGAGAGTTTATCCCAAAATAGCCATGGAAGTGATGATGATACAAAGATTTGAATCAATAAAATGAGATATTGATGTATTAATATTTGCACTTATTAACCCAAAGGATTTTTAAGTTGATTTTATGGTAAATGGTTTGACCTATATTGGTGGGGATGGTCCATGAGTGAACCTTCCCCTATAGATATGCCTAGGTTGTTAATACCTTCCCTAAGAAATATCTTTGTTACTTTTGCAAGAAGTAAGTCATATGATTAGTTGTTTATAAAACTCCACTCCCTTATCATACATAGGGATTAGAGAAACCAAAGGTGTATAAACCCCCTCTTCTTAATCAAAGGATGGATTCTCAAAGTTGGATTTTTCATCATGACCTTCCATAAGAGGGTTAGCATTAATAACCAATTGATGAGAAATACTACAAGTTATGTACCATTTATTTCCCATACAATTAGGGAAAAGGGAATTTAGTTTTAAACTTTATAGAGTTGATTAAAGAAGAAAAATAAGATGTTTTAGAAACCTTATATCCCATTTCCTCGATATAATAAATATGATTTATATACCTCAAGGACCTCCTTATATACCAAAGGTCGTTATATACTTGACTCCTCTCTATATACCTATTAGTACATGAGAGAAAGTTGATACGTGGGTTATCAATGATATGTAGAAGTGACTTCCTAAATGCATGACCAAGATGAAGCATAAGGGTTAATAATATGCCTACTTATGAATCCCACTAGCCCACTATGTTATACTTCTTACTATAAGTTGCAAATATAGTCATTTACACTATGAAGCTTTTCTTTACAGAACCATGACAAGCGACTACATCCACTACGCAGGAAGGAAACAAAATATTTAAAATTCATAGGGTAGGAAGGCCCAAATTCAAATATTTGGACCTTAGGACACTCTTTACTGCAACCAGAATGGTAGAATCTCTGAGTATGGGGAGGCCCATGAATATGTTAATGATAACCCGATCGGGTTTGGGGGGATGAACCCCCCAACAAGGGTGATCCTCATGGACCCCATCCTTCTAAGGGCCCCAGCTCAAAAAGGTATCTTTTGCCAAGGTTTTTGGAGGAGGACAATAGTGAATACCTGAGCCCCACTCTACTTTAGAGCCCATTGGGTCAAAAGTTAGAATTCTTGATAGTTTGATCCAAAAATATTTGTCTTATGAATCTTTTAATTTAGTTGGGAAAGTGATTGGAGGGCATCCTAATTTAGAAGTCATCCATAGTTGGGCTCTTTCCAAGTGGAATACTATTGGGTCCATGGAGATATTTGGCCTGACTAGAGGCTTCTTTGGGATTCATTTGAGTAACCGTGATGATGCCAACATAATACTTACTGGTGGTCCTTGGTTTCTAGGGTGGAAGAGTCTTTTTATACGTAAATGGGATCCTAAATTTGATCCTGAGACCCAAAGTATAAATTTTGTGCCCATCTGGGTTAGGTTGCCTAATATTCCTTGGCATTGCTGGTATCCAGATATTCTTGCTACTATTGCCAAAACTATTGGAACCCTGGTTGCTATTGATCATGCTACCTTAGCCAGATCCCAGATGACCACAACTAGAATATGTGTTAATACCAACCTTGACTCTAAACTTCCAACTTTTGTGGAGCTTGAATATAGTGGTTTTTATCAAAAGAAGGCTATTGAATATGAAAATAAGCCAGATTTCTGTGTGGAGTGTTGTACTCAGGGACATCTCAGGATTCATTGTCTTCTACTAAAAAAAAAATAGTCAGAAGAATCAGCTAAGCAGTGTGAAATCCCTCCTAGGGATGGAAGAAATCTGGACCTATTTTTCCAAGCCAAAATACCCAAGAGTGGAAGACTATTGGTTCTAAAAAGAGTTACAGATAGTCCAAGCAAGGGCAACATCAAGGTAATAAAGGCATTGTCTTTCATGAAATGGAGAATTTTCAACCCCCACCGAATTCTATGGAGGCTTTTGGAAAGGGTAAGCAGATAGTCACATCTCCAACTCCATCTCCGGATTCAAGTGATGAGGTATGTCATGTTCCTCCGAGCCCCAACAAGTTTGAAATTTTGGCTGATTCCAACTTGTTTGACCAAGAAAATCAACAAGTTATCCAAAATAATGAGGTTCAACTCCCTCAAAATCTTGACTCTCCTACAAATTTTGGACCATCCCTTCCTCCTCCTGAGACCTTTAGCCCTACTAAAATCTCAAATATTTTAATGTCCTCAGGCTCTGTAGTTGAGCAAATAGTCCCATCCAAATTTAGTCCCAAGCACACTCGTAGCTCCAAAAAATCACCAATTGATTGTGGAAGTGATAAAAAAAGAGGACGACCTTCTGTAAGTGAACAATGGAAAAATAGAGTTCAGGATGACATTGATAATGGCATCCAAAAGACTTTATTTCCCCTTGTTGGGTCTCAGGCTAAGGATGAACCAAAAAGCACCAAACCTCCCCAACCGACTGGTAAGGGAGGTAAGAAATCTTCCAAGGTTTCCAAATGAAGCTCCTCTCATGGAATGTGAGAGGGTTGAATGGGTTAACCAAGTAGAGGGTGGTTAAATCATTAAGAAAACAAATAAATCCTACTATTTTAATCCTTCAAGAAACAAAACTTGATCCAAATAACTCTACTTCAGCTGCTCTCAAAATTTGGAGTAGAGGAAAACTTGTTTTTAATCCTTCCAGGGGTGCTTCAGGTGGACTCATTTGTTTGTGGGACCCAAGGAAGGTGGATGGAGAGTTGATTCAGTCTAGTGAAAGGATTATCAGTGTCATATTTCAAGAATGAGATTCCAATATTTCCTGGATTCTATCGAATATCTATGCTCCAAATTTTGTATCCGAGAGGGCCCTCTTATGGGATATGCTTAGTAGCCTTAAAGACTCCTTCAATAATGCTCCATGGATTGTTGCTGGAGATTTCAACACACCTCTCTACCCCTCAGATAAATTTGGGGGTTCGAGGTGTCCTAAAAAGAGTATGGAGGATTTCTTGGACTTCGTCAACACTAACAATCTGATGGATGTTAAGCTCAAAAATGCAAAATTCACATGGAGCAATAGAAGATCAGGAAATCAACTCATCCAAGTAAAACTAGATAGAATTTTCCTATCCCATGAAGTTGTCCAAATATTTGGGGATGCCAACCTTCTTGCTCTCCCAAAAGTTGGATCTGATCACAGTCCACTCCTTTTGGATATTTCCAAGGATAACCCTTTTAGAAGACCTTTCATATTTGAATCAATGTGGATTCAACATCCTGAGTTGAGACTTAGGATCTCCCAATGGTGGCAATAGGTTGGCCAGGGTTGTCCTTCCTTTTGCCTAGCATAAAAATTAAAGCATGTAAAGGAAAATCTCAAAATATGGAACAAAGAGGTGTTTGGAAATTTGTTTGAGTTCAAAAAATCTCTTCAAGATAGACTTATTTCCATTGAAAGTAAAATTCAAGCAGGTCTTTGTGATGATCAAATACATGTTGAAGAAAGGGAGACCCTGGCTGATTATCACAACATTCTTGCTCGTGAAGAAATTTTTTGGAAACATAAATCTAGAGCTTTGTGGCTTAAAGAAGGAGATTTAAACACTAGGTTTTTTCATGCTTCCACCATGAGAAACAGAAGTCACAATAGAATCAAAGAGCTGATAAAGACAGATGGGTCTACTACTTCTGACATTTAGGAAATCAGGAATGAGGTTGTCTCTTATTTCACAAATCTTCTTGGGGAAAGTAGAATACCCTCTAATATTGCTCTTGATTCTATGCTTTATCATATTCCTAAGTTGGTTTCTGTTGATGCTAATTCCAAACTGCTAGCCCCCTTTTCTGATGAGGAGATCCACTCAGCCCTATTTTCAATGCATCCTGACAAAGCCCCAGGCCCTGATGGATTTCCTCCTCATTTTTTAGACCTTTTGGGATATAGTGGGCAATGATATTTGTTCTACCATTAGAGAGTTTCAATCTGCAAAAACCATTCCTCATGGATTTAACTCAACCTTTATTGCCCTCATTCCAAAGAATTCAAATGCTAAATCTATGACTGATTTCAGACCTATTAGTTTGTGTAATGTGGTCTACAAAATCCTCACAAAGGCCATTGCTAATAGAATGAGAGACATCCTTCCTTCCATTATTGACCCTTGCTAGGGAAGCTCTGTTCGTGGCAGATCCATCCTTGACGGAGTCATAACTATCCATGAAGCTCTTCATTCTATTCAAATGTCAAAAACACTAGCCTTTGTTCTGAAATTGGATATGAATAAAGCCTATGATAGACTAAACTGGGATTTCCTTGTATCAATCCTCTTGAAATTTGGTTTTCACTCTGATTGGGTTGATTTAATTAAAGGGTGTATTTCCACCCCATGGTTCTCAGTTCTTATCAATGGTTCCACTATTGGTTATTTTCTGAGCAATAGAGGCATCCATCAAGGTGATCCCATATCTCCCCTACTATTTATAATTGTCATTGAAGCTTTGGGAAGAACAATAAAAGTAGCTTGTAATCTCAAACTCATCTTAGGTATAAAAGTTGCTTCTCAGACTAGGCCTATTTCTCATCAATAGTTTGTGGATGACACCATCATTTCATCTAAAGCATCTATCCTTGAAGCTAAAGTTATCAAACACATCCTATTGTTATATGAAGAAGCAGTTGGGCAAAAAATCAATTTTTGCAAGAGCAAAATCTATTTCCTAAATACGCCCATCTAGTGACAACACAAAATTTCTACCATTCTTGAATGCCAAAGTGCTCCTTTACCTACTACGTACCTAGGACTTCCTTTGTTCTTGGGATAGCCTGATGCTTCAATGTGGAGCAGTGTGATTGAAAGGCTACAAAAGAAACTAGTAGGTTGGAAAGGCAATCTCTTGTCTCAAGCTGGAAAAATTACCCTGACACAGGCTTCACTTCAAAGTATTCCCATTTACTTCATGTCTATCTTTAAAGTTCCAGCAGGGGTTTGTCATAAACTAGAATAGATTCAAAAAAAATTTCTATGGTCAGGATCTGAAAACAAAAATTGGTTTCACCTTGTTGCTTGGGATAAAGTCTGTAGGCCGAAGCAATATGGTGGGGTCGGCCTAAGAAGGATTCACCTCTTCAATTTAGCCCTTCTTGCTAAGTAGGCTTGGAGGTTAATTTCAAAGGATGGCCTTGATTGGATCACAATTATCCATTGGAAATACTTACAGGGTACTGACTTCTTTAGTGTTGGTGTGTCCCCAAGAGGGTCTTGTTTCTAGAAATCCATTTTGCAAGTCAGAACCCTTGTTAAACAGGGCCTTCGGTGGAGACTAGGTGATGGGCATCAAATTGACTTCTGGCAAGATAAATGGCTCCTCAATGAACCACTCATAAACATTCCTAGATTGGCTATCCTCAAAAATTATACAGATAATATTTGTGGATCAAGAGTCTCTGATTTCATCTATTCCCAGGAGGGCAAGAAATCTTGGAAGCATTTATTCATACCTACTCATCCCGAGGAAGTTAGAGAATTGCAGTTTCTCCTAAAAAACTCAATCATCCCCTCTAGGAATCCCAATGATCATCTGTTGTGGGAGCTTACTGATTCTGGAGATTTTACTATTAAATCTACTTACCAACTTCTCTTACCACTTGAGGAATCTGTAATTCCTTTCAATCTTGTGTGGACCAAGTTGCTAATTCCTAAAATTACCTCCTTTGCTTGGGTGGCTATTCAGGAGAAAATCCTTACTATTGATAACTTATTGAAAAGAGGGTTACCTATTCCCAATAGATGTTTTTTGTGTTGTTCTGATTGGGAATCACCTCATCACCTTTTCATTGGTTGTCCTTTTGCTACTTCCATCCTTAATAGCCTTTTTGTTTGCTTCCACATTTCTTGGGTTAAACCTTGCTCCATATCTAATATTTTTACTCAATGGCCCAACCCTTTTAGGAATCCTCATCTCAAGACGTTATGGCAGTTCTGTCTTCATCACTTCTTGTGGCAGATTTGGTTGGAGAGAAACCATAGAGTGTTTTCCAATATTAGTCAAAACTTTGATTTTATCTTCAATAAGATCCTCTCATTTGCTATTGAAAATGCTGCCCTTTGCCCATTACCTTCACAACCTACTTCCAATTTTGAAGCCTCTTTAGGGCAGGCTTTGAAGTTCCCTATTGTAAACAATTCTAGTCCACATCCTACTTCCAATAGAGCTCAGTCATCTTGGATCCCTCCTCCACCAGGATGGATTAAATTGAATTTTGATGGTGCTACAAAGGGCAACCCTGGTCGGTCAGGAGCGGGTGGTATCCTTAGAGACAATAAAGGTAAGGTAATCCTTGCTTTTTCTGAGTTTTTAGGAATCCAGTCAAACCAAAATATTGAAGCCCAGGCTCTATGGCATGGTCTGGTGTTGGCCAAAGATATTTTTGATAGGATTCTTGTCGAGGGTGACTCCCTTACTATCATTAATTACTTAAAAAATTCCAAAATTCCTTCATGGAAAATAAGGAACTGCATTGAAGAAGCCAAAAATCTTAGTAGAAATTTCCAGGATATTATTTTCCAGCACACATTCAGAGAGAACAACAAAGTTGCTGATGTTTTAGCAAATTTTGGAACCCGAATCACTGACTTGATGAGTTGGACCACTGACATTCCTCAGTTTTTGACCCAAGTCATTGATCAAGAAAATTTGACTTCAGGCATCATTCCTGCTGACGTGGAGCAAGTCGGCCATCCTCCTCATGATCCTCATGCCAGCGTGTCTTAATTTTCTAACCAATCATTCCCTTGCATTTTTGGGCTATGGGCTTCACATGATTTTTAGTCTTGTCAACCTGGGATGTCGATTTTACAATTTTCAAAGAAATTTTTTTGGTGTCCTCCCTCATCTCGAAAAGGGATGTCGATTATCCTTCCTCCAAAGCATTGCCTTTGTTGTCCTTACTCATTTCAAATGTCACCAATCCATAGTCATTACCCCTATCCATCCTCCCACCTTGTCCTTCCACATCATCATCCTTCCATGTGTCTCTCCTCGTATTTTGATGTACCTCTTTGATATTACCCATTTGTGGGATTTTGACTCAGATTCTCACATGATCTCCTGTAGCAATCAAAATTATAGCATCTATCGAGAGGGCTTTGAAGTGTGCAATTTTTCTTTTCAACACCCTAGGCGGCACTCATGCCGATATTATCGTCGGTATGTTGCTATTCTTACTATCTTGGTTGTTTCCTTTTATATTGCCCAAGTTTTAAACTTCCTTTGTTACTCTATCATTCAGTTGTTCATCCAAAAACCTTCCCATCTCTATGTGGTCATCATGGCTTTCGTTGAACCTTCTAAGCTTTGTCTGGATTCCATTGCTGAGGGAATCCTTGCTGGTAAAGGGTTCCTCCTATTCTTCCACAAATTCGAAGGTGAAGACCCTAAAGTTACGTTGGCATTCATGGAGACATGGGACAATGGTAAGGTTACCATCCGCAACAAGACCTATGTCCTTGATATCAAAATGCTTGTTGAATTGACTGGACAACAACCAAAAGGAAGATCAATTAAGAGAGAGAAGCACAATTGGGATGCTGAATTGAAGGACATCAAGGATAAGGAGCTCTACAGAAGGGCTCATCTAGGCATGCGACGTGATGAGTTACCTTTTTCGTGGGGGAGCGTTCTCAAGCCGATCATGGAGTATGTGACTGTGGATGATCCTAACAAGCCTCTACGTAGTTTTCACTTCTCATTTTACAACCATTTCTATGATGTAAGTGCAGTCAATATACCTCAATTTATTTTTAATTCTATCAATTACACCATTGAACATTGTAGGGAGAAAAATGGGTCAGAACTACCTACCCACCATGGCCTTTTCAATGTTCTGTTCAAACATTGGCTAATTCACTATCCTAAGGGTATTGTTGTTACTCCTCCCCCCAAACCCAAATAGAGTCCTCTGAAACCTAGTTCATCCCAAACCACACCTCAATATTCTTGTACTCCAAGGTTATCCACCAAAAAGCAAAAAATTGTTGAAAATGTTCGAGAATTAAGAAAGAGACCAAGAAGTGCTTCACCTAAACCTGAGAGCGAGCCTGAACAAAAACCCTTATGCTCCTCTGCACGACTAAAGAACAAAGCTATGCAGAAAGAGTCACTGGTCATTGAGTCTAAAGATGAAGACAAGGATAGCCCTGATCGCTGCATGCAGATGTTCATCATCCAGTCTGTAACAAATTGTATTATCCATTTGGTTGATTTGCGTAATACCCTTAACTTATGGTTTTTTAAGAAATATTTTACTGAAAGCGTGGAAGAAGTTCCTACTAAAAATATGAAGAAGGTGACTGTTAAAAAATCCTAAGGGAAAAACAGTTGATATGGACACCCTAAATGTTGGAATCCAAGATGTTGAGGTCAATCCTGATCTTGAAGGCTAAGGGTGCCCACTCTAGTTTGGAGGGTTGTTGTTCAAATTTTGATGCTTTTTGTTCTATGTATCAGTTTTGCCTGAATTTTTTGTTTCTGGTGTTGGTTGAGGATAGCCTTATTGCTTGTTCCTCTTTGGATAGTTCCTTTTGCTCTTTTATACTCTTCTAGCCATGGATGGATTTTTGTATACAGGTTTTGGGACCCTATTAAAACCTGTATGATATATAGTTTTTAATCTATTTAACCGATAAAAAAAATATATACTTCTTAGTAGATTTAAGTAAGTGCAAGACCCTATGTGGGAAATTAGTGGAATAGGATCACTATATACCCAACATATCTTAGTAGCTCATACAATAGTTACTCAAAGGATTACAAAGACACTTAGTAAAACTAGTCATTGGTTATGGTCTTGCTATCTAGATTTAGTACGATTTGATATAAACAAACAAGACTAATGGTCTTGATTAAAGTTTGATAAATTTTAATTTGATTAAGGTTTAGATTGGTCAAAGAAGATCTTGAGACCCATGATGGTGTTTACATTATTTTCACTAAAATGTAATAAAAGAAACATTAAAAGTATCATAAAGTATCATTTTGTGATGCTTCCCGCTCTTCTCTAGGCCTTGAGGATAGGGGTATCTTATGATATTAGAGTCTAAAGTTTGATGGTTTTATCAAATAACACCTATGTTTCTCTTAAGATACTCTTTAACTAAGCTCAACCTTGATCTATCCTTAATGCACCATACAAAAGAAAAAAAAAGGACTAAAACAAAAATTATTTTGATATGATGATAATGTTGAGGCAAATTACATTATTTGGTACATGTTAATGTACCCCATGGTACATATTTAAATAATAGATTAGTTTTTATTTGATATTTTAGAGTGTGGTTTATGTTTTCCCTTTTTATGTAAGTATGAATGTGCTAGAAATACACAAGTGTCATGTAAAAGTGTAATATGTAGGAAATGCACAAGTTTCATGTAAGTTAGAGTGCAAGTGTAGGATGAGTAAATGTGCATAAGTTTCTTAGATTAAGAGTGCATGTAGAAGTTAAAGATTCATGTGTTCAAGTGTTTAGATTCAAGTGTCCATCACGTATACAAGTGGAAAGTTGATAATCCAAGATTCATGAGATTTGGTATATGGAGAGAAATAGTCAAGTACTTGAAGAGTCACAACACCATGGTTATATTATGGAGGCAATTCTCCATAGAATTCATAGAATAGAATATTGAAAGAAGAAAAACTCAATCAATTACTGTAAAGATTCAAGTTGTGTTATTTAGAAAGAGGAGCAATAAATCTTATTTACATTTTGAGAAACTAATATTATAATTTATTCTTCATGCATAGTACATGAATGATTTAGGATATTTACATTCATATTTTAGTATATAAATGAATGTTATTTGATTTATTATAAGCCTTGATATACATATTAATTTTCTCATATATTCCTATTCATTATTTTATTATATTTGATATTAATGTTGTGGATTTTTTATATTTGTGACATGTGTAATATTCTTGAGATAAACTATGATATTTTATGGTAGTAAGGCTTAATAATCCAATAGATAAAAGCAAAGATAATTTTCTATAGCAAAATTAAAGCTCCAATAGATATGTAACTAACAAGCTTAGATGCAAATACATGTGATTTTGATATTTATGATAACAATATTAATGATTTAGTTGGTCTTCTAAATGATTAAAATACTAAACTAGTTTGTTATCTTCCTTTCTTTATTTTATTATATAAATAGAAACTAGAAATTAATTTTTACAAACAACAAGTAGATGTAAAGTTTAAATACAATGATGAAAAGGATGGGAGTTATAAATAACTAATTTTTTCATACAAACATAAGCACTATGAATCTCATAGAAGTGCTACTAATGCTATTACATCTTGATTGAGCTTTTTATTTCCTAGAGAATAGATAGAAAAATATGGGATCAATGATAATGGGATTTTCTTGAGCTATAGGCAAGTATTAGGATCCCTTGGTCATCATGATAAAAAATGATAGAATATTAGAAAAATGGATTAACTAATCAAAGGAAAAAGCACCATTAGTATAGAGATAGTATTTTTGGCACTTTTACCTGATAGACAATACATATTCTCTATGTGACTATGTCAAAAGCATACAACAATAATACCATTAGACCTATAATCAAGTGGTGCTTTCACTTTAAAGTGCACTAGAATGAGATTAGATACAATATTAATGAATTTGATGACTGATATGAGGAATATTTATGACCATGAGGTACAAGGACCGTACTAGATGATAAAAATTAGAAAAATTACTTAATGTAATTGTAAACTAATAATGATAAAATATGAGGTGCCAAAATAAATGTAAATGAGATAACCAAAGAAAATTAGCATGCAATGAGATTAGATATTAGAGCTAAAAAATAAAATATAGTATCAAAATCAAGTAAGGGAGAAGATCACAATCCCAAAGAACACTTATTGCTCCAAGATGCTAAGGTTGTTACCCCCTTGTTTTTTAAAGCTTGATTAAAGTTTGCTTGTTTCTTATAGAAACTTGAAATCTTGAGCTTGCATTCTTGGATGCTAAAATGTTTGAGGGTGTTTTAAAGCTTGAAGAATGCATTCACAAGTTTATGGTAATATTTTAACATAACCTTACCATCCATGAAGATAATACCTATCAAACTAGATGAAATTAGACAATTTTTATTACTTTGCAAGATGATATAGATTGGGCATCCCAAGTGTTGGCATTATAGTAAGCCATTGCTCCTTTGGGAAAGGATTGCATTAAAGATAATAATATGAAAGAAGGTAATAATTTTAAATGAGATTAATATTCCATTAAAGGAGGGAAACTTTAAATGGTAATTTTGGGGCTTGGGATTTCTATTGGGACTACAAATAAAATATTGATGATCTAATATATTAATGGTGGGTAACTTGAAAGTTACTAATAGTATTTTTTTATGAATGATAGTCTAAAGTAGCATTAACAATTTTTCCAAAATTATTGGTGAATGTTAAATTACACAAGAAAATATGAAAAGTCAAATTTTGTAAAAGCACTATGTAGGAGGTGAAAACACTAGTGGCACTTTTTCTCATGCCCTAACACTTTTACTTCTAGATAAATAGATGCTACTAATTTGATAATGAAGATTATTTATTCAAATTGGTTGAATTATTGTCTTATTGATGGAGAGATTGTCAAATTTGAATATTGATAATGTGCTCAAAATTAAGTATCTACAAATATAGCTCTTCCTACCCTAATGCACTAGGATTAGATAAAAATAGTTTAAACCCAAAATAGAAATTCAATACATCTAACCCTATCCCTAATAATTAAGGGTCATCCTTATAATAAAAAAGGGGTTCCCACTCATTACTAACTACACTATTAAATTAAAATAAACAAAACAATTATATTCAAATCATATGATTGCTAATAAGAATATATTTGTGGATTTGGATGACTCATACTAGAGCAAGGTGAATTTTGGAGATGACAAAGTATTATATATTGGTTAAAAATGAAACTTACAAATTAACATAAAATGGAAATAAAATAATATAACATTCTTACTTCTGATGGCAAGTCGAGATTCACACAAACAACACTTCAAATTAATTTCTATAAATCACTTGACACAGTCTTACAATCATTTCTAGGAATAGTTCTTCCCCACTCAATCTCAAACTCGCCATCCCTCACTTACAATTTTTTCAAGTTTTTATCGAGGTCTCGGCCCTCTAGGCAATTAATGCCCCACCTGAGAGAATTTTTGAAACAAAGAAAATTTGCTTCCTTCCCACCCAGTTTTCAAATTTCTTCCATTAATGTCGCCATCGTACCGATCCGCTAAGAAGCTCGCATTAAAGACCCCCCCTTGTCCTGCAATCGCCGTTTCACCCATACTGTCCATGGCCTGCAACTGTCGCCTTGTCAGAATACTTCCTTGTGATGGTTATTCCCGTTGAATACATGCGGCCGTCCTCTCTAATTTAAAATACGTGGCCTTCATCTTTGTCTAATACATGTGGTATCCCCGTGTCCTTCATCTTTGTTAAATATACGTGGCAGCCCCGTGTCTACTTCGGCCTGTCTTCTTCTTGGCCGTGAAATTTTAATCCACGTGGTAGCTTTCAATTGGCCGTGATATCGCAACATGTCACGTTATCGTGACCCCCCACGCCCTTGAGCCTCAGCAGCCTTCAACTAGCCGCAATATCGCAACATGTCGCGATATCGTGACATGTCACAGAATCGCGACCCCCCATGCCCTTGTGCTTCAACAACCTTCAACTAGCCGTGATATCACGACATGTCGCATTATCGTGACCCCCATGTCCTGTGCCTTAGCTTTGTAAAAATTCATCGTGATATCGCAACGTTGCGATATCGCGACATCGCGATATCGTGACCATTTTTGCTCTTGCCTTCTGCCTCACCTGCGGAGTCACGATTTTGTGACATGTCGCAATTTCACGATTCCCTAACTTGCCTTACAAAACTTGCTTTATAGAACTTCCAGCCTTGGGAAAAAAAACTAAAATGAATCAAAATACAAAGTACTTGGAAAACTTAGAGAAAAAAAATTTGGAGGATGCAATATTGCTCTACTGTCGTCGGATGCTCCTGCATCAGACACCCGAGGTAAATAAAAAAAAGTGTTCCTCACTTTTGTTTTGTTAGGGGAATACCTAGGCGGTCAACCTCCGTCTTTGACAACCAAGTTGCATCTTCAATAGGTTTGCCTTTCCACTTTATCAAATATTCAGAATACTGTTTGTTTTTGGTGCTTCTACCTTCACGAGTGTCTAATATTTCCTCGACCTCGTCTGTGGTTGGAATAGATGCTGGAATTTGCCATAATTTTGTACTTGGTACCTCTGTATTTTATCCCTCATGATATTCCACTAAATCTGAAATGTTAAAAACAGGTGAAATGTCAAGCCAACTCGGCAATTCCACTTCATATGCATTGCCTGACTCCCATTTTTCCAATATTCTGCATGGCCCAAACTTCTTCATATTTAATTTGTTGTAAGTTTTGGCTGGAAACCTTTCCTTCTTGAGATGGACCATGACTTCATCTCCTACTTTGAACTCTTTGAATTGCCGCTTTTGGTCGCTCTTGTCTTATATTGAGTATTCATTTTTATAATTTGTTTCCTTACTTCTTCATGCAGACTTTTCATATGTTTCGCAAATTCTTTTGCCTCGGCACTGCACTTTTCTCTCTTATCCAACTTTCTCAGTTCAAACACATTTCTCGGGCTGTTTCCATATATTATCTGGAATGGAGATTTATTTGTGCTCTTATTGACTGAATTGTTATATGCAAATTTTGCCTGCGGTAAAACTAAATCCCATCCCTTGGGTTGATCTGCTATCAAGCATCTTAGTAAATTACCTAGGCTTCTATTTACCACCTTTTTCTATCCATCAGTCTACGGGTGGTATGTAGAACTGAATTTCAGATCTGTCTTCAACTTCTTCCATAGAGTTCTCCAGAAATACCCAACAAATTTTGTATCTCTGTCAGAAACAATGCTCTTCGGTAGACCGTGAAGTCGTACCACTTCCTTGAAAAATAACCCAGCGATGTGAACCGCATCACTTGTTTTCTGGCATGGAATAAATTGTGCCATCTTGGAAAATCTGTCAACTACTACAAATATAGAGTCATTTCCCCTCTGTGTTCTTGGCAATCCGAGACGAAGTCCATGTTGACGTCCTCCCATGGCCGCTCAGGTACTGGTAACGGTTGATACAATCCCGTGTTCTGTCTTCTGCCCTTTGCCATCTAGCATATTCTACAGCTCTGTACAAACTTTTTCACATCTTGCTGTAGTTATGACCAATAGTAATTTTTGCTCACCAGGGCAATTGTCTTATCCTGGCAAAAATGTCCGGCTAGTCCTCCACTGTGTTTCTCCTTGACTAAGTTTTCCCGCATGGAACTCCTTGGAATGCATAATTTACTTCCTCTGAACAAAATTCTGTCTTGGATTAGAAAATCCAACCATTTTGTCCTATCCACAGTAACATGTTTCAAGCAAGCCATCCAAGCTTCTGCAAAATTTGGATCTTTAGGGTACAAACCCTTCAGTTCTTCAAATCCCACTACTTCCACTGTCATTTTAATCAGTAAATTTTGCCTTCTACTTAAGGCATCTGCAACTCTGTTTGATTTCCCACTTTTTTTCTTTAGCACAAAGGTATAGCTTTGGAGGAACTCAACCCACTTCAAGTGCCTTTGATTCAGTTTTGTTTGACTGTTAATGTACTGTAAGGCCTGATGATCAATAAATAGAACAAAATCCTTTGGCAATAAATAATGTCTCCACTTCTTCAGAGCCTGAACTATAGCATAAAATTCCTGGTCATAAACTGAATAATTTCTCCGAGCATCATTTAGCTTCTCACTGAAATAAGCAACAGGTCTGCCTTCTTGACTCAGTACAACCCCTATTGCACTGCCACTGGCATCACAATCTACCTGAAATACTTTGTTAAAGTCTGGAACTGCCAAAACAGGCTATTCTGTGACCCTTTTATTTAACGCATCAAAGCTCCTTTCAGCCCCTAAGGTCCACTTGAATTCTTTCTTATCCCCTCTCATTGTCTCTGTGAGGGGTGCACAAATGCTACTGAAATTTTTAATGAATTTTCTATAAAAGCTGGCTAGACCATGAAATGATCTCACCTCTATTGTGCTTCTTGGGGTAGGCCATTCGATGATAGCTCTCACATTTTCCCGGTCCATTTTTAGACCTTCTGCTGAGATGACAAATCCCAGGTACACTAGTTCCTTCTTTACAAAATTGCACTTTTTTAGATTAATTAATAACTGCTCCTCCCACAGCTTCTCAAAAACCCTTTTGATGTGTGCCAGGTGTTCCTCCTTAGTTCTACTAAATATTAATATATCATATAAATATATAATGATAAATTTGCCCAAAAATTCTTTTAGTACTTCATTCATCAGTCGCATGAAGGTACTCGGTGCATTGGATAGCCCAAATGGCATGACTAACCACTCATACAAGCCCTCTCTGGTTTTGAAGGTTGTCTTCCACTCATCTCCTTCTCTGATACGGATCTGATGATAACCACTTTTTAGGTCAATCTTCGTGAAGTACTCAGCTCCACTCAAACAGTCCATGATATCATCCATCCTTGGCAATGGGAACCTGTACTTGATAGTGATCTTGTTAATTGCCCGAGAGTCTGTGCACATTCTCCACTCTCCATGCTTCTTGGGTGCTAGCACTGTAGGCACTGCACACGAGCTAAGACTCTCCCTAATCAATCCTTTCTCCAGCAACTCCTGGACCTGTCTATTTAACTCCTTAGTTTCTACAGGTGTCATTCTGTGTGCAGCTTTATTTGGCAAGCTTGATCTTGGCACCAAATCTATATGGTGGCCAATATTTCTTACTGGGGGTAAACCCTTAGGCACATTATCTAATACAATATATGGAAATTCCTCCAATAGATCTAGGACTTCTATTGGGGTATCTTTGCATTCCTCCTCCCTAACTCTAGGAATTATTGCATAACACAAATTTTCATGCTTCAAACCGTCCAAAAATTTTCTCCCTTCAACTAAACAGATTCTAGAGCTATTACACACCTTTTCATCCGTCTCCTTCATGGGTTTTAGCTTATGGCGTACGCCATTCTTTGTCAATGAGTAGGTGTTGGCACGGTCGTCATGCACTGCACTCCGGTTGAACTGCCAAGGCCTTCCCAGCAACATATGGCAAGCATCCATAGGTAGGATGTCACACAAGACCTCATCACAATAATTCCCAATATTAAATTTAATGGAGCACTACTCATTGACCAAAGCCCTATGGTCCTTTTGTAACCATGCGACCCGATATGGATGCGAGTGCTTCTTCTTCTCTAACTATAACTTGGTAACCATTTCTTCTAAAACCAGGTTATCCGTGCTACCATTATCAATAATAATATTGCAAATCTTGCCCGTGCATTTACACCTTGTGTAGAATAAACTTCTTCTCTGATCTGTGTCCTTATCCTCATTCAATAGGACTCTTCTTATGATCATTGCTTCCCCTCTCTTCGTTTCTTCAGAATGTTTAGATCCAACATCTTCCTCTGCCACAACAGCTCTAGCGAGACCCTATGGCCTCTTGTTCATCCTTTCTAGGTGTTGTGGACACTCGAATGCTCAATGTCCTTCTTCACCACAGTGGAAACATGTCCCACGAAATACTCCTCTTCCAAACCCTCATCCAGATCCACCCCGTCCTCTTGGGTAGCTATTCTGATCACGGGGCTGATAAACATCCTCCTCCCTTTGATCCTGGTTACTACTGGCTTCACCAGTCTTCTTCATATATTTATATTTTTCTCCACTGGTTCTCCCACCAGTTCTTCCACCACGGCCCCTTCCTATTTGCTTGCCTTCAAACCGCCTATTTAGTTTTTCTTCCACCTTTAAGGCAAATTGGTAAGCATCCTCAATGGTGCTTACCCGAACTAGGCTCAGTTCTTCCTAGATACCGAGTCTCAACCCATTTATATAACGGGCTACCTTCTCTTTATTTGCCTCTAAATTTCCAGTTCTAATAGAGATCTTGTAAAACTCCTCGGTGTACTCTTGGACAGTTTTGTTTGTCTGTCTCAAACTCTACATTTTCCTTAGCAGATCCAACTCGTAATCTGTCGGAATAAACTGTCCCTTCAGATTTTCCACCATTCTATCCCATCTTTTTATTCTCTCCTTCCCCCTTCTATTCCTCTCCAGCTGTATTCCCCTCCACCAAATACTGGCATGACCCTTCAACTTGGTCTTAGCAAATCTGACCCGATTAGGGTCTTCAACCTCCTCATATTCAAAATATTCTTCTAAGTCATTTATCCAGTCAATCACCTCTTTCGGGTTTAGGTTTCTCGAATATGTAGAAACCTCCATTTTTGGTTGCTTTCCAATCTGAGAGATGGCTTTGTACAACCTAGCTTGTGCAGGATCCACAGCCTCTTCTTCTTCCTCAGACTGTTCCTCTTCTTCATCAACTTCATATTCACTTCCCTCATCCCTTCTGGGCTTGTGCCTTCTACGTAGCTCTTCTTGCAGGGCTTGAACTTGCCTCTGTAAGGCTTGAAAGTCTTTTGCCGGCACCACATTTCTTACTCCACCATGGTTTCTTCATGGAGGAATTTTTCTTTCTTCCCTTATAAATTCCTTCCACAGATCCTGGTGTAACTGCCTCTCTTTCGGTGATCTGTTACACGCTCGGGAGCTCTCGCTCTGATACCACTTGATGGCAAGCCGAGATTCACACAAAAAACACTTCAAATTAATTTCTATAAATCACTTGACACAGTCTTACAATCCTTTCCAGGCATAGTTCTTCCCCACTCAATCTCAAACTCGCCATCCCTCACAATTTTTTCAAGTTTTTATCGAGGTCTCGACCCTCTAGGCAATTAATGCCCCACCTGAGAGAATTTTCAAAACAACAAAAATTTGCTTCCTTCCCGCCCAATTTTTGAATTTATTCCATTAATGTTGTCATCGTCCTGATCTGCTAAGAAGCTCGCATTAAAGACCCCCCCTTGTCCTGCAATCGCCGTTTCACCCATACTGTCCATGGCCTGCAACTGTCACCTTGTCAGAATACTTCCTTGCGATGGTTATTCTAGTTGAATACACATGGCCGTCCTCTCTAATTTAAAATACGTGGCCTTCATCTTTGTCTAATACATGTGGCAGCCCCGTGTCCTTCATCTTTGTTAAATATACGTGGCAGCCCCATGTCTACTTCGGCCTGTCTTCTTCTTGGCCATGAAATTTTAATCCACGTGGCAGCTTTCAATTGGCCGTGATATCGCAACATGTCATGATATCATGACATGTCACGATATCACGACCCCCCATGCCCTTGAGCCTCAGTAGCCTTCAACTAGCCATGATATCACGACATGTCGCGATATCGCGACATGTCACGGTATCATGACCCCCCACGCCCTTATGCCTCAGCAACCTTCAACTGGCCGCGATATCGTGACATGTCACGATATCACGACATGTCGCGGTATCGTGATATGTCGCGGTATCGCGACCCCCGTGCCCTGTGCCTTAGCTTTGTAAAAATTTGTCACGATATCGTGACCATTTCTGCTCTCGCCTTCTGCCTCGCCTACGGAGTTGCGATTTTGCGACATGTCGCGAAATCGTGACATGTCGCGATTTCGCAACTCCCCAACTTGCCTTACAACACTTGCTTTACAGAACTTCCAGCCTTGGGAAAAAAAAAACTGAAATGAATCAAAATACAAAGTACTTGGAAAACTTAGAGAAAAAAATTTTTGGAGGATGCAAGATTGCTCTACTGTCGCCGGATGCTCCTACATCAACTTCATACTAGTATTAAAGCATAATTCATTGAGTTTGGGGTAATTTATAGAAAAAAACTACAATATGGTGGTTGACAATAATGAGTGCATCATATATGATAAAGCAAATATAAGCCAAGGAGTGGTTTTTATACCTATGACAAAGAATAAAATATCTTTAAATCTTTGAGGTAAAGAGAGTGATTTAATTTATACAACCATTGGGGATAATAGTTAGTTATGACAGTAAAAGCATGCTCACCTAAATTTTTGAATCTTGTACTTCTTGAATACCAAAGTAATAGTCCATAGAATGCCTTGTATATAAGTAAGAAGCAAAGTATATAAAAGTTATTCAATGTAAAATATCATAGAGATAAATCTCCAAAAGGAAAAGCATGGGGAGCATAATATTCATTACAACTAATTCATTCATATATTTATGGTCCAATACACATATTGGATGCCCTTAAATCCATTTCCTTTATCAATTTCATTGATGATCATACTAAAAAACTTGGGTATATTTTTTTAATATTTATGATGCTTTTAAAGTATTCAAGAACTTGAAATATATAATCGATAGATAGATAGATAGATAAATAGATAGATAGATAGATAGATATATAAATAAATAAATAAATAAATAAATAAATAAATAAAAATATATATATATATATATATATATATATATATATATATATATATATATATATATAGATAGATAGATAGATAGATAGATAATTAGATAGATAGATAGATAGACATATACATGGAATCAAACAAGCACCAAGGGTATGGTATTAAATAATAGATGAATTTTTTTTCAAGTGTAGATGTATGAAAAGTATGGATGAGGTCATGTTATACTATAAAAGGTAATCTAATGATATACTGATTGTTTTCTTCTATTTTTATGGTCTAATTTTACAAGAAGTTTATCAAGAATGAAGAGAGAGTTAAAGAAAGGCATGATGTATGAATTTGAATGAGTAATTTTGGTTTGATTTATTATATTCTTCAGATGGAGATACATGAAACACATGATGGGATATTCATTTTTTTATCTAAATATGCACATTATATATTGAAGAAGTTTTGCATGCAAATTTCCAAAGATAATAAGAAGTAGATAAGTTCCTTTAAAGCTTCTACACTAATACATGGTCACAAACCGTATCCTCAAGTTCTTGGATTGTATTCATGATCTTAATCATCAAGTTAGAGAATTTTTACTATAGATTATACTCCATAACCATGCACTCACTAATCTACTACCATTAATTATTGATCTCATATTCTTGGGTATCATACCACACAAACTACCACCAATTCAAAAAAAATGTAAGGAACTTGTCCCATTGCTCTTTCTTGGTAAACCCATTATAAATGCATGTTCTCTTATACTTTTAGATTAATGTCTTAGCATCTTTAGAGGACTTGACATAAATATCAAGAATTTTCCAATATATTAGTATTGGTCTAAAATCCATGTAAGTGGATGAGTTGTGCCCTAAGACCTTGGACAATATTGGAATACCCAAAAATATTTTGGATCAACTTCTAAAGTAAGCAAGTTCCTGTAAAACTAGTTAAACTAACATAAAAAAAAAAAGGAGGGTTATAGAATAAAGAAGGAGATGCATAGAGTTAGAAACTAGAAATTAAAGTGGCCAAGATTCAACAACATCAAAAGGCATAAGGCATGAGAGTCTTGCACTCTAAATTAAATCAAACTTCCTAATAGACCAAATTTAATTCAATATTACAAAGCATTTAATAAAATTAAGCACATATATTACCAAACATTCTAGAGACTAAATGGACAATAATCTAGGGAGAAATACATATAGAAAAATAACTTTGATAGAATAAACCATTCATCCAACTTTAACAAAAATGCTTAATAATAAATTTAGCATACATACATGTTCTATAACAATTTTAGAGAGAGGCCAAACAAGAATCCAATCTTGAATACAACTTATGCAGTTGTAAATGCTAAAGAGCTAACCATTGAAATTGGTTACATTTAGGTATATATAGTTTTACATTACATTTTTTTAAGCTTGAAATAATTATGTGAAGCCCCTCTGCATGCCTAATAGAGTGGATGTAGGAAATGGATTTTGCTTTCAATTTAGATATGCTTAACCACTCTAGGCATGTTTTGTTGATGTGTGTGGTTATAATTTCTCTTGAGAAGTAGGATCGCATGTTGTGCCATTAGATTCTGAGCACATTTTGATAGGCTTATTTTCTTCCAATCCTTTCTATTACAGTGATAAAATAGTGTTAGGACATGTGTGTGATGGACGAAATCTCAGTCATTGATGTTTTTTAATGATGTTGGGCAACTGATTATCATGTATTAATTTTGTTGACTAGGATAGATCTATGAGTTCTTGTAAGGTATGGTAGTGCAAGACTAATATTTTCTATGCCAAACCCTTTGTCTTAACTGCATTTGTAGCCCAATAATTATTTATTAATGTTGGATATTGTGGGTTTACTGATGACAAAATTTTCTATAGTAGTCTAACCCTCATCCAACAACCAAATTTTCAATTTACATTATCGGGTGCCATACTTTTGCATTGATTTTTATGACATCGTTGCCTTAAAACTCTAGCCATATTCTACACTTGGTCACATTTTCTAAGCTTAATATTGAGACTTAGTGCCTCCTTGTTGGGCTTCATGCCTTAGAAATATTTTTTGATCCAACTTGACTTCTTATTGTGTCAAAATTGTATGCAAATCATGGTGATATCATCTCATTTAAAAGTTTATCCACCTTCTACACATCCATATTTTTTCATCCAATAAGGAGCTACCTTGATGTCGGATGCCAGATCCTCATTTGTACACAAACAAATTTTCATTCCAATGCATCAAGTGCTAGAATTTTAATAAACCTTTGATGATGTTAGAACTTTAAGAGTCTGGCCACTTCTCATACTTGGCCAAAATTGGAGTGTAGCATTTAAGTTAAATGCCAAAATCTATAGACTTCGTCGATTTTGAGACTTAGTTATCCTAGATGTTGAATATTTGCTATTGTTGTTCTTTCTTTGGTACCTTAAGAAATTTTGGTCGCTTTCTCTTATATGTTAGACTTTTATGGCTTAGTTATGTTTTAATTTTGGCACTTCTACTTATTTCCCAACTACCTTCCTTAGCTAAATTCTTTTATCTGACTAGGCACTTATTGAGTGTTGAGCTAATTTGTAATCTTCCAACCTACCTTTATATTGTCTTCTTAGCTGAATTTTCCTTAGGAGTTTGATCCGATGCTCAACTTATGCTCAAAAAATACTTTGAGTGTACTTTTTACATAAATGCCTTAGCAAAATATCATAAATATTTAAATAGAATTACAATCCAACTTATCTACAAGGATTTGTAAATATGGGTAGTGAAATCTACCTATATTATTGGTGACTTTTAAGGATTTAAGCTTGTAAAAATAGATAACATTGTAGGACTTATGTATGAAGTAACATAAACACTAAGGGGAAGTAGATCTAGAATATAAGTTGACATAAAATGATGGTATGGAAGAAAGCGAATCTTAAAGCTATAGGAAATTAAAGGATTTTTAAATAAGAAATTGATGTAGAAAATTTGGGGATGTGAGGGAGTTAAATGGATTCTATAGATTTAATAGGGCTTCTAAAACATGCATTGGGATATGCTCTTATTCAAAATCCATACTATTGACCTATAAAATATGGGATGCACTACAAATATATGGGGAGGAAATGCCCCATGGAGGAACAAGGTTGGAATTTACAAAGACTTTAAAAAGTAGGAGGATGGTTGGGAAGGTAAAGGCTCTCAAGGAATGGGAATAAAACTACAAAAAGTAAGAAAATATGGATGCTAGAAAATGGGGAGGCTGGTAATGGTGGAGAGATATTCAAGAAAATAGGGAGCATAATTAGAAAGAGAAGAGAAATACCAAAAAAGGAGGGAAAATAAAGGATAAAGAGAAAACTAACTGCAAGAACCTCCAACAAAATTGAATTATGCATGAGCATAATCTACCATAGCTAAAAAACTCTTTAGAACTAGACAAGTAGCCTTAGGTATATTTTCACCCATGTGAACTACCTTAGGTAAATATTCCAAGCACTCAGGAATATTTTCCATTTTGTTATTTTCTTCTTTACAAAACTACATAGGTAGTCTTTATCAAGGTTAATGAAGATCGGACAATGAGTAGGTGCTTCAAGGGTATACATGGTTGCTCAATATTACCTTAAAACATGAGAAAAATTCATGCACAGGGTGACCTTGCATTTATTTTATAGATTTTATGAATGTTGATGACAATTGGATCATTAATTGAACTAGGATTTTGTTATAGTTGGTACTATTTTAACAAAATTGGGTATGAATATCTAGCCCTTTAATATTTTTCTCATGTTTAGCTAATTATATATTATCACTGCATATTTTGCTTTATTACAATTCATGTTTTCTTTTATTATCTTGTTACCATGGCATACGACTATTGGCTTGGAATGGTGTATACCTTTTAATATTTGTTGTTTGATTCCACTTGTCACATATCAGCTTTGGCAATATCAACTTACACATGTTGTAGAAATATTTTGTGGCATCTCTCACCTACTTTGATATTTTTATGATGGTAATTGGCATTCACTTTCATAATTAAAGTATTGATGTGTCTTCTCCATACTGTTTCTCAATAATCTAGAATGGCTTTAGTTGTTTGCATAGGATGAATTTAGCTAGCATTTCTATTGGGCTACGAAGTCATGAAATAGTGATAGAGGATGAAACATTTAGAAGAACCTTAGGGGAGAGGGGTGCAAGATGAACGAATGTGATTATGGGGTTATTAGATATAGAGGAATAAGTAAAATTATGATAGGTGGTAGAAGAGTATGAAAAGAAGAGAAGAAAATATGAGAGAAATAATACCTACACAATGAATATCTTTGACTTATCCTCATTTCATCGAGTTGTTTACTTCAATATTTGCTTCACATTTTTACCTTCTTGTTGTTTTATTGAATTGAAACACCAAGATGACAAAAAAGGTGAAGTACATCCCTATTTATTGAGGGATTTCTAAATTTTTGCTCTTTCTTGTCCCTGCTTTATCTTGACAGACTCGAAACATCAGATAAGGGCCTATAAATAATCACTTTTGCTTGACAAGCTTATTGATAATGGAGCACTTGTAGTCTTACCTAGCTTACTAACCTCTTAGATATTAGAATAAGTAATTATTCCCTTAAGTTCTACTAGGATAGAATTACTTGATTTTCCACTCCTTCATGAGTCATATGAACTCTCAGTTATAGTCTACATCATATTTGATGAGTTGTTGTAATCCAACAACTCTCAATGATCAACTTTGTTATTTATACAAAGTTGATCTATGGAATAATCAATAAGTTCTATTTTTTTCTTCAAATATTGTAATGCTTTGTAGTTCTACTCTTGGGAAATTCTAATATGGTACCAGAGCAGGATAGATTTTTCTAGGCATTCTCTCTTGAAGGCAACCTCTCGAACTAGTTCTTACTCTCTTATCTTTTGTTTTTTTTTTTAAATGAAAGAGGTTTTATATCTATAGTAGATTGTTTTTTTATATTTGCGATTTTTTTGAGGAATTTGCTTATGGTAATATCTAGATAAATATTGTTTTACCTTGTTATGCAAATACTCTCCTCATTTTTTCCTGTAATTTTATGTGTCCTCCTCGAATGCCTATGTTTAAAAAAAAAAAATCTCCATATTGAGCACAACTCGCTTCAGATCCATTTAGCCATCACTGTGTATCACTCAAAAGTGGAGACTAAAGATTCATAGGCATTAATATTTTTGTGGGTAATATAATTTTTTTTAATTGAAGTTTGGATTTCGTTATATCTTCATGATATCTTTAATTAGAGGAAGCAGCACTCCTCGCATCAAAATAGAATGGACTTTTGGTCTAACTTTGAATAGACCAAAGTCCATTTATTTTTTTTAGAAATGTGGCTTTTGGCCACCACTTATATTGGCACGCATAGATACTATGTATCATAAAACGAGCATTTTCCTAATTAAATATCAATAAGATCTTGTGATTTCCAAATATTCATTCAACTCGAACTTATTCCTTTTTTTTGTCCTTCGACGCTCAGGAAGAACTTCAGTTTTTTGTTATATAATCACCTTAACAATGTTGAATAATATTATTCTCTTGTTTTTAATAGTGTTTCTTCATTTAAGCATTATACTAATAATTTTTTAGTGGTGCCTATAGTCTTCTATCCTTTGAGGATCTCTGCAAGTGTGCCATAGATGGATATTCAACAGAACTTGTTTTGTGCTTTGTGTTAGGTTTTTTTTTATGCCTAACGTCTTCTATTTTTAAGTAATATCTCTATGTGTGTGGCATCGTTGCCTTCCTCTCATCTTCTGGGAAGCCTCTCTTCTCTACTACTTCGAGCGCCTTCCTTGCATTTCGCATACGTAACCACAAGAGACTCTCTACTAAAACAAATATTGTAAATTCTGCATTCCATAGAGCCTCTATAGTGTGTACCTTTCTAGAATATTCGGGACTCTTATCTTCTCAATGTCTTATCTGTGTACTATGGCACCTTCCCTACATATCACAATCACAACAAGAGGTGGTATTGAATTATTTAATTTTTTATAAATTTTACTTCCTTTATTAACCTTTCAAGTGTAGTGATAAGAAGAAAACCTTTAAAAGTTCATGTTTTTCAAAGCTCCAATCCCGCTTATCGTGGATGCCAACCCTTCAGGTATCGTTATAATATTTTATGTTTTTGCCCTACTCAACTCTTAGTGCAACAAATTGTAGCCTTTCAAAGCTTCTTCCTCACCACCCATTGGCATCACTTGTTTGTTGATAGATTAGCATCAACATTTCTTCGCTGCCTCTTGTCCTCTATATGAAGTCAATTAAATTTTAGCTCAGATCTACTAAGTTTTTTAATATAAAAATATACATCTGATGTTTGTTTAAAATTATAGCCTTCAAAATTTTCTATCCTTTTCTTTTCGGCCTCTCCTTGGCCAGAAGATATAAAGGACAATTGTAATCTCTATAATATAATTTTTTTGGGGGGTTTTATAGGTGCCTTTTTGCACCTATCATAGCATTGAGGGGGGTTGTTATTGCGTCAATTTTTACCTCTTTTATTTTTGCCTCATTACCTTTTTTATAAGTCATTTGTTTATAAATCTTGGTAATAAAATATAAGTGAGGATAATTGATTTCAAATTACATTCCTTAGTACATTAAAGATATTAAATAAAAATATTTTATTCTTTCTTTAATTCCTTCTTAAAGCAAATCTCTATACTAAACAACTTACTTTGTTGTAATTAAATTTCTTTCCAAAGTTCTTTAATATTATAAAGAGATTTTATTAGTGGATGAAAGTGAGGATATATCATTAATATATATTATTTTATTAATTCCTTTCTTGCAATAGGTCTCTATATTAATGAACTTATTTTGATTAATTTTTTACAAAGAGTTTCTTAATTTATATAAAAAAAAAATTGATAAAGGAATTAAAGTGAGGATATCTCTTTAATTAACCCTTGTTAATTTATTTTATTCTCAATTCATTATTCCTTTCTTAAATATTTTCTAAGAGTAAATATATTAAAACAACTATGCACCTATATTGAAAATTTTAAATAACTTATAGTTTCCCTCACGTAAGGGCGAGTTATTAAGATAACCAATATAGGATTCTGGCTGATTAAAAGCCTATGTTCCAAGTATCAAATCTACTCAATACTTATAGTTTCCCTCTTGTAAGGGTAGGTATTTAAGGAGAAAATATATATAGGCCTGGCATATTTGTTCTCATTAGCCTAATATTAATATCAAATCTCCTCAAAATTACTTATAGTTTTCCTCTCGTTAGGGAAGGTGTTTTGAGATATTTGGTGTTTCTTAAAGGCTTCTATTCACTAATATCCATTGCATTCTATAAATTAAAGTTAAAGGGGGGAAGTTTGGGTTCACTTCAATTTTCTTTGGTAAAATTAATTCTATGAATACAATTGATCCTCTCACTCCTCATAACTACCATACATGGAAACCCAAAATATTAAATCTCATTTCTCAAAAAGGGCTCACACACCTATTAGAAAAAAAAGTAACTTGAGTTTGAAAAAGAATATGAAAAATTTGTTCATATAGGAAAGATGTATGAAGCAATGGGTATTATAAGCTCTAATGTAAATGAAAGCTTACGATTTCACATTACATATTGTAAAAATCCATATGAAAGTTAGGAGAAGCTAAAGAACTTGTTTGGAAAAGTAGATCAAATAAGATCAATGTAGCTAGAAGCAGAATTAACAACATTATCTCCTGAAGACTTCAGCAATATTGTTGACTTTCTCACCAAATTCAAAGAAGTCCTCACTCAATACAAATGTAGTGGGAAGAATAAAACTGAATAAGAATACATTTATCTAATTCTTTCTAAACTAAATGGTGTATTTCAAATCTTTGCAACCACATTTCTATCTACAAAAGATGCTCTTGGTGCAACTTTTAAAATGCCCTCCTTAGAAGAATTTTGTGATAGACTAACTAGGGAAGAAACAAAACTTGCAAAATATGAGATCTCTTCCTCTTCCTCAAAAGCCTTAGTAGCCTCCACCTCTACTAAAGAAAAAATACAAAAGAAAGAAAGGAATCCCATAACTTGTACTCACTACAAAAAGAATGGTCATTCTGCAAAAAATGCTAGAAAATATTACAACAACTAGAGGCAGCTATGAAGGATCAAAATATGGATAGTAAAAAGTAGATAGGAAAAGCCCTAAATGTTCAAGGGAAGACCACATATACTTCATATAATTACTGGGTCCTAGATTCTAGAGAAACTCATCACATGACTACTTCAGATGAGTCATTGTCTTTTATCTCCTCAAGTTCAACATGTAGCATAAAATTTGGTGACTCTTCCTTTATCCCATTAAAAGGAAAGTGTGACATATCCATAGATGGTGTCTCAATTAATAATGTTCTCTATGTTCCAAAAATTACAACAAATCTCCTATTTGTCTATCATATTTGTACTTTTGGAAAGGGGAAAATTGTTCTCTTCTCTCCAACAGGAGTTGAGATAAGAGAATTTCAAGACCCACACTTTCTTATAGCCAAAGGATATATTGATCACAAAACTCGCCTATTTCACTTAAAAGGATTCAAAAACCTAAAAGGGGCCTCCTATTTTATGGCTCATGGAGATCTTGAAAGCAAAATTTGTCATGAAAGGTTTGGTCATATTAGTTATAACTACCTAAAGGAATTGAACACCCATGAAATGGTAACAAGTTTACCTCAAGTCTCTTTTATTGATGGAGTATGTCTTGGATGTGCTCTTGGAAAGAAACATCAAGGTCCTTTCCACCCAAGTGGTTCTCTAAAAGCCTCATCCCCTCTAGAGTTAATCCATAGTGACTTGTTTTTTCCAGAGCCTTCTTTCAAAGGAGCAAAATATGCTCTAACCTTCATTGATCATAAGAACTTGGGTCTACTTCCTAAAATACAAAAGTGATGTTCTATCCCACTTCAAAATATTCAAATCCTTAGTTGAAAATCAGGTCTCTTGCAAAATCAAGCAAATTCACATAGATAATGGGGAAGAATACTACAATAATGAGTTCTCAATATCTATTTCAAGTCATGACATAATTCATTAGCATTCTGTCCCCTATAATCCATAGCAAAATGGTATTGCAGAGAGGAAAAACCAAACATTGAAGGAAATGGCAAACTGTATGCTCCATTCAAGAGATCTTCCAAAAGTTTTTTGGGTAGAAGCTATTAACTGTGCAAACTATATTCAAAACCGCACACCTCATAAAGCTCTTGACCATTTAACTCTTGAAGAAGCATGGACTAGGCTCAAAACCATATTTCTCCTTCTTCAATATTTTTGGGTGTATTGCTTGGGTGTACTACTTGGGTGCACATCCAAAAGAATAAAAGGAAGGATTTAGATAAGAAAAGTAAAAAGCTCATATTTGTTGGTTATTGTGAGAAGATTAAAGCATACAGGCTCCTTGATCCCACAACTCATGAGGTCTTTTCTCATAGGAATGTCTAATTTTATGGAACATTCCCTTAGAAATATCCTCAACCATCCTATTCCTCTATTGAACCTTCTCCTATATTAGAACCTAAATATAATGAAGAACCAGCTTTAGATATTAATTTAGAGATTGATGATCAAGATGAGGAACCTATAAATCCAACTCAAATTCTTTCCACTCCTACTCCTTCCACTATGCCAAAATGGGCCCACACCATTGTTAAAGAAGCTACTCCTTACATCCAAAATCTTCCATCATCGAGATTAACCAACTCCATAGGCACTGGGCTTGCCTATCAGTCTATTTCCTATGATCCTAAATCCTTCAAAGAAGCAACTGGTATTAAAAAATGGGATGATGCCATGGAAAAAAAATTCTATTCCTTAATAAAAAATGAATTAAAAAAAATAATCCTCCACTACTTGCAAGGAACAACTCACTTTGGGCTATTATATGAGGTAAAATCCATGGATATCATGGGCTACACGAATTCAGATTGGGCAAGTTTAGTAGAAGACAAATGTTCAACTTCTAGCTATGTCTTTTGTCTTGGTTCTTCGCTAATTGCTTGGTTATGCAAAAAATAAGCAGTGGCCTTATCATCTACAGAGGCAAAATACAGGGAAATAGTTTTAGCAAGTCAGGAAGGTCTTTGGCTTCATCATATTCTAAGAGAATTTGATTTTTCCCATGACAAACCTATTACTCTTTGGTGTGACAATCAGAGCACAATTAATATTGCATGCAATCCAATTGAGCATCAGCACACCAAGAACATTGAGATACACATGCACTTCATTTGACAATATATTCAGAATGGGTACATATACTTGGACTATATTCCAACTAAAAATCAAGTTGCAAACATCTTCACCAAGTCATTTTCTTCTCCGCATTACATACAATTGCGAGAGAAACTTGGAGTATTACAGCTACATTGAAACAAAGGTCTTTCACCTCTCCTTTTATTATTGTATTCTTTGGAGGATGGTTTTTTTCCATGTGGTTTTTTTATCATATCTCCCTTACATATTATACATGAGTACCTCATAAGGCCATGTTGCTGGGACTTATTTTTTTGTTATTAAGGACAATATTCGCCATACAAAGACATGCTTCTTTATTTCATAACAGATAGTTTTTCCCATGTGGTTTTTTCACCATCTCCCATATATATTGTAAATGAGTACCTCATCAGGCCATGTTGTCAGGAATTACCTTTTTTTTTATGAAGAGGATAGTATTCGTAAACCAAAAACATGCCTCTTCCTTTTTTTTTTGATAGATGGTTTTTCCCATGGGGTTTTTACCATCTCTTTAGAAAATAAACCATTGTACATGAGTACCTCATCAGGATTTGTTGTCAAGACTTATTTGCACAATACACCCTTAGTATCACTTAAGGGGGGTGTTAGAATAAGTAATTATTCTCTTAAGTTCTACTAGGATAGACTTACTTGAGTTTCCACTCCTTCATGATTTAGGTGAACTCTCAATTATAGTCTACATCAGATTTGATGAGTTGTAATCCAACGGATCTCAATGATCAACTTTGTTATTTATACAAAGTTAATCCATGGAATAATCAATCAGTTCTATTTTGTTTCTTCAAATCTTATAATGCTTTGTAGTTCTACTCTTGGGAAATTCTAACATCAGATAGTCCCTATCCTTTTATTCTTTTTTTGTCCTTGAAATTCTCTCTCTTGGCATAATTTTGAGGTTTTTGAGGAAGAGCAAATACCAATTACCAAAATATTATGGTTGTCTTTGCTAGACTTCATCACAAGCCAATAAAAATGAAGATATTGTCAATGGAGAAGCAACACCAACAAACACTATGATAATTTTAGCTAACACTAGAATGGATTTAGCTAACACCAATATTAGTATTGGGATACCATCAATTAACATATCTACCTTAGCTAACACCATGAATATTAATATTTACCATCCTTTGCCTTCAATGTGCAATCAACTCATCTAGACATAAGAATTTTTAGACTCAAATATCAATTTTTCATGGGGTTATTCTTTATTTACACTTTCATCATTTTATAGCAACTTATCAACCATGCGACCCTAGGATGGTCTATTCCTTAGGAGTGATTTGATGCTGAGAAGTGGAGCCCCTTTATATAGACTTTTATTCCTCAAGAAGTCATCATTTTATTTACCATGTCAATCCTCTTTTTACTCACCTTAAATATATCTTAAACCCAATGAAGAACACTTCACACAACTAAATTATTCCTCATAATTTGTTGCACCATGTGACAGACCCAGTGTGCCTTCTAGGACTTTATGTTATTTCCTTGGCTAGTTACCCTATTCTTTAGCTACATACAACTTTTATTTTTTTTTCAACCTATTTACACATTATTGTGGTATGTCTATACATTCCAATGGCACTTGGTTCTTAGCTCTTGAAATGGAATCTATAGTGACCCGATTAGATAGTGCCAAACTTATGCTTTTCTCTTTTGTATGTATCTTGGGGTGCATAGCTTTTCTTGCCAAAATTCTACCATGATCTTTACTTTGCACCTAAATAAAATTTTAAGCTTACCTAAAGGATGAAATTATAAAATGGTAATGTGGATCCTTGTTGCATATATAAATTGTTGATCATATTTTTTATATGCATTGGTCCATGTGCCACATCACTAACTAGTAAATAGTGATTTCCAATGCTCATGAGGCTCTTTGGCTTGGGGTGTAGTTTTGAATTTTCTTTTATCAAGAACCATTCTCCTAATTTTTATCCCAAAAATTTTGGGTTTATTTTTTAGGCCATGTAATTGGCCATATATTATGGTAGATCATAACTAATTTTTAGATTTTGCTCATTTTCCAAGCTTGACAAAAGTGTTGTATCATGACTTCCAGAGAAAATATCATTGTTGATTAGCCTTTTCTCACCCTTTGGCCAGTCAATTATTTGCATATTAGCTATTTCATTGACCTCTTCATCCATATGTTTTTTGTTCTTCATACCTTTGAATATGAAATGGTTTGATCTTTTTACCATAAATCCAAGCTAATTTTTTAATGCACGATAAAGCTATGTGGGCAAGATCTTGTGCCATGTATCTTCTTATTTTTTGCCACAAAAGTTCTAGATAAACTCATTCCATATGTTGGTGGCACATCCATGACCATGATATCCTAAATTTCTAATAAGCCTAGCAATCTATACAACAATATTGGACCTATTTCTATGATCCTCATTATCCTGATTGGCATTTTATTGAATTACATTATTCGAGAGTCAACATTGTTACATTGTAGACCCATAGTAGGATAGATTGCCATGGGCATAATGATGCTAGTTGCATCCAAGTATTATATGCAATTATGTTTCACCCAAAATTTTAGACAAATAGATAAGTACAATGAAAGAGAGTTACATTTTCCATTACAAGGGATGATTGTTTGTGTGCTAGTTTAGAATCTATATGTAGAACTCTTTTGGCCACTAAGATTTCCAAAGCTACTCGAACCATATTTACCTGTTTAGAAACTAGAAGATTTTCTTTCAGATCGTTACTTCTCTTATAGTGTTATCCCTTGTATTATAAACTATCTTCATCATCTTATGTAGTAGCCTTTCATAGACTTCCACCACATCTTCCCTTTTTTTCTTGAATATATCCAAGTGATATAATTCCTAGTAAGCCTATTTATTTTGACAATGTAAGAATAAGGTCCCCAATTTGTATTATTTTGCACATATTTTCAACTTTTGCTTGTCTGGGTGATCTTGTTAAAAATATAAAACAATTTTTGTCTCATCTCTTGATTCTTCTATTTCTTGATCCACTTAATATTTAATTTATTTCGTGTCTTTGATTTATTGAGCATCTATTGGTCATATATGAGGATTGAACCCTCCTTATAGATTTACCAATTCCTTTGAAGAGCATTTTTGGTTAGGGAGGGGTGATATGGATCCATTGTAATCACTACAAAACCATCTAATTATTGTACAATTAATGAGTAGAGTTGTGATTGACAATACTAGTTGGAGTTGCCATTGTAACTGCGATCACTTATTAGGCTCTTACGATTGATTGTATTGGGGTTTATTCCTTGTTTTGATCTTTAATGACATGAAAATATTAATCACTATTGACACAAAAAATGATCCATAAAAATGAGTCAATTATTCCTTAGATCCCTAGCTAGCCACCCAAACTTACTAAGTGCAAATTTGGGGCCCTTTGACCTCCCCCTTCGCCTTCTTTCCTTAGCTTTACCAAATTCAAACCTATTCTATACAGGGCATGAATTTGGCTTGTCAAATTCATTTCCTATTATGATGGGGTGCAAATTTAGCATTTTTGAGATTTTTCTCACTAAAATATTTCCTCTTGCTAGTCCGTTTTGGGGTCAGCCTTTGCCGACAGTGAAATTTCATTTTCTTGTCCATTCTTCCCTCCAAGAGTCTTATAAATAAGTTTTTGGATTCCTACCTTGATAAGAAAAAGTTATTTTGAGATCCTAATTCTTGATTTGCTCATTGTTCATGCTAATAAGTGTTAATCTACTCCAAATAACTATTTTTGTTATTTTGTGCTTTGATGATTGCTGCCCTTGGGGATTGAGTGGAGAAGCCTTGATGACTAGATAGATCAAATTTATTAGAGTTCTTCATACACCTATTAATTGATTTTTGACCTCTCCATTAGCTCATCAGGTTTGGTATTCATGTTAGTCACTTTTTAAGTCTATTTTTCATTGTTTGTTTTTAAATATTAAAGTGCACTTTGCCTAATTTAACATGCTTTTTGCTTTTTAGGGTTAGGGTTTCCTTTCTAAAAATCATATTTTTTTCCAAACCCTAATTGCTCCCTATATGTACGCATTCATGAATAATATTTTATAACAACTTTTAGTTCTAACAATTGGTATCCGAGCGGTAATATCTACCTATGTGAGAGAGCGATAAGATTCGCCTATGATTCACATGTAAGAGGGGATTTCTCTCAAGGAAATATCCCCCCTTGCCCTTTCAAAAATTCTTGATATTTGTATTAGGTTATTTTTTCGAAGGATTCCTTTATAATATTTATTGCAGTAATGGTGGTCATTCGTTCCCATAAAGTATTGACAGAGTTCATACATGACGATGGACTCGATGATGGAATGGGTGCTCGTCTATGGATATGAAGTACAAGAGATGAAAACCTAAAAATCCACAACACGAAAGGTGCTCTTTGTGGGGTTCAACCAAGACCATGGTTGCATGGGTTTTGGACAACATTGTGTGTTAATTTGCATGTCAATTCGAGTTGTTTTTTGTAAATTACTAAAAATAAAATTTTTGATGAAAAAAGTAATTTGCCAACAATTGTAATTACTAAAAATGGTAATTTTTGATGAAATATTTTTTTTCTGAAAATTGTAATTACTAAAAATGACAAATTTTTGATGAAAAATAAATTGCCAAAAATGGTAATTACTAAAAATGACAATTTTATGACAAAAAAATAATTTACCGAAAATAGTAAATTTTTTTATCTTTAAGGCTTTAAGATTTAAGGTTATTTCCATTTATTGATGTTTTTTATATGAGAATATTTTAGGAATATTCTATTTCTCAAATTGTAAAGGCTATGAGCCTCTTTTGTTTTGCTACCGATGAGCCTAATTATTTTTCTTAGTTTTGAGGCTCCATTCAGATTCAAAGATAGTCATGTTTGTAGTTGTTGGAAAGAGTTTTTCGATATGGACACAATGGAGGTATTCATTTTCAGTTTTGAGGTTGTTACATATGATTTTTTGGACCTCAAATTTTGTTGCATAGTAAGTGCATTATCAATTGAACTCGACACTTCTTCAATCCACTTTTGTCATTAGAGACTATTTTTTGAAGTATATTTTCTTCATGAACATGGTATTTTTGAGATTCTATTATGATTTTGGGTGCTCCTACAGTAGGAGGTACCAGTTTGGGAGTTGTCATTGTCTCTTCACAAGACCATGGCCCTCTTTTATGTGATCATGGATATCACATGGGTACTCTTTTTTTTTATTTGTGGAAAACATCCCAAAAGGGATGCCACTTTCGGGTAAGACCCAAGGAGGCAGGGGTATCCATTCTGCAAAAAATGCCCAAGACTTGGACCTGGCCTACCACCTTTGACATACTCAAGGAGCAAACAAACACACAAAACCAAATTAAAAAAAGAAAATAACAACAAAAATAATAAAATAAAATAAAAAACAAACTCCTTGAGTGTGTCAAAACCAAAAGCACAACCAAACATGCACAATAAGATAAGAGAAACCACAACACAAACCACATAGAAAGACACAAGAACCACATAACAAAACACAAACAAGACAAAAACAACGAAACACTACAAAGACAACCCAAAAAAACATGAAAAATAACCACAATCAAAACCTAAAAAATAAAATAAATAAAATAAAAATAAAAACAACCAACAACAGACAATAAACAAAAACAAAAAACATAGAAAACACTCACACATAGAAAAAAGGAAATAACACAAACAAAGAGAAACCCAAGAACAAGACCGAAAAAAACACAAGAACAATAACAATAAACATAAAAAAAAAAACACAAGAACAACAAAAAAACAACACAAAGAACACAAAAACAAAACAAAAAAAAAGAACCCACCCACCTTAAAAAACTAAACAAAAAAACAAAGAAGACAAAAGAAAAAAAAATGAACAAAAAAATGACCTATCTAGACCAGAAGACTATTAATGCAAGAATCAACAGAGGAAACAAAATAAAGAATAGAATGAGCTAGGGAACTAAAAAAACTGAATGAACCAAAGAGAAACAAAAATAAATAAAAAAACAAGAAGAAACTAGGTACCTTCAAAACTGGAGCCATCCAAAGAAATGATAGAAAGAAGAGCTTCCCTAATTTGAGAAGCCCACCATATAGGAGGGTGGCCATAACAAGTAAGATCACCTTTGTCCAAAGACAAATTAGCTAAAGCATCAGCACTCTTGTTTTGATCTCTGACCACATGATTGTAATCAACTTTCAAAAATCCCATCTAGATTAACTGAATCTTCTCAATAATTCTTTTTATTCTCCAATCCACCTTATGATTCTTAGGAGTCTTCAAGAGATTAATCATAAGTTGATAGTCAGACTCAACTAACACCTTTTCCCATCCAAGTTTGGTAGCCTCCTGAAGGCCTCTAAGGATACCATACCCCTCAGCAAGGTTATTGGAAAGAATACCAAAATTCTCAGCAAAAGTAAAAACCAAGGAGCCATATGAAAGTCTACCAATTCCTCCCACACTGGCTTTTCCAGGGTTCCCTCTAGAGGCTCCATCAGTATTGAATTTTCCAAAATCCTTAGGAGGAGGTTGCCAATTTATAGTCCTATCCATCTTACTAATACTCACATTCCCTTTAAGTTGGTTTCCCTTAGAAGGTTTAATCTTCAATCTTTGCATCACTTGATCCCATATTTGGTGGGAGTTTTGGGGGTGATTAAGGAGATGATGGATTGGTTCAACTAAGTTGGCTATGGTCTTTTGCCAAATATAGTGAATATCCTTCCTATCTTGATTAAAAATGTGGCTGTTCCTTTCATTCCAAATATTCCAAAGAAGAATGGTAGAACCCATCCAAACTAACTGCCTAATAAAATTATCAACATCCTCTTGATTAGGCCAATCCCTCCAAAGCTTTTCAAAAGTGAAAAAATTGGACCACTGTAAGCCAAGTAAAGTTGCCATTCTCCTCCATAGCTCAGAGGCTAAAGTACACTCAATAAAAATATGGTTGATATTTTATACATTCTCTTCACACATTTCACATCTAAAAGGTCCATGAAAACCACGCTTCATAATTTGCTCACCAGTAAGCACCCTACGATGCAATAACAACCAATTAAAGAACCTCACCTTAGGCCAGAGCTTTTGAGCCCACAATTGAGAAAATATGTCAAAAGAATGGTTGGGATTATTATGGCATAAGGTCAAATAACCTTGAGAAACTGAATGCTCACCCTTAGTAGTGTCGTTCCATCCAAAACAATCATTTTAATGTGACCAAGAGAGTGATCTCATATGAAGGATGCCTTGGATATCTTGTCTTTGGATAGTAGTGTCATTCCAATTGAAGAAAAAACAATAGGATTCCAAAATTCAATAGGGAGGCCAAAGAGTCTAACCCACACGGGAGCTATAGAAGGCATCTCTTCTTCGACTTTAAATTTAGTATGCCAGGGCTTCATGAAAAACCTTGCCCTTCCAAAAAACCAAGGACCCCCTTGAAATTTTTTCTCTCTATCTTCATTATTAGTAAATAAAACAAGAAAATAACCATTTGGATAAATAGAGATTTGTAACTCACCTTTAGTTTTATAGCTTTTTGCAGCCCAGACTTTAAAAGCAGATAGACTCAAACGAAAACCCATGAACCGACAAATTAGTCCTCTTTTTTCCAAATCTTCAATGCCGAACTGAATGTTACCCATATCAAGCTTAACAATAGGAGTTCCATCAGCTGCTTTAAGACATCCTGAATCTATTTTCCTGGGATCAATCTTAGGCATTCTTAGAGGTTTATGAGAAGCCCTAGTATTGATATTAGCATTGGGCTGAGGCTTTCCACCATGAAGGGCATCCCTAAAATTCATTTTTGGGACTGAGTCTTCAAAATTCTTACCCTTGATAGGGTTTTTCACAGTAGAATTATTTTATGGGTGCACCTTAGCACTAGATTCACTTGAGATATGAGCCATTTTTTTATCAACTACTTGAAACTTATTTCGTGGTCTCTTTAATCCTTGCCCTAAATGTCGTGGAAAGGTATGGTTTTCACTTTTATTTTGTGCAGCAAATTGGAAGCCATTGTCACTCAAGTTCACAATATGATTTGTTGAAAGACAAATTTATAACCCATATTGTATCCCCTGCAACATTTCTTGCTAAAATATTGAGCATAAACCACAAAAATATTGGCCTCTAGGGCTCGAAGGCCCTAAAAACCAACCTCTGGAGCTTCTTGCACTCAACCCAAATGAAACCCTAGCATATCCGCTTGCCAAATATATAGTTCACACATAGGGATGCACTAGGATATTTGTTGCTCCAAATGATATGAAAATTGGTGGAGACGTTCTAGGGTTTTTCAGGCATCTACCCTCAAAATTTTAGCTCAATCCAAGTTCGGATGAGTGAGATATGTCCGAAACAAGTTCGAAAGTTTGGGTAGTCCTACGAAAAATGTCAAAGAAGCACTTTCATATGAATTATTGCCTCGTCACATGGGTATTCTTATAGTTGGAGTTGTCTTTATATTTAGTGGCTTGTCTCTTAGTGGATCAGTGATTTTTAGCTTGGATCATCAGTAAGATTTCCAACATCACGATGCAAGTGAACCTAGTACCTACTCATCTTCTCTATAGCACTTGGTGGATGCAACAACTGCTTATACATGCATTATGGTAGGATGAGAAGGTTACCATAAGGAAACTTTTGATACTTCGAGAAGTCTTTTGGATGGATCACATTATTGTATAAAGGTGTATTTTGGTATATATTGACACCTTCTAGATGAGCTTCATAATTAAGGGGGTATATTAGAATATGAATGAGTATTTTGTACTTAGGAAAGTACACATTAAAGGGGGATGTTCAAATATTAAAATGTACTTTACATAATTTAACATGCTTTTTGTTTTTTAAGGTTAGGGTTTTCTTTTTTAGGATTAATGTTAAGGTTAGGGTTTCCTTTCTAAAAAATCTAATTTTTCCAAACCCTAATTACTCCCTATATGTACTCATTCTTGAATAATATTTTATACCAACTTTTTGTTCTAACAAATTTGTACCCCATTTTTCATTATTTCAAATCTTGAAAAGGGCATCTAAACTAGATTCATTCCTTATACTTACATGGAATGAATTTGGTCAATCAAATTCATGCTCTCCATTTATAAGGTGTGAATTTGCGAAATTAGGTATTAGGGGTAAGTTTTGCACTCCAAAAACCCTAATTTGCATCTTGCATTTTAGCATTTTTTTATGTCCATACTATCTACATTTTATAGCTTAGTCTTATAGTGGCCTAACCAGACCCCCAAACATTGATAAACTTTTATAGGGTTTGTGAATTTATTTTGTAGGTTTGAAGTTGTTGGATATTCTACACACAATATAAATTAGGGATCAAAAACCATATTTGATAAGTGAACTAATAGATATTTAGGCTATTTGGCATTTTCTCTTATTTATTTCTATCCAAAACCTAGATTACAAGTAAAGGAAAAATATTTTATTGAATTTCTACGCATTTGAAAGAATAAAAGCATATAGTCTACATCTAGGGTTTTAATATTATTTGTGCATTTCCCTTGGACCCTTGCTCAAATTATTTATTTTGCAATCCTAGGGTTAGACATCATTGAATTACAAAATCATACTAGGGTTAGATCTTGTCTTCTTGCGTCTTGTGTGTCTTGCATTGATCTTTATTTCTTATATTATAGTTTAGAAAGGACAAACAATAGGTGTATGCTTAATTAACACATCAAAAACTTCCACCCAGGACTTGGAATGAGTCCTAAAATAATTCTTAGTGAATCCATCCCTTTGTGTCCCCAAGTGTAGAGAATATAACACACCCCAACAATTCACCTTACCTCCCAGTGGATCCAGCCAAGAATCGTATGTGATAGGGTAGTTTTCCTCCTCTACATATTTGGTTAACCCGACGTGGAAAACATCGTAGTTGCCAAGATAGGAAGCCTATTCCTTTATATCCTCTTGAAAACTTAAATAAGACCACTAATTTTGTTTGTGTAGATCAAAAAATATCTTAAAAAATCTTAAGAATATATTTGTGTTTCTCTCCTTGATTTTATCCTCTATCCTTTTGCTTCTTCTAAAGGATCCTTTCCGTAGGAGTTAGCGAAGGCATCTAGAATCTGATAAAATTTCTCAAGAAGATCATATTTATAGAGAGAATCATAACCTTGAGATAGAGGAGCAAGTACATATTGAAACTAATATAAATTATGATCCCTATGAGGGACCCAATGGTGGCTTCACTTTTACGTAAATTGATCATTTATGGGGGTTCATAAAACATCATTGAGAGACTTTAATTAGAGTTGTGGAGTGGGAAGTTTATCTTGAAAGAGGTGAGGTACCTCCTCCTCCTACCATATATGCTAGGAATATTTATAACAACCCCTTGTTTTAATACTTACATCATAGTAATACTTCTCTTCAAACAACATATGGTACTACTATAACCCCCAACATTGGGAGGGTTTTACAAATTCCTCCAACTAGTAGTGCATCTCAAGATTATCTTCAATTTCCTCCTCATTCAGCTAATATCAACATCCATGATTTTGTTCCACCAAATGTTAGTTATCATATCCATGAATATACCATATATCATAGCCCATACCATAACAGTTTCAATGCCTCCAACATAATACAAGTTCCCTTTCAATAGCCTACCTATACCCTCCCTTTAGGGAACCTAAGGGTATTGCACAAAAACAACCCTAAAGTGTAGAGTTTAAAAATATTATGAAACAATTAGTTTTAAGAGTGGATATGATCCAACCACCTAGTTTCACCTACAACTATAGAGAAATATGCAACCAACCCTTAGACCCTATAATTTCCTCTAGGACTTACCCTAAGTATTTTCTAATGCCGGTTTTGCCTATATATAAGGGAAGAGAAGATCCAATTGAGAATTTAAGAATGTTTAGAACAACATGCCATGATATCATATATAATGAAAAGTTACTAAAATTATTCCCTAAGAACCTTATGATATGGTATTAGGGTGGTATTATTAGTTGCCCAATCATTCTATGAATAATTTTGAAGAGATAGCTAAAATGTTTGTTCAACAATATGGTGCTCATGTTAAAAAGAATGTTACTATGAAATATGTCTATATTTTTAAATAAGCTAAGGATGAGAGTTTTTTTGAATTTTTGTCTCGATGGAGGATTCTATTTGGACGCTTGAGATATACCTTATCTCATCGAGATATGCTTGAGATATTTATTAGAAATTTGCAAGAACATATATTTTATGAGTTGGAAACTACAACTATCACATATTTTGACCAAAATATAGATCTAGAGCAAGATTTTATAAGAAGATGTTATTTTAAATTTAAAGAAGATAGGACCACTAAAAATTAGTATAAGAACAAACATGTGGTTTGTTATGGGCTAACATATAGTAGGCACGTTAACAATGTTGTTAATACCCTATAAAATATGGTGCTTAACCAACCCCAAAAAACCCCTACTGAGTAATTTTAAAAGACTCAAAACACCTATGAATGTGGTCCTACAATAGCTTTTGGAAGCTAACATGGTTGAGTTGTCGCCCATATGGAAACTAGGTACCATGGCTAATTGGTATAAGCTTGGTCAGCATTGTGAGTATCATAGAGTGGAGGGGCACTGGATAAAATCTTGTAAGATGTTGAAACATATGGTTTATGACCTAATTTATTAAGGATGACTTGTTCTAGAAGTTTTTTGACCCAATCCTCCAAAAAATAATCCTCTTACTCAACAAGCACCCACAAATAATCAATACATGGAGATCTTCCAAGATCCTCTCCCTAAGAATGGTCAACAGGTAGCTAATCAAGTGTCATATCAAAATGTGCCACCTCCCTATGATAATATGGTTGGTATGATAGTAGTAACTACAAGGTAACAAGCACAAAATCAATAGATTTAACATTCTCAATAGGATAAGAGTTCTTCATTCCAACCCACCTTTGAAACCTACCTTATTTTTGAAGAATACCCATAGAATGAGCATGAGAATAGAAAACCCACCATTAGTGTTGAAGCAAAAACCTAAAATCTCCTTTGAAATTCAATAGTAGTGAGCTAGTACTCTGGCTAATATCTTCCTCTTAGAGCTTTTGCAAACTTCTCCTATTCATAGGGAAGATTTGTTGGAACTTCTAAGACAATAATCTATTCTTCAAGATATTTCCCATAGTGCTATGGCTAATGTTATAATATCTTTTGGGATACATCATATCACATTCTTATATGATGATAAGCCTTCCTTAGAATTACGAGGGGATTCTTCCCTCTACATTATTACATTTATTAGGAAATTTTTTATCAAGAGTATTTTGACTAATAATGGTTCTTCTCTCAAACTATGCACCTCTGAATTCTTCCAAAAGTTTGGATCAAAATAGGATGACTTAAATAAATCCAATATCATCATAAAATATTTCAACAACAAGTTCCAAGAAGCTTACAACATTATATCCTTTACCCTTATGTTTGGACCTAAGATTTTAGATACCTTGTTCTGTGTGGTGTCTTGCCTTGTGTCTTTTAATTTGTTTCTCAAACATCCTTGGATCCATGCGATGAGGGTGGTCCTTTCTACTTTTCATTAGTGTTTGAAGTTCAAATTTAATAATAAAAAGGTCATAATTATGGGTGGTACTCACCCATTCAAATATTGGTCAATGGTTGAGCAAAGATCAATCTAATCTTAATTTGTGCCCATCAGTTTCTTCATCTCACATAACCAAGCAACATGAAAATATTAAAGTGAGTGAGAAACCTCTCATCAATGTTTTATCATAGGATCACATTAATCCATTTCTTCAAATACCTCTTCTGGATATTTCCAAGCTATCACCTTCACCAAGGATTATAGGTTTACCCCATAATAAGGGTTATGTCATACACATTGGCACATGTACTTTTATCTTCGTGGGTACATCCCTCGAAGAAAATATTTATGGTAGCAACCCTTGTCCTATCAAGTGTTATTTTACCCATTATTACCTATTCAATGATTATCCACTTCCCAATAAAATCCTATCTAGCATGGGATATATAGTTAAAGGTTTGGGGCCATGATATAAGGGTATTCAAGAACCCTTGGATGTTGATATTTGGCATAAGAGATGTGGTGTAGGCTACATTCCTAATAAAAATCAACCTTTACCATTTGATAATGATGTTCATCTTGTTACTTATGCTAAATATTTAGATCATAAAATCTTGGATTGGAGTGATGAGGACAAGGGACCCCCATTATCCCTCAAATATTCTATTTTGCAATATGGTAACCACTAGGTATCTTGGGTCTAGTGTGGCCCTAAAGAAGAATTCTAAAAGGAGTATTCGTTGTGACATAGCTCATAAGGATATATCCTAGAATTTTTTTTCCTTTGATGGGTTTGTCCATTTTGTTGTGCATGTCAAGCCTTCTCATTCTTGACAAGACCCTATTTCTCTATATTACAAGGACCTTGTAAAATTGGGGATCTATCCCCTATTTATAAAAAAGGATGGTACAATCAGAGTTTGCACTAAATTTCATACATATTTTAGAGAATGTACTATGGGATATTCCCTTCATGATAATAATCATGAATATATCATCTATAATAGTCATTTCTTTGATGGTTTAGATCCTTGCAGCACCATCATGTTTGTTAAAATAGGTGGCACACTCAAAATTTTTGTTGACTTTAAAAACCAATTAATGTAATTTTAAACTTTTAGATGAAACAAAATAAATAATAATAATAACCTAAAACATTGTGCATGGTGTTATGTTTCCATTTCATCTAGTTTGCATCTAGTTTGCTTGTTCATACTACATGATTTCTTTTCATACCTTGCATGGTTTGCTTGACATTCTATTCCACTTGTATTTTTGCTTGTTATAGAATTGCATTGCTGCTTGTTCATATTTGCATGGTTGCTTGATCATAAATATTCTTAGGGATTTTGTGACAATGGAAAGTGAAGACTCCTAGTTAGGTCATAGATCACATGCATTACACTCTCACTAGGGTTCTAATTCCTAGCAAACCCCCAACCTAGGGGCCACTATGCATTTCCATAATTGCATTCATTCATGCCATTTTATATCTACTAACCTTAAATTTTTTTATTACTTATATCTATCCAAGTAAAGGAATATAGTTCTTTTTTTGGTCCATTGGGCTTTTCCATACACTTTATTGCACATACCACACCCCTATTAGATAGTAATCACTTTGGAAATATCATTCCAATCATCTTAGTACCCCATAATAGATTTCTTCATGGTCATGAGTGAGGGGCATCCTCCATTCAACCATTTGTGAGCATACATCCTAGTAGGTATATCTCTTAGTTTCCCTAGCAATTAGCAAGCACTACACTCATAGTGGTTTCAGCTTCACCTTGTCCATCTTTGCAAACCAAAAAACCTCATAGGATAACTTCATTTTTGCTTGGTCATTTATGAGCATACATCCTCATAGGGTTTTGTTTTTTTTTTCATTTTTCTTTGGCCTTTCAAAGATTTGTTTTCATTCATCCATGCATTTCATTTAGGTTTGCATTTTTAGTGCATTGCACTTAGTTATATTCATACCATTCCATATCATTATTTTAGGGTTCATTCATTGCATTCATTATGTTTGTGTTTACCATGCATACAAAAAAATATAAAAAAATATATAAAGAAATCACACATAAGTACACACATTTTAATTACACCATAACACATAAATAAATTATAGCTAGTATTACTTGATAGCACTAAGTACATTTATATCGATCAGTGTGCCACAATGGAGACCTTGGCACACTTGACCATCCCTAGGGTTGCATGCCATAATAAAAAATGACATGTCATCCTAATTCCAACTCTAGCTGTGTGAGTTTGTCCCCTCTACACTACTTGTTAGAGGTGGTGGGGGAGTCATGTTCATAAATTTTAAACCAGATCATGCTTACAACTATGAAAGACTCTATGATCATCAAGATGATGGTTCTAGAACTTTCTAATCAGCTAGGATAGCATGGTAATATGCCATATAATAGTAGGTCACACTCCTTATTGTCATCTCATACAAATCCCTCATACTCTATAGCTCTATCAATAGTAGGTTGCCTCCCTTGATTTTTTTGCTACCTTCCATGATAGCCATCCCCTCTACCTAGACCTGCTAGCCCATATACCCTCTAATGTGCTCTACCTCAACTCGTGTTGCATCCCACTTCACTCAAGCCTAGTCTAGTGCTTTACGAATGGACTCCATATCCAATTGCACCATTACCACCATGGCTTATAACTCCTCTACCTCCCCTAGACCTATCACCTCAAGTATTACTTATGCCATAGTGGGGGTGACCGTTGTGGCTCCCCCTATTCCTATGCCAAATATCATGATGGTCCCCCTCGAAACTATCACTATATCCACCCAAACCTATTCCCATGATGGTTTGGATGGGATCATGCCTCTCTACTATCTCTCGATGGCACATTGAGTGGCCTCTCGAAGCACCAACTACACTTTCTAGCTTATCACCTAGCACCTCTACACTAGCACTAGTAGGGAGATCCATGGGGGCATAATAGTCCTATATCATCTTTTGTACTTGAGGGCCACCTTGATGTCATCCACCCTTATATACACATAAAGTGGATCGTCCAAATACTCCTCCACCCACCTCCCCACATCAAGAGCACCTTTGAATATTGGTGGATCCCTTATCACCCATTAGAACCAATAGTATCCTAGATTTGGAATCTCCTATATAATGTCAAACTAGCATTGTACTTGATCAAACCTGAGCAAATCCTCATCACCATTATCAGTGATGAGCCATTAGATCCTCCTCACCTAATCCATATCTTTCATTTCTCTCTCCAACCTGAGTGTAGACACCATGGTCACCATATGATCTAGTGCTCCCACAACTTTTCTATCATTCACCTCCCTAGTCATAAGACACCAGTGTATACCCTATGCACACACTCATAGTGTCGGACCCACCTGTATGTTGTTGGTTTCTCCATGTTGGATAATGTTCTTGGTAGTCCACTAAATATCCACACTAATGTACTTCTAACACCACACCTAGAGCAATGTCATACAAATAAGCCCTATATGTCGCTTATACATAACACTATGTAGCATCTTGTATAATTGGGTCAACACATAGATACCCATGTGAATCTCACTCCATAATATTGCATGTATTCCACTACTCCTACCAGAGCCCATGGTAGGTATTACCTACTAGTATCGCATACCAACATCCCCACCACCACTCCACATAGTACAAATTTCAATGTCCTAAATCCATATCGACATGGCATCTCATCGACATGGAATCCACTCTACTAGATCACCTAGTGTTAGATCTCTCGATATCATATTTGATACCACCATAGACACCTATACCATGTAAATAGTCCTCTCCCTAATGGAGATCCTTAGGATGCATTACATATCCTCCAATGTGATCATCATCTCCCTGATTGGTAGCAAAAATATGGATAATTCTAGGTACCATCGCTTTTCTAAAGCCATTAGTAGGTCTCGATACACCTCAATATAGGGTATCTCTTTTAAGTGTAGTAGCCTCACATTATCGAGTGTCTCCCACTTGAACACTATGAGCTATCTCATAGCATCCTCAAGCATTCTCAACTGCCACTCTCTGCTCTTGAGTGCATCTAGCTGCATAATCACATAATTTTATCATAAGTTTGCTATTCACACATTTAAAAATCATAAAAAACATAAAATTTTAAAAATCTAGCTCTTTTTTTGCAAATTTTACGAAATTCATGCCCTGGAATTATTGAGCATGAATTTATCACTACTCTAAATCCAATTTGCATGTCGTTCATACATGGTATGAATTTGGCTTAGGTAGCCTACCAAATTTGTGCTTCGTAACTAAATTTATGGTTGATGATGATTTTTGACAAAAAATGCAAAAATTACTAAACTTTTTGTGTGTGCAGGTGCAAAATAAAAAAATCAAGTGGTTCTCAATCTATATATTTACCTGGTTAGTAGCGGTCCCTACCCTACCCCTCACCATGATAGTTCAGTGAGTTGGTAGTGCCATTTCTCCTCTTTCTTCTCTAGAGCTCTTTTCTCCTCCTCGCACGATGAAAATGAGCCTCTTTTCCCTCCCTCTTCCTCTTTTATTCCTTCCCATTTATTTTCCCTCCCTTTATTCTCTCTCCTTTTTATTTTTCCTCCTTTTTCTTCTATCTCCTCCATGTTTTCCCCTTTTCTCTCTCTTTATCTTATTTTTGGTTCTTTTTCACCTTTTTATCACTTTTTTGCCCTTTGTTCACCTTTTTTGATTTAGATAGAATTTTGTAGTCCTTAAAAATTTAGGGGGCACCCTAGACTTAGAGGCATTAATTATGTTATTTCCTTTATTTGTATGCAAATTTGTGATGTTCATGCTAACACCCCTTTTTTGCACCACCTCCCCCTCTAAACCTGACCACCCCTTTTTTGTGTTTGTTGCTTTTGCGCTTAGGAGTCTACATATTTATTTGATGTATTTATCTGGCCATAAATGCATCAAAGATGTGGGAGAATATAGACACAAAAAATTGACCCATCAAAATGAGTCAATTCTTCCTTAAATCCCTAGCTAGCCACACAAACTTGCTAAGTGCAAATTTGGGGCCCTTTTGGCCTCCCCCTTGGCCTTGTTTCCTTAGCTTTACCAAATTTGTTCCCGATCTATATGAGGTATAAATTTAGCTATATTCATGACCTATAATGAGGAGGCACACATTTAGCATTTTAGGGGGTTTTCTCACTAAAACCCCTCCCCTTGCTAGCTCATTTTGGGGACATCCTTTGCCCGTGGTGAAATATCATTTCCCACCCATTTTACCCTCAAAACCTCTTATAAATAAGGTTTTGGATTCTATCCTTGATAATAATAAGTTATTTTGAGATATTAATTCTTGACTTGATCATTGTTCATGCTAATAAATGTCCATCTACTCCAAATTGATATTTTTATTATTTTGTGCTTTGATGATGGTTGTCCTTGGGTATTGGGTGGAGGAGCCTTGATGGATGGATATATAAACCTTATTTGAGTGCTTAATCCAAATATTCATTGCTTCATAACCTATCCATCAAATCATCAGGTTTAGTATTCATGTTAGTCACTTTTAAAGTTTATTTTCACTATTTGTGCTATGTTTTTCATTGTTCTAGGGCCCAAAAAGGGAATCTGAATCAAATTTATACCTTGTCCTTATAGGAAACAAATTTGGTCAAATAGATTCAATATCCATTTTTACAAGGTATGAATTTGGTAAATTAAGTCTTGGGGGTAAGTTTCACACTCAAAAAACCCTAATTCACATTTTGCATTTCAACATTTTGTTATGTCCATCTTGTTTGCATTTTATTTTACTATTACATATCTATTTAACTTTATTTATGCATGTTCCATATGTTAAATATCAAATTTTATTTTGAATGGTCAACTAAAAGTACCAAGGGGGATTTATTATTGTTCCTACAAGCTTAGTCTTATAATGGCCTAAGAAAGCCCCTAAACGCTAATTAAATTTTGTAGGGTTTGTGAAGTGATTTTGCAGATTTGAAGTTGGATATTTTGGACATAAGATAAATCTGGGATCAACCACCATATCAGATAAGTTCCCTAATATATCTTTAGGCTATTTGGTATTTTATTTTATTCATTTATGTGGAAAACCTAGGTTACAAGTAAAGGAAAAAAATTGATTGAATTTCTAGGCATTTGAAAGACTAAAAGCATATAGTGTGTATCTAGGGTTTTAATATTGTTTGTGCATTTCCCTTGAACCCTTGCTCAAAGGATTTATTTTGCAATCCTAGGGTTAGACATCATTGAATTAAAAATTCATACTAGGGTTATCTCTCATCTTCTTGCATATTCTGTGTCTTTCATTGTTCTTTTCTTTTTATAGTATAGTTTAGAAAGGCCAAACATTAGGTGTATACTTAATTGAAACATCAAATACTTCCACCCCAAACTTGGATCAAGTTCTAAAACCATTTTTCATACCCCATCCTAGAAGAATCTTTTTTTTTGATAGACTATGTATTTATGAATGAATAATGGATGTTTAGTTAAATGCTAGAATGATTATTGCATTAGTTATAATGGTTAACTATAAAGAATATGGTATTGCTAATATGTTATCATTATGCAACACCAGGTACGTATATGGGTGGTAGAGGTAGAATTGACCACCAAGGATGGAGTACTTGAAAATGAAGTGATGATTTAGTTGGCTCAGGGTAACATGGATAACTAACCTCATATAGGTATGCATTATCATTTTAGAAATAAACATCAGCTAGCCAACCACCTAGAGTTGAAGTGGGTAGCCTAGAAGATTTCATAAATTCTCTAGATGATATGGGTGATTGGTTTGATGGAAAAAACTCCCACCTTGTTTGATGCACCTTGTTGTTTTTATGATAAAAGGTTGTTATTTAAAGAAATGTTTTGATTTAAGTAATAAAAGGTTTGTATTAAAATAAATTTTCTGATTTAAATAATAAAAGGTTTTTATTAAAAAATATATTTTGATTTAAATAGTAAAATGTTTAATTTAGATGTTTTGATTTGAATAAATAAAATATGTTTATTTAAAGAAGTATTTTTATAATTAGAAAGGTTTGCATTTAAGGAAATGTGTAGAGAAAGTATTTTTTTGCTATTTTTAAAATATATTTATAGTAGTAAATGAGTTTGTAAATATCTCATTTATATAATAAAAGAAAGTTTTTATTATATTTTATAAGAAGGGGATGGTTAAAATTTATAAAACGTAAATGAAGGGAACATTCATCCCTTAATTTCCTTTGTAAATATAATAATATTTATATTATAAAAGAAGTTCTATTATCATCGAACACCATGGGTGGATAAATATGCCTTCAATTTGGTTGATGGTATTCAATTAAAAAAGACCTTGGGAAGTGGGTAGATGAAGAAAATTGAATTAATAAGGAAGAATGCATGGAAAATGGGTGTGGATCTTTGGGAAAAAATAAAGTTAGATAATTTCTTGGAGGGAAAAGATAAATATTGAAATCTATAGAAGAAGGATATGATCAGTTTAAATCTTAGACTACCAGGTTGGGTCTTGGAATCCTTTTTATTTGAGGAATATTTTTGTTAAATAGATAGTCTATATTCTATTGATGCCTGTGCTTAAATTTCCTTCTGTGTTAATTATTGTTAAATATGTTTGCTTAAAAATATTTACTATGTCCTCAAATCTCTTGGAGGTGGTCGTTGGTTACTTACCTTAGGATGAATTTACCTTAGTATTTCACTTTGCTTTTTATATATTCACAAGTAATATGAACAACAATAACTATTCACACTACCTCCTCGTTAGACCAATATTCTTAATTCTAGAAATATTTTGTAGCTATTGTGAATTTGTTGCTAGCTTATTTGTGATATTCCATGGAATTACTCTTTTTCATTTTTTGAATAGATCCCTCCTACACCTATGTCTTTCACTATGCTAGTTGTAATAAGGAAGTACTCCCTTGTTCACTAATGAATCCCTAAGCTACTTATATGAGTGCTCTATTCTATTCGAGCACTTATAGCTGCACTTGAGTTGTTGTATCACTACTTATGGGAGGATTTGGAACCTCCCAAGGCCACCCTTGAGATACCGTAGGAATACCCACATATGGCACACTCAGGTGGAATGTTTTTATGGACTATCCATGTATGGCACACTCAAGCTGAAACGGGGTTTATGGGATGCCAAACCCCCACACCCCTTCAACCATGAATAGTGGTAATGGTCAGGGTAACTAGAGGCCATCGTGATGTGGGATCTAATTGTTATGGTGGTGTATGTTTATTATTTTAACCTATGCTTGCATTTGCTCTGTGGTTGTGTCTCCATTGCGTTACGGACGACTAAGTTCTAAAACCTAGTCTAGTGGTCATGTTTAACTATTGGACCTATTCTTGTTGACCGAAGGTTGATATTTTTTCTAAAGTAGTATTTATCCTTGAATATATCAATATTTTTGGTTCAAAGAGGGAATATTTTTAGAAATATTGTTAAATTAATTAGTTTATGAAAATAATGTTAAATTAATTGGTTTATGAAAGAATGTAAAATTGATTAGTTTATGAAAATAATGTTAAATTAATTGTTTTATGAAATATTGTTAAATTAATTAGTTTATGAAAGAATGTTAAATTAATTAGTTTATGAAAGAATGATAAATTAATTGGTTAATGAAGATGATGTTTAAAATTAAAATAATTGATGAAGGAAAAAATTAGATTAACTAGTTTATTAAGAAGAGATGTTTAAAAACTAATCAGTAGATGGGAATGAATGTTAAGTATTTAATAATTTAAGGTTTATGGGGCCCTAGTTGGTTAAAGAAATAAATTTTATGTAAGTAATTAATTAAGGTTTTGTGACCTTAATTAAATTAGATAATAAGTAATAATAATTGGGAGGATTCTTTTTTCTAACATAGACCTTGATTTATTAAAGGATAATATGATGGAATGAAGGATAACTTTACTAGTTGATGAATGGATGATATTAAAACATGTTTGATGATTATATAGTTGCAATTTGGTATTTTAGATGCACTAGATTAATAATCATATAGTAGATACACGATTCATATTTCCATGGGCTGTTCTGATCCCTTACTACTATCAAATAAGAGATGGGCAAATCAAAGGTCCAAGAAAGCATCAAATAATGTAAATAGATATTTACTCATGTGATGGATGAAACATTATTAGAGAAACCTTTTTTTAGCTAAAATATGTAATATCTTATTCTTTAAAGTATGGATTCTTTTACCATACTCAAGCTATGTAATGAATGATAACTTATGGGAATGCATATCATATTTTTAATTCATGATTCATATTATTGATTAATGATGTTAGATTTATATATATATGTATGACCAAGATAGATTTATTTCTTTCAAATCATCTCTTTTATAGTTTTTATATCCTTATTCCATGCTTGTTTAAAATTGATAGATTTTAATGCTTTCTCTTGATGATGATCTCCAAAATGTCTAAAAGTGTTATGTGTTAATAGAGTAGGGGAACCTAGGGGATTATGAGATCCTTTAGATTCAAATAGGGTAAAATTGGTTTAAGTGACTAAACTAATGACTTGCACCACCTAGCAATTTAAAAATGAGATGAATATACATAAAAGGATTGGGCTACCCCATCATAATGATAAGACAAGTGGTCTATTTGTTCTACACGTCATATACCCACACATGTAGACTTATGTAGGGTATAGATATGAGTGTACCCTTTGACTGATCGAAGGAGATAAACTAAACCTAACTGATATGTGGTTAATAGCTATCATAGTTACTTAGTATACCTACATAGACTGGTATGTGCATGGTATGGATATGGGTGTATCCTTACTAGATGCTAGATAGAGGGTTGGTGTAGAAGAAACAATAGATAACTAAAACTTAGGGTTAGCTTAGATATCTTGTGTTAGTGTTTAATTATTGCTTGTGTTAGTATTTAGAATGGTATGTGTTAGTATTTAGTATTGTTTGTGTTTGTTTTAAAAAATAATAATAGCAACCCCTTAATTAGATTTTGGGTTGTTATATTTGGTATCAGAGTTCTAGGCACTAGGGACTAGAGCTTCTTGTTGCACTAGAAGATAAATAAGAAAGGGAAATTAATCCCTAGAAGTAGTTTTTAAATTGCAAACACCTTATGATTAGTAAAGTGGATCTTTGGCATAGAGTTACTTAATAAACTTAGAATACAACCTCTTGTAGAATAAAAGAGTTTTAACAATAAAACTTTGTATTTAGTAGTTCAAAAAAGTGAAGCTGTAACCTAATATTCTCTTTTGGATTGAAACCAGAGCAGAATGGAACCCAAGATAAAAGGAGGATGGTTAGCTCCCTCTAAAATACAACACCATGAGGATAATGTTTTTTAGAGGACCCAAGACAAGGGTTCAAGGAACTTAAGCAATGAGGTGGAAAATTTCATCATCATTACCACAGTGTTGCAGGAATAGATAGAAGAATAGGGGGAGCTAATAGACCAACAAAGAGAACAAATTAAGAAACATAAATAGTTGAATGATTCCTATTTTGTAGAACTAAAAAATAAAAATCAACAATCCCAAGTAAGACAAAATTGAGTAAGTAGACAAAAGGGGTGACCTCCAAAACTCATCCAACCACAAGAAAGGAAGAATGGATAAAACTACCTCAAACAAGGCAATTGGGGAAAGAAATTAGGAAAAGACAACTACACCCTAAGGGAGGTTGCTAATGGTAACTGGTGTGGAGGATCTCATTATGCAGGTGATTGCCTAAGTAAAGTATGGTATTCAAGCAAAGGTAATAAACCCTGGGACACAAGTGAAAAATAGGAAGGTAGGACTAGAACAAAGCACCCATGTTGTTGATCTGGAAGTGTAAATTTTCTCTCTCCTTTAAAATAAAGTAGTTTTAGCTTTAAGATAGATTTATTTTTCTTTATTTTAGATTAGCTAGGGATATGCCAGAAAGATCAAGATATTTGGCATGAGAGTGGAATTTTGAGTATGGTTTTGAGTAAATATACTCTACAGATCAATGTTTCCCCATGGTAGACATCACCTTAGGAAGGGAATAAACAAAAGGATGCTTGTATGTAGCACCACTACATGAATTCAATGCCATATTAGGGATGATTTGATTTCAAGCTCATAAAGCCTTAATCAAATTTCAAGATATGTGGGTAGAGTTTTTAAAAAAGTACAAAGGAAGAATAAGGATCCATAGTGGGAAAAATCATTCAAACCCCAACTACAATTCGCTATGCAACTAAAGAAGACCCTCAAAAAAGGAAGGATAATTTTTGTAATAAAAATAAATGAAGTCAAGGAGGAACAAAAAAGGGAGGTGTTTGAGAAACACCCAATCCTACAAGAATTCAAAGAGGTATTTTCTAAAGACCTACTTGGGCTTCCTCTTGTGCGTGATTTTGAATCCATAATTACTTTAATATTAAGGTTCAATCCTATCCACATAGCTCCTTATAGAATGAACCCTATAGAGATGCAATAATTAAAGGTACAACTTCAAGGGCTATTGGAAAATGGGTTGATAAGGCCTAGTACATCGATGTTTTTTATTAAGAAGAAATATGGTTCACTATGACTATGTATTGATTATAGGATGCTCAACAAAGTGACCATCAAAAATAGGTATCCTTTACCTAGAATAGAGGATCTATTTGATTAGTTGAGATATGCTACAATATTTACAAATATTGATTTAAAGTCGGGGTACCATCAATTAAGAATACATTATGAGGACACTCACAAAACTACTTTTAAAATTAGGTACGAGAACTATGAGTTTATAGTCTTGCTCTTCAAGCTGACTAATACCCTAGTCACATTCATGAATCTTATGAAAAAAATATTAAGGAGGCATCTAGACCTTTTTATCATTGTATTCTTATATTATATCTTAATCTACTCCAATAATAAGGAAGAACATGACAAGCACCTCAAAATAGTTCTAGACTTGCTAAAGGAGAATTAGCTCTACAAAAACCTACCAAAAAGCAATTTCTATGTTCCAAAAGTAAAATATCTAGGACATATCACTTTTATAGAGTGAATAGCAGTAGATCCAAAAATGATAAGGGCCATTTTGGATTGGCCATTGCCTACCAATATGACTGAAGTAAGAAGCTACATGGGTATGGTAGGCTACTATATATGGTACATAAGAGATTATTCCAAGATAGCCACTGTAATAATTAACCTTCAAAAGAAGAGAAAAGAGTTTAAGTGGATTGATAAATGTGAGGATACTTTTACAATTCTCAAAAAAAAGCTTACCATAGCACCAATACTTAAGTTTCTAGATCCATGGGGGAATTTTACAGTATCTACAAATGCATCACTAGAAGGTCTAGGAGGAGTATTATCGTAGGATGATTCTGTTGTAGCATATACCTCAAGGAAATATAAGAAGCATGAATTCAACTATACCATACATGATTTAGAGCTAAAAAAAATTTCCCATGCTCTAATTATTTGGCATCATTACCTAGTGGGAAGATATTTTGAACTCAGAATCGATACATATTTACCCAACCTATGCTCAATGCAAGAAAAATGAGGTGGATCGAGTTCTTATTAGAGTATGAATTCAAGATTGAATACATCAAGGGAAAGGAGAACAAAGTGGCATATACCTTAAGAAAAATAAGGAATGTAGTAGCCCTAACCTAAAGTCACATAAGTTTACTTGATCAAATCAAGGAAAAGCAATCTCAAGATGAGTATTGCAATGAAATTTAGGGTAAAATGAATAAAAACCTGAAGAAAAATAAGGATTTTTGTGTTAAGGATGGTCTATTGTGCTATAAATATAGGATCATCATACCAAAAATGGTTGACATAAGGAGGCTAATTATGTAGGAAGCACATAGAACCCCTTATTCTACTCATCCAAGAGGGGATAAAATGAGAGAAAATATAAAAAAAAAGCCTTCTTTTGGACAAGGATGAAGGACATCACTGATTTTGTTGATCGATACTTGGAATGTCAAAAGGTGAATGCTGAATGTAGACATACAATTAAGAATTATATACACATGATATACCCACTCAAAAGTGGTAAGTTATATCCATGGACTTCATAGTAGAATTACTCATGACTAGGTACCAAAATGATGCAATCCTTGTAATAGTTGATAGATTAACTAAGGTCTCACATTTTATATTGGGGAACATCATGAATGATGCTCAGGTGGTGGAAAATAGATTCACCATGAAGATATTATGACTCCATGGATTTCTTGAAATGATAATTTTAGAGAGAGATTACAAATACACTTCTAAATTATGGAAGGTCCTACATTGTTCTCTGGGAACTAAACTAAATATAAGCTCTGCATACCACCTTGAGACTAATGGTCAAAATAAAAGGTTAAATAAAGTACTAGAAGATATACTTTACATGTACTACATATATTAAAAGTCTAAATGGGAATACTTTCTACTTCTGGTAGAGTTCACCTACAAGAACGGGAATCACTCTTCTTTGGGTATGGTCCCGTTCGATACCTTTTATGGAAAGCAGTGTAGAACACCATTTTCATGGGATAATTTAGAGGAACATGTGGTGATCAGAATATACATGGTCAAAGAAATGGAGAATCAACTAAAAATGATCAAAAAATCCTTCAAGAAGTCGTTGACCATTAGAAAAGTTATGCTGATCTAAAGAGGACTCCAAGGAAATACTCTACAAAGGAAAGGGTGCTCCTAAGGTTCAAGCCAATGAAAAGTGCAATAAAATCCAAAAATTTGGATCCTCAATTTATGGGATTCTTCGAGATAACTGAGAATATCAATCTAGTTACATACTGACTTACCTTGTTACCTAACCTATCAAAGATCCATGATACCTTCTATATATCCCTAATTAGGAAATATGTTGTTGATATTGACCATGTGTGGGATGTTTCTAAACTGCATATGGCAAACCCAAAGGCTATTGAAGTAATACTAGTGAATATTCTAGAATTCCATTCCAAGTCCTTGAGAAAATAAATTCTAGAGCAATGTAAGGTCCAATGGGACCGTTATTTAGAAAGAAGTGCCACTTGGGAGAAAGTGGATGAAATGAAGAGACATTTTCCTTTTTTGTTTGAAAATTTAAAATAATTTGTTGTTTAGAATTTTGTAATAATTTTTTATTTTTTTTGGTAAGTAAAAATGCCTAAATATGAGGATTAAATGGGTCCAAAACCTAGGTACATAAACTGATAGCTAAAATAGTAGCATAAAATGAAATAGGCCTACATAGTGGCAAAAAAAAACCAAAGCAAAGAGGCCCAAACTACAGTTGAGTAGGTTGGATGGTCGCCTGATGACATAAAAACAAGGATACAAGCAAAGCAATACCCATACAGGGGTTGCGTAAAAGATATTACTACTTGAAAAGCTAGTAAAGGATCTAAAAAAATGCCCATGCGAGGATTAATAGCAAAAACTCTATAGGAACTATAATGAACACCTAAATAGGAATGGAAATAGGACTCAAAAACCCATGTAGGGGCATTATAGAAATAAGAACAAGTGTTTAAAGTCCCACACAGGGGATCAAAAGACCTGTTGTGACTGTCGCACAACTTACCCCAAAATTGGGGACCCACCTTTCATTTTTTATGTTTGGGTGTTTTTGTTTTGTTTTGAGTGTCTAGTAGGTTGCTTGGTTTTAGGTTGTAGTTTTTTGTTAATTTGTTATTAGCAATAGTTGATGATTTTTATTGTTAATTTGGCATTGCTAAATTTTATCATCAATTTGTTGCTGATGCAAATTATCATCAATTTATTGTTGATGATTTTTATCATCAATTTTGTTGCTAGCGATTTTATTGTCAAATTTCGATGTTTAGTTTCATTGATATATTTCAAATTATATATAAAATGGAAAAAAAAAAATAATAAAATAAATAAAATAAAATATTACTGTATTCATATATATATTTCATACATATGAATATAATAATGAACAAAACTAAAAGAAATAAAAAAATAAGGTAAAGTAATAAAGCATTTATATATGTACATATTATTATATACATATATATAGGTGACCTATTCCTCAATGTGGTCTCGGCTCCTTCTAGAGACTACTTTATGTTATTAATATCATCGTTTGGAAAAAAATAATTTTAAGTCTATTTCCTTATTGCAAGTGGGCCATACAACTACTTGGGCCATCAATGATATGATGAGGAGGAGATAAGCAAACCGAGGTTGGACTGTGATCTGACAGTAGATAGTAAGGCAATTGATTTGATAAGTGTTGAGTGTATATTTTTCCCAATTGCAAAATACCACCACATGCAGAGTATTGAATAGAAAACTCTCTCTTGAAAAGAAACCAAATGACAAACATTCAACTTCTCCAAGGTTCTGGTAAAATATCTAAAAGATTACAATAATGCCAGAAATAATTCAATGATGCATGTGACCATAAACAAGGGGCCTTTGCTGGTTCTAAACAATGCTTAGTGATTGAAAGATCTAACTAAAAGCAAGTGTAAAATAAAAGCAGTTCTTTTTAGGGTTTTTTAAATTGATGCTACCCTGAATCCCTGTTAGTAAAGTATTTTATCTTCACTTAAAAGGTTTCAAATGATAAAATGTGGAATTTTCCACCTCATTTTAATGTCCGTGCCTTTAAGATGAAGTAAGTTTTAGATAGTTGGGTTCATTTTATCTTCCTTATGTTGATGCCACTACCCTAATAGTAGTTAGTAGAAGTTAGCGTGTTAGCAATGTTAGCAAAATTAGCTTTCATTTCTTATCTTAATTTAATGTGAAATAGCAGGTTAGTATCCCTCCTAAACCATGTGTTTTATCTGAAAGCTTAGATTAATGAATTTTGGAGGTGCAAAAATTCTGGAAAATGACCAGAATGGAAATAACTTGAAAGCTTAACAATTCTGGAAATGGACCAGAATAGAAATGAAACTAAAAGGAAATTAGCAGAAATTCTAGAAAAGGACCAGAATGGAAATAAAAGAAACTGAAATTCTAGATGGACCAGAATGAAATGATTGAATGCTTGAAATAAAATGAACTTAACAAAAATGAATGAATAAACAATGCAGATTTGGTTAGTGAAAAAGTCAAATTCTGAATTAGTTTAGCAAGCTCCTCCCTGCAAAATCCCAAGTTATGAGGTAATCATAAAACAACCTGAATTAATGGACCTGCAACATAAGCACAATACCATTAAATCAAGTGCAAGACTCAAAGGAAATAATAGAGAAACTGCATCATCTTGACCTTCGCCTATTGCAACCCATTTCATGGCATAAGACAATGGCTAGAAGTCACTAAAATGCAGAAATGATAAGACACTAAAAACGTTAGTTTTATGATTAGAAACCCTCCTTTTGATTTTGCTCACAAAAGTTTGCTACCCTCTCAAAATCTGAAAAATGCTCTTTCTTATTGCTTTTCGGAATGTTACATCATTTCCAGCCCCCCTAAACAGGTAGGATAGCAAGGTATAAATAATGCTTAGAAGTCCTTTCGCTTCAACTTCTTTCACAATTAAAATAATAAATGGATATAAGAAAATAATCCATCATCATTTTCTGTGATTTAATACAATAAAATAACACTTCTAAACATTATTTTAAACAATAATAAAACCAAAAACATAATCTTACGTAACTCCTTATGTCTCCCCTTTCTCTTATCACATAGGCATTCTACCCAAGAACACCCCTTTGCACCCATCAAAATGAATAATAAAAAACATTTAACTATACCTTATAACCCCTACGATTTTAGGCCTCCTTTAAAACATTGAATATAATCAAACAACATTCACATTAAAATAAGGCAGGCCAATCTCATTCAACGAGATTTTCATTGTGCTCTTCGAAACCAAGGCCCGATGGTATCTCTTCGAAGCCATACCAAACGTGCCCAAGGATTGGGATGACGTCCCCCATCCTGGGCACTTTGGTTTCCATATAACCCAGTGAGGCCATCATGCCATCGACGCAGCCATGGCGTTGTCAACACCACGTCATGGTGCTACGATCGACGCAGCCATGGCACTGTCAAAACAATGTCGCCATGGTGTTGCATTCGATCATAGCCATGGCACTATCAACACCACTCAGGGGGCTACCATTCCATTCCATGGCATTTCAACCCTTCACCATGGCTATCAAGCTCCTTGCTCTCGCACTCACGCTATGCAATACCAACAAAAAATGTTCCATGCTCTCGAGGTAGACCTTTATCTCCATCGATTAGGGTTACGAGTTGCCCTAATAATGTTTCTTTGTTGGCTTGTTTGATGACATGCCTCTGGTTTCAACCATTTCACTATCAAATCTGCCTTATGTGTTGTCCTCCTAAAACCCTAACGCTATCTTTGGACCGCTTCCTCTTTTGCCAGTGTTACGTAGCCTCGAACATTTTGGAATAGCCACCCTTGCCTTCGATCATTTTGAATAGCCACCATCGCCTTCTCCTGCAATCAAACGTAACATGGTCAAACATATTATTATCACATCCTTTGTAAAGTATATTATAATAATATTATTATATACAATATAATAATATTATTATAATAATAACATTTTAGAATAAAATAATCATAATAATATTATTATAATAACATTTTAGAACATCATAATAATATTACTATTATATACATAATATAATTAATGTAATTATATTAGGTAGATAATAGCATATTATTTTCTATCACAATTTCTTTGTACCTTTTGTATCCTCTTCTTGTTTTAGGTAATGTTTTGGTCAGGCCTTGCTTTATTAAACACATTCCATCACCTTAGATAGTATGAAGAACATTAAACTCTATTTATCAAAATGGATTTTAATTAATCTAAGCATTAATGCCTAGATTAATTAATCATTAAATATCAAATAACTAAAGCAATTAAAATCATTAACATAAATGGTCAAACATCACTATTCTTACAAGCCAAAGAAAACCAAAAACCTTTAATACCAAAACATGACAAGTGGGTCCCCAAGAAGCTTGGGGTGGTTGTGGAAACTCCACAACAAAATGGTGACTCTACTAGGAAATGCTCCTGAGCATTTCGGTGAGAACCCAAAAAGAAAATCTGAAAACACACTCCAAACCAGGAAGCAACAAGCGTCAACAAATGCATAAATAATGTCAATAGACTCATAAGAACAACAAAATATTAGAATCATGCAATATTAACTCTGTGTGTGTGAAGTACTCCACACCTTATTGTTTGTAACTTTTTCGCATTGCATCACCAATTTTACTTGACTAGAATTATCGCAATGAATATGGAGAGCTTTGAGGGTAAAAATTTTATAGCATGGGCAGCACATTCTATGGTGGCTTGGGCAAACACCTCAAAAATGTCTAACCATATTAGGATCAAATGTGTGTGCGATGAATTCATTGACCAGATCTAGAGCTTGGTTATGAGTCATCATCATCAAGGGTCAGTGTGTGCAAGTGGACCTTAGAGCTTTGGGGAATCGGATTCTCAACCAAGGTGTGATGAGAATATAACCCTATCCTTTACTGCTCTCATATTTGACCAAAATAATTAAACCGGTTATGGATGAGGTCATCAGACTAATCTATCCTCATGGCGGACATAAATCTCAACCTTGCGGGAGTCATGTCACCAGGCATGAGTGTACTCCACTGCTAGTCAAGCGTCTATAGCCCCGGTGGAGGTTAACCCCATAGTCCAGTCTTCTTTGCTTGGCTTTGCTCTATATTTTTTTCCTTAAAGAATTTTGGGGATGACTACCCATCCTTCTGAGGGACAAGTAGTACGATCCTTACAATTCAGTTTAGAGTTTTGGGGAATCGGATTCTCAACCAAGGTATGATGAGAATTTGACCCTATCCTTACTACTCTGATTTGTAAATCATGCTAGTGGTGATAACCACTATTTTATGAGCATAAATATTGTAGTGGTAAAAACCACTATTCATGGACTATGTGCAGGGTGGGATAGACCAGAATTATCTTTTCGCCTCACATCCCCATCCAAGTATGGTTTCATATTATTTTACCCAAGATGTTGGACATGGACAGAAATGTGATAGACCCACGACAACTTCGGCAACAGTTTCCAAACCTAAGATCTTCTTAGTGTTCTTTGTGCCTTTGATCCCAAGATAATTGGACTTCACTTTCAGTGTTTGGGTTTAGCATATGGAGGTGGATTGGTCATGATGTTTATGTGATAAGAATGTGCCCTTGAGACATGGGTGGATGATATGCAAAAATCAAAGACTTCATGCTTCATGAGCTGCAAACAATATTCACATTTTCAAGCCCTTTTGCCATATGATTCCAATGTTTCACATCCTTTTAGTCTTGGTTGACATTCGTATACACATAGGCTGACCTCTTACTCTTACAATCAAATCCAAAACTGGACAACCTTGACACACTAAAAACTCCTGAAATCAAAGAAAACAAAATAAACAAGAAATAAAACTGACAAGACAAACAATCAAGCAAGCTGATTAGTGTACATATAATACAATGACTCTACCCTTAGGCCTGAAAATAATGCTTTAAATGAAGGCCATTGATGGGTAAGGCCAAATCCTTTCCATCCAAGGTTTTTAATCTGAAACTATTTTCACCTAGGACTTCGGATATTAGATAAGGTCCCAGCCACAAGCAATCAAATTTTTCATGTTCTCCTCTTTTCTCATGCCTTTTATCCCACAACAAAACTAAATCTGAAGCTTTGAAGGCCTTAATTTTGGACCGTTTATCAAACCACATTTTGATTATGTCTTGATGTTTGCTGAAATGAAGCATGGCTTCCTCCCTCTTCTCATCAAGATGCATTAATTGTGTTAATCTGGTTTCAAGTTTATTATCAGTCCCAATATAGTCTTTTATAAAATGTAAAGTTTGCAATTTCAGATTAGTGGGAAAAATAGGATCTTGCCCATAGACTAAGTGATAAGGAGATGTCCCAATTGACTCCTTGCTTCTGGTCCTATCTGCCCAAAGGGCAAATTTTAACTTACTATGCCAATCTCTAGGGTTCTTTTCAAGTAATTTTTTGATTATGCATAATAAATTTTTATTTGATGATTCTGCCAAACCATTGCCTTGGGGGTAATAATTGGAAGAGAATTTTAGACTCACCTTATTGTCGTACGCCCAATTTGCAAATTCTAAAGAGGAAAAGGCAGAACCATTGTCACTTACTATGGAGTTAGGCATTCCAAAATGAGTGACTATGTTTTCCTCTAGAAATCTAATCACAACCTCGGAGGTGGCATTCTTAGTAGGTATAGCCTCTATCCACCTTGTGCAAGTAATCAGTAGTGGTGAGGATGAACTTATGGGAATCGGATGAGTTAGGATTTATCACCCCAACAAAGTCTAATCCCCATTGTGCAAATGGTCTCGTCTCTACCACTGACTGCAATGGCATTGTTGCATTCCGCTCTCTGTTGGCTGCCACTTGGCATATGTGACATGTTCTTACATGTGTATGTGCATATTTAAACAAGTGGGGCCAGTAATACCCAACTCTAAGAATCTGGTGCGTTGTCATATTTGTTGACCCGTGTCCAGTTCCATACTTACCATGGAAGTCTTTGAGTACTTGGGTTGCTTCCTCTTGAGTAATGCAATGAAGAAAAATTCCTTCATGATTCTTCCTGTACAACACACCAGATTTAATCAAAAATCTAGCTGATTTTAAATGTAGTGCCCTACATTGAGTGGAATTCAAATGAGAAGGGCACTTACCATGCAACAAAAAATATACAATATCTACGTACCATTCCTCTGTAGTGATATCATTAACCTCATAGTTTTGGCACGTTATTGAAGGGTCAATTTCTGTGATGGCCTTGACCAAACCTTGTCCATGCACTATCTTCATGGGCTTTATCTCTAAGTCAAATTCTTGAAGGGTAGAAAGCCATTTCCCCCTTCTTTCACCTAGCTCACTCTGTAAGAACATGGACTTTACTGTAGGGTCAGGAACTATAGCAAAAACTTTACTATGCACAATGTAATGCCTAATTTTTTTATAGTTTTAAACAAGGCATACATTTGCTTGTCTAAGACAGAATACCTCAGCTTCACGTCCTTCAAAGGAGAACTCAGAAAGGCTATAGGATTTTCAATGTTGTCTTCACTTTTTTGAGTTAACACACTTGCAAAAGAATGATCTGAAGCAAATGTGTAAACATAAAATGGTTTAGCATAGTCTGGACTAATGAGAATAGGGGCTTTGGAAATAGCATCCTTGATGCTTGTGAAGGCATCCCTTTTCTCACTGGTCCACTTTATCAGAACATCCTTTTTTAGCATATCATTTAGGGGCTTGGCAATCTCGGCAAAACCTGAAATGAATTTTCTCACAAAGTTAATCTTACCGAAAAAGGACCTAAGCTCCTTTTTGCTATTGGGATGAGGAATATCCTGGATAGCGGCTATCCACTCTGGGTCTATAGCAATCCCATATTTTGAAATGACATGCCCTAACAACTTACCCTCTGTTACCCCAAAGATGCACTTTTTTGGATTTAGGGAAATTCCATGTTCCCTGCACCTTTGGAGTACTTTCCTCAAGTCTTTAACATGATCTTCCCTCTTCTTGGAGAAGACAGGGATATCATCCACATAGACAATAATGCACTTACCAATGAGCCCCTTGAATGCAAAATCCATGGCTCTTTGGAAAGTGGCTCCAACGTTCAACAAACCAAACGACATCCTCCGATAGGCAAATGTTCCCCACTTCGTGGTGAAGGTCATCTTCATCCTATCATTTGGATGTATGAGAATTTGATTATATCCTGAGTATCCATCCAAAAATGACATCATTTCAGACCCATTTACCTTTTGGAGTATCTCGTCAATGGTGGGTAATGGGTAATTGTCTTTTTGGCAAGCTTTGTTCAAATTTCTAAAGTCTATGCACAACCGAATTTCTCCACTCTTTTTCCTAACAGGGACAAGATTAGCCACCCATGTGGAATGCCTAATAGGGAAGATGATTTTGGCTTCCAGTAGCCTCTTCACTTCCTTCTCTATCAAGGGCTCTAGGATTGGGTTAACCGTTCTTTACCTCTATCTAAAAGGCTTGGAATCAGGCTTCAGAGGAATAGTATGCATGATTACATTCTGGTCATATGTTTTCAGCTCTTCATAGCTCCAAGCTATGCAATCAATGTACTCTCCTAAAACCTGAGCTATTGACTCCTTCTCTCATTGTGTGCATGCCTTTGCAATGAACACTTCACGTGGATCTACTGCACTCCCCAAATTGACTGAATTGCATGATTCCTTGGGGGATGGTATTTTTCTTTCCTTTTTCTTTTGATATCCAATATCAAACAACTTTTCAAGAGAGGCCCTATCACTTGGCATCTCATTCCATACTCCGGTTGTTCCTACTTCTACTTGCCTCCTCTCTTCTTCGTCTATAACCTGATTTTCAAATATACCAGAATTAGTAACAAAACTAAAAATGTGTCTATCACTATCAAAGACCTATAAATTCATGACATTGTCTGGTATGGAGGGGCAAGGCACTAACTCTATGGAAATTTTTTACATTTTTTATGGTCAAAGTGAAAGCATGTTGGCCGCTACGGCTAACGAATCAGCCATTTTATTATTTTTTCTTGAGATGAGGGAAATATTGAAAGCATCAAACTCATTAATTAATTCCCTCACTCTAGTTTTATAGAGGTTCAACCTCTTGTCTCTATAGGTATACTACTCCTTGACCTATTTGACTACTAACTCTGAGTCTCCCGATGCCTTAAGGCACTTTACCTTTTCTCTTAGGGCTAACTAAAGTCCAAAAATTAGGGCTTCATACTCCGCCACATTATTGGTGGTCGGGAACTGTAGTCTATAGGCAGCAATCAAAGGCTTACTACCAGGACATGTGAGCTCTACCCCAGCTCCCACACCTTGTTTTTATTTGGACCCATCAAACTTTAGGGTCCACACCCTCTTGTTTTCTTTCGACGTACCATGGTAAATATTATCATTTTGGGACCCTTCGGCTATGTCTTCTATGTCAAAATTGTAAACCCCTAATTCTATTTTAGTAAACTGAATCTCATTGGGTTTATTATACTCTGTAATAATTTCCCTAAGTCTAGGCTCTCTGTCTACCCAGATTTGGTTTGCAACTCCTCTCCATGGCAACCACATATGGGAGGAATCAGTCACCACATAACCATTGAGATTTCTGCTCCAATCTCTACCCAAAACCATGCCATACTTGGCAGCAATATTTAGCACAAGGATATCCATGTAATGTTGGACCCTAGGCTCTGAGTTGATCTAAACTAGGACATATTTTACAACACCTACTACATCCACCATAGATCTATCCAATTGGACCACCTTATTATTCGAATGAACAGGCTTAAGTCCTAGCTTTTGGCTTATCTCAAGAGGCATGATGTTGGCCGAGGCACCAGAATCAATCAAACAATTGTGTAAATTCTTGCCTATGATCCTAATGGTTATGAGAAAAGGGGGTACCTCTAGTTTCTCTTTCCTCATAGCAAGTTGGGGTTCTACAGATTTAACCTCATGAATTTGACTCGAGGAATTCAATCTCTTCCCCCAATTTTATCCTACCCCAACAATTGAGAGACCTCATACATTGAGATATTGGCCTTGGTCCTTTTCATGTCTTCTTCCAAGTTATAAGTGGATGTTCCAAGATTTGACACTTTTGGCATTGTCCTAGGTGCTTCCAAAAATGGAGGTGGTGGATTCACATCACCTTTTGTATCAAGGAGGAACTAAAGGGTTGTTTGGGGGAGTAGAGGATGTTTTGGGATCCTTAGAACTCCTAGTAAAATACTTGTGATTGGCTTTCCCAAAATGTCTAGCGGCCTGAGCTTCCAAGGCTTCATCCTCTTCCTCTCCTAACACATTCATATCTTCCTCCATATCATCATTTTCTAAATAATGAATAACTTCAGACACCAAAGCGTCTAACTTTCTATGGCAACAGTGATGCATTTCCTCATCACATGACTCTGACTCATCACAATCCCCTAACGCATCAGCCTGATTGGCTACCGGATTGGGTACGCACCCATTGTTAGGCTACGTATTGTACGATCCTATTCTCCTATGGTCATGGTTTCGATTGGGCATGGGATTTTGGGCAACTTGTTTTTGTAACCGAATGATGTCATTGCCCTATTTGATGGTCATTCTCTTGAGCTCTTCCAGCTCAAAATTGGAACCTTGTGGCTGGGACATGATAGCCCCAGATCCACTAACATTTTTGACATTAGCAACCTCTAGATTAGGCACTAAGGTTTGAATCTAGGTGTTTTGGGTCCACCATGGACCCTTGGCCTATAGAGGTGCAACCATGGGATACACATTTGAGGCCTGAGTACTACTCACCTCAAATCTTGGTAAGGTTATCTGATTAGCAACCATCATTTGTAGAGTGGGTGGAATGGCAACATTAGGGTATGTCAAAAAATATGGAAGTGTGGGAGTGAATGGGTATGACTGATGATATGGCAAAGCATTCATCATGGGCATCTGAGGTGTCACAGCTTGATTCATCATGGCAAATTGATTGTAAGGGCCATATTGCCCTAACATGGGAAATTGAGGCATAGTGCCACCTTGCGGTGTCATTTGTTGCTCAATAGTCATGGCTTCAGCATAGGCTAAGGCCAGCATTGTAACTTGAGGATTTCTCCTAGTAAACATGGTTGTCATCGGGTCTAAGGCTATGAGGTATAATTGCAATGCCATAGTAGCATCTATTGCAAAATGATGAGTCACGTTTGTGTAAAGCTTTTGGAATCTGGCATTAAATGTTCTGATAGGTTCATTAGGATACCTCTTGCATGACATGAATTGGTTATACATGATGGTAGGATCTAGAAATGACCTAAATTGATTAACAAAGGTAGCTTCCAACTGGGCCCAAGATGTAATGGACCCTGCAGGAAGATTCCTATACCATTCATGAGCCATTTGGTCAAAGCTATTAGGGAAGAGTCGACAAGCGACGTCTTCATGACTGACTCCCTGCCTAATCATATGGTCCTTGTAAATTTGAACATGCTCTTCAACTGAAATGGGACCATCATGGAAAAACTTAGGGATAGACCTCTCAAGGTGCCTAGGTATGTCATGGACATCCCCAGGTATACTTAACGGAGAACTTTGGGTACCAAACCAGGGAACTAGTTGTTGTTGCTATTGTTGTTGGGCCATATTAACCAAAGATAATGACCCTACTAAAGTAGTTGACACACTCGAGATGACGGAGATGGGTACACTTGATGTAGCTCTTATGGTGGAACTAATGGGTGCACACCCACTAAAGGTATTCAGATTCAGAGGTCTGAGAGCTAGCCTTTCCAAATCTTGGCAAAGCATCTCTAAACCTAATGTATCAGAAGGCTCAGATGGGATTTTGATCCCCTAGATTTTGTATCTCGATTTCCTAGGTTTGGGAGAAAGACTTTGAAAAATGGTTTCCTCAATGGTTTTAGACCTAGTAGCAATGCGTCTAGGTGGGTCCAGCCTGAGAAACTTAAATCTATTCTACTAAGGTTTCTCACAAACTAGTCAAGAGTAACATGTTGCACCTGCAAACACAATATTGTTGAACCAAAACTGACCATGTTAGCATTAGCAAAAAAACTAAATCACAAAGCATAAAAGAAGGCCCTCCTTCTAGCGCCAAATATGTTGAGTGTATATTTTTCCCAATTGCAAAATACCACCACATGCAGAGTATTGAATAGAAAACTCTCTCTTGAAAAGAAACCAAATGACAAACATTCAACTTCTCCAAGGTTCTAGTAAAATATCTAAAATATTACAATAATGCCAGAAATAATTCAATGATGCATGTGACCATAAACAAGGGGCCTTTTCTGGTTCTAAACAATGCTTAGTGATTGAAAGATCTAACTAAAAGCAAATGTAAAATAAAAGCAGTTCTTTTTAGGGTTTTTTAAATTGATGCTACCCTGAATCCCTATTAGTAAAGTATTTTATCTTCACTTAAAAGGTTTCAAATGATAAAATGTGGAATTTTCCACCTCATTTTAATGTTCGTGCCTTTAATATGAAGTAAGTTTTAGATAGTTGGGTTCATTTTATCTTCCTTATGTTGATGCCACTACCCTAATAGTAGTTAGTAGAAGTTAGCATGTTAGCAATGTTAGCAAAATTAGCTTTCATTTCTTATCTTAATTTAATGTGAAATAGTAGGTTAGTATCCCTCCTAAACCATGTGTTTTATCTGAAAGCTTAGATTAATGAATTTTGGAGGTGCAAAAATTCTAGAAAATGACCAGAATGGAAATAACTTGAAAGCTTAACAATTCTAGAAATGGACCAGAATAGAAATGAAACTAAAAGGAAATTAGCAAAATTTTAGAAAAGGACCAGAATGGAAATAAAAGAAACTAAAATTCTGGATGGACCAGAATGAAATGATTGAATGCTTGAAATAAAATGAACTTAACAAAAATGAATAAATAAACAATGCAGATTTGGTTAGCTGAAAAAGTCAAATTCTGAATTAGTTTAGCAAGCTCCTCCCTACAAAATCCCAAGTTATGAGGTAATCATAAAACAACCTGAATTAATGGACCTGCAACATAAGCACAATACCATTAAATCAAGTGCAAGACTCAAAGGAAATAATAGAGAAACTGCATCATCTTGACCTTCGCCTATTGCAACCCATTTCATGGCATAAGACAATGGCTAGAAGTCACTAAAATGCAGAAATGATAAGACACTAAAAACGTTAGTTTTATGATTAGAAACCCTCCTTTTGATTTTGCTCACAAAAGTTTGCTACCCTCTCAAAATCTGAAAAATGCTCTTTCTTATTGCTTTTCGGAATGTTACATCATTTCCAGCCCCCCTAAACAGGTAGGATAGCAAGGTATAAATAATGCTTAGAAGTCCTTTCGCTTCAACTTCTTTCACAATTAAAATAATAAATGGATATAAGAAAATAATCCATCATCATTTTATATGATTTAATACAATAAAATAACACTTCTAAACATTATTTTAAACAATAATAAAACCAAAAACATAATCTTACGTAACTCCTTATGTCTCCCCTTTCTCTTATCACATAGGCATTCTACCCAAGAACACCCCTTTGCACCCATCAAAATGAATAATAAAAAACATTTAACTATACCTTATAACCCCTACGATTTTAGGCCTCCTTTAAAACATTGAATATAATCAAACAACATTCACATTAAAATAAGGCAGGCCAATCTCATTCAATGAGATTTTTGTTGTGCTCTTCGAAACCAAGGCCCGATGGTATCTCTTCGAAGCCATACCAAACGTGCCCAAGGATTGGGATGACGTCCCCCATCCTAGGCACTTTGGTTTCCATATAACCCAGTGAGGCCATCATGCCATCGACGCAACCATGGCACTGTCAACACCACATCATGGTGCTACGATCGATGCAGCCATGATACTATCAAAACCACATCGTCATGGTGTTACGTTCGATCGCAACCATGGCACTATCAACACCATGTCATGGGGCTACCATCGATGCAGCCATGGCACTATCAACCCTTCACCATGGTTGTCGAGCTCCTTGCTCTCGCACTCACGCTGTGCAATACCAACGAAAAACTTTCCATGCTCTCGAGGTAGACCTTTATCTCCATCGATTAGGGTTACGGGTTGCCCTAATAATGTTTCTTTGTTGGCTTGTTTGATGACATGCCTCTGGTTTCAACCATTTCACTATCAAATCCGATGCCTTATGTGTTGTCCTCCTGAAACCCTAACGCTATCTTTGGACCACTTCCTCTTTTGCCAGTGTTACATAGCCTCGAACATTTTGGAATAGCCACCCTTGCCTTCGATCATTTTGAATAGCCGCCATCACCTTCTCCTGCAATCAAACGTAACATGGTCAAACATATTATTATCACATCCTTTGTAAAGTATATTATAATAATATTATTATAATAATAATATTTTAGAACATTATGATATAATCATAATAATATTATTATAATAACATTTTAGAACATCATAATAATATTACTATTATATACATAATATAATTAATGTAATTATATTAGGTAGATAATAGCATATTATTTTCTATCACAATTTCTTTGTACCTTTTGTATCCTCTTCTTGTTTTAGGTAATGTTTTGGTCAGGCCTTGCTTTATTAAACACATTCCATCACCTTAGATAGTATGAAGAACATTAAACTCTATTTATCAAAATGGATTTTAATTAATCTAAGCATTAATGCCTAGATTAATTAATCATTAAATATCAAATAACTAAAGCAATTAAAATCATTAACATAAACGGTCAAACATCACTATTCTTACAAGCCAAAGAAAACCAAAAACCTTTAATACCAAAACATGACAAGTGGGTCCCCAAGAAGCTTGGGGTGGTTGTGGAAACTCCACAACAGGCAGCCACAATGCCACGACGATAATCAGGTGGAGTGTGTGCACAACAAGGGTCTTCGCAAGCGCATTGAGGATTATGAATGGGTCCCACATGATGTTCAATTCGAAAGTAGTTTGAAAAGTACATGGTAGACTCAAATTCATCATACTGGATGACTCATACCAGAGCCCGACCAACGATGGAGCTTGGAGATCGTAGAGTTCAACACTAACATGGGTGAATTCAATGTTATTGGGCAATATGATGAGGACCTCATGCACTAACATAGTGGGATGATGTGGACCACTAGGAGACATGGTAATGAACCCTCAGTGTGATAGGTCGTAGAGATATCGAATGGGGGATGACATGTCCTACACAGGCTACCACAAGGTAAATTTTTGGAAACATTGCTTACATGGAAGATGGTGTACGAATGCCATAGGTCAGGATTATCAAATGATGCAGAACATTAGTGTGGAAACAATGGTTATCCATTTAGAGTGTAAGGAGGATTAGAGAGATTTTGGGTAGATTTAACACTACAATTGTAACAATTGTAGTGGTTGGACTTATGCAGACTCTTGACCCATACTTGAAGATGCTGAATATGCAGAAGAGGTAGGTTTGGAATACGGTGGACATGGCAGATTGATGGTGATAGTGTGGCTGACAACATAGAGTATGAATACCATATATACTCTATCATGATAAGGATCTGAAATGAAAACATCCTGATAGTGTTGCACTATTCAAAAGCATGAGATCCAATGTATGATTGATGGGAAAGCCTGATAATATTGCTAGAGTGTGAAGGATACAGCCAGATGATGAAGATAGTGAAGGTGCAAGTATATGTGGTCTAAGATATTGATAAAATAGAAGGTGATTCTATCATAGGAAGGTTGGACATCAAGAGCGTAGAGGTGGATTTCGAAGATGGTGCATATCGACTAAATAGTGTAGGTAATTAACAACTCAACCCTGGATGACTTGTCCAATTAGGTGGCATGACAAACATGAATAGGGAGAAACACATTGGATGACTGGATTCAATTGGATGCTAACGGGAGTATGGAAGTGAGTTTTTGAGCAGTATGCAAAATTTGACTAATTAATTTTGTCATAGAATTCACCCACATAGAAAATGATATCCTAAAGCACTTCAATTAGCCAATGAGTGTAACAGAGATAACTACAGATGGGGCACAAGTGAAGTCTGATTACATATGGTGGTAGAGGGAAGCCATCTTTGGATAAGACATGGGAATGAGCCATTCATGAAGATGTATTCACCAAATGAATATTTGACCTCCATCGGTGCACAACAGTGATGGGGTGTGTGGATATGGTGATAGCATATGTAGGAAACCATGGTATCATGCATCGATTATCTCCTGTAGCATGAGTAAAATAAAATGAACAATGGAAGGTGCTTCATGTCTAGGTAGGCACAAATGGAAAATTTTGATATACTAGCTAGGATGTCACACGATCTGACCTCCACGTCAATCACAAATGCTTGGAATTGGGCAGTTAAGTCTGACAAGCCGAAGTGGCAAACCTAGATGAAAACTAAGCATAACAAGAAGAGGCCGAGATTTTAGGTCTATTGACAAATATAGTCATTGTGAGAGAGAGTGTTCATCAGAGGAATCACCACTAGGGTAGTAGAAAATAGGAAACGACTATGTATAAGTAATCTAACAGTTCCATGCAAGACAAATTTGACTTATAGGGCCCATATCAGTAAACCCTAAATAGTGAGCATTCTTCATGTTCAAATAGCCATCGAAGATTCTTCATGTTCAAATAGCCATCGGAGAGTATGCAGAATTTTTTTTTTTTGAGAAAAGAATGTTATGATTCCTGTTCAGTTGCTATGTGGGAGAGGGATTCGTTCGATGGCGAAGGTGCTGGATGGCGATAATGTTGGAGGAAGAACACGTACACAGTTGGGATAAAGGGTTAAATTTTATTGTTCATTATATTATGCCTGGCATTTTACCTTAGCATTATGCTTTGTATGTTTAAAGATTTATAAAAGGCTAAGATTTGATTTTATAGTGTTATACCCTAGGTCTTCATCATAGCCTTATGGCTATATTAGTAAATAATTATAAAGGGCTAGGCTCATTTTTTATTGTTATGCCCTAAGTTTTACCTTAGCATCTATTATTATTAAAAATATTTGAAGGGCATAAATAATGGGAGTTATAAGGAGGTGAAGTTTGTTGTTTGAGGAATAATGAAAAAAATTATATATATAATAAAAATTTATTATTGTTTCCTTTGCTTTCACAATTATTATTTAAGGTATTCCCTTTTCTTTATGATTATTATTTAAGGTTATATAGAGTCATGGGGATTTATAAGGAAAAGGGGAGTATTTTAATATTAAGAGTAGATGAAGAAACAAATTGGGAGAATGAAGGCCAAGGGTCAAAGTTTTTTTATTTAAGCCTATGAAATTTTTGTAAAAAGAGACTAGAAATTTTTGTAAGAAAAGACATTTTTGAAGAAGTTAATGCATACAATTTTGCAAGCATACACTTTATTAGCAAAATCAGAGAAGAATATTTGTCGAGGGTTATTAATTTTATTCGTTTATCCTTTTTACTACATACTTTTAATTTGTATCTGTGTATTTAATTCCTTTAGGGTGTTATACTAGGTGAAGATTAATATTGATGCTGACAGTATTTAGTCCTTTGAGTCTTCCACTTGATCTAATCTAATTGTATCTCATGTAGGGTTTTTTAGATCAGGTTACCTTCAGACTTGTCTCATAATCTATGGTTTTGTAGGGTAGGGGAGTATGATACCAGGATTTCGTAGGCATGGTTTTCCAGCTTAAATAGATTAAATTTATTTTCTATAATTTTTTATTGTGTTTTGCAAGAGTTATTTTCATTAATTGCTTTCATTTTGGTCCTTGTCCAGAATTTTTGTCTAACTCCATTCTGGTCCATTTCCAAAATTTTAGTTCTTTCCATTTTGGTCATTGTCCAGAATTTCTGCATTTTATTTTTACCTCTTTCCATTCTGGTCCTTGTCTAGAATTTTTGTAATTTTTTGTTCGGTTCATTTACATTCTGGTCCATTTTCCATAATTTCTTGCATAGTTATTTCATTTATTTGCATTCTGGTCCTTATCCAAAAATTTTGCACCTCCAAATTGTACAAAGCATTTCAATTTTTTTCAAATCTAAATTCAAGATAAAATCAATTTAGGAGGGAGGGTACTAACACCTACTTTACATTAATGGCAGATAATGCAAATGAATGCTAACTTACTAATTGACTAACATGTTCAAAGTCTAACTTAGCATTTAGTAGAACACTCATAATAAAGATAAAATGAATCTACTAACTGCAAAATGAATCTCACATTAAAGGCATGGAGTTTAAAATGAAGTGGACTATTCCATGCATCTTTCCATTTTTACACCTTTAATATGAAGATAAAATGGGCTTACTAACTGGGATTCAGGGTAAGAGAGATTAATGCCAAGAATAACTAAAGAAATCACTTTTCACAGGAGCAAAGTTCACATTAATTTTAAGGAATAAGGAAGGTAGTCACTAAGCATGTATGAATTAATCCATAAAGGCCCCTTGTTAACTGTCACTTGCATGTTATTGAGCTAGCATATATTATCTTAGATGATCATTGATTTCATACATATATGCAGAATGCTTGTATAACGAAACCTTGGAGAAATTCATGTTTATACTTGATTTCTTTGCAAGAGAGAGTTTTCAATTTAATACTCTAATTGTGGTGACTATTTTCCAATAGGGTAAAATATTCATCAACATTTTGGTGCTAGAAGGAGGGCCTTATTTCATAGCTTTGTGATTTAGATATTTTATTTTTTGATGGTTAATGTGGGTAATTTTATTTCCACCTTATTGTGCTTGCAGGTACAATGTTTTTAGGTTTTATTGGGTGTAATTTGTGAGAAGTCTTGTAGAGCAATTTTTTTTCCAAGCTGGCCTAACCTGAGTATATCACTACTAGGTCCAAAACCATTGGGGAAAGCATATTTCAAAGTATTTCTTCCAATTCTAGAAAACCAAGAAACAAAAATCAAGAGATCAAAATCCCACCCAGTATACTGGATCTAGGGTTATCTTTGGAATAAAGTACATCTAGTGGGTCCATTTCCAGTGTCTCCATTACGGTAGCTACATCAAGTGTATATATTCCCATTACTTCAATGGTAATTATTACCCTTGTAGGGCCACCATTGTTGAATAACATGGCCCAACCACCAGCTCCTTGGTATGGGGTGCTTAATATTCTCTTGAAAATACCCGAGTATGTCCATGAAATACCTAGGAATATTGAGAAGTTGATACCCAATTTTAAGTATGATGGTCCTATCATAGGGAAATATCATATCTATAATTACAAATACCATCTGATTAGACTAGGAGTAAATCATGAAGACATCGCTTGTAGGCTTTTCCCCATGAGTTTTGATCGGATGGCTCTTGATTGGTATATGAATCTCCTCGTAGGCTCCATCACTTCTTGGGATCAATTAGAGGGATCCTTCATTAATTAGTTTAGGTTACTTTTAGATCCTACCATCATGTATAATAAATTTGTGACTTGTAAAAGATTACCCAATGAGTTGATTAGGACATTCAATTCTAGGTTCCAGAAGCTATACACGAGTGTAACTCTTTATTTCATGTTTGAAACCATCGTGGCCCTTCAATTATATTTTAGAGCTCTAAATCCCATGATAGCCATATTTTCTAGGAGAAATCCTAAGGTTAAAACCCTTGCTCTAGCTTACACGGAGACCATGACTATTGAGAAAAAAATGACATCGTAAGGTATGGGGATACCCCAATTGCCCATGGTAGGATAGTTTGGTCTGTACAATTAGTTTTCCATGATGAACTAGATTATGAAACAACAAGCACCAACAATGAATGCCCTACCATACCATAAATAATTCCCATTCATGCTCATGTATCCATCCTTTCCCACCTATCCTAATGCAACCATTCCACCCACCACACCTATACTACCAAATAATATTATAACTATACCAGGATTTGATGTGACCAACACTCAAACCATGATAGCTTATCCTATGGTCGCACCTCTTCAAAGCATGAATCCTTGGTGGAACCAAAATGCTCAGAATCAAACCATCATGTCTATTCAAGAGGTTGCCAATGCATGAAATACATTTGGATCTGGCACCTCAGTGCTCAAACCACAAGGATATAATTCTAATGTTGAATAATTCAAGAAAAACTATCAAAATGGGCAATGACATGGTCCACGTGGGAAAACAACTATCCTAGATATTTATGTCTAATCGAAATTCTAACCATAGGAGGATGGGGCCATGGAACACTCAGCCCAAAAATGGGCGTGTACCTAACCCTATAGCCAATCAGGCTAATGCATATGAATATTTTGGTGAATTAGATCCCCAAAGTGAGGGAGCATCTCATTTTTGCCAAGGGAAGGAAGATGCTTTGGTAATAGAAATTGTTCATTATCAATAAAGTGAGGAAGGAGAAGAGAATGCTAAAATCTTAGGAGAAGATGATGATGAAACCATAGAAGAGGAAGTACAAGCTAGATACAGTTTGGAAAAGGGAATCATGGTTATTACACAAGGAGTTCTAAGAATCCCAAAACCTCCTCCACTCTACCAAATAATCCCTTTCTTCCTCCTTATACCAAATTTGATAACAATCCACCTCCTCCACCGGCTGTTGAATTGTCCAAACCTATGCACAAGATGCAAAATATCAAAAAATATACTTATAACATAGTAGAGGACTTAAAAAGGACTAAGGCCAATATCTCAATTTTCAAGGTTGCTAAACTGCTAGGTCAAGAGGAAAATTTGGTGAAAGCTTTGTTTCCACCTAGTCAAATCCATGAGGTCAAAGGCGCTGAGTCACAATTAGTATTATGGAAGGAAAAGCAAGAAGTGCCTCATTTTCTCATAACCATCAGAATTGCATGTAAAAACTTGCATAATTGTTTGATAGACTTGGGTGCCTCGGGTAACATCATGCCCCTTGATATTTTCCAAAAGTTAGGATTCAAGCCAATCCCTTCAAAAAATAAAGTCATATAATTGGACAGATCTGTTGTATATGTGATCAAAATTTTGAATGATGTCTTGGTTCAAATCAACTTAGAGCCTAGAATTCAATATCATGTGGATATACTTGTGGTCAATATTAACGCCAAATATGGCATGGTGTTGGGAAGATATTGGAGTAAGAACCTGAATGGATACATTGTTACAGATTCTTCCCACATGTGGTTACCTTGGAGGGGAATAGCAAACCAAATATGGGTGGATAGTGAGCTAATGCTTAAAGAGATGATTATAGAGTACAATAGGACCAACGAAATCCAATTTGCTAAAACTGATCTAGGGGTCTATAACTTTAACATAGAAGAAGTTATTGAAGAACGTCAAAAGGAAATACTTTCTTTTGGTACTTCTAAAGAGGATAGTTTGGTTTGTATTCTCATATTTTATGAATCCAAATCGAAACAAGGTGCTAGAGCTGGTATCAAACTTACATGTCCTGGTAGCAAGCCTATGTTGGTTTCCTATAGATTATAGTTTCTAGCAACCAATAATGTGGCAGAGTATGAAGCACTTATTTTTGGACTACAATTGGCATTGAGGAAGAAGGTTCAGTGTCTCAAATTTTTGAGAGACTCTGAGTTAGTGGTTAAATAGTTAAATGGCAATATGCATATCAGGATAAAATATTGAGCCTTTACAGGACTAGAGTTAGGGATCTGATAGATGAGTTTGATCCTTTCAACATTTTCCTTATCTCCAGGAAACACAATCGAATGACAGATTATTTATCGATTGCAGGAAGTATGCTCAAGCTATTTGACCATAAAAAATGCAAAAAAAAATTGATTGAACTAGTGCCTTGTCTTCCAATACTAGACAATGTTACCAATTTGCAAGTATTCGATAGTGACAGATATATTTTCAATTTTGTCACTAACTCTGGTATTTTCAAAAATCATGTGATAGATGAAGATAAGAGAGGGTAGGAAGAAATAGACCTAGATGGTGAAACATCCCAAATGATGAATGAGATGCCAAAAGATATTGTTTCACTAGAAAATATATTTGATATTGGATATCAAACAAAATTATGCAAAAAGGTACTACCCCGTAAAGAAGCATGGGATCTAATCAACTTAGGGAGTGTAGAAAATACACAGGAGGTGTTCATTGCTAAGGCATGTGCAATTCAATAAAATTATTCTATCACTCATGCACTAAGAGAATATATGGATTGTATGGCATGGAGTTACAAGGATTTGAAAATGTATGATCAGAATGTGATAATGCACATGATTCCATTAAAACCGAAGTCCAAGCATTTAAGACAGAGACAAATACCTGTTAACCCATTATTAGAGCCCCTAATAGAGAAATATGTGAAGATATTTCTAGAGGTGAATATCATATTTTCTAATAGGTATTCCACATGGGTTTCCAATCTAGTCCCGGTGAGAAATAAGAATGGAGAGATAAGATTGTGTATTGATTTTAGAAATTTGAATAAAGCTTCCCAAAAGGACAATTACCCATTTCCATCCATATATGAGATACTTCAAATGGTTAATGGATTGGAAATGATGTCATTCCTAGATGGTTATTCGGGATACAATCAAATCCTTATCCACCCAAATGACAGAATGAAAATAGCTTTCACAACTAAATGGGGAATATTTTCCTATAGAAGAATACCCTTCGAATTATTGAATGCAGGTGCAACTTTCGAGTGTGCCATGGATTATGCATTCAAAGGGATCATTGGTAAGTGTATCATTATTTACGTGGATGAAATTCTCAAATTTTCTAAGAAAATGGAAAATCATGTTAGGGATTTGAGGAAAGTTCTCCAAAGATGTAGGGAACATGGGATCTCCCTTAATCCAAGAAAATGCATCTTTGGGGTAACATAAGGTAAGATATTGGGTCACATTATTTATAAGGAAGGGATTTCTATTGATAAAAAAAGAATAGCTATTATACAAGCCATCCCTCCACCCAATAGCAGGAAAGAGTTAAGATCTTTCTTCAAAAAAATCAACTTCGTAAGAAATTTTATTTCAGGATTTGCAGATATTTCTAAACCTTTTAATGACATGCTAAAAAAGGATGCTCAGATTAAATGGGCAAATGAAAATAGGTATGTTTTCAAGAGCATAAAATATGCTATATCTAGGGACCATATTCTAGTTAGTCCAAATTATTCAAAGCCCTTTTATGTCCACACATTTGCTTCATATCATTCCTTTGTGAGTTTCCTAACTCAAAAAAGTCAAGGTAACATTGAAAACCCTATCACCTTTTTGAGTTCTCCTTTAAAATATGCACAATTGAGATATTCAGCCCTAGATAAACAAATGTATGCATTGTTAAAAATCATAAAAAAGTGCATAGTAGGGTTTTTGTTGTAGTCCTTGACCCTGCTGTTAAGGCCATGTTTTTGCAAAATGAGCTAGGTGAAAGGTGAGGAAAATGGATTTTGACTCTCCAAGAATTTGAATTGGAAATCCAGCCTATGAAAATAGTTCATGGATAAGGATTGGTCAAGTTAGTAGTAGAAATTGATCCATTAATATCATGCCAACATTACAATATGGAAGACATAACTAAAGATGATTGGTATGTTTATATCTTATATGTCTTGTTGAATGGTAAGTACACATTACATCTCACTTCTACTCAACATAGAGCTTTACATTTGAAATATGCAAATTTTCTAATTAAGTCTAGTATTTTGTACATGAGGAACCATTAAGGGATTTACCTTCATTGTGTTAACCAAGAAGAGGTGATCCAAGTACTTAAGGACTTCCATGGTAAGTTTGGAAGTGGACATGGGTCAGCCAATGAAACAACACACCAAATTATTAGGGTAGGATACTATTGGCCCCATATGTTCAAGGATGCACATGCTCATGTGTGATCCTACCATACATGTCAAGTGGCATCCAATAGAGAAAGAAATGCATAAATGCCATTATAGTCTGTGGTGGAGGCAAGACCTTTTGCACAATGGGGACTAGATTTTGTTGTGGTTAGCAATCCTAATTCATCCTATTCTCATAAATATATCCTTATGGCCATAGATTACTCCACTAGGGGGACTGAAGCAATCTCCACAAAGCATGCTACCATTGATGTTGTTATTAAATTTTTAGAGGATTGCATTGTGAATTCCTAACGCAATAGTAAGTGATAATGGTTCTACATTTTCTTCCATGCAATTTGCAAATTGAGCATATGATAACAAGGTAATTTTGAAATTCTCTTCAAATTATTACCCACATGGTAACGGTTTGGTAGAATCCTCTAATAAAAATTTTCTGTGTGATCAAAAAGTTGCTCGAAAATAACCCTAGGGATTGTCTATGGGTAGGATCCTATATTTCCCACTAATTTAAGATTGCAAACCCTTCATTTTATGAAGGAATATCTTGGAACAAATAATCAAGTTGAAACTAGATTAACCCATTTAATGCATCTTGATGAGAAGAGAGAGGAAGCCATGCTTCACTTTAGTAAGCATCAAGATGTAGTAAAGAGATGGTTTGATAAGAGATACACGATTAAAACATTCAATATTTTGGATCTAGTTTTGTTGTGGGATAAAGGAAATGAAAAGAAAGAGGATCATGATAAATTTGATTGTTTGTGGTCGGGTCCATATCAAGTTTCTGAAATATTAGGTAAAAACAACCTTAGATTAAAAACCTTGTATGGAAAAGAGTTGTATGTGCCTGCTAATGGGCTGCATCTAAAGCACTATTTCAACCCCTAAAAAGTGTGTGAGATTGTGTACTATATGTATATAATTTTGATATTTTAGTTTCGGGTGTTGGTTTTGGTTGTTTGTGTTTTGTTTGCTTTTGTTTTGTGTGTTGTTTTGTTGCTAGTTTATTTTATATTATATTTTGGTCTATTTGTCTCTTTTGTGTGTTGCGTTATTTCATTTTTTGGGGTAATGTTTTATGGTCACTAACTTATGGTATCTGGCTTGTTTTTGTGTTTCTTTGTTTAATAGGTTGGAGTATTTATTCTGAAAATAGGTGATCCCGAGAAAATGGGGATGATCTATTTGGTGATCACGCTTAGTTTTTGGGACTAATATGGTAGAGTGGAACAATGAAATATATCGCTAGAGCTCCACATATAACTCACATGCATTAAAGGGTATTTCTATATTACGAAGTATGAAGTTATCTTGATTTGCAACCCTAGGTGAAAATCCAACACACTCCACTTTTAGGCTTTCTAACCCAAGTGATGCATGAAGCTTTGCAAAGTTTTTATTTAAAAAAAAATGAGCATTGAAAAGCTTGATCAAATCAGTCACAAGATTTAGATAAACTCTACTAGGGCTATGAACGCATGATCAACATTAGGGCTCTATCTATACATAGATTGGGTAAAAAGAAAGGCTTTGCAAAGTATTATGTGAATACAAGGTTGAGTTAGCTAAACCCTACTAGGGTTATAGATGCTTGACTGGCAGTGGGGCTCTTTTTGTAAAAGTTTTTGTTTTATGAGCTGCACTTCATAGCCTAATGCAAAAAGGGATGATAGAATGTAGAGGATTTTCAAATATGCAAGAATGAATCACTTTTTCACACACTGAGCAAAGGCAAATGGATTAATTATTTTTATTCGAAGCTGTTTACCCCACCTTCTCAAGAAATTACTAAATATTTTACATTTAGTAATAGAGTATGAATACAATGTATACTCTATCATGATAAGGCTCCAAAATGAAAATATCCTGGCAGCACTACACTATTCATAAGCATGAGAGACAATGTGTGATTGATGGGAAAGCCTGAAGGTTTTTCTAGAGCGTGAAGGATACATCCAAATGATGAAGAAAATGAAGGTATATGCGTACATGGTCTAAGATATTGATGAAATAGAAGGTGATTCTATCATAGGTAGGTTGGGCATTGAGGGCATAGAGGTGGATTTCAGAGATGGTGCATATCTACTAAATAGTGTAGGCAATCAACAACTCAACCTCGAACGACTTTTCCAATTGGATGACACGACAAATGCAAATAGGGAGAAACACAGTGGATGAAAAAATTTAGTTGAACACTAATGAGAGTATGGAAGTGAGTTTTTGAGCAGTATGTGAAAGTCGACTAATTAAATTTCATGGAATTCACCCATGTAGGAAATGATATCCTAAATCACTTCAATTAGCCAATGAGTGTAATAGAGATAGCTACATATGGGGACCAAGTGGAGTCTAATTACATATGGTAGTATAGGGAAGTCGTATTTGGATAAGACATGTAAATGAGTCATTCATGAAGATGTCTTCACGAAATGAACGTTTGACCTCCATCGATGTACAACAGTGATAGAGCGTGTGGATATGGTGATAACAAATGTAGGAAACCATGGTAGCATGCATCGATTATCTCTTGCAACATGAGTAAAATAACATGAATAGTGGAAGGTGCTTCATGTCTAGGTAGGCACACACAGAAAAATTTAACATGCTAGTTAGGATGTCACACGATCAGACCTTTATGTAAAATATGAATGCTCAAAATTGGGTAGTTAAGTCTAACGAGCTGAAGTGGCACACCTAGATGATGACTGATCATAACGGGAAGAGGCTAAGATTTTATCTCTATTGACAGAGATAATCATTGTGAGAGAGAGTTCATCAGAAGAATCCCCACTAGGCTGGCAAAAAATAGAAAATTACTATGTATAAGTAATATTACAATTGTATGCGAGACAAATTTGACTTACAAGGCCCCTATTAGTAAACCCTAAATAGTGAGTATTCTTCATGTTCAAATAGCCATCGAAGAGTGTGTAGATGTTTTTTTATTGAGAAAAGAATGTTATGATTCCTATTCATTTGCTGAGTGGGAGAGGGACTCATTCGATGGTGAAGGCGCTAGATGGCGATAATGTTGGAGGAAGAATGTATACACAATTAGGATAAAGGGTTAATTTTTATTGTTCATTATATTATGCCCTATGTTTTACCTTAGCCTTATGCTCTGTATGTTTAAATATTTTTAAAAGGCTAAGCTTTGATTTTATAGTGTTATGCCCTAGGTCTTCACCGTAGCCTTATGGCTATGTTAGTAAAGAATTATAAAGGGCTAGGCTCCTTATTTATTGTTATTCCCTAAGTTTTACCATAGCATTATGGATATTATTATTAAAAATATATGAAGGACATAAATAAAGGGAGTTATAAGGAGGTGAATTTTGTTGTTAGAGGAATAATAAATAAATAAATAAATTTATATATATATATATATATATATATATATATATAATAATAAAAATGTATTATTGTTTCCTTTGCTTTCACGGTTATTATTTAAAGTATCCCATTTGCTTTATGATTATTATTTAAGGTTATATAGCATCATGGGGAGTTATAAGGAAAAGGGGAATATTTTAAGATTAAGAGGAGATGAAGAAACAAATTGGGAGAATGAAGGCCAAGGGTCAAAGTTTTTTGATTTGATCCTATGAAATTTTTGTAAAAAGGGGTTGGAATTTTTTTTAATAAAAGACATTTTTGAATAATTTAATGCATACAATTTGGCAAGCATACATTTTGTGAGAAAAATCAGAGGAGACTATTTTTTGAGGGTTATTGTTTTAATTGTTTATCCTTTTACTGCATCTTTTTAATTTGTATCTATGTATTTAATGCCTTTAGGGGGTTATACTAGGTGAAGATTAATATTGATGCAGACAATATTTAGTCCTTTGAGTCTTGCACTTGATATAATATAGTTATGTTTCATGCAGGTTTGTTTAGATCAGGTTACCTTTAGAGTTGTATCATAATCTGTGGTTTTATAGGGTATGGGAGTATGATACCAAGATTTTGTATGCATGGTTTTGTAGATTTGGTGTAAATAGATTAAATTTATTTTCTGTAATTTTTTATTGTGGTTTGCAAGAGTTATTTTCATTAATTTCTTTCGTTCTAGTCCTTGTCCAAAATTTTTGTCTAACTCCATTCTGGTCCGTATCCAAAATTTCAGTTCTTTCCATTCTAGTCATTGTCTAGAATTTTTGTATTTTATTTTTTAGCTCTTTCCATTCTGGTCCTTGTCTAGAATTTTTGTAATTTAATGTTTAGTTCATTTACATTTTGGTCCATTTTCCAGAATTTATTGCACAGTTATTTCATTTATTCACATTCTGTTCCTTATCCAAATTTTTTGCACCTCCAAATTGTACAAGGCATTTCAATTTTTTTCAAATATAAATTCAAGATAAAAATTAATTTAGGAGGGAGGGTGCTAATGCTTATTTTACATTAATGGTAGATGATGCAAATTAATGCTAACTTATTAATTGACTAACATGTTCAAAGTCTAACTTAACATTTAGTAGAACACTCATAATGAAGATAAAATGAATCTACTAGCTCCAAAATGAATCTCACATTAAAGGCATGAAGTTTAAAATGAAGTGGACTATTCCATGCATCTTTCATTTTTACACATTTAACCTAAAGATAAAATGGGATTACTAATTGGGATTCAGGGTAAGACATATTAATGCCAAGAATATTAAAAGGAATCACTTTTCACAAAATCAAAGTTCACATTCATTTTAAGGATTAAGGAAGTTAGTCACTAAGCATGTATGAATTAAACCATCAAGGCTCCTTTTTAACTATCACTTGCGCGTTATTGAGTTATTTATAGCATATATTATCTTATATGATCATTGCTTTCATACATATATGTAGAATGCTTGTATAACAAAACCTTGGAGAAATTCATGTTTATACTTGATTTCTTTCCAAGAGATAGTTTTCAATTTAATACTCTGATTGTGGTGATTATTTTGCAATAGGAAAAAATATTCACTCAACAAGACCAAAAGTATGAGAGAAACCTAGAAAGAAAAAAAATAGTATACTCAATGGATCTAGGCCTAGACATCTGTAACATCTTCATTAGAAGGAGCATCTTTAGCATGGTTCTTGAGAAGCAACTTGAGAGTCTCACTGATCTTATCCATGGTGTTGATGATGACGCTGATGACGGTAATGTAGATATTTTTGTGAGTAGGAATACAAGGATCGTCGCTACCATCATCCAAAATATGGTAAGGGGAGCTCTAACTGGTATCAACCCTAGGTTTCTTAAGCTAAGTAGACCTTCTGAACTAGGGTGAACTCTCATCAACTTTGGCTTTATGCTTTAAGGGAAATCCGGAAAAGTGTTCAAATTCAAGGGTCTAATTTGCCTTGGAACCAGGGGAATATTCATCACTATCAAACTTGGGAAGGGAACGAGACAGGATGTGAGTGGGCAACTTCGAAGGAGGATTAGAATGAAGCAATGAATCATGAATGGTATATGGAAGGGTGGCTTCAACATGGTGGTAAATGATAGCGAAGATACCTTGGTGAGTAGGAGGGGTTTGGGATTTCCTTTTCCTAGCATTATGGATTGAATATCTAATAGAGTGATAAAGGAAATTGAGAATATTAATAGGATTAAAACCCCTAAGATGATTAACTAAAGCAACATGAAAATTGTACAAAGGCTTAGCAGGATCATCAAAAGTAAGATACTAAATAATTGGGACAATTACCATGGGCCAAGGAGTAGGTAGTGACTCACGTTCAACAACAACACCCTTCCACTTGAAATTTTTTAAATGATTCGGAAATCCCTTGATCTAAGGATCCTAGTTATGGTGATCTCTCCATATCACCCATCCTTTCACTAGTAATTATATCACCTCGACCATCATATTAATAGTAAATTTGAAATAGAGGTTGCACACAACAACAAGATCATTATTCCATGTTTTTATAAAGTCCTCAATGACATCTTGTTCGACCCCTTTGAACTTGCTAAGAAAAGGGATGAGACCATGAGCTTCTAGAAAGGTCTGAGACAGGGGATTGAGCTGAAGGCTAGATGGATCAAGTAGGGCCATGTTGGTAAGAACAAGGATAAATAAGGATCACAAAAACTAGATACAATGCTCCTTACTGCCTAGGGCACATAAATATGGACAAGACCAAACAACAATGGATTGAATCAGGCCAAGGTTGTAAATATAGAAACTTTTGGCACAAGATACGTCCTTTTTGGAAGTTGTGATGGTGTGATTGGTAGACCACTTGGTAATTCTCCATAGGAAATAGACACTGGAAAAACCAGACATGGCACATGAAATACTATGCAAAGGATAGGGTTGGGATAGGATTGTGTGTGCCAATTGACTGAATATATGTTTCCTAGAAATAAAAATATGTAAAATTAAGTAGCTCAAAAATTAATGCATATTGACATTGTTTGATGACATCCAATTACATAGCCCTGACATATTTAGGGACTTGACATACTTGGGGGAGACCACCATGAGGCAAACCCATTGATATGTCCTGCCTTGGAAGATTATACACTTCAAAAAAGTGAAATGGTAGAACAAAATTGTAGACACTAAAATATGGTCAATCTTATTAGGCAATCACAAGCATTGGTTAATTCACACCATATGGCCCCATTGGGCAACCCTCAGAGTTTTACTAGTGGTCCTAGCCACTCTTGGGAATGTCTACCCCACTTTTAGAAGCTTTTGGGCCATATAGTCATGATCGTGCCACCCTGGGATGGTCATAGTTTATGACCACCCTACCTTGGTATGGACACAACCTAGCCATCCTAGGGTGGTATGGCCATAACCTAGATATCCTAGGGTGGGATGACCATAGGGTTTGACTCCCAAAAAGTCAAATCTGGAAAAATAGTGCCCAAAAATTATCATTTGCCCTGCCTATTTGAACATGCAAGTTAGAGAACGCAACATACTTATGACATGCTACATGTAAGAGGCCAAATAGGGATATTCTCTTCTCCCTCCAATGCATGCCATCCTGTTGGCCAAATGGTGCCTCTTGCCCTACATGCTCTCACATGATTTTTTTTCCAAAGGCCTCCATTGGCTATAAAATGGATTAGTTTTCCACACAAGATATATAGAGGAGTTTTGAGACATAGAAAATGAGTGCTACAAAGATTTCTCCTCACTATTTTGTGCCCCTTTCCCTCAAAATATTTGCCTGACAAAGGAGGTTTGTGAATGAAATAGGAGGGGTGATTTTATTCCAAAACCAAACCATATGAGTGTTTTTTACCACAAAATTTGATGATAAAAATATTTAGGAGGTCCCTAACAAATTCACATAGGAATTAATGATAAAATAAGTGTAGAATTGGTGGCCATCCCACCCCAGGATGGTCCCTAATTTGTGACAGTCCCAACCGTCCCACTGCAGGACGGTGGCTTATAAGTGCATGATTTCTCTTCTATTATTTTTTATTTCTATTTTATATTATAATATGATGGTACTTTCAAATTTTCATGCATTTTGGAGTTATATTGAGTGATATATCACATTTTTAGTGTTTTATAGGGTCTTATGTAGGTCTACGGAGGTCATCTAGAGAAACACCTAAAAATGTTATTTATTTTGAAAATATGACCATATGGGTTCTCTTAAAATCATGTTTTATACATAATTTCCAAGTTTAATTTTATTTTTATGTGTTTTGGTTTGGAAATTGCTTGCTTTGGGTTTTGCAGGTTGAAGATAGGCATTGTGTATGCGATACACAATTGGACACAATTTCAGTTATGTTTTCATTGATATCTTCCCAAAACCATCCTTTTTACATCCCTATGCAATTTCAAGTCATTTGGAGTTTATTTGGTATAATATCCATGCATATTCTCATTACTAGTATTTTGATGCCTGTGGGGATTGCATGTTTTTCATCATACACACTTGCTATTTGAAATTTCTGGTTTCCTTGTATGAAGGTGCAGGTTTCTACAGTGCATTAGTAAGGATAAAAATACCTCAAGATCAAATATACAAGAAGCAATAGCAGTAACCCACCCACCTCGATTGTGGGTATGAGGAAAGACACTTGATGTGCACCCGAGTTACTTGAAGGATTTTGATCCTTGGGCACCCAATTTGTAACAATTGTATCATATTTGAGCCCTCAAGGGTACATATATGTAACCTTGGATTTGATCCACCAGATTAATAATAAATCAACTCTCTTTTGCTTCATTTCTTGTTATTTGGCATCTCTTCCATTTTACTTGCATGCTTCCGTTTGATGCTCTTAAGCGATAGGAGATAGATACATATATTGTTCATCATAATTAGGTGAAAATTTTTCCCAAAATTCACAAATACTAGTACTTATAGAAATATAAAGAGTCACACTAACCAGAAATGTTCCACCATTAGAATTGGAAACAGAGAAAAAAATCATGCTAAAAAATCTAGAGTCGTCACTGAAGAAGCTAACCTGCCAAAACCTGTGACCACAAAATTCAAGCCAAATATTTATTAGTAGCATATAAAAATTCTTGGAGAAATATTTCTTTATAAATGTTCATAAGTTTATGGAGTACTCCCTAATTGGCAAGAATTTCTACAGGGTTGTTGGCTTTGCAGTACACATGGTTTATTGAAATGCCATTGAAATTTTAGGAAAGCTTCTTAGCTTCCAGAATAATAGTTCTTACATTCCAAGAAGACACCCTATTTTTTTTAGAGAATTTATAATATTCAATGAATCTCCCTCAACATAAAGGTTACCTCTGTAATCCTTGAGAATATCTAGCCCTCTCCAAAGCACACGCTCTTCAACAAAGTGGTTAGTTTGGCATCCCAGGTACTCAACATAAGCCATGATAACTTGACCACTATGATCTCTGACTAGGCCACCTAAACCTACATCCCTTAGGTTTCATTTGGAGGCACCATAAAATTAAGTTTTAGCCATCCTTTTGGGAAAGGAATCCAGTGAGCACCCACTCTAGGATGGGGATCTAGAGGATTATAACTGGAGTTGCAGGGAATTTTTAAAGATAAGAACATAACAAACTCCAATCTAGAATTAGGTGGTTTGGGGCATGTGAAGAGCTGGGAGTTTTTAATAGCAAAGGAAATATATTTGTTGAAAAGAGAGATAGGATACTTAGAAGAGGAAGAAAAAACCCTACTATTTCTTTCAAGCCACAATTACCATAAGATATGATGAAGGCACACTTTCCATAAAGAATTTTGTAAAAACTTTTCTATGATAGAAAACCCATGAGACTGGGTTTAATCCAAGGGGGGTAGTATGTCATACCCCACCCTAGAAGGATATTTTTGGATGATAGACTATGTATTAATGAATGACTAATGGATGCTTAATGAAATGATTTAATTATTATTCGATTAGTTATAATGATTGAATTTGAAGAATATGGTACAACTAATATGTTGTCATTATGCAACACCAAGTACATCTATGGGTGGTAGAGGTAGAATCGACACCAAGGATGAAGTACTTGAAAAGCAAAGTGATGATTTATATGGCTCAGAGTAACATGGATGAATACTCTCATATAGGCATGCATTATTATTTTAGGGATAATCATCAGCTAACTAGACACCTAGAGTCAAAGTGGGTAGCCTAGAAACTATTGTAAATTCTCTAGCTAAGATGGGTGACTCAATTGATAAAAAAAACTCCTGCCTTGTTTGATGCATCTAATTGTTTGTATTGTTTGATTGTCTACTATTTTTATAGTAAAATTTTTTTATTTAAAGATTTTTTTTAATTTAAATAATATAAGGTTTTTATTTAAAGAAATGTTTTGATTTAAATAATAAAAGGTTTTTATTTAAAGAAATGTTTTGATTTAAATAATAAAAGGTTTTATTTATATATTTTGATTTAAATAAATAAAAATGTTTATTTAAAGAAGTATTTTGATAATTAAAAAGGTTTGCATTTAAGGAAATGTGTAGAGAAAGTATTTTTTTTTGAAAAGATATCTATGGTAGTAAACGAGTTTGTAAATATCTCATTTATATAATAAAAGAAAGAAGGTTCTTATTATATTTTATAAAAAGGAGATGGTTAAAATTTATAAAACTTAAATAAAGGAAACGTTTGTCCCTTACTTCCCTTTAGAAATATAATAATATTTATATTAAAAAATAAGGTCTATTATCATCAATCGCCAGGGTCAGATAAGGATGCTTTCAATTTTGTTGATGGTATTCAATTCGAAAAGACCTTGGGTGATAGGTAGATGAAAAAATTTTGACGAAGAAGAAGGAAGAATGCATGAAAATGGGCTGTGACTCTTTGGGGAAAAAATGTATCCAGACAAACACCTAGAGAGAAAATACAAAGATCAAAATCTATAGTAGAAGGATATGGTCAGTTTAAATCTTAGACTACTAGGTTTGGTCCTAGAATCCTTTTTATTTGAGGAATACTTTTGTTAAATATATAGCCTGTAATTTATTGATGTCAATGCTTAAGTTTCCTTCTATGTCAATTAATGTTGAAGGTGCTTGCTTAAAAATATTTACTATGTCCTCAAGTTACTTGGAGGTAGTTGTTGTTTACTTGACTTAGGATGGATTTACCTTAGCCTTTCACTTTGATTTTTAGATATACGTGGGTGATCCGAACAACAATAGCTATTCATGCTACCTCCTTGTTAGACCAGTATGCTTGTTTCTAGAAATATTTTGTAGTTGTTGTGCATCTATTGCTAGCTTATTTGTGACTACGCATGGTGTTACTCACATGGTGTTACTCCTTTTCATAATCTAACTAAGTCCCTCCTACAACTATGTTTTTCACTATGGTAGTCATTGTAACTGAGACGAACTCCCTTTTTTACTAATGAATCCTAGAGATACTTCTATGGGTGCTTTGTGTTATTTGAATGCCTATAGTTGCAGTTGAATTGTTGTATCACTACTTTTTAGATAATTTGGAACCTCTCAAGGTCATCCTTGAGCCACCATGAGACTACCCATGTATGGAATGCATGGGTGGAAGGTTGTTATGGCCTTTCATGAAAATTGTCTCACATGGGGCCTGCTTGGGCTGGAAGGGGGTTTATGGTATGCCAAACCTTGATATCCCTTCGACCATGATTGGTGGTCATGGTCGGGGTATCTAGAGGTTGTCATGATGTGGGATCTAATTTTTGTGGTGGCATATATTTATTGATCCATGCTTGTGGTTGGTCTATGGTTGTGTCATCATCGAGTTGCAGGTGACTGAGTTTTGAACCCTAGTTTGGCAGTCATGTTTAACTGTTGGACCTATTTTTATTCACTGAAGGTTGATATTTTTCCTAAAGTAGTATATATCCTTGAATCAATCAAAATTATTGGTTTAAAAAGGGTATTTTTATAGAAAGAATGTGAAATTAAGTAGTTTATGAAAAGAATATTAAATTAATTGGTTTATGAAAGAATGTTAGATTAATTAGTAAATGAAAATAATGAAAAAAATGGGCTATGAAAGAATGTTAAATTAATTGGTTTATGAAAAGAATGTTAAAATAATTGGTTTATGAAATAATGTTAAATAAATTAGTTTATGAAAATAATGTTAAATTAATTGGTTTATAAAAGAATGTTAATTTATGAAAGAATGTTATACTAATTGATTTATGAAAGAATGTTAAATTAATTAGTTTATGATTTGTGATATTATGTTTCTACTGCCTTGGTTTTCTGATATATCCTAACCCTGGGGGTTAGTTTGACAACATACTGGGGTGTGACCTTTTCCACCTATTTTTTGATGTAAAAAGGCCTATTTATTCTTTAATGAAATTTCTCTACCCTTTTTCATTAAAAAAAATAATGTTAAATTAATTCGTTTATGAAAGAATGTTGAATTAATTAGTTTATGAAAAGAATGTTAAATTAATTGGTTTATGAAAGAATGATAAATTAATTAGTTTATGAAAAGAATGTTAAATTAATTGGTTTATGAAAGGATGTTAAATAATTAGTTTATAAAAGAATTTTAAATCAATTAGATTAAGAAAGAATGATAAATAAATTTGTTTATGAAGAGGATGTTTAAAATTAATATAGTTGATGAAGCAATAATTTAAATTAATTAGTTTATTAAAAAGGGATATTTAAAAACTAATCAGTAGATGAAAATAGATGTTAAGTATTTAATCATTTAGGATTTATGGGCCCTAATTGGTTAAAGAAATAAATGTTAGGTAAGTAATTAATTAAGGTTTGTGGGGCCTTAGTTAAATTATGTAATAAGTAATTTTAACTGGGAGGACTCTTTGTTCAAACATAAACCTTGATTGATTAAAGGATAATATGATGGAATGAAGGATAACTTTTTTTATTGATGAATGTATGATATTTAAAGTTGTTTGGTGATTGTATACTTGTAATTTGGTATTTTAGATGCACTAGATTAATGATCATCTAGTAGATGCATGATTTATAGTTCCATGGATTGTCCCAATTCCTTACTACTATCAATTGAGATATGGGCAAATCAAAGGACCAAGGAAGCATCAAAGACTACAAATAGATATTTACTCATGTTATGGAGGAAACATTATTAGAGCAACCTTTTTTTAGATAAAATTTGTAATGTCTGATTCTTTAAAGTATGGATTCTTTTACCATACTCAAGCTATGTAATGAACAATAACCGATGGAAATGTATCTCCTAATTATAATTTATGATTCATATTATTGATTAATGATGTTATATTTTTATATATATGCATGATTTGGATAGATTTATTTCTTTCAAACCATCTCTTTTATATTTTTTATATCCTTATTTCATGCTTGTTTAAAATTGATAGATTTAAATGCTTTCTCCTAATGATGATCTCCAAAATATCTAAGAGTGTTGTGTTAATATTGTAGGGGAACCTAGGGGATTATGGGATCCTTTAGGATCAAATAGAATAAACTTAGTTTAAGTGGCTAAACTTATGACTTGCACCATCTATCGGTTTAAAAGTGATATGACTATCTATGAAAGGATTTGGCTACCCCGTCATAATGATAATACAAGTGGTCTATTTATTGTACATGTCATATACCCACATAGGTAGACTTGTGTAGGATATAGATATGAGTGTACCCTGACTGATCGAAGGAGATAAGATAACCCTAACTGATATGTGGTTAATAGCTATCACAATATGCATAGTATACCTACATAGAATGGTGTGTGCATGGTATGGAGAATAGAGGTTTTTTGTAGAGGAAATGATAGATAAATGAAACTTAGAGTTAGATTAGATATCTTGTGTTAGTGTTTAAGTGTTGCTTCTGTTAGTGTTTAGCATATTATGTGCTAGTATTTAGTATTATTTATGCTTTTTTAAAAATAATAATAATAATAATAATAGCAACCCCTTCTATTTTAGATTATTACATCGTTCTTAGTGAACTCATCCTTTCATGTCCTCTCAAGTTTGGTAGAAATGTCTTGTTCTTTTTTCTTGTCAAAGTTTGACTTCGATCTTGGTCTCCTTCTCAAGAATCTAAGTGTCTTAAGGTATTCAATATTATTCTTCAGAATTTGGCACTCCTTGCTAAATTCTTCTTCTTTTGGGCTGCTTATTGGATGGCGATAATTATCCCAAACATTTTACTATGAAGAGCTTCTCCTTGGTAGTGAATTTCTCCAATGATTTATTCTAGGAACTCCTTCAATGATGCTTCAATAAGCTTTGCAACAAGGCTCTCCAAGCCTTCTCCTTATTTCTCATTGAGACCTCTCTAAGGTCTTCAATCTTACAACTTCTTTGTACTTCTCAATGAGACCTTTCCTTCAACCTTCTATTGTAGAAGTGTTGGCAATGTGATCTCTCTTATGTATCTCTAAATTTTCTACTTTTGAAATTAGGTATAGGACCTTGCTAGTCCTTCTTCAATAGTCTAAGATTGGATTTTATTCAATGAGACATTCTATGGGTCTTCTTCAGCTTATTGTAGAAGAAGTATTCAATTTGTAGTAAGGCTACTCTAACCTTTTTCTTAACTTCTACAATATGCAGGTATTAAATCTTCTAGGACTCTTCTATGGATTTTCTTCCTCAAATTTGGAACAAGGCTTCTATAAAATTTCCTTCTATATCAAGGCTTCTAGGGCCTTCACTTCTACAACTTCCAGGTCTGGAATAGGGCTTCCTTCATATTCCTAAAATATCCTCTTTGCTTCAGGTTCTAGATTAATTATAAGAAGATATTATTTCTAACTCTCTTTTAGGAAGCTTCCCAACTTTATTGAATCTCCTTTTCTTACGACAAAATATTAGGATAAAAATTATAAATATAGAAATGATAAATCTTCACTAGTTGATTTGTCAATCTAGTGGAATACATGTTGAGTCCTAGTCTTCACAAGTTTTCTATAACTCTTGGAAAGACTCTATCCAAATGCAATCTCAAAAATTTTGGAATTGATATTTGCTTCTCCTCTCCATCTCTCTTGTGATGGAATTTGCATGCAATGATGCATGATGGTAGATCCAATTTGCAAATATGCAACAAAGTTCAGGCTAATAGCAATAGTGATTCCTTATGGCTCTCCCTAATCCTATCGACCTATTGTAGCTCTTATACTATTGTTAGCTTTTGATAATGTGAACTATGGGAGAATGCAATCACAGGATGCAAGATATGCAAAAATGTAAGATAATGGAAATCTACAATAATATTGAAATATACTATTAATGGAAAGTGACAAAAATGTTACAATGCAATATGGAGGAATGGACACTCCATTATTGAAGCTAAATAACTACATTGTACTCCATCACCAATCTATATGGTGATATACACACTATACCTACTACTACCTACAAATATATATAATCACTCACTATGAGGCCCTTTATATAGTAACATGGATTACTTGGCCAACACTCTACCTAGTTTTACAAGGGGACACCTTGCACATTGGCACTTGTGCATTTATTACATTACTTGAAGTAATTATCTAACTACCCGCTAAGGTAATTTTCTACTCTAGTTATGTATCAAAGGTGGTACATTTACATGACCTAAATGATGTAATATACTCTAACAACCATCACAAGTGTACTTGGTATTGTAAAAACATTTACAAGCAATATTTTTCTTCACTTCAGAGAAGACGAATAAGCTCCCATGTTGCTTGTAAAACATAACATTCTCCCACTTCATACAATACTTGGGCTAATAATAGGTGAAATGGGTATCTATAATCATGAAATATAGATATTAAGTCCAAAAGGAGCCCTTATAATAGTGCTACTAAGAAATAATGATTTAAACATCCTTAAGAAGATTCTTGATACACTTGGACATTTTTCAATTTGTATAAGACTATGGCACATATTGTATAGAAATATCATTTTAATGCTATATTAGATTATCAAATCCAATATCTCTAGACACCTCAAAATCTAACATTGTTGTATATGGGATGATCAAGTTAATTTGTTGTGGGTCCCAAAACTATAAGTGCTAGGAGAATAACTAGAATCATACCAATGATAATATTAGTTGGGGTAATACAAACTATTAGAGGAATTTGATATGAAAATCATCATCCAAAAGGTCTAAAAATGATGGAGGAGAAGTAGACCAAAATACATCATCAAAGATCAAATCTTTATTTATGAGATGATACAAATGATAAGTCTTGGAAGAGTTAGATTTCCCTTAAAGGGTGCAATAATAGCTCTTGGTATCCATTTTTTCCATGTACCTTAGAAATATGGTCCCATTAGGCTTGATGGTCTAAACATTCTTCAAAGAAAAATCTTCTTGTATATTTATTGTTTTCATATGGTATATATAAATACATAAATCCATTATCAAGAATGTTTAAGTAATGGAATGTGTAATGAACGTAACCAAATAACATGATAATTTTTTCTACCATCCCCCTTTAATACATTATTTTGTATATAAAGAGAACTCTGGAACAGTTGAAAGTTGACATGTGCAAGTACCTTTGTGAAAATATCTACAAGTTGTTCTCTAGTGTGAATGTACTAGAGCTAAATTTGGTGATTATAAAATTATTCTCAAATGAAATGATACTAAGCTTCAGTGTGCCTTGTTATTTCACTAAATATTAGATTTTTGATCAATTTTATAACACCTTGATTGTCATAATTCAATAATATTGGATGAGTTTTCTGCACACCAATATATGATAGTATTCTTTATAACCATATTGTTTCATATGGAACACCTTGTGAAATGTGATATTATTTATAAATATTTACATTTACAACACATCTGAAACACACAAAATAGTTTAGGGATTCACATCTAAAACTTAAAAGAGATAATCATCTGTCTTATTGAGTGTTTCCTTTCTTGTGTGTTGTTTCATTAAGAATTTGTAAAGGAGATAATCATCTAGGGTTTGGTAGAGAGTTACAATGGTGTGCACCCGCAGCCAAGCCCAATCACGGGTGGAAGCTATGGAGAGTGGACTAGGAGACATGAGTCATCTCCGCTATAGCCCCAAGGACTTGGTCATACCTCCTTGGTGAGCCTCTACTCACCCTAGTCCCAGAATAGTGGGACGTGAACCACACCTACAAGGGAGCCCTATGCGGGACACCCCTATGGGTGATGGACCTTACCTGGGAGAGTGTTCCTGATATTTAGACACATCACATGCCTTCTTTGGTGAAAGGCAACAGTGCACTGAGGCGCTAGTAGATAGAGTGGTGCCATGCATCCATGTACCTATTAGGTCTGACATGCCTATTCATAGGCCAGAGCATGACTTCACACATTGGGTAGAGTAGGTTGATCCAACCTTACCTCTACATCACCCTGATAGGGTCCAATAGCTTAGGCAGCCTGATGGGTATGATACTCATCGCTCGGGGTGAGCTAACTCTACCCTTCCCTTCCTCATCCATGAAGGAAGGCATGAGGAAATCCCTGATTATCCTCAAGAGTAGTATACCATGCATGCACGATGTGCCTCTGCCCACTGAGTACAATGAGCACATGCTCAGGCCCGAACCTCAAGTCAATGTGATGGCCCTCGATCGAGGGAAGTGCATGATAGATATCATAGATTATCTTGAATGAGGTCAGCCTCAAGGTGAGACTCCTAGGCCTCCTAGGCCTCGCATAGTGGAATAGATCAATCAAGTGATTGCAAGATATATGAAATGCCAAGCTTAGTTCAAGCAGCTTCAATGGGACAAAGAGCAACTAGACCGCTTGCATCAACTTGAGAAAGAAAGAATCGAATGGTAGACCAATGAGCTATTCCAGAAAACTTTACGAGAGAGGGTTCCTACCCCTAAGACACATAGGCAGGAAGTCCACCCGAGGCAACCCATGCTCATTCGAGATAGGTCTCCTAGGCCTTATCCAATGTTACCTCCATGACCTCCTAGGCCAGATCGGGACTTGCCTCCTAGGCCAAACATAGGATGCCCACAATGGGTAGATACCCCTCTTTATAGACCAGCTTGAGAGATGCCCTATGGGGCTTACACTGAGCATGAGCCAAAGGTAGAGTATTTGGAAATGCCTTACCAAGGTAGGGGGTGACATGCCACCACCCCACAATAGGTTGGAGGATCCTCGACCTCCACCATAGGATAGGAGTAAGGATGAGGAGATTAAATCCTCAGATGCATATCGAGCATTGCTAGAGCACCTAGAGTTAGTAGAGAACAAGACCTCTAGGTCTGGATCTCAAAATCCCACTTTGCACTAGTTACGTAGTCAGCCCCTTCATCCTTCGGTTCCTGCCCCTCCCTATCTAGAGCAATTTAAGCTGCCTCAGTTGGCTACCTTTAAGGGAGAGGAAGATGCATAGGAACATGTCACCAAATTCCTGAGTCAATGCTTTGGCATTCAGGATAATGATGCTTTGCTTTTGTGGACATTCGTGACTACCCTCTCTAGCCCTACCATGGAGTGGTTTACCCAACTCCTGAAGCATAGCATCCATAATTTGGATCAACTTGTAGATGCATTCCTAGAATGCTTCACCTTCAACACCAAGAGGAAGGTGACGCTGGCTGACCTAGCTAGGTTGAAACAATATGACGATGAGTCAATAGAAAATTATGGCAATAGGTGGTGAGCCTTGCTCGCCAAGCTACCTTATCTACTCCCCATGTCGGAGTTGACTCAGATGTTTTCCAAGAGCTACCTAAAGCCGATCTCCTTGTTGTTGTAGCTGCAACAATATTCGACTCTTGAAGATGCCCTAGCATAGGCTAGGACCATTGAAGACATCAAGATTCAAGAGGGAGAGATTGTGAAGCCTTGCAAGGAGTGGAACAAGAATTCTAAGAATACCCTAGCATAGCCTAAGCCAACAATAGTGAATCAGGTTGCCATTAGTGTCCCAGGGCCAGCGCAAGCAGCGTCACCTCAAAAGCCTAATTATCAAGCCACACCTAGGAACTATGCCAAGGACAACCAGAATAGTCAAGGGAAAAATCAATAGTATCACCCCAAGTGATAGTTCATACCCATTGCAGAGTCTATGGACTCATTGTTTGAGTGCCTCTTAGCGGCTAATTCGATCAATCTGCCTGAGAGTCGACCTATCGACCCAAATGCACCTAAGCCCAAAGGATACAGAGAAGACCTATATTGCAAGTTTCATAGGCAAAATGGGCATGACCTGCAAATGTGCTATAAGTTCAAGCATGTGGTGCAAGACATGATCGATAGGAATGCCCTTCAGGTAGACAACCCTATCGTACCAAACAACCAATAGATGGAGGTCTTTAAAGACCCCTTGCCTACCCATGAAGAGTAGGCCAAGCCAATGCCCTAGGTAAATGAGGTTCATCATGCACCCCCTCAGCAAGGGTATGTCGGCATGATCAACATTGTAATGAGGAATAGGTGGTACCCAAGTCCTATCACACCACCTATGGCTCAAGGTGATGTTCCTTCGATGTCGCAGCCTTTACCACCTCCTATGTCGAGCCTCCCACCTAGGCCTATGGTCACAATTAAGAGCAAGCTCGCTCAGAGCCTAAGAATGACATCAGCCTGACTCTCCATCTATGAGCTCATTCAACAATCACCACCTCATAGAGAAGCCTTGATGGAGATCCTTAAGGCAATAGAGCTTCAGCCCTAAGAGTCTAACTCCTTCAACAATTTTGTGGGGCATGTGTAACAATGCATGAAATCGGTGATTACCTTTCGAGAAGATGAACTTAAACTGGTTCCAAATGATATGGTGGATCCTCCCTTGCACATCGTCGCATGTGTAAATGGGATGCCATACAAGAGAGTGTTGATAGACATTGGGTCTTCTAGAAACATCATCACTACAATAACTCTCAAACATTTGAAGCTCCCAACATCCCATATTGTTGCATCTACCTACACCCTTCGAGCATTTAATGATGCCATATGCTCGATAGTTGGCACAATAGTCCTACCCATCCAGGTAGGACAAAAGACCATACCGACATTGTGCCACATCTTGGAGGGTGAGATGGCATACAATATCTTATTGGGTAGACCTTGGATCAGGGACATGAAGTGTGTCCCTTCCATCGCTCACCAATGCCTCAAGTACACTCATGAAGGGCAAGTTCATGTCATCCCTATAGACCTAGAGCCTTTCAAGTATTGCAATATGGTGCAATAGCTCCCTGAGTCAACCTTACCATCAACCCATCTAGATTTTCAACCGAATAAATCTAGCCAAGGTTTGACTCCATCACCATCACCTTCAATCAATCCATCATCATCTCATGCCACACCATCCTCATCTTCAACGCTTCCAGATGTGCCTTCATCATCGATGAATCCTCCATCGAGGGACATGGGGAAGAGGCCTATTGATGAGAGCCCTCCGATCATATCCACCATCTCCACCAGTGAGATCCCTAGCCCAATGGATGAGGATCTACCTCATGAGGCAAATGATGAATCAGTCCAACTCTCACTCTCATCCCTTTTTTATCCATAGCCTTAGGTCACAGTACACCTAGCTTCTACCGGATTAGGAGAGTACATGGTTAGGAATGTCACAACTACCCCTGCTATAGAGTCAGTGCAAGACATGGGTCGACCTCATCTTCCCATAGGCACTATCATACCTCTCGATCTTCCTCCTAATCAAATGAATTTCATCTATGGGGGCCTTGACTATGGCATCGAGCCTTACCAACAGTAAGAGGAGGATGAAGAGCCCTTTTTCGAGGACATCAACTACATGTCCAACCCTGAATTTGCCATGAAGTACCTTCACCTCTATAATTGGCATGGTTATGGGTTGGGCCTGTATGAGCAAGGCACCAGAGTTCCTTATCAACCATAGTATCAAATGCCTTATGACAAATCTAGTTTGGGACACAACAAGCCTGTGCCCCTAGACGTCCTCACAGATAGCTTAGAGTGCATGACTCTAGACTTTAGGGATGAGCTTGCATGAGATCCTTTTACCAACCCCAATCATATCTACTCACTGGGGGACTACTTCCCTATGCCCTTGGGAGATGATGACCCACCTCGTGATGTCATCCAATATTATGAGAGAGGTGAAGGTTCATGCACTCTTCCCCATGATAGTGAGGAAGAGGATCCAGGGTCCCCTTATGAGTGGACATCCGATGATGAGTCAGACTATGGAGTCGCACCGATTGACCCTGATAGTTCAGATGGAGAAGGCCCATGGGTCATCCCTCTAGATGATGAGGATGAGTTCTATTTGTGCATGTTCCCATTACATGATCCCATATGGTGATAACTTTTACCTCTAGAGGAGCAAGCTCACCCGTAGTCGCATCGACCACCTCCGATCATTCAGCCTCTACCGCAACCACCTCCAGAAGTCTTGCGACATCCTGATGTCCATGAACACCACCCACCACATAGGGGAAATCATCCATCCATAAATATGATTTCCATAGATCTGTTTGAGCCCTTGCAAGATCTGAATAACCCATTGGAGCCATTGCACCTCGACTTGGGGGTAATTGAATTTGATCAGGGAGATTCACCCCCATCACCTTTCGAGTACTAGCCTTGCGATGAGATGCTACAGCCATTTCATTTCTCTCCAAGGCCTACTCATGATGTCTTCCATGCTGAGGAGGAACCCGAGGTTCCAATTGCTGATCTAAACCCAGCTGATGACATCCACCTGATCCCTACTCCTCACCAGTTGGAGGAGGGATCGCATATGTCAATCGAGCCTACGATTGATAAAGATATCGGCTCAGATCCTGAGAATCCATAGTATATCAAGTTAGGGGAAATCCTATCCCCTAAAGAGCAAGCTGATTACATAGCCCTTCTCATAGAGAAGAAGGAAGCTTTTGCATGGTCCTACAAAGACATGCCGGGACTGGATCCAAATCTAGTCACCCATAATCTGATGCTTGACCCCAAGGCCAAGCCGATTAAGCAAAAGTTAAGAAATATGCATCCCACAGTAGCCCTAATGGTCAAATATGAGCTACAAAAGTTGTTGGATGCTAGGTTTGTCATTTTTGTAGACTATCCACCATGGTTGTCCAACATGGTTCCCATCAAGAAGCCTGATAGGAGGATTCACATTTGCATCAATTTTTGAGACCTAAACAAAGTGAGTCCTAAGGATGATTTTCCTTTGTTGAGCATCGATGCCCTAGTAGATGCCATAATAGGCCATAAAATGTTATCCCTCATGGATGGTTTCTCTGGGTACAATCAGATTCATATCAATCCGGAGGACCAACTTAAAATGATATTCACAATACCTTGGGGAACATTTTGCTATAAGGTCATGCCTTTTGGCCTTAAAAATATTGGTGCTACCTACCAGCGTGCCATGACATACATCTTCCATGACTACATGCATAAGATTTTGGAAGATTACATGGATGACTTACTGGCTAAATCTTTATTATGCCATGAGCATCTCGATGTCTTGCGCAAAGTCCTCGATCGCCTTATTGAGCATAACGTGAGATTGAACCCCAAGAAGTGCATCTTTGGCATCACATCTAGAAAACTCTTGGGATTCATAGTTTCTAAATGAGGCATCGAAGTGGACCCCAACAAGGTCAAGGTAATCCTCGAGATGCCTCCCCCAACTACCATTAAGCAGCTTCAAAGTCTGCAGGGTAAGATCGCATCCATCAAACGCTTCATAGCGCAATTGTTGGACAAGTGTCGACCCATGAACAAATTATTGCACAAGGGGGTCGCATTCCATTGGGATGATGAGTGTCAGGATGCCTTTGATGCAATCAAACAATACCTAGCTTCACCACCAGTGTTGGCTCTACCTAGACCAGGAGTGTCATTCCGCTTATACATCTCAACCACTGAGATTGCATTGGGTGCCATGTTAGCCCAGAACAATGAATTGCATAAGGAACAGGCTACTTACTATCTTAGTCGCACCCTGGTCAGCTATGAGATCAAGTACGCATACATTGAGAAGTTATGCCTAGTGGTGGTCTTTGCCACCAAGAAGCTATGACATTACATGCTTAGCCATACCACGTATGTTGTATCAAAAGAGAATCCATTGTGATACATGATGAGTCATACTTATCACAATAGTCGCACGATGAAATGGATCATGTTGTTGATGGAGTTCGACCTAGAATTTATTGGATAAAAATCAATCAAGGGTCAGGTCATCATCGATCAACTCGTAGAGGCTCCTCTCTAGGATGATCAACCTCTTAGCATGGAGCTTCCCGATGATGGAGTCTTCCAAATATCAGAATCACTTGATTCTGATGAGCCTGAGTCACAGGCCGATATGACTCTATTTTTTCGATGGCTCCAAGTGCGAGCAAGGGGGTGGCATAGGGATCATGTTTTTCACACCGCATGGGGCTCCCATACCCCTATCATTTAAACTCGATTTCCCATGCACCAACAACAATTTCGAGTACGAGGCCTTGCTCATAGGTCTTCAAATGGCTATCACCATGAGAATAACCAAGCTCAACATTTTTGGTGACTCCTTGCTCATTGTCAACCAGGTCAAAGGGATTTACTAGTGCAAGTGTCCAGTTTTGCAAGCCTATAAAGCCCTTGTGGATAAACTCCTAGAAAAGTTTGAATGGTATGACATCGAGGCACTCCCTCGATCATCTAATCATTTTGTAGATACAATGGCCTCCCTAGGGTCCTTGATCCTGTAGAACCCTACTGATGAGATGACAACCATTCAGGTCAAAATGCTATCACAATCTATGGTTGAGCATGAGAGCACTCAAGCCATGCCAGAGGTCCACTTGATTCAAATTGAACCTCATCAAGAGAGATTCTTGCACATTCATGAGCACTTGAATCATGCCGCTTGGGGGACTTTGTTCCCTCAAACCCCTTTTGATAGTAGTACAATGCTATTCTTACAAGTTCTTTCCCAATCAACATTCGCTCGGGAGGAACTTCAAGAGGGATAGGCAATTCATGCAATCGAGGCTTCCTCACAATAGGACTGGTCCACACAAATCAAGGAGTATCTAAAGCTTGGTAATCTCCCTCCTGGATTGTCGCATGCCACCAAAAGGACATTTAAATGGAAGGCGAAAAAATATGTCTTGCTCGGAGATATTTTGTATCATCGAGGCTATGAAGGAATCCTCCTTCATTGCTTAGAGCATCAAGAGTCAGTTTGGGCAATGGCCCAAGCACATGATGGTACTTGTGGTGGCCATTTTAGTGGCATGGCCATCGCAAAGTGCATTCTTCGCATGGGCTATTATTGGCCAAATTTAGAGTGAGATTGTTGTGCATATGTTAAGAAGTGCGTGAAGTGTCAACACCATGCTAACTTGACACACGTACCTTCTCAGGCCTTGCAACTGATCCAATCGGCTTGGCCATTCTCGTAATGGGGGTTGGATTTAATTGAGAAAATCTCACCTACCTCCTTGGGCCATCACACGTTTATCATTATGGCTATCGAGTATTTTACAAAGTGGGTGGAAGCAATTCCCCTTACCACTATGATAGGACCTCGCATAGCGGAGTTCATATTGCATAATATCATTTGTCATTTTGGTATTCCATCCAAGATCATTTATGATAATGGGACATCATTCAAGAATAAATATGTGCATGCTTTGATAATAAAGTATAATATCCAACATAAATTTTTGATGCCCTATTATCCTCAAGAAAATGGGCAAGCAGAGGCATCAAACAAAATATTGATTGCCATCCTAAAGAAAATAGTTAAAGAGAATCACACCGATTGGCACACGCAAATACCCCTTGCTCTATGGGCCTATCGCACTAGCATTCGGATGCCCACTAGGGCAACCCCATTTTCACTAGTGTATGGCACCGAGGTAGTCATACCTCTAGAGCTAGAAATCCCATCGCTGTGCATATCCATGCAGGAGTTCATCGATGATGACACCGCATGGTAGGCTCACCTAGATCAACTTACGTTGCTTGATGAACATCGTGTTAATGCTCTTGAGCACCTACATGTTTATCAAGAGTGACTTAAGAGAGCCTACAATATGAAAGTCCATCCTAGAGACTTTCAGGTTGGTGACCTCATTCTAAAAGAGAACCAACAAAATTCTAATTTTTTGCCCCATCTACGGGACAAGTTTATGGTAAACTGGTTAGGTCCCTTTGTCATCACTAGTCAGATCGGACCCAAAACTTATCACCTAGCCTCCCTTGAGGGAATCAAGGATCCTAAACCCTTGAACATCCTTCATTTGTGGCCTTTCCATGCCTAGAGTGTTGTGGCCCACCCCAAAATGCTCCAAGGGTGTCTACAACCCACTTGGTACAAACCTAAAGCGACAACTCACCCAAAATGCTCCAAGGGTGTCTACAACCCACTTGGTCAACCCAAAATGCTCCTAGGTGGTCTATGACCATCTAGGTCACCCCAAAATGCTCCAAGGGTGTCTACAACCCGCTTAGTCAACCCAAAATGCTCCTAGGTGGTCCTATGATCCATCTAGGTCACCCCAAAATGCTCCAAGGGTGTCTACAACCCACTTGGTCAACCCAAAATGCTCCTAGGTGGTCTATGACCATCTAGGTCACCCCAAAATGCTCCAAGGGTGTCTACAACCCGCTTGGTCAACCCAAAATGCTCCTAGGTGGTCTATGACCATCTAGGTCACCCCAAAATGCTCCAAGGGTGTCTACAACCTACTTGGTCAACCCAAAATGCTCCTAGGTGGTCTATGACCATCTAGGTCACCCCAAAATTCTCCAAGGGTGTCTACAACCCACTTGGTCAACCCAAAATGCTCCTAGGTGGTCTATGACCATCTAGGTCACCCCAAAATGCTCCAAGGGTGTCTACAACCCACTTGGTCAACCCAAATGCTCCTAGGTAGTCTATGACCATCTAGGTCACCCCAAAATGCTCCAAGGGTGTCTACAACCTACTTGGTCAACCCAAAATTCTCCTAGGTGGTCTATGACCATCTAGGTCACCCCAAAATGCTCCAAGGGTGTCTACAACCCACTTGGTCAACCCAAAATGCTCCTAGGTGGTCTATGACCATCTAGGTCACCCCAAAATTCTCCAAGGGTGTCTACATTAGCTTAGTACCAAACTTGGTCAACCCAAATGCTCCTAGGTGTCTATGACCATCTAGGTCACCCCAAAATGCTCCAAGGGTGTCGTACACCCACTTGGTCAACCCAAAATGCTCCTAGGTGGTCTATGACCATCTAGGTCAACCCAAAAATCCCCAAAGGCATCCATAAGCCCTTTGGTCACCCAAAATGCCCCAATGGCATCTAACAAGCCCATTGGTCACATGTACATACATATATATCAATCAAAAATCCAAAAACATTATCAAAACATCAAAAATACAAAAATATTGCATTTCATTACATTGCATACCATTGCATTATATCATCAATTGCATTAGGCATACTCATCATTGCACTTTACATTTTAGAGTTGCTCATACATGTCTAGCACTATGATTGTACACTAGTCATCATTCAAAATCTATGTTGTTCAAGTCATCATTCACATCATTTCATATTTCACATATCATTTCCACCTACATTTCCCACTTTTTATATTTGTGTCCATTCCCTTCACCTAGCCATTTGTTCTAGAATGTCATTAGGGTTTTGGTCACTCAACCATCGCTAGTTTTCTTTTCAGATTTTGTAGAAAGCTATCATGATTTTTAGGAGGTAGAGTCTTGCTTAGATTGTACCTTGTATACATCAAAATCCCAACACATTTTCACATTAATAAATCCAAGTTTTGCACAAGGAAATATGAAACCTACGAAGTGGTCTAGGTTACCTTAAGTGAAAAGTTTATCCTGCTCATCCCCATGTGTGGATGGTTCAAGAATGTTGAGAATTGGAAAAAGGACAAGCTCCTCCCTACCCAATTCCCCAAAATAAATAGTGGTTTTCACCACTATCAAAAGCAAAATCCCAAAGTCAAAATCCCAAATCAAAATAAAAAATCAAAAGCAAAATAAATAATGGTTATCACCACTCCCCAAATCCCTTGCTCAAAGAAAACAAAATACAAAATAAATAGTGATTATCATCACTACATATGAGCAAATATCCTTAAATTCAAATAAAAGAAATTGAACTTGAATCCCTAGAATTCTCAGCATTCAAAAAACCATAAGGTGATCCTCATTACAGGTTTGGTGGACAACCTACTTGGCAATGGTGGTATCCTTACGCATGATGATATGTCTATCACATTAGCTTTTGCATGTGTGCAGACCAATGTTTGCATGTGGATGAGCTAGCTTTTGGTAGCCTATACTACCTAGTGGTCTAATCCAACTAAGTACAAAACCTAGGATCATGCTACTCATAGGGTGATCTTTAGTACAGATGGGTTACGTAATCCCATTTGGCACTAGGGTAATCTTATGCTTATCACAAAATGAACTCACTTGCACACATAGGGATATTGAGTATCTTGGTCATCCTAGAAGATTCATACCTTGTCAAAAAGTCTTGCATGGTTAGTATATAATTTTGACCAGTTGACTAGAGTGTTTGAGTCTCATGAAAACCTCAAAGACATCCTATAACATCCTATTATTCATTCCATTTTATCACATTTATGTCAGTTTACATTTTCATAAATCCATTACATAGTCTCATGACAACATTACACATGAATTGATGAATTCTATATAGTCTATGGTGCTAACATAGTATGTCATATAGTATATACATTTCATCATCTAGATCAATACATCATCCATCTCAATATGCATCCATACATAGCATCAAATCAAATCAAATCACAACATATGCATACATGATAGACATCCATCATCATATCATAAAGCAAATAAACACATTGCATACATCTCATAAAGCAATAAACACATGATGATAAACCACATAAAATCTCATATATATGTATATATGTATGGGGTAAAAAGATACATCATACTACCCATAGGCTACAATAAAGTGAGTCCTCAGACTTCACAATGCTAAAACATCCAAAAAAGAGCCATCAGAGTCTCAATGACCATGGTCATGCAGGACCGGTACTACGACTCACACTCCCACCTATAGTCGAAGTCTACTGTGAACTCCCATGCCTACTACCACCTACCCTATCAAATCCTAGATCCAAGTGCCTCCATCCTAGCTAAAGACTACCCTATCCTACTTTCCAACTCTGGTGTGATCTACTCATAGCTAAATCATCTAGTAGGTGCCCTCCAAGGTGCACCACCTCATTCTCTAGCTCATCTATGTAGGTCCACCCCTATCGGTACCACACCTAGTAGGTCTCCACTATAGAATGGAGTCATGTCACCTCTACCTATAGCCTAGCCACATCCTCACTACTGGATCCCTCCCACCTAGGGCTTTAAGATCACAATCTATCCCATAAAGCTACTATCTCACCTGAGCATCCTATACCTATGTTCAAAGGAGATCTCTCTCCTACCTAACCTTGATCAGCTCATCCTACAGCTCAATCTCTATGTCACCCTATACCACCTACTATGCTTGCACCCCTTTATCCCTAGTATCATCATCCCCAAAGTCACCCCGATCTCCTAAGTCCAAGAGGTCTACCTACTCATATACCATGCACTCATGCCCATGCCACTCACCTACCTCGACCTGGTCCTCATACAGAGCCTCCTGATAAGCCTCCCCTACTACCCCTACTACACCCCCCCTAGTGGCCCCTCTCCTCACCACTAGTGCATCACCCACCAAGAGTCATACTCCTCTATAGTCTTAACATCATCCACATCTAGAATGTCTACTACAAGATCTGCATCCCTACTAACCACCTCCACCATCGACCACCTCAGTGTCCTCTCATCCTATAAACCACTAGCTCACTAGGAAACCCCTATCATAGCTCAAACTATCACATAACCCAAGCATATGGAAATAACTCCACTCTATCCTGTTGGCCAACTAGCCATCTCCCTCACCTCACTCGATGAAGCTGCACCTCAACCTCACCCATGCTGGGCAATCCCTATAGGGTCTCCAAAACACATTATCTACTCTAAGTCCTACAAAATACTAGGTATAATGACCCACATCACCTAATCAAATCTTTCCTACCTCCTAGGCCCCCTACCATAGGATCCCATAGCCAATCTCTCGATCCTCAACTCGCCTGTGTCATCCATGGTAGCCCCTACGGCCTATCCACCGCTATATGCTGCCATCCCCAAACCTATAGTAAAAAGCTACACCCCAAGCCCTTCCACCCTTGAGAGTGGATCTCGTACAACTCATCATACAACTATTCCAGTAGTGTCATCCCCCATGCCATCACTAGTGGCCGCTCCATAGTGCACCCTACCAGAGTAAACACTAACTCTAGAAGGTTCCAGGGAAACCTAGCACCCGATGAGTCTGGTAGAAGCATATTAGAGATCAAGGTCATTAGCAAATGCCTCATGCCCAATACCCTAGCCTCATACCAATGCACCACAAGTATACCTCGTTGGAAGAGCCACCTATCACCTCCTCCATGACCTTGCCAAAGTACCTCTCCATAACTATCTCTCTGATCACGATGAGTAGACTCAATCTACCATCCCTCTATCAAAATGTATAATATCTAGTAGATATCCTCAAGCATCACCATCATCTCCCCTATCGATAGGTGGAAGGTGTTGGTGCGTGGGTCCCATAGGTCAATAAGTATCATCAAGTAAGCGTGGTCGCCCAACATAGGCTCTAACTATGTCACCTACTTGAGGCCAATGGCATCAAGCCACTCCAATTCATTTCAATCAATAACTCTCTCATGGTTTCAAATAGAGATAGAACATGACATCGACTCTTCACCACCTGGCAGAGGCAAGTCGGTCAATAACAGGCTCCAAATAGGCTTCAAAATGCCCCAAAAACACTCAAAAAAGACAAAAAAGGCCCTTTTTTAGGCCAGTTTGTGGTCGTCCCACCCTAGGATGGCCCCCAAATTTGTGACCATCCCACCCTAGGATGGCCCCTAAACAGCTCAGGCTGGCCGTCCCACCCTAGGATGGCCCCCAAATTGGGCAAAATTGGGCCTTCTAGGCCCTCAAAAATAGGCAAATAACAGCAAATTAAAGCCCTAAAAAGCAATAAAATCACATAAAAACACAAAAAAACCATAAAAAATTATAAGGTATCCCTAATAAGGTTTAATTACCAATAATTTAGTGTGCTCTATCAAAAAGCAAAAATAAGCCATAATTTCAATTTCAATTTCAAGCATAGTGCAGTAAGAAATCCAAATTCTTACCCATCTCGCATCAGCTCCATTGCTGGATGAGTCTGCATGCTGGATCATGGTGACTATAGGATGATTTTGGTAGTACTCCACTACTTATAATATTTCTCCTCCTCCTCACCTCTCAAGCTACAAAGTTGCAAATGCACAAATGAGCCCAAATGACCCATTTTTGGCTTAAATAACCCTCCTAGGGCCCTGACCATCCTAGGGTGAGCTAGGTGGCTGATTGGCTGGCCATCCCACCCTAGGATGGTCATAGAATATGCCACCATCCCACCCTAGGTATGGCCACATAAAAATTGCACAAAAAATGGTCCAAAATCCACCAAAAATAGCTCAAATTTGGTCAAATTTCACATAGGATCAAAAGGAATCTAAATTTCTCATGGAGAAGTGGAAAATTATTTAATTCACACCCTAATAAGGCCATTGTGGCTAGACCACCCCATGAGAATGAATTTTTTAGCTCCTTTCTTCCATACAACATCAACAAAATCACCAAAATCCTCTAAAAAATGCTCCATTTTTCAATGAGTAAAACCGGAGGAAACCCTAACAAAGTCATATGTGTCAAGTGACTCATCACTTTTATCATTGGTCACTCCCTCATCAAATCATCACTTGAGGGGGTAGTCATATTAAGCACATTCATAATCACAATCAACAATCACACACTCAATCATGCAAATTGCGTTCATTCAACGAATCTTTGACAAAGACAATCATGCTCCTACTTGGGGCAGCAAACAAGCACAAATTAAATAAATGCTTGGCATTATAGAATCATGAAGGATACATCCCAACTATTTCATGACTGAACAATGTCCAAGATCAAGTCAACCCAAAATACAAGGTTGTACTTGAAGCAAGTTCCTTAGCTCGTCAGAAGCAAGGATTCAAGAACGCATGCTCTTTCCATGATTGGGGCATCTAAAGTTGGTTAGGTTATTGAATAACCCTAATAATTTAGCATTTTAGTCATCTATTTTTTCTCAACATTGTGCTGCACACAATGCATCTCAAAAAGGGGCATCTATAGACACTAAAATCTGGTCAATCCGATTAGGCAATCACAAGCACTAGTTAATTGACACCATATGGCCCCCTTGGGCAACCCTCAAAGGTTTACTAGTGGTCCTAACCACTCTTGGGAGGCTCTAACCCACTTTTGGGAGCTTTTGGGCCATATAGGCATGACCATCCCACCCTAGGATGATCACAGTTTATGACCATCCCACCCAGGATGCCCTACCTCCTGGGTGGGATGGCCACAACCTGACCATCCTAGGGTGGGACGACCATAGGGTTTGACTCCCAAAAAGTCAAATCTGGACAAATGGCACCCAAAAATTGCCATTTTCCCTACCTATTCAACCATGCAAGTCAGAGGATATAGCATCCTTATGACATGTTGCATGTAAGAGGCCAAATAGGGAGATTCTCTTCTCCCTCCAATGCATGCCACCTTGTTGGCCAAATGGTGCCTCTTGCCCTGCATGCCCTCGCATGCCTTCTTGCCCAAAGGCCTCCTTTGGCTATAAAGTGGATCAGTTTTCCACACAAGATATAGAGAGGAGTTTTGGAGACATAGCAATGGAGTGCTGCCAAGATTTCCCCTCACCATTTTGTGCCCTTTTTCCCTCGGAATCTCTACCTAGCGAAGGAGGTTTGTGAGTGAACTAGGAGGTGCGATTTGATTCCAAAACTGAACCATATGAGTGATTTTTACCACAAAATTTTATGAAAACACTATTTAGGAGGTCCCTAACCAATTCATAGAGGAATTGGTGATAAAATAAGTGCAGAACTGGTGGTCATCCCACCCTAGGATGGTCCCTAGTTTGTGACAGTCCCAACCATCCCACCCCAGGATGGTGGCTTATCTATGCATGATTTCTTTACTATTATTTTTTAGTTAGATTCTATATTATCATATGATGCTACTATCCAAATTTCATGCATTTTGGAGCTATATTGAGTGAGATATCATATTTTTAGTGTTTTGTAGGGTCTTATGCAGGTCTACGGAGGTCATCTGGAGAAGCACCTAAAAATGTTATTTATTTTGCAAATATGACCATATGGGTTCTCTTAAAATCATATTTTATGCATACTTTCCAAGTTTCATTTGATTTGGATGTGTTTTGGTTCAGAAATTGCTTGCTTTGGGTTTTGTAGGTTGAAGATAGGCACTGCGAATGCGACATGCCATCGGACACAATTTCGGTTCTATTTTTAGTGATATCTTCCCAAAACCATCCATTTTACATCCCTCTACAATTTCAAGTCATTTGGAGTTGATTTGGTATAATATCCATGCATATTCTCATTACTAGTCTTTTGGTGCCTGTGGGGATTGCATGTTTTTCATCATACACACTTGCTATTTGACATTTCTGGTTTCCTTGTGTGTAGGTGCAGGTTTCTATAGTGCATTAGGAAGGAGCACAAGACCTCAAGATCAAATATACAAGTGGTGATAGCATAGGCTCGCCCACCTCGATTGTGGGTACGAGGAAAGACATTGGATGTGCACCCGAGTTACTTGAAGGATTTTGATCCTTGGGCACCCAATTTGTAACAATTGTATCATATTTGAGCCCTCAAGGGGACATCTATGTAACCTTGGATTTTATCCACCATATTAATAAGAAATAAACTCTCTTTTGCTTCATTTCTTGCTATTTGGTATCTCTTCCATTTTACTTGCATGCTTCCGTTTGATGCTCTTAAGAAGTAGGAGATAGATACATATATTGTTCATCATCATTAGGTGCACCATTTTTCCCTACTTCACAAATACTAGTACTGATAGAAATATAGAGAGTCACGCTAACCAGAAATGTCCCACCATTAGAATTGGAAACAAAGAAAAGAATCATGCTGAAAAAACTAGAGTCATCATTGAAGAAACTGACCTGCCAAAACCTGTGACCACAAAATTCAAACAAAATATTTATTAGTAGCATATAAAAATTCTTTGGAAAATATTTCTTTCCAAATTATCATAGGTTTATGGAGTACTCCCTAATTGGAAATAATGTCTATAGGGTTGTTGGCTTTGTAGTACACATGGTTGATTGAAATGCCATTGAAATTTTGGGAAAGCTTCTTAGCTTCCAAAATAATAGGTCTTACATTCCAACAAGACACACTATTATTTTTTATAGCATTTATAATATTCAATGAATCTCTTTCAACATAAATGTTACCTTTGTTATTATTGAGAATATCTAACCCTCTCCAAAGCACACGCTCTTCAGTAAAGTGGTTAGTTTGGCATCCCAGGTACTCAACATACGCCATGACAACTCAACCACTGTGATATCTGACTAGGCCACCTACACCTGCATCCCCTGGGTTTCCTTTGGAGGCACCATAAAAGTTAATTTTTAGTTATACTTTTGGGAAAGGAATCTAATGAACACCCACTCTAGGATGGGGATTTGGAGGATTATGACTGGAGTTGTTTATGACTGGAGTTGTAGGGATTTTTTAAATATGAGAATAGAATAGACTCCAATCTAGAATTAGGTGGTTTGGGGCACAAAAAGAGTTGGGAGTTTTCAATAGCAAAGAAAATAGTTTTTTTGGCAACAAAAATAGGATACTTAGAAGAGGAAGAAAAAACCCTACTATTTATTTCAATCCACAATTACTATAAGATGTGATGAAGGTACACTTTCCATAAAGAATTTTGTAATAACTTTTTGTTTGAGTTTTTGTAATAACTTTTCTATAATAGAAAACCCATGAGACTGGGTTTAATCCAATGGGGGTAGTATGTCATACACCACCCTATAAGGATATTTTTGTATGATAGACTGTGTATTTATGAATGACTAATGGTTGCTTAATAAAATGCTTGAATTATTATTCGATTAGTTATAATGATTGACTTTGAAGAATATGGTATAGCTAATATGTTGTCATTGTGCAACACCAAGTACATCTATGGGTGGTAGAGGTAGAATCGAACACCAAGGATGAAGTACTTAAAAAAGGGAAGTGGTGATTTAGATGGCTCAGAGTAACATGGATAAATACCCTCATATATGCATGCATTATTATTTTAGGGATAATCATCAGCTAGCCATACACCTAGAGCCAGAGTGGGTAGCCTAGAAGCTATCTTAAATTCTCTAGCTGATATGGGTGACTCAGTTGATAGAAAAAAAATCTTGCCTTCTTTGATGCACCTAATTGTTTGTATTGTTTGATTTTCTACTATTTTTATAATAAAAGGTTTTTATTTAAAGAATTTTTTTGATTTAAACAATAGAAGGTTTATATTTTAAGAAATGTTTTGATTTAAATAATAAAAGGTTTTTATTTAAAAAAATATTTTGATTTAAATAGTAAAAGGTTTTATTTAGATGTTTTGATTTAGATAAATAAAATATGTTTATTTAAAGAAGTATTAGATAATTAAAAAAGTTTGCATTTAAGGAAATGTGTAGAGAAAGTATTTTTTTTGGAAAGATATTTATGGTAGTAAAAGAGTTTACAAATATCTCATTTATATAATAAAAGAAAGAAGGTTCTTATTATATTTTATAAGAAGGAGATGGTAAAAATTTATAAGACTTAAATGAAGGGAACATTTTTCCCTTACTTCCCTTTAGAAATATAATAATATTTATATTAAAAAATAAGGTCTATTATCATCAATCCCCAGGGGTAGATAAGGACGCCTTAATTTTGGTTGATGGTAGTTAATTTGAAAAGACCTTGGGTGACAGGTAGATGAAGAAATTTGGATGATGAAGAAGGAAGAATCCATGGAAATGGGCTATGAATATTTGGGAAAAAATGAATCCAAACGAACACCTAGAGAGAAAATACAAAGATAAAAATCTATAGTAGAAGGATATGGGAAATTTAAATCTTACAATACTAGGTTGGGTCTAGCAATCCTTTTTATTTGAGGAATAATTTTGTTAAATAGATAGCCTGTAGTTTATTGATTTCAATGCTTAAGTTTCCTTCTATGTCGATTAATTTTGAAGGTTCTTGCTTAAAAATATTTACTATGTCCTCAAGTCTCTTAGAGGTAGTTGTTGCTTACTTGCCTTAGGATGAATTTAACTTGGCCTTTTTCTTTGTTTTTTAGATATTCGTGGGTGAGCTAAAAAATAATAGCTATTCGTGGTACCTCCTTGTTGGACGAGTATGCTTGTTTCTAGAAATATTTTGTAGTTGTTGTGATTTTATTGCTAGCTTATTTGTGACCTCGCATGGTGTTACTCCTTTTCATCATCTAAATAAGTCCCTCCTGTAGCTATGTTTTTCATTGTGGTAGTCATTGTAACTAATACATACTCCATTTTTTTTCTAATGAATACTCAAGCTACTTCTATGGGTGCTTTGTGTTATTTGAATACCTATAGTTGCACTTGGGTTGTTCTATCACTACTTTTTGGATAATTTGGAACCTCGCAAGGTCGTCCTTGAGCCACCATGAGACTACCCATGTATGGCATGCACAGGTGGAAGGTTGTTATGGCATTTCATGAAAATTATCTCACATGGGCCTTGCTCAAGCTGGAAGGGGGTTTATGGGATGCCAAACCTCCATACCCCTTCGACCATGATTGGTGGTCATGGTCAAGGTATCTAGAGGTTGTCATGATGTGGGCTCTAATTTTTGTGGTGGTATATGTTTATTGATCTGTGTTTTCGGTTGGTCTATGGTTGTGTCACCATCGAGTTGTAGGCGACTAAGTTTTGAACCCTAGTTTGGTAGTCATGTTTAACTGTTGGACCTATTTTTATTGAATGAAGGTTGATATTTTTTTCTAAAGTAGTATTTATCCTTGAATCATTCAATATTATTGGTTTAAAAAGGGTATGTTTTTAGAAAAAAATGCTAAATTAATTAGTTTATGAAAAGAATGTTAAATTAATTGGTTTATGAAAAGAATGTTAAAATAATTGGTTTATGAAAGAATGTTAAATAAATTAGTCTATGAAAAGAAAGTTAAATTAATTGGTTTATAAAATAATGTTAATTTAATTAATTTATGAAAGAATGTTAAATTAATTGATTTATGAAAGAATGTTAAATTAATTAATTTATGAAAGAATGTTAAATTAATTAGTTTATGAAAGAATGTTAAATTAATTAGTTTATGAAAGAATGTTAAATTAATTAGTTTATGAAAGAATGTTAAATTAATTAGTTTATGAAAGAATGTTAAATTAATTAGTTTATGAAACGAATGTTAAATTAATTGGTTTTGTGAATTTGGGTTATTTTTTTTTTTTTATAAAATTTTTTTAAACCAATTAGTTTAAGAAAGAATGATAAATAAATTGGTTTATGAAGAGGATGTTTAAAATTACTATAGTTGATGAAGGAATAATTTAAATTAATTAGTTTATTAAAAAGGGATATTTAAAAACTAATTAGTAGATGAAAATAGATGTTAAGTATTTAATCATTTAGAATTTATGGGGCCCTAGTTGGTTAAAGAAATAAATGTTAGGTAAGTAATTAATTAAGGTTTGTGGGGCCTTAATTAAATTAGGTAATAAGTAATTTTAACTGGGAGGACTCTTTGTTCAAACATAGACCTTTAATGATTAAAGTATAATATGATAGAATGAAGGATAAATTTACCTATTGATGAATGGATGATCTTTAAAGTTGTTTGGTGATTGTATACTTGTAATTTGGCATTTTAGATGCACTGGATTAATGATCATCTAGTAGATGCATGATTTATAGTTCCATGGGTTGTCCCAATTCCTTACTACTATCAATTGAGATATGGGCAAATAAAAGGACCTTGGAAGCATCAAAGACTATAAACAGATATTTACTCATGTGATGGAGGAAGCATTATTAGAGCAACCTTTGTTTAACTAAAATCTGTAATATCTTATTCTTTAAAGTGTGGATTCTTTTATCATACTCAAGCTATGTAATGAATAATAATTGATGGAAATGTATCTACTAATTGTAATTCATGATTCATATTATTGATTAATGATGTTATCTTTTTATATATATGCATGATATACATAGATTCATTTCTTTCAAACCATCTCTTTTATAGTTTTTATATCCTTATTTCATGTTTGTTTAAAATTGATAGATTTAAATGCTTTCTCCTAATGATGATCTCAAAAATATCTAACAATGTTGTATTAATAGAGTAGGAGAACCTAGGGGATTATGGGATCCTTTAGGGTCAAATAGGATAAACTTAGTTTAAGTGACTAAACTGATGACTTGCACCACCTAGCAGTTTAAAAATGAGATGACTATCTATGAAAGGATTGGGCTACCCCATCATAATGATAAGACAAGTGGTCTATTTGTTGTACATGTCATATACCCGAATAGGTAGACTTGTGTAGGATATAGAGACGAGTGTAACTTGACTGATCGAAGGAAATAAGCTAACTATAACTAAGATGTGGTTAATAGTTATCGCAATATGCATAGTATACCTACATATTATGGTGTGTGCATGGTATGGAGATGGGTGTATCCTTACTAGACGCTAGACAAAGGGTTGGTATAGAGGAAATGATAGATAACTAAAACTTAGAGTTAGTTTAGATATATTGTGTTAGTTTTTAAGTGTTTCTTGTGTTAGTGTTTATCATGGTGTGTGCTAGTATTTAGTATTATTTGTGCTTGTTTTAAAATAATAATAATAATAATAATAGCAACCCCTTATATTTTGGATTGTTACACCATTCTTGGTGAACTCATCCTTTCATGTCCTCTCAGGTTTGGTAGCAATATATGGTTCTTTTTTCTTGTCAAGTTCTAACTCTGATCTTGGTCTCCTTCTCAAGAATCTAAGTGTCTTAAGGTATTCAATATTCTTCTTCTTTTGGTCTTGTTGTTGAATGGTGATAATTATCCCAAATATTTCACTATCAAGAGCTTATCCTTGGAAGTGAATTTCTCCAATGAGTTCTTCTAGGAACTCCTTTGATGATGCTTCAACAAGCTTTGCAATAAGTCTCTCCAAGAATTATCCTTATTTCTCCTTGAGACCTCTCTAAGGTCTTCAATATTACAACTTATCTATACTTATAAATGAGACCTTTCCTTCAACCTTATATTGTCGAAGTTTTGGCAATGATATATCTCTTGTGGATCTCTAAAGTTTCCTACTTTTGAAATCAGGTATAGGACCTTGCTAGTCCTTCTTCAATCTTCTAAGATTGGAAGTTCTTCAATGAGACCTTCTGTGGGTCTTCTTCGACTTCTTCTAGAAGAAGTATTCAATTTGTACTAAGGTTGCTCTAACCTTTTTCTTGACTTCTGCAATATGCATGTTTTCAATATTCTATGGATATCACCAAAATCCAATATTCTAGTACTCTTCTATGGATTCTCTTCTTCAAATATGGAACAAGGTTTCTATAGAATTTCCTTCTAGATCAAAGATTCTAGGGCCTTCACTTCTATAAATTGCAGGTCTACAATAGGAATTCCTTCATGTTCCTAAAATATCTTCTTTGCTTTAGGTTCTAGGTTTATTATAAGAATATATTATTCCTAACTCTCTTGTAGGAAGATTACCAACTTTATTGAATCTACTTTTCTTGCAACAAAGTATTAGAATAAAAATTATAAATCTAGAAATGATAAATCTTCACTAGTTGATTTGTCAATCTAGTGGAATAAATGTTGAGTCCTAGTCTTCACAAGTTTTCTATAACTCTTGGAAAGACTCTATCCAAATGCAATATAAAAAATTCTAGAATTGATATTTGCTTCTCCTCTCTATCTCTCTTGTGATGGTATTTGCATGCAATTCTGCACGATGGTAGATCTAATTTGCAAATATGCAAAAAAGTTTAGGCTTATAGCAATAGTGATTCCTTGTGGCTCTCCCTAATCCTATTGACATTTTGTAGCTATTATACTAATGTTATATTTTGATAATATCAACTATGGGATAATGCAATCACAAGATGCAAGATAATGAAAATCTACAATAATACTAAAATATACTATTAATGGAAAGTGATGAAAATGTTACAATGGAGTATGGAGGAATGTACAGTCCATTATTGAAGCTAAAGAACTACATTGTAATGGGGACACCTTGCACATTGGCACTTGTGCATTTATTACATTACTTGAAGTAACTACCTAACTACCCCCTAAGGTAATTTTCTAATCTAGTTATGTATAAAATGTGGTACATTTACATGACCTAAATGATGTAATATACTTTAACAACCATCACAAGTGCACTTGGTATTGTAAAAATATTTACAAGCAATATTTTTCTTCACTTTAGAGAAGACGAATAAGATCCAATGTTTGATTCTTCATCAATGACTCATACTTGTAAAGCATAATATTCTACCACTTCATACAATCATTGGGCTAATAATAGGTGAAATGGGTATCTATAATCATGAACTCTAGATATTAAGGCCAAAAGGAGCCCTTCTAATAGTGCTACTAAGAAATAATGAGTTAAAAATCCTAAAGGAGATTCTGGATACACTTGGGAATTTTTCAATTTATAGAAAACTATGGCACATATTGCATAGAAGTCTCATTTTAATTCTATATTAGATTATCAAATCCAATAGGTCTAGCCACCTCAAAATCTAACATTTTTGTATATGGGATGATCAAGTTAATTTGTTGTGGGTTCTAAAACTATAAGTGCTAGGAGGATAACTAGAATAATACCAATGGTAGTATTATTTGGGGTAATAATAACTATTAAAGGAGTTTGATATGGGAATCATAATCCAAAAGGTCTAAAAATTATTGATGAGGAATAGACCAAAACATGTCATCAAAGATCAAATCTTGATTTATGAGATGATACAAATGATAAGTATTAGAAGTGTTAGAATTCCCCTAAAGGATGTAATAATAGCTCTTGGGATCCATTTTTTCCATGTACCTTGGAAATATGGTCCCATTAGGCTTGATGGTCTAAATATTCTTCGAAGAAAAATCTTCTTGTATATTTATTGTTTTCACATGGTATATATAAATACATAAATCCATTATCAAGAATGTTTAAGTGATGGAATGTGTAATGAATGTAACCAAATAACATGATAATTTTTTCTAGCATCCCCCTTTATTACATTATTTTGTATATAAAGAGAACTCTAGAATAGTTGAAAGTTGACATGTGCAAGTGCCTTTGTGAAAATATCTACAAGTTGTTCTCTAGTGTTAATGTACTAGAGATAAATTTGGTGATTATAAACTTATTCTCAAATAAAATGATCCTAAGCTTTAGTGTGCCTTGTTATTTCACTAAATATTAGATTTTTGATCAATTTTATAATACCTTGATCATCATAATTCAATAATATTGGATGATTTTTCTGCACACCAATATATGATAGTATTATTTATAACCATATTGCTTTATATGGAACACCTTGTGCAATGTGATATTCTACCTCTATGGATGACAATGCCATTACATGTTTCTTGTTATGCCATGAGATAGGTCTATATCCTGGATGAAACACATATCTAGATGTTGACTTCCTGTCATCTATAGATCAGATATAATTTGAGTTTGTGTATCCTTATAGAAATAATTTATCATTCTTCTTGTAATCCAAGCCACGTTCCATTGTACAATGGACACAATTAGTATCCTTTTTTCTACCTTCCAATGAATGACTTTAGGTTCCTATATGAATCATGAAATATAACTAACGATAAATCTAATGTCAAGTTTGGTATTTGTTAGGTATATGAGACTTCCAATCAACTAATGATAAAGAGTACCATATACTTGAGATGATTGATCATATCTAGAAAATTATAATACTTGCTCCATTAGTGTTGCCTTAGGTTCACATTCTATCATATTATATTTTTTAATTTTGTCTTAGCATACTTTTTCTATGTGACCACAATGTGATTCTTTCTTTTCCAAACTCCCAAGTCAATATAATATCTTAGAAGTCCTAGATTTGTCATGTTAAATGACTTTTTTAAGTTATTCTTCATACCATCCAATTATTCATCTAAATTTATAACGATGAAAAGGTTGAGCATTTAGAGAAAGGATCACTATATCAGATCTAACTTTCTTAATGTAGATATTTGAATCAAATAAAATTCTTGTAAAATCATGTTATAATAGATGATTATTAATATTAATGTACCAGGGTCTAGGAACCTATTTCAACCCATATAGTGCCATTTTTAGTCTATAGACCTCTTGATATTTACAATTGACAACAAATCATTCAAGTTGTGTCATGTACACTTCGTCAAGATCACTGTTAAGGTACTTTTGACATCCATCTTCTAAATTTTCCATCCAAATTATGTATCCAATGCATAAAGTATATAAATGGTAGTCATATTTGATGTAGGTGTAAATATCTCTACATAATAAATTGCTTCTATTTGTGCATAGCCTTTAGCAATGAGTCATTTATTATACTTGTAAATGGATCCATTCATGTTGTATTTAATTTTGAATACCCACTTGTAGCCCATGGGATTCTTTTCTTTTATAAAATCAATAAGATCCCATGTTTATTTTTTATTAGAGATTTATATTTTGCATTCATAGTTGTCTTCCATTGTGGAAAACTAAGTGCATCATCCACTAATTTTGGTTCTAAAATTTCTAGCACTAAGGTCATCAAACCCATATTTAATTCCTACCATGTACTACTATGAGTACATGGATGTGTGAATGTGAGATAGATGGTGCATCAAGTTTAGCATATTTGAATGTACTAGTGAGCCATTTTGGAGTATTTATTTATTGTGATGGAATAATTACTAGTAGTTCATCAACAACTTCTTGTACTTATTTATTATCTTCCTCATATTATTCAAATCTTTGGAACTTCTTCATAAACTTCCTCATTTTAATCAATTCCCACAACTAGTTATGTGGCATGTCATGACCTGTCACCTTTGAACCCTATCAAAAGAACATTAATTGATCATGGGATCAATTAATGCTCAAAAGGGGTCATAGACCTTAGGGAATTTTACAAAATTCCAATTTAGGGTTTTGAAGGTAAAGTAATTATTATGGGGTTTTAATTAATCACATTTAATTAGGTTAATTGCATTTAATTCTGAATGCAATTAAATATCCAATTCATATTGGACCAAATTAGGCACTAATGTTATTTAATGCTAAAGTCCTATATTATTCTCCCTTATGGCATAATTTGGTTGGACGACAGAAAAGTGAGATTCTCCCCCCTATATTTAATTAGGGAGGAAGTGGTGGTATGTGGGCACAAAAAAAATAGGTCCACCTACCTTATCCCTAGTGGACCTTTTTCTACTTTTAGGATGATCCTCCACATGATATGCTATGTATTAGTGGGCACAAGGCATATTTTAAATAATAAAATAATAAGACCACTATTTTGCCCATGAGTGGAGAAGTGCCCTATAAATATAGGATATTTTATGAAGAAAGGGGTAGCTAGGAATCCTTGAAGGTCTAGGGAGTATGCTCTCCACCTTGGGTGGATATGAAACTAGAAGGCTTGAGAGGTTTCTTAGTTGAAGAATGAAGAATTATTGGATGATTAGAAGGATTTAAACAATAAGAAGCTTGAGGAGATCAACCTTGCAGGAGCTTTAGGTTGGTGGTATCTTATATTTCCTTGTTAGAGGAAGTTTCATTAAGATGAATTTGCTATGTTAAATAAAAGCTTCATTTGAAGATACATGATACATCTATGATTTAATTAAGAGATTGTAGTCTCCTTATTAAACACTGGTTGATAAGCTTTATGGGATACATATTTACATTTTAAACCTTAAGGTTATTATTGATTAAATAGCCCTAATTATATGTTAAATTCATTTTATTATGATTAATAATCTAACCTAGACTATTATATTTGGGAAGATAGCTTATTATAGTTGCAAAGAGGATCATAAGCTAGCCATAATAGTGCACTGATGGGGTTTAACCCTTTTAGGGTTATTATTAAAATTTATATAGCCTAGAAGGCCATAGTAATCCAATCGACGAGTGCAAACCTCAATCTAATCTATATATAAGATCAACCACTAAATTCTTTGTTGATCGAAGACGACAACTGCTTGGTGGTTACTTCATTTATAGTGCACAAAATTTATTAAATTGTCGAATGTCCATGACACAATATATGTAGGATTCATATCTCTACTTCCTGGATCTACTCTATTTGGATTTGATGATACAGATGTGTCTATCTTTAATTTTTTGTTGATCTAAAATCCTTTATTTACATCTCTTCCCTTTTGATAGTATGCACTAAAGAGGTGCTCATTTTGGGTGTTGATCTGGGATTGCAAGGGTAGAGATTAGAGTTGGGGAAACCTAACCATTTATGGGGCTATGTCTCCTTGATTCTACACTCCATGTGTAATAAACATAGAATACCTTGAACCCATGAGTTACCATTGGTAAACCAATTATCACATTCAGTGAGGATGAATTTAATCCATCCATGATCTTCTTTTACATATTTTGTTTTTTTAGGTGAAGCCACCAATTATATATATATATATATATATATATATATATATATATATATATATATATATATATTCCTCTATAATTAGTTCTACCACAAATATTAGACTCAATTCCCTAATTAGAGATAGTGATACACGTTTGTGGTTTCACATTGAGGTTGTGGATGCCATGAATACTTTGTGGTAAAGTAGGAATTCACCTATACTGATATATTATATATGGTGGCACCATTATGTTAACAAAAAATCTACCCATGAATCGATGGACTGTATAGTCTTCGTCACTACTCGAATCCATATAATTCTATTTTAAAATGAAGTCAACCTCTGATGTCATCCTTGCTGAGATACTGTGTAGGATAGTCGCAGGGGATTGAATGCTCACTAATGAATTTTGAACACTATCTACCCATCGCTCCAATATTTGTAACTTATTTTGTAGAGGAAAACAAGGTACGAGATCTCCCTAGCCCTCCTTCCAACATTCCACATAGGCCATTGAGAGTAGTGGTAAGGGAATTTTAATCAAAAATTGTCTCTCTAGTATAACAAGTACACCTTGGCACTTCCATTAGTTACACCAAATCCTGATCAACTATTGGATGAAATATGCCTTGGGTAACATTGGTGACTGTCGATTATGTTATGGAAGCTGCAAATTATTTGATGTTAATCTAATTACCTCTGTCCTCTTCCATAATGCTCTTTTGAAAATAGGAATGTCTTTTGATAGAGGAATGGGATTCTATTGGCTATCGACACACTTCATAGTAATAATGCTCGAGTTATAATGGTTGAATAGCAAAATATGGGAAAAAACCATCACCGAATACATTTAAATATAATAAAAATGGGAGTCCATATTACATGTCCGTTGATGACCTTTAATTGACCATTGGTGGTTTTAGATGTGACTCATGTTTTAACCAGATGATCATTGAATCATTTACTAGGAGCACCAATGAACCCTCATTATGTTACAAAAATGGTATTAGGTATGTGGGTCCCACCAATTTATATATGGACAAAGGTGTATAATTTTATAAGGCTATACTTAACTAAACCCTACTTAATATAAATTACAACTTTAGTTTACCCAAAGTTCTATTTACATTTGGGTGAATCTCAATAATATAAAGGTATTTATGAGGGCTACTTTATAAAAATTAGATTGTTCGAATTAAAGGTATAATTGATAATTACCGTAAGATGTAATTTCAATTATATATATAATTGTTCAAATTAAAGGTATAATTGATTACTACCATAAGTTGTAATATAAATTATATATATATATATATATATATATATATATATATATATATATATATATGCATAAATTTTAAGATATGCAAAGGTAATTTATGAATTAAAGGTATGGGACTTTAATTCATTAAACTAAGGATTGATTATGTATCAATATGAGAGAATGAATTGGGAATTCATTCTCGAGGGAATTTATAGGGTTCCCTCTAAGGTTGAAGAGTCTTCTCCAAAATATGGATCCAATGATTATCATAAACATACACAAGATATTATAACTTCTAAGATGGCTTAGATAAAGGAACTAAAATATTCCTTAATTGCATCATAAATTTTAAAGGAATAGATGGATTCCTCTTTGGTATAGGAAATACCTTAATGTTATAATGATGTCTTAGAGAAAGGAATTAGGAAATTCCTTAATTGCATCATGAACTTGAAAAGGAATAGTTGTATTCATTGACTTGTATAATTGATTGAAAGGGACCCATAGTGACATTTCTATATCTGTAACATTTGATATCTTAAGTTTATGAATATGAGGAAAGTACATATTTTGGAGCTGGGTTTATTCCCCATGAGGGTTCCTAGGATAAACAATGTGTCATTTATTTGTGGTTTGATGTGTTATTTCTTGTGCATATTGCTTTTACTTTCAAAATGAAAATGCTATAAGTGGATGAGATGGTTATGCATACCTCTAGATTATTGCAATGATTACATTTGTGTACTATTTAATCGATAGTTCAATTATGATGCAAAGAATGTATGCTTAATTTCCAATATGTTAATGATTTAATGATATACGAATTTCTAGAATGTATTTTTAATTATGAATGAAGTAATTAGCTAGTTTTATATTTCATCATCTAGCACTAGAAGTATTCAAAGGATGTATGGATGCATAAGAAAGTAATGGAATACAAATATTGCTCAAATGGATATCTCATGTGTTATTTCAAACTTAAGGCTATAATGTAATGGATTCTATTCATAAAGGCTTCATTGACTTATGTTCACCTCATAAACACTCATGGATGGTTTAACTTGAAACACATGAGTTCAGAGTGGGTTGAAACCCACAAGAAGGCAAATTGGTCTTGAGTTGTGAACCAAGACAAGACCTTACATTCTGGATTGAAATTTGAATGTACATGAGGAGTGGGTACTCCCATGATGGTTAAATAATATCCTTTTGTAATAATATTATTTGATTCATGTATATAACAAAAGGGTTGCCTAAATAAATAAGGTGGACAAATAAGCCTTAAGAGGCATAAGGTAATATAATCATGCTTAAGATGGCATTCCAAGGATTATGTAAGTTTAATCACGGGTAGTGATTTTATTATCTTAGTGACCCCATCGGGAAGATGTGGGTAGGATCTAAGATCTATGAATAACCATTGTTGAGGTTATTTCATTATGATGGGTTTCCATCTTCAAGGCATTCACCTATATACTGGTCTTGGTGGATAGTATGGTTAAGGGTGATTTTCCCTTTTATGAGGGATGAAACCTAATGCTTGGCCAGCGTTCTCATATCTGAGTGGTATGAGGGTTTCATAGAAGCTGATCACTTCTACTCAAGAGTGACTCTGATCAAGTCTTAATATCTCTTGATGCTATTTGCCTTGACAACTTACAATCCAATGAGAATGATTCTATCTTAGATCATGATTATGTCCCTTGCCTCATGAAAGATGAATATATATATATATATAAATTGTGGTAACAATTGGGGTTGTTATAGTTATAATTGGGATTGTTATAGTTGGTATCAGAGCCCAAGCTAACTAATAGATTCTAGTTAGATCTAGGTTAGCAAAATATTTGGGCATGAAACAAAACATGAGAGAAAACTCAAAATATAAATTCTACAATTCTAAAAAATGCACACTTGGTAAGGACAAGGTTAGTACTTGAGATTATTGATGTCTGAGTTCCTTTCTCCCATGAATAGATCCATAGTCGTTCGAAAGTGGAAGAGCTAAGTGAACCCTCCTTCTATGGGTTTTAAGCGGTGTACCTTAGACTCTTTTGGGAAATTACTCAGCATCTATGTCTTTTTACTTACTCATTATTCTCAAGTGTGTATAAACCATAATACGGTTCAAATCCACTAAAGGATCACTTAGATTAAGGTTATAAAATTATTATAAATAACTTGTTAATTTCTTAGGCCAAAATGGTTCAAAACAGAATATTTTGTGAATGAGAATTGATGAATAAAGTTCTATCAATTGAAATATAGCCACTAAATATAGCCTAAAGAATATAAATATCTTCTATGTCAAAACAATGTTGATATAGTCAAAAAGGTATAGTTGCAGAACTACCAGTATTTAGACTATAGATAATCTTGGACTAAATTCTGGTTATATCTAAATTTGGCATATTGTAGTACACAAGACAAATTAAAATAATATTTTCTTTAATTAATTCTTGTTACAATTTGGCCTTTGGCCAAGAAGCTAAACATCTCAACCATGACAAACTATGGTGGATTGCTATTTTCTTTAGTAACAGTTCACCCAGAGATAGCCGTAAACCTGAACCTTTACCACAGTTAGAAATACCACTTTCTTTGTTGTAATCTAATAGATGTGCTTCACGCTATTTAAGCACTGAAATAAGATGCGAAGTGGCGCATGTGGTATTATTCTCTATGCATGAGAACCCGATGGTAAAAGCAAAAAGATAAAACTCTTGACGAGAATGACTAAACTCAGTTTGGAGTCATAATCACGTGATGTGAATACAAGTTAGTTGAATGAAATTGAAAACTAACTACTAGAAATTTAAGATCAAGAGATAAACAAAATAATGTTTTCTCTATTTATATATTTTCTCAATGTTACAATTCCTTAGTGGTATTCAACCAGAGACAAGGTGAAAGGAAGACCATAACTCTGGAAGTCATGGAGACTATCCACAATCACCAGAACCATATTCTGGCATGAAACCCTAGTTTGGCGAAAGAGAGCAAGGACACATTTAAGCATGGAAACCACCCCCAAATTTCACCAGAAACTTCATACTTTTCTTGACATGAAATTTTGGGGTGAACTATATCAGAACTCTGCCAATCAGCTCTGATAATCCGTGTATCCCAGCTCAGTAGTAAAGTATGCCACCCGACCACCTAGGTGGTGGTCGAATGCATTGAGGTGTGCTACGCTATTTAAATCAGGAACTACCCATTATACCATGCATGTGGTATTATTTTCCTAAGAAAACTAGAGCATAAAATAGTTGGATGAAACATAGAAAACCAACAACTAAATATTTTATTAAGCAGTTTCTAAATACAAATATGCTAGAACTAGGATCTGGACATAATAGCAATGGTAAGATGAAAACCATCATAGTCTTAGTCAGAATCTGAGCTATCATAATCTTCGACTGGAGACAAGATATGCTCAAAATAGATAACTAGAGGTGGAATATTGTAGCGAATTGTAATGTATCTATCAAATACATAATATGGCCAAGGAGTGCCATGATGTCCATACAATATAAGATCCATTTTTTTCAGACACCGAGTTTGAGCGAATCTATTCTAAATTTCCTAGAATAAGTGAGTCTGCACATACCTTTGATAAAGAAGACTCTGATAAAGCTCGCTATTAAAAGCAGCCTTTCCAGTGGGAACATATTTCTTGACCACATCCAAATAACATGGTGGTAGAAATTGAAATGGAATATTTAGAGGATCGCTTATAGGAGGTAACTAGGAATCTCCAAATCAAACATGGAAAGTCTAGTTAGGCCAACTAAAGAATCTATCAAACCACTCAAAATGACTTAAAGGACTTTCAAAAGCTAAATAATTATGGGAATTGTTCCTTAGCCAAACATCACAATGTGAATCTTGGATAAAGGTATTACAATATATCTGATCCATGGATATAAGGGCGTTACGAGCTTTGATAGCCTAGCTTTGTAAGAAATTTTGCAACCCTTCTCTCTGTCAAAGCAAGTTTCGGGGAATCCAAACAAAAGATTCATAAAACTCATGTTGATATTCTTCATAAAAAAACATGATGGCTAATTACTGAACTGGTTTCCTACCAAAAGGAAGTTAAGAGAATATTTCTCTCTCTTTTCGATAATGTGCTTGATGTCAACAAGTACTTATTACCAGATTTGGAAAAAAAGTACCTAAAGATAAGGCACCAAAATAAGTGTGCACTGAATCAACCTATGGAACCATTGAAGTGGCAATGATAGGACTTTATGTAAAGATGAAAGGACACGTGCCACCTTGAGATTTGAAAAGGTAAAATAAAATCATCAATGGGACAATCAAGCCAAATACGAAAAGCATCATGGAAGTTGAAGGATCCACCTTGGGATCATCAAGATGCGATCGGTTAAATGAATGGACATGATTAATATGTTGGAAATTGAACCAGATAATCACTTCGATCAACAATGAAAATCTAGAAATTGATCGTATGTAATAACTTACAGGTTTTTAATCTTTCACCTACTCATGGCATCCAATACGATCATATTCATGGCAGGATTTTCCTGGATGATATTAGTTATATGTGGTGTAAACCCCATTGTATGTTTTATGATCCTTTTGCTTTTGCTTATCGATCTAGTGATGCATCTACCCTGAAAGGAAGAAACTAATATTTAGTATTACCAGATCTAAACAAGAAGAAGGGGTAGTTACAGTAGGGGATATAGCAATGAGAAAAGCTAGAAGAATAGTTGAGGGAACAACGAGAGAATCTCCTATGCAAAATGCCCAGGAAGATATATGGGCATGAGAAAGAATAAGGTTAGAAGTTGAGAGAGATGCTGCCATAGTTGAGTGAGATAGGCTCATATCAGAGATATTACAAAGAAATAATTGGAGAGCAGCAACGATGGTAGCCATGTATACAGAAAACCCATAATTTCATCAAATAAGGGAAGAATTTAATGTTGCATTCTTGGAATCTTGTTTTGTTGCATTATTGAATCATGGTATGCTTCCCCCACCACAACCAACTATTAATACACAGTGTGGGAGAAGAAGAACCACTCGTGCAACTTGGAGAACAACCCGAGGTAGTGATCAAGCAGTTGCTGGAACAATTACTCCACCACCATCTCTAGTCGTAAGTACCAGTACAGTACGAGGTGAGGAACAGACCCAGGAGCACCAACCCTAAAGATTCGTTAGGCCACCACTTTGTAGGCCACCACTTTGAAGTAGGGTATGCATGCCAAGGATGAGGCATAAATGTAATTAGCAAACTTTTGAAATTTTATATTTCTGTTTGTAGAAAATAAATGCTATATGAATATTGTTGTTTATAATGGATTTAATTAGTTTAAAATTTATATTGTGTGATTCAAAGGAATTTATTAATATCATCAATGAATGAACATTGATTTTTTTTGTATAAAAGAAAACTAAATGAATTTGAAGAATGGATTGGTGTCCATTCTTGGAGAAGGTATGGGACTTCTCCATGATTTTATAATGATATAAACCAGGAGACATCTGGGTGGATGCTCTGGTGTTGGCAAAAAGGTTGCCAAAATGCATCTTAGGATATATGTGAATATCCTAAATTGAGATTCTGAAATTATGATGTGTCTTTGTTGACACTTAATTTTATCAGGTTAACTCATGTTAAGGGTTAACAAATTATATTGTGATACTCCTTGGTGGGAGTTTTGATAAAATTAATAAGACTTTTTATGTCTAATATAGTACAAAAGCATAATTTCATGATATCTCTGTAACACCATTTTGCAAATTCTATTATTGCAGTGCTTTAAATTCAGTATTTGTGCAGTAATAGATGGTTTAAAACTGTAATATTTGTGATGAGATTATGTATTGATGATGTTTTCAATACTTTTTGTTATGCAAAATGGATGTTATATTGTTTATAAGGACATGGTACTACTGATATTTTGCATTTTTGTAGGTCCAGGTACTCTCATGGATGGAAGATGTAGCTTACCATCAATATTGAGGTGCTAGAAGAAAGAAAAATCTGATGACTCAGATTGTAAAATAGTAGGATGAATTCTAGCTTTGCTAGATACATATATTCATTAAGGTAATTGTTCAAACACAGAGGATTGTGTTTAATCTAAGGGGGGTGTATGTCATGACCCGTCACCCTTGAACCCTATCAAAAGGATATTAATTGATCATGGGATCAATTAATGCTCAAAAAAAGGGGTCATAGACCCTAAGGAATTCTACAAAATTCCAATTTAGGGATTTTGAAGGTAAGAGTAAATATTATGAAAATTTAATTAATCATGTTTGATTAGGTTAATTGCATTTAATTTTGAATGCAATTAAATGTCCAATTCTTATTGGACCAAATTAGGCACTAGTATTATTTAATGCTAAAGGCCTATCTTATTCTCCCTCATGGCATAATTTGGTTGGTGGAGAGAAAAGTGAGATTCTCTCCTCTATATTTAATTAGGGAGGAAGTGGAAGCATGTGGGCACAAAACAAAAATAAGGCCACCTACCTTATCCCTAGTGGACCCTTTTCTACTTTTGGATTATCCTCCACATGGTATGTTATGTCTTAATGGGCCCAAGGCATATTTTAAATAATAAAATAATAAGGCCACTATTTGGCCCATGAGTGGAGAAGTTTCCCTATAAATAGAGGACATCTTGTGAAGAAAGGGGCAGCTAGGAATTCTTGAAGGTCTAGGGAGTATGCTCTCCACCTTGGGTGGATCAAAAACTAGAAGGCTTGAGAGGATTCTTAGTTGAAGAAAGAAGCATTATTGGATGATTAGAATGAGGTAAACAAGAAGAACCTTGAGGAGATCAACCTTGCAGGAGATTTAGGTTGGTGGTATCTTATCTTTCCTTGTTAGAGGAAGTTTCATTAAGATGAATTTGCTATGCTAAATAAAATCTTCGTTTGAAAATACATGATACATATGTGATTTAATTAAGAGATTGTAGTTTCCTCATTAAACACTGGTTGATAAGATTTATGGGATACATATTTACGTTTTAAACCTTAAGGTTATTCTTAATTAAATGACCCTATTTATATAGTAAACTCATGTTCCTATTATTAATAATTTAACCCATACTATTATATTTAGGAAGATAGCTTATTATAGTTGTAAAGAGGGTCGTAATCTAGCCATAATATAGCATTGATGGGGTTTAATCCTTTGAGGGTTATTATTAAAATTTATATAGCCTAGAAGGCCATAGTAATCCAATCGACGATTGCAGACCTCAATCTAATCTAGATCTAATATCAACCACTAAATTCTTCATTGATCAAATACGACCACCATTTTGTGGTTACTTCATTCATAGTGCATAAACTTTCCTAAAGTATTGAATGCCCACAACATAATATATATGGGATTCATATCCCTACTACCTGGATCTTCTCTATTTGGATTTGATGATACAGATGTGTTTGTCTTTAATTTTTTGTTGATCTAAACTCCTTTATTTACATCTCTTCCCATCCAATAGTATGCATTGAAAAGGTGATCATTTTGGGTGTTGATCTGGGATTGCAAGAAAACAAATTAGAATTGGGGAAACCTAACCATTTTTGGGGCTATGTCACCCTAATTCTACACTCCATGCATAATAAACACAAAATACCTTGAACCCATGAGTTACCATTGGTAAAAAAATTATCACATTTAGTGGGGATGCGTTTAACCCAGCCATGATATTCTTTTTGATATTTTTTTTTAGGTGAAGCCACCAAGTATATATAGATATATTCCTCTACAATTAGTTATACCATGGAGATTAGACTCGATTCCCTAATTAGGGATTTCCAAACATACCCGTGGTCTCACACAGAGGTTGCAGATGCCAATAATACTTTGTGGTAGAGGAATTCACCTATACCAATATATTAGATATGGTGACACCATAATATAGACAGATAAGCCATGCATAACTCAATGGATTGTATAGTCTTCATCTCTACTTGAATCCATATAATCATGTTTTAAAATAAAGTCAACCTCTAATGCAGTCCTTGCTGAGATACTGTATAGGATAGACGCAGGGGATTTAATGCTCACTAATGAATTTTGAACACCATCTGGCCATCACTCCAAGCTTTGTGACCTATTTTATAGAGGCGAACAGGGGATGAGATCTCTTGAACCCTCATTCCAACATTCTACATAGGCCATTGAGAACAGTGGTAAGGTATTTTTAATCAAAAATTATCTCTCTAGTATAATGAGTACACCTCGATGCTTCCATTAGTTACCCCAACTCCTGATCAACTATTGGATGAAATATACCCTAGGTAACATTGGTGACTGTCAATTATGTGATAGAAATTATGGATTGTTCGATGTCAATCTAACTACCTCTGTCCTTGCCCAGAATGCTCTTTGGAACACATGAATGTCTTTCAATAGAGGAATGGGATTCTATTGGCTATCGACACACTTCATAGTAAGAATGCTCGAGTTCTAATGGTCGAATAGCCAAATGAGCAAAAAAAATCCATCATCGAATAAATTTAAATATAATAAAAAATGGGGGTCCATATTACATATCCGTTGATGACCTTTAATTGAATACTGGTGGTTTTAGACGTGACTGATGTTTTAACCAGATGATCGTTGAATCGATTACTAGGAGCACCAATGAACCCTCATTATGTTACAAGATGGTATTAGGTATGTGGGTCCCACTGATTTATATACGGACAAAGGGGTATAATTTTATTAGGGTATACTTAACTAAACCCTACTTAATATAAATTACAACTTTAGTTCACCTAAGGTTCTATTTACATTTGGGTGAATCTCAATAATAGAAAGGTATTGATGAGAGCTACTTTATAAAAATTAGATTGTTCCAATTATAGGTATAATTGATAATTACCATAATATGTATATATATATATATATATATATATATATATATATATATATATATATATATATATATATATGGGTATAATTTTATTAGGGTATACTTAATTAATCCCTACTTAATATAAATTACAACTTTAGTTCACCTAAGGTTCTATTTACATTTGGGTGAATCTCAATAATAGAAAGGTATTGATGAGAGCTACTTTATAAAAATTAGATTGTTCCAATTATAGGTATAATTGATAATTACCATAATATGTAATATATATATATATATATATATATATATATATATATATATATATATATATATATTTATATTTATATTTTAAGATATGCAAAGGTATTTTATGAATTAAAGGTATGGTACTTTAATTCATTAAACTAAGGATTTATTATGTATCAATATGAGAGAATGAATTGGAAATTCATTCTGGAGGGAATTTATAGGATTCCCTCTAAAATCGATGAGTCTTCTCCAAAATATGGATCAAATGATTATCATAAACATACACAAGATATTATAACTTCTAAGAATGCTTAGATAAAGGAACTAAAATATTACTTAATTGTATCATAAATTTTAGAGGAACAGATGGACTCCTCTTTGGTATAGGAAATACCTTAATGTTATAATGATGTCTTAGAGAAAGGAATTAGGAAATTCCTTAATTGCATCATGAACTTGAAAATAAATAGTTGCATTCCTTGCCTTGTATAATTGATTGAAAGGGACCCATAGAGACCTTTTTATATCTGTAACATTTGACATAGTAGTTTATGAATATGAGGAAAGTACATATTTTTGAGGCTGGGTTTATTCCCCATGAGGGTTCCCAAGATAAACAAGGTGTTATTTATTTGTGGTTTGATGTGTTATTTCTTGTGCATATTACTTTTACATTCAAAATAAAAATGTTATAAGTGGATGAGATGGTTATGCACACCTTTGGATTATTGCAATGATTATATTTGAATATTATTTAATAGATAGTTCAATTAAGATGCAAGAATGTATGTGTAATTTCCAATATGTTAATGATTTAATGATATACAAATATGTCATTTACTTTATGGAATGTATTGTTAATTATGAATGATGTAATTAGCTAGTTTTACCTTTCATCATCTAGCACTAGAAGTATTCAATGGATGTATGGATGCATAAAGTAGAATGTAATGGAATACAATTCTTGCTCAAATGGATATCTTAGGTGTTGTTTCAAACTTAAGGCTATAATGTAATGGATTCTATTCATAAAGACTTCATTGACTTATATCATCTCATAGACACTCGTGGATGGTTTAAATTGAAACACGTGAGTTCTAAGTGGGTTGAAACCCACAAGAAGACAAATTTGTCTTGAGTGTGAATCAAGATAGTCCTTACATTCTGGATTGAAATTTGAATATACATGAGGAGTGGGTACTCCCATGACGGTTAAATAATGTCCATTTGTAATAATCTTATTTGATTCATGTAATTAACAAAAGGGTTGCCTAAATCAATAAGGTGGATAAATAAGCCTTAAGAGGCATAAGGTAATATAATCATGCTTAATATGGAATTCCAAGGGTTATGTAAGTTTAATCATGGGTAGTGATTTTATTATCTTAGTGACCCCATAGGGAAAATGTGGTAAGGATATAAGATCTATGAATAACCATTTTTGAGGTTATTTTATTATTATGGGTTTCCATCTTCAAGGTATTCACCTATATACTAGTCTAGGTGGACAATATGGTTAAGGGTGATTTTCCTTTTTATGGGGATGAAACCTAACGCTTGGCTAGTGTTCTCATATCCAAGTGGTATGAGGGTTTCATAGAAGCTTATTACTTCTACTCAAGAGTGACTCTGATCAAGTCTTAATATCTCTTGATATTATTTGCCTTGACAAATTACGGTCCAATAGGAATGATTAAATATTAGATCATGATTATGTCCCTTATCTTATGAAATTTGATATATATATATATATATATATATATATATATATATATATATATATATATATAAGTCGTGGTAAAAATTGGGGTTGTTACAATTACAATTGGGGTTTTTATAGTTGGTGTCATAGCCCAGACTAACTAATAGATTCTAGTTAGATCTTAATTAGCAAAATATTTGGGCATAAAATAAAGCATGAGAGAAAACTTAAAACATAAATTTCACAATTCTAAACAATGCACACTTGGTCAGGACAAGGTCAATACTTGATATTATCGATGTCTGATTTCCTTTCTCCCACGAGTAGATCCACAATATTTTGAAAGTGGAAGAGCTAAGCAAACCCTCCTTCTATGGGTTTTAAGCGGTGTACATTAGACTCTTTTGGGAAAATACTCAGCATCTAAGTCTTTTGACTTGCTTAATCCTTATTCTCAAGTGTGTATAAACCATAAGTTGGTTCAAATCCACTAAAGGATCACTTAGATTAAGGTTATCAAATTATTATAGATAACTGGTTAATTTCTTAGTCTGAAATGGCTCGAAATAGAATATTATGTGAATGAGAATTGATGAATAAAGTTTGGTGAGTTGAAATATAGTCACTAAAGATATCCTAAAGAAGATAAATATCTTCTATGCCAAAAAAATGTTGATACAATCAAAAGGATGTAGTTACAGAACTAGCATTCATCAGACTATAGATAATCTTGGAACAAATTCTGGTTATATTGGCATATTTTAGTACACAAGACAAATGAAAAAGAATGTTTTATTTAATTAATTCTTGTTACAATATGACCCTTGGCCAAGAAGTTGAACATCTCAACCATGATGAACTATGGTGGATTGCTATTTTGTTTAGCAACAGTTCACCCAAAGATAGCTGCAAACCTAAACTTTTACCTGGTTACAAATACCACTTTCTTTGTTGTAATTTAATAGATGTGCTTCACTCTATTTAAGAAATGAAATAAGATGCGAAGTGGTGCATGTGGCATTATTCTATATACATGAGAACTTGATGGTAAAATAAAAAGATAAAACTCATGACAAGAAATACTAAACTCAGTTTGGAGTCATAATCACGTGATGTGAATACAATTTAGTTGAATCAAATTAAAAACTAACTACTAGAAAATTAAGATCAAGAGATAAACAAAATATTTTTTCTCTATTTATATATTTTCTCAATGTTACAATTCCCTAGTGGTATTCAACCAGAGACAAGGTGAACAGAAGATCATAACTTTGGAAGTCATGGAGACGGTCCACAATCACCAGAACCATCTTCTGTCATGAAACCCTAGTTTGGTGAAAGAAAGCAAGGACACATTTAAGCATGAAAACCGCCCCCAAATTTCACCAGCAACTTCATACTTTTCTTGACATGAAATTTTGGGGTGAACTATATTAGAACTCTGCCAATCAGCTTTGATAATCTATGTATCCTAGGTTAGTATTAAAGTATGCCACCTGACCACGCGGGTGGTGGTCGAATGCATTGAGGTGTGCTATGCATTTAAATCAGGAACTACCCATTATACCATGCATGTGGTATTATTTTCCTAAGCAAAATCAAACATAAAATAGTTGGATGAAACATAAAAATCCAATAACTAAATATTTTATTAAGTGGTTTCTGAATACAAATGTGTGATAACTATGATCTGGACAAAATAGCAATGGTAAGATGAAAACCATCCTAGTCTTAGTCATAATTTGAGCTATCATAATTTTTGATGGGATACAAGATATGCTCAGAATAGATCACTGGAGGTGGAATATTATAGTGAATTTGAATATTTCCATCAAATACATAATATGGCCAAGGAGTGCCATGACATCCATACAATATAATATTTATTTCTATTGAATACCGAGTCTGAGCAAATCTATTCTAAATTTACTAGAATAAGTGAGACTACACATACCTTTGGTAAATAATACTTTGATAAAGCTCGCTATTAAAAATAGCCTTCCCAGTGGGAACATATTTCTTGACCACATCCAAATATCATGGTGGTAGAAATTAAAATGGAATATTTAGAGGATCGCTTATAGGAGGTAACCAGAAATCTCCAAATTAGACATAGAAAGTTTAGTTAGGCCAACTAAAGAATATGTCGAACCATTTGAAATGACTTAAAGGACTTTCAAAAGATAAATAATCATGGGAATTTTTCCTTAGCCAAAAATCACAATGTGAATCCTAGATAAAGGTATTACAATACATCTAATCCATTGATATAAGGGTGTTATGAGCTTTGATAGCCTGGATTTGTAAGAAATTCTACAACACTTCTCTTTGTCGAAGCAAGTTTTGGGGAATCCAAACAAAATATTCATAAAACTCATGTTGATCTTCTTCATAACAAAACATGATGGCTAATAATTGAACTAGAATCTTTCTCTCTCTTTATAATAATGTGCTTGATGTCAATAAGTACTTATTACCATATTTAGAAAAATAAAGACTTAAATATAAGGCACTGAAATGATCCTTTTGCTTTTTCTTATCAATCTAGTGATGCATCTACTTTGAAATGAATAAACTCATATTTAGTATTACCAGATATAAACAAGAAGAAGGGTTAGTTATAGCAGGGGATATAGCAATGAGAAAAGCTAGAAGAATAGTTGAGGGAACAATGTGAGAATATCCTATGAAAAATACCCAAGAATATATATGGGCACAGGAAATAATAAGGTTAGAAGATGAGAGAGATGCTACCATAGCTGAGTGGGATAGGCTCATATGATTCTCAAGTGTGTATAAATCATACACTAGTTAAAATCCACTAAAGGATCACTTAGATTAAGGTTATCAAATTATTATTAATTGCTTAGGCCAAAATGGCTCGAAATATAATATTATGTGAATGAGAATTGATGAATAATGTTTGGTGAGTTGAAATATAGTCACTAAATATAGCCTAAATAAGATAAATATCTTCTATGCAAAAACAATATTGATACATTCAAAAGGACGTAGTCAAAGAACTAGCATTCATCGAACTATAGATAATATTGGAATAAATTCTGGTTATATCTAAATTTGGCATATTGTAGTACACAAGACAAATGAAAAAGAATGTTTTATTTAATTAATTCTTGTTACAATCTGACCTTTGGCCAAGAATCTGAACATCTCAACCATGATGAACTATGGTGGATTGCTATTTTTTTTAGCAACAGTTCACCCATATATAGTTGCAAACCTAAACCTTTACCACGGTTATAAATACCAATTTCTTTGTTGTAATTTAATAGATGTGCTTCACACTATTTAAGCAATGAAATAAGATGTGAAGTGGCACATGTGGCATTATTCTATATGCATGAGAACCCGATGGTAAAAGCAAAAAAATAAAACTCATGATGAGGATTACTAAACTCAGTTTTGAGTCATAATCACATGATGTGAATACAAGTTAGTTGAATGAAATTAAAAACTAACTACTAGAAAATTAATATCAAGAGATAAACAAAATATTGTTTCCTCTATTTATATATTTTCTCAATGTTACAATATCCTAGTGGTATTCAATAAGAGATAAGATGAACAGAAGACCATAACTTTGGAAGTCATGGAGACGGTCCACAATCACCAGAACCATCTTTTGGTATGAAACCCTAGTTTGGTGAAAGAGAGCAAGGACACATTTAAGCATAAAAACTACCCCCAAATTTCACCAGCAACTTCTTTCTTTTCTTCACATGAAATTTTGGGGTGAACTATATCAGAACTCCTCCAATCATCCCTAATAATCTGTGTATCCCGACTCAGTATTAAAGTATACCACCCGACCACCTGGGTGGTGGTCGAATGCATTGAGGTGTGCTACGCTATTTAAATTAGGAACTACCCATTATACCATGCATGTGGTATTATTTTCCTAAGCAAACTGGAACATAAAATAGTTCGATGAAATATAGAAAACCAACAACTAAATATTTTATTAAGTGGTTTCTAAATACAAATGTGCTAGAACTGGGATCTGGAAATAATAGCAATGGTAAGATGAAAACCATCATAGTCATAGTAAGAATCTGAGCTATCATAATCTTCGATGGGATACAAGATACACTCAGAATAGATCACTGGATGTGGAATATTATAGTGAATTGGAATGTTTCCATAAAATACATAATATGGACAAGGAGTGCCATGACGTCCATACAATATTAGATTCATTTCTTTCAGACATCGAGTTTGAGAGAATCTATTCTAAATTTCCTATAATAAGTGAGTTTGCACATACCTTTGGTAAATAATACTTTGATAAAATTTGCTATTAAAAGCAACCCTCGTAGTGGGAACATATTTATTGACCACGTCCAAATAACATGGTGGTAGAAATTAAAATGGAATATTTAGAGGATCACTTATAGGAGGTAACCAGGAATATCCAAATCAGACATGGAAAGTTTAGTTAGGCCAACTAAATAATCTATTGAACCATTTGAAATGACTTAAAGGACTTTCAAAAGCTAAATAATTATGGGAATTATTCCTTAGCCAAACATCACAATGTGAATCCTAGATAAAGGTATTACAATATATATGATCCATGGATATAAGGGTGTTATGAGCTTTGATAGCCTAAATTTGTTATAAATTCTACAACCCTTCTCTTTGTCGAAGCAATTTTTAGGGAATCCAAACAAAATATTCATAAAACTCATGTTGATCTTCTTTATAACAAAACACGATGGCTAATAATTGAACTAGGATATTTCTCTCTCTTTCTGATAATGTGTTTGATATCAAAAAGTACTTATTACCATATTTGGAAAAAAAATGTACTTAAAGATAAGGCACCGAAATAAGTGTACATGGAATCAACCCATGGAGCCATTGAAGGTGCAATGATAGGACTTTACATAAAATATGAAAGGACACGTGTCACATACAAAATTGAAAAGGCAAAACAAAATCATCAATGGGACAATCAAGCCAAATACGAAAAACATCATGGAAGTTGAAGGATCCACCTTGGGGTCATCAATTTGCGATCGGTTAAATGAATGGATAGGATTAATATGTTGGAAATTGAACTAGATAATCACTTCATTCAACAACAAAAATATGGAAATTGATGATATGTAATAACTTACAGGTTCTAATCTTTCACCTGCTCATGGCATCCAATACGATCATATTCATGGCAAGATTTACCTGTATGATATTAGTTATATGTGGTGTAAACCCCATTGTATGTTTTATGATCCTTTTGCTTTTGCTTATCAATCTAGTGATGCATCTACCTTGAAAGGATGAAACTAATATTTAGTATTACCAAATCTAAACAATAAGGGGTAGTTATAGCAGGGGATATCGCAATGAGAAAATCTAGAAGAATAATTGAGGGAACAACACAAGAATCTCCTACGCAAAATGCCCAGGAAGATATATGGGCACGAGAAATAATAAGGTTAGAATTTGATAGAGATGATACCATAGCTAAGTGGGATAGGATTAGATCAAAAATATTACAAAGAAATAACTAGAGAGCAGTAGTGATGGTAGCCATGTATATAGAAAACCCATAATTTTAGGAAATAAGGGATGAATTTAATGATGCATTCTTGGAATATTATTTTATTTCATTATTGAATTATGGTATGCTTCCCCCACCATGATAAACTATTAATACACAATTAGGGAGAAGAAGAACCACTCGTGCAACTCGGATAAAAACCCAAGGTAGTGATCAAACAACTACTGGAACAATTTCTCCACCATCCTCTCTAGTCGTAAGTACCAGTATAGTACGAGGTGAGGAAAATACCAAGAGGCACCAACCTGTTGAGTGAATATTTTGCTCTATTGCAAAATGATCACCACAAACAAAGTATTGAATTGAAAACTCTCAGTTGCAAATAAATTCGATGAAATCATCCATTTCTCCAAGGTTATGGTAATTAAACACTTGTGACAACCCAAGGTAGTGATCAAACAACTACTGGAACAATTTCTCCACCATCCTCTATAGTCGTAAGTACTAGTATAGTACGAGGTGAGGAAAATACCAAGGAGCACCAACCTATTGAGTGAATATTTTGCTCTATTGCAAAATGATCATCACAAACAAAGTATTGAATTGAAAACTCTCAATTGCAAAGAAATTAGGTGAAATCACCCATTTCTCCAAGGTTATGGTAAATTTATTAACATTGCCCTTTTGACCTTTTTATCTCCTTCATAAATGCCTTGCAACCTATCCCAAATATCCTTTGCTAATTTGCAATGCTTAATATTTATAAACTATGTTTCACATAATCCCTATTGAATTTCATTCATTTCTCTTGAATTATAATGATGTAGAAACTTACCATATTTATCTGTAGGTGGAATTGTTGGTGGTGTGTATCCATTTTCAACTGCTTCACATACTTCATTTCCAAGTGTCATTAAATGAAACTTCATCCTTGTGCTTCATAGTGTATAAGTGTTCCCATCGAACAATGGTGCTAATTTCCTGAGGATCCACTATGAGAATCCATATGTCTTCTTGTAGGATTTTCCTTCAAGTTGTTAAACACTTCCGAAGGAACCTGCTTTGATACCAATTGAATAACACAAGCTTATACTAAGAAGGGGGTGAAAAATATAAGACCATTTTTTACTTTTCTTTCCCAATAAATATTATGCAATGTATCAATAGCAATATCAACAAAAATAATCAAATAAATGCACAAATAACCACACACAATAGAGACACCAATTTAACGTGGTTCACCCAATGTGGGCTACTCCATGAAGAAAATATTTCACTAAATTTTTCTCAACAAATATATTGGTAATCCTTTCCCTATTACAATGTTTATGGAACTCTATCCAAAGGATATACCAATCCCCTAATCAATTTCATGGATCTCTATCCATAGGAGAACTCTTTCTCCTTAGCTCTGGTTGGTGATCTTCTAGAAGAACTGCTACCTCCACTACACTAGCTTATGGATCTCTATCCACTAAATACTCTTATCCTTACTCATAAGACCTATCCTCACTACCTTTGATAATGGACCTATATCCACTAGAGACTATTATACTCTATACTTTGTCACCTCCAAAGCTTGCTCTCAACTCTATCTCAAATCTGCACTAAACACACTCCTTCGATCTAGCACAAATATTCTCAATATCTGTCCTCAAATATGCACTAAACACAGTCCTTCGATCTAGCACAAATTTTCTCAATATCTATCCTTAAATATATACTAAACATAGTCCTTCAATCTATAACAAATCTACTCACTCTCTGTCCTCAACTATGCACTAAACATAATCCTTCAGTCTAGCATAAATCTGCTCACTCTTTATTCTCAAATATGCACTAAACAGTCCATCGGTATAGCAAAAATATGCTCACTCTCTATCCTAAAGCCTTAACTCAAAGCTTGAATTAATCATAAATCAACTCTTCTAGATATGCCCCAAACCTTAACTCATAGTTTGAACAAATCAATCAATCAACTTTGCTCACAAGTCTTCTCAAAGATTTATGTCAAATTTGCTCACAATAATCTATCCACAAGTCTTCACCAAGACTTTTCTCAACTCTACTCCACAAGTCCTCACTAGAACTTGTCCAATATGCTCAACAAGTCTTCACCAAGACTTGCCTCAAATCTGCTCAACAAGTCCTAACTAGAACTTTTCAAATATCACATAAACATATAGAGAACTGTTAGAGACTCAATATGACTTCACACTCATCACAATGCTCAATCACTTTCAATCTCTTTCTCTCATTTTACCATAGAAATATATAGAGAATTGTTAGAGAATCAATATGCTTCACACTCACAACAATGCTAAATCACTTTCAACCTCTTTCTCAAATAAATTCAAAATATAGAACAATTTTTTTCACATAATTAGAACTATCACTTCAACACTTCCACTTGAATAGGCTCAATTAACTCCACTCAATAAATCACTCAATTAAATACTCCTTGCTTACAAACCCTAGTCCAAGCATATGAAAGCTCACTCAAATATTTCCAACAATGTTTATTTACCAATCTCACATAACAATGATACTCATGATCTTGCAAACCCTAATTCAAGATAGTTCACAACTTCACATAACAATGATACTCATGTTCTTTCACAAACCCTAGTTCAATATAGTTCACAACTTCATATAACAATGATACTCATGTTCTTGCACAAACCCTAATCATGCATATAAAGGTTCAACCAATGTTTCCAAAAATGCTTATCAAACAAGATTTATATCTTCAACCTTTATTCTAGAAAAACCTTGAAGCATTAATACAAAACCAAACTCAACAATGCTTTCAAAACAACCCTTTTCACTCCAACTTAGCATTCACAACATCCAACAATCACTCACAAGAAATATGTGCCTATACCTTTTTTTTTAATGAAGAAGTGCCCTTAAAAAATTGTTTTAACAAGATCAAACTCTTTGCCAATCTCAAGGGTTTAGATGACAAAATCTCCTTCAAATAATTCACAACACAAAAATAATAACTTTCCTTACTACCTTATCACTCCTTAATCACTCAAAAACTTAGCACAAAAATTAAAGTTTTGCAAACCCCTTTTAACTTCTTTCAACAACTTATAATCCAAATTAATTATGCAAGAACCTTAATTAAAATAAACCTTTAGAAAGCAAAAATATTTTTCCCTCTTTTATTTTTTGTAAGCCAAGTCAACCCAAATAATGTGCATACCTTTGTTAATGTTTTCCAAAATGCCTTGGCAAGATTCGAACCACCAATGGATCTCCCCCAAGAGCTTCCAAAGTGCTCACTCCCACGAAATGGGTTGTGTGGTTCCACAAGAACCAAAAGGTATGAATGTGCCTTTTATTTCCTCCTCGAATGACGCAAACACAAAACGATCTTCCCTTCGGTAAAAATGTAGTGCATGAGTTTTGAACCCGCAACTAGCATTTCTGAATGCTTCTAATGCAACCTTTGGCTACCAACTCAGCTACAAGGGGCTTCGAGTGAATTTAAAATGCCACAAGCTATTGTACTCTCCTACAGTCAACACACATGCGAAAATGCACAAGCTTTTCTCTCCTTTACACGAGCCAACAAATCGTTCGCATGGGATAATTTTCAAATGCCAAACCTTGGCATTATTTATATGCAAAGCATAGCATATTCCAATGTCGGTGATCATTCAAATTCAAATTTGAATTTAAATACTAAAATTAATTTTAAATATTAAATAAAAATTTAAACTAAACCTTAGCACCCATCAGTATTTAAATTAAAATTTTAATCAAAGATTAAAATATTTTAATTTAAATTAAATCTACTTGTGGGTCTTTTTCAACTTGGTCCTTGATATTCTTTGGCTTGATTTTTGGCCCAAAATAATAATAATAAAATATTATTATTTAATTTGAACTTGCTTCTCCTTCCTTGGGTCTTCATCCTTTAAGCCCTCCTAGGTATATAATATTTAAAAATAAATATTATAACCTATTACTTTTCAATACCTTCTTGATTTTGGAAGAAACACTTAATGTCCTCAAAGATGATGAACATAGCACACAAATGCTTTTGACATCAATTAGAACAAAACTCCTCAAAATTTCCAACAATTCTAATGCGTACGGGAGATTGAGTTGTGGACCTTTAATGTTGTCTTCCCAAAGTTCCATCCAACTATGCAGATGGAAACTTGGTACTTGTAATCTCCTTGCCCTAACCTAATATCTTTTCCCAAGAGTTTGTAGTTACCAATTCTCTGTTTGGGCATGGCAGAGTTTTGGGACTTTGCTTTCAAGTAAACCCTTGCTCATTTCTCTATTCATCCATTTGAGATTTACCTTAACCATAAATGTCTCAAAATGATTTGATCTTTCATGCCATCATATTTAAAAAATAAAAATGGGTGAAGATATGCAAAATATCACCCACATTCTTGTTGGCTCATAAGGGATTTCCACTTGTTGGGAATAGGAACCCAGATAGCATTCCTCCTTTGAAAAAGTATAACAAAGAAAGGGAGGGATGAATATTGGAAAAAAAAGAATAAAATGGTAATAGGGGTAGCCATTAGAAAGCTACTAGATAAGAGAATTGAAGAAGGAGGGCACAACAAGGTAGGATATAATGGATAACAAGAGCAGAAGAAAGATGTATGCGAAGAAAAATAAGCACATGGAAAGCAAAGTTGAAGGAATAGATAGAGGGGAAGGGGGGATAGAGAGAGAGAGAATGCAAGAAAGAAATAAAAGAGAGAGTAACCCTGGGGAAAACCTCTCAAATCCAGCCACAATTGTTATACTCCTTCATGGTTGGAGGTATTCTCAAGAATATATAGAATGCCAGAGATATTTGCCAATGCTAATATAGCCCCTTTTTTTACGCAATTCAGTAGGAATATTCTTAGCTTATCAAATTCATCTTAAAACATTTGATCATGCTCTTGTGAAGACTATTTTATGAAGCATTAGGATGCACACAAGCCTATTTATAGAGCAATTTCTATTGGATTCTTCATTTTCTTTGAGATATTTTAGCCCGATGCATATATTTATCATACGAGCTAAGGTGTACTTGCTACATTAGCTTACGAGCCCTTTAGGAGAGTTGTCCTTTGGTTTACAGATTCATAGGAAAAAGAAAATAAGAAAGAACATCAAAGGAAGAGATGCCATCTAAAATCATCTTGCTTCTCAGAAGTAGATCTCCTAGGGTGATGCCAACAATCATTTGATATCAAGCTATCCACACTATTTATTCATCAACTTATTTACATAAAATTACAGTGCAATCAACATACCACAACCATAAATTTATTCTAAATTTCATCTAATGAATCGACAATGCCTAGAACAAATTGTGCCAAACATGAGTCACTTTCGGTAGTCTGATTGGTATTGCCCAAATATTTTTCAAGTTGCAACCACATTGCAAATTGGTGGATTATGATGCAAATAAGTACTTTTGCAATCAATTATCAATGTGGCAAAAAATTCTACCATGTGGGAGCCTTTTTTAGGTACTAAATGGTATGTAATAGGTTCCAATATCACCATCCTTTAGGATCCACCTATTATGAGATCCTGGTTTCACATGCCTCCGATGTCCTTGCATATTTTTTCCTGTAGGCCTTATTGATTGATCCTGCTAGGGGTGGGACCTCCCTGAGATATGAATGTTTACTAGCTAAACCCTTGTGAAGATGACTCCTCTTATGCTTATTGTGTGTATGGATACAAAAAGTGTGCAAAAATGCTTTTTCTTTGTGATTGAAATTCTCATCTTGGTTCAGATCCTCCATTTCTTGGGAGAAGGTGCAATTAGTAATATTATCTATCTCTATAGTAGTGCTTACATCTCTCCTACATGGGCTAGAGAAATGGTTTATCCTTTGGATTTCACTAGATTGTAGCCCCAACTCCTGCATAGTTTGAAATGGTATTCTCAGCTGGTAGTGTACAGTGGAGGAGGTAGAAATGATTGGAAAAGGGAATGGGAGAGTGGAATCATCTAAAGATGTTTTTCCTACTAGAAGAAAAAGTTGTTCTATCCATTCTACGTCCTAAAAAATTTAAGGGAATCTCTTCTCCCCAACTTGTATTAATATGAGGCTTATATTTGCACTAAGAACCCAAATATAGAATAGATGAGCCTAGACACAGGATGGTTGGTATTCAAGGGGAATACTATCCTAGATCCTTTTGAATCATATATTAAAATCTATTATGGACTCAAAAGGGGCCATCTTGATGTATGAAATATGCATCAAGAGTTGGAAAGGATCCAAGGAACCATCAAATGCATCAACCAGAGCTCTCACCAAATTCGTCCATGAGCGGATGGTTCTCTGCCCAAGGGTACGGTACCACCATAGTGCTCTATCTTCTAGATATAATACCAATATATTGATCATGACATATTCATGCACTATACTATGGGGGAGTGCTAATGCAGCAACATCTTCTAGATGTTCTCAAGCCATTCACAAGGTGCCATTATATTTGGAGAGGGATTTCAGGGAACCCTTGGGAATTTCATACCAGCATTGGAGGTCTAATAGACTAGGATCATTCCATTATTGGTAGTTCATATAATCCATTGAAGTGCTAGCCTTTAGATATCCTGGATCATGCACAAGAGTTAGAGTCACCAGATGAACATATTATCACCGCTTGTAAGGTTAGGGCTACTCATCAAACCCTAAGTTCTTCAAAATATGAATAATATCAACACAAAAAGGTAACTGATCTCATGATATGGATATGCTACTTAGTTGGATTCACCAAGTGATTTTCCAAGATCTGGGTAAACCAAAGAATCACTAGACTTTGGTTTCCATAAGAAACCCATGGAGTTCCCTAGTAGAGTTGTAAAAAACTATTGGTGCAAAAAATAGCACTAGGTGAGTGGGGATGCACACGGTGGTTCTCGATCAACATTGAACAACCACTATATCCTAGAGGTATGGAGGCAGTCGATATCTAGAGGATGCCTACTCTTGAGGTTCCAGCTAAAACACTATAAAGAGAAAAAGGTGGAAAGGGTGTGATAGAGAAAGCAAATGAGGTCATAGCTAGAACTAACAAGGATAGAATATGACCACATCAAGACACACTCCTCCACTATCACTGATGTAAACAACAAAGAACCACCTAACAGATCAACCTACCCTACCTATCACTTCTCCTTTGACTCAACACATAGGGATAAATTCCCAAACCAGTGAGGAAGGTGCATGAAATATAGATAGTAGATTTAGAGCGCTCCCACTTGATTAGATTGGCAAAAATAAAACCCAATGTGTAATGGTGAACATGAATTCCAGAAAAACCCAATCATATCCATGAAATCTAGATAGTAGAATTAAGCAGATCAACTTAGATGACCATAGAAAAAATAAACATTTACATAGAGGTAAAAAGAGAAAGATAAATAGATTGAGAGACAAAATAGTAGTTCACTATTATTTACAAGAGATAGTATATTACATATGAATTTTAAAGGCTACAGATCCACCCTTTGGAATGATGAGCATTCCACTATTTATAGAGAAATTTACAAAGTAATTCAAATTACAACATTAATGGATTTAGGTGATAAAATCCTACTAGAGTGGTTGGAAATCTACTAATTCTCTATCTCCAAGAGAATTATGATCATTCAAAATAATATTGGGTACTTCTATAGAAATCAGGGTCCTAGATCACCCTGACAACCTCTTAAATTTTTATCAACTCTATCCCTTCACATTACGGATGAGCTAGATATTAATTACCTTTTAATCTATGCATTTTTTAACCTTGTCTTCTCATTCATTGGCAACCCATATAGGGTGGATGAAGTTATTAATGCTCACTTCTGAGGCTTCTAGAAGCTTCCACCCTTTCGTTCGATGATATCGATGAAGAACACAAGCTTATACTGAGAGGGGGGTGAACAATATAAGACCACTTTTTACTTTTCTTTCCAATCAATATTATGCAGTATAAAGATAGCAATATCAACAACAGTAATCAAAGCAATGCACAAATCACCACACACAATAGAGACACCAATTTTACGTGGTTCACCCAATGTGGGCTACTCCACGGAGAAAATATTTCACTAAAATTTTCTCAATCAATCTCTTGGGAATCCTTTCCCTATTACAATGTTTATGGACCTCTATCCAAAGGAGACACCAATCCCCCTAACCTCTACTCTAGCTGGTGATCCTCTAGAAGACCTCTACCTCCACTACCCTTAGCAAATGGAACTCTATCCATAGAAGACACATGTCCTCCCTGCTCTGGCTGGAGACCTCTATCCTCAACTCTGTCACCTCCAAAGCTCTATCTCAAATCTGTACTAAACATAGTCCTTCGGTCTAGCACAAATTTATCCTCAATCTCTATCTCTGGTCTAGTACAAACCTATCCTCAAATCTGCACCAAACTCTATCCTCGAATCTATACTAAACATAGTCCTTCGATCTAGCACAAATATATCCTCAATATCTATCCTCAAGCCTTAACTCAAAGCTTGACTCAATCTCAAATCAACTCTATTGGATCTGCCCCAAACCTTAACTCAAGGTTTGAACAAATCAATCAACTCTGCTCACAAGTCTTCTCAAAGACTTATCTCAAATCTGCCTTGTAAGCTTCCACAAAAGCTCACACTAATCTATCCACAAGTTCTCTCTAGAACTTGTCCAAATCTACTCTACAAGTCCTCACTAGAACTTGTCCAAATATGCTCAATAAGTCCTCACTAGGACTTATCCAAATCTGCTCTCAATCTGTATTGTAAGCTTCCACAAAAGCTCACACAAATATGTCCACAAGTCTTCTCAAAGACTTACCTCAAATCTGCTCAACAAGTCCACACTAGAACTTGTCCAATCTCATAGAAACATAAAGAGAATTGTTAGAGACTCAATATGCTTCACATTCACTTCAATACTCAATTACTTTCAATCACTCTCTTAGAAACATATAGAGAATTGTTAGAGACTCAATATGCTTCACACTCACAAGACTCTCAATCACTTTCTCAACTCAATTCAGAATATAGAATAATTTATTTTATAGAACTTGAGCTATCACTTCACACATCCACTTGACTAGGCTCAAACAACTCTACTCAATCAATCACTCAATGAAATAATCCTTACTCACAACCCTAGTCCAAGCATATGAACACTCACTCAAAATGTTTCCAACAATGCTTATCTACCAACCTCACATAACAATGATACTCATGATCTTTGCAAACCCTAGTTCAAGTTCTTCACTCAATCAATGGCTTCAACAACAATGCTTATCAAACAAGGTTTTATCAACAACTCTTTATTCCAGAAAACCTTGAAGCATTAAAACACACTCAACAATGCTTATAAAACAATCTTCACATATAGCTCAACAACTCAACAAGGAAACCTAATTAAGTCCTTTTCACTCCAAAGTTGTTTTTCAGAAAACCAACCAATCAACTCAACCAAAGAAGAATATGCCCATACCTTTTTCTTTGATGTAGGATGACCTTCAAAACCTAGATCAAATATCACAACTTTCTTTGCCAAGTACAAAGGGTTAGATGACAAGAATTATCACCCTAACACTTTTCACAAAATACAATGATAACTCAAATCCCAAATACACCTTATTGCTCCATCTCAATAATAAATTCCAACATCATAATTTTCATCAAAAACTCTTTAATAAAATATAACTCAATTACTACTTATAACTCCTTTCTCAAATTGCACTTATCAAATAAAATACTTTATAAAATAATGCAATTTATTCTTCTAAGATAAAAATTAATTACCTTAGTTTTACTTTATCAAAAACTACCTTTTATCATGCCCAAAAATCACTTTAGCTTAAAAGTAAATAATCCACTTTTAATCATCACCTTATCCCTCCTAATATTCTCACACAACCTTAGGCAATTCAAATTAATAAAAAAATTAATACCTTACCCCTTTGTGGGATTCGAACCCAAGATGCCTCCTCCCCTTAGCGCCTTAGTCGTGGCCTTGGCTGTCATGTGAGCTAAGCGCTCACGTGGGAGCTTAAGCACCCACGTGCTTAATAACCTCCTACTGGCATCACCAAAACAAATGCAAAAATGTTTATCCACCTACTACCATCAAGTTTCGAACCCGTGACCTCTCCACCACTAAGACCAAGCACTACCAACTGCACTAGCCATCGTATGGTGGTTAATGGTGATTCACTTGTCCTTTTGAAACCACCCAAAATTTTGGATGATATCAGTGCACTATCTCCTCTTCTTCCTTCCATGAAACTACAATGAATATCTCACGATTCAGAATTCGAATTACTTTCTTGTTTTGCTTTGGGTGAGGCAATATTTATATTGCCTATGGTTTCCTCCAATGCATCGATGGTGGTGTTCGACTTCGAACGTCGATGCTATGACTTTAGGGTTGAACCCTAAGTAATTAAATAAATATTTATTTTATAAAATTTAAATTCATTTGAATTTAAATATTTATAAATTTAAATATTTAAATCTTCTTCCTTGGATTTTTAAAAAAGGCCTCCTTGGGTCTTTATAAACACCTTTATTTTTGCCCACATGGTTTTAATAAAAAACCTTTTACTTATGCTTCACATAATATTAAAAATAAATATTATGAAGCTCTTTTGCCATTAACCTTTGCATTGTTCCTTTTGACCTTTTGACATCAATGGTAGCTTATTCCTTGACATCAATGACAACTCTGACTCAAAATGTCCAAAAATCTCCCCCTTTGTCATTGATGGCAACCCAATAACTTTTTACCATTTCCTTGACCTTTTTATTTTGCTCCCCCTAGGAAATTGCTCTCTCCTTAAACCAAATCTCTCCTCCTTACTCAAATACTAAATTTCTCCCCCTTACTCAAATCTCTCCCCCTTTGAAATCAATGGCAAAGGGTCACCTTTGGGGCTCGGGGCTAAGAATGAGTCTCTTAGCTTAGCCCCTCCCCCACCTCCTCTTGAGGTGGTTAATTCTAGGGTGGGAGTATTTCTACTCCCATCAAGCACTGGTCTTTACCTTTGTCTTCTTTCCTTCTCATCTGATCCTTCTGATCCCTTTGACTATTCCTGTCCATGTCCATATTCTTGTTCTTGTTCATATCCATATTCCTATTCATGTTCTTATTCATGTTCATATCCATGTTCCTATTCATGTTCCTATTCTTGCTTGGTTCTGGAATGTCTGCTCTACACCACTTCGTTGTATGTCCATCATTATTGCACTTATAACACTTAATGTTATTATTCCTTGGAAGTGCAAATGTCTTAGGATTTCTCCTAGTGAAGCCATATCCTTTTCTATCATGAACCCTGCAATTCATTGCCTTGTGACCAAACTGATTACATGAGTAGCAATACCCATGGAAAAGTTATATGTTTCCATATTCCTATCTTTCATGTGTCCTACACTGTGAAGCCATGTGCCCAAATCTATGACATGAAAAACATCTTCCATTGAAGTTTCCTTGTCTTGACCTCATTGGTCTCTTAGTCTCTCTTAACCTATTCTGATTGTTGTTCCATCTGTTTCTCCTTTGTGCATTGTTCCTTTCCTTGTTGAACTTTCTATTGTCCAACTCATCCTCAGAAGTCTCACTTTCTCTTACACTATCTTCTTCTTCAGAACTTGAGGTTGACTCTTTTCCCCATTTCTTTTGTTCCTATTCAAATCCAAGACCTATCTTGCTTGATGTAGGCTTTTGTATCTTGATAAACTTATCTAAATTCTTTGAGCTATTTTTGAACCCTTGTAGCTTGACTTTGGAGTTTTTGACTTCCATATTTAATGAAGCTACCTCTTGTTCTAGTTTCTTACATTCTAGAACCTTAGCTTCTAACTTCTCCTTGAACCTCTTTGTCTTAGCCATTGACTTGTTTAGATCCTCTATAAGCATTCTTCTTTCTTCATCACATTCTTGAAACTGAGATTCCAGTTTAGAGTTTTGCTTTCTTACCCTTTTTACTGTGTCAAGAGCATAAATAAGTTCTCCCTTAAGATCATATCCTTATTTATCTGATTCTTCCTCTATTTTTTTACCTTTGTCTACATCTTCATTTTATTTTGACTTATCTTCTATAGGATCACCTTCTTCTTCTTCTAGTGCCATTAGAATATTCTCTTCTAGTCCTTCAAGTGTATCTTCATATTCATCATCACTAAAACTGAAACCATTCCTTGTACAACTATCTTCAAGATGACCAAAATTACCACATCTAAAACACTTGAGAATTATTGGTGACCTTTTCTTGACTTCTTTTTCTTCAATCATAAATAGGACTTCATCTTTATCATTATCTGAGAAACTAGCATCACTATCACTTGAGTACTTACTTGCCTTGTCTGCATAGTAGCTCCTCTTTTGCCTTTGGAAGAACTTCTTCCCTTGTCTGCTTTGTCCATCCTTGCTTTTCTTTTGGTGCCTGTATCTTTTTGATTCCCTGTTCTTGTGATCCTATTTTTCTTCATCATTGTTATTTTTAGCTTCTTGACAATCAGTTGCATAGTGACCATACTTTCCACAATTGAAACATTTAACAGATTTTGTATCTTTAAATCTTCTTGAATCCTTATTCCTTCTGCCATAATTTGCTTCTTCATCACTGGATGACTCATTGCTTGATTCTGACTTCTTACCCTTTGTCTTCTTGATTGCTTTGAAGGTTGCTTCCTTCTGGGGATTAGGTTCTTTTGTTCTTAACTCAAAAGTTGTAAGAATACCAAGCAACATATCTCTTGTCAAAGAATCACCATCCTTTGATTCTTCTATAGCAAAAATATTTTCACTAAATATTTTTGGAAGAGATCTTAAGACCTTATCACAAACATCTGATTCTTCAACCTTAAGTCCAAGTCCTTGCATAGCATTAACAACCTCATCGACTCGAAGTAGATAAGTACTAATGTTTTCCTCATCCTTCATTCTTAACTCTTCAAATTGTCCTTTGAGATTTTGTATCTTTGCTTTCTTGACACCTTTATCTCCTTCATATATACTTTGCAACTTATCCCACATTCCTTTTGCATCTTGACAATGCATAACTTTTATGGACTCTGTTCTATGCAAACCTCTCAAAATTGCATTCATTGCTTTTGAATTGTAATGTTGTAGAAGCTTACCTTCCTTATCTATAGGTGGATCAACTGGTGGTATGTATCCATTTTCAACTGCTTCCCAAATTTCATTGCCAAGTGCCATCAAGTAAATCTTCATTCTCATACTCCAATATATATAATCACTTCCATCAAATACTGGTGCTGAATTATCTGATGATCCATTCTTAGAATCCATTGTGTTCTTGTAAGCTTTTCCTTCAAGTTGTTAAACTCTTCTGAAGGAACCCGCTCTGATACCAATTGAAGAACACAAGCTTATACTGAGAGGGGGGTGAACAGTATAAGACCACTTTTTACTTTTCTTTCCAATCAATATTATGTAGTATAAAGATAGCAATATCAATAGTAGTAATCAAAGCAATGCACAAATCACCACACACAATAGAGACACCAATTTTACGTGGTTCACCCAATGTGGGCTACTCCACGGAGAAAATATTTCACTAAAATTTTCTCAATCAATCTCTTGGGAATCCTTTCCCTATTACAATATTTATGGACCTCTATCCAAAGGAGACACCAATCCCCTAATCAAGTTAGTGGATCTCTATCCATAGGAGACACCAATATCCTAACTCTACTCTAGCTAGTGATCCTCTAGAAGACCTCTACCTCCACTACCCTTAGCAAGTGGAACTCTATCCATAGAAGACACCTATCCTCCCTACTCTGGCTGGAGACCTCTATCCTCAACTCTATCACCTCCAAAGCTCTATCTCAAATCTGTACTAAACATAGTCCTTCGATCTAGCACAAATCTATCCTCAATATCTGTCTCTGGTCTAGTACAAACCTATCCTCAAATCTGCACCAAAATCTATCCTCGAATCTATACTAAACATAGTCCTTCGGTCTAGCACAAATTTATCCTCAATATCTATCCTCAAGCCTTAACTCAAAGCTTGACTCAATCTCAAATCAACTCTATTGGATCTGCCCCAAACCTTAACTCAAGGTTTGAACAAATCAATCAACTCTGCTCACAAGTCTTCTCAAAGACTTATCTCAAATCTGCCTTGTAAGCTTCCACAAAAGCTCACACTAATCTGTCCACAAGTTCTCTCTAGAACTTGTCCAAATATTCTCTACAAGTCCTCACTAGAACTTGTCCAAATCTACTCAATAAGTCCTCACTAGGACTTATCCAAATCTGCTCTCAATCTGTATTGTAAGCTTCCACAAAAGCTCACACAAATCTATCCACAAGTCTTCTCAAAGACTTACCTCAAATCTGCTCAACAAGTCCACACTAGAACTTGTCCAATCTCATAGAAACATAAAGAGAATTGTTAGAGACTCAATATGCTTCACATTCACTTCAATACTCAATTACTTTCAATCACTCTCTTAGAAACATATAGAGAATTTTTAGAGACTCAATATGCTTCACATTCACCTCAATACTCAATCACTTTCAATCACTCTCTTAGAAACATATAGAGAATTGTTAGAGACTCAATATGCTTCACACTCACAAGACTCTCAATCACTTTCTCAACTCAATTCAGAATATAGAATAATTTATTTTATAGAACTTGAGCTATCACTTCACACATCCACTTGACTAGGCTCAAACAACTCTACTCAATCAATCACTCAATGAAATAATCCTTACTCACAACCCTAGTCCAAGCATATGAACACTCACTCAAAATATTTCCAACAATGCTTATCTACCAACCTCACATAACAATGATACTCATGATCTTTGCAAACCCTAGTTCAAGTTCTTCACTCAATCAATGGCTTCAACAACAATGCTTATCAAACAAGGTTTTATCAACAACTCTTTATTCCAGAAAACCTTGAAGCATTAAAACACACTCAACAATGCTTATAAAACAATCTTCACATATAGCTCAACAACTCAACAAGGAAACCTAATTAAGTCCTTTTCACTCCAAAGTTGTTTTTCAGAAAACCAACCAATCAACTCAACCAAAGAAGAATATGCCCATACCTTTTTCTTTGATGTAGGATGACCTTCAAAACCTAGATCAAATATCACAACTTTCTTTGCCAAGTACAAAGGGTTAGATGACAAGAATTATCACCCTAACACTTTTCACAAAATACAATGATAACTCAAATCCCAAATACACCTTATTGCTCCATCTCAATAATAAATTCCAACATCATAATTTTCATCAAAAACTCTTTAATAAAATATAACTCAATTACTACTTATAACTCCTTTCTCAAATTGCACTTATCAAATAAAATACTTTATAAAATAATGCAATTTATTCTTCTAAGATAAAAATTAATTACCTTAGTTTTACTTTATCAAAAACTACCTTTTATCATGCCCAAAAATCACTTTAGCTTAAAAGTAAATAATCCACTTTTAATCATCACCTTATCCCTCCTAATATTCTCACACAACCTTAGGCAATTCAAATTAATAAAAAATTAATACCTTGCCCCTTTGTGGGATTCGAACCCAAGATGCCTCCTCCCCTTAGCGCCTTAGCCATGGCCTTGGCTACCGCATGAGCTAAGCGCTCACATGGGAGCTTAAGCACCCACGTGCTTAATAACCTCCTGTTGGCATCACCAAAACAAATGCAAAAATGTTTATCTACCTGCTATCATCGGGTTTCGAACCCGTGACCTCTCCGCCACTAAGACCAAGCACTGCCAACTGCACTAGCCATCGTATGGTGGTTAATGGTGATTCACTTGTCCTTTTGAAACCACCCAAAATTTTAGATGATGTCAATGCACTATCTCCTCTTCTTCCTTCCATGAAACTACAATGAATATCTCACGATTCAAAATTCGAATTACTTTCATGTTTTGCTTTGGGTGAGGCAATATTTATATTGCCTATGGTTTCCTCCAATGCGTCGGTGGTGGTGTTCGACTTCGTACGTCGGTGCTATGACTTTAGGGTTGAACCCTAAGTAATTAAATAAATATTTATTTTATAAAATTTAAATTCATTTGAATTTAAATATTTATAAATTTAAATATTTAAATCTTCTTCCTTGGCTTTTTAAAAAAGGCCTCCTTGGGTCTTTATAAACACCTTTATTTTTGCCCACATGGTTTTAATAAAAAACCTTTTACTTATGCTTCACATAATATTAAAAATAAATATTATGAAGCTCTTTTGCCATTAACCTTTGCATTGTTCCTTTTGACCTTTTGACATCAACGGTAGCTTATTCCTTGACATCAATGACAACTTCGTTCCTTGACATCAATGACAACTCTATGGACTCAAAATGTCCAACACTAAAATTTGGACCAAAATTTGGGTATAATTCTATTGAATCAACCTTCATATTATTTCACTCTCCATATTATAATGTGGATGGGAGATCAAACTCTGGACCTTGAATGCTATCTTTCAAAAAATTTATCCAACTATGCAGATAGAAACTTGGGACTTGTAATCTTCTTTCCCTAACCCAATTTTTCAAAAAAATATTTTGTAGTTCCCAATTCTTCTTTTAGGCATGACAGAGTTTTGGGATTTTTATTTTGAGTAGACCCTTGCTCATTTCTCCATCTGTCCATTTGAGATATGCCTTAACCATCAATGTCTCAAAAAACTGACTCTTTCACACCATCATCTTCAAAAGAGAAAAGTTGGTGAAGAGATGCAAAATCTCACCCACAATTAGTAGACTTGTTTTCCTTAATTTGTGAAGTTATAGCAACAACGCTTTATATCATGTCCTTATATTTCATAGATAGAGAAATACATATTTTTTTCTAAGGTTTTTTAGTAATGATGATGGATAAGGATCCTTTTGTGGCTTATACTATGTGGAAATAAGTGCATTATTCATCATTTGGTCCCTCAATTGAATGGTTTATACTTCCCATTGAATCCAATTTACCAACTCTTAAAGCAAACTCTCTTATTGGATACTTAAAAATAAGTGATCATCACTCAAAATGAATCTTACAAATCTTAAAGTACAATGAGTATTGTAGTAAATTTTTTAGTACTATAGGATAGGTTCCTATCCTAAAAAATAAAAGTAGAGACTACCACCTAGTCCAACCAAATGAAGGTCCTTGAAGCACCATACACATACCAAGTAGCCGATTCAAAGAAATCACCCAAAAAGGATAGTCTATGCCAAATAATAATGGCATGCTCAAAGCTCCATTTACCCCAAGGTAAAGTTGTTCACCCAAATAAGCCAAGTAATTATAGCCTTTCTAGTGGTGAATAAGCCTCCTCTCATCATCAAGAAGAACCTTTGAGACTTCCAAGTGGTGAACTAAGAGGGTTCCCTTGATGATGAGGTCTCTAATAGCTTGATTAAATAGTACTTGCATACCTAACTAGTTGCAAGGGGTTAAAAAAAGATCATCTTTCTTTGATAATTGGGTAATAGCACTTCATACGCCTAGGGGTGATTTATCATAGGCATAATAAAATACCCATTAGGGGGAGCCCAAATGCCCTAGAGAAATAGAATAGGAGGACCAAAAAATTTAAGTAAGGATTCAATAATGTCACCATCCCTTTATGACCTTCATAAAGATTCTCCTAGAGGCCTATAGGTGGGGGAGGCAATAAGAGCATAGGAATGTCTATCAAACAAGATTTGGTGAAATCCTATGTAGAAGCATTCTTAAAAAGTCAACTATCACGAAGAGTAGGGTAATGTCAAAAGTGATGACAATCCAATTGAGTATTTACTAGAAGTATAGGGGAGGGGTCACTAGAGCAACCATATTTTCATAAGGCACCCAAACCCCTATCAAATTTTGATAATCAATTGAAAGAAATAAGAAGTCATCAAGATAGGTCAAAATCCAAGGGAACATGAGATCTTAAAATAGGCCTCATCAACTGAAGCTCTCACCTGAGCTTATTTTTCCATGAATGAATGTGGGCACATAAAATTATTTGAAGAAGAGGACCATGAAACCCATGGAGGAATTTATGGTGATCTAACTCCTCACACCTCTAGACTCCTTAGAATTTAATGCAGCATAGTCCTCCAAATCTTGCAATCAAATATAACATTGGTTCTCCCACCCACACTAATTTTGGAGGGAATTTTAAATTTCAAACCTCACCTATAAATATTATAAAAAGTAGTTCTTGTACGTAAAGAAGGGAGTTTGGATTTTTTGCTATATCAAGTATATGACCTGTGGTATTTGTTTTCTTTCCTTTCTACTATTTCTTAGTCAAGAATCAATCCTTGAGCCAACTGCATGTATAGGCATTGATACTTCTTTTATTATACATAATGAATAATTATATGAGAAAAACTATTTTCAAGTATCTATTGTTCTTGGTTCATGTGTTCATATATCCCACTGGTCTAAGGTGAAAATTGTATCTTCTTCTTTGGCACATCGTAGCTAGAGAGGTTTCCTTTTGCACACTTTATTTTTCATTGTGTTGCATACTTTATTTTCTTTCTCCCTTTTCGCTTGAAGCAATTTAGGTAGGAATAGATTAGTGTAGTGAGGAAATATGAGAGCCCAATAATACATCCAAAAACAAGGAGTCAACCTTGGGTAAAAACCCTCAAAGGTCATTCAATGGAGCCACATCCCATGCTCCTCGGGAATCCTATGAATAGAACCTCAACATGAGGCATAGGGCACCAGAAACACCCACTTGATAGAGGCAAATGGACATCAAAACCAAAATTGTGGGGATCACAATGCCTAGGGAGCACAAGGGGGTCATAATCGACCCCCCAATAGGTACTAAGAGCCTATATTCCACTAGTTCACACATGGAATTCAATTTTAATTTCAGCTCTACATATCAACAAAGAAAAACCTCAATGCTTTCTCCATATTTAAATATCAATGTGTGAAGTTAATATTGAAGGCGGATTATTGTTGATGCATTCTTCCCTTTGAAGATGGTGGAAAGTGTGTCCCATGACTCTTTGGATGTTTTTGTTTCACAAATGTATGGTTGAACAACATCTATAATGGAAAATGCGATGATCATCATTGTTATAGCATATGCATCAAAAAACTACTATTATGCATTTTCATCCTCTTTAGTTCAAGTGATTATATCCTAAAGTTTTTCAATGATCAATATTGTTCTCATCTTAGTCTTCCAAGGTTCAAAGTTTGAACCTTGAAGTATTTGTGATCCTATAAGAATAAAGTTTGATGTTGCCATGTTTATGGTTCCTTATGAATCCCAAATGGTCCACCTTTCAATATACTTCCAAATATAATATACCAAACCTCTCTATATACTCATCACTTATATATACTCATTGGTACATGGAAGAAACTCATCTTCTTGAAATAAAAAATCGTATGTGAGGGAAACCTTAAGATATGTAAAATATAATGATACAAGGTACCATGGTAGTATGGAAAGGGATTCACTCCATAAATGACAACTACTTAAAGAAAAATCCTTATATGTAGGTATAACTTCCCTATATACTTAGAATTTTTTAATTTTAGGGTTTACATCTAGTGATAGTGACAAATGGGGTATAAATATGGTGTGAAAGTATCAAAAAAGGAACCTTATATCTCTTAATTGATTTAAAGCATTGATGCCCAAACATATTTATGGCAATTGTGTTAGGCTATAAACACAATAACTCAATGTGACAACTTTACCTGTAAATGTGAACAAAAGGTGTTGTTTATAACAAATCTTGCTTATGATACAAAGTGTAAAAAATATTACAAAGAAAATCACTTAAAATTTTTGAATGTGTTAGTCACTTCTAAAAATACACCTTTTTACAAAACATTTTTACTACCTCTTTAATTTTACAAGGTATTAACTATAGTGAAAAAGTTTATCCATAAGGAAATTATAAGAATCTAAAAAATAAAAATAAAAAATCATTTAGGGAAGTTTATTTTTTTTCTTTTTTTTAATGTTAGTTTTTGGAGCCTTAAACTTAAAGGAAATGTGATCACAAGTATAAAAATAAGAATGCAATATTATAACTATGATAAAGAAAACTTAACATGCATGAAAATATGATATAAAACTTGATACAAAGCTCTAGAAATGCTCATATAAGAATGCTCATGAAAATTATAATGCTACATTGTGACTACCACTACTCAAATCTATGCACTCCAAAAATCTCTCATAAAACACTCACAATGATGCCTTTATATATAAATATAGATTCTTTGCCTCTCACTCAACCCTAAGACTCATGTACATGTGAACTACATGCACATTTACATAATTGTACATTCTAACACTTGTGCATTTGTTTTTTTTTTTAACATGGTGAAATTGGTAGCCACCATGAATCCGGGTAGGTTGTCTAGATTTTATGGCCACCATAGTATTCTGCGTTGTCCACCTTGGAAGCCGCCACATAGATCTTCATGCAATCCACCCCTATAACCGCCATGCCACAATCATTTTAAACCTTTTACACCACTGAAAGCACCAGGAAAGGGAACACTTGTGCATTTGTTAAATTACTATTATAAACTATTTATCTCATAATATAATCCTAAGATAAATATGTACCCATGAAGATACATTAGTAAAGAACCAAATGATGTAATATATTCCAACACCCCCTTGTATTACATTATTTGGTTTATGAAGACTTTTAATATTTGATATTCATTCTTCAATTTGATTTGGTCCTTTGTATTATATTTAATTCACATTGCACTGTATGCCTCCTTGAATAGGTTCCTCTTCATCTTCTTTATTGGAGTTAGAACTCTCATAGGTGGATGTACTATCACCAGATTCTTGTAAGAGTAATTTTTCTTTTCTTTTGTCTTTGTCATAATTCTCCATGTATTGTATAGAAGCATCTGACCATACACATAGAGCATCATGATAAAATTTTATGTTAGTAGAACTTGAAGTACTAATACTGCATGAGGATTGAAATATCTTTTCTAGGGATGATTCATCCATTTTTATTTTCAGTTTAAGTAATTCTATCAGTCCTCTTTGTTCTACATTTTCATCCTTATAACATTTTAAGTAAGTAGTTCCATATATAATATGCTTCCATATTCTAAAGGAATCTGAATATCATTATTTCCATTATCAATTGCTTTAGTGAGTCGAGCATGTAGATAATGTTCCATTGTTTCAAAGTTATATTTTAAAGCTTAACTATGTATCCTTTTTGAAGTAGGGTCTATGTTTCCTTAAGGATTTATAAGTGAATTCTTGATTCCACCTTTTATGACACTTGCTCTTTCTTTTCTAATAGTGTTGTTCATATCATTGTTTATTGTATTACTTGAGGTAGACATTTCTCTTAGTTTCTATTTTAGAAATATTTTGATGAATCCTTTGTAGTAGACTACCTTATATCTCCCTAGTAATGATATATGTTATAAATATGATTCACCTCTATCTCTTGCAATCAATTATTTATAGAAACCCTTAAAAAATGCAATTTCAAAAGTTGAATAAATCTTCTCTACTAATTAAGTATGTTGTTACACTCCAAACATAGTACGTCGGCCATGATTTCCAAGCGTGTTAAAATTAGTATATATGATTCACAAATAGTTTAATTGAAATATCATCTTATATTTTATTTTTCATCTGCGTTTCGCATTGAGCCTATACGGCGAGGGTGTGCCCACCTTGAGTGGCATTTGATTTATTTTATCCATTCACTGCATTTTTCTTATTCGATATCTACGTTCGTCATTCCATTCGGTTTATTAATTTATCTTTGCAAGTTTCTTTGAGCAGAAGGATAGAAATATCCTTCCAAGTGGTATCATTCTAGCCGATCCCGGGAGCGCCTGCGTACTCAAACATTCTACCTTTCCATCGCCTGATACGATTCTTTTCATTTTCCATTTTCGTCGTTCGCGTCTCCGTCTCCGTTACTCTGCAAATTTCGTCTTCGTCCGTCCGCGCGTCCATCTCCATCCGTTCGAATTCCGTCCAAAGAACGCCAGCAGCGGTGGCCAGGATCCGTAAATCGGTAACTATCCTGTCCGTTCTTCCTTCGCAGATGATATTCCGAACGTCCGATCAGTAAATCACACGAAGCGGGCGAAAGAATTTACCGGACTGCATCAACCAATTATAAAAGAGCGATTAAAATTTTTAAGACGGCAAGCTAAGGTTTTTCGCTTAATATTATTTGCTGACGTCATCCGCTGGGTTTGGTTTAGTGGTATTTCTCCCACATTCGGCATACGCGGGGCAAAACACAGTTTAAATTGTAATTGCCACACCTTATACGGTGTGACTTCGGTCACACAAGCATTGCTCCTTCGCATGGTCAGCATCGATGGTGTTGTCGTATCATCCTTGCTGTCAGGTCTCTTATTCGATCGTGTGGTCACGTTCCCTCTGGTTGCCTATCTACGCTTTCCATGTGTCTGTCCATCATGTTTTCCAGAAGCATTGATTAATATCCCTGTTTGTGCTGTCCGTGTGTCTATCCATCGCGTCTTCCAGCCGCATCGATTCGTGTCCCTATCTGTGCTGTCCGCGTGTCTGTCCATCGTGTCTTCCAGCCGCGTCGCTTCGTGTCCACGTCGATTAGTATCCCTGTCTGTGCTATCCGCGTGTCTGTCCATCGCGTCTTCCAGCCACATCGATTCGTGTCCCTATCTATGTTGTCCGTGTGTCTGTCCATCACGTCATCTAGCCGCGTCACTTCGTGTCCATGTCGATTAGTATCCCTATCGTGTCTGCGCTATTCGCGGTCTGTCCGTCGTGTCACGTGTTGCTGTCAAGTGTGTCCTTGTCCAACACCTATCTACAGTTGTCCTCACGGAGCACACAACATCCAATTTCGCGCCGTAGTTGGAGTGGCAGTTAAGGCGGAAACAACAACAAATTTTTTACCAAAAGATAACCAAATTTTGCAGATCAAGGATTCATAAGCAAGAACTTTTGAGCAGTGCATGAGTCGAAGTTGGATCAAAGGTCCTGACGGTCGATTATCAAGCTCGAAAACGACCAATAACAACACAAGAAGACCTAATCGCAGCCCAGGTACTAAAAATTCTCTTTCTCCTTTTAAAATTGGTAGTTATAATCCACATCATCCACTAGTAGATCCTATGGCTACTAATCCCCCCCCAACTCATGAAAACATCACACAAGGAAACTCAAGTAACTCAGCCGTTTCCGACAGTGATTCTCTTAGACTCTTACTAGAGGGTATGAACGAAATTGGTCTCCTCCTAAAAAACCTAGTAAAAGCACAAAACCAGCCTAATCCCAATACTAATTCTCAAGATCACTCCCATGCCCAAAGGAACGAAGAAAATGTCGATCCTAATGATGATTGGGAACAACAACGGGGTGATTCGGATAATTACAGGGATCGCTATCAGAGACAGTGGTATAACCAAAATCAAGAAAGGGACACGGGTTATCAACAACCGAGAGGCCCTAATAATAATTTTCCATGAATTGATATGCCCACTTTTGAAGGTCATGATCCTCGTGGTTGGATAGCCAAAATGGAAGGCATTCTTGACTTATATCAAATTAAGGAAATTGATAAAGTCCCTTTCGCTGCATCAAAACTTGGCACTGAGGCCTACCAATGGTTTGTATGGCTTAAAAGAGAGAAAGGAGCTACTATTAATTGGCAAAAATTCACTACCTCTTTTTTAGAAAGATTTGATGAAGGAGCTACATCATCATACACAGTAAGACTGTTATCTCTTAAACAAGAAGGGTCAGTTAGCGAATTCGTTTCAGAGTTTACCAGTTTACTACCATACACTTTAGACCTCAGTCCCGACACAGTGGTAGGAGCCTTTCGCAATGGTTTGAAAGAAAGTATTCGAGTAGAGGTAGACATGCACAATCCAACCTTGCTGAACGATTGTATAAGAATAGCCAAGCTAGCCGAGAAGAGACATCAGTTGTCTACACGACGTGAAACTTATAGTCATCCCTCATATCGCAACAATTCCTTTCGTAGAAATGATCAACCATCAAGATATTTTTTCTATAAATGTCGCACTCATCACCCTAGGGAACAAGCATGTGCCCAAAAACAAAACTTTCATATTGAAGGTGATCAATGTGAAGGAGAAGAGGAAGAACCTTACCAATCAGAAGAACCTATACCAGAAGACCTACCATGTACTATAGAAGAAAAAGAAGAGGATACAATGGCGATTTCCGTGCATGCTCTCATGGGTTTAACCGCCCACCATACCATCAAGGTACCAGGATTTCTCCGTCAGAAAAAGGTGAATGTGCTAATTGATTCTGGTAGTACCCACAATTTTATCGACATCAAAATCGCAAAAGCTTTGAATTTATTCATTAACTCTTCCAACAAAGACAAATTCCAGGTTCTAGTGGCCAACGGGGTGAACGCACAATGTGTGGGTCGCACATCTCAAGTTTCCATAAAAATGGGAACTTATACTTGGTTGGGATCCCTTTTCGTCATGAATTTGGGGAACTCGGATGTCATTTTGGGAGTTGAATGGTTGGAAACATTAGACACGGTTAGCTTCAACTTCAAAAAATTATTTGTGGAATGGAAGGAAAACGGACGAGTCATTCACTTACAAGGCATTACTACTCCTCCATCACAAATGGTGAGCTCTCATAGTATGGAGAAGATGTTAAAAAAGGGTGGATATGGGTTTATAGCTCAAATTAATTGTTTGGAAAAACAATCTCCAACAACTTCGGATATTATTGCTCCAGAGTTACAAGACATTATAACACATTACGAAGAGGTTTTCCATGAACCTCAAGGATTACCACCTAAACGATCTCATGACCATGCCATCCATTTGATTCCAGGGAGTGTCCCTCCTAACAATCGTCCTTATCGCTATCCTCAACCACAAAAGACAGAAATCGAACAGATCGTTCAGGATTTGTTGGATCATGGAGTCATTCGTCACAACACTAGTCCTTATTCCTCACCTGTAGTACTGACTAGACGAAAAGATAACTCTTGGCGTATGTGTCCTGACTTTCGTTCTCTCAATAAACTCACTATCAAGGACAAATTTCCTATCCCTGTCATAGATGACCTATTAGATGAGTTGCATGGTGCAAATTTTTTTACAAAACTAGACCTTCGCTCCGGATTTCACCAAATCCGTGTTAGAGAAGAAGATATTCCCAAAACTGCCTTTCGTACTCATGAAGGTCATTACGAATTTTTGGTCATGCCTTTTGGTCTCACCAATGCCCCATCCACATTCCAAAGTCTCATGAACCAAGTGTTTCGCCCACTCCTCCGTAAGTTTGTGTTAGTCTTTTTTGATGATATTCTCATATACAGCAAAACCTGGACGGATCATTTACATCATGTGGATAAGGCCCTTCACATTTTACACAAAGAAAAATTATTTGTTAAACGTTCCAAATGTTCCTTTGGTGTTCAAGAAGTCGAGTATCTTGGTCATATAGTTTCACACGAAGGCGTCAAAGTGGATCCCAATAAGATTAAGGCAATTCAAGAATGGCCTTTACCTAAAACCATCAAGAAACTTCATGGTTTTTTGGGTCTCACGGGCTACTATCGCAAGTTTGTGCACAACTATGGTAAGATTGCAGCACCTCTCACCGCACTCACAAAGAAGGATGCTTTTCGTTGGTCGCCAGAGGCTTCTCAAGCCTTCGAAGCTCTTAAGAAAGCCATGTGTACAACTCCAATATTAGCAACTCCCAATTTTCACAAACCATTTATTATCGAATGTGATGCATCAGGAATAGGAATTGGGGCTATACTAATGCAAGAAGGTCATCCATTGGCATTTGAAAGTAAACAGCTTTTCAAGAAAATTTTGGGAAGATCAACATACGAAAAAGAAATGTTGGCTATTCTTCATGCAGTAGAAAAATGGAGACACTACCTAATCAGTAGCCGCTTCATTATAAAAATAGATCATAGTAGCCTCAAGCATTTTTTGGAGCAAAGGTTTTCTTATCCGGAACAAAATAAGTGGTTAACCAAACTGTTGGGCTATGATTTCGTTATCGAATACAAGAAAGGGAAGGAAAATATAGCCGTCGATGCGCTATCCAAGAAATATGAAGATGAAGTAGTCATTAACGCTATTTCAGGTCCTTGCTCCCAATGGGTGAATCAATTACAAGATGAATGGTTGTCCAATAGTGAAACTGCCCAGATAATTCATGAATTATCTATAGGGTCCTCTAAACACCCTTTGTTCTCTTATGAAGATAAAATCCTCCGGAAGAAGAACCGCATTTACATTCCACACAATTCAGAACTCAAATCAAAGATCCTCGATGAATCACACGCTTCTCCATCAGCGGGACATTCAAGATTTTTGAAGACATATTTAAGGGTCAAACAATCATTTTGTTGGAAAGGATTAAAAGCAGAAGTCAAACAATGGGTAGCAGAATGTGAAGTTTGCCAGCGCAATAAAGGAGAAACAGTCAAATCACCAAGATTTTTACAACCATTACCCATCCCTGAACGACAGTGGGAACATATATCCATGGATTTTATTGAAGGTCTTCCAAAGTCAGAAGGCAGGACAATAATCTTCGTCGTTGTAGACCGGTTATCCAAATACGCTCACTTTTAGGCTTTACAACATCCGTTTTCCGCAAGCAAGGTGGCAAAGGTATTTATGGATTCAATTTTCAAATTACATGGTATGCCAAAAAATATTGTAAGTGATAGAGATCCCATCTTCACTAGTAACTTTTGGCGGGAGTTATTTCGACTTAGTGGTACCAAATTGAACATGTCTTCAGCTTACCATCCACAAACAGATGGTCAAACAGAAGTAGTCGAAATAATGCTATTGTATACTCTTCACTTATGAATCCATGTTTTTAAATAAAATATAGTGGTGTCCCTTTCTTAATTTTGGTTATAGCGGTATAACCAAAATCAAGAAAGGGACACCACTATGATTTAAATCAATCAAGAATTTATCGGACTGCATCAACCAATTATAAAAGAGCGATTAAAATTTTTAAGAAGGCAAGCTAAGGTTTTTCGCTTAATATTATTTGCTGACATCATCCACTGGGTTTGGTTTAGTGGTATTTCTCCCACATTCGGCATACATAGGGCAAAACATAGTTTAAATTGTAATTGCCACACCTTATACGGTGTGACTTCGATCACACAAGCGTTGCTCCTTCGCGTGGTCAGCGTCGGTGGTGTTGTCGTATCATCCTTGCTGTCAGGTCTCTTATTCGATCGTGTGGTCACGTTCCCTCTGGTTGCCTATCTACGCTTTCCACGTGTCTGTCCATCGCATTTTCTAGTCGCGTTGATTAATATCCTTGTCTATGCTATCCGCGTGTCTGTCCATCGCGTCTTCCAGTCGCATCGATTCGTGTCCCTATATGTGCTGTCTACGTGTCTGTCCATCACGTCTTCCAATTGCATCACTTCGTGTCCGCATCGATTAGTATCCCTGTCTGTGCTATCTGTGTGTCTGTCCATCACGTCTTCCAGCTACGTCAATTTGTGTCCCTATCTGTGTTGTCCGCGTGTCTGTCCATCGTGTCATCCAGCCGCGTCGCTTCGTATCCACATTGATTGGTATCCCTGTCGTGTCCACGATGTTCGTGGTCTATCCGTCGTGTCACGTGTTGCTGTCAAGTGTGTCCTTGTCCAACACCTATCTACAGTTGTCCTCACGGAGCACACAACATCCAATTCTATGCCACAGTTGGAGTGGAAGTTAAGGCGGAAACAACAACAATTTTTTTACCAAAAGATAACCAAATTTTGTAGATCAAGGATTCATAAGCAAGAACTTTTGAGCAGTGCATGAGTCGAAGTTGGATCAAAGGTCCTGACGGTCGATTATCAAGCTCGGAAACGACCAATAACAACACAAGAAGACCTAATCGTAGCCCAGGTACTAAAAATTCTCTTTCTCCTTTTAAAATTGGTAGTTATAATCCACATAATCCACTAGTAGATCCTATGGCTACTAATCCCCCCCCAACTCACGAAAACATCACACAAGGAAACTCAAGTAACTCAGCCATTTTCGACAGTGATTCTCTTCGACTCTTAATAGAGGGTATGAATGAAATTGGTCTCCTCCTAAAAAACCTAGTAAAAGCACAAAACCAGCCTAATCCCAATAGTAATTCTCAAGATCACTCCCATTCCCAAAGGAACGAAGAAAATGTCGATCCTAATGATGATTGGGAACAACAACGAGGTGATTCGGATAATTACAGGGATCGCTATCAGAGACAGCGGTATAACCAAAATCAAGAAAGGGACACCACTATGTTTTTAAATAAAATAATCCTTGGCAATATCTTCCTTTATTGGCTACTCTTTCACTTATGAATCCATGTTTTTAAATAAAATATTTGCATCATAGATTTATGCATATTTATAGTCTTATTTTTATTAGAATAAGCAATAGAATTTTGATACGTTTCTTTCTCTCAAAATATTCCTAAATTATATTTTCTTCTATGTGCATGATCCTTGTAAACTATAACTTATGCACTAATTTTGAAGACTTGAAATGAAACTTTTGATGCAAATTTTAAAATTTGTAATTGGTGCTTTAAAAATTTAATAGAAATCCAAATATAAAAAGCTCAACTAATGAACTTTTTCACCTTCTTGTTGCATACCTTTTTCCTTGTAGATGTTATTGCAGCTTCTTCTAGGGTGTCCAAAAAATCTCACTTGCTCACCTTTTTGTAGCTTCAATACTTGACTAATATGCTACCCAATAATGTAACTTGGTGGTAAAAATGCTCCTTCATGATGTACCTCTGAAATCTTATCTTTAGCAGCCACTAACGTTACCCATATTGCTGCATTTTTCTATCCTCAAGTCTAAAAGAATTTAGATTGTAAAGCAGTCAATACCTTCATTAAAAAGTTATCCTTGAATTCCAAAAAATTGGTAGGATCCTCCCACAAATGTAGCTGAGATCTTCACTCAAGAACCCTTCAATGATAGCCCCAAAATATCTCAGATTTGGTGGTTTTTACATCTCCTTTCTCTTTTCGAATTCTAGCTTCAAAGTACATTTCATCTTCAAATAATATTTTCAATCTTGAGATCTCTTCCATACTATATTATGATTTGAAAATCTTCAGAGATGTCAATCCTATCAGTATCCCCCATTTTTTGTTCAACTCCATTAGTTACTCAATTAGTTACCATTATATTTCACCAAGATTTATTTAAGGTTATTTAGAGTCATATTATGACTCATAGCCCTAAAGCCCTTCCTTTTAGTGCCCACAAAGGAAAACCTAGCCCTAGCCAGGCCAATTCTAGTGTGTCCTATTCCCCTTCTATGACCATATATACCAAAAAAAAAGTGGTGGTGGAGGCTATTAGAGAGTTTTTGGTGATAAATAAAATCAAAGATGAGAAATTTGAGAGCCCCACTAGATCCTCATCTCACCTGAAGAACAAATTCATTCAAGACAAGCAAAATATTATTGAAATCATACCTAACAAGGAGGATCAGGATGCCAATGCCAAGGTCTTGGAGCCGTTCATCATCATGACAAATTCAAATTTGGTGAATTACCTTATAGACCATTGGGAGGCCCTGCATCTTCTATTCTTTAATGAACAATTATCAGGTTATGAATATTTCAAGGTGGACGAGATCAAATATAAGGATGCGATCAAGGATGAGGTGAAGGAAGATGATAAGGAGGACAAAGAGGATGTTAAGGAGGATTAGCTTCTTGTCTTATTTTTGTGTTTCTAAGGCTTCCCTGTGTGGTGCCAGTTTTATCTTATGGTGGATACTAGGAGAGGCTATGTCCTTCTTATTTTGATTGGGTATCGCTCGGGGATGCATTTCCGTATTTTTCTCTTTGACATTTTTTAGCATATGTTGTTTTTGTAAATAGGTTTTGGGGTCAACATTTTAAAACCTAGAAGAAATGAAATGTTTTAAATTATAAAAAAAAATCTTCTTTCTAAACCTTCTCCTTTGGGCTTGTCATCAGATGCTGATGATTGTGTCAATTATTTAGCTTCTTCCTTGGTAGTAATTTATCCAATGATTTCTTATAGGGACTTCTTCAATGAGGCTCATCAAGCCTTCTTCTTGTTTCTCCTTGAGACCTCTCCAAGGTCTTCAATATTTTAGCTTCAAAATATTCAATGAGACATTCCTTGGCCTCTTCAATCTTCAACTATGGAAGTTTTGTAGTGAGATATTCTCCTTGGATCTCCCAAATCCACTACTACTGAAATCTACAATAGAACTTATATTAGTTCTTATCAATGCTCAATATTCTACAATGGAAGTTCTTCAATAGAGCATTCAATGGACCACTTCTTCAATGTGAAGTTTTTAGTATTCAATAGAGATCACCAATATCCAATATTTTCTAGTACTCTTCTCATTGAGTCTCTTCAATATTCAATGCAGTCTTCTTTCTAGGACCTCCTTACTAGATTTGTAATCTTCAATTTGGATTCCTTGGCAACTAGATCTCCTCCTCAATATTTCAACTAGAAGTCTTTGATCTAAAAATATCTAAGGGGACCTTTCTCCTTAGGCCTCCAAATATTCAATCCTTATTTTTCTACAGAAAAGAATTAATCCCTACACGATGAAAGTAACGTCAACCTCCAAGCAACAAATATGGAATTCTTCTCTATCTATTTTAGGAAGCTTTACAACTTCTAAAAGTTAATTTTCTGCAACAAGAAAAACTTATATGATAGTAACCCAATGGTTTTATTGAAGACTTATTTTCTCTCTTAATGAAATAATAGAAATGTTAATAAAATTTTTGAATCTAAAGAAAAATAATCTTCACGAGTTGGATTGCCAATATAGTGGATGCAATGTTGAGTTCTAGTCTTCACAAGTTATTGCAACTTTGTGGAAAAACTCTAGCCAAATTAATCATGTGGATTTATCTACTTTCTATTCTTCTATCTAGATCTACTTCTATCAAAAATTTATTGTGATGGTATTTGCATGCAGTGGCACATTATGACTGATTTGGTTTTCAAATACTCAATAATAACAATGGTGATCAATTTGTGATTTAATTTGATCCAACATGGCTCTGATACCACTATTAGATTTTGGAGCCTTAAAGGAAATGTGATCACAAGTATAAAAATAAGCATGCAATATTATAACTATGATAAAAGAAACTTAATATGCATGAAAATATGATAGAAAACTTGATACAAAGCTCTAGAAATGCTCATATAAGAAAGCTCATGAAAATTACAATGCTCATCTCATGGATTTTACAACTCCTCCATGATATCAAAATGAAGCTACATTGTGACTACCACTAATAAATCCTATGCACTCAAAAAATCTCTCATAAAACACTCACAATGAGGCATTTATATAGAAAGATAGATTCCTTGCCTCTCACTCAACCCTAAGACTCATGTACATGTGGACTACATGCACATTTACATAATTGCACATTCTAACAGTTGTGCATTTATTATATTACTCTAATAAAATATTTATCTCCTAATATAATCCTAAGCTAAATATGTACCCATGAAGGTACATTAGTAAGGAACCAAATGATGTAATATATTCCAACATTTACTATTAGTGAGTTTTGAGCCTTTGAACTCTCTTATTTAAACTTTTATACTTTCTTTCAAAGATACCAAATCTCTTACCTAATTTTATATGAATGAAAATGGACCAAATATTTTATAAAAATGAGATACAAGGAAGAACCTGAGTTGGTATTCACATATTATTTTTCAATGCCAAGCATATCCATGTGTAGCATCCTAGATTTTTTACCTCTAGGATCTATTCCAAAAATAATTCCCTCTAAGACTGTTGCTCAAAACACAACTAATGAAAGAACAAAATATATTTGACATAGAAAACATAGGTACAATAATGGATTCCCACCATTAATAAAATTCACAAAAAATATTAGGCACATGTACTATCTTTGTCCACACTATGATATTGTCTTATCTACAAAGTTTCAAATTTCCAAATGATATTTTATCTAGTGATTTTGTTAAAATTGATATGAATGGAAGTTCCAGTGGAAATGGTATAGCCCATAGGCATTTGTACAATTTTTTCTATGTAGGATGCCATTTACAAGAAATTTCTACCTTTACATTTCATGCCCCATGACACCCTAGGGTTTTATCTTCTATAGGGGTGAGGAATATTATAACCTATGCAACATATTTCTAGCTCTAAATTTTTATTATGTGATTAACATGTAATACAATGATTATAAATTCAATTTTTCATCACCTTCTTCCATGCTTGACCGATGTGGTCATAATAATTCTTATCCTTCTCCTTCCTATGATGATAGCTTGACAATCCAGTATTTAGACACATTTTTGGTAGTGGTTCTTCAACGTTCTACTAAATATTCTTGTTCAAAAGCTTAAACTAGTCAAATTCAAGTTATGCAAGTAGCCATTAATCTTGGTATTTTGTAACTATGATACAAGTAGGATATAACACACCAAATTATGGAGTATTTACAATGGCTTATTTTAAAATGCTAGTAATGAGTGGTACATGGCATTTGCTTTAATACTAAATGATACCTGAGCATTATTTAAAGATATTTTCTTATCTATTTATTATTTCTATATGGTATAAATATAAATACATATATCCATTATCAAGAACATTCATATAACAGAATATGTAATGGATGTAACAAAATAACATGATAAATTTATCTAACAAGGCTTACCACCTATCAATATTACAATATAATTCATACCCTAAATTGTGTGAGATGAAATTTGATTGATGATATGAGCTATACACATAATTGTTTTACCCTGGAGTTTTGGATCCATATACTTGGCATGAAACATCCATCTAGCAATCTCCATAACTTTGTTTGTTTGTTCAACTACCGCATTTTTATCTAGCATATAGTGAACAATCCTATGATGATATTAAGAGTTATAAAACTACAAAATATATGACTAACATATTCACCTCCTCCATATATCCTCAAGCACTTCATATTCCTCTCAAATTGATTCTCTCCATGGGCCTTGAAGTCCTTTAACTTACAAAAGGCTTCATCATTAGTACAAATGGTGTACAATTAAACATACCTAATATATCATGAATAAAAGTGAGAAAGTGATGCAGGAGCATCCAGTGGTGTAAGAGTGATCTTGCATCATCCAAAATTTGTATTAATTTTTATTCTATTCTAAAACTAGTTAGTTTGAATCCTACCAAAATGGTGAAAATCCTACCACTAAAACTTAAAGGTGAATTTTGAAGGCCTTAGAGGCCTCGTAGAGGGGTGAAAATTGGTCGTAGTTCCCTTTAGGGCACTACGTTGTTGTAGATATTTTTGAGAGCTTTCCGAAAATATGCACTAATAGTCAATCCGAGCAACGAGCGAGGAGTTATGACCCCGAGAAGTTTTACCCCCAAAATTCAAATTTCAAATGAATAGTTTTAGGCAGGAAAAGGGGAAACTGGGTATTATAGGCGAATTTCAAAATTGTAAAAGGGGTTTGGTCTGTATCTCCATTTTTTGATGAAAAGTAATATGAAAGCTTTGGATCCTATTGCAATTTCTCTATTTTTAGAAGATTGTTTGTGATTTGTTGATTCCAGTTCTACTTCAAGTGGTATCAGAGTGGGAGTTCCTGAGTGTGTAGATAGATCACCGAATGTGAGGTAGTTTACACCAGGATTTGTGGTTAGGGTTTGTGAGAAACGTGATCAGAATACCTCCACGAAGAAACCATGGTGGTGGGAGAAATGTTGTGGTACCAGAAGAGGATTTTAGAGCCCTGTAGAGGCAAGTTCAAGCGCTGCAAGAGGAGCTGCGTAGAGGGTTTGAGCCAAGAAGAGAATATGGGAGTGAAGATGAAGCTGAAGAAGAAGAGGCCCAGTTCGAGGAAGAAGAAGAGGTAGTAGATCATGCATAAGCTAGATTATATAAAGCCATATCCCAGATTGGGAAGAGATCAAAGATGGATGTTTCTACATATTCTAGAAATCTTAACCCAGAAGAGTTGATCGACTAGATCAATGATATGGAAGAATACTTTGAGTATGAGGAGGTGGAAGATCCTAAGAGGGTCAAATTTTCTAAGACCAAGCTGAAGGGTCATGCTAGTATCTGGTGGAAGGGAGTACAACTAGATAGAAATAGAAGAGGAAAAGAAAGGATAACAAGGTGGGAGCGGATGGTGGAGAAGTTAAAGAGATAGTTCATTCCAGCTGATTACGAGTTGGATTTACTAAAGAAAATGTAGGGTTTGAGGTAGTCAAGCAAGTCTATCAAAGAATACACAGAGGAGTTCTACAATATTTTAATCAGAATAGGCCATTCTGAGGCCAACAAGGAGAAGGTAGCCCATTATATAAATGGGTTGAGAGAAAGTATTCAAGAGGAGCTAAGTCTAGTTAGGATGACCACCATAGAAGATGCTTACCAATTTGCCTTGAAGGTAGAAGAGAAGTTGAATAGAATATTTGAAAGCAAGTAGAGAGGAAGAGGTCATGGTGGAAGAACTGGTGGGAGAAAAAATGGAGGATGAAATGAGGACCAAAAGAAGAATGGAGAAGCTAGAAATAATCAGGACCAGAAAGGGGATAATGCTTACCACCCTCATGAGAAAAATAATGGTTACCAAAGAGGAAGAGGAAGGTCTGGACGAGGACCTAGAAGAGGAGGATTTTGTGGAACCTATTTCCAATGTGGGGAAGAAGGACATCGAGCATACGAGTGTCCACAACACCAAGGGAGGATGAATAAGAGGCCTGAAGGTAATGCTCGAGATGTTATTGTAGATGAAGGTGCTGAATCTGAGCACTCTAAAGAAGTAGAAAGAGGAGAAGTTCTGGTCACAAGGAGAGCCTTGTTGAATGAGGAGAAAGATCCAGATCAGAGGAAGAGTTTATTCCGCACAAGGTGTAAATGTGCAGGTAAGGTTTGTAATGTTATCATTGATAATGGTAGCACTGATAATCTAGTTTTAGAAGGGATGGTTACCAAATTATAGTTAGAGAGAAGGAGACACCCACATCCATATCGGATTGCATGGTTGTAGAAGGACCATAGGGCTTTGGTCAGCGAGCAATGTTTAGTAAAGTTCAATATTGGGAATTACCATGATGAGGTCCTGTGTGACATCCTACCTATGGATGCTTACCATTTGCTATTGGGAAGGCCATGGTAGTTTGATCGACATGCAATACATGATGGACATGCCAACACTTACTCCCTGACAAAGGATGGAGTGCACCACAAGCTAAAGCCCCTGAAGGAGGTGGAAGAAAAGGTATGTAGCAGTGCCAAAATTTGTTTAGTTGATGGTAGAAATTTTTTGGATGGTCTGAAGCATGAGCATATGTGCTATGCATTAATTCCTAGAGTTAAGGAAGAACAATGCGAAGATATCCCAGTAGAAGTCTCAGGTCTATTGGAAGAATTCCTAGATATTGTATCAGATAATGTACCTGAGGGTTTACCACCAGTGAGGAAGATCAGTCACCAGATAGATTTGGTACCAGGAGCTAGTTTACCAAATAAGGCAGCCCATAGAATGACTCCTGTAGAAAGTGAGGAGCTAAACAGACAAGTTCAAGAGCTACTAAAGAAAGGGCTGATTTGGGAGAGCTTGAGTCCATGTGCAGTACCTATAGTACTAGCACCAAAGAAATATGGGGAGTGGAGAATGTGTACAGATTCCTGAGCTATTAACAAGATTACCATCAAATATAGATTTCCATTGCCAAGGATGGATGACATTATGGACTGTTTGAGTGGAGCCAAGTACTTCACAAAGATTGACCTGAAGAGTGGGTATCATCAGATCCATATCAGAGAAGGAGATGAGTGGAAGATAACCTTCAAGACCAAAGAGGGTTTGTATGAGTGGTTGGTCATGCCATTTGGGCTAACCAATGCACCAAGCACATTCATGTGGCTTATGAATGAGGTATTGAAGGAATTTTTAGGAAAATTTGTCATTGTCTATTTGGATGACATTTTAATTTTTAGTAAGACCTTGGAGGAGCACCTGATGCATATTCGATGAGTTTTTGAGAAGCTGAGGGAGGAGCAGTTGTTGATTAATTTGAAGAAGTGCAATTTTGTGAAGAAGGAGTTGGTGTATCTAGGATTTGTCATCTCAGCTGAAGGTCTTAAAATGGACCCAAAAAAGGTGAGGGCTATCATTGAATGGCCTACCCCAAGGAGCATTACAGAGGTAAGATCATTCCATGGTCTAGCAAGTTTTTACAGAAAATTTATTAAGAATTTTAGTAGTATTTGTGCACCCCTAACGGAGACAATGAGAGGGGATAAGAAGGAGTTTAAGTGGACTTCAGGAGTAGATAGGAGTTTTGATATGTTGAAGAAGAAAGTCATAGAGCAACCTATTTTGGCACTTCCAGATTTCAATAAGGTATTTTAGGTAGATTGTGATGCTAGTGGTAGTGCCATAGGAGTTGTATTGAGTCAAGAAGGTAAGCATGTTGCCTATTTTAGTGAGAAGCTTAATGAGGCTAGGAAGAAGTATTCTATCTATGATCAAGATTTTTATGCTATAGTTCAAGATTTGAAGAAATGGAGACATTATTTGTTGCCAAAAGAGTTTGTTTTATATACTGATCATCAGGCCTTATAGTATATTAATAGTCAAGGGAAGTTAAATCAGAGGCACTTAAAATGGGTTGAGTTTTTATAGAGTTATACCTTTGTGTTGAAGCATAGGAGTGGGAAGTCAAATAGAGTTGTAGATGCCTTAAGTAGAAGGTAGAATTTGTTGATAGAAATGAAGGTGGAGGTTGTAGGGTTTGATGAACTTAAGAGTTTGTACCCTGAAGATCCAGATTTTGCAGAGGCTTGGAGAGCTTGCTTGGCACCAGTTACTTTGGATAGAACTAAATGGTTGGATTTCCTAATCCAATATGGAATGTTGTTTAGAGGAAACCAATTGTGCATTCCAAGGAGTTCGATGAGAGAGAATCTGGTCAAGGAGAAGCATAGTGGAGGGTTGGTTGGACACTTTGGTCGAGATAAGACCATTGCCCTCGTTAGTGAGAACTACTATTGGCCATAGTTACAACAAGATGTGAAGATATTTGTACAAAGTTGTAGAGTATGCCAGATGGCCAAGGGTGTGAGGTAGAACACCAGATTATATCAGCCATTACCTGTACCAGAGAAACCATGGGAAGACATCAACATGGATTTTGTTCTTGGTCTACCAAGGACACAGAGGGGGAATGACTCCATATTTGTGGTGGTTGACAGGTTTTCAAATATGGCACATTTCATTCCCTGCCAAAAAACTAATGATGCAGTTCATGTTGTAAGGTTGTTTTTCAAAGAGGTGGTACGACTACATGGTCTACCAAAGAGTATCATTTTAGATAGAGATACCAAATTTATTGGGTATTTCTGGAGGACCTTATGGAAGAAGTTGAAGATAGATTTGAAATTTAGTTCTGCATACCACCCATAGACTGATGGACAAACAGAGGTGGTGAATAGGAGTTTGGGTAACCTGTTGAGATGCTTAGTAGGAGATAAGCCCAAGGGATGGGATTTGGTTTTACCATAGGCAGAATTTGCTTACAAAAATTCTATCAATAGGAGTACTAATAAATCCCCATTCCAGATTGTATATGGGAGCAGCCCAAGGAATGCTTCTGAGTTGAGGAAGATGGACAGAGGGGAAAAGAGTAGTGCTGAGGTTGAGGACTTTGTAGAGCACCTGAAGAACTTGCATGAAGAAGTAAAGAAGCATATTAATAAGATGAACACTCAATACAAGATAAAGGTAGACCAGAAGTGATGGTTTAAGGAATTCCAAGTGGGAGATGAAGTTATGGTTCACCTGAGAAAAGAAAGGTTTCCTGCTAAAACTTATAACAAGCTAAAAATGAAGAAGTTTGGACCATGCAAGATCATAAAGAAATAGGATTCAAGAAATGCATATGAAGTAGAATTGTCGAGTGGGCTTAACATATCACCTATGTTCAACATTTTTGATTTGGTAGAGTATCATGAAGGAGACAATGATGATGGACCAGTAGCAAAATTTTGGAATATTCTAGCGTCTACTCCAGAGAAGGAAGAAATAGAAGAAATCCTGGATACCCGCATCGGCAAAAGTACAAGAAATAGGTAGTATGAAGAATATCTAGTTAAGTGGAAGGGCAGGCCTATTGAAGATTCATCTTGGTTGTCGAAGACAGAGGTTGACCACCTTGGTTTTCCTCCAACACTAGAGAAGTGAAGGTCACTTCTCAATTTACCCTAGGTGTCTGATGTAGGAGCATCCAATGGTGTAAGAGTGATCTTGCATCATCCAAAATTTGTATTATTTTTATTCTATTCTAAATTTTGTTTAGTTTTTAGGAAGGAAAAATACCAATCGAAAAAACCCCCCAAACCCGGGGAAATTAAACCCTACCAAAATGGAGAAAATCCTACCACTAAAACTTACAAGTGAAATTTGAAGGCCTTAGATGCCTCGTAGAGGGGTGAAAATTGGTCATAGTCCTTTAGGACACTATATTGTTGTAGATATTTTTGAGAGCTTTTCGAAAATATGCACTAATAGTCAATCCGAGCAACGAGCGAGGAGTTATGACCCCGAGAAGTTTTACCTCCAAAATTCAAATTTCAAATGAATTGTTCTAGGTGGGAAAAGGGGAAACAGGGTATTATAGGGGAATTTCAAAATTGTAAAGGGGTTCTGGTCTGTATCTCCATTTTTTATGAAAAGTAATATGAAAGCTCTGGCTCCTATTGCAATTTCTCTATTTTTAGAAGATTATTTGTGATTTGTTGATTTAGTTCTGCTTCAAGTGGTATCAGAGTGGGAGTTCTTGAGTGTGTAGATAGATCATCGAATGTGAGGTAATTTACACCAGGATTTGTGGTTAGGGTTTGTGAGAAACGTGATCAGAATACCTCCACGAAGAAATCATGGTGGTGGGAGAAATGTTGTGGTGCCAGAAGAGGATTTTAGAGCCCTGTAGAGGCAAGTTCAAGCACTGCAAGAGGAGTTGCATAGAGGGTTTGAGCCAAGAAGAGAATATGGGAGTGAAGATGAAGTTGAAGAAGAAGAGGCCTAATTTGAGGAAGAAGAAGAGGTAGTAGATCCTGCATAAGCCAGATTATATAAAGCCATATCCTAGATTGGGAAGAGATCGAAGTTTGATGTTTCTACATATTCTAGAAATCTTAACCCAGAAGAGTTGATCGACTGGATCAATGATATGGAAGAATACTTTGAGTATGAGGAGGTGGAAGATCCTAAGAGGGTCAAATTTTCTAAGACCAAGTTGAAGGGTCATGCTAGTATCTGGTGGAAGGGAGTATAGTTGGATATAAATAGAAGAGGGAAAGAAAGGATAACAAGGTGGGAGCGGATGGTGGAGAAGTTAAAGAGATAGTTCATTCCAGCTGATTATGAGTTGGATTTGTTAAAGAAAATGTAGGGTTTGAGGTAGTCAGGCAAGTCTATCAAAGAGTACACAGAGGAGTTCTACAATATTTTAATCAGAACAGGCCATTCTGAGGCCAACAAGGAGAAGGTAGCCCATTATATAAATGGGTTGAGAGCAAGTATTCAAGAGGAGCTAAGTCTAGTCAGGATGACCACCATAGAAGATGCTTACCAATTTGCCTTGAAGGTAGAAGAGAAGCTGAATAGAATATTTGAAAGCAAGCAGAGAGGAAGAGGTCATGGTGGAAGAACTAGTGGGAGAACAAATGGAGGATGAAATGAGGACCAAAAGAAGAATGGAGAAGCTAGCAATAGTCAGGACCAGAAAGGGGATAATGCTTACCACCCTCGTGAGAAGAATAATGGTTACCAAAGAGGAAGAGGAAGGTCTAGATGAGGGCCTAGAAGAGGAGGATTTCATGGAACCTATTTCCAATGTGGGGAAGAAGGACATCGAGCATACGAGTGTCCACAACACCAAGGGAGGATGAATAAGAGGCCTGAAGGTAATGCTCGAGCTACTATTGTAGATGAAGGTGCTGAATCTGAGCACTCTGAAGAAGCAGAAAGAGGAGAAGTTCTGGTCACAAGGAGAGCCTTGTTGAATGAGGAGAAAGATCCAGATCAGAGGAAGAGTTTATTTTGCACAAGGTGTAAATGTGTAGGTAAGGTTTGTAATGTTATCATTGATAATGGTAGCACTGATAACCTAGTTTCAGAAGGGATGGTTACCAAATTATAGTTAGAGAAGGAGGCACCCGCATCCATATCATATTGCGTGGTTGCAGAAGGACCATAGGGCTTTGGTCAATGAGCAATGTTTAGTAAAGTTCCATATTGGGAATTACCATGATGAGGTCCTGTGTGACATCCTACCTATGGATGCTTACCATTTGCTATTGGGAAGGCCATGGTAGTTTGATCGGCATGCAATACATGATGGGCATGCCAACACTTACTCCCTGACAAAGGATGGAGTGCACCACAAGCTAAAGCCCCTGAAGGAGGTGGAAGAAAAGGTATGTAGCAGTGCCAAAATTTGTTTAGTTGATGGTAGAAATTTTTTGGATGGTCTGAAGCATGAGCATATGTGCTATGCATTAATTCCTAGAGTTAAGGAAGAACAATGCGAAGATATCCCAATAGAAGTCTCAGGTCTGTTGGAAGAATTCCTAGATATTATATCAGATAATGTACCTGAGGGTTTGCCACCAGTGAGGAAGATCAGTCACCAGATAGATTTGGTACCGGGAGCTAGTTTACCAAATAAGGTAGCCCATAGAATGACTCCTATAGAAAGTGAGGAGCTAAACAGACAAGTCCAAGAGCTACTAAAAAAGGACTGATTTGGGAGAGCTTGAGTCCATGTGCAGTACCTGTAGTACTAGCACCAAAGAAATATGGGGAGTGGAGAATGTGTACAGATTCCCGAGCTATTAACAATATCACCATCAAATACAGATTTCCATTGCCAAGGATGGATGACATTATGGACTATTTGAGTGGAGCCAAGTACTTCACAAATATTGACCTAAAGAGTGGGTATCATCAGATCCGTATCAGAGAAGGAGATGAGTGGAAGACAACCTTCAAGACCAAAGAGGGTTTGTACAAGTGGTTGGTCATGCCATTTGGGCTAACCAATGCACCAAGCACATTCATGCAGCTTATGAATGAGGTATTGAAGGAATTTTTAGGAAAATTTGTCATTGTCTATTTGGATGACATTTTAATTTTTAGTAAGACCTTGGAGGAGCACCTGATGCATATTCGATGAGTTTTTGAGAAGTTGAGGGAGGAGCAGTTGCTGATTAATTTGAAGAAGTGTAGTTTTGTGAAGAAGGAGTTGGTGTATCTGGGATTTGTCATCTCAGCTGAAGGTCTTAAAATGGACCCAAAAAAAGTGAGGGCTATCATTGAATGGCCTACCCCAAGGAGCATTACAGAGGTAAGATCATTCCATGGTCTAGCAAGTTTTTACAAAAAATTTATTAAGAATTTTAGTAGTATTTGTGCACCCCTAATGGAGACAATGAGAGGGGATAAGAAGGAGTTTAAGTGGACTTCAAGAGCAGATAGGAGTTTTGATATGTTGAAGAAGAAAGTCACAGAGCAACCTATTTTGGCACTTCCAGATTTCAATAAGGTATTTTAGGTAGATTGTGATGCTAGTGGTAGCGCCATAGGAGTTGTATTGAGTCAAGAAGGTAAGCCTGTTGCCTATTTTAGTGAGAAGCTTAATGAGGCTAGGAAGAAGTATTCCATCTATGATCAGGAGTTTTATGCTATAGTTCAGGCTTTGAAGAAATGGAGACACTATTTTTTACCAAAAGAGTTTGTTCTATATACTGATCATCAGGCCTTATAGTATATTAATAGTCAAGGAAAGCTAAATCAGAGGCACTTAAAATGGGTTGAGTTTTTACAGAGTTATACCTTTGTGTTGAAGCATAGGAGTGGGAAGTCAAACAGAGTTGCAGATGCCTTAAGTAGAAGGTAGAATTTGTTGATAGAAATGAAGGTGGAGGTTGTAGGGTTTGATGAACTTAAGAGTTTGTACCCTAAAGATCCAAATTTTGTAGAGGCTTGGAGAGCTTGCTTGGCACCAGTTACTTTGGACAGAACTAAATGGTTGGATTTCCTAATCCAAGATGGAATGTTGTTTAGAGGAAACCAGTTGTGCATTCCAAGGAGTTCGATGAGAGAGAATCTGGTCAAGGAGAAGCATAGTGGAGGGTTGGTTGGACACTTTGGTCGAGATAAGACCATTGCCCTCGTTAGTGAGAACTACTATTGGCCATAGTTACAACAATATGTGAAGAGATTTGTACAAAGTTGCAGAGTATGCCAGATGGCCAAGGGTGTGAGGTAGAACACCGGATTATATCAGCCATTACCTGTACCAGAGAAACCATGGGAAGACATCAACATGGATTTTGTTCTTGGCCTACCAAGGACACAAAGGGGGAATGACTCCATATTTGTGGTGGTTGATAGGTTTTCAAAGATGGCACATTTCATTCCCTTCTAGAAAACTAATGATGCAGTTCATGTTGCAGGGTTGTTTTTCAAAGAGGTGGTACGACTACATGGTCTACCAAAGAGTATCATTTTAGATAGAGATACCAAATTTATTGGGTATTTCTGGAGGACCTTATGGAAGAAGTTGAAGATAGATTTGAAATTTAGTTTTGCATACCACCCATAGACTGATGGAAAAACAGAGGTGGTGAATAGGAGTTTGGGTAACCTAATGAGATGCTTAGTAGGAGATAAGCCCAAGGGATGGGATTTGGTTTTACCACAGGCAAAATTTGCTTACAATAATTCTATCAATAGGAGTACTAATAAATCCCCATTCCATATTGTATATGGGAGCAGCCCAAGGAATGCTTCTGAGTTGAGGAAGATGGATAGAGGGGAAAAGAGTAGTGTTGAGGTTGAGGACTTTGTAGAGCACCTGAAGAACTTGCATGAAGAAGTAAAGAAGCATATTAATAAGATGAACACTCAGTACAAGATAAGGGTAGACCAGAAGTGGTGGTTTAAGGAATTCCAAGTGGGAGATGAAGTTATGGTTCACCTGAGAAAAGAAAGGTTTCCTACTAAAACTTATAACAAGCTAAAAATGAAGAAGTTTGGACCATGCAAGATCATAAAGAAATAGGATTCAGGAAATGCATATGAAGTAGAATTGCCAAGTGGGCTTAACATATCACCTGTGTTCAACATTTCTGATTTGGTAGAATATCATGAAGGAGACAATGATGATGGACCAGTAGAAAAATTTTAGAATATTCCAACGTCTACTCCAGAGAAGGAAGAAATAGAAGAAATCTTGGATACCCACGTCGGTAGAAGTACAAGAAATAGGCAGTATGAAGAATATCTAGTTAAGTGGAAGGGCATGCCTATTGAAGATTCATCTTGGTTGTCGAAGATAGAGGTTGACCGCCTTGGTTTTCCTCCAACACCAGAGAAGTGAAGGTCACTTCTCAATTTACCCTGGGTGTCTGATGTAGGAGCATCCAGTGGTGTAAGAGTGATCTTGCATCATCCAAAATTTGTATTAATTTTTATTCTGTTCTAAAGTTTGTTTAGTTTGAATCCTACCAATATGGTGAAAATCCTACCACTAAAACTTAAAGGTGATATTTGAAGGCCTTAGAGGCCTCTTAGAGGGGTGAAAATTGGCACTACGTTGTTGTAGATCTTTTTGAGATATTTCCAAAAATATGCACTAATAGTCAATCCGAGAAACGAGCGGGGAGTTATGACCCCAAGAAGTTTTACCTCTAAAATTCAAATTTCAAATGAATTGTCCTAGGAGGAAAAAGTGGAAACAGGGTATTATAGGGAAATTTCAAAATTGTAAAAGGGGGTCTAGTCTGTATCTCCATTTTTTGATGAAAAGTAATATGAAAGCTCTGGATCCTATTGCAATTTCTCTATTTTCATAAGATTGTTTGTGATTCATTGACCCAGTCCCACACTAGAAATTACTTATTCATGTAAAGATATGGTCCCCCCATGGGTCCATAAATATCACTATAAAATAGATCCAAGGTCTATGTGGCATTGCTTGAATTCACACACTTTTCTATATATTAATAAAACTAATCCATCCACTCAAATACTATAAATAGAGAATAAATAAGGACTTAAGATATAAAGATATAGTGGGAATCCATAGGAACCATTAATAGTCACTATATTATCCATAAATGATATATGCAACACTCTGATATAATGGATGGAGTGGTGGGTAGTATTTAAAGAAATACAAAAGATAAAATTACATAATCAAGTTAACCTAATAAAACATAACAAGAGGGATTTAGGTTATTTTAAAAATTATAAGGTGGGTTTAGCCATAACAATATTAACTGCATCCCATAGGGATTACACAATAAAACAAATGAGTACACTTGTACAATGATTGCACATAGGCATATACAACATTACATCATACAATGTTGGCCTTGACCATGAGTCAGATTACACTTTCAACACCTCAACATAACTTGAATTAAAGGGCTAATGAGAGAAGACATTAGTAACAATAACATATTCCCCATATAATGGATGCTCTATGAAGCCTATATATTTGAGGAAGACTCATCTAGATCTCCCTCATAGTTTGGAACTCTAATAATATGAAATGCATATGAATAAGAATATCCTTTGGATGGACCATACCCATTACTTCCAATATCAAATACTTGTTGGATTTTAAGCCTTACTACCACAAAATATCATAGGTCCCAATATAAAGAAGCCACAATATTAAAGGTCAAAATATCAATAATGAAGAGTATAATTATATATGAACAATCTAATATGTATATCAAGATCAATATAATAATGAAATAACATTCACTTATAATATCAAATATGAATGTAAAATGGCCAAAATCATTCATGTACAAGCATGAAGAAAACTTACAATATTAATTGCTCAAAATTTGTATACAAGCTTTATTATCAATGCTTATTTCACACCTCCTTGTTTGTATTTTCTTGTGTTACATTGTATGGAGCTTTGTCTCCATAATATAGACATAGTAATGTGTATCTTTAAATACATGACTATTGATATCCATAGGACAACTCCCATGACCTTTGGCTTATCAAATTGCCACTTCAATACTAAAATCTTAACTTTCTTCTTACATTCATACTTGACTCTATGAGACTTGCATGCTTCTACATGACTCTTACTCTCCTACATGCAATCCTAATACAAGATAATTTTGCACATCCTCTATTTACATATTTGAACACTTACATACATGACATTTGTGCACATTCTCTCAATATACTCTTGCACTCTAACTTACATGACACTTGTGCGTGACCTACACATTCCACTCTTACATGATACTAGTGCATTTCTTACACATTGACACTTATATGAAAGGTAAAATATAAATAATATCTAAAATAGATACTCAACCCTAATATATTATATATTTACATTTGTACCATGAAGGTACCATGGGGGTAAATTTACATGTACTAAATTTTGTAATATTCATCAACACCCCCTGTATTACATTATTTGGTTATTGAAGAGTTAAGTCTTCAATATTGGTCTTCATATTTTTCTTTAATATTCATGTGATATTTCATTGTTCATGAACCTTTGCTTGATATTCATATTTACCGTCTTTCTTGAGTTCTGTTTTGAGATCTCCTTCATCTTCATTATTTGGATCTTTAGTCTTTGTATCTTCTTTAACTAGTTCAAGAACTGCTTGAGATTATTCTCTAGTCTTAGGTTCATGTGCATGAATAGATGAACTTTTCCTTTGTATCTAACCTCTAGATCATGTGCTTCATTTGATATACTTCTTATAATCATGATATTGTTTTGTATCTTCTGAACATTTTACTTAGAGCATCATAATAATTTCTTGAATTAGATGAACTTGGAATGTCAATATTGTATGAAGAATGAAACATTGTTTTTAGATATGATTCACTTGTATCAATATCTACTTTCCTTTTTAGATTTTCAATTAACTATTTTTTATTTATATTTTCATATTTATGAAGTTCAATTGAAAGCAATTCCATATACATTATACTATCTATATCAATAGGTATCATAATATCATTCTTAGAATTATCAATTGCTTCAACAAGCTTTGAATGTAGATAGTATTCAAATGTTTAAAAAATTTCATCCATATCTTCTATATAGAGGAATTGTAGTGCCATATATAGCTTAACCTTAGATTTTTCAATCAAAGTTTCATTTCTAGATTGTATAACTTCTAATATTTTATTTTTTATTATGAACTCCATATTTTTTTCATAATGATGCAATTCTATGATTCAATTCTTGTGAAGTAGTAAAACTTATATCTCTTAAGTTTTATATACACTCAAATATGAAGTTTATAAATTTCAAATTTTGTAAATTTTTGATGTAGAAATCCTTTTAACTCTCTACTAGATTAAATTTGCAAAATTTCAAAAAATTTCTAAATTTGAAAATCTTCAAATAACTCCAAATAACTTCTAATTTCAAAAAATTAAAAAAAATTAATAAATTCAAACCATTAAACCTTATAACTCCTCAAAAATATTAAAAACTTAGATTTTAAAAAATTCATTTCCACTCCAAACTTTTAATCTATTAAAAACCTTTGAAAAGATAAAATCAAATAAACTAATAAGGTAGAAAACATTATATCTCCCAACTTACTAAAATTTAATAAAATTCAACCTTTAAATATTATACTTTCCCTTCAAGCAAATAAAGAATGATAGGTATCTTAGTGTACCTTTCCTTTGGAGAATTATTAAAACCAATAACAATGCTCTTTATTTTGTAATGTATGAATGATACCTTTTCACCTTCTACACTTCTGTAATGTATGTTATACTAGTATTTGTTTAGATGTTTGTAACTCCCAAGCATGATTTTTTTTTTAGATTCTCTCTAGTTGGATTTTCAATTTTTTTTTGTCTCCTTTGGATTATAATATCTTCGGTTGAATGGCTTCCCTCTTATGGTCATTCAAACCTTTACTGTATCGACTATAAACTTAGTACATTCTTTGTTTCCTTGGATTGAATGGCACATCTAGTGTTTGTAGGATGATAGTAATCCAATCTATATTTTATATGGAAATATAAATATTCATTTTATTTTCAAAAAAAATGAATAACAATATTGGAGTGCACTTTAGCTTCTAGATGACTGGATAGTGTGACTAGGATGCCCACTAAATTCTATAGGATACAAAGGTTTTGCTACAAAGTAACTTCTCACTGTGTTCTCAAATAATATTATTCTATTATTTTTACTTCTCTATTATTAGATAATTCTTTGAAATACAATGTAACTTACTTATTTGTTACATTTTTTTCCCATTTGAACAATGCTCTTATGTTCTAGCATTTCTCTTGATAGCACACTATTAGTTTTATTAGCTAGTCACTTTGCATTCTGTTCACTTTGACTTCCCTATGCTAGCTATGTAAATTCTTCCTCTTTATCTATAATGGTAACTTAATCTTATTCTTTAATATTTGGCAACTTGAGCCTCTTCTTCAATACTTGGTCACTTGGGTATCTTCATCAATATTGGTTGTGCGGGTCTCTTCAATACTTGGTCACTTGAATTTAGATCTCTATATTGGTTTCTTAGGTTATGGTCTCTTCCTCTATGATGAATGAGAAAACCACAATTCCTTAATGATTCTAGACTACACCCTGGTAGCGCTATTATGTTGTAAATTTTTTAAAAATCTCTTCAAAAACATGTCAAGGCCAAGAATAATATTAGTATAATCAACCTGATGCTTCTAGGTTTTTGAATAAACAAAAATTCTCTATACCTCTATCTTCCTTTATCTCTAGAGGCTTATTCTCTATACTTCTTAGTACAACTCTTAACTCTATATACTATTGCTTTAATATTTATTATTAGGAAGCTAGAATGCTTCTCAATTTAGAAGCTTTGATTCTTCTCTATCCTTATAGGAATATTTTATGCTTCTAAATATTCATATCCAATCTCTAAAATCTACTGGAATCTTCTCCAATGCGTGAAATATTTCTCCAATGTCTTAGGTTGCATCTAAGAACAAAATATGATTCTCCTTTTTTCTATAGAACCCAATATCAATATTAGGGTGACTATAAATATCCCCAAATGACCAAATTTCCTCTTGAGTTGGCTCTCTCAATATTCAATAGTGATTCTCCTTTTCTCTAAAGAATCCAAAATATTATCAAGGTGACTTTGAATGTCCTTGAACTTCCAACTTTCTTCTGAGTTGGCCCTTAACAAAATTAGCTAAGACCCAGTCTCCATTGTTTTTCCTTCAACCAAGTGGAAATAACCTAGCATCCAAATCAAAGTGACTTATCCTTATCCCCTCAAAATCTACTCAATTAGACCTTTAAAAATAGAGTGCAAGTCTTCACTTCCTTCAGAGTGGACAAAATCTAAATTTTAACTCTACCAAGAATGGAAAATGTTAAATGATGGTGGCTCTAATAAAATAACTCTATAAAAAATGGACAAATTTAAATGGTAGCTATAATACTATTGTTGGTATTTAAGCCTTACTACATCAAAACATCATAGGTCCCAATATAAAGAAGCCACAATATTAAAGGTCAAAATATAAATAATGAAGAGTAGAATTATATAAATGAGAAATCTATTATGTATATAAAGGCAAATATAATAATAAAATAACATTCACTTATAATATCGAATTAGAATGTAAAATGGCCAAAATAATTCATGTACACGCATGAAATTACAATATTAATTGCTCAAAATCTATATACAAGCTTTATTATCAATGCTTATTTCACACCTCCTTGTTTGTATTTTCTCATGTTACATTGTATGGAGCTTTGTCTCCATAATATAGACATAGTAATGTGAATCTTCACATACTTGACTATTGCTCTCCATATGACAACTCCCATGACCTTTGTCTTATCATCTTGCCACTTGCATACTAGACTCTTCATTTTCTTCTTACATGCATACTTGAATCTATGACACTTGCACACTTCTATATAACTCTTACTCTCCTACATGCACTTATAATACAAGAAACTTGTGTACATCCTCTCTTTACATATTTACAAACATAAATACATGATGTTTGTGCATTTCTTGCACATTGGAACTTACATGAAAGGGGAAATATAAATCACTCATTAAACTAGAGACTCAACCCTTATCTATTACATATTTACATTTATACTATAAAAGTACCATGGGGTTACATTTGCATGTACTAAATAATGTAATATTACTTAACAATACCCCTACACATATCCAGATAACACCTATGCAATGACTTCATATGATAGAAGCCAAGAGTGCTCCATATAAAAATATACTCCAATATTTTATAGTCACATAATTTAAGGCTTGGAAGCATAGCTTCCATTTTACATCACACATCACATTGTTTAGAAACATCAAATTTCCCTTTATCCACCTGATTTCCACAATTAAAAGAGGCTTTGCATGTATATTTTTATGATAAAATCCATTAAAATATTCTAAGAGCACCTAGACATAAAATAAAATAAAGAAAATATCATGAAGGAATAGATCTTTGTGAATAAGTTTTACCAATAGCCCAAAGGTGAATATTATAAGGGATTAAGTAGAGCATATTTTGAATCCTTTTTTTATATAACTCCAAAAGACTCAAAAATTATTGCAACTATTACAAATCCAATCATGTATCCCATAAATATAGAGCAAATATTATAATTCCATGACATGGTAAAATTATTCTTTCAAAAAGGGCAATAAGATTTGAGTAATATCTTGTGTAAATTAGATCTTAATACTTGTTTTTATCTCTGATTTTCCTGGTTAGAACAATCTCACCTTGTGAGGGGCAACACAATAAGGCTAGAATTGAGAGCATGGGGTTCAACTCATTCGAGGGCCTCTAGGAGTTTTTAAAATATTTTCTCCTTATTAAGATGTATGTTTTGGTGCACTTGGACTCAAAAGGAAAAATGGATGTGAGAAAAAGAAAGTAAACAACTCAACAAAAGAAAAAAAGAATGATGATGCATCAAAATATCTACCAAGCTCTCTCTACCCGATAGGACTAAATGCTATGTGCTAGCAATGAACTCTTCCACTCTTCAACATAGTTAAGCACAAATGATAATCACCAATGCATGCATGCATAAATAACATGGGTCTATAGGAAGATGCAGATACCTCACACATACATACATCAATAAAATCCAAAGTAAGTAAAGACTACAAGTGCACATACATATATAAATAGGTCTAAAAGATATCATACATGACTGATCTAAAAAGTGATGCAAGCCTATATATATATGTATGTATGTATGTATGTATGTATGTATGTATATATACAAATAGTATAATTACAAAAATTATGTCAAGAGTAGTGGTTCGATTTTACCATAAGCCACTCAAGAATTGATCACTAAACAAAAGGAAATGAGGGAGAGCCTATAAGAGAATACAATTGCTATTTTTCCAATCCTTCTTACAGTCTAAGCTAATATTATTTATAGATTACATCAGAAACTATTTCTCTCTAAATTTATCTACAAGTGAATCTAAAAACTCTAGCTATCTCTTATAGGGATACTAAACATTAAATGAGGTACCTTTGGGTAAAAAAATGTCAAATCTAAGACTACTAGAACCATGATTCTCTTAATTGAATGTTTGATCTATTTAGTTCAAATATCATTTGGTAGGTGACCTTCATATTTTTAGTTAGGGATACATTAACTCAACATACCTACTTTTTCCATAGTTCTTCGCACTTTGACTTGACTAAGACATTAGTGGTAGCTCCAAACTTTGGTATGCTCCTTGGTGCTTTTAAAATATAGATCCTACCCGTATGTTGATCAAGACTTTTTATGTTGGAGTTTGATCAAAATCACAAAACCTCCAATATCAAAGATTCCTCTATTAGGAAAAAATATAGCATTTATGCTTCATTGTCATATCTATCAACACTTTTATTTCCTTCACTTAATGGCTTTTGCACAACCTTTGACTATAAAAATTTATTTTGGCACATTTCAAGAAAAGTCTCTCCTTGGATGATAATTTTATAAAGTTTGTATTTCTTGTGGTCGAGACTTTTACTTAAGTCCAAGTAAGTAGTGTGAAGCCACTATAGTTTTGGTGGCTCATAAGGGCTTTACAGCTTGCCTGAAGGATAAATTAAAATTACCTTTATCCTTGGTCTCAGAATCATGAAATATCTACAAAATAAAACGCAAAAAACTAAAAGAAGAGTTAGCCAAATTTAGTCACAAGGTGGCAAGCCTCTCCAATACTTACCTTATTTCTATCCATTATTCATCTAATGGGCATTAGGTTTATTGAAATTTTCCATATAGTACAAGCACTTCATGTTTATCATCTTGAGATAACTCTTTTGTTTGGTCCATTACTTCATGTACTTGTATCTTAAGCTTTGTTATTGACCTAATGATCTAGACTACTTTTTATAAATGAAGAGGGTTCATCTACTCTTCAGGATCAAGAGGAAGTTTTTTATTTGAGTCAACGTGGTCCAGATTGCTACCAAGGTGAAGGGAGTATTGCTTTCATTAAAGAGTTTACTTTTGCTTTAAGCTTATTGATAATATTGTATAAGTCATTGAACCACTTAATATATTATTTTTTTACCTATTCTCATGTAAAAATTTTGATTACCTTTTGTGCCATGACCTCCCTATTTTGTATCTTGACAACAGTAGTGTTAGAATTAGAAGCTTTGGCCATCTATGTTCAATAGGTTATAGCTTCTTCATGTTTTGCATTAATTTTTTCAAGTTATACTTTTTCCTCTTTATCTATCCTAAGACCTAGTTGTAATAACCCAAAATTTAACTACAATAAAACACACAAAAAGAAATACAAATTTTATTTTATTTTTTTATTTTTTACTAAGGTGAGGGATCCATAAATCCCTAACCGAATTTTAGTTGATCTATTGTTTACATCCCATAATTTTCCTTTAGATCTACATCTCACTAGATACCCTAATACAAGTCCATCTATGTAGGCGTATTATGTGTTACCACAAATAAGTTTATCCTTCCCATCACTCTTGATGAGCTAAACTTATCACCTTCAGGAAATCGAAGTTATATGCCCATCACCATACCTTACACAAGTCCATATATGTAGGTATGCTATGAATATTTCAAGTTAATCTATCCATATCATCTCCATGATGAGCTATCTTAACTCTAATGTAGTCTTTTCCTAAACTTAGTTACTTTATCCCTAAAGGGTCTTAATACCTTAGGTCATCTATGCTCACCCTAAGGGAGTCTCAATTACCTTAGTTCATCCTCTAAGTTCATCCTATAAATCATTACTTAAGTTTTTTTTGTTTAGCAAGAAATCAAGAATACATCTAGATACTAAATCTAATTAAAGCATGATTCATAAAGCATACAAAATATATTAGAGAGAAAGCAACATCCAAAGAAGATAAGCATTCATTAAAAGGAATTTATATGCAAAACATAGATAATTCAGTAGTAATTAAAATACATAGTTCCCACCATTCCATATTTATTACATACACCTTAGTATGGTAAAACCTCCATACTTTAAATAATAAGTAATGCATCATAATCAGTTAGGGATATTTCCCCACAATCATAGTTCATTTTGAGCATAAGTAAAAATATTGCAATAGTAGCCAAAATATTGCCTAAGATCATGTTGTCATATTTGGTTCTCTATCTTCTTCAATCGATCATTTGAGGATTATAGGGGATCAACTCATGGCTCCACAATATGCATGCCTATAAATAAATTTATCATTTACTTTACCAAATTGAAACTATACAAATTAAATTAAAGTATCTAACCATCTAATGCATAGTTGTCATAGAGAGTCTTTCAACATGTGCAATTACATCACAAGTCCTACTTTAATCAATTCATACCAACCTCAATTCAACAAATTAAAGTCCCATACCTTTAATCATAAAATAACTAGGTTCCTTTATTCCCATAAATTAAATCTCATTATTTAATTCATAGAAACAACTATTTTTCCTTTATCTCATAAATCAAAGTCCCATACCTTTAATCTATGAAATAAACTATTTTCATTATTTATTAAATCAAAGCTTCATCACTTAGATTCATAATTAATCTATCTTTCCTTCATTCCATAAATCAAAGTCCCATACCTTTAATTTATAAAATAAACTACTTCCTTTAATAATTAAATCAAATCCATTATTTAATAAATCAAAGTTTCCTACTTTAATTTAAAAATAAATGTTTTTGTTTATTTAATAATTCAAAGTTTCCTACTTTAATTTATAAACCATTTACTTTAATTGAATAAATCAAAGCCTCCTACTTTAATTTATAACCCATTTATATTATTTAAATAAATCAAAGTCTCCTACTTTAATTTAAAGTAAACTATGCATTCCTTTTAATAAATCAAAGTCTCCTAATTTAATTTATAATTCATTTATTTCCTCTAAATAAAAAAAAAATATATCCTACTTTAAAATTAAGTAAATATGCATTCCTTTTAATAAATCAAAGTCTCCTACTTTAATTTATAATTTGTTTACTTCCTTTAAATAAATCAAAGTCTCCTACTTTAATTTAAAGTAAACTATGCATTCCTTTTAATAAATCAAAGTCTCCTACTTTAATTTATAATTTGTTTACTTCCTTTAAATAAATCAAATTCTTCTACTTTAATTTAAAGTAAACTATCCATTCCATTTAATAAGAAATACAATTCAATTAATCGTCCAACACAACAAAGATAACTCCTTGGGTAGCAGCAAGGAAACACTCGACCAGGCTGCCCCACAACCACCCATGACACTAACTCGATGATAGGGGAGATTGGCATGGGTGAGGGTTTCGTTCTTTAAAATATGATGATCGTATTGGTGAAGATAGTGACCAAGGGTTTAACTAAGTGGCCAGGTCCAACCAAGACCACTACATATGTGGTGAACACAGGGTGGTGCATTTTTTGAATGACAGCCCACATGGATACATGAACTAATAGGAGAACCAACTGGGTGAGGGTTTAAGCTTGATGCTCATGGGATATCAATATATACCCATGCCGATTAGTGCTCAAGGGGACCGAAGCCCCATCAAGGTTGAGAAAAAAATATATAGGATTAACTATGGCAATAGGGGTGATACCAAGCCCACTCGCATTCCAAACAATCCACATCCCACATGGTTTTCCACAGAGAAACAAGGTTAGGCATGCACATTTTTTATGAGGCACCGATAGTAGAACATAATGCTTTAGATAGTGCTTACCTTGTTCGATGTCAACCAACGTGCTAGCTAGCAAAAATGTGGTGGCCATAGATGTTGAGTGGATAGGCTTTTAACCAAAGGAATATCTTTGGTCTTAGCTCCAAGGTGGAGTGGTAACCTAACTGACAAGCATGAAGATGCACAAAAACAAAGCAAGACATAACATAGTAAATATTCCAACTCAACCAAAGCATAAAAATGCCCACAAAAAAGAAAGACACAACATAATGGGCATTCCAACTCAACAAAAGCATAATAATTAAAAACCTAGAAGAGAACGAGTCTCGATAACCAATATTTTGGGCTTGGAGATCGACTGTAACTCCTTTTCCTTCCCTATTGAATTTTGCATGATAACTTTCTTCTCAGGTTTTCTAGTTTGATGTTGCTTGTCTTTCATCTTCTACTATGTGGTACACATGCTGGTTTAGCTATTATCTTCCTCATAAGGTATGAAGTCCTCTTACTCCCATCCACCACCATCCTATCTTATTACGTCCAACCTACCTGTCATTACTTTTGTTCACCTTTTCCCAATGATGGAAGAGCCAATTCAAAAGAAATCTATTATTTAGATTTTTCCTTCCCTTCATGAAAAGATTCACCATAAATGACACCCTTCCTTATCCCACGTTGGCAATCATCCATCAACTCAGACGTCCAACTTATATATATCCACTTTATGGTGGATTTCTTTTCTCCCTTAATTAAAGGAGAATTAGCTACTTTAAAGGATATATGCATATTATATTTTAAAATAATACATATTTTATGTTAAATTAAATCCATTTATTAGTAACTATTATATATATATCAAAGAAACTCCTCTATTAATAAACAATTATTTATTTATATATGAAATTCATTTATCATTTAAAATAAAACAACTATTTATTTATAAATGAAATTCCTTTATCATTTAAAATAAAACAACTATTTATTTATAAATTGAAATTCCTTTTTTTTAAGTGAAATACCCTTTGTGGGGTCACCTTGGTTTGAGGGACCACAACCAGGGGGTTCTACACCGTCAAATTCACCCGAGAGTCGCACCTAGTCCTACTCGCACCAACATTATAAATTGGATTGTTGGTAGAGTGGATATTCAAACCTGAGACCTCCCTTGGAGGATTGCCCTCTCCTCTCCAACTCACCTACAACACCTGAATGAAATGAAATTCCTTTATCATTTAAAATAAAGCAACTATTTATTTATAAATTAAATTCCTTTATCATTTAAATTAAAACAACTATTTTATGGGAAGAGTAGGGCTCTTCCTTACTCGTTGGTATGAAGGATTTTCACCTAAAAATGTAAATCTATCCCTAGTACCAGTTTGGGTTAGGATGTTTGGATTACCCATTGAATTTTAGGAAATAGATACCTTCAAGGCAATAGGAAACACTCTAGGATAATTCCTTGAGATTTCAGATACAACAAAAGATGGATTTTTGGCTATTTATGCTTGAATATTGGTCATGATTGATATAAGTAAAGCTTCACCATAATCAATCATTATTAAGTATGGGTATAAGATGTGGATCCAAAATATAGATTATGAAAACATATATTTTAGATGTAGAAGATGTCATGAGGTGGGGCATATTGAGAGATCATGCCCTAAGAAGAGCCCAACATAATCATTTGTAGAAAATCGTAAGAGAAATTTACAAATGGTTATGGATAAATATGGTTTTTAAATTTCAAAAAATAGATCTAGAAAAATAAAATAAAATGAACATTGGATACCAATAAGAAAGGATACTAGAAGAAATTCCAATTCTTTTGAGGCTTTAACCTATGAATAACAAGTAGATCAAAACATAGAGGACACAAGACAATAATTTCAACATATTAGCAATGAACCATCTATTCAATATGATCCTAATTTAAGGAGAAACATTCTCAATGAACCCAAGGAATGTGTTTCATCAAATTTTGAAAACTCCCTTGAGGTACCATGTACCATTCAGGAGAAGATAATTAGTAAAAAAAATGTAGTTTTAGAAGGTAATACCTCTGCCATTAATAAGAAAATACTAAAAAAAGAGAAAGATAAGTCAAAAGCTTCTACAGTAGAGCTAAAACATGTTGAAAAAAAATTATGAAAGAATATTTAGGAATAAAATAATAAGACCTACTCCTGATATAGGTAAGGCAAAAAGAGGAAAACCCTCAAATTATCAAGCAATGTCCAGGGAAGCAAAAGCTAACATAGACAAATGAACACAAACTAAGATGGTTGAACTTCTCTTTACCAAACAACAAAATAAAATTGGTAATACGTAAGAGGGGCCAAAATCCCCTAATGAGACATGATTATCATCTCATGGAATATAAGGGGGTGCTAATGCCCCCTAAAAGCATAGGTGTATTAGGGACCTATGTATAAGTAATAAACCTGATTTTCACTGTATCTAGGAAACTAAAATGATAAAAGAAGAAGTTTCAAAAACTATGAAAGCAATTTGGGCAAGATGTGAATGGGATGCTATGGATTATGAAGGAGCAATAGGGGGAATTCTAACTTGTTGGAATCCTTCTATAACCTCTTGTATAACCATTCATAAAACTAGGCATTGGATAGCCTCTTTATTCACTTGCTACTTTGCTAATATTTATTTTATTCTTATCAATGTGTATGGTCCTACAACTTAGTTAGGTAGATTAGAATTTTGGAGTAGGATTGAGGCCTTTATGAGAAGTAAATACCAAGATACCCTTTTCATGATCATTGGATATTTTAATGCCATTAACAATATGAATAAAAAATTTGGGGGAATTAGAAAATTGACCCAAAAATATGAAATATTTCTCAGCTTTTATTCAAAACAACAATCTATGAGAAGTTGAGTTTGAAGAAGACAACTATACTTGGACCAACAATAGGAGAGGCCAGAACCTAATAATAGAAAAAATAGATATATGCATTCTCTTTGGCTAGATGAAGGAACTTGTGCTAAAATTAATACCTTAACAAGGATTGGTTCAGATCAATGGCCAATAAGAGTTAAAATGGTGGTTAGTGAATTCAAAAAATATCATATTTTAAATATGAGCAGATGTGTGAAGACCATCCTCAATTTGTTGATATGGTAGCTCAAACATGGAATTCTTTAGGTAATGGTGGGTTGTATGCTCTTCTAAAAAAAATTAAAGCTATGACATATAGATTAAAAAAATGGAAAAATAACACCTTTGGAAATATTTTTAAGAAGAAATAAGAACTAAAAGATAAAATTCCAAAATTCCAAAAAGGTGATGAAAATATTACAAGCTCAAAGGAAAGGCAGTTTCTTAGTGAATATCATAATATTTTGAGAAAGGAAGAGAAATTCTAGAGATTAAAATCAAGACAAACTTGGTTAAAAGTAGATAAAAATACAAAGTTTATTCATAGTATGGCTATAGTATAGAGATCTTCTAGCATTCATCAAATTAAATCAATAGAAGGGGTTTGGATTGAAGATCAAAGTGAAAATATAAAAGAGGCTAAGTAATTTTATTAGAATATTCTAGGTTTATAGGAGTTCGAAGTTCTTAATGATAAAATTCTTCAAGATGTTCCTTCAGTTATAACAAATGAAGACAATAGGAAACATATGGATCCTATTCAGGTTTATGCATAGCAATAAAAATTTGCCATTGGAGCAAAAAGTAGCATTTTCAAAAATTCAAATTTGTGAAATTTGGGGGACCCGAACATCGGCCATTTAGCCATATATTTTTGGGACAAATAAATTTTAGGTGTCGATTCACCATGCTTTGATAAGAGTATCATGGTTATTTTGAAAAATTTGCAAGCAATCCCGCCTAAATAGAGTACCCTTTTCACCCTAAAATTTTAAAATTTCTAAATTATCCCGCCCAACTCGCCAAGTATACCTCTATATATAATTAACACCCCAGGGATACATTTTCATTTTTGGACCTTGTTCTACACCCGACGGATATACCAACCTAGTTTTGCACAAGATCGGAACCATTTCAGCACCAGACCAAAACCTATTCTGCAATTAGCCGACACTAGTTCTGTAAAATTTCAGCACCAGTTTTGCAATCATCCAAAACCATTTTTGCAATAAAAAATTATTTTGCAATCGACACCTATTGTGCAACAGTATCCTATTCTACACCTGATAAAAACCATTTTGCAAGTGGACCCTATTATACAAGTGGACCCTATTCTATAATTGGTCTAAACCATTTTGCAAGCGGACCCTACTTTGCAATTGGCCAGAACCACTTTTGCAACCATCTCCCACATGTTCTGCAACCGATTGAAACCTTTTTACAAGCAGGAACTGTTCTACAATTAGACAAAACCACTTCTGCAACTGGAACCTATTCTACAACCGACCAAAACCATTTCTACAATAGGAACCTTTTCTGCAACCAGACCTTGTTTCACACTAGATGACCGGGCCTCTTTTTGCACCAAGATAATTTTTGGACCTTGTTCTGCATCCGGACCTCATTCTACACTAGGTTCTCTATCACTACTCTACTTACCATGTTTTTCTCTATTTTACCATGTTCTACATGTTATCCCCTATTTTATCTCTTTCTATTAAAACTCTTTGATTCTTTATGAATAGGTGAACCGAAGACATTGTGATTCTCTATTTCTAGTCCATTTTGTACCATAATATTATATTTTTTAACATGTATCTTTAATGATTTTTCAATCTTGTTCTACACCACACCAATATTCGAGCCCTCTTTTGCATCCAGATGGTCATTTCTCTATTCCCATGTTTTCTCTATTTTGCCCTATTCTGCATGTTTTAAAACTCTTTGATTCTTAGTTTCTATTCAGATATTTTTTCCTTGCTAAGATTATACATGTGTAAATGCTTTGGTTCTCTAAAGACATATTGATGCTCTGTTTCTCTGAAGACATTTTGATTCTCTGTTTCTAGTCCATTTTGTACCATAATCTTATATTTTTTGACATGTATCTTTAATGATTTTTCAATCCTGTTCTGCACCACACCAATATCCAAGCCCTCTTCTGCATCCGGATGGTCATTGCTCTGTTCCCATGTTTTCTCTATTTTGCCCTATTTTGCATGTTTTAAAACTCTTTGATTCTTAGTTTCTATTCAGATATTTTTTCCTTGCTAAGATTATACATGTGTAAATGCTTTGGTTCTCTAAAGACATATTGATGCTCTATTTCTTCGAAGATATTTTGATTCTCTATTTCTAGCCCATTTTGTGCTATAATCTGATATTTTTTGACATACGTATCTCCAATTATTTTTTGCATAAAGAATATTTTTCTTAAATTGATTTCAATTTGAATGTTAATTACCTTTGTGCTCTTGTTAGTTACAAGTGCTTTCACCAAAAAATGAACTAGTGGCATAAACTGATAAAATCACAATAAAGCATGGCAAGAAACAAGTATGTATAATCTACCACCCAACCATTTGTTTATTCTATTTACAATATTATCTTAAGGCCTACCAAAAGTACACCCTCTTCAACATTTTATTACTCTTCTAAATTGAAAAATTTTTCCTTACTAGTAAAATGTCAACTAGGGATGGAAAGAAGGGGGCCAAATCTTCTACTAAAAAGAGTATCCTCAAATATTTTAGCCAAATTTTGAAATGCAATGAGCCAATGACATCCATGCAAATTCAAGGTACAAATGATTTTTGACTTCCCAGTATGTGCTTGATTGATGATATGAATATTTTTTCTATATATTTTGTTTAATCCAAGAATGATAAAAAATATTATGGTATGCTACTATGCAAAATACCCTATCGATCCTGATATGCCTCCACTTGAAGATATTCCCCAACAAGAGATGCCTTCTAATGAAAATCCCCTTGACAATGACATCCAACAAACACTTGAAGACAACCCTCGAAATGACATTACAATTGAAAATGAAAGTGATAAATCAAAATCATTACAAGCTTCATATGAATCTTCAAGCAAAAAGTCTAAAAAAAGAAAAGCATCTAACTGGATAATTGGAAGGGGATTTAAGAATGAATGGGCAGAAATATTTCCTTGGCTTGAGCCTATCCTGACTGAGGATAACCAAATCGATGAAAAAGAATGTAGATGCAAAATTTGCAGTTGGAGACTTGGTAAGGATCATAGGCTACAAAATAAGATTGATACAATTGAAAAACATGTTGGCAAAGCTTATGTAAAAGTTATAAAAAGTAATGGTGAAGTTAGTAAAGAAGTTAAGTGGAAGGATGCATCAGAATGTATGCATTTAAGATATGCTATAGAATATGACAATCACTTAAAGCAACAACAATATCTTGTTGAGAAAGGTGGAACAATTGCAGCCCAATTTCATAAAATTCAGAAGACCATCTTAGCTTCAAAAAGTTTGTAGTTTGCCATTGTTTATAGTATTCTCAAGAAAGGTAGACCAATGTCCGATTTTATTGATTATAAGTAGCTATTACACCTAGCTAATGTGCAAAACCTTCCTAATTCCCATTGGTCAGATCGAAGTGGTTGGGAAATGGTAAAATGTCTATCTTTAGTTGAGAAAGAAGACCTAAGGGAGCAAGTAAAACTTGCCAGATTCATTTCACTTTCTATTGATGAGGTAATGGCTATGGACAACACATCTTGGATTTGCATGCATGTGTACACATTTCAAAATCATATAAGGAGGCCTATTTTGTTGGGAATACATAAGATGTTGGAAAGTTCAAATGCAGAAAATATTTATAATGTTGTTGTCAATAGTTTAAAGAATATTGTGGGAATGAATGATATAGACATAGCAACAAAGTTAATTTGCATTGGAGCTGATGGTGCTGCTATTATGCAAGGGCACAGGTCTGGTCTTTGTGTTCGACTCCAAACCATAGTTGCCCCATATATGATTCCCATTCATTGTATGGCTCATAGAGTGAATCTTGCATATAAAATCATGAGCACATTTGCAAATGTTGCTAGAGTGGAAGACCTTATTCATGAAATTCATTCTTATTTCTCATTCAGCCCAAAAAGGTTTGTAGAGTTTCAATAGTTTGCACTAGGAGTTACGAAAGGAAAAAAATTGTTAAAATATGTGGATACAAGATGGATTTCACTGTATCAACCTGCTCAGAGAGTTTTTGTAGAATATCAATCATTGATGGGGTTTATGCATGCAAATCATAGGATAGTTGATAAGGCAAAAGATATGTTGTTCCATTTGACTGACTTGGAAACACTTTTGACCTTATGTGGTATTCTTCCAATGTTACAAGAAATGAACAGATTAATTAAACTTGCACAAGAGAGATCCATCTATATCATTGATTTCATGAGGATGAGAAAACAAATATGCGTGCTTATTGATACATTATATGTGTCTAAAGAAGATTTTATAGAACCTTTGTTTGATAGTTGGAATACATTGATAAACGTGAACAATCCAAAAAGCTTTTTGAAGTTTGACATCAATGATCATCTTTGTATTAATGTTCATGGAAATATGGTACCACTTTATTGTTTTGAAAGGCAATCAAGTATAGTTGTGGATGATTTTGAAGAAGTTCCTGTAACACACAATAGATTTCATGTTATTGTACAAAAAACTAAGTGTAATTTGTCAAAAATAGCAAAATATTTGATAGGTGAGATAAGAGAACGATTTCAGAGAGATGAGTTGCTCGAGGTCATGGGTGTGGTTAACCCCATGTTTTGGGGTCCTTGTATTGAATACAATTCTGCAAATGAGCTGTTTATTAAATATATGGGTAACCTCATTAACCATTTTAGTAAGAGTGTGGAAGTCAATGGTGTTGAAATTAGAGGTATACTCAACAGTGATCTTTTGAAACAACAATCATCGCATTTTGGAAGAACAATGGTTGTGCAAACATCACTTATGATAGGTGTCCATGAGATTGGTTCCACTGCACGTTTGTGGTAAAAATTGTATCCAAGTACTGTCTTACAAGATACAATAAGTGAATACTTTCGTTTATATGAATTATGTGAAACAATGATTTTGGGGTCTATCGAAGATGAAAGAGTTTTCAGTGCACTTTATTTTGTTAAATCTAAGCTCCGTAATAGACTCAAAAAATTTAGAAAATTGTTTAAGAATTTATGTGTCTTCGTATCAGTTGGATAAATTTTCGTATGATAGAGCTTTGGCATACTGGAGTTCCCTTGCAGATAGAAGAGGTACCATGAATACGATCGATAACGATGATGATGATGCTTTTAGTGATCAGATGGTGGAGACACAAATTTTTGCTATGCTTAATAATGATTCTGGACAAGCTGATATGTTTCAGCTACCTTAATGATAATTATTCCATGATTTCATTGACATTGATAAACACAAATTGATTTGATAGCAGATTTCACAATATTGTTCCAGATTTATAATATTTCAAAGAATTGTTGTTTTATATCACATTATTGTTTTAAAAATTACATGTCTTATATCTTATTGCGGTTTTTAAAATTGTATGTTTATGTCTTAGTGTCTCAACTCTCTTCATTGATAAATCTTTATGTTTCATGTTTTAAATATTATTATTGGTATATTATTGTTGTAAAAAAATAAAGATCTATAATGTTATCTATAATGCTTTTGTTGTTTGAGATGAACATAGTGAACAATATTAGCCAGAAATAAACTAAAATAGCAACACAAATTTATAAATGCAAACAAAATTTGAATGATGGAAAACACAAAATGAGAAAATGTCATTTTCATTAGTTCGAATAGAAATATATTACATCGTACAAAATTGTTGACTACAGTCAACTTGATAGCATATTACATTGTCAAACATTTGATTGGGGCTTTGATGCTTCACTATCGGTTGGAGTTGTCATTTCTTTTCCTTTATCTGCTTCTATGACACTCTCTTCTGGTAGTGCTCTAGCTCTGACTAGGTTTTCACGTACTTTCACAATACTCGCCACCAATGTTGCTTCTTCTTTGTTTGGATCTTCAAGTATTGTTGGAAGCATTTCTTTTATTTTCTCAAGTACCTTTTCCGGATCTTCTTTGAGCCTATCCCTGATGTATTTTTTAAACGATTATTTTTTGATATTTTTTCTTGCATTCTCTTTTTCATTTCCATTGCATTATTCAAAAATGTCTTCGCCCTATTAATATTGACATCCATGCTCTTAACCTGTGTTTTTAAGTTTTCAAAATTTGACTACAAAAACAAATTGAAAACATAATTCAAAAGGGTTATATTGAAATTATTACATATTTTCAAGAAATATAAAAATTTAACTGCAATAGAAAATTGAAACATAAAAAACTTTTCTTACCTCAACCATTTCCCTTATAGCCTCAACAACTGCAACTTTGTCCTTATTGGAAGCCCAATGGTTATAAAATGCTTGGGCTTCAGCATTAATGTTCTCCAATCTACCAACAAAAACATTTAAAACATCATCATCATAAATAAAATCAGACTTTACTGATCCTGATGTGGCCTATTTTAGCAGGCCATCAAGCTTTTCTAGTTCATATTGAACCAAAGAATAAAGAGAATCTCTTTTTGCATAATTTTTATATCGGGTATTAATTTCCCTTATAAGGACCTTTGCTTGATATTCCCATTCCTTCATATCCTACAAATCTCTAAGCACAACCTGCTTAATAGTTGCTTCAATATTTTCAATCATTAAAACATTTTCATTAAAATTTACAATATCATCCTCAGTTTGAGGACCCTGAGGATGAGGGTTGTCTCCTTGAGCTGATGGCAATGATGTCCGCTCAGATGTAGGGGTAGGGGCTTCTCCTTGTTCTACTTGACCCTATGGTTCATAAAGCACATCTATTGCCTTGAAGCCTACAATGTTGCCCTACAAAATAAAATCATCATCAAGATGAATATTATCCAATCCCTTGGTTGAAACTTCTGGTGCCTGTGAATTTGTGGTAAATGTAAATGATGACCAGCCATACCCAAAACTTGGTGTTGGCATGTGTGATATCTATGAGTGTGAGAACCCACACCCAGAAATTTGTGCGGTCCCCTGTGATCTCTATGAAAACAATTATTTTCCAACATGGATTTTCCCTCGCATTAGCGTAGGTTGTGCCTATCGCTGATGTGGTGGAAGTGGTGGCTATGGTGCAAGCGGTGGGTGTGATGCAAATAGTGGTTGTGATGGAGGTGGTGGTGGCATATGGCCTCTCACTTGTGGTGTTTGTACTTGTCATTGATTTTGAGAATCAACTAAAAATAATCAAAAATATTTTGTTACAATTTTTCAGAAAATAAAATAGAACAAGTTCTTAATTTAAATTAACTACACATAGATTTACCTGAAGATGATGAAATGTGTTGAATTTGGGTTCCAATGGGGGAGGGGTTGGCCACACTAGATTCAGCCTACACATTTTATGCATACCTAGGTGTACGAGAACCCCTAGGAGTAGCGGCTTTCTTGGAACATTTATACGACCTCTGCAATGGTGTCGCTTCTAAGCTAGTGTCTTCAGAATCACCAATTTGTTCTAGCCTATGACCCCTATTGGCAGCATCCTATTTACTCTTTGTAATGGCTGCCTTACCCTGCATATAGATGAAAAGAAAAATTAAAAAAAGGAAATGTGATAAAATATAAAATAGTATGTCAAGGTCAAAGATGCAGTTATTACCTTCAATTCCTCTACTGACATAGCAATAGCCTATAGTGTTGCATGCACTACAGTTGGTATATGAGTAGTTTGTAAATTATGAAAACACTCATAATAGAGTGCTAAAAGGAAATTAATAGTACCCACAATGGGTTGTGTCTTGCTGGTTACCATTTGTATGGTGTGTAACTCGACCTTGATCCGATCTAAAATATACGTGCACCAATCAAACCTTTGATTGTGCTTAGATTGAACAATATAAGCTAGTGCCCAAAATAGAATTTTTGATCTTCCCATAAAAATTAGTCTAGCCTAGAAGAACTCGATAATGGCCTTCAAAGTTGGATGGTTAACATCATTGATTGTTAACCCTCTTTTTGACTTGGTGATGGAAGCTGCAAAAAAAAAATTAGATGACAATTTACAAATTTGAAACTTTGAACATTAATAGAATATAATTAACAAGAATTATACCTACCAAATATTTTGATGATAGATCGTACTTGGTTTCGAGGTGTGCTTTGTCATCTGGAGATAATTGCAACCTCATCGACACTTGAGGAAAATCAATGAAAGGAAGACCTGTCAATCTATTGATATCTACAAGGGTGATGGTGAAAAGCAGATTTCTATTTCATACTTTGATTCTCACTATAGCCCTATCATGGTCATAACCAGCTATGATATGTTGTAGGAGGACTTTATCTATTTTGAATTGTGGCATTGAAACCAAGGTTGTCAAACCTGCGTTATGGAGCCACGTAAAGTCCATACCTAGGGTTGTCATTAAATCTAAAATCATAGAGCAAGAAAGATTCTTGAATTTTGGTGTAGGGGTGGAAGGGGTGGCCATCGCAAGAAGTTGGAAGTTGAAGAAAAAGGATTGGGAATTAGAAGGTTGATTGGAAAGGTTAGCTCTGGTTGGTGTAGTCGTAGAAACAAAATGGAAAAAATGATAGTTGATGCCCTTTTATAGATTGAAGAAACAGGGTTGACATGTGGTAGCATTGTATTGGACATGTAGTGTTGCTGAATGAACATGTGACATGTGGTAGTTAAATATTTATTTGCATCATGACCATATTCCGCATGAGGCACCAAAACTAGACCTTATTCTACTTTCAGTTTGATGCCGAACCAAAATTTACATCAGGCTCGATATCGAATCAGATTTTGCATCCGATACAATGTCGAACCATATTATGCATCCGATCTCAGATCGGATCACATTATGCATCCGATGTCGGATCAAATCCTATTCTACATCCGATCGATGACCAGATCATATTGTGCACCCAGTCCGAGACCGGATGCATAATATGATCCAGTTTGAGACTAGACCAAATTATGTATTCAGTAAAAGACCTGATCATATTATCCATTTGGTTGGTTATTGGATCATATAATGTAACCAGTACGAGACTAGATCATATTATGCATCTCGTTTGTGTTCGGATCATATTATGCATCTGGTCCAAGACCGTATCATACTATGCATCCAGTCCAAGACCAAATCATGATTTGTAAATTGGCCGATGTCATCGAAACTCCTTTTCACCTGTTCTGGTAAGAACTTTGAAATTCACCATTTTTTGCCATTATTTTTTTGAAAAATTAAGGTCATTCTCCATGCCATCCTACATGCACTTGGCTAGGATTCACCTGGTTTTCGCAACAGATTCACCATTTTTTTACAAGTACCTTTTGGGTCCTACCCCTTATGCATAACCCTAATCCTATTACTCTAGAAAAAGTTCATTTAGCTCTTTTATCTTTTAATAATGTTAAATCCCCTGGTCCAGATGGGCTCTCTGTAGTTTTTTACCAACATAATTGGGATATATTGAAGGATTATTTATTTGTGGAAATGGAACAATTTAGGGTAAAATAATACATTCCTTATAAAACAAATGCAACTTATCTTACCTTGATTCCAAAAAAAATAAGAATGTTAAATTGTTTGATTCTTTTAGACCCATTTTTCAAAGTGATGGAGAATAGATTAAGGCCATTGTTAGACAAAATTATTTTAGAAGAGCAAGAAGGTTTTATGAAAGGGAAATAAATTTTTGGATGGGATCATAGTAGCTCATGAAGCTATACATTCAGCAGCTTCAAGAAAAGAGAAAGACATGATATTAAAAGTTGATATGAGTAATCCTATAAAAGGGTTAAATAGAATTTTCTTTTTGCAGTTTTAGATATGTTTGGTTTTGGAAAGAAATGGGTTAGATGGATTAAAGTGTGTTTCTCTACAGTTTCTTATTCAGTGTCAGTCAATGGGTTAGTGACATAATATTTTAAATCCAAGAGAGGCATTAGACAAGGAGATCCTCTATATCCTTATTTGTTCATTATTATGGTATAATTTTTGAGTAGGAACTTAAATAAGGCTTACAAATATGGGTTTATTATGTCTTTGTATTCTATGCCAAAATTAGTTGAAAAAAGTTTAATCTTTATTATGTGATCCTTTTTATAGTCAGGTTTACATGATAAAAGGAAATTTTATTTGGTAAAATGGAGCAAGTTGTGTGATGAAAACTAGGGGAGGTCTTGGTTTAAGAGCTCTTACAGATGCAAACTTAGCTCTTAGGGGAAACTTTATCTAGATATTGTACAAAGAGAGTCAAAGACAATGGGAAAGAATTCTTCTAAGTAAGTATGTTAATCCCAATGACCCAAGTTTAATATTTACTGCATCCTCTCTTCCAAATGGTTCTGCTCTTTGGAATGGTTTAAAAAATCTATTGATCTTATGATTAAAGGTGTAATATGGGTGGTGGGAACTGGAAAAACATTTTCTATTTGGATGGATACTTGGTGTGATAAAAAACCACTCAATTTAGATCCATTTTTGAAACCTTGAATGAGATTGCTTGAAGACAAATACGATGATAGGGTTTCAAACATTTTGTACAAGGATCGATAAGGAAGATATAAATGGAAAGAATATTTTTTACAAGTATACAAGACATTGATGCTAGGAGGAAATTGAGTAGAAAGATAAAAACTGTAATTATTTTGAGGGGTGCCAAGGATAAATTGATTTGGGAGTTGAATAGATCAGGAGAATACACAATAAGAAGTGGATATAATGTTCAACACCAACATAATAATAATAATATCACTAGAATTTGGAGAGATATTTGGAATAGCCCAAGAATTCCTAAAGTTAAAATGTTTGTTTGGCTAGTAGGTCATAGAAGAATTTTATCCTAGGATAACCTTATGAAAAGGGGTTTTCATGGCCTCTCTAAATGTGTTTTCTATAATAAGGAGGAGAGTATTGACCATCTCTTGGGACATTGCTCAATATTCTGGAATGTATGGAAATGGATTCTTAATATGTTTGGTAAATGCATGGTGATGAATAGAAAATTTAATGGAAGAGAACTTATAAAAGTGAGGCTTTACAGACAATATGGGATATATCAAAAGATACAATACTTTGAACTATATGGGTAGAAAGTAATAGAAGAATATTTAAAGGAAAGGAAAGCATTTTAGAGGTAATTAAAAAGAATATGTGTTTAGCCATAGAGGAGTCTAAACTAACCCTATCAACTCACCCAATCCCTAATTTGGAAGCAAAGAGTCTTGATAGATGGATTCAAGTCATTAAATGGAATTTTGATGTTGGATACAAGAGAAGAAAAAATAAGGTAAATAATATAAAGTGGAAACCACCAGATGTGGAGTGGGTTAAGTTGAATTTTTATGGAGCATCTAAAGGAAACCTAGGACCAGCAATAGGAGGAGGTATAATTAGAAATAATAAAGGAGATATTTTGTCTCATTATGCTTTCAATTATGTATTTAAGACAAATAATGAATTTGAGGCTTGAACAACTTTGGAGGGGTTATAAATATGTAAAAAAATTAAATGGAATAGAGTTTGGATAGAAGGTGAATCTCTCATAGTAATAAATGCAATTTTGAGGAAAGCAAAGGCTCCATGGAATATACAAGAGATAATTGTGAAAATTCAATATCTTGCTAAAGAGTTTGAAGAAATCAGGTTTACACATATATTAAGGGAAGGAAACAAATGTGCAGATAAGCTAGCCAATAGAGGGGTTTTGGTTGAGGATCATGAAGTTAAAATCTCCTTTCCATGTTTAGAGGAAGTAGAAAGTTTAGTTGAAGCTGATAAAAATTGTTGATTGCCTAAATAAATTAATGATTAAGATTTACTTTAATGTTTTCTATTGGTATTATCTATTTTATTTTGTAATAATAATGTGTGTTCATTAAGAATATTTATTATAATTTTTGTGGTTGCACTTGTGTTTCAAGAAGGAAACTAGCAATCTAGTTTTGGTAAAGCAGACTATGTTAGTGTGATGTTTTGGATGTATTAATCTAATAAGATGCAATGCATAGATAGTAGAGGTGAATTTTTGGCATTGTGAAGGCTGCTATAGGAAAATTTCAAGAAAGATATTAAATTTTGGAGTAATTGTATTCATACAGAGGTTTGAAAAGGTCCAAAAAATGAAAATCAAGAATTCAAATATTTTATGTAAAATAATGTAGGTTTCTATCTATAACATCTCAATTGAGATGAGAAGTGTATCTATTTGTAAATTCTCAATCTCTAAAGAAGAGAGATGTAATTTGTTAAGGGTGGGGGATCCAAGTACAAGCCATTCTTATCAAGCAAAAAAAAATTAAAACTGTTTTTTTATAAATAAATAAACAACATAAAATAAAACGTGTTCTAATATGATACTAACATTTTTTTTTAAGCGAAAAACACCTTGCAAAGCCGACTTGGTCTAAGATACCACAAACAAGGGATTCTACACCGTCAAAGTCACCCGGGAGTCGCACCCGACCCTGCCCACACCAACATTATCAATTGTATTTTGGATACCCAATTCAGATTTTTGGTAGGGTGGATATTTGAACCTAGGACCTCCCTTGGAGTATTGTCCTCTCCTCTCCAAATCACCTACAACACTTGGGTTTATCTGATACTAACATCATGCTATATATTTTTTGAAATATTTTAAGAAAAACAAGGAGCTTTCAAAATAGTCAACTTCTGAATACCTTTTCCAAACCATTGATGTAGATAGTGATGAAGTAAAAGACAATCAAATATATGCAGTAGACAAAGAGGAAATATTTCCATCAATCTAGTCATTTGTCTCAGCCTGAGAGTTTATGATAGCTACTATACTATCAATTGAGGCTCAAGGTGGCTAGCTATTGATGATTATCCCTAACCGAGTGCATGTCTATATGAAGGTATCCATTAAAGTTTCCCCCGAGTTGCTTTAATCATCACTTCACCAACCTCAAGTACCCCCACTTATGGTGGTTGATTTTACTTCTTCACCTACAAGTGTACCTGATCCTACATATTTGGCAATATGTTAGTAATACCTCTTCCAAATCAACTAAACATCACATAGTTGGTTCAATTACTCAAACTAGGTATTAAAGCATCATCAATTAATACATTATTTCTTTGTGCCAAAAAGTCCACCAGAGAGGGTCATGACATCCTACCCCCTAGGACTAAACATCGTCCTAAATGTTTCAAATTTTACAAAATAAAAATTATTATAGTATATATTTTCAAAAAAGAAGGGAAAATGTTTTTTCATATCATCCACTTTCTCCCAAGTGGTATTTATTTTTGAAAATTGGTCCCATGGGACCTTACATTGCTCAAGAGTATGATTTTACATAGAATTGGAATAAAACTCAATAATATTTATCGACATCACTTAAATTACCTTTGAATTGTCATATGTAATTTAGAAATTCCCACATATATTCAAGATCAGCAACATATTTCCTAAGAAATTATTTGTGGAGGGCATCATGGATTTTTTATAGGTTAGGTGGTAAGGCAATTTGGTATGCAACTAAACTAATATTTTTAGTGATCTCAAAGGGTACTACAAACTGAGGATCCAAATTCATGGATTTGATAGCACTATTCATTTGTTTAACCATTAAAAATACCTTATCTCCTACTGAGTACTCTCTTGGATTCTTCTTTATATCAACATAACATTTATACCTATAAGCAACTTCTTTAAGTATTTTACTGATTACCTTCAATTGATCCTCCATTTCCTTGACTATTTTGGCCCAATCACAACTTGAATTTCTAGGTTATCCCAAGATAATGGTGTTATACACTTTTGCCCATACAAGGCATCAAAAGGAGTCATTCCTAAAGAGAAGTGATTCCCACTATTGTAGGTGAAATCTAAAAGATGTAGGTAGTCTTCCCAATGAGACTTATGATCCATGCAGTACATGTGAAGCATATCCTCTAGTACATGGCTTACCTATTTAGTTTGACCATCTATTTTTGGGTGGTATGTTGAGCACATATTTAGTTTCATACCTATTTCATGGGGATTTCCAAAATTTAGAAGCAAACTTGGAATCCTTATCTAAAATGATCACCTTCATAAATCCATGTAATCAGAATACCTCTTTGGTAAATCTTTTAATCATTGCCTAAGCATCATCCTTGATGTTCCCTAGTATAAAATGTGTAACCTTAGTCAATTTGTCAACTACTACAAGGATTGCATCATGTTGATACTTGGTCTTGGGTAAACCTACTATAAAATCCATAGATATGACTTAACATTTCTACATAGACACATCATGTGGATACAATTGTCTTGCAGGATGTTTGTGTTCTACCTTAAATTTCGAACATTTGAGACATCGAGTGAAAAAATCGATAATATCCTTGTTCATTCCTACCTAGAGGAATATTTTTTCATCTTTTCCTGTATTTTGGTCCCTCTAGGATAGGCAGAATAAGGATATCTATGGGCTTCCTGCATTATTATTTTTCTTAAATTATCTAGTTTTGGTATGATGACCCTACCTTTATAGCATACAAGGTCGTATTTCATGCAAAATTCCTTATTAACCTCATTTTCTCTCCCCATTCTAGCATGAATTTCCTAGTAATACTCATCCCAAGATTGCTCTTGTCTCACTTGACCCATCAAATCTATGTGAATTCTAGTTATGACTACTATGTATTTACTTCTACTCAAGGAATCACCAACCTTATTATATTTCCCCTTTTATGTACTCAATCTCAAAGTCATATTCAGTGATAAATTCAACCCATATACTTTGTGTCATATTGAATATAGGTTGGGTGAATACGTACCTCAAAATTTGATGGTCAGTATTTAATTCAAAGGGCCTTCCCACCAAGTAGTGGCACCAAATCTTTAGAGCATGCACCACAGTAGCTAGCTCTAAATCATGTGTAGTATAATTAAATTCATGCTTCTTGAGCTTCCTTGAAGTATATGCTACTACTATCTCATCTTGAGAGAGTAACCCTCTTAACCCTTCCAATTATGCGTCTATGTGTACTAAAAATTCCCCTTGAGCATCAAGAATATTCAATATTGGTGCAGTACTGAGTTTATGTTTTAGTAATGCAAAGACAACTTCACACTTTTCCAACCACTTGAATTTATTTTACTTCTTCTGAAGGTTAGTTATTATCACAATAATCTTAGATTAGTCCTTAATGTTATGTCTATAGTAGCCCATTTACCCCATGAAGCTCTACACTTCAGTCACATTAATAGGGGGTGGTCAATTCAATATGGCCTTGATTTTCTTTGGATCCATCACAATTCCTTCTGATAATATGATATATCCAATATATCATACCTCTAAAACATAGAAATCACTCTTAGCTAGATTTTCATAGAGTTGATTTTCTCTTAACAATTCTAACATGATCTTGAGATGTTTATCATGCTCCTCTTTGTTTTGAGAGTATATTAAGATATCATATAAAAACATAAGGAAAAATTGATTGAGGTACCTTCTAAATACACTATTCATTAGATTCATGAATGTAGCTAGGGTATTAGTTAATACAAAGGGTAGAACTGTAAACTCATAATGTTTGTACCTAGTCTTAAATATCATTTTATGAGTATCCTCCTCATGTATTCTTAATTGGTGATACCCTGACCTTAGGTTTATCTTAGTGAATATTATGGCATATATCAATTGATAAAACAAATATTTTATTCTAGGTAGGGTGTTTTAGTTCTTTATGGTAGCCTTATTTAGCATTGTATAGTCAATACATAATCTTAAATAACCATATTTCTTTTTCACGATTAAAACTGGTGCATCCCAAGGTGGCATACTTGGTTTTATTAACCCCTTCTCTAATAGCCCTTGAAATTGAACCTTTAGTTCTTGCATCTCGATAGGATTCATCCTATATGGAGATATATGAATAGGTTCTACTCCTAGCATAAGATCAATTTTGAAATAAAAATCTTGTATATAAGGGAGTCCAAGTAAATCCTTAGGAAATACATCCTTAAATTTAGTAAAATTGGGTGCTTCCCTAGCACCTCTCTCTTTTGATCATCTTCCAGTTCATTGATTTTTACAACATACACTATCCCTCCTTTTTTGAGGGCTTTCTTCAATTCCATAAACGACAACATTTGGGGTTTTAATTTTCCCTACTTGCTATGGATTCTTAGTCTTTCCTTGCCTTTCTCCAATTACTCGATTCATCTATCTTGAAAATTGATCAAGGCTTTATGGGCCTATAACCAATCCATCCCTAGGATCACATTGAATGCATGATGTGGATATACATACAAACAAACTTCCATGATACCACTATCTAAAGCAATTTATACCATAAAAAAACACTGGTTTCCATGGGACAAATATCCTGGCCTTTTGACATATTCCTTGATAAAATAGAAGAAAAAAATGTGAAAAAAAATGATTCTAACTAAAGTTAAAACATCTCTTACAGGGGGAGAATCTTTACATTTCTAGGTCGGTGGCATGGGAGCTCATTTCTAGTCTTGCTTTCCTGCTACTACCTATACTCCAGATTTTGCCCCATAAACTTGAATGATTGGTCCCTCTTTGCTTGGCCAATCAATCATGTAATGAGGACTTCCACACTGGTAGCACCCTCCTTTGGGGTGTTTTTTTCCTCTAGTTCCCTTTTCCAATCACTTTATTTGGGGTGACTCTATCCATATTCCTCTCCTTGAGGTTGAGTGGCCCTTGGGGGTTGGTCCATTCATCAAATTAATCAAATTTGTTTTATTGGGATATCTGATTGCATAGTGTGGTCCTCCACATATATGTCAACCTTATTTGGAACCTTCAAGGTATTATTGAATCTATTTTACAATATGTTCTTCTTGGGATGCCTTATTTGTCTAACGTTTCTCACATATTGGTTTGGATATACTTTTCTTTAGTTGAGCAGGTTTAAGTTGGTTTATCCACCCTTTTTGTTGATATGTATACTCTAAGGAATCAATACTTTCCTTTCAAGGTTTTTGGTACTTCTTTAATAGCTCTAAAAAGTAGGATTCATTCAACTATCTATGTTGTGATATTTAATATTGTTGTTGATCTATTAGTTCTCATTGTTTTTCTATTTGATCTTGTAACACTGTAGTGATGGTGATGAGGTTTTCCACCTCCTTGCTTAAGTCTCTCAAACCCTTTTCTTGGGTCCTTCATTTAGCAGAATCTTTACAGTGTTTTTTTCTAGGAGAAGCACTCTTTCAACCTCTCATATTAGGTGCCATCTATCCTAATGACAACCAATAAGATAGGGATACATTACATTTTTACCTATAACTAAATTTTTATCTCAGTCATAATGTAGAGTTATCTTGCTAGAAGCATGAATGATATAATTAGGATGGTATTCCAACGTTATGTTGTAACATTAATACCAAAGCCCATACTAAGGTATCATAACATTCATTCACCCTTGGGGATAGTTCCCATTATATTCTAGCAAGTAGGTCATTCTAGATCATCTCATATTTAGCTCATATTCTAAGAAAACCTTCATTGGAGACATTTAGATCCCTTTAGCATACAAGAAGCTCTATACCCTCATATCTAGAGCTCTGATACCAAATGTAATAACCCAAAATTTAACTATAAGAAAACACACAAAAAGAAAGATTTTTTTATTTTTTATTTTTTACTAAGGAGAGGGATCCATAAATCCCTAACCAACTTTTAGTTGATCTATTGTTTACATCCCCTAAGTTTCCCAAAGAGCTACATCTCACTAGATACCCTAACACAAGTCCATTTGTGTAGGTATATTATGTGTTACTACAAATAAGTTTATCCTTCTTATCACTCTTGATGAGCTAAACTTATCACCTTCAGGTAATCAAAGGTATACACCCACCATCATACCTTACACAAGTTCATATGTGTAGGTATGCTATGCGTATTATGATTTAAGTTATCCATATTGTCTCCACGATGAACTATTTTAACTCTAATGTAGTCTTTCTCTAAACTTAGTTACTTTCTCCCTAAGGGGTCTTAATCCCTTAGGTCATCTATGTTCACCCTAAGGGAGTCTCAATTCCCTTAGGTCATCATCTAAATTCACCCTAGAACTCATTACTTAAGTTTTTGTTGTTTAGCAAGAAAGCAAGAATACATCTAGATACTAAATATAACAAAAGCATGATTCATAAAGCATACAAAATATATTAGAGGGAAAGCAACATCTAAAGAAGATAAGCATTCATTAAAATGAATTTAGATGCAAAACATAGACAATTCAACAGTAAGTAAAAATACATAGTTCCCATCATTCCATATTTATTACATACACCTTAGTATGGTAAAACCTCCATACTTTAAAGAATAAGTAATGCATCATAATTTGTTAGGAATGTTTCCTAATAATCATAGTTCATTTTGAGCATAAGTAAAAACATTGCAATAGAAGCCAAACCATTGCCTAATATCCTATTGTCATATTTGGTCCTCTATCTTCTTCCATCGATCATTTGAGGATTATAGGGGATCAGGGCAACTCATGGTTCCACAATAGGCATGCCTCTAAATGCATTTATCATTTACTTTGCCAAATTGTAACTATACAAATTAAATTAAAGTATCTAACCATCTAATGCATAGTTGACATCATAAAAATCTCTATTTTTATTTTCACCTCTCAATAACCCTAGAGAGTCTTTCAACATGTGCAATTAGATCACAAGTCCTACTTTAATCAATTCATACCAACCTCAATTCAAAAAATTAAAGTCCCATACCTTTAATCATAAAATAACTAGGTTCCTTTATTCCCATAAATTAAATCTCATTATTTAATTCATAGAAACAACTATTTTTCCTTTATCTCATAAATCAAAGTCCCATACCTTTAATCTTACATTTTATTAAAAATCACCCACACTAATTCAAATAAACCAACCTCCCTCCCACCAAAAACTTTTATAAAATAAACTACTTCCTTTAATAATTAAATCAAATCCATTATTTAATAAATCAAAGTTTCCTACTTTAATTTAAAAATAAACTTTTCTCTTTGTTTAATAAATCAAAGTCTCCTACTTTAATTTATAAATAATTTACTTTAATTGAATAAATCAAAGCCTCCTACTTTAATTTATAACCCATTTATCTTATTTAAATAAATCAAAGTCTCCTACTTTAATTTAAAGTAAACTATGCATTAATTTTAATAAATCGAAGTCTCCTACTTTAATTTATAATTCGTTTACTTCCATTAAATAAATCAAAGTCTCATACTTTAATTAATAATTCGTTTACTTCCTTTAAATAAATCAAAGTCTCTTACTTTAATTTAAAGTAAACTATGCATTACTTTTAATAAATTGAAGTCATCTACTTTAATTTATAATCTGTTTACTTCCTTTAAATAAATTAAAGTATCCTACTTTAATTTAAAGTAAACTACACATTCCATTTAATAAGAAATACAATTCAATTAATCATCCAATATAGAGGAGATAACTCTTTAGGTAGTAGCAAGGAAACACTCAACCAGGCTACCCCACAACCACCCATAATACTAACTAGAAGATAAGGGATATTGGTATGGACGAGGGTTTTATTATTCAAAACCTGATGATCCTATTAGTGAAGACGATGAACAAGGATTTGGCCAAGCAGCTAGGTCCAGCTAATACCACTACACAGGTGGTGAACACAGGGAGGTGTGTTTTCCAAATGGCAATCCACATGGATAAACCGATTAATAGGAGAACAAACTGGGTAAGAGTTTAAGCTTGATGCTCATAGGATAGCAAGATATACCCACGTCAAGTAGCACTAGAGGGGACAAACACCCCATAAATATTTATAAAAACACACTCAGGCTTAACTATGGCAATAGGGGTGATACCAAGCCCATTAGCATTACAAAAAGTCCACAACCCACATGGTTTCCATAAAGAAACAAGGTTAGGCACACAGGTTTTTGATGAGGCACCAATAGTAGAACACAATATTTTAGATAGCACTTACCTCATCCGATGTCAACCAACACGGTAGCTAGAAAAAATGTGGTGGTCTCAGATGTTGAGAAAATAAGATTTTGGCTAAAGGATGGTATTTGGTCTTAGCTCCAAGGTGAACTAGAGACCCAACCGGTGAGCATGACGATGCCCAACAACAAATCAATACATAACACAATGGATGTTCCAACTCAACCAAAGTATAATTATACCCACAATGAAGCAAGACACAACACAGTGGACATTCCAACTCAACCAAAGCATAATGATTAAAACCTAGAAGAGAACGAGTCTCGATAAATAACCTTTTAGGCTTGGAAACTTATTGCAACTCCTTTTCCTTCTGTATTGAATTTTGTGCAACACCTTTCTTCTTGAGTTTTCTAATTTGGTGTTCCTTTTCTTTCATATTCTATTGTGTGGTTCTCCTACTAGTTTAGTTGTTCCCTTCCTCATAAGGGATGTAGTCCCCTTACTCCCATTCACCGCCATCCTATCTAATTACTTCTAACCTGCCTGTCATTACTTCTTTTCTCCCTTTTCCAACGATGGAAGAGCCAGGTCAAAAGCAATCTATTATTTATATTTTTCATTTCCTTGATGAGAAGTTTCCTCATAAATGAAGCCCTTCCTTATCCCACATTGGCAAAAGCCCATCAGCTTAGACGTCCAACTTGCATATATCCACTTTATGGTGGATTTTTTTCTCCCTTAATTAAAGGAGAATTAGCTACTTTAAAGGATAGATGCATATTATAATTTAAAATAATACATCTTTTATGGTAAATTAAATCCCTTTATTAGTAACTATGATATATATATATGTATATATATATATATATATATATATACATATATATATATATATATATATATATATATATGTATATATATATATATATATATATATATATATATATATATATATATATATATATATATATATATATACACATCAAAGAAACTCCTCTATTAATAAACAATTATTTATTCATATATGAAATTCATTTATAATTTAAAACAAAACCACTAATTATTTATAAATGAAATTCATTTATCATTTAAATAAAAAAAAATATTTATTTATAAAATAAAATTCTTTATTATTTAAAATAAAACAACTATTTATTTATAAATGAAATTTCTTTATCATTTAAAATAAAACAACTATTTATTTATAAATAAATATACAACATAAAATAAAAGGTTTTCTTATCCGATACTAACATCATGCTATATATTTTTTGAAATATTTTAAGCAAAACAAGGAGCTTTCAAAATAGTCAACTTATGAATACCTTTTCCAAACCATTGATGCATGATGAAGTAAAAGACAGTGAAACATATGCAGTAGACAAAGAGGGAATATTTCCATCAATCTTGTCATCTCTTTCAACGTGAGAGTTTACGATATCTACTAGGCTATTAACTATGGATGAAGGTGGCTAGATATTGATGATTATACCAAACTGAATGCATACCTATATGAAGGTATCCATTAATATTACCCTCAAGTTGCTTTAATAATCACTTCGCCAACCTCAAGTACCCCTACTTCTGGTGGGTGATTGTACTTGTTACACCTATGAGTGTACTTGATCCTACATATTTGGCAATATGTCAGTAGAACCATGCTCTTCAAAATCAACTAAATATCACATAGTTGGTTCAATTGCTCAAACTAGGTATTAAAGCATCATCAATTAATACATTGTTTCTTTGTGTCAAAAATTTTACCAAGGAGGGTCATGACACTAATAGTGCTGCTAAATATATGAACTCAAAGATTTGAGATAGAACCATTATCTCATTACCAAAATTATACCAATAAGCATCTTGGGTCTATTTAATGAGGTCTTTGATTTTGAGTCATTGTCTTTCTTTACTTATTTTTTTGAAATCTTTCAATCCTTCAACAAGGTATTTTTTTTCCTAGTCAAATTAGGTTTGTTGATTGGAAAGTTGATTCACGAATTCTTTTAATTGTTCCTCATTTTCCCTTCAAATGGATTTAATTCCTATTATTTTAGTTTCTTAGTCAAAAAACTTATTTGATTTCATAGGGCTTTATCTTCATCCTATGAGTCCCTCAAGACCTTCCTGGTTTGCTGCAACTCCTTTTCTTTTATTTCTAATTTTTGGGTATTTGACTCATAGTCATATTCAACCATCTTGTTGGCTCCTATAGTTAGTTTCAATATATCTCAGGGCTACACATACTTTAGGTCTCTCCAATATTTATCTGTCATTTCTCTCAAGGGTTTTGCTACTAATGGACTTCTAATTGATAGTAATCATGATCTCTGTTGGGGAACAAAATTGGAAATCCATTTGGGTAGTGGTTATTTATTCTTGCTATTGGCCATATCCTTCTTCATTACCTTGTTGTCTACTATTGAATTTTCTAAGACTTATGCAAGGGATTAAAAGCTACCATATATTTTGATGTTCCTTATTGTTGTTCTAAAAATGAAGCAAATGCTTCCAATGGTTTAATTAGTAAAGTGAATGTGGCATAGGATATGGGAGTAGCTAGGTCCGAGGCTAAAGAAGAAATTCTAAGGGAAGGTAGCATTTGTCATTTCTCATGATTTGGTTAGGTTATCAAATGAGCTAGAGATAATATATTCTATGCATTAAAGGGTTCTTGGATCTTTTCTAGCAGTGCTATATCTCTTGATTTTTGGACCCTTTCATTGGCCAAATGAAAGTAGGGCAAACTTGAGACTAAGATCATGCTATTGTTTGGTTCTTCTATAATTGTATTATGTTTACTTTTCTTCCCCTTATTGGTACTATTTGCATGTTATACATTTTAATTTCTTTTTTTGAAGTCCTTTCTCTAGGAAAAATGGGGAGGGTTATTGTTGGACAAAAGGGGAATATATCCCTTTCCTTTGAGGAGTGGGAAAACTTGTATTTATTTTTATAGGGATCAAGAATGACTCTTGTATTTCTTCTTACTTTGTCCTATCCACCTTTTTCCCTTGGATGCTTCACCAAAAAATCCCTCCTCTTTTATTCCCTAGATTTCCAAATTTTGGTATTTTAATGTTCTTCAATGTACAACTCACTAAACATTGTGTTCTCCTCTATTGATACAGGCTTTGCTTCCTTCTTTCTGCTCAATTTTTTCATATTATACCATACCTCTATTTTAGGCATTCTCTAGTACCCTTTCCTTAGTTCTTCCACATCATCCTGATTCACTTTGTGCCATCGGATGAAGCTACCCTTTATTTCATAAAAATATTCATATTGCTTAAGAGTGGATAATGGTCGAGTGAGCTTGTCTATGGGGTGTGCCAACATCTCATCCTTGGGACATTTAAAATTTTCAATATCAAGCCTATGATCATGAGTAAACTTTGGTCCCTTTATGATCTTTGGGTATGTAGTAAATTTCTTACTAGGATCAGATTCTCATCTATCTTTCATTTGTTCAAAACCCAATATTTTTTATTTACCTTCTTCAATACAGGTTTCTTTTCTTTTTTTCTTCAAGTTTACCCTTCCTAGACTAAGTGGTTGTAGGTAATACGATTCTTTCACTTTACTATTACCATATTTAAAGTCAAGGGTATCAATTTGCCTAAATACTTTGTCAAAATTATGTTTAGGAAAAAGATAAATGGGTAAAATAATACCATGCATTCTAATAATTGTCCCTTCTTTGGTAGGGAACCAATCCTCCAAAAATATACCCTCTATAAGGTTCTTGCAATTTTGTGAAATGCGCTCAATTTGGGGCCATCTTATTGAAGAAATGGTTGGGGTGGAGAAATGATCAATAAAAATATAATAGGAAGAAACCTTAATCAAATATCTTGCCCAAGTGTATATTGATGCAACAGTCCCCTTCAATCCCTTTGTATTATTTTTAACTTAGGGAACATACCTAGGTTTTGGAATAAAATTAGATATGTAAAAAATGAATAATACCTAAATATTTTGGTTGATGAAAAATACCTCAAAGCCTTATCTAATCCATTTTTCTATTAGCTTGAAAAAATCCAAGGTTCCTAGCATCTGCTTCATTCTGTACAATATGCCAAGCTAAGTTGGATTGAAAATTTTATCATGCTCCATTTCCAAAAAGGAAAGTTATCATATGTAGGGAATCTCTTGAGATTTATTTGAACAAGTCAACGGAAATACAACCTTATAGAAATAGATTATTTTGACCTATGCTTGTATATTTTAACCTTAGAAAGTTCATCTTAAATTCTTGTGAAAACTTCTCAAAAAATTTCTATTCTTCTACTTCATTGATATGCATCTCACCTTCTAGTAAAAGAAGCATCTTTATAATGGTGGAAATATCAATTTTTACCTTGAACTTTCCATATTAGGAATTTATTTCTTGGGTAGTTGAATCATAGAATTTTGCACATGTGTTCACTAGCTCATAATAGAAATGTACTTTTAGTACCATGTATTATGCCAAGAAAATGTTCCATATCCTCATTCCAAAACTCAAAGGTTTACTATTTTGGAAGCACTCAAAGACATCCACTCTTATTTTCTTGGTTGCCTTACAAATTTCTATATCTAACCAAATTTTAGCCATGTCACTCAAAATTCTAATGTTAGAGGAGTATGTAAATACTAGTACTTCTAGTGTTTCTTCAGCACGAGAATATTTTGGATTTGAAATATTGGATCCTAAGCATGGATTTCCTTTTTTACTTGATGATGAGTGCCAATTGCAAAGTATTTGATACGTATTTTGTAGTGGATAAGTATAGTGCTTGTACACTTTAGGTCTTAAATGGTTATAAACTTTCCCTTTACCTCACTTCCCCTTCTACTTCCTTGCATGTCATGCATTTATTTCCCTCTCCCTAATTCTTTCTCAGAGAATGTCCACACCTTTTGGATCATATTCTTGTACACTATTTGATGTGAATTTATTTCCATAATCTTCCTTGTTAGGTCTTATTTACGAATAGAGCAGATCTAGCTTGGATATGGCATTTAATTCCAAGTCTTTTGTGGTAATCAAACTTTTTGTTCCTGAGGATTTTTCTAGTGAGAGAACCTCATTGTCCTTTTTTCCAACTAGTTGGTAATTTGAATTACAACCATTGAATTTCATGGCTGCTCTATCTTGATTCGTCTGCCACCCCTCCTAGGTCCTCGTAAATTTTATTTTATTATATACACATACATTTTTCTAGATACACCCTTTGAGAATAGCCTGTATCTCAAATCTTGTACATATTTGGATCCAAGATCCCATATTATTATTTTCCACTAATGCTTCTACTTGTTAAAAATACAAGAATATTTTATTTGATTCCTCAATTTGACTTTCTTCTTGTTAATAGGAATGCAGAAGAATATTTTTTTCAATTTTCATCTATGCAATGTATAACATTTGAGGCTTTTACCCCTAGGGGTTTTCCTTCCTACAATACCATACTTTCATTTATTGATAAGGAGAGGGTGGACAAGGTGTTCGTTTTAAAAAATGGAGACCAAAATAATATTTGTCTTGTAAAATAAATTGCATCAAAAAAATTCAAACAACTCAAAAATACAGTCAAGGCATAATTTATGTTTTATAGTTGTAATAAGTATCTTGGAGAGGAGGGATATTTTTCGCAGGATTGCCCAAACTACTGAACTTATTTTTGCCATATTTCACTCATCCGAAATTGGATTGAGCTAAAATTTTGAGGGTAGATACCTAAGAAACCCTAACACATCTCCACCAATTTTTATATCATTTAGAGAAAAATAGATCCTAGTATATCCCTATGTGTGAACAATATTTTTACAAGCAACTATGTGAGGATTTCATCTGGGTTGAGTGCAAGCAGCTCCAGAGATTGGTTTTCGGGAATTTTGGACTCTAACAACCAATATTTTTATGGTTTTTTCTTAAGATTTTAGTAGGATATGTTGTAGGGGATCCAAGATGGGTTAGAAATCTATATTTTAATAGATATTCTTACTAGGAACTTTATTGACAATGGATTCCAATTTGTTGCACAAAATAAAAGTGAAAATCATACCTTTCCATGATATCTAGGGTATGGATTAAAGAGATCATGAAACAAGTTTCAAGTAGCTGATCAAAAAATAGCTCATATATCAAGTGAATATGGTGCTAAGGTGCACCCACAAAATAAATCCACTCTGAAAACCCCTATTAAGGGTAATAATTTCCAAGACTCAGCCCCAAAAATGAATTTTAGGGATGCCCTCCATGGTGGAAAACCTTAGACTAATGCTAATATTAATCTTAGGGCTTCCCGTAAACCTCTAAAAATGTCTAAGATGGATCCTAGGAAAATGAAGTTAGGATGTCTTAAAGTAGTTGATGAAACTCCTATTGTTAAGATTGATATGGGTAACATTCAGACTGGCATTAAAATCTAAAAAAAAGAGGAGTAATTTATCATTTTGTGGGTTTTTGTCTGAGCCTATCTACTTTAAAAGTCTAGGATGCAAAAATCTGGAAAACTAAAGGTGAGTTACAAAGATATATTTAGCCAAATGGTTATTTTATTGTTTTATTTGCTAATAATGAAGATAGAGAGAAAACATTTCAAGGGGATCCCTAGTTCTTTGGAAGGGTAGGGATTTTCATGAAGCCCTGGAATACTAAATTTAAATCCAAAGAAGAGATACCTTCTACATGTCCCGTGTGGGTTAGAATCTTTGGCCTCCCAATTGAATTCTGAAATTTGAATATTTTTTTCAATTGGAATCTTTAGGAACTTTTATGATGACTGCTTATTGTACTAAAAAAATTGAACATATTATTTATGTTTGAATTTGTGTTTTAATGGATTTTGACAAACCCCTACCTAAAAATATCATATTACAATTTGGGAGGACACTTGAGAGAAAGTAGTGGACTATGAGAAAATTATTTTTTGTTGTTCAATTTACCATGAATATGGTCACTTGGCTAGTGTTTTCCCAAATAAAATTCTAGGTCAAAAGAAAGAAGATATAAACTCATCAGGTTTCCAAATGTGTAAGAAAAACACTAAAAAAAAACTAGTTATGAAGGATCAATCTAAGTTATCTGCTAATATGTTTGAAATTATTTCCACAAATGATGTCCCAAGTGAGGAAGAGAAAATTATGGAAAAATAAATATTAGAAACACAATTTAAATATGAAGGGAAGAACTCAGAGACAAACCAACAAATCAAAGGTTTTCAAAAGAAAAAAGAGATAAAATATACACAAGAAAATAATCTTTTACATGTTAAAACATCAAATAATATAGGTTCCAATATAGAATCTACTGACCCTTCTAGTAACACTTTGGTTGTGTACATGCATTATTCAATGTTAGAAGCCATCTCAAATTAAATTGGAGTAATTCAAGAAACAAGGAAAAGAAATTGGAGATGGATTCTAATCAAAAGGCAGGTCGCAAGACCAATCAACAAAATTTGGTAAAATAAGGTGAAAATATTGTAGAGGAAGGTAAGATTAATACCCTTCCCAACATTTTTATCCCTCTTATTAATGAATATAATCATGTGGAATATTAGAGGACTCAAAGGGAGTCTTTCAAAAAAAATTAAATTAGAAGAATGATTCAGATAAATCATCCACATCTTGTTTTCCTTCAAGAAATGAATATGTCAATAGAGGAAATGGAATCAATTGCTAGTAAAATTTGGCTAGCTAAAAAAGTGGTTTCCCTCAGTTCCCATGGGACTTCTGGTGGCATTGCTTGCCTTTGGGACCCAAGAGAGATAGTTATTCACCATATGGTTGACATTTGGGTTCTTTTGGCTATAGCTATTCAAAGTAGACATTCCAACCAAATTATGCTCTGCATTACTATTTATGCTCCTACTACTTTGGAGGAAAAATGAAGATAGTGGAAGGATATAAATTATATTATCTCTGATTTTACTAAAGCTTGGATCTTGATCAGAGGAGATTTCAATACCATCCTGTCTTTGGATGAGAAAATGGAGGGAAATATAAATTTGGACAGAAGCACTGACCTCATGAGTGAATATATTGCAAACCTCCATGTTGTGGATATCCAACTAGATAATGGCCTTAAGACTTGGTATAATAGAAGGCAAGGCTTAGCTTATATAATGGAGAGATTGTATAGATTATTGCTTTCTTATAATTTCTTAATCCATGGTCACATTCCTAAAGTGAAGACTCTTAAAAATGTTGGTTCGGATCACTGGGCAGTCATGGTAGAAATGTGGAAAACCAATGTGAGTTTATCTCCTTTTTGATTTCAGTTAATGTGGCTTAGATATAGTTCCTTTAGACCTCAAGTGCAAAAATGGTGGAAGGAAGGTAAACCTAGGTATGGTACTAATATGTTCTATTTTACCAAATATTGAAATATATTAAATCTAAAATCAAGACTTGGAAATGAAAAGAGTTTGGGAATGTTCATAAAAAAAAACATGAAGTTATTGCTCAGATTGAAAATTTGAATAAGAAAATCCGTTTACCTGCCCTTACAGAGAGTAGAAGTGCATATTAAATTAATCTCACAGCTTAGTTAGAGGAATGGGAAAAAATAGAATAACCCTTATGGAAGCAAAAATATAGAATTTAATGGATCAAATAAGGATATCAAAACATAAATTTCTTCCACAAATCACTTCTACATTGAAGATATCACAACTTTATTTCTTCCCTAAAATTAGATTCTGGAGATGTTGTCTACACTTGGGATGGCATGTAATCTATTTTTTGTTAGAATTATTTGATTTGTCATTGATTTCAAAGGCTGATTGGGTTGCTAGCAAGTGGTGGCATGTTTGGGAAAATTATTCAAAGTAGATATATCCCCAAGGATGATTTAATTATATGAGTATGCTTTAATATTTAAATTAAATATTTAAATATTAAAGTGATATTTTTATAATTAATTTGAGCCAAAGGTTTGATATATTTAAATCAAAAAATTTAAATATAGTTTGAATAAAAAGTTTAATTATTCAAATATTATATTATAGAAGTGATTTTAAAATATAAAGTTGAGTGGGCCAACCTTAGGATAATTATGTTGGTTGCATATAAATACAAGGGTTGGAGTTCATTTCAAATCAATATTTCAATTGAAGATCCTCAATTTCGATGAGCGAAGAAGCGACGACGTGGTAGAACAAAGCGTGGAGCGATTTGATTGGTTTTGGAGGTGTTGGCAGACGTTCGAGGGCGGACAAAAGTTTGGAGGTGTCAATAGTATCTTGTACTGTGTTGTAAGATATTCGAGGAGTGAACAAAATTAGTTGGATCCTTTGAGAAGCAAAATAGCAAGGTAGAAGAACACAACTTCCAGGAAGAGCACAAGCGATATTTGTATTTGACTCGCATACGACCAAATTCATCATCGAGCAGTAACATTGCTTTCCAACCAATACCAAGCATATGATTGTTAGACAAACAAATATTTTTGGAGGTGCCAATGAAGTAGACCCAGTTTAAATTTAAAAATGCAGAGGCAAGGGGAGTTTTTGTTGTACTTGGAACCAATGATCCAAATATCTTGCATAGTAGAAATTACATGGAGATAGCAACACGCGAAGGAAAATATCTATGAGAGAGCTACAAATACTTGGAAGTGGTAGAAGGGTGGTTGTAAGAGTGAGTGCAGGAATGAAGAGCTGAGACAACCTATAAAACCTCACATGGATCATGATAGGGGTCTTGTAAGAAGAGAATCCTGTGGTCAAAGAAACCTCTCAAGGCAAAAACTCTTGGTCAAATTAAAGCATCTACCAAATCAGAGCCAAGATGACTTAGATGGAGCACAATGAGCAATATGCAGAGTGTAATAATATTCCCAATGATGGTAGTGTGAAAGGACCAAGTCAAGTTGGTAGTAGAGTTATCTAAACCACGTGCTACATCAAAAATGATAGGCAATGAAAGGTACAAATACATTATTTTGATATTTAGTCTCAACCGCTGGGTTAGCCCAGTTGATCACAAGCCAACATTAGGGCACTACGATGTTGAAGGTCAGAGGTTCAAATCCCTTTGGTGGCCTGCTAAAGTTTTTCTCAACAAATTTTAAATGATTAAAGTGTTAGAGTGTGTGCAATGATAAGAGGTATGTGAGTCAACTTTAGTGAAAGGTATAAGTTGATTTAATTACCTTAGAAGTATTTAAAGGAGGAACTATTTATAAAGGTCTTTGAAATCACCTCAATGTCAAAGTGAAGTGGATTATTTATAAATATGGAATATAGAAGGTGGTAGAGATTTCTATGCAAAGATTGAAGATATTACTAGCATGCACATCGAAACAACTATACTATTGAAGATATATGTGGCAAGGACAAGAAGTAGTGACTTCATAAATATTTTAGAGTAGATTTGAGCAATGCTTATGATAAGATTTGGAAGAAAATTTGAGCAGTCTTTGTGATCATATTTGGGAGTATATTTGAGTAGTGCTTGTGATCAAATTTGGGAGCAGATTTGAGTAATGTTTGTGATTAGTTTTTTAGGAGTAGACCTAAGCAAGTTTCAATATCAGAATTTGAAAATCTTGAAAAGTGCTTCATAACATGGAAGTGTAAAAGAGTGAAAGTAAAGGTATTTCAATTCAACACACAAGTAAGTTATATTGTGCTAGACTTGGGCTACCTTTAAATGTAATAAATGTGAGACATGTGGAAGTGAAAAACTTAATGAATGTGAAGGACATTTTTTCCATTTGAATATTCCAACACTAGTATATCATTCTCTATTTGTTGATCAAGGTTGGTGCCTTCATATCTAAGGTTGGAGCCTCAAGGATATTGGTGTCTCCTATGGGTTGGTGCCCACAAACTTGTATAAGGGGATTGGTGTCTCCTATGGGTTGGTGCCCACAAAATTGTATAAGGGGATTGGTGTCTCCTGTGGGTTGGTGCCCATGAAATTGTATAAGGGGATTGGTGTCTCCTGTGGGTTGGTGCCCATGAACTTGTATAAGGGGATTGGTGTCTCCTATGGGTTGGTGCTCACAAACTTGTATAATGGGATTGGTGCTCATGAACTTGTATAAGGGTATTGGTGTCTCCTGTGGGTTGGTGCTCATGAACTTGTATAAGGGGATTGGTGTCTCCTATGGGTTGGTGCCCATAAATTTTTTTGAAGAAAATATAAGAAATATTTTACCGTGGTTTTCTCTCGAGAGGGTGTTTCCATGTAAAAATCTTGTCTCTTATGTGTGTGGATTTTGTGCATTAATTTATTATTGCATTCATATCATTGTAGTTATTTATTGGAAATAAAAGTTTTATCTTATACTATTCACCTCTCATTTTAGTATAAGCATGTATTTCTTCAATTGGTATCAGAGCAGGTTCCTTCGTAAAAGCCTAACCACTTGAAGGAAGATATTACAAGAACACACATGGCTTACCAAGAAGGTTTTTTGTCAAATAGGGCTCCATTGTTTGATGGGACTAACTATACCTTTTGGAGTGTGAGGATGCAAACCTATTTGATGGAACATGGCTATGATATATGGCAATCTATTGTGGATGGGTTCAAACCACCTATAAGCCCTCCCATGGATCAAAATGGCAAGAAACCATTTGAACATAATGCCAAGGAAATGAATGCAATACTAAGTGGGTTATGTGAATCAAATTTTTTGAAAGTCATGCAATGCACCTCAGTACAAGGAATATGGGACAAGTTACAAAGAACATATGAAGGAGATGACAAGGTTAAAATGGCAAAACTTCAAACCCATAGGAGGAAGTTTGAAGACTTAAAAATGAAATAAGAGGAAGATATTACCAAATATCTGCTTCATGTTGATGAAATTGTCAACACCATTTATGGACTTGGAGAAAGTATTGATGACTCTAAGATTATTTAGAAAATCTTAAGGTCACTTCCCATGAGGTTTGATGTGAAGGTCTCGACGATTGAAAAAATGAAGGATCTTAAAACCTTAAGCATGGACGAGCTACGTAGAATTCTCACAACATATGAGATGAGGACTGAAAATAATCAAACATCCAAATGGGAGATTATGTTTAAAGCTTCAAAGAAGACAAAGAATAAGGAACTAGAGTCAAGTGAAGAATCGAGCAGTGGAGAAGAAGTCAACTTTATGCGAAGAAATAAGAAGGGATCAAGAAAACACAAAGGTAAGCATATTGTGAAATATTTTAACTATGGTAACATTGGTCACTATGCAGCTCAATGCCCACAAGCTAGAAGTAGTAGCAGTGAAGAAGAAGAGGAATACAAGAAAAATAAGGAAAGAAAATTTTATCATGAAAATAAAAATAGGCATGGTCAAAGCAAGCATGAGAAGAAGATCTTTCAAAGGCACAAGAAGAGTCTTTATGTTGAGGAAGCAAGCAGTTCTTCCAACAATAGTGATGAAAGTCTCTTCGATAGTGAAAGAGAAGAAATCATATTTTTGGCCATGGAGGTGAAATAAGATGCTCCTGTTGTTGAAAAAAAAGAAGAGGAGAAAGATCTAGAAAATGAAGAGGAAACCATAGTTGACATAGAAGAGGAACTTGTTTTTGCTCTTGAAGAGTTGAAAAGGCTTAAAAATAAGAACTCAAGATTGAATACTCAAGTACAAGAGGATGAGAAGACAAAGGGCAAATATTTCACAAGATCTCACCATATTAAAAGTGAAAATTGAAGAGGTAAATCAAATTGAAGAAGGTATGGTTGAGCATTTAAAGGCAAAAGAGTTGGAATGTGAAAAACTGGAACATGAGGTTGTCTCTCTGAGGAAAGATGTGGAAGAATATAATGATAAGCTACATAAGTTTGAGAAAAGCACAAAAATTATGGATGATATTATCAAAGCACAAAGATCTTCGGTTATAAAAACTAGACTTGGTTTTGAAGAAAGTCAAAAGAAACAAAAGGAGGACTCAAGCTCAAAAATAACAGAGGCATCAAAGAAAATAATTAAAGAAGAGCCTAAGACCTATACCAATGTGTTGAGAAGTGGAAGCATCAAGAAGGAAGAAAACAAAGCATCATCAAGGAACAAGGTCCATCACAGAAACAACAATGAGAGAACCATGTGGCCATATCCTCCAAGGCAATTAGACAAGTTTCAATATTTCTTTCGAGGTTATTGCTTTTCATGTCACCAATTTGGTCATAAAGCTGTAAATTGTAGGGTTTGTGCTAAAAATTATTTTGGCTTCACCAAGAGGAATTTCAATTCATTTGTACCTCTCATGGACTACAACATCATATGTTACAAATGTAATAATTTTGGGCATACAACTAGATGGTGTAGAACGGTGTTCCCTAAACTTTCAAAATCAAGTAAGAAAGAGGATGGTCAAATTGTTCAAAAGGATATGTCTTCCAAAGTTTGGAGAAAGAAAATGGAACAAGAAAAGGAGCATAGTAAGTTGGGAGTTTCACTCCCATATCATCATTGAAGTCTCAGTTAGAGCAGTGGTAAGGGGGCATTGTCAAGTGTCTTATCATTTAGCCCCGATAAGCCTTTGCCATTGATGTCAAAGGGGGAGAATTTGAGTGAGGGGGAGAAGTTGAGAATTTTTCAATAAAGGGAGAAACTTGTTAGGGGAAGCAGCTTGTGATCCGGTTGTAGTAAAGGATAGTTTCTTTGTAGGGTTGCCATCAATGACAAAGGGAGAGATTGTTAGAATTATTTTATTTGTCATTGATGTCAAATGTCGATTTTGTTGTTGGAAAGTGGTGGCATGTTTGGGAAAATTATAGATATCCCAAGGATGATTTAATTATATGAGTATGCTTTAATATTTAAATTAAATATTTAAATATTAAAGTGATATTTTTATAATTAATTTGAGCCAAAGGTTTGATATATTTAAATCAAAATATTTAAATATAGTTTGAATAAAAATTTTAATTATTCAAATATTATATTATAGAAGTGATTTTAAAATATAAATTTGAGTGGTTCGACCTTAGGATAATTATGTTGGTTGCATATAAATACAAGGGTTGGAGTTCATTTCAAATCAATCTTTCGATTGAAGATCCTCTATTTTGATGAGCAAAGAAGTGACGGTGTGGCAAAAAAAAGAGTGGAGAAATTTGATTAGTTTTGGAGGTGTTGGTAGACATTCGAGGGTGGAAAAAAGTTTGGAGGTGTGTGTAGTATCATGTGTTGTGTTAATATGTTCAAGGAGCGACCAAAATTAGATGGATCCTTCGAGCGGTGACATAGCAAGGTAGAAGAACATAACTTCCAGGAAGAGCACATATAATATTTGTTAGAGTAAATAGCAATCATATTTTATTAACCAGCAGATTAAATAGACTATTAAGCCTAGAGGTTATGGAACCACCCATGGCTGAAATAGGCCCTGTTACAACAATAATGTAATAATAGCTTCTAACAATAATATACGCTAACATCCCCCCTTATTACATTATTTGGGTAATAATATAACTACTAGCTATACTAACATCCCCCCTGATTACATCATTTTGCAATACAAAGAGAGCTGCGAAACAATTCAAATTTGACACGTCCAAGTGCCTTAGTGAAAATGTCTGCAACTTGAGCATCGGTGGGAATGTGCTGAAGTTGAATGCGGTGCTTCAAAACTTCGTCTCAAATGAAATGACATTGTGTGTCAATGTTTTTTGTTCTTTCATGATGAACTGGATTCTTGACTAGGTTCAGAACACCTTGATTGTTACAAAAAAAGTGTATTAGAGACTTGGATGGATGACCCATACTTGTCAGAATGCGACGCAACCATATCACTTCGCACACAACTTCATGTGCGGTGTGATACTATGCCTCTGTTGATGAAATAGCAACCACCTGTTGCTTCTTGTTGTGCCAAGAAACAGGACCGGATCCAAGATGAAAAATGTATCTTGAAGTTGACTTGCGATCATCAAATGATCCGGCATAGTCGGAGTCCGTGTATCCCTGTAAGAAGAATTTGTTGTTTATCTTGTATTCTAGGCCATATTCCATTGTGCCACGAACATAGTGAAGAACACATTTTTCTACTTTCCAATGAGTGGTCTTAGGCTCCTGCATGAACCTCAAAAGATAGTTGACAGCAAATACTAGATCTGGCCTAGTATTGGTCAGATATACGAGACTCCCAATCAACTGTCGATAGAGAGTACCATCTACCTAAGGTGAATCATCATATCATGATAACTGAAGTCCAGTCTCCATCAGAGTTGCCATTGGCTTGCAATCAGTCATGCGATATTTTTCCAGCAATGTCTTGGCATATTTTTTCTAAGACACTTTGATGGAGTGCTCCTTCTAGCTGAATTCCAGACCAAGACAGTAATGGAGAAGTCCGAGATCTAACATCTCAAAATATTGACACAAGTCTCTTTTGACAGTAGAGATCATAGTTTCTAAACTCCCTGTAATGAGCAGATCATCAACATAGAGTACAAGCAACACTATCTCAGAACCCTGTTTCTTGAAATAGAGGTTTGCATCTGACGGACATCTCTTAAAACCATGTTGCAGGAGGTGATTGTCCATTTTTATATACCAAGCTCGAGGAGCTTGTTTCAGGCCATATAAGGATTTGACCAATTTGCAAACTTTCTATTGTTGGCCTTCCACTGCAAATCCTTCTAGCTGAGTCATATAGACTTCTTCTTGGAGATCACCATTCAGAAAGGCACTTTTGACATCCATCTGATGAACTTTCCACCCAAACTATGCTACCATAGCACAAATAACTTGAATTTTTGTCATCCGAGCAGTAGGTGCAAAAGTTTCCTCGTAGTCAATGCCTTCCTTTTAAGCATAGCCCTTTGCAACAAGATAGGCCTTATTCTTATCAATTGTCCCATATGCTTTGTACTTGAATTTATACACCTATTTGTAGCCAATGGGTTTCTTTTCCTACGACAGATCGACAAGCTTCCAAGTTTTATTTTTCATCAAAGAATTATACTTTGCATCCATAGCAGCCTTCCACTAAGTCTCACCGAGAGCAACTTGTACTGATGCAGGTTCAAGATCATTTATGGAAGACATAAACACCTTATCACTATCAATATCCATATCTTCTATATATCTTTCTGGATCTACAGAAAGTTCTTCAAAAGATTGACACAGATCATCAATCCCAGTATTCTCTGTTGTAGCTTTCTCTTGTCGAGCCATGTTGCGAGTACGAGGCCTATACAAAGTCAAATTTGGTGGAGTAGATAGCTTAGAGTCTTTGATTGTATTTGTAAACCACTTTGGATTCTTCTTCTTAGGTGTTGAAGAAGATCCAGAAGAACCTCCAACCTTTGATGAAGGAGATTTAACAACCTGAGTTTCCACAAGGTCTAGGTATACATCTGATGTGTTTGCTAATGTGAAAGCCTCATCAAAAACAACATCTCTACTTATGTGAATCTTCTTGGTTAAGGGATCAATCAAACGATAACCCTTAGAGTGCTCATCATACCCAAGAAGAATACACTTCAATTTCTTCTCATCTAGCTTCTTCCTTTTCTCTTTTGGTATGTGCATGAAAGATTTACATCCAAAAATGCGTAGATGAGAAATGGAGGGTTTCCTACCACTCCATGCTTCCTGTGGAGTCATTCCTTGTAGGGCCTTTGTGGGTGCCCTATTCAACAGATATACTGCTGTGGTGATAGCTTCTACCCAATATAGTTGCTCAAGTCTAGCTCCTGTGAGCATGCAACGAACCATTTCCATGATGGAACTATTTCTCCTTTCAGCAACTCCATTTTGCTGAGGAGTATAAGTAGTAGTTAACTATCTTGTGATCCCATTTTCTTTCAAGAATGCAAAAAAATCTTTAGAGGTGAACTCCCCCTTTGATCTAAGTGAAGGGTCTTTATAGAAGTCCCTGACTCCTCAACAGATTTCTTGAATTGTTGAAAGAAGCCAAATGCTTCAAATTTCAGCTGAAGAAAGAATACCCACATCTTTCGTGAGTAATCATCCACAAATAACTGAAAATACCTCTTACCCCCATAACTGTTGGGAGTGAAGGGACCACACAGATCCATATGAACCAACTCCAGAGGTTTCTTTGCTCTTGTAGAGCTCTTTTCAAAAGGCACTCTATGCTGCTTTCCTGCCAAGCAATCAGAGCAAACTGGTAAAGTGGTAGAAAGGGAAGGAAGACCCTTTACCATCTCATACTTACTTAGCTCAAGTAAGTAACCAGAACTCAAATTTCCATATCTCTTGTGCCATAGGGAAGTTGCCTCCTTTGTAGAGACTGTCATGGCAACATGTGGAGTAGAGATAGTATCTAAGGCAAATAATCCTCCCATAGTCACGTCTGCGCGACTGGAGTGGGGGGAGGGGGGGCGCCTCCCAACCATCGTGCGGACGTGCGACGTGTGGAGGGAGGGGAGGGGGTGTATCCTCCCAACATTGCGCGTGGATGCGCAACGCATTGAGGGGAGGATTGTCCTCCCAACGTCGCACGTCTACGCACGACGTAAACTCTTTTTAAAAAAAATAAAAAATTCCATGCTACGTCGTGTGATTGCGCATGGCGTAAAGATATATATATATTTTAAATTCTGCGCTACGTCGCGCGATTGCACGCGGCATGAATTTTTTTTTTTTTTTTTTATAAATTTGCCTACCCAGCACAGAAAGAAAAAAAAATGCGTCCTCCCAGCACAAAAAAAAAAATCGTCCTCCCAGCACAAAAAAAAATGTGTCCTCCCAGCAACCAGATGCTATGTTCCCAGCAAAAAAATTTACAGTCGCACATCCCAGCAAGCGTCTGCAAAAAATTTTGCACAAGCTCGGATACCATGTTAGAGTAAACAACAATCGTATTTTATTAATCAGCAGATTAAATAGACTATTAAGCCCGAAGGTTATGGAACCACCCGTGGCTGAAATAGGCCCTGTTACAACAATAATGTAATAATAGCTTCTAAAAATAATATATTCTAACAATATTTTTATTTGACTCGCATACAACCAAATTTATCACTGATCAACAACATTGCTTTCTAGCTAATACCAAGCATATGATTGTCAGACAAACAAAAATTTTTGGAGGTGCCAATGAAGCAAACCCAGTTTAAATTTGAAAACGTAGAGGTGAGGGGAGTTTTTGTTGTACTTGGAACCAATGATCGAAAGAGCTTGCATAGCAGGAATTACACGGAGGCAACGATGACATGAAGGAAAATATCTACGAGAGAGCTAAAAATACTTGAAAGTGGTATAAGGGTGGTTGTAAGAGCGAGCACAGAAATGAAGAGCTGAGATGACCTATAAAACCTCACGTGGATCATGATAGGGGTCTTGTAAGAAGAGAATCCTATGGTCAAAGAAACCTCTCAAGGCAAAAACTCTTGGTCAAATTAAAGCATCTACCGAATCAAAACCAATATGACTTAGATGAAGCACAATGATCAATATGCAGAGTGTAATAATATTCCCAGTGATGGTGGTGTGAAAGGACCAAATCGAGCCAGTAGTAGAGTTATCTAAACCATGCGTTGCATAAAAAATGATAGGTAGTGAAAGGTACAAATACATTATTTTGATCTTTAATATCAACAACTAGGTTAGCCTAGTTGGTCACAAGATAGCATTAGGGCACTACGGTGTTGAAGGTCAGAGGTTCAAATCCCTTTGGTGGCCTACTAAAGTTTTTCTCAAAAAATTTTAAATGATTAAAGTGTTAAAGTGTGTGCAATGATAAGAGGTATGTAAGTCAACTTTAGTGAAACTTGTAAGTTTATTTAATTACCTTAGAAGTATTTAAAGAAGGAAATATTTATAAGGGTATTTGAAATCACCTCAATGTCAAAGTGAAGTGGATTATTTATAAATATGGAATATAGAAGGTGGTAGAGCTTTCTATGCAAATATTGAAGATATTACTAGCATGCACATCGAAACAACTACACTATTGAATATATAGTTGGCAAGGACAAGAAGTAGTGACTTCATAAATATTTGGGAGTAGATTTGAGCAGTGTTTGTGATCATATTTAGGAGCATATTTGAGCAGTATTTGTGATCATATCTAGAAGCAGATTTGACCAGTGTTTGTGATAAGATTTGGAACCATATTTGAGCAGTTTTTGTGATCAGTTTTTTGGGAGCAGACCTGAGAAAGTTTCAATATCAGAATTTTAAGAGCTTGAGAAGTGCTTCATAATGTGCAAGTATAAAAGAGTGAAATTAAAGGTATTAACATCTCAAATTTAACATTCAAATAAGTTATTTAGTTCTAGAATTGGGCTACATTTAAATGTAATAGATGTGAGACATGTGGAAGTGACATACTTAATGAATGTGAAGGACATTTTGGTCATTTGAAGCTTCCAACACTAGTATATAATTCTCTATTTTTTGATCAAGGTTGGTGCCTTCAGATCTGAGGTTGGAGCCTTAAGGAGATTGGTGTCTCCTGTGGGTTGGTGCCCACAAACTTGTATAAGGGGATTTGTTTCTCCTATGGGTTGGTTCCCATGAACTTGTATAAGGGGATTGGTGTCTCCCATGGGTTGGTGCCCACAAACTTGTATATTGGTGTCTCTTGTGGATTGGTGCCCATGAGCTTGTATAAGGGGATTGTTGTCTTTTGTGGGTTAGTTCTCATGAACTTGTATAAGGGGATTGGTATCTCTTGTGGGTTGGTGCTTACAAAATTGTATAAGGGGATTGGTGTCTCCTATGGGTTGGTGCTCATGAATTTGTATAATGGGATTGGTGTCTCCTATGGGTTGGTTTCCACAAATTTTGTTGAATAAAATATAAACAATATTTTGTCGTGGTTTTCTCACAAGAGGGTGTTTCCACATAAAAATATTGTCTCTTATGTGTGTGTATTTTGTGCATTAATTTATTATTGCATTCATATCATTGTAGTTATTGATTAAAAATAAAAGTTTTATCTTATACTATTCACCCCCCTCTCAGTATAAGCGTGTGTTTCTTAATTGTTTTCAATTACTTTTTCAATACTTTTGTTGCTACTTCTCTTGACTCGACTTCTCAATAAAATATTCTTCAAACAATCCCTTCTCTTATCACTTTTGAGGATAAATCTATTTTTACTACTCCTATTACTATCAATGAACTTCAAAATGTAGTTTTTAAAATGCAAAAAGGGAAAATCCCAGGTCCTGATGGTTTTCCCATTGAGTTCTACCAAGATTTCTTGGATATCCTTCATGTTGATTTATTAGAGGTGGTGGAAGAAGCCAAAGAAAGCCAAAGAAATTTTGAAGGTTATCAATAAAACATATATTAATATTATTCCAAAATCTCAAGAGGTTAATCATATCTCATCTTTTATACCTATTACTTTATGTAATGTTATTCTCAAAATAATTACTAGGATTATGGTAGATAAGTTGAAGCCTCTTTTGCATAAGATTATTTCCATTGAACAAGGGGGTTATTTGGAAGGGCATTAAATAGTGTATGAGATATTTCTTGCTTAGGAAGCCACCCATTCCATCGATATGTAAAAATCTCTTTCCATGTTCATTCAGTTAGACTTATCCAAAGCTTATGATAGAGTGGATTAGCATTTCCTTATCAAAGTTTTGAGGCAATTTGGTTTCTCTCAGGATTGGATGGATTGGATTATGGGATGTATCTCTTTAGTTTCCTACTTAGTTATTAAAAATGGTAGGCCTTATCAGTTATTCCTATATTCCAGAGGTATTAGGCAAGGTGACCACCTATCCTCTTATTTGTTCATCATTATTGTTGAATACTTAGGTAGGACTATAACCAGAAAGAGAGAAAAAAAAACCCTTGAGGGAGTTACCATTGCTCATGGAGCTAGACCTATCTCTCATATTCAATTTTTTTATGACTCTACTCTATTAGTTAAAATTACAGTTAAGGAAGCTTCTAATATTAAGCAAATCATTAACTATTTTTCTAAGGCTACTAGGAAATTGATCAATGAAGATAAATCTAAAGTCATTTTCTTTCACTACTCTACCAGATAGGAATCCATGGTCTTGGATAAATTAATATATAATAAGACCTCCCTTATGATCACTTATTTAGGTATTCCCATCAATATTCAAAGATAGAAAAAAATATTGGAATTGGTTGCTAGACAAAGTCAAGAAGACAATTGAAAAGTGGACCAATAGGTGGCTTTCTTCTGGGGTAGAATCACCTTGGTAAAATCATTTCTTAAAGCTATTCCTATTTATTTTTCTACCATGTTGAATATACCAAAGGTTGTTCTTCGAGAACTAGATCAAATCAGTCATCGGTTCCTCTAGAGTGGTACTAAGGAGAAAATAAAATGGGCCTTGGTGAAATGGGACACTTTGTCTTCCTAAGAATGAAAGGGGGTTAGGATTCCGATCTGTTATTAATAACAACAAATTTTTAGCTGCTAAAATATAATTGGAGGATTTTGCATAACCCCAATGCTCTTTGGGCCAAAAATCTTGGTGCTAAATATGCTGAGAACAAAAGTCATAAAGACCTTGTTTGCTATAAATTGTCTTCCAAAGGTTATCCCATTTTAGAAGTTCTTAATACTAGTGAGGATTTGATAAAGAAAAAATTATTTTGGATCATTCATAATGGTCAACAGGTAAATTTTTGGATAGATTCTTGTGGCGGTCGCAAGCCTTTGATAACTTAGTTTCCTGATTGGAGGCCTTGGATGTAGGAGCTTCACTAAGCTAACTAGATAAAGGTGGCTAATTACTATCAGTACCATACTGGTAATTCAAATCTTGGTAGATATTGGATCCCTATTGAGGATTGGTCTATTAAAATCATAGAAAGGAAAATATAATATATCCAATGTATCCTTCATATGAGATATATCTATTGGTCCCATGATAAAGATTGTTTTGGATGGAACAACACTACTAAGGGTGAGTATTGAATTTCTCAAGGTTATTTGGCCTTATGCCATAATAATCCCAACCAATCATCTGACATATTTTTTCAGTTGTGGGCTCGAAAGCTCTGGTCTAAGGTGAGGTTTTTTACTTGGATTTTATTGCATCGTAGGGTTCTTACTGGGGAGCATCTTATGAAGTGTGGTTTTCATGGCCTTTTTAGATGTGAAATATGTGGATAGAATGTAGAAACTCTTAGCCATATTTTTATTGAGTGTACTTTAGCCTCTGAGATATGGAGGAGAATGGCCACTTTACTTGGCTTACAGTGGTTCAATTTTTTTACTTTTGAAAAAAATTGGAGGGATTGGCCTAAAAAAGAGGGTGTTGATCATTTTATTAGAAAACTAGTTTAGATGTGTTCTACCATTCTTATTTGGAATATTTGGAATGAAAGGAACAACCAAATTTTTAATCAAGAAAAGAAGGATATTCACTATATTTGGAAAAATACCATTTCCATCTTAGTTGAACCAGTCCAAAAACTCCTTAATCACCCCAAAACTCCCACCAAAGATGGGATCAAGTGATGCAAATATTGAATATTAACTCTTATAATGACAACCAACTTAAAGGGAATGTGAGTAATTGCAATATGGATAGAACAAGGAATTGGCAACCTCCTCCTAAGGATTTTGGAAAAGTAAATACTAATGGAACCTCTAGAGGGAACCTTGGAAAAGCTAGTGTAGGAGGAATTCGTAGACTTTTAGATGGTTCCCTGGTTTTTACTTTTACTGAGAATTTGGGTATTCTATACAATAACCTTTTTTGTGGGTATGGCATCCTTAGAGGCCTTCAAGAGGCTACTAAGGTTGGATGGGAAAAGGTGCTAGTTGAGTTTGACTCTCAACTCATTATTAATATTTTGAATACTCATTCTAATAATCTTAAGGTTGATTAGAGAATAAAAAGAATTATTGAGAAGATTCAGTTAACCTAGATGGGATTTTTGAAAGTTGATTACAATAATGTGGTCAGAAATTAGAACAAGAGTGCTAATATTTTAGCTAATTAGGCTTTGGACAAAGGTGATATTACTTGCTACGATCATCCTCCTAGATGGTGGGATTTGCAAATAAGGGAAGCTCTTCTTTCTATCATTTCTTTGAATGGTTCTAGTTTTGAAGGTACCTAGTTTCTTATTTCTTTATTTTTGCTTGTCTTTGGTTTGGTTAGGGTACTTTAGTTCCCCATATCAAACTAATATTTCTTTTGTTTCCTTTGTTGATTCTTGCCTTAAAAGTATTTTGGTCTAGAAATGTCATTGTTGTGTTCTATTTTTTTATTTTTTATTTTTTTGTTTAGTTTTTTGAGGTGTGTGTGTGTTTTTTTGTTTTGTTTTGTTTTCATGTTTTTTGTTGTTCTTGTGTTTTTGTTGTTTTGTGTTTTTTTTTGTTTTTTTGTGTTTTTTTTTGTTGTTCTTGTGTTTTTGTTGTTATTTCTCTTGTGTTTTTGTATGTTTGTGTTAATTGGTGTTTTTGTGTTTTGGTGTGTGAGTATTTTCTATGTTTTTATTTTTTGTTCATTGTCTGTTGTTGGTTGTTTTGTTTTTTTTTTTTTACTTTTTTTTTTTTTTTTAGGTTTTGGTTGTTTTTTTTTCATGTTTTTTTTTGTTGTCTTTGTAGCATTTTGTTGTTTTTTGTTATGTTGTTCTTGTATTTTTTTTGTGTGGTTCATGTTGTTTTTTTTTATCTTATTGTGTGTGTGTTTGGTTGTGCTTTATATTTTTGACACACTCAAGGAGCATGTTTTTTTAATATTTTTGTGTGTTTGTGTTTGTGTGTTCTTGTTTTTTTTGTTTAAGGTTTGCTCCTTGAGTATGTCAAAGGTAGTAGGCCAAGTGCGAGCCCTGGGCAATTTTTTGGAAGAGATATCCCTACCTCCTTGGGTCTTACCCAAAAGTGGCATCCTTTCTAGGATTTTTTCCACACAAAAAAAGGATAGGGAGGACAAGACTTCCAACTAATTCTAATTTTATATTCTTAACTTCATTGTTCTAGTTTTAATTTTCTCACTTACCTAGACTAATTGAGGTTACATTATAATATTTTTATTAGTGGATTATTATAGTGAGTCTTCCTTATTTGTGAGTTGTCAGTTATTTTCAGATTGAAAAGGAGTAGATTGAATTTTGAATTGGCTACTTAGGTTAGAATAAGAGGGAGGAAGACCTTCCTTCTCTTGGGTTGGTTTTTTTTTTTCTTCCTTTTTAATTTATATTATGAAACCATCCATGAGCTAAGAAGCTAGTTCATCCCATTCTATGATTGAATAAGGAGGAAGAGATTCATATTTTGGAGTGCCTTCCCCTTGAGTGATATCGCTAATAACCTCATAGACACTTCTTGCTCTATAATATTGTGTGTCTAGTATATAAATAGTAACTCCTTCAAGTGATCTAGTAAAGTGTTTGGTCCTTCATTGATATATTTTGGTTATATGGTTGGGTTTGTCTTTAGGAGTTATCTCCATATAATAGGTGGCTTTGGGGGGGATAGTGGGCTTGGACTATCCTATATTGGGGGTATATTGACTAAAGCAATAACCATATATATGATTTTGGTACCATAAATATAATAATAAAAGTTTGGATGGTGGGTTATCTCACATAACTCCGAGCTTATTTAATTGACATAGAACCACCAGATGAATAAGTCTTGTGCTTTGAAAGTGGATGGATCAAGACCTTCACTACATCCTTGATCAAGTGTCTTCCAATAGTTGCTTCTTCTAGTGTTATTTTTAGAGTGGAGTCTCCAAGTGAATGAGATGTGCTTAAAAAAGTAGGGGTTGGCTCAAACCCTCACCAAGTCTATCATAGTTTGTTGTTATGATTTTGGGACCGATGATGTATCACTGGTATCCTATCAGGTATGTCATTAAATCATTGTCATCTCTAATTATCCTTATCAAAAAAATCACACATAACAAGAACTGACATAGTAGGACCATAACCAAGAGCATGAGGTTTGGCTCAATCAAGGGCTTTTGAGAGTTTTTGCAAGGTTGAATCCTTGTTAAGATATGATATTTTGGTGCACTTGGACTCAAAATGTAAAATGGATGTGAGAAAAAGAATGTAAACAACTCAACAAAAGAAAAAATGGTGGCAATGTGTCAAAATATTTGCTAAGATCCATTTGCACAATAGGCTTGAAAACTATGTGCTAGTAGTGGAATTTTCCACTCCCCAATGCAAGCATGCATAAAGAAGTCGTATCCATAGGAAGCCATAAATTTTTGATCCAAACACCTCATACATACATACATCAACAAAACCTAAAGTGTGTAAAGACTACAAGCACACATATATAGAAATGATTTTGCAGCAAGTCATAGATGACTGATCTAAAATTGATGCAAGCCTCCATATGTGTGTGTATGTATTCAAAGAGTGCAATCACGGATATTGTGTCAAGAGTAGGGATTCGATTTACCAACAAGATGCTCAAGAACTAATTGTTATAAAAAAGAAAATTGAAGGGGAGCTTATAAGAGAATACAATTGCAAACTCATAGATCCTTTTTATAGTCTATGCTACTGCTATTTATATATTACATCAAGGAATATTTCCCTCCAAACATTATCTATAGGTGAAGCTAACAACTCTAGCTACCTCTTCTAAGGATCCTAAACATTAAATGAGACATCTGTGAGTAAAAAAATATGTTATATCTAGGACTTCTAGCACCATGCTTCTCTTAATTGAATGTCTAAACCATTTAGTTCAAATATCATTTGGTAGGTGGTCTTCATCCTTCTAGGAAGGAATAAATGAACTTAGCATACCCACTTCTACCATTTTTCTTCATGCTTTGACTTGAATGAGACATTAGTGGTAACTTCAAACTTTGGTATGCTCCTTGGTACTTTCAAAATCTAAATCCTACCTATAGGCTAATTGGAACTTTTGTTGTTAGTGCTTGATCATTCATCACAAAACCTTTGTTATTAAAATTATCTTTGTTAGGAAATACTCTAACTTTTTTTCCTCATTGTCATATCTATCGAAACTTTTATTTTTTTCACTTAATAAGTTTTGCAAAACCTTCAACTTTTGAAACTTAGTTTGGCAAATTTTAGGGAAAGGCTATCTCCTTGGTTGATAATTTTATAAATTTTTGATTTCCTATGGTCGAAACTTGGCCTTAAGTGCAAGTAAGTAGTGCAAATCAACTACAACACTATATAAAATTTATGGATTCTGGAATATTTTTTGTAATATCCCTTAAATTTTAGAAAAAATAACCTCACAAACCTTCAAAATGCAATGTTCAATCGTAAGCTACCACTTGGTGTTCACTCATTTACCAGTGACCACCACTCAATATATCCACTTGGTCATAAGATAAATCTTGGTTTTCCACACATTCATATCTATTGGTCAAAAATATATATGCTAAAAATTTTAATGTGTTACACTAAATGTAGCCATGGCAGTCTCCACATTTTCCAATATTCCATTTGTTTGGATATGTGTCAAAATGGAATTTCAAATATATATATCCTATGAGTTGGACACCTTGCACTAGCTAAGGCATAGTTATCATCATTGAAAAGCTAAAACCATAAAATTATAAAAATGGAATATAATCATGTCTTGATTATAGCAAAGAAGCAAATGAGTGGCTAAGAAAAATATTATTTCCTCATAAATATTCAAATATGGATTAGTAAAAACTGAAACAATTTTAACCATTTTATATAACTAGTTGATTATTCACACCATATCCCTAAATATGGAGACGACTCTATAAAGTCATATATTTGCACTATCTAAAATAAATCTAGCTAAGAAAAAAAGAAACCCATGTGCTCAAACTTGAAACCACTTGTAGTGAGTGACTATGTTTCTACTCAACTAGAAAATAGTTCATGCCTTCATATATGGTCAAACCCTATATGTATTCCATACAGATAGAATTAATCTTTTGAATTCAAAATAGAAAAATAGGATGTCAACTCAAACTCATGATCTACCATATTTATTTCTTTATCTTTCCTTCAACTAGCCATCTATGCATTATGTCCATGTTGTTAGTAATGTGTCCTAACTCCATGGATACAGACACTATCATTTGAAGCAATGATAAACAATTATCAATGGTATGCACATAAAATAAAGTACATGCAAAAATAAGGGTGGAAAATTCAAATTTGAATTTTGAAAGGTTTCATTTTTTTTTTACTTATGGTCAAAGTTTCATGGTGATTATCCAAAGATCTAGGTGAACCATAATTATACTAAACTATATTTGAATTTTCATATAGAAGATTGAAAATACCTTAATAATAATGAAGTAGACAAAAAATTGCTAATTTTTTTTGAAAAATGAATGAGGAATAATGGAAGGAGATATGGTCTCTACATATTATGATATAAACACTTATGAATCTTTAAATATGAATTTATCCTTAAAAATGAAAGAAGGATCAAAGGCTTTGAATGAAAATTTCTACATGATCAAGTGATATTGCTCTATACTCACTCTGACACCAAATTAGAATTCACAATGAATACCAAAATGAACAAAAGTAATCCATTTACTTGAATCTTATGCAAAAAGTGTAAAGAAGGACAAAAGAGAAAAAGATATAGTGGGAACATATAGCCATAATTAATAATCACCATATTATATGTATATAAGATACACAACACTTTGATACAATGTATGGAGTGATGAAGGGTAATTATACCAATACCACAACCCTAATTACATAATCAAGTTAACCTAAGTTGACATAATAAGAGGAATTTATGTTAATTACAAGTTGTAACATGAGTTCAACCATAAGAAGGTTAACCATGGACCATAATGCTTATATAATAATATTATTAAATATAATTGTACAGTGATTTACCATAGGCCTATGCATCCATACAATATTGACCTTAGTCATAAGTAAGATTACACTTTCAATGAGCATGCCTAGTAGTCCCTTTCTAGAAGGACTCTCAATTATGCTTTCCCAATATACACCCATAACAAACACAATAAGGAATAGAAATAGGATAAAGATAAAAAACCAATTGATGCAAAATCATGTGCCTCAAGGATCCATAACCAATGTGCCCAAGTTTGTGATGCCACCAGTTACTAGTTTTATTTATTTGTGCAACCATAACCAAACAATAATTCTTCTTAGAGGAAGATGATGAACATACATGCTTACTAATATTATACATATAATCAATACAATATACTAAAGAAACTATCTTAAATTCCCCATCATTGTCTTTAGTTACCCATTCATCTAACAAAAACTCAATCTTCTTATTCAAATGAGTAATGTGATAGATGGAAAGAAGATTGAGGCCTATACCTAGACCATAAAATTAGGAGCCAAGTATCACCTCACCACATATAACTACATATAAAGAAAAATCATCACCAATGATGACATGCTCTCTAGAAATTTATCCATTATAGTCATCTAAGATATGTTTATACTTAATCATATTTTGCATTGACCCTTAATCTACAATCCACTCTTAGGAAGAAGTGGATATCTAGTATACTAATTGAACAACTATATTTGCTTATGAGGTCACACCATTATCATTCTCACCCTAGGAAAATAAGATAATAGTATCAAAATACCCTTTTAAGATTACTCTTCAAGCTTCTTAATCTATGGTTTATAATACATTTTTTTTATGTCCTTCCTTATTGAAAGAAATACAAACTAACTTCTTGAAAGGATTCTTGGTTTCTTCTCTCCTTAGTTTTTTTTTCAATATCTATTTTAACCACGTATTTTGCATGAGCTTGAATGGTGAGAGAATGAATATTATGCCACTATCATTGATAATAATGGTGAACAATCATCAAGATATGGTGTGGGAATCTTCATAAAATATACATGAATCATCCCAAATATAATATCAACTATCTCATATACTTTAGAAGCATTGTTGAATATGATATTGAAACGTAATATTTTTTACTTTCATCAATGCCTTGTCTAGAAATGTATATGTATTATTGTATTTTATTAATTATAATAATGTATTCATCAACAATACCAAGAATATCCATGTCCAAAGTACCAATATCTCCTCTAGTTACTAATCTATGTAGGGTTAATATGGTCACAATCTGCTAGATATTATTTAGTAGTTGATTTAAATATTAGATGTTATTAATATAATTATCATAAGTGTTGTCAATATTTAGGGAAATCACACCTTAATATTCCTCATTTTTACCCCTATATAACTACTTTCTCTCATCAAAATTAGTGTTTTTAGGATTGTTATTCATATATTTAAGGAGTCCCTTACTATGGAGCAGAGCTTTAATATTGACTATTTGAGGTGGTATAATCAAGTGTATTGAGCAAGAGCACATGTTAACACATGGAATCCATACAAAAGTACATTATACAATGCATATTGTATCGCTCCAAATTTTTTGCATCCTTACCCTCAAGCTATAGGATCCGCGCCCGAAAGGGGGATGCGAGAAGGATGGGACAATACCTCGGACTGAGAGGCCCTTTGAAGGTCCCGCCTCTCGGGGGAGGAGTATAAAGGTGAATTTTCGATGGATGGTGGGTTCACCAGGAAACTTTTGAGTGGCAGTTTCCACGCCTAGGTTGGGAATGGGTTTGATGTGTTCATTTTTGTACTTTAATCATTCAACTCCTAGGTTTGGCCAAGATGAATCTAAACTATTCTATATGCCAATACTGATTTAGATGAATACAAAAAATAGAAATGAATGCTAAACACAGAGAATATGCTAACTAGAATAGTACATACCTGATTTCGGATGTCTGATGAAGATTCTAAGTTTTGTAGCAGTCCAGATCATCTCAACTCGTACGTAATCATCTGATATTTCACATAATCATCTCAAATCACAGTCGGTCATCTGAGATCAGACGAAATCGTCTGAAATCTGATGAATTCGTCAGATGAATTCGTCAGAAACCTGCAATCACAAAAATAGATACAAAATACCAAATATGCAACTGCAGAAGCAATGGAGAATGATAGCAATAATAGTAAACATGCCTAAATAATGGATTCAAATAACAAACAAGAGAAATGCAATAGATTTAATGTTTGATTTTAACTTTATCATGCGGTTATGCTAAATGAGGTGAACTCCAAGATGCATAAACATAATAACTTAAGATAATGTAGAATTACAATGGGAAAATACATAAATAGTTTAAGAAAATGCAAACTCTAGGCTCTGATTGCCCCCAATATGGACTACAGTCGGGATCGCCTCCAATCGTACGAGATCATCTGCTCTCCTCGACAAGATCATCCAAAATCATCCGGGATCGTTTGCGACGATCCGAGCTAGCTTCGACTAAAAAACAGTAGAGTTCCTGCAAGAAAACATGAAATACAGAATGCAGACAATAGTGCGAGGATGCTCTAGTGTATAAGGAACTAAATCTATAGAGAAATCCATCAGCTAAGGGGTTCAGGGAGTAGGGGATCGGGGATAAACCTAGAAAAATCCTAGTTTATATAGGATTAGGGGGAGGTTAGGAGGTTGGAGATCATCCCAATCTGGGAGATCTCCAACGGGGAGACTCCAACTGTGCAGACGCGCTTTCTGCCCAAGTTGGAGAGGCTATTGAAATAGAAGCTAATTATGAAAATTCGGTTTTAGGACGAAATCGTCTGGACGCTCTGTTCCAGATGAATTCGTCAGATCGGGGATGATTTCGTCTGATATGCGACGATATCGTCCAACGGTCAAAACAAATCCTAAAAATGGCACGAAAAAGAAGGGAAGCGGGTAACAAGTGGTTTTGGGGTTAAAATTTAAATTTTTATCTTTTATCTTTTACTAAGGGTTTAACTGTGCCAATTTTAGGGTGCTACATTTTGCCCCCTCTTTAGCGAATTTTTCGAAGAAAATGCGTTAAAGACGAGTTTTTCCCGTTTTACGAGAAAGCAAAAATGTACTCAATTTTTTAGACGACGATTCTTGGTCGAATCGTACGACTATTGACTATGGTGCCCCCTCCGTGTTTTTACCCAAATCGAACGTTTGAGGTAAAAACGTGGAAAAGCAAAAATTAAAATGTTGTTGGTTTTGAATAAAATTAAGAAAAATAGGGAAAACCCTAATTCATTTTTTACTATTTTTACTATTCCAGAGCTCTGCAGAGAGAAACAATGGTGGAGACAGTGCACAGAGCGACAGAGGTCCGACGCGGGCTACGGGTAAGGATCTAATCCTAGTAGATTAGGTTTGATTTTACTTTGTGCAATTTTTTGTTTTAAATTTTGATTGTTTGGGGCATCGCGGCCGTTTTTAGGCCGTCGACGACGTCGGGACGAAATCGTCCCGATTTCGTCAGAATCGTCCCTAGATCGTCGATTTCGTCGGAGGGCGAAATCGGTGAACTAGGGGCGATCCCGTTCAACAAGGGGCGATCCCCAAGTTGCAAAATCGGAGACGAATTCATCCTACAAAGGATGATTTTGCCCAATTTGGGATGATATCATCCAATGGTGGACGATATCATCACTTTTAAGAAATTAAGCTTGATTAAAATGTTTTTAATTTTATTTTAATGATTGGTTGATTAATGAATTTTTGTTGTTTTATTGTTTGTTTTGCAGAGGGGATTACTAAAGAGCCGGGAATGGAAATACGGTGGGCTGAGAGACGACTTGGCCGCTCTCGACCAGGCAGAGCATGACCGACTAGCACAGGTCGGGCTACGACATGTGGCAGAGATGCCACAAGTACCGACGGACATAGGGCTTCTGACAGCCCTAGCAGAGAGATGGTATCCGGGGTCATCCTATTTTCGGCTACCGATAGGGGAGATGGCTCCCACACTAGAGGACGTATGGAGGATCATGAGGATCCCCATACAAGGATGGCTCATGACGCCTACGGCCAATCAGGGCCAGGCGATGATGAGGCTGATTGGAGACCCGAGCTTCACCCTAGAGAAGGGCGGAGTGAACATCGAGTCTCTGAGGCGGATGCCTGGGGCATCTAGGCTGACTCGAGTTTTGGTAGGGGTGGTAGGTGGCTTACTATTGTGCCACCAGAGCGGGTGCAGACTACCATGGCTCCTCTTAGATATAGTCTGCGACATGAGAGACCACGGGTACAGGTTTGCATGGGGTAGCTTTGTACTATGTCGCTTGTATAGGATCCTGCATGGGGTCGTATACAAGGGAGGTCGATGTCTGGTCTTGACATCACTGCTACAGGTTTGGTGCTGGGAGCACATCGCGGTGCGAAGGCCGGTAGGGCTCCCATTGATAGGGGTTGACCGAGAGAGGCCCCGGGTTTTCTATTGGTGGCTACAGAGGGGGTCACAGTGGCGGATAGATCTGCCGATGTCACGGAGGTTGCTGGATGACCTCATCCTAGACCAGATCACCTGGAGGCCATGGTGAGAGCACCCCGGGTGGGCAGAGGATGGGCAAGAGCTGGCTCGCATCAGGCGAGTCTGTTGGCTGAGGATGGAGCGGGGAGAGGTAGAGCTCCACCGCTACGACCGGGTTCTATGGTAGTTCGGTCTATAGCAGGGGATCCCTTCTCTCAGGGATTACGAGTACTCCTAGACTATTCGAGATAGTACTACGCTGAGCGGGGCTCCAGACATGCAGCGATTCTGGAGTCAAGACACGGACGATGCCCCCATCCAGCCAATGGATGGTGATGATGCTGGGGGTCATGAGACGGCTACGATGCCTGGTACGTAGGCATCCACCCTCCTCGGATGACGAGGGCACAGGGTCCGATGCACGCCATGGTGTGATGGATGGGGAGGTGATGCCAGGCTACCATTGAGGCAGCGTGGGGTCATGGTGGGAGAGAGCAGCGATGGTCCCCATAGGAGAGATGCCAGCGGATGGGTCAGGCTCCATAGAGGCCATGGGAGACAAGGCGGAGGGAGGAGAGACTCCCTTCACAGTAGGGGGAGAGACCACCATCGCCTGATAAGGGCAAGGGTGTCGATGTAGGGGAGAGCAGCGAGACGATGGCTCTCCGGGCTGAGGTTGCCCACCTTCGAGCTCAGGTGCAGTCACTATAGGATGAGGCTACTCGGCAGGGCTGGTACTAGGATGAGACTACACGGCTCAGGGCATGGAGCGGAGGGGCGAGTAGGGATGAGCTAGTGCGGTCTATGATGCAGACCACATTCTACCAGGGGGTATACTTTCAGCTGGCTCCAGAGGGTTAGAGGGTACCGCTACCAGCCAACATTGCGGAACCAATCCGGATGGGATCGACGAGGACATCCTCACGATCGACAGCGAGGACCCGAGACACAGCATGGACCTCTATGGGACCACCTCCTCCACGTCAGGGCGGGGGAGGAGATGAGGCTGAGAGCTCGAGGGCTTCTCGAGGCTAGCTGGCTATAGACTGCACAGAGATTGTATATATTTTTGAGAGGATTGAGTATGCCAGGGTATAGATTGTGGCATACCAATCCAGTTTTGATATGATGTACATAATTTGATATATATTTATATATATATATATGGTCTTGTTTTTGATGATATGACTTGTGTATATGTTGTATGATGCTTTAATTTGTGATTGAATATTCATGTAATTATGTCATTTTGAAATATTATATTTTGATATCATGGCATAAAATTGTAAATGAAATAATCTGATGTAAATAAATTGGTTGTTTTGGTGTAGTTTGATGAAATAAAAAGGACTTCTAACAATAATTTCAAAGGACATTGTCGTTGTTATAGACCATTTCATGGAGTCGCCGCTCACTAGGTCGTCAAGCTAATCCCAGGATAGAAATATTGTTAAAAGTAAAAGAGTGCTTAAGAGACTGTCTTAAGACTTGATGTTGTGATGATGAAAATGATGATGGTGATGATTTGTTTTCAGATTTTCATAAAAATATTATGCATGACATATAAAAGAAATATGAATTTTGCTAGGCATAAATTCCTAAGTGTGATAAATGTTTTTGCATAAGTTCCTAGGAACTATACCATCATTGCAAAATTGAATGTTGACATAATGACCTGAAATAAGATAAGTGTGCGTTCATTTTAAAGCTTAGTTATGTAACATAATGATGTAAGCCATATGTGTTTTTATTAAAATGAATGGGAAAATAAAATTAGAACAATGGTTTGCGCTAGGCATAGACTTATAGGTATAGACTTATACCATCATCGCGAAATCCAAAGAAGAAATGGATATTTTAGTTTTATTGCAAGATTAATTTTTGACTTTTGATAAACAAAAAAATAATAATATGAACATGTTGTTTGAAATAATTTTGTGATTTTGTGAAACAATGTATATAATTGTTTTTATACAAAACAAAAATTCTGAAATAAGAGGATAAAACTATTCCGAAAAGAATTACAAAAATATTTTAAATTATCTCAAAGACAAATGTAGGTTTATAAGGGATCCTCATGTGCAAATGTGAGTTCATTACCGATCTTGATTTATCATAATGATACAAAATCTCTCAAATACAAATGTGTGTGCAATTGTATTGTTCATTCACCAATTTTGAGCAAGATAATTTGATACAAGTAATTTGCCTTAACCAAATGAGTGTTCCTTAACCATGATTTATATGCATGTAACCGTACTAGACTACTATGTAAGTCGGGTTATCAAGAGCTAGCTAATCCATAAGCTGACATAGGTCTGTACAAAAGAAGGTCGCTAATGTGACAGACATATCACCACGCTAGGAATTACCCAAGGCCAAGCGGGTTGGGCACAAACCACCTGTTATGGGGCTTACCTCACAGTTTTCGAATAATTGAGAATTCCAGGGATTCAAGCTCATTCACCCTTCTTTTCTTTTCAAGGGGTAGGGAAAGGGATTTTATTGCTTTTTGCTTTTTCTTTTCACTTTTGCTTTTCTTTCTCTTTTTTTTTTTTTGTATTTTTGCTTGGAATTGAGATAATGCTGAAATATTGTTGCGATGGTACAAAATAATATTTTTCTTTTTTCTCATTTTCTTTGACTTTTCTTTTTCTTCCTATGCTAGGGATACTTGCTCGGATTGGCTTTAGAGCAAGGGATTTTTATTCTGGGTAGGGGTGAGCTTGTCCTTTTGTCAATTCTCAAAGATTCTAGACCATGTGCATGATAGGATAGCAGGGGAAACTTTTCGCTCAAGAAACCACTTCTACTATGTAGCATCATATCGAATTTGCAATGAAATCATTTTAATGTGAAAAGATATACTTGGTTCAAGTAAATAACAAGATCAATTCTCTATGCTCAAAACTTTATTTAATGCCAATGTGGACTTTGATATAAGAGAGATTAATAATCATACAAAATAAAATCAAGATATTTATTCATGTGAGTGTGAAAGTGCGGGATTCCAAATAAATGCTAATTTATCCAAAATAATTGAAAATATAACTGCAACACTTCAAGAATTGACAGGTATGAAAATAAAATATGTTTTTGAAGATTTTGATGATTTTGATGTTTTTATATTTTGATTTTAATTGATGAATTGAAAGAAATACAATGTGATTGTTTTTGAAACTTTTTATATAAGTGACTAAAAGGAAATAATATGCAAAATAAATATATACAATGATGAAATGACCAAATTTTATGCATAGTAGCGTTTGAGATGCATAATGTTCATAGGTTCTTTAAGTTCTTTACCATCTAAGGTAGATAATTTGTATGCTCCCGATCCAAATTTAGCAGTGATAATATATGGTCCAAGCCAGTTGGGCTCGAATTTACCTTTAAGGTCTTTAGTTGCATTAGTATTTTTTTGATTTTCTTTTAAGACAAGGTCGCCGATCTCAAAGGATCGATGATGAACTTTCTTGAGATATGCTCTCTTAAGCTTGTTTTGGTAGGCACGAAGATGCTCCAAAGCATTGATGCACTTTTCATCTAAGAGTTCCAGCTGACTAAATCTTCCAGCACGATATTCATCCCCTACTTCAGTATCTTGAAGTAGTAGAGCCAAAGAAGGAACTTCTAATTCAAAGGGAAAAATAGCTTCAACGCCATAAACCAAAACAAAAGGTGAAGTTCTAGTGGGGGTGTGAACACTAGTTCGATAGGCCCACAAAGCAGGATATAATTGGATGTGCCAATCTCGACCAGATTTATTGACCATTTTTGAGAATTTTGATTAATGTTTTATTAGATGCTTCTGCTTGGCCATTACCCTGAGGATAATAGGGAGTGGACCAACGATGTTGAATTTTATATTTTTGACATAATTTTTTGACATATTTATTTTTGAAACAAGTTCCATTATCTGAGATGAGATTTGCAGGAATTCCAAACCTACAAATAATTTATTAAATAATCATGAAATTATCACAATCAATATAATCAGTTGATATGTTCCATTTTAAACCAATCTCCAAGCCAAGAAAACCCATCTTAGGCAGCAACACTAAAGTCTACATCAATCCCAACTTGTAGCTTCTTTCTAAGTTAACTACATTTGAGATCCATTCACATAATCAATGGCTTGTATAAAAATAACCTTCAATAGTTTTTCTAGTTCTCCTTTGACTAGTAAGGCCACTTTAGGATGCATTTTTCTAAGTTTCTATTTAACAAGTTTAGCATCTGGATGGACTACTAGATGATGCATAACTATAGAAGGGTCCAAACCTGGCATGTCTTCATATGTCCAAGCAAAGACATCTTCATAGTCTTTAAGAAATGAAATGTATTTATCTTGTTTTTCTTGACTTAATTCTGATCCAATGTTGATTATGTGAGGGTTATCTTCGGTTCCAATGTTAATTTTTATAACATTTTCAACTTCCATATGTAAATCTCTCTCAAAATTAGGTGGGGCGGGTGAAACACCCAATTCTTGTAATTCTTCCAAGGTTAGCTTGGATAATTCGTCTTGAGGAGTCGAGGCCTCAAGCTGGGCTATACTAGGTATAGAGCCATAAAAATAAAATTCGTTATGTAACAATTCATCAACGGAGACATCATGGAAGATATCCCCTTCCAACTCATCGTCGGATTCGGCAATCATCTCAGGGTAGGCTATGGATAGCATATTACAGGTAAAGGGATTATTCTTTGAACGCAAAGAATCTTGTTTATCCAGATAATCTTGGTAACATGTAAGATGGTCATCCTCCTCAAATGGGAAGGGTTGACCTTTACTAGGAAATAGGCCCACACCACATCGGCAGGCCATGGTTCAACCTCAAAAGGTTCTTTCATACCATTTTGGGAAGGTCCCAAACCTTTCCCTTTATAGCCCAATTTAAGCATTATAGGTTTAGCTTTAATATACTCATTAGCAAAATAGCATCTAGCATATCCATCACAATGTGTCTTGATGTTTCTAGGTATTCTTCCCCTTCCCTAGTCATATCCCTTATAAATAAAAGCACAACTCCCGACTTGGTAAATACTTCCCATAGGCTGTGGGAGGCCCAAGGTACGAGGAGAGGGTGGGAGTTTATTTAAAATAAGGGCATCTTGCATGGCAGTGTTGGTTTCTTTTGATATAAGAATTTTAGATAAATCGGGTAAGAGCTCATTAGTAAGAGCGTAAGAGGTAGAAGGAACATTTCCTATGTTTTCGGATGTGGAAAACATGCCTTTGATAGGCGTAGATGTTGTAGAGATATCGATGGATGGGTCTAAAGGTATGGAAGTTATAGGAGTAAAACAAGAAGCATTGGTTGTAGTTTTAGGATCCTTTTGAGGTCCTAATGTGGTTTGTTCGAAAGATGGTTGAGCTATATGTAGAGGTGTAGTTGATGGGGGAAAAGTAGATGATGTTATGGGTGTGTGTTTCACATGTTTAGATGGTTGATGAGAATTAGGATGTGTGGATGACAGAGCAAGGCAAAATTGAACTCCAACCGGTTCTGCCAAAGCACACATATCAAAGGGTCTAGGGTCACCATGAATGGTAACCAACTGATTTTTAAATTCGAATTTAACACACTGATGTAAAGTTGAGGGGACAACTCGCATTGCGTTGATCCAAGGGCGACCCAAAAGTATATTGTATGATGCAGGGCAATGTACAATAAACACGGTCGTGTCTAAGGTTCTAGGACCAACTTGCAATGGAATAGTAATAACTCCACACGTTTCTTGTGTTTCGTCATTAAAGGCTTTTATGATCATATCAGTTCTTTTCATTTCATCACTTCTAAAGCCAAATATTTGGTAGAAGTCAAAAGTGCATATGTTTAAAGATGAACCATTATCAATCAAGACTCGTTTAACTGCTACATCCCCAATTAGGGCAGTAATATATAAGGGGTTATCCTTATGTAAACTATGTTGTGGTATATCTCTATCTCGAAAGTCAATACAATCGACTTCTCGAGTTATGATAGTATTGGACATGGCTTCGAGGTTGAATATTTTGTGGTACCATCATTTGGCTTAATGTGAGCATTAATTCATCCCTATGGGTAGGAGAAGATCTTAAAAGGTCCAAAAGGGAAATTCTAGCTGTAGTATTGGATAATTGTTCATTAATATTATAAGGAGGCTTAGGTTGAACATTAGGCGCATGATTCCCTTTATTGGGATTTTTCAAAACAAATGGAGCTGATCCATCGTTCTGAGTTTGATCCTGTTGAGAGTTTTGAGCCTGTTGTCGAGTAACGACTCCGATGGTACCTACAATATTATTTTGAGGATGATGAATTGGTCTTGGTCTAGCATTTATGGCTTGTTCATTAGAAAGTAATTGGTGAGAAGATGGTCGAGTAGTAACTCTTCTAGGAAATGGTTCTTCCGGAACCATAGAATTTGTGATGGGTTGAATAGGATCTGATTCATCTTCAAAACTATTCGATTGATTTGAGGTGATTTCCATGTCACTTTCAGTATCATATTCTACATCACTAAGATCAGGTGTTCGAATATTATATAGAGGTCTGGACGTAACCATGGATAAAGTTGTGTCAAATATTTCTAAATCATGAATAGGTAAATGCCCACTAATGGCTCCTACATATCGGGTAGGAGGGGGAACATTATGATGTTCAATTTGATTAGCCACCTCTTTACCATGCTTTGGTAAAGGATGTTGAAATATGTCCAATGATTGATTGGCATTCTGATGTTCTTTTGAGCATTATTAGGAGGATTTTGTTTAGGTTGAAAGGCTTGCACCTCCATCTCATTGTTATCAATTAAATCTTGTATTTTATGTTTTAACCTTTTACAAGAGTTGGTAGCATGTCCAGGTCCTCTATGGAAATCACAATGTAAATCAGCTCTATATCCGGGTATAGTTGGATCAGGTTCCCGGATATTTGGTAATTGAATCAAACCTCGTGCTAGTAATTGCGGGAGAATGGTTGATAAAGGTTGATTTAACCTAGTAAATTCTCGGGGTGGTTTATCAGGAGGTTTCAATATGAACTTCTCTATTGTTTTTGTAGTATTAACATTGGCAATGTTTCTGCTATCAGTGACTCCATCACCCACAACTTGTTTATTTTTATATTGATTTCTGGATGTTTTCTCATCATCTTTCTTTTTGAGCTGACCTCTTCTAATGAGAGCGTCTTCCACTCTTCGGGCTAAGTCTATAGCTTGATCGAAGGTGGTCAAGGTAGCAATTGATAATTCATAGGATAGTTGTTCTTGTAAATTATTGATAAAAATATCCAACATTTCCCGATAAGGTAACACAAAGTGTAATTTTCCTATCAACTACCTCCATCGAGCTAAGAAGTCAACAAAACACTCATCTTTGTCTTGTTTTAGGTTGTACAAATATTTAATGGTTACATGCCTTTCAATATAGGCACTAAATTGATGCACAAAAGACTCAGCGGTCTCTTCGAAATTTCTCAAAGAATGAGTGGGCAATTGATAATACCACTCCAATGCCATCCCTCCTAAACTTTTTGGGAACATCTTTAGTAATAACAAGTCATCATGTGATATATCATGACATGCTATCCTAAACATACGAAGATGCTCTATGGGATCTTCGGTTCCTTTATATATAGGTAGGACAGGCATGGGAAAGTGTTTAGGATATGGTTGTGCTACAACTATAGGATCTAGAGGTTGACTACACATCTCTCGATAATTGTACGAGGGATGGTAGGGATCTATTTGGTCCATGCGGGAGGCTAACTATTTCACCATGGCTTCCAGATTACCAGTTTGTCCACCATATTGGTTTGGTGGTACATGAGTATGGGATTTGTGAGCGTAGGAAGGCGGGACATAAGGATTAGATGCTATATTGTTGTTATGCAAATGGTTGGTAGGAAGAGTATTATGAAGAAGATTTGTTGTAGCATTATGTTGTATCCCAGATTGTTGGAAATTGGTATTTGGTTTTGTTTTAGGCTTTTGTTGATTTGAGGTATATTGATCAATAGCTTGGCGAAATAGAGCGAGTGAATGAAGGTTTCTTTTGTGTGGGAATAACCCTAGGCTTGATAACAGGCACTCTAGGTGGTTGGGTAACCTGTTGTTGTTGCATGTTCTGGATTATAGCGGCCATATCCAAATTGGATGGTCCAGCTTGATCACTTTCTTGATCAACAAAGGACAAAGGATTAGTGCATGTGTGATATATTTCTTCTAGGGTTGCTTGAGTGTCACTAATTTGATCTTTGTCCATATGGATTGCTCTATTAAGGGTGCCCATATTATTATGGAGGAACTTCCAGAAATGTTCCATGTTCTCAAAAGTAATAGCTCCTTCTGGAGATATTTTAGGGGATGAGGATCCTTCCTCTCTATCATTTTCTTTTTGTTCATTTCCTACAACAAATTCTTCTTCTTGTTGGTCGAAGGTTCCTTCTTCCTGAATTGGGTCTTCAGGAAGGACATCTGGGTTATTTTCTGGTTTTCTTAACCAATCTTCTTCTACTTCAATTTGTTTTCCATTCCTGAGTCTAGTCATTATGTCTAAATTTAGATTTTAGCAAATATATATTAATATATTTGCAACAAATTTGGGAGGTATATATTTTAATTATATACCTACTATAATGCTTAAAAGAAAATGTTTTGATTTTTGTTATGATTTTGTTTTGTTTTATTTTTTAAAAATATATATATATATATATATTTTGTTTTTATGTTTACAAAGACAACAAACAACACACTGAATGCAAGAAATAACAATAATAAATGAATGGCTTAGTTTTCTATAAATAGTTTATAGATGTCATTGATAGGATCAAGTTCATCAGGAGTCATGAAATGCTCCTCTTCAAATTGGAAATGATTTTTCAAGAACTTGATAAAATGTGCTATAGTGATATTATCTACTTCTGACTCTGATTTGTAAAAATAGATTTCATGGCAATACTCTCGATATAACACAGCTCTAGGAACTCTATACCATATTTTTCTATCCATAAGAACAACCTCTTGATCCTCTATATGAGATAGAAATTTATGTACTACAACTGCATTCTCGAGGTATTCCTCAAAGGTGTATAACTCAGAAGACACATGGGCTCTTTTATCTGCTAACCACCTATGGCAAGCTCTCTGAAGTTCATGATATAAGGTCACTTGATCAGGATCCAGGATTCTATCTAGGACAAACCTCTTAATTTGCCTAAGTTCTGTTGCCCTAGATCCAATGATACCCAATCTCCTATCAAGTTCGTCCCACAAAGGTTGAACCCTATTTGTTTGAGGTACTCTAAGCACAGAAGTAACCTCTATAGCTGCTAATTGATTCTCAACATTAATGGTGACAACTCATCTTTTATTATAATCTACCATCTAAATATGATATGCAATCTTTGATTCTAAATGCATTTATGTTTTGTTTTTTTTTGATTGTTTTCAAAAGGTTTTTAGTTTTCACGTCGGGTTCACCAAAATGTATCGCTCCAAATTTTTCGCATCCTTACCCTCAGGCTATAGGATCCACGCCCGAAAGGGGGATGCGAGAAGGATGGGACAATACCTCGAACTGAGAGGCCCTTTGAAGGTCCCGCCTCTCGGGGAGGAGTATAAAGGTGAATTTTCGATGGATGGTGGGTTCACCAGGAAACTTTTGAGTGGCAGCTTCCACGCCTAGGTTGAGAGTGGGTTTGATGTGTTCATTTTTATACTTTAATCATTCAACTCCTAGGTTTGGCCAAGATGAATCTAAACTATTCTATATGCCAATACTGATTTAAATGGATACAAAAATAGAAATGAGTGCTAAACACAGAGAATATGCTAACTAGAACAAGTACATACCTGATTTCGGATGTCTGATGAAGATTCTGAGTTTTGTAGCAGTCCAGATCGTCTCAACTCGTACGTAATCATCTGATATTTCACATAATCATCTCAAATCATAGTCGGTCATCTGAGATCAGATGGAATCATCTGAAATCTGATGAATTCGTCAGATGAATTTGTCAGAAACCTGCAATCACAAAAATAGATACAAAATACCAAATATGCAACTACAGAAGCAACGGAGAATGATAGCAATAATAGTAAACATGCCTAAATAATGGATTCAAATAACAAACAAGAGAAATGCAATAGATTTAATGTTTGATTTTAACTTTATCATGCGGTTATGCTAAATGAGGTGAACTCCAAGATGCATAAACATAATAACTTAAGATAATGCAGAATTACAATGGGAAAATACAGAAATAGTTTAAGAAAATGCAAACTCCTAGGCTTTGATTGCCCCCAATCTGGACTACAGTCGGGATCGCCTCCAATCGTACGAGATCGTCTGCTCTCCTCGACAAGATCATCCAAAATCGTCCGGGATCGCTTGCGACGATCCGAGCTAGCTTCGACTGAAAAATAGTAGAGTTCCTGCAAGAAAACATGAAATACAAAATGCAGATAGTAGTGCGAGGATGCTCTAGTGTATAAGGAACTAAATCTATAGGGAAATCCATCAGCTAGGGGGTTCAAGGGAGTCAGGGGGAATCAGGGGGATAAACTAGAGAAAATCCTAGTTTATATAGGATTAGGGAGAGGTTAGGAGGTTGGAGATCATCCCAATCTGGGAGATCTCCAATGGGGGAGAATCTCCAACTATGCAGACGCGCTTCTGCCCAAGTTGGAGAGGCTGTTGAAATAGAAGCTAATTATGAAAATTTGGTTTTGGGACGAAATCGTCTGGACGCTCTATTCCAGATGAATTTGTCAGATCGGGGATGATTTCGTCTGATATGCGACGATATCGTCCAACGGTCAAAACAAATCCTAAAAATGGCACGAAAAAGAAGGGAAGCGGGTAACAAGCGGTTTTGGGGTTAAAATTTAAATTTTTATCTTTTATCTTTTACTAAGGGTTTAACTGCGCCAATTTTAGGGTGCTACATATATTTATGACTAAATATAAACTTTTCAATGTAAATAACTTGAAGAATATTGCAATTTGAAAAAACACGAGCTTAAAAATCATTTACATGCAAAATTTATGGACCTCATAATTTTAGCCAAAATTTACCATAAATACCATTAAAAGCATGCAAAAAGTTAAAAATACCTTTAGCTAATAGGATAACGTGAGGTGTTACTAAGTAGAGATCCAAGGGGTGTTAATGGTATGCTAACTAGTTTATCAATTGTATAGTGCTTCATCAATACATCTACTTCCAAGTGTCACTAAGCTAAACAAGGGGTGTGACTAGGATGTTCACTATGTGGGTCATTGGATAAGGTATTGATGAACCATTAGCTAGCGCATGCCACCATTTGGAAATGTAAAAGGCTAATTGCATACAATATATATTTCTAATTAGTCAAGGGATGTATAAATCAAATTATATGATTAGTTGATCTCAACTCTATATGTAAATTTTGCATCTAATTTTTAAGTCATCACTGTGATATAGGTTATCCATACGACTTTGGCCACTAGACAATCATTAAAAATTCAAACCCACTCAAAATAACATCCAAGATATTGAAACCAATGACCTCTATAAAATAAACCCTTAGCATGAATTCCTTGAGCTAAGAGACCACAATAGTGTCTTTGCATGAAATCTACTCCCCTTGATAAATATGTGTTGATCATACACCCATCAAACAACTTCCAAGCAAAATATAAAAGGTGGAATTTGAACAAGCACCAAAAGGAAAGAAGAGCCTTGACACAAGGCCATCAAACCACCATGTCACACAACATGTCAAGGATAGAAGGCAAAAGGAACATATAATAAACCTTCATGTCAATCTAAAGGGTGACCACATGTGATTTACCATCCCTCTTTCACCTTTAGTAATCTCCACCTGATAACTTAAACTCATAACTGATAGACATCAACACCTTAATAAAGTGTAAATTATTCTTTACTCATGGTTTATAATGCCTTTGACACAAGAATATCTTGAATCTAAATCCCACTTCTAAACCTATTGCCTCCAAAAGGATAGGTTCACACCATAAATTTGCTTTTGAATGAAATAATATTCATTGGGATTCTAGTTACAAAATTTTATTTTTTGAATTTTGAAGGTAGAGATAAAAAATATTAGACATGTTGAGTGGTATTTTCACCCAATTGTGAAAGTACACTCTCCCTTAGGATTTGGGTTCCAAATCCCCTCTTGCAAAGAAGTTAAACAAACAACTTCTCCAAGGTCTCCGCTATATTAGCATTTGCATATGTGTATTAGTAATCTCAAATAAAGATATTCAATTTAAATGCTTGGAACACCTTAGTGATTGCAAGTAACTGTAAACAAGGGGCAATGTTGGTTTATTTTACCATGAAACTTTAGTGATTGTTCATTGAACCAAAATAAAGCAAATGTGAGTTGGCCCTCATATGACCTTCAATGTGATGCTCAAATTACCCCTCTTTCGTAAAATTAGAATTTTTATGAAGAGAGGGCAATTTTAGGCTCAAAAAATGGAAATTTGTGAAATGCCATAAAACATAACTCCTTCAATGAAATTGGAATTTTCATGAAGGGAATGTCATCATAGGCTCATGAGTGAAACATGAAACTGAAAAAAATGAAATTCGACCTTAAAATGGAAATTTTCTATTTTCGGATTTTTTAAAATCTGTAATAAAACAACAACTTCGATGAATTTTTAAAAATACTAAACAACTCCAAAAATGAAATTTCAAAGTGCGTATTGGAAGTCTGAAGTATAACCTACGCAATGGTGAAATTATTTTTGGATTTTGAAATTTTTTAAATGTTTATTTTAATGCCTGAAAATTAAAAAAAAGTTAAAATTTCTGGAAAAATAAAATGCAGAAAAATGAAAATGAAATGCAGAAAATGGAAAATAAGATGCATTCAGTATGATGCTATCCTATTTCGACAAAACCGAAGATGTGAGGTTTTCATGCATGCAACCTAACCTATTGGACTTGCAAAACAAGCACAATCCGGATAAGCTAAGTGCTGGCTCCTAGGGTTTTAAATGAGGTTTTCAGATTTAAACATTCGCATGAAGCAACCAAGAAAACTTGCATAAACTCCATTTACAAGCCTAAAATCTGAAAAGGGGAAAAATAGACATTTAATCTTGCATGCAGAAAATGACTCCTTCTTTCTTGTCCATAAGATGCAACTTTCTGAAAATTTCTGTATTAAAAATTTGTCATTTTACAATAACAAAAATTTCTGGTTTTCCCAAACCAGTCCATGGAAGAAAAACAGCCCAAACAGGTCCAGAATGGCCCTCTTGCCTTCAAATCTGCAACTCTGCTTGCAGCGAGTTTCCAACCCCTCAAAACATCCTTGCCTGGCGTATTTAAAATTTTCAGGAAGCTTTTCGTTTCATTTTCATTTCATTTTCCAATGGTTGTTCGTTTCACCTTCCCTTGTGCATGCATGTGTTTTGGTTTCCAAAAAGGCTTTTCGTTTCTATTTTGTGGCCCTTCATTTCATTTTCTCCACATGGGCATGCGTCTGTTTCCTTCGTGTGTAACGACCATCTTAAATGATTTCAAATCATTAAAGATTCCTTATGTAACATTTTGTCTTATTCATTGGATTTTGTCCTTATGTCCACGTCACTATGCAGTCTTCAGTTTCACTATCCTGCCTGCCCCTTTTGAGTCGCGAAAATGCAACATGTCGCGATATCGCGACACTTTTCTCCTTGCTCTCTTTTTTCTTTTAGCCACGAAAATGCAACATGTCGCGATATCGCGACACTTTTTTTTCTTTTCTTTTTGGCACAAAATGCAACATGTCGCGATATCGCACACTTTTTTTTTTGGCCTGAAAATGCAACATGTCGCGATATCGCGACTTTTCTTTTTCTCTTTTTTGGCCACAAAATGCAACATGTCGCGATATCGCGACACTTTTTCTTTGCAATGCAACATGTCGCGATATCGCACACTTTTTCTCTTTTGCAATGCAACATGTCGCGATATCGCGACACTTTTTCTCTTTTGGCCACGACAATGCAACATGTCGCGATATCATGACACTTTTTCTCTTTTGCCACGACAATGCAACATGTCACGATATCGCGACACTTTTTCTCTTTTGCCGCGACAATGCAACATGTCGCGATATCGCGACACTTTTCTCTTTTGCCGCGACAATGCAACATGTCGCGATATCGTGACACTTTTTCTCTTTTGGCCACAAATGCAACATGTCACGATATCGCGACACTTTTTCTTTCTTGCTTTTTCTCTTTGCTTTGACCACGAAAATGCAACATGTCGCGATATCGCGACACTTTTTCTCCTTGCGGTGTTTTGCTTTTTCTTTGATCTTTAGCATATGGGCCACTTCGGTCTTCTTGGAAAATATGCAAAAAGGTGGGTCCCCAATTTTGGGGTACGTTGTGGAGCAGCCACAACAAATGGTGACTCTACTAGGAAATGCTCTTGAGCATTTCGATGAGAAACCCAACCTGAAAACCTACAACTCAACTACAAGCGTTAGCAAATATCCAAAGAATGTAAATAGACGAGAAATACATGAAGCATTAGAATTATTAAGCATCAGCTCGGTGTGTGCAATGTGCTTCATTCCCTATCATTTGAAACTCATTCAACTTTCCATTGTCAGTTTCACTTATGATTCATATGCAAGGCTATGAATGATTTGTGCAGGATTTGATGTATGATAACTATGCTAGAGATATAACAACCTGCTTTGCAAAGGCTCAAACTTTCTAGTATCATGAACAAACATATTAAAACTGTCAAACCCTCTTAGGACCAAATATGTGTATACTTGAATTAATTTACTAGATCCCAAAGTTGGTTATGTGTCACTACCATCTTGAACCCATGTGCAAGTGTAAGTGAAATCAGAGCTTTGGGGAATAGGATTCCCAACCTAAGCGAGATGGGAATTTAACCCTATCCTTACTACTCTGATCCGGAGTTCATTACCTCATCTTGAACAAAATGATTTAACCTGTTATGGATGAAACTGTCAGGCTAGCCTGTCCATTTGAGCAATCAGTGGTCTTGCTTTTAGACAAGACATGTTGCCACGCATGAGCATACTCCACTGCCAGTCAGGCGTCTATAGCCCCGATGGAGATCAACCCCATAATCCAGGATTTGACTTTACTTTTGATTTCTTGAACCTTGGGGATGACTACCCATCCTTGCAAGGGACATGTAGTACGATCCTTCCAATCCAATATCAATGATGCAATAAAAGTAGAATGAAAAATATTTGCTTTGGAATTTCAAGTTCTTGAGTGGGCAAAATAGAAGCTTTGGGGAATCGGATTCTCAACCTAAGCGAGATGAGAATTAGACCCTATCCTTACTACTCCATGAAGGTCAAATCAGAGCTTTGGGGAATTGGATCCTCAACCTAAGTGAGATGAGAATTAGACCCTATCCTTACTACTCTGATTTTAGACTTTAAGCACTATGGGAGTGGTAAAAACCATTGTTTTAAGGATTATGTTGCATGATAGGACAGACACGAAATACTCCTTTCGCCTCACCTTTTCTTCCAAGTATGGTTTTGACCATTTTACTCAAGATTCTCTTTAATATGTGTAGAACGTGCTTGGTTCAAGATAGTTCGGGCATCAGTTCCCAACCTTAGGATCCTTTTAATATATGTTATATAATAACCCTAAGAGGATTCGACACCTTTTCAATGATTGTATTTGAAATGTAGATGCAACTGAGATGAAATGTATATGCAATGTCGAATGTAACATGAGATATGGATGAATGCATTGCTCTTTTTGAAATGCGGATGGAGTATACCACCTACTTTACCATAATTTGTAAAACTGACAACTTCATGCATCACAAGTTCCAAACGATATTCTTTAATGTGTTTGCGATACTCGTGGAGCTTTCTGCAATACAATTCCGATGTTTCATATTCTCTTAGTCTTAGTCAACATTCATAAGGACATAAGTTGACATCTCTTCTTCTTTTTTTTTTCTTTTAAAACAAACCAAAAGTGTCCAAAGGACCAACACACAAAACTTAAAACCAAAACTGAATGCAAACCCAACATCACAAACCAAAAAATTATATACAAATGTACAATATGGTACAAGATGATGCAAAGCTTGGACTATCACTTTCCCGGATCCCAAACATGATTAGAACATTTCAAAAGACATATGACACAATATGTATGCCAAATGTTGTAGGAATCCAACAACAATAAGATCAAACCAAGCAATGCAACAAAATTCAACTTGCCTCTCTCACCCCACCAATTTGATTTAGTGTCATTAGTACTCTCATAGGTGAGATTCAAATCATCAAATTGATTAGACAATATTTGATCTTCAATTTCATCTCGTCTATTCTTTAAGGTATAAATTTCATATTTCCATTCATGATTTAGAATTAGGCTTTCTTTATCCAAAATGAAACTTTGTAAGCAAGAGCCTATTTCCAAAAATTTTAAAGCCAATTCATTTTCCATGTTCTTAGGCCAATCAAACTTGTGCAACAATTTGCAAGAATCTAGGATATTTACTAAATGAGGATCAGTAAAAGTTTTTACCCTAGACTCCATTATCAATTGTTGATGAATTTGATTTAACAATTCATGTGCCTCAACCTCTTTTTCATTCATGCAAGTGATTTTATTAAAGGTGTGATTAGAAGTCAATCCTTGTTTTTCATTCACCTTCAATGACATTTCATCATAAACATCCTTCAAATTCAAAACATGTTCATGCAAATCTTCACCTATAGCTTGGGTGTTTGAACACAAAAGGTTAGATTCTACCTTTTGCACATTTTCATTTACCAACACTTGGTGAGAAATCACAATTTCTTCATTTATTACCTGTTCATCAAACATACCAAAATATGACACCCAATCGAAAACATGTTCATCTTTCTCAATCCTCAAATTTTGTTGGTCAAAGTGTATGTCAAGTAATCTATCTTGATGATCACTCATTTGAGTTGCTTCCAATTGATCAATCTCTTTGTCATTTGGTTCCAATTCCTTATTCACCATCCATGGCATCTCTTCATGTGAGATAGAAGTTTCAACATCTTGTATATCTAGTGGAATAGGAATTTCATCAATAGGGGTGTGAGAAAATAACACATCATCATATCTCCCCCAACCATTGTAAAAATTGTCATCCAAATTCATGGAATGAAATTCCATAGTATTTGTGACATGATCTTTTGATTCATTTGTCAATTCTTTTTCTTCTTTGTCCTTGGTAGTAAGATCATTATAATCTTCCAAAATTTGATGAGATTTGAAACCCTCTTCCAAAACATCCTCAAATTGTACAGGAGTTGTAATATCTTCCTTTGAGTAGGTGATTATGTTATCCTGCATATCAATTGACACAAAGAGTTCATTAGAAGGTTTAGAGTGAGCATATTCATCCAATTTCTTCCAAGAATCATGGTGATCATCTTCCAAAATTAAGTTATGATGCTCAACTATTTCTTCAACATCTTCTAATTGATCAAAGTGTATCTCATCAAATTCACCTTCACCTTCCTTAGATGGTTCAATTATTTCCAAAAGTGGGCTATTTCTTGAATTCAAATTGGTAAGGCTATCATAGTCCAAATTAGTAACCCATGATTCAATTTTATCACAATTTGGAGGGTGAAGAATTTCTTGATCATTATTTTCAATCATTTCATCGAGTGTGTCTTCCAAGAACAAGTGGTGCAATTCTATCATATCTTCAAATTCATTTATTGATTTTCTTCCGATTTCGCTTTCAACCACTTCATTCAATTCTATGGCAGTTTTTGTCCTATCACATATCTCAAACCGAGTTGACTTTAGGACACCATTATGTGAATAATCATGCATCTCTATGAATGAAATCATCTCAGCATGATCCTCATTAGTGGATGTTGGATTGGTAACTTGCACCTCCTCTTGGACTACATCTAAGGTGGTTGTAACATTTGGACACTCAAATTCATCCCCTTGATCATTCACCTTAGGTATTGTTGGATTGGAGGGTGCTATATTCAATGGTTGATGTAGGTTGGTATCACTAACCCCAAAAGAACAATCTTTCATGGGAGCATGTTGTGCCTTTTCTTCTTCCAAAACTTGTTCTACCTTTTCAAAGATCTCATAGATCATCTCTAGAGACAAGTCATCCAAGTTTTCCTTAATGAGTGTAGCAAGTGTGGGGGGTATGGCTCTCAGGTATACTTCAATAGCTTCCTCTTCCGATGTACCCAAACTTTCCCACATTTGAGAGTACAATTCATGAAACCTCACACTTAATTGACTCATGACTCATTAGGCTCTTTACACATAGAGGTGAATTGATTTTGCAACCTATCCAAGTCAACTTGATTACCAAAGTGATAAAGATAGGCTGCTTCTAATTGGCTCCAAGAAGTCTTAACCTCCATGGGTAGATGGCAATACCACGAGAATGATCTATCACCCACAATGTATGGGAAGAACCTACAAGCAATAGGCTCACAAAATATTTGAAATTGACATAATGTGAACTTATAGATATGTAGATTTTGTAGGTATCCTGATGCCACCTCTTGATTAAAAAGTCGTAGAAACTCCAATAACATTTCATGAATTTGATAAGGTGTTCCAAAGGTAGAATGACATTCATAATACTTTCCTAATGCTGATACCATCGTTTCTCTTAGGGACATCATTTCTTCTCTTAGGGATACAATTTGCTCCTCAGATGTTGCCATTAGTGAAACTCAAAGAATAACTTCAAAACCAATTTGTTAGTCATGAATAAAAGAAGGAACCATGACAAAGCAATATTCTAAAAATGTAAATTAGTTTCTGATTCACCAGATCGCATATGCGCAAGTGAAGAGCATACTCCTAGTGTTGTAGGCTTTTTGATTCACAAGATCGCATTACACGCAAGTGAAGAGCATAATACCGACAACAAATACATTTTAGACAAAATAATTCCTTACAAATAAGCATGAAATGACTCGCAAATATCAAACATGTAACGTATGAATAATCATGTTAGCATCAACCAAGAGATGTATCCATTAAAATCAAATGAAAGTAATTGCATGGAGACAACCTCGTTAGTCAAGACCAAAAATTTTCAAAATCAAATCAAAACACATTATTCCTGTATGAACAATCAAAAGCGTTAGAACAATGCATAGCAATTCATGTCCTCCTTTTAACACTACAAGGTTGTATTGTTAAAAGAGGGCTAAAGATAATAATCAATAGGGCATGAAATATTCAAAATTTAAATCCCTATAGCATTTAAATCACACTGAAATAAACCAATTCAGGCCCTCCTTCTAGCGCCAAAATGTTGAGTGGTATTTTCACCCAATTGTGAAAGTACACTCTCCTTTAGGATTTGGGTTCCAAATCCCCTCTTGCAAAGAAGTTAAACAAACAACTTCTCCAAGGTCTCCGCTATATTAGCATTTGCATATGTGTATTAGTAATCTCAAATAAAGATATTCAATTTAAATGCTTGGAACACCTTAGTGATTGCAAGTAACTGTAAACAAGGGGCAATGTTGGTTTATTTTACCATGAAACTTTAGTGATTGTTCATTGAACCAAAATAAAGCAAATGTGAGTTGGCCCTCATATGACCTTCAATGTGATGCTCAAATTACCCCTCTTTCGTAAAATTAGAATTTTTATGAAGAGAGGGTAATTTTAGGCTCCAAAAATGGAAATTTGTGAAATGCCATAAAACATAACTCCTTCAATGAAATTGGAATTTTCATGAAGGGAATGTCATCATAGGCTCATGAATGAAACATGAAACTAAAAAAATGAAATTTGACCTTAAAATGGAAATTTTCTATTTTTGGATTTTTTAAAATCTGTAATAAAACAACAACTTCGATGAATTTTTAAAAATACTAAACAACTCCGAAAATGAAATTTCAAAGTGCGTATTGGAAGTCTGAAGTATAACCTACGCAATGGTGAAATTATTTTTGGATTTTGAAATTTTTTAAATGTTTATTTTAATGCCTGAAAATTAAAAAAAAGTTAAAATTTCTGGAAAATAAAATGCAGAAAAATGAAAATGAAATGCAGAAAACTGAAAATAAAATGCATTCAGTATGATGCTATCCTATTCCGACAAAACCGAAGATGTGAGGTTTTCATGCATGCAACCTAACCTATTGGACTTGCAAAACAAGCACAATCCGGATAAGCTAAGTGTTGGCTCCTAGGGTTTTAAATGAGGTTTTCAGATTTAAACATTCGCATGAAGCAACCAAGAAAACTTGCATAAACTCCATTTACAAGCCTAAAATCTGAAAAGGGGAAAAATAGACATTTAATCTTGCATGCAGAAAATGACTCCTCCTTTCTTGTCCATAAGATGCAACTTTCTGAAATTTTCTGTATTAAAAATTTGTCATTTTACAATAACAAAAATTTCTGGTTTTCCCAAACCAGTCCATGGAAGAAAAACAGCCCAAACAGGTCCAGAATGGCCCTCTTGCCTTCAAATCTGCAACTCTGCTTGCAGTAGTTTCCAACCCCTCAAAACATCCTTGCCTGGCGTATTTAAAATTTTTAGGAAGCTTTTCGTTTCATTTCATTTCCAATTGTTCGTTTCACCTTCCCTTGTGCATGCATGTGTTTTGGTTTCCAAAAAGGCTTTTCGTTTCTATTTTGTGGCCCTTCGTTTCATTTTCTCCACATGGGCTTGCGTCCGTTTCCTTCCATGTGTAACGACCATCTTAAATGATTTCAAATCATTAAAGATTCCTTATGTAACGTTTTGTCTTATTCATTGGATTTTGTCCTTATGTCCACGTCACTATGCAGTCTTCAGTTTCACTATCCTGCCTACCCCTTTTGAGTCACGAAAATGCAACATGTCGCGATATCGTGACACTTTTGCCTCCTTGCTCTCTTTTTCAGAAATGTAACATGTCGCGATATCGTGACACTTTTTCTCTTCTTGCCACGAAAATGCAACATGTCGCGATATCACGACACTCTTTTTTGGCAGAAAATGCAACATGTCGCGATATCGCGACACTTTTCTTTTTTGGCCGCGAAAATGCAACATGTCGCGATATCGTGACACTTTTTCTCTTTTGGCCGCGACAATGCAACATGTCGCGATATCGCGACACTTTTTCTCTTTTGGCCGCGACAATGCAACATGTCGCGATATCGCGACACTTTTTCTCTTTTGGCCGCGACAATGCAACATGTCACGATATCGCGACACTTTTTCTCTTTTGGCCGTGACAATGCAACATGTCGCGATATCGCGACACTTTTTCTCTTTTGGCCACGACAATGCAACATGTCGCGATATCGCGACACTTTTTCTCTTTTGGCCGTGACAATGCAACATGTCGCGATATCGTGACACTTTTTCTCTTTTGGCCGTGACAATGCAACATGTCGCGATATCGTGACACTTTTTCTCTTTTGGCCGTGACAATGCAACATGTCGCGATATCGTGACACTTTTTCTCTTTTGGCCGCGAAAATGCAACATGTCGCGATATCGTGACACTTTTTCTCTTTTCTTTTTCTCTTTGCTTTGGACCGCGAAAATGCAACATGTCGCGATATCGCGACACTTTTTCTCCTTGCGGTGTTTTGCTTTTTCTTTGATCTTTAGCATATGGGCCACTTCGGTCTTCTTGGAAAATATGCAAAAAGGTGGGTCCCCAATTTTGGGGTACGTTGTGGAGCAGCCACAACAAGACATAAAAAATAAAATACCAAGAGGAAAAATAATGAAATGTATCAAACTACAAACCCTCTAAAAATTTACAAAGAATCCAAAATTTGTAATGACTTATCCATATTTTGTATATACTCAAATATGTGTTCCCATGAATATTTCAAAACCTTTATTGTAGTCCAATAGGATTAAATTTAACTCAAGAGAACTCGATCAGTAAGTAGCTTATGAAAATATTGCATTATGATCTCACAAATGTTAAGATACTTGAGACATGAAAATAAATTTCAATGTGAAAATGATGGAAAATTTTGTGTATGATACAAACTTCAATATGAAACAATCATATCAAAGGAGAAGTTGGGTCAAATCAAGGATTTTACTCTCCCATGAAAGTGGTAAAAAAACGTATTTATTCATAAAATGGTAAAGGCCATTACAGATTATTCAAATCAACCATTCAAAGAAAGCCTTAATACAAGGGATGAGGAAGCAAAATGCATGATTTCAAATTTAAAAAGGAATTATATAATTGAGAAGGAAGATGAGGAGAAAATTTTTGAAGCAAATGAAGTCATAGGTTAATCTAGATAAAAGATCAATTTTCAAGTACTATAAAATCTTTTTCTTGCAATAAAAATAAAAATAATACAAAGTGTATTTATTGCACTTTAGGTATTCAATAGTATCATAGTAAAGAAATACATATGGAGGATATCCATGAAAATTTTAAGTTTTCTAGAGAAGTAAGAAGGTAATTTATACAGAGGATCATCCTTCTCCTTTAGGGTTTTTGAGGCAACATAAATAAGAAAGTGTTTTTAATGCTATTCCTTGCATTTTAGATTCTTTAGGATAATATAAATATTTAGAAGATAAGTCTTACTATATTATTATAAAAACCATGGAAAAATAGAGGAAATTCATGAAGATGAAAGTGGTGTTGGGAATGGAAACGGAGGGGAAGGTTATCAAAACAAGAACAAACCCAAAAAAATCTCAAAGGGATATCATTTTTGGAAGGCAAAAATAAATATCATAGGTGTTTACAAGAAGCGGGGCTAAACCCACTAATAAAAATAAAAGGTGATGATGAAAATGGTATCATAGAATATTAGAGTTATGAATAAGACCCCTAAGAAAGTTTTCTTAAGGAGTCAACAGGTTGTTATAGTCCTAAGTTTATTTTAGTACTAGATCACGAATTTTTACTAGTGAACCTATGAAGGCAAGAAACTAAAACAAATAGCATATAAGCTTTAAACGATACTTCAAGAGATTTATTTATTTGTTTTTAAATGAAATAATAAGTTGATTTGGAATCTATCAAAAGATGATAGATACTTGGTCAAGATGGGATATGAGGATTTAGAGCAATTAAAATTTCCTACTCCAAAATATTTCCCTTACAAGAATGTTTGGTCCCTAGTGGCTCTCCCTAAGGCCTCAACATTCCTTTTGTTAACAATTCAAAGTAAAATTGTTACAAAAATGATTCTACAAATAAGAAGATATCATGGACTCTCATATGCACCTTATGTGAGAAGAATTTAGAAACATTAGACCATTTACTATTTCATTGCCCCTTTGCTCACACAATTCGGGGAATTTTTTTTAAGAATATGCAAATATATTGGGTAGCTCCAGCAGTATTGAAAGAGTTGATAAAATGTTGGATTAATTATATCAAAGCAAAAGCCTTACATGTTATGTGGAGGATTGTTATTTTTTGGATTTATGGTTGTAAAGGAAATATAGAATATAAATATAAAAGTCATGCCCAAGTTTGGAAGTGTAATATTGTCTCTCTTGTAGAATGTTCATAGATGTTATGCTCATCAAAGAAAGTCTCAAGTGGAAAAAAGAGGTGTTATCCACTTGTTTTAAGGATTTACATATACATGGCAGGGTCATCTATAATAATGGTATTCACATTAAGGATTTGCTTTGATCTATGGCAAAATGACAATGTTCAAACATTAAGTTTGTCATAATTAATTTTGATGGTGCTTCCCAAGGAAATATGAAAAAGCTTATTGTAGGTGTTTTTTTTAATAACAAAGAAAAAATTATATCAAACTTCAACTAACAACTATGTCGAGAGGCTAGGACACTTCATACAATGATTATAACTACAATTAAAAAATGATTGAAAATTATATCAATTGAAGGGAATTTAAAATTTATCATATAAATGCTCATAAACAATAATTGATGTGAGGATTTTTATCTAGTAGCATATAATTAGCCATATTGATCTTTATCTTGTTTTTTTTTTTTTTTTTTTTTTAACATGGTGGAATGGGTAGCCGCCACGAATTCGGGTAGGTTGTCCAATTTTTTATGGCCTTCACAGTATTCTGCGTTGTCCGCCCCAGAAGCCGCCATACAGATCTTCGCGTTGTTCGCCCCTATAACCACCATGCCACAATTATTTTAAACCTTTTACACTGTTGAAAGCACGAGAAAGGGATAAACGTTCAGTCCAACAAGGCCCAAGATACGAACCTTGGACCTCCGTCCCCTTTACGGAGTTTAATCGAACTAATTGGTCTACACCTCGGACCTTGATCCTTTCCAATAAACCACATCTATGTCCGATCTCTTCTAACCTAGTTTAGTAGTTGGCGGGTGTCTTTAATATAAGAAAACATTATTATTAGGTTGGCGGGTCTGTTTAACTCGGTTCAGTAGTCAGCATAGAATATTATTTAAAAATTAACAGGGAACGAAACTATTTTTATGGCTTGCAGCTTCGTGCCGGAGTTGACATTCCCTTACCAATTATAAAAGATAAAGGCGTTTACTTTGACTTTTGGAAAATTACTCATTGATCTATTTTTTATTTTTTACATTATTTATTTTAATTTCCAAATAAAATATTTAAATATAAATTTTATTAATAAAAAATAATAACTTATAAAAGATCTAAGGTAAAAACATTAGGCCAATGAAAGGAAAAACCATTATCCCTGTTTCATTGTTACCATCCCAAATATTTAAATATTCAGGACTTTAATATCTATTACGTGCTTAAATTTGTAAAAAAAATTATATTATAAAACAACATTTCAATCTTATAAATAAATTTAAAATATTTTTTATAAATTACTTTGATGAGCCGACTGTCCCATATCAGAAGTCAAACGTTTACACGTATATAACATTTCATAATTTATACTAAATAAAAATTAAAAATATAACATAAAATATATTATTAAAAACACTGGTGAATTACATTTTAAAATTATAGTCTATGGGTGGATTGGAAAGTTGGGGCGTTTACTGAGAGGAGACTTAGGTTCCAATCTCACGGGCGTGCCCATATATAGGTAGGAGGCCTAGGTTCCAATCTCACGGGCGTGTCCATGTATAGCCAATAAGACCTAGGTTCCAATCTCACATGCGTGCCCATGTATAGCCAGTAGCCGGATCCGACTCCTAGGTGTGTTGCACCTAATTGATGACGACGATCTGTTTTCTGCTTGTCCCACGGTCCCCTTCATGCCACGTGTTGAGACAAAGATGATACGAACCCTGTGCGTAAGGCGGTCCCCATCTCACGTCCGATTACTATTAACGAGCTGTGATTGTAACCTATTCATCTATGTAACAAAAAAACATTTTAAAATTATAAAAAAAATAGCTAAACCGGCGCTTCTCCCGTGGCTTGTTAGTTTTAACTTTTGACATTAATATTATTTTCTAGAAAACTTTCATATTTTTTTTTATTATTTCCTAGAAAACTTTCATAATTTCTCGTTAAATAAAAATATTACAAACAATTAGATTACAAACATTCCACTACCGACTGAAATGTCTTTTTCAACCGGTTTGACATTCTCAAAACAACAAGAAATATTATAATATTTTTGCCAATATATTATGAAAAAATAAAGATGCCTTTTATTAGGTAACACACGATTCACGTCTAAATGAAAATAACAAATAAGCCGTTTTTAGTTATTATTATTATATATATTTTTTTGAAAAGGGTAAATATTTATTATGTGGTTACTATATAATTTTTACATAGTATATCTTTAATATATGAAGGAAAGATTTAAACCTAGGTCTCTTCGATTACAGCTGGAGAGTTTAACTACCACTTGCTTTCCAACTCCTTTTACTATTAGTATATTTTAAATTTTAATACATGTTCATTTCTAAAGGTAGTAGTTTGCTCTGTATTATTTGAGTGCATGTCAGACGGATGAGACAGTACCATTCGTCAAGAGATCCATGAACCCTCACTCCTAATCATCAATAACCAGATAATATAAACTTATTAGAAACAACTCGTATAATTTAAATTTTACTCTTAACAATTATAAACATAATCATTATAACCAACTCTTTTATGTATATAAAAAAAATAAACTGTTTTAGGATGAAAAATAAATAAATAAATCAAATTGCATCCGTTTATGTTTTAGGTTTTTTTTATAGGGATTGTAACATTTTTATTTTATGATATTAGTTTTATTTGATTTTGTAATTATAAATTTTAAATAAAATAAAATAAATAAATTTTTTATTTTTTATATAATAATATGAAATATTTAATAGATAAAAACTTATCTACTAAAAATTGATAAATTATATTTTATAATTATTAAAAAATTAACTAAATTATCGCTTCTCCGTGGCTTGTTAGTTTTAGCTTTTGCAATTTTTATTTTTATTAAATTTTAATATTATTATTATTTCGTAAGAAACTTTTTACAATTCTCTGTTAGATAAAGACATTAAAAACAATTCATTGGAAAACATTCCACTACCGACTGATTTGTCTTTCTTAACAGCTTCTGACATTCTCTACGCGATGGTCTTGTGAAGCATAATTAACAAGAAGCAAAATTATAATATTTTCGCCAATATATTATGAAAAAATAAAGATGCCTTTTCTTAGCTAGCACATGATTAAGTGTATGCTTATTTAATAGGAATAACAAATAAACCGTTCTCGAGGCGTGTATGCTTATTTTAGCACGAAAACTAAACAAATAAATAAATCAGACTGCATGTGACTATATTTCAGTTTCTCATTTTTTTCACATAGAGATCAGCAACATTTTTATTTTTAAAATTAGATAAAAGATAAAGTTAATGGAATTTTAAAAACATTGTATTAACAAATATTTATTAGCTACTAATTAACTTGAATACACATTAAAAATATAAACCTTAGAATATTAGATAAAGACAGACAAAGTCAACTGGAATCAACCAATTTATTTTTTAGGTTTACATTTCAATTTTTAACTATATTTCTTCTAATACTAATAATTTACATTTTTGTTTTTATTTATTTATTTTATTATTTATAAAAAAATAATTACATCTAGAATTCTTTTCTACTAAACAAAATTCAAATTTTGAAACTGCAATCAAAGGAATCCGCTACAGTCTTAAGCCAAAAGAAATTTTAAATGATGTTGTGTTTCACCATAACTTCAACGTCCAACCATCATGTTCCACGTTTTTTTTATATTCTCTTGTTGGCAAGCTGTCTTTTCAAATCTAATGTCTTTTTCAAATGTCCTAAGATTCTACACGCCACCCTCCCACTTATATTTCTTAAACCGCTAAAAGCAAACAAGCTACAATGATTCCCCAACGTGCTTGACAGGGTCTCTGCACTTTCACTCTACGTGTATATAATTATCTCTTTTAAAAGATTTAAGTAATGATGTTATTTATATTATTAGTGAGTGTTATTTGTATTATTGATAAATTTGTTTTTAGTTCCATGGAAATAAATATTATTGATAATATCATTTTCATTATTGATGAAACCCAAATTCCTTTTTATAAGGAATGTGTATTATTGATGATGTCATTTACATTATTCATGAAATTCATGTTCAGTTCCATAAAAAATGATGATTTCATTTGCATTATTGATAAAACCCACATTCTGTTTCACAGGAAAAAGTATTAATGAAAAAATTGTATTATTGATAATGAAACCTAAAAGTATTAATAAAAAAAAAGTAATGCCCACTCAAACATTTAGTAATGGTGTGGACTTTTATCACAACCAGATTAGATCAGAAGTCGTTTCATGGCAGCTAGTTACATGGCAACAACAGAAGGTATCAGATTCAACCCATACATACATCGTTCCTAAGTTAGGTGAAACATTTCCGTTATTTCCAAAGTAGGTAGTATACCTCCTTCACCAGAACAATCTGAACTTTAATAGAAAATAAATCATTTACCGCGTTAGTATTGATGCAGACACCAACTCCCATGGTGCTGTAAATTTCAATTCATTCAATGTATATATTCGAAGACAGAGTATAGACATAAACAGTATAGTTGGGTCGGCCTGCAGAAAAGATAATCATGGCTGCAATCTTCGCAAAGACCAGGAAATTCTTGGATGGATTGATTTACTGTGGAGGTGGCATGGCTGCTCTGCTACTCTGTTGGAGTCTATGGAGGATCTGTTCCACTGGGGTAAGCTTGAATCCTGTCGTAACCCAGGTAAATTCATCTCCTGACCCATGGATTTTGGAGGACCGAAATATAGGCACTGTGACAAGCATTGAAGGGATGGAGAGTGGGAAGGAGAGATCGGAATTAAGTGAGGAAGAGGATGGAGATCAATTATGGGAAAGTAGTTCTGATAATTTTTATGCGGATTCCGATTTCGGTTATACTGTGGAGAGGAAGGTAAGAAATTGGGACAGAAAGAGAGCTCTGTGGCTGAAAATGCATCCGCATGTGAAGAACTATACAGAATCAGGGAAGCCCCGGGTTCTGCTCTTGACTGGTTCTCAGTCCCAGCCTTGTAAAAGCCCTTTTGGAGATCATCTTCTCCTCAGATTCTTCAAGAACAAGCAGGATTACTGCAGGTTACATGGATTAGATATGTTTTACAATAATGTTCTCCTTCATCCCCAAATGATAACTTTCTGGGCCAAGATTCCATTGATAAGGGCGGCCATGGTGGCTCATCCGGAGGCCGAATGGATCTGGTGGGTCGACTGTGATGCTGTCATCACTGATATGGAGTTTGAGCACCCATTGGAGAAGTATGAGGGCTACAACATGGTTGTCCATGGATGGGAGAAGGATGTGTATGTGAAGAGAAGCTGGGTTGGGATCAATGCAGGAGTTTTTCTTATCAGGAACTGTGAATGGTCCATGGATTTTATGGAGAGGTGGTCCTCCATGGGACCTCAGAGCCCTCTGTATGTTCCGTTTGCTAAGATTTTGTCTGATGTGCTTCCTGACAGGGCTGTGATGGATTCAGACGATCAATCTGCTCTGGTTTATCTGATGATCAAGGAGAAGGAGAAGTGGACAGATAAGATTTATATAGAGAATTCTTACTACTTTCAGGGGTATTGGGTGGATATTGTGCCAAGCTTTGAGAATAAAAGTAAGTGGTATTCATCCATTGAAGATGAGCTTCCAGTTCTGAGAAGAAAATATGCAGAAAAGAGTGCGAGGATGTATAGGCAGAAGAGGGAGGACTATTTGGAGAAGTGGGGGGCCGGGATTTTGCAGAGGAGACCCTTTGTGACGCATTTCACTGGATGTCAGCCATGCAGTGGGCGTCATAATCCAATATATAAGGGGGAAGATTGTTGGAAAGGAATGGAGATGGCTCTGAATTTTGCAGATGATCAGGTGCTCAGGAACTATGGATTCCGTCATCATGGATTTCTTTCCTCTGCTGTTAAACCTATATAATCGTCCGGTGAATAAATTTCTTCCAGGATGGTTTAGATCGGCGAAGGAAGAAGGGGGAAATAATTATTTTAGTAGTTATATATCCATTCTTTATTTATAGTGAGTTCAAATCGGTTCTACTTTAAATGCTAGAATACATGTAGTGGTCGGTTGGGTTTCAGAGTGTTATTCAACCTGCTTATGCTTTCTCCCTCAGCAGGACTGTTGTTGTATATGGATCTAGGATTACATATTTTAATATTATTATGATTATTATTATTTCCCTCTTGCAGAGCATTCTGTGGTGAAGCTCATAAGTGCAATTTCAGGGCTGATAAGATATTTTTCATATATATTGTCGAACCTTTGACATCTACTAAACTAGTCCACCAATTTCACTATTTGATAATGAAGAATGGTGAAATATTGGTGGCAAAATCCTAAAAAAAATTTGGCTTAGTATCTAGAGCTTGATAATAAAAGCAATGTAGACAAAAAAAACACTACATGATATATTCACTGTTTCATTAAATTGAGGAGAAAAGTTTCAATTATCTTTGTTTGAAATAGCATGCGATCTGTTCACGACATTATAGTAGTTTTTTCTTTCTTAATGGTTTACTTTGCAAACAAGCGAAAGTATATGATTATTTTTTTTAATATAAGAGTTGGTAACAATTATACTAAAAGTAGGGTTCAAGTCATAGTAGCTGTTCTCACCAAATTTATTTAGTTTTGTTATTATTGACTGGCGTGAAGAGGGACATCCATGGTTCAGGATTCATAATTGTGGGTAAGAAGATTCAGATCAAACTTTTACCTTTGCAAACAAGCTACCCAGAAGTTTAAAACTAAGTGTTTTTTTTTAAATATTTGATCAGACAAACATTTTGCAAACAAACTATCTTAAAGTTTAAACCTTGATAAATACCTAACCAAACAAAACTATATGATAATTCATATTGGTTAGTGCTTAAACTCAAGGGAAACCTAGATGCTGAACTTATGTGGAAAACAACATAGCTAAATCTTGACGTAAGGTGCAACACGATAGAAAGCATAATTTGGGTTATTAGAAATGATTTTCGCATAGAAGCTAATTTATCATCAAGTAGTGCAACACGAAAGAAAACATAATTTGTGTTATTAGAAATGATTTTCCTAGAGAAGCTAATTTATCATGAAGTAAGGATTTTGTTTTGCTATCATAGGCTTGTGAAATGTAGTTTATTTCTATTGTATTTTTTAAGGTGTTTTAAGGTGTCTTATCTTGAAATAAGAAAATTAAATATATTTTTATATTTGTAAGTTTATAAGTTATATAAAATATTGTGATTATTTGTGTTTAGTGTGAGATATTTAATTATGATATATAATTAATATTTTTTTAAATTTAAATTTTAAATTTTTTAAAAATTAAAAAAAAAATTAAATATTTTACAAGTTAAAAAACTATTATAAATAAAATTGTGGTTTTTGTATGTTGGAAAGATTTGGCTTTTTATTGAATATACTTGAATGTTATAATTATAAATTTAATCCTGTATTTTTAATTTTAAAGAACCGATGGCATACCTTAAAAATCAACGATATGTAAAAATTGAAGTTGTAAATTGAAATTAAATGCATCTTTAAGAAAAAGCCTAATTGTTCCCTATTGGTGTTCCTGTGCACAATTAGAAATAATTCATAGTATATAAATGCATTTTGACGGGTTTTACGTCTAAAAATTTAGTAGAAACACCTTACACTCAACGGACATCCTCCTTCGCTTGAAAGAATGCATTTCCAATGAATTTTATTTAAAAACTTGTGAACGATATTCAGCTCTATCTTTAAAAATTTGGAAAAATCAAGTATGCAAAATAAAACCAACACAACAAGCACGTTCCATAAGCGAGAAGTAGTAGGGGTATGCTCTGCTATATCCATAGAAGAAGAGGAGTTAGAAGAGGTATAATTTCCAACACAGAAATATGTCACTTAAAATAAATAATTTGTATGGGAATAGTATCATATAAATTGGTTAAAAAAAAGAAGAAGGTTAACTACTTTTTAATAAGGGTGAGGAGTTTTACATAAATGGGATTAAGGGTTTCCACTTTTAAGTTTACTATCCCATTGAAAAATATTTTGTCAAGTGTTGGCTAATAAAACACTCAAGTATATGGGGCTATTAACACATGCACACTATACTAACTAAGTAGAAGAGGTATTAAAGTGAAAAAAAAATTTAAACATAAGAATATGCCACTGAAAATAAACAACTTGTATGGAAACAGCATCACATGAACCGCTTAAAAAACAAGAGGGCCAACTACCCTCACACATGCTGTGAGGCCATGTTAATAAAAGTAAAATGTCTCACATAAATAAACTCAAGGACTTCCACCTTTAAACCTCCTTATTAAGAAAAACTACACCATAACTGTTAATTTTTTTTCTACGAAGCACTTCCACCATTATCTATAGATGTAGAATTTGACCCAAAGAGATCTCATATATAAAGCCTAATTGAAAGATATGGACATGACAAGATTGAAGATTTCTGTGACGACAACCATAAATTCTGAGCATCTGATTATCTCCAAAATTCAGATCTCTGTCCTTTCGCTTATAACAGCTTTGTGCCGTGTAGATTTTATTATGCCTTCCACTGCAGGGCTGGCATCCTGCAAAATGTGTCACAAATGCTCCCCTCTCTCCAATCCCTGCCTTCATCCTCCCTAGAAAACGCTCCATTTCTGCATGAGTCCTCGCACTTTTCTATATCTGCATTTCAGAATGGATACTTGTCAAACACCAGTGTTCGATACCAATTCTTAGGACTATATGCTCTGATAGGATTGAATATTATTATTATCATATTTTTCTCATAAAAGTATGTGAATTTATTGATAAACAACAAACAATGTATTTTACAATATAATTCACATGTTTAATTTAGGTGTAATTATACCATTCAATTATATCAATATTTTTGACTACATAAAAACTTTACCACATACAATTTAACCAACTTTAGATAATGCATAGGTTGGATGATTCATCCAAGAGAGGATAGATGGACAAATCAGATCATGTTACTTATATGAATATATAAGTTCATTACAAATGGTTTTGTTTAACTAATAGAACGGATTTTTCTATCTTTAGATTTTATTTTTTATCTTTGTATTCACCTTTTTTATTTTACCATTTGTTTTTTTATATTACATTTATTTTTCTATTTTTTCAATTTATTTTTTTTTTCTTTAACAAAAAGCACTTTCATGTGCTTTTTCACACATTACACATTACTTTTTTCAACATTTTCCAATCTTCGATTTTTTAAATAACACGTCCATTATCTTGATACTGCACATACACTCATTCATTATCTTGATACTGCACATACACTTTCACTCCTGTCTATACAAGTAAGCATATATTCAAACTTCCAACTGCTGACTTTATTTTCTTTTTCAACACTGGTGTCATATCTTGGATCAGTCAAGAGTATCTTTATCGTAATCTTCTCATCCTATCATATGGTATGGATAATGAGTCATTGGAACATCTAGATGTAATTTTTTTTATCATTCCTTATTTCTCTTTTGAAGATACTTCTGTTGCTTCTATGTTGATCACTTTTATTTATTTGGCTTCCATACCCTACAAGGGTATGGACCACCTAAGACTCAAATCTAAAACCTCCATGCAATAAGGTTGTTCTACCAATAAATTTATGTCTCTTCCTTAAAATAGATTATGAGTTGGATGTAGGATTCCTTCTACTCATTGCTCCAACATCCCAATACTCAAAACTCCTAATTTCAATTATGTCTTCTTACTTCAATACTCTTTTTCAATTTCATTCATTTCTCATTCATGATTAGACGTATGACCAACTAAACTCAATCTATTTCAATTTCATTACTTCATTTCTCATTCCTGGTTAAAGGTATGACCAACTAAACTCAATCTAATACTTGAAATAGCCCCACTAATGAACATTTGACTCCTAAAACTAGCCTACAATTTAAATCCTACTCATTCCTATAACATCCCCTTAAACTACTCTATAAATCTTAGTGCTCTAGCTTCAAAATTCAATACTCTAATACCAATTCTCCCATCTATCAGCTACCATGTTAAAATCCTTATACTTCTCCAGGGGGCGCTCAAACTCTATGTCAGTGATGACGGCATTCAAGTCGATCCACTGGATCCACTCAGCCTCTGGATGAGCCACTATGGCTTCCTTTATTAGAGGTACCTTCGCACAAAACGATATCATCTAGGGATCAAAGAGAACATTGTTGTAGAAGAGATCCAATTCTTGAACAATCTCAGCAGAAGATGATCTCCAACGGGATTTTTCCAGGGCTGGGACTGAGATCCAGACAAGACCAAAATGCGCGGTTTGCCTCCTTCTGTGTAGTTCTTGATATACTGATTGGCTTTCATCCACAGTAGTCTCTTCTTATCCCACTGCTTGATAGGCTTCTCCACACTATAACTAAAATCGGCATCAACTTAGCATTGAGGGGGGGAATGGAATTAAAACTCCAAGAACTGTCTGTCCATGCATTCCAGCAGATAAGCAATGCAGCAATTGACCCTACGATAACAATTAGTCCATCTAAGATTTTCATCAACTTAGCCGTGATGGGGTAAGGCTTCCAACATATAACGATGTGGAAGCTTGACCATGAAAAGCCTATGACCCTTAACTCACTGACTTGATGAATTTTTATAGCAGAAAAACATGGCAGTTTGAATTAACATACCTAATAGCCGTGGCTACAAGATGTGTCACCAAAAATTGAACTGTGATATGGAACGGTCACCTATGTTTTGATGGTCTATCCCTTTCTGTAAGGTGTGTTGCACATTCTACGTTGATATGAGCTTTTCTTTCGTGGATGTTGAATTCTATGCTTTCTTTTGTTCTATTTGATGATATGAAATTCTACCTACTGTAGTCAACGCGCGTTTGAATATTTCCTTATCTTCATAGGATTTAAGATTAGATTCTACCTCTTTGGTAACGACGCCTTCATGACTGGTCAAACCTAGGAAAATATGGTGCAAGCTTGCATGCATTTTTATGCAATATCTTGCTCGATAAGAAAAATTTCGAAAATAAATAAATAAAGCAATGTACAACCAAGGTAAATCTTCATTACATGGTTTCTACTGTATTTTTATGTGGGATTGATTCTTGGATGCAGTATCTTCTGAAAGTGTTAAGAGAAAATTAAAAGCTCAACTTATTTTTTAAAGGTGCCTTTTATTATTATATGTTTTTTTTTTTCTTTAAAATATATTAAAAATAATATATTTTTTATCTTATTTTTTAAATAGGTAATTGTATTTTAAAATAATTAAAAAATATAATTTTATAGATATAAAAGAAAAGTAGTGAAAAAGAAAAGTATGCACCAATAATGATTTAGAAAGGTTTTATAGAACATTGGTATGACAAAGTGTAAAAAGAAGAAAAAATATCATGTAATATAGGATATTTTATTTGTATTTTTTGAGCTCTAATTTATAATGGTTTATAATGTGATAACCAGTATGTATTAATAAAATCAGATTCTAAAAATCTTAACAAGATATTTTTTAAAATTCTAACTTATCCTTACAAACCTTAAGAACTTACTATTACAAATCACAACAAATTATTCTTAAAAAATTGTTGTAATAAATAATACAATAATTTAAATCTTTATGATACTTATTGATTCTAATATGCCCATAATGACTAACCCACAAACAATCCCAAGCTTATCCCTAATTTTTTTTAAATTTTCTACCAAAGGGTTTAGTCAATACATCATTAATTTGTTTCTAAAAATTAGGTAAATTTCGTCATGCTCCATTAGTTTTCTAATATAGTGATTATAAACATCAATTTTTTTATTTTGGCATTAAATTCTTTACCAACTTGAGCACACTTTGACTATTATAATGAAGCAATGTTGATGTTATTTTGATCTATCTAAAGATCATACAATATGCATGCAATCAAATAGCTTTACAACCTACACCTCATGCTACCTTATATTCTACTTTAGTTCATAACAAAGCAATTGTACGCAAAATTTTACTTTACCAAGAAATAGCCCTTCATCCAAGAGCAAATGCATAGCCAATAGCATATTTTTATCATGAACTGAACCTTTCAAATCTACATCAACATATCCAACCAAATAAAAGTCATTAAATTAATAGTATGATATACCAATGTCAAGGGTACTATTGATATATCTAAGAATATATTTTGTAGCTTGCAAATAATCTCCTTGGGGATTTGACATAGAATATGATAAATAACTCATTGCAAAACATATATTTAGTCAACTGGTCATAAGATAGATCAAGCTACCTAGCAGTTGTCCATATACTCATTTATTGAATAAATATAAATCAAAGTAGGTTGAAAATTGTGGCTCAATTTTGATATCTAGTTATTGGATGAGTAATAACTAAAGTGCTAGTTATGCGATTCTAGAGGGTAGGGGATCTAATTATTGGCCTATCAAACTCTTTGCTCTGGAGTTAAAGCTAAAGAATAATCCTTCCTTTAAGTTTCAACTTATGTGGCTTCATGATCCTAAGCTTCATGATTCCATGTGAGGCTTGTAGACCACTGGAAAACCTTCTCATGGCACCACTATGTATTCCTTTATGAAGCGCCTAATTTGTAAAGCATAAATTGAAGAGATGGAATAGACTAAATTTTGGGAACCTTTCCTTGGCTAAGCTGGCAGCTCTTAGGAGGGTGGAAGAAGCTTCAAGTAATATTAGAGATGAGGGAGTCACAGAGGAGCTTCTCTTTGAGGAATCTAAGGCTGTGAAAGACCTTATTGAATGGGAACTAAGGGAAGATTTTTTTTTTAAATAAAAAGCTCGAGTAGATTGGCTTCAAGAAGGGGATCAAAACACAACCTTATTTTATAACTCAGTTAAGGCTCGTCATAATGATAACCTGATTACCTCTCTTGTGAATTCTCAGGGTGCCCTGCTCTCTTCTTTCAAGGATATTTCAAAAGAGACTAAGAGGTATTTTTCCTCTCTCTTCAATGATGACTTCCTCTTAGATGATGAGAATGAAAATATTATTCTAAATTGTATTCCATCGATTGTTTCTATAGAGATGAATGACCACTTTATGGATCCAATTTCCCTTGAGGAGTTGGAAAATGTTGTATTCAATATAAAAAAAGGAAAAACCCCAAGCCCAAATGGATTCTCGATTGAGTTTTATTAGAAGTTTTGTTATTTAATCAAATTTAATCTTCTGTAGGTGGTCCATGAGTCCCAAAAGAACAAACAGATGCTAAGGGCCCTAAATGCTACCTTTCTGGTGCTTATTCCTAAAAAAGAGGGAGCAAATTCCTTGGATATGTTTAGGCCTATTGCTCTATGCTATCACAAAAATTATTGCTAAGAGGCTGAAGACATGGTTGAGAAAAATCATCTCTAAGGAGCAAGGAGGGTTTGTTGTTGGTCGTAAAATCCTGGATGGAGTTGTTATTGCTACATAAGCTATTCACTCGATGGAAATTTCTAAGGAGAAAACTATGTTCATTTAGTTGGACATGGCCAAAGCCTATGATTGGGTCAGATGGTCCTTTCTTCATAAAGTTCTTTCTGCTTTTGGATTTGAGGAGGAATGGATTAGATGGGTGATGAGTTGTGTTTCTTCTTCCTCATTCTCTGTTCTTGTTAATAATGAGCCATCAGAGCTGTTTGAGGCATCAATGAGATTGAGGCAAGGAGATCCTTTATCTCCTTATTTTTTATCATTATGGCAAAAGGGTTAGGAAGATTGCTCAAGTCTCAAGTCAGGCAAGGTCTCATTCAGGGGTGGAAGTGGGATAGTAGTTTGCCAACTTTTTTCCACCTTCAATTTGTTGATGATACTAATTTTTTGGGAGTTACCACTATCAGGGAAGTTGGAAATATTAGACAGTCTCTTGACATATATCTTGGTGCTTCTAGACAATTGATTAATGAGGATAAGTCTTCTATTTTCTTCTTCAATACCCCTCCTCTTATTCAAGCTAATATTGCTCGTATTCTAATATTCTAGGTCGAGACTCCCCCCTTAATTTATCTTGGTATTCCAATTTCATCTCATCCTCTACCTAGATCTTCCTGGTAGTCTATGCTTGATAAGTTTAGAAGGAATGTGAATCACTGAAATTTCAGATGGCTATCCACTACAGGTAGAGTGTTGCTTTTAAAATCTATTATTCAAGATTTACCCATTTATAGATTTTTTGTACAAATAGCTCTCTCTCATTTCATCAAGTACATGGATGTTTTATCAAGACAATTTTTATGGTATGGAAAACTTGATCAATCTAAATAGAGTTTGGTTATGTGGGATTCTATATGTAAGCCGGTGCAAGAGGGAGGCCTTGGGTTGCGACAGAAAACTCTTTTTGGGTAAGCTTTGGCTGCAAAACTTTATTATAGATGGTGTACATATCAAGATCATATTTGGGCTAAAATATTATCTTGTAAATACTTGAGAGGTATTTCTAAGGCTAAGATCCCTAGAGTCAGCTTGGTTGAGATATGTTTAGTTATCTAGGACACTCTAAAAAGAGGAGCTAATTTAATCAAGAAAGGTTTGTTTTGGATTTGCAATCAGGGATCAAATGCTCTTTTTGGGAGGATTCTTGGGATGGCCACCCTCCTATATTGAATCAATATCCCAGGTTATGTTCCCTAAGAATTTATTTCTTGGAAGCAGGCTAGTCTCATGTGGAGGACTTTAAAAAAATCTAGTATTTTGGAAATATGGAGATGTACAGGTGGAAATATCCATAGGAATGGCCCTAGGGAGGACTAGCCAATGATAGAGAGGTTCTTGCTCTTATTCTAATTGGGAGGCCATGTTATTCATTGAGGGGTAAAGATATTCTGTCTTGGAACCCTGATCCCAAGGGAACCTACTCGGTAGCCTATGGTTATCAGGTTATTGATAAGCAAAAGTATGAGAGTCTTCCTATCACTTGCTGGAAAAAGATGTGGAATAAATTTGCTTGGCAAAAATGTAACTTCTTTCTCTAGATGATAGCTCGTAATAAATGCCTCACTTGGGATAATGTGAGGAAGAGGGGATTTCAAGGTCCCTCTTTTTATGTCCTTTACGGTAAGAATGAGGATGACTCTTCTCATTTATTTTTCTAATGCTCCTTTTCCATAGACATTTGGCACCATTTGTGGAGCGCCTAGAACCATACATGTTTTCATGTGCTGTTCCTGGTGGAGTTTTGTAGTAGTCTATGCAAACCTCCTACCAAGGCCCCTTTCCTTCGGGTGGCTTGGAATTTGGGCCCTTCTTGCATCATTTGGTAGATTTGGCTCGAATGGAACCATCACATATTTTAGTGCAGTCATTTGGTTGTTTAATAGATCTAGAAAAGGATCCTGTGTATTGTTTAGGAAACCATCCATAGCAAATGTGATGTGCACCCTCTTTTGGATTCTAGGGAGGAGAAGGTACAACAAGCCATTGGTCTCTTTGGGGATGGTGTGAACTATTCTAGCCCTAGTAGGGTTCCACAGCTCAGTAATAAGGTTAGGAGGGATAGTAGGTGGAGGCCACCCCCTAGAGGAGCTTTAAAAATCAATACTGATGGATTGTCCAGGGGTAATCCTAGATATGCTAGCATTGGCAGTGTTGGGAGAGATTTTGCTGGTGGTGTTAGATTTTTATTTTCCATTTATAAAGGTTTTCACTTCAACAATTTTATGTAAGATCTTGCAATTCTTGAGGCCTTGCAAAGAGGGTTTTCTCTTTGCTAGCATAGGATTATCTACGAGTCTGAATCTCAAATTATGGTTAATATTTTAAAAAGTAAAATGGTGGATGAATTTAATTGGCAGTTATCCTCTATAGTCGTTCAGATTCTTAGAATGAATGAAGAGTACAAATTTATATCCTTTATGCACATTCCAAGGGAATGGAATGTGGTTGTTGATTACCTTGCCAAAAGGGCTTATGAGCTATTGGATCCTTGGATTATCAATAACTTTGAGAGTTTCCCATCTGGGGACTCTCAATGCTTGTGGGAGTTGATCCACAAGGATTTACAGATTTAATATGGTTTGTTCTTGTTGTATTCTTTGGGTGTCAATCTAGTCTAGTGGTTTTAGCCTATTTGGCTATTTATTTGAGTCCTGCTTGAAAGCTCAGTTGTACTCTATAATCCGAAATTTTTATCAATAAATTTGTACCCCTTTATTTAAAAAAAATGTGGCTCAATTTATATAAGTGTGGATATTATATTACAATAGATCATTTAAAATATTTCCTAATGTGTTTTGTTATTCTTGCTTTGTGATATAAACATAGCATGATCAATTCATCAAACACCTAGAAAGTAATGAAGGAGCTCTAAATATTTTATATCACTTATTTAACATAAATTAGATTTTTTTGTTGATTTAGATAGGTTATAATTCTAGTAATAAAAAGGCCATCAACATACACAATAATAATGACAAATTTGTCTAACAACCAAAATATCTTAGAGCAAGCCATGGGCATGCAAATTTCATCCTTCCACTCCCTACTCTAACCTTGCACACTCTAGCAATGAACCAAACCTACAAACTTCAAATTAGTCCTAACTAATTTCCCCCCTAATCCTTCCTTCAAATCCTATTTAAAAAACCCTTGGGGTAAGGCATAGGAAGGATTCTAAGAGCTAATTAGACTCTGTTAAGATTATTCTAGCATCTCTTCTTCTTCAACATTATTTATTTACAAGCATTTTCAAATATTTTTCATCATTTGCAAGTATTTTTGGAGGTTAATCAAGCAAGGAAAGGAGAACTTATAGTTAAGGAGACCTTCTTTGTGCAAGGAATATTTTATTGCTAGGTGATATCACTCCTAGTGTTTCTCTATTATCCATTAATATTTTATCCATTTGCATTTAGTTCTCTTAGCATTAGCCTTGCTAACTTTGACACTTCATGTACTTGCAATTTTCCTTCATTTTATGCTCTTAATCTTCTTGTGTAGGGTTTATATTTATTTGTAGGTTTTTACATCTTCATTACAAGTATTGGTGGTGCATCTACACTCTTATTTCAAGCATCTAACATCTCTTTATAGTTTTAATGGAGTTATTCTACTTGTCATTTTCATATTTGTTCACTAATATTTCCATTTTGTAGGGTTATTTTCATGCATTTCCTTTCATAGCATTTAAATACTTGTTATCCTTTCCATTCATAGTTTTATTTATTTTTATTATAAGTATTCTAATCTTCTCTTTTCATATACATACTCATACATTTTCATTTACAAGTATTTAACATTATTATTTCTCTCTTTCAAGCACACTTGACTTGATTTTGGTGAAGTTTTAAGCATGCAAAAATTCTTTCCTCCTTGGTAGAACCTTGAAGGTTCTAGATAATATTTAATAAATGAACAAATAAAATAACATTAAAAAGAATCACTTTTAGGGTTTGAATCACTGTTGCATTGATAAGGGGGTCCCTCCAATGGTTTCAAAGATATGTATTATTATTCATTCATGGATTTCAAATGAATATTGTACAATAATTTATACCTACCTTAACCCTAGCCTTACATCACTTTACCATGATGATTCATAATAATTAATATAATTAATTATTATGACTATGCTAAGCCTTAACCCTAATAATATAATATAATAATTAATTTATAATTAATTATTATATTATCAATTATACTAACCTTAGGATATTAAAGGTATTATATTATTATTATTATTAATGAGGGTTAGGATATAGGATCCTAACACTCCTCCAGAATTCTATAGTGGTGTACACAAGGTTATCACTACCTTGTTGTCCCATTAATAGTCTCCTTTCAACCACCATCACATGTATTCATATTTCTAGTTTGTTATAGATTTCATTCTATATCAATATTAATCTATTTACTTTATTTGCACTCCTTCTTCCTGCTTTCACAAACTTTGTTAGAATTGGTATTTTATCAAGTAACCTTGTTATATTTCTAACTCTTTCATAGTCATTTCATCCTCTTTTTCATCCCTTAACCTATTCAAAATAGATATTAAGATACCTCTTGTATTTCGATTTATGGTATTTTCCCTTGTATTATTACATTATAACCCTAGAAAATCCTTTTAACATTCCAATCCCATAGTTGCATCACAAAAATAATCAAAAACCCATTCAAAATCATCCTCACAATCACCTTGACCCTATTTCAAACAAAAATTGTCAACCACCATAGTAATTGGTGATTTTATATATCTTGAATACACTGATCAAAATACCACTCAAACAAAAAACACCATTGGTATTTTTGATAAGACATACAAATTTTTGTCCAACCTTATTTCCACCCAAGGAGGTAAGCATACTCAAATTTTCCAAAAATAAGAGGTCTGATTAGTTGCCTAGATAAGAAATTCAACTTTTTTAGCTCTCAAATAGACCCCCCAAAATAGAAAACCCAATTTTAAGACTCAAAAAAGAGTCAATATATTTGATATGATCTTAGCCTTAAAGTCTTAAAATAATTGTTTAAGACTCGAAAATTAGTAAATATATAGCGATCCAAACTTTAGGTGTTTTTGTTGAATAAACCCATATAAAATCTGATCTACAAGCATTTACATCTGCTTTTACACCTTGAAAAAATACATTGAGTAGGGTTCTAATTGGATAGAGGATATTCATATCCTCGGGTTCTCCTTTGGAAAGAGACCCTCAAGTGTGGAAGCATATATTCCAGTGAATAACCCCTACACACACTTGACATGGTTAGGTTGAAATTTTCTTGTGTCTACATATTTGGTGTACCCGATGTGAGCACTCCTTTTGCCTTAAATGACAAAAAAAAATTAAAATTAAAAAAAGATCATGTAAATTTTTTGCATAGCTTACATAAAATTAAATCAAGATAAGAAGAACATAATCAATTGTTAATCCTATTGGGGGAAGGATAATGACCCCTTGAGCAAACCAACATACAAACCTTAGGGGAGCAATCTTCTTTGGCTAATATATCATGGTGGATTAGTGAGAATCACAAGGAGGGCTACTTTTCAAGGTGATGATAATTTTAAAACATCTTCTCTTATTTGATATAAGTACTCTGGAAACAAGACTTTAATAAATTGATCTCCTTCAAAACAAAACTTTGAAAATGTGTCTTAACATTCTTATAATACCTGAAAAAAGTTCCCGACTTATTCATATCATAAGGTTTTCAAACATGAGTGCAATGACCAAGAAGAAAAACTCCAGTCACAACAAGTGACTAGGGAACAAGAACAAGTTATTGAATTTTTTTTTTTCAAATAGTAGATCATGTCGGAGAATACATTAGAAGAAACAAAGATATCTTTTTAGATATTTTTAAATATGAACTTAGAGAAAAAGTTAAAAATAATCAACTACAATTCGTGATGGTCCTGAACATTCCAATAATCAATAAACCATAGATTAAATCAATGAAACTCAAAACAACTTGGCCAATCTCAACATGGCTATGGTACAACCCACCAATTCCACAACACCTCCAACAAAATCCATAGGGACACCCACAATGGATAACCCCTTTTCAACATATCTCAATGATAAAATACCTACAAATTCAACAAATACCTTAAATCATAACTTGGGGCTTAACCAAACTCCTCCAACCATGTCATCTAATCAAAACACTTCAAATATCATAGATATACATTTTATGTCTCAAGATTTCACCCAACCACTTACACAATCATTCATAAGTTTACCTACATCATCAAATCCTCCATCCAACTATATTTAGAATATCAATACTAAAATATGAAACCTAGAAAAGAGGGATTCCAAGTTTGAAGAGCTTGAACATTAAATTATCTCTCTTCAAGGGAAATCCAAGCTAAATTAATCTTCCAAATAGTTATATAATGAACCATTAGGTCCTACGATCATCAATCACCCTTTTCCAAAAATATTTGAGACTCCTAGATTTCAAATGTACAATGGAAAACAAGACCCCATTAACAATCTAAGGTTATTTCAAATAGCTTATAGTGACATCAATCACGATGAAAAGCTCCTCCTTAGGTTATTACATAAAAGTCTTAATGGTTTAGCCTTGGAATGGTATTTCCAAATACCTCGTAATTCCATTAAGAAGTGCAAGGAACTTATGGAAACCTTTAATAAAAAATTCTCAATCTACATATAAGATAAGGTTACCATAGATGACCTATACCAACTTAAAAAATCCAATACCAAAAGGTTCTCAAATTTATAGGCAAAATGGAGAGGGTTAGTGGAAATAATTTAATATATTCCTCCTCCTAAGGAACTCTCACATATATTCGTAAGTAACCCTCACAAAAAAATTCATATCTCTTAGAAATGAGAAGCCTAACCTCTTTTGAAGAAGTTGTTGACATGACTAAAATAGTAGAAACCATCCTCATAAGACAGGGGTAACTCAACTACAACAAGAAATAAGAGGAAAATCCCCCTAGCAAGGTACAATAAAAAACAAACATGTTGTAGGAGACGATGTAATAAATTCCTATCAAAATAACATAAATACAACTCAAAGTGCTCCACAAAAACTAATCGTTGAAAGATAAGACAAACCCAAGAGATAATATACAAATATTGAAAAAATTCAAGCAACCATGTTAAAAATACTCCTTGATTCTAAGTTGTTGAAACTTCCAAATATTATGCCTTGGGATACAACCAGAGAATTGCCAAATTGGTATAAACATGATGAGTATTGTGAATATCACCATACAAAGGGATACACAACCAACAAATGCATAACCTTAAATAATGTTATCCAAAATCACATATAGAAAGGGAAAATATTGTTCAATCAACTAGAAACTCCCAATAAAATTTTAAGGATCTTCAAAATCCCTTACCAAAACATAATCAAAAGTCAATCAAATTTTTAGGCACTATGTAATTATCAAAACCTTCCTACGTTGTGACTAGGAAATAAGAAAAGAATAAATCCTCAGATCAATCTCCTATGGTTATCTTGAGAAGCACTAAAGTCACTATTCCTAATAAATCATCTTTGGTTATCATGCCTTCTCAAAATTCCTTACATATTTTTTATCTCCATTGATAACTAGATGATATACCAACAAAAATTTATCTTCTAGAATTGCTAAAAACATCACCTGCTCATAGGGAAATATTGTTGAAACTCTTAAGTGAATAAGAGGTCCCTCAAGACATATCTATAAATGAATATAGTTGGGTTCGTTGGAGTGAACAATGCTATCTTAGCATTCCATGAAGTAGATCCTCCTTTTGAAACAATATCAAGAGACTCACCTCTTTACATCATAACTCAAATAGGTGATAAACATATCAAAAGAGTCCTAGTGGATAATGGGTCAGCTTTAAATATGTGCAATGTCAAATTTTTATAAAATTTTGACTTAACCATATATGATTTATAATAATTCAACCTCATAATTAGAGCCTTCAACAATGAAGAAAGAGAGGTAATAGACACTATCACCCTACCTATCAAAGTAGGGCCATGTGTCATAAACACCTTTTTTAATGTTATATCATGTGACATAACATACAACATGCTCCTAAAAAGGCCTTTTATACATGCCATGAAGGTATTTATACCTTACATAAATGTCTTAAATATGAATATCAAGGTAGGACTATCCATATCCCTAGGGATCCAGAGCCTTTCACCTTATGTAACTCTATTTACACACAAGAGATTAATATTTGTCCTTTCGTACAATAAGTGCTACCAACTAATCAATAAAGAATAGATAAAGGAAAGGAAATATTGGAATAACCCCTCATTAACCTAGGGGACAGTCCTCATTAATCCTCTCCCAAAAATCAAGTCAATTTAATCAACCAAAAATCATACCCCTTCGCAAAAGTGGTAAGCATGTTCCTATCTCCTTGTGACGTAGGCATGCCAAATAGGAAAGCATTAAAATTTCAAATAGGGACTTATACTTTCATTCATGGGCAACCACATTTGAAAAAATATTCAAGGGTGCAACTTCATGCCAAGTGAACTAACATATACCGCATGTTACATAACACCCTCTTTCTCTATAGCTAAGCAAATGCTAATAAATATGGGATACCAAGGTAAAGGTTTACGTCATTATGAACAAGGTATCAAAAAGACCTTAGAAGCCAAACCTTGGCTAGGATGGTGTGGGATTGGATTCATTCACAACATAAATGAACCCTCGCCTTTGCTAGAATATAGTGAGGATAACTACCCCAAATCACTACATGGATCTTAATGGGGTGATGAGGATGAAGAAGAACTATGGTCACTTCTCAATAAAGAACCTCATAAAACTATACGATTTGGTAACATCAACATGCTAGAAGTGGTTCATCCATAATCAGTAACAATAAAAAAAAACTTTAAAAATTCTTCAAATAACTATCCTATGGAAGAATCCCTTAAGTAAATCTTTAACTTAAGCTTTTCCCAACTCTACAAATAAGAACAAACATCTCTAGATCCACAAGAACTAGAAGAATTAAAGGTTTTAACTACCCCCCTCACTTTGAGGATGAATCACAAGCCTTAATAAAATAAATTATAGATATCAATATTGGGACAAATCAAAATCCTCATCTTATCAAACTCAAAAAATTCTAACTCAAGAATAACAAACAAAATACACAAACCAATTGAAATAATTCCATGACATCTTTGGTTGGGTATATTACGACATGTTAGGGCTTGACCCTTTTTTGGTAGTCCATAATTTGGTAATACACATTAATCCTAAGCCTATTAAGAAAAAATTAAAGAAAACACATCCAAAATTTTCTCTTTTAGTAAAATATGAACTGTAAAATCTCCTAGATGTTAGTTTCATAAAAACCATAGATTATTCAGATTGGATATCCAATACTGTTCCTGTCGCTAAGAAGGAAGGACCCATTTGAATTTGCATATATTTTAGGGATATAAACAACACTTTCTTGAAAGATGATTTTCCTTTACCAAACATAGACATGGTAGTGGACTTGACTGTAGGATCTGAGATGTTATATTTAATGGACAAGTTCTTAGGATATAATCAAATAAAAATTGTACTAGAAGATCAATCCAAAACAACCTTCACTACTCCTTGGGGAACATTTTGCTATCAAGTCATGCCTTTTTGCCTTATAAACATAGGAGCAACATATCAAAGGGTCATGACATATATAGTTGATGACCTTATGCATAAAACTATAGAAGACTATGTAGACAACCTCTTAGGTCAATCCAAGAAAAGACAAAACCATACTCTAGATCTCAGATGCATTTTTGAAAGATTACGAGACTACAAAGTTAGGATAAAACCCAAAAAATGTATCTTTAGGGTGACATCAAGAAATCTCTTGGGCTTCATCATATCTCATCATGGGATTGAAGTTGATCCTTCCAAAATTGTAGCCATAACATACATGTCACCACCTACAAACTTAACTGAATTACATAGCTTTTAATGCAAATTGCAAGCTATCTATAGTTTCATATCGTAACTCAGATAAATGTGAAACCTTCTCTAAACTACTAAATAAGAGAACAAAATTTGAGTGGGATGATGGATGTCAAAGGGTCTTCAAAGCTTTAAAGACTTATCTCTTGACACCACCTATATTAGTACCACAAAACTTAAATCAACAACTATTTCTATACACAACTACTACTGAATATGTCCTTGGAGCTTTATTAGCCAAATATGATGAACAACGTCAAGAAAGGAAAATACAAGATATATGTAGAACTTTGGTGAACTATAAAACTTTTTACAAACCATTAGAGAAGGTTTTCTTAGTCGTCATATTCTTATCCCTCAAATTAAGATATTATATGCTTAGTAAAAATACCTAGGTCTTATTAAGGGTAGACCCATTGCACTACCATATGTCAAAGCCTTACCTATTGGGAAGGACTATGAAATGGGTAAAATCCTTACCTATCGGGAAGGATTACAAAATTCATCAATCAAAAATCACTAAAAGGGGAATTTATAGTGGATCAACTCATTGCAGCCCCTTTAGAATCAAAACACCTCATGAACATATATTTCTCCAATGAAAAAATTCTCTCAATAGAAGCTTAAGAACCCAACACTTAGATCTTGTAATTTTATGGAGCTAAGGATGCTAAAGGCATAGGGGCAAGGATTACCTTAGTCATTCTGCAAAAATAGCTCATTCCATTATCTTTAAAACTTTGCTTCTTGTGCACCAAAAACATAGCAGAATACAAGGCATTGATCATAGGTCTTAGAGCCACACCAAAATAAAAAATTAAGAATAAGTGTCATGACCCTCTCTTGGAAGGCTTTTCATTTGATGGACTCATGATTTACTATGTTATCTTGTTGATGGAATGATTGACTATTTCATGATTAGTTTATGCAAGACATATACTTTATGAAGGAAAATGATGTATCTTGTTGATGAAATGATTGATTATTTCATGTATAGTTTCTACAAAACATGTATATTATGGAAGAATAGGATGTTGCTAATAGATTACAACCTTGGAAGGAACATTCTTTCTCATGGGTGGAGGAAATAATTAACCACTGAGAACGAGAAGCCATGAGAAAGGAAAAATATACAAATTTTTAAGATGAAATCTGTTGTTGCTTGATAATATTCTATTAGTTGTGATTTTACTTGATATAATATTCTTTTAGATTTTACTTAATTTAATATAAATATATGCATTGCAAAAATATATAAATGCTTGATTTTATTGTTTCTTCTTTAAAAGAAAAGGATTTATCTTTTGAATGACCTTATTGATGTAGCATAAATAAGGAAGCATGGTTATGCTTACTTGTGTTCAATAATGATTAAGACTTTTCATAGTCAAAGTATTAATGATTCTTGCCTTTACTCTCTGAAATATATCTATGTATACTTCTTAAAATGGAATATGTGTTAAGTAGGTACTTAGAGACCCTGTGTGTGGTAAGTCTAGAATTTGGTTTTGTTTCATGGAGAGCGAGTTCATCATGAAACCACCAATAAAATATATAAGTCTCCTTCTATGACTTTGTATAGAATGTTGGAGTGATTTTATAGTATTTATGTATGCACTTATCATTGCTTTTGGGATGGAATTCTGCTTCATGCTTCAAATGAGGGCAATGATGTGCATAGTGGAGAGGGAGATAAGAATCACCCACCATAATGCCCTGGCAGAATCGGATAAAGGAAAGGGAGGTAGTAATTCTCTTGAGAAAATTTTGGAAGAAAATAAAAAGAGGAGACACGAAAGAGAACGAAGGAAAATGGAGTTTTTACACAAGAAATACTGGACTTTTTACCTAATTTTTTTTGTTGAAGATTGGCTGTGATATCCAGGTAGCACTTGAAAGTTTACTTCTTTGGCTCAAAAATTTGAGATGATGGTTCTTTAATTCATATTGTCTTTATGCTTATCACTAGTCTGTATGTTCATTGGATTGAATTTTTCCTTTAGAAAATGAAGAAATGTGAACACCCTATGTATCCACACCCTTTTCATCTATGTGTGTATCCAGTATGTTGTTGGATTGGAGCACCTTTCATCTTGGTAGAAATACATCCCAGTGAATAGATATTTACCTCTTATTTTCTTAGTCTAAGAACCTTTGAACTAACGAAGAAATGAGTTGTTACTCTTTTTGAGGAATTTTGCTATAGGTAATGATTATCTTGAATTGGCCTTACTACATGATGGAAAAACTATAGGAAACAATCCTCATAAAATGAATGGTTTAAGTTAAATTTACATAGTATATGTTTAGGAAAGGAATGTGGAGGATGATTTTCATCTATATTGTGAGAGGTTTATAGGCTTATGGCATCTTAAGTTAGTATTTGCATTCTTTTTAAAAAAGAACTAAATTTCCATCTAGAATGGTAACTAGCTCTTAGTTAAAGTCTTAGATGTACTATGGAGCTTGAGTTGGAAGTGGATGTTTGTATGGGTGTAACAATTAATGCTTTGACTAATGCAACCACTAATATATTTACAGAGTTTTTGAGTACTATCATAATGATATATTCCTTTTTTAAGGAGGAAGATCAACATATTTTGTTTATCGGCTAAATTTTAGTTAGCTAGAGCAACACGAGTTTCGGTGTTGCGTGTTCGTTCAAATTTGAAGAAGAAAAGGTGTAGTATTAAGCCTTTTTTTGTGATGTGGAAGTTCCTTCGATAATGTAACCGAATGATATTTACATATCAAGAATTGATGTAACTTCTTATTCTTTAATGCCATCATCACATCCTTGAGATATGTATTTCATGTATGTAGAATGGTCTTTTGGAATTCATAGTAGAGTACACTAAATCACCTCCATTTGTATTATGTATTTTACATGATTTGTATTTTGGGTGTATGAAGTGGTATTTTATATTTAACTTCATTTAGACGGATGCAGAATTTCTAGTTTTTATAATGAAGGGTTACGGGGCCCTTCTCATTATAAAATGTAAAATAAAGTGCTTGTGAACACCTTGAATGATGTGGTGTGGGCCTACTATTTTCTATAGCATGGGAATTATATTTAGAATTCTAAATAAAGTAAGGAGCACACTATTGTAGTCTATCAAACAATACATGATAGTATATGTCATGGCCTACATATAAATGTTACATGTATCAAACTGGGAAATATGAATCATCTAGACAAAAGATTTTTATATTATGAAGTATAATAAAAAGGTATGAGATCTTACATGTTCTTGTTTTGTGCTAATGGATTTTGAAGTATCAATTTGAAATTAGTTTATATTTATTTAAAGTACTAGTTCTCATTGTATTACCTTAAGAAAATTGGAATTCTTATGTGGACAGGAAAGGCATCATGAGTTGCCTTTGAATTTCAAGATATGGGTAAATTTGAACATATGAATTGAATGAATAATTCATCCTATATACCTATAAATACTATGGAACTCCTTAGTTGGATGTAAAGGAAATATGGATTGTTTTTACTCAATGTAAGTATTAAACAATTTATGAGCTTAATAAAGAGAACAATTTGAAGGTTGGGTTTATTCCCCATGAGGGTTCCCAAGATAAATGTGATGTTGTGAGAATATGTGTGATGTATATTTTTATGGTGTATTATGATTGTGATGGTACTAAAATATTTATGCTTTCCAAAGAGATAGGGTATTCCATTGTTTTATATATATTCATGGTTATGCATCAATTAATAGGAATTAACTCTATTTGATATTTATAAGACTTGCAATACCTAATTTGATAATGTAATTGGAAACGAATAAATATTTTTATTTTTTCATTATCCTAGATATTAATATTATTTGCAAACTCTTAGGGAACATATAATGTATATGTGGGATGAGGATTCATTTAATAGAAACTCATGTCTAATTAAGCATATACATTAAAGATAATAGAAAGGAAAGAATAAGTAATGTTTATTTCACTAGAAATTAAATATCTCTCATGAAGAATCCTAGTGGCTTGCATAACATATCCCGATGTTGTATTTGGAATAAATGGACCATGGTTTAGAAAGAAATATTGGATAATTTCTTTTGAGCAATATATTAGAAACATGATGTATTTGACAAACATTTTGAAGGGCAAAAATGGTACATTTGTTTTTGTGGTTCACTTAAGGGAGACCACACACTTATATAAGTTACTACATTACTACTAGTAGTGAACAATGAATAGGGATATGTTAATAGGGATAAATTCTTTAAGATGAATCCTGATGACATGAGTAGAGATATGATGGTTTAATGCACTTATTGTTCAACATTAAGCAAGAGTTAATGGGAAATACTAGATCATCATGATGACGATATGAGAATGATAGCTTACTCCCCACATGCGTAGTACATCTACATAGATAGACTTATATATGGTGTATATATTGGCATGAACCTTCAAGTGAATGAAGGGAATAAGCTAGTTCATCACTTGGATGGGATTGATAGATTTAAACTTACACCTTACCTAGTACACTTACATAGATATATATGTGTAAGATGTAGAGATGGGTATATCTTGTGACGGATTTAGTAGAAGTGAAAAGGACCCATGATAAATCTAAATGTTCAATTAAGGGACACTAAGATCTTGAATAGATTCCATGCCTTGATTATAAATATAAAAATTCTTGGTTAATATAGGTAAATTGGGTTATGATATTTGGTATTAGAGCTCATGTTCATAGGACTATAAGCTTCCTTGCATAATATTATATGATGGTGTGTATTAGGATACATACTCACTTATAGGCTATACCTCACATGGATAGGGTAACTTATGGTAACCAATCACATTTTATTAGTTAAATAAATAGATATTTATTTAAAGTTAAGTGGTACAATTAAAAAATGAAATTGTGACCTAATCCCTACTATCTCCCCTATCTATGTCTAGGGATAGTGCCACCAAATAGGATGAGAGGGAGTGCTTCCCCATAGAGTGAACTAGTATTGAGGTCAGGACCCCTGATGTAGGTACAAATAATCCTAATAATGAGAGGAAAGACCTCACTGTAATAGTTTCTCTACTTCGTGAATAGATGGAAATGTAGAAGGAACTATTGAAAACCATATAAAATCAAGATTCATAGACTAGGATCTCTATGGTTAGACAAGATAATGAACCTCTTACATAAGAACAACAAGCCATAATTTGATTAGAGGTAGAAATGGGTAAGGATATGAAACATGTAAAATCCTCCAAGTTTAATGGAGAGGAATATGGTGATGCAACTGAATCATGGCTGAAGGAATTGGAAACCTTCTGCAATATGAAGAATTACTCCACTAGCACCTGAACGTCCTATGCCACCTTACACTTATAGGGTGTTGGTTTGTATTGGTGGGAAAATTTTAGCGGGGAATGATGAATTGAGGCAGTGGTTGATCTAAAATAGGAGGACTTTGTGGTAGACTTTAAAAATAAATTCCTCACGAAGCATTTTTATGCAAAGAAATTTGAATAATTCACCAATTTTTGATAGTAAAATAATACGGTGGAGGCTTGTTATCATAAATTTGTTAAGCTATTAAAATATATGCTTGCATATAATGAGAATATGAAGATTCATAAATTCATACTAGGATCAGATCCTAGGATAGGACATGAAGTGAACATGCGAGAGCCTAGTATTCTTTAGAAGGCCTGTGGCTTGGCTAAGAAAGTTGAGACTTAATTTAAGCCCTATTTTTATTATGAAGCTTTCGAGCAAGACAAATAGGCACTCAAGAAAATAAATAGTGTAGGTTTCATAAAATGGGAGAGAAAACATACAAATAAAAGTTTATAAGGGTAATACAAGAGGAATTTTAGGAAATAGGGAAAGTTTAGGAAGAAATTTTGGAGAAGGAATAACAATTGTAACAACAATAATGACAAGTCACGACTACAAGTGCATCCTAACCCTCCAATAGCAGTGAAAGTAAGGGGACAAAAGTAGAAAACACATCCATACCCTAAGGGGGATTCTTTTATTGTGGAGATCTACATTATGCCAACCATTTCCCACTCAAAGAAATACTGAGTCCTAAGGGTAAATAACCGGCACACAATGAACTTGTGCACAAGGAACCTACTCACAAGATTTATGCAGTGATAGGGAGTCAAAATTTGGAAGGGCAAGCCACTCATTTTCTTATATAAGGTAATATTTTTGGTAGAAATGTTAAAATTTTGATAGATAGTGGAGCTACAGATAGCTTTGTTTCTACTAGTTTGACTAAGGATATATCAAAAAGACTAGGAATCTTAGCACATGGGTGGAAAATGGAGTATGGTTTTGGAAAACCTACTCTGTGAATTAATGTTATCCTATGACCAAGATTACCTTACCTAGTAGTACGACCATTGGATGTATTTATGTAGCACCACTACATGCTTTTTATGTAGTCCTAGGAATGGATTAGTTACAAGCACGTAAGGCTATGATCAATTTCCAGGATATATGGATTGAGTATTCTAAGGATGGCAGGAAAGTATAGAGGGTGTATAGCCTGCAAGGGGATTTTTAACCCCATATCATCTTGGTAATGCAACTTAGGAAAGCAATTAAAAATGGAAGGATTATTTATGTAGTTAAATTAAATGAAACTGAAAAGGAAAAGAAGGAAGATGTGTTTGGGAAACATCTAGTACTCAATAATATAGAGATGTATTTCTAGAGAATTTACTTGGACTATCTCCTAAATGTGAATTTGATTTCACAATTGAGCTTAAACTAGGGATATATCTTATTCATAGGGCTCCTTATAAAATGAATCCCATTGATATGCAGAAGATGAAGGTACGACTACAAGGGTTACTAGAGAAAATATTAATCAGGTTGAGTTTGTCACCATGGGGTTCACCTGTGTCATTTGTTAAGAAAATGAATGGTTCCTTGTGATTGTGCATAGATTACAGGATGCTCAAAAATGCAACCATTAAAAATAGATATCCTATACTTAGATTGAAGATATTTTTTATCAACTAAGGTATGCTACCATCTTCTCAAATATTGATATGAAATCCAGATATCATCAACTAAGAATCCACAAAGAGGATACCCATAAGAAAATATTTAAAACTTGATAAGGGCACTATGAGTTGTTAGATTTTGAGGATATATAAAATGAGAGATATCTAACATAGGTCCTGAGAATATGAAAGAAAGTGAGTCTACAATATGACTAAAATATACTATAAATATAAAGTGGTAAAAATACAATGCAGTATGAAGGATATGGTCACTCCATTAATATAAGCTAAAAAACTACATTGTGCTCTATATAGGAGATCTACCACTATCTACTACTCTCTACTACAATGTTCTTGATATCTATATATCGTGTCTTATGATCTATCACTATGATGCCTTTTATATAGGAAAATAGATTCCTTGGCCAACACTTTACCTAGTTGTACAAGTGGACACCTTGCACATTACAACATGTACATTGATGCTTGTGCATTTATTACATTGCTTTAAGTAAGTAGCTATATTCCTCCTAAAGTAATCTCTACTCTAACTATGTACCAAATGTGGTACATTTACATGACCCAAATGATGTAATATACTCTAACTCTAACACCCCCATGTATTACATTATTTTGGTATTGAAGATTGAGTTAGTACTTTCATAGGTGGATGTGCTATCACCTGATTCTTGTAAAGATATTTTATGTTTGCTTTTGTTCTCATCATAATTATTTGTCACCTATATATAAGCTTCTAAACATACACGTAGAGCATCATGATAATATAACGAGTTAGTAGAAGTTGAAGTACTAATACTGCATGAGGATTGAAATATATTTTCTAGTGATGATTCATCCATTTTTGTTTTCAGCTTAAGTAATTCTATAAATCCTTTTTGTTCTACATTTTCATCCTTATAACATTTTAATATAAGCAGTGCCATGTATAGTATTCTTTCGTATTCTAAAAGGATTTGAATGTCATTATTTCCATTGTCAATTTATTTAGTGAGTTGAGCATGTAGCTAGTGCTCCATAATTTCAAACATGTCTTTCGGAGCTTCATTTTGTATCCTTTTTGAAGTAGGATCTAAGTTTTCTTTAGATTTTATAAGTAAATTCTTGATTCCACTTTTTATGACACTTGTTCTTTCTTTTCTATTAGTGTTTTTATTGTCATTTTTCAATGTATTACTTGAGGTGGACATATTTATAGCTTCTTGGAATGCATTATAAAGTTCTTATAATTGATTAGATAGAGTCTTCTAAAGTGTTCTACCTTGTGAATCCTTAGTTATGAGCTTTGATTTGATAGAACCTTTTAGTGCTTAGTTTTTGTAGGCTTCCTTATATCTCCCTAGTTAAGATATGTGAATTAGTAGAATCCTTGTAGACTTGTAGAAACCTTATGATTCCCAAATGGATTGAGTATTTGATAAATTTTGAATGAATATTATTATTATCAAGTTTTGTAGAATGCCTTATGTCTCCCTAGTAATTTTGGATATGTTGAATGAAATATAGAGTGCTTTTGAGAGAAGTAGTTCAATTTTGGGTTGATTTGTTAATGTTTTGTAAGTAGGAAAAATCAACTTCTATAACACCTATTGAACTTAAAAACTTTCTAATTTAATGAGGTTCTATTGGTTGGATTTCTTTTGTCCCTTGAATATGGTTTGATACAAGTATGCCAATTTATTTCCAACTCTTGATTTTCCTTAATAGACCTTCTTTATAGCATTTTATATTTAATGTTTCTAATTTTCAATAATTTATTTGGTGTAGTATTCCTTATGACTCCTTCGAATATTAGAAAATAATATAATATTTTCAATAATAGGATTTTTAATTTTCAAGTTGAAATCCTTATTCCTTCTACTTTATTGTTTATAAATATAAGTATTTTGAAATATGCTTGCTTAATATATTACTATTTCTAAGTGAATGAATTGCAATAGTAAATATAATGTGCCCTTATAACTCCAATATATCCTTAGTCTATAGCAAGCAATAAATAGTATAGGATTTACCTTTGTATTCCTTTGCCTTGACACTGTGAGGTGGCAAATTTGAATATTTTGAAATGGCAATCAATGCCTTCATTGACCAGTGCTAAATTCTTCCTCACGCAGCCCTTCTTCTCTCTATAACCGGTATTGATATTTCTTTGAAGAATACTCCGTCTTATCCTCTGCAAATTGAATGCTAGTATGACTAGTTTTATGATGTATTCCTTACACAAATGAGACGTCGAATTGTTGATCAAATGAGGCACTATATTTTCTAATCTTATGACAACTTATTTAAATGTTGGCTTTATACTTCAAATGGCACACATGCTTGAATTAACCTTCCTCCTCTGAATATGCTTCACACCATTCAATGCTAGTCTTCTCTTTGATCTTTAGTTCTTTTCCTTATTCAATATGGACGCATTAAATAGGACTACTTCCTTGTGACTTTCGGACAAGTGTCACTTGAGAATTACTTAGTAGACATTGATATTCTAACGTATGCAATGATGAGTTATGTGGTAACCTCCCAATGACTTGTAACTCCTCTTAGGTGAGCGTTGGATTATTTATAAACATTGGATGCTTAGAACTCTTGTACCAAGTGGAACTCACGACTTGTGCATGTAAACCTTTCTTATAACACTCCAATTATGGGTTTTGATGCCCTATATTTGCCTATATATTTTAAATCTATTTTGGATTGCTATGTTTCTTGAAATACAAGCATTCCCTCTTCTCTGTTCACACATTGTCTTGATGAGGATAAAGGATGGCACTAGTTGTATTACTTCTTAGTTATATTGTGCTCTCAATGGAGGTTCTATGGTAGCTTCTTGTGATATTGAATGGTGGTCATTCTCTCCAAGTAGAAACCTTGGGTATAACACTTCTTCCTTTGTATATTTATGCTTGTAATATGTTGTTTGTATATATTTTATAACAACCAATTGCTAGCCTTTTTTCTTGGCTTTGATAGTTTTTCTTCTACATAGATGATCTCCCTTTGTATGTTGCATTTTTATTTACTTAGACTTAGATGGTAATGAAATTTTATAATAGATCCAATGTTGCAAGTGACACACTTGCTTCTAGGGTTGGGGTGGACGTGGATAAATGGTGTTTCTAAACACCTTGATTCTTGGATGTGTGAGCTCTTTGGTGGCTCCTTCCTCTTACTCAAACTCTACCCTTAAACCTACAAAATATGACATTTGCACTACATCCTGTAAATAGGATTACTTTTGTACTTTCAAAGGAACAAAAGAGGTACTTTGTAATAGTTATATTTGCACCAATACGAATGTTGTTTCCTTGGATCTTTTAATGATAGTTAATACAAACTAATGAGAATGTTGTTTTTCATGTAAGGATTTATGCACTTTACACTTAAATAAAATCCTTATATTATCCTTGAATATTGAGACTCACCAAGTCTCTATTTGAGGCTTCCTTCAATGATATTAATGGTGGCCTACTTCTTCACCTTTTTTCTTGTAATTGTGGCTTCCTTTGGCCACACAGTGCAACAAATTTTTGTGCTAGTTTTGTTCCTTTAACAACACAAACTAATTTCTTGAGAGTAATTAGTTAAATATCAACTAGTATAGTTCTTAATGGATTAATAATGAAATTTTAATTATAATAAACTCTCATAATGAATTCTAATGCATATAATAAAATTTTTGCAATTCTTAAGAGTAATATGTAAAGAACCCTTACTGAATATTTTACAATTTTCACTACAATCAATATTGTCGAATGTAGTCTTCTTGTTTTCTATATAGATAATAGGTAGATGATAATTTTATTTCTTTCAAAAATATCCAAATTCTATTAATGTGCAAATATATCTTAAAATGATTTCTCCTTTTTACACTTTTTGGAATACTATAATATGAACCCTTCTTCTTGCAACTTTAATCCAAATATGGTACTTAATGGAATTTGATAATGAACACTAATTTAAGTTCAACTAATTGCACCCCATTTTCTTACCTTTAATGGTTTATGTAGTAGATGTAGATCTTGGTGTTTTATTTCACCAAGTTGCTATCTTGTAGTGGATGAATTTGCAGCTTCTTATTGGCTATCTAGAATAGTTTTCTACTTCACCAAATTGTGGTTTTGAACTTTCTATCTTGAGCCTTAGGTTTGGTGGCTTGATCCTTCTAGTGATCTTCTACCTTCTACTATAGATTTAAAGAACTAATTTCTCTAATATTGTGCCTTATTGCTATGAGAGGTAATCTCCAAATATCCTGGATTTGGTAGGCTTATTTTATTTTAATCTTCCTTAAATATTCTTGTCAAATTCTAACTTCAAATAAGATCTTATTCTTATCAATATTATGAGTGTATTGAGGTATTCACTAGATTATTCTTCTATATTTGGCACTCCTTGCCAAATTTCTCTTCTCTTGGGCTTGTTATCGGATGGCAATAATTGTCCCAAGTCCCAAACTATTAGAAGCATTATCCACGGTAGTGGATTTCTCCAATAATTTCACCTAGGAACTCTTTTAATGATTCTTCCACGAGCTCTACAATAAGGCTCTCCAAACCTTTTTCTTTTTCTACTTGAGGCCTCTCCTAGGTCTTATTTTCTATAGCTTATCCAGTCTTCCAACTTAGACCTTTTCTTCTTCTTATCTAGTGTTGGTGATGAGATGTACTTCTCAAATATCTGATTCTGTTACTTCTAGATTTTGGAATAGGATTTTAGTGGTCCTTTCTCTTTCTTCTACAACTTGCAAGCTTTGATGAAAATAACCAATATCCTATTTCTTGGACCATTCTTAGGAGTCTTCTTCATGAAATATTCTTTAGAGTATTATTCTAAATAAGGAACTTTATATTTTGAATCAGAATTTATTTTCTAAAATTTTCTTTTGAATTAATGTTTATATGGCCTTATTTTCTAGATCAAGGCTTCTCTAAATTTTTTTCTTCAAGGATTCTCTAGCCTTTTCTTCATCAAGGCTTCTCTGGCATATTTTTATTCTAGGATTCTTTGTCCTTTTCTTCTTCTTCTACAATCTACAAGTATTGATCTTGAATGAAGATCACCAATATCCTATATCCTCCTTGACTTGTCTTCTAGAATATCTTATTCCTTGAGTCTGATATAAGGATACTATGGTATTTTTATTCACTTTTGTAGTTAGCAGGATTGCAGATATTGTAATGGGACCTTTATCAAGGTTTTTGAAACCATCAGTATTATTTCTTGTTGTTGCAAGTGCTGGAATGATTTTAAGATATTCTTCCTAAATCTCTTGTAGGAAGCTTTCCAACCTTTTTTCTAAATCTTCTTTTCCTACAACAAGTTGTTAGAAATTGGAATGAAAGAACTTATAAATCTAGATATAATAATATTCACTAGTTGATTTATCAATTGAGTGGTATGAATTATGAGTCCCAGTCTTCATGATTTTTTTGCAACTCTTTAGAAATACTCTAGCTAGATGTAATATCAAAAAAAAATTAACTGATATTTTATTTCAATCCTCACTTGTGATTCTCTCCCTATTCCTATTGACCTACTAGACTTCTCTTATGATGAATTTTGCAAGTGGTGGTGCACACTAGCGAGTTCGGTTTCCAAAATTCCAAATAGGAACTATGATGGATGTAGGCCCTCCTATTCCTATCTCGATTCACTATGGCTCTAATACCACTATTAGATTTTGAGGATATATGTAGTGGGAGAGATCTAACATATGTCTTGATAATATGAAAGAAAGTGAATCTACAATATGATTGAAATATACTATAAATAGAAAGTGGTAAAAATACAATGCAATATGGAGGATATTGTCACTCCATTAATATAAGCTAAATAACTATATTGTGCTCCATATCAGAGCTCTACCACTATTTACTACTCTCTACTACAATGCTCTTGATATCTATATGTTACATATTATGATATACCACTATGAGGCCCTTTATATATAAAAATAGATTCCTTGGCCAACACTCTACCTAGCTATACAAGTGGACACCTTGCACATTACAACATGCACATTGACACTTGTGTATTTATTACATTACTTGAAGTAAGTAGCTAACTTTTCCCTAAAGTAATTTCTACCTAACTATGTACCAAAGGTGGTACATTTACATGATCCAAATGATGTAATATACTCTAACTCTAAGATGATTTTATAGTTCTACCTTTTAGACTGATGAATGCTCTAGCAACATTTATGAATTTTATGAATAGTGTCTTCAAAAAGCATTTGTATTGATTCATCCTTATATTTTTGGATGATATTTTGGCATATTCCTAGAATAAGTCAGAGCATGAAAAACATCTTAGAATCATACTAGAGTTACTAAGGAAGAATCAACTATACGATAATCTATCTAAGTGCAAATTCTATGTGTTGGAAGTATAATACTTAGGACATATAATATCATCTAAAGGGATAGAAGTGGATGACAAGAAGATAGATGCTATACTAAATTTTCTAGCACCCACAAATGTGACTAAATTATAGAGCTTCATGGGTTTCACTAGATATTAAAGATGTTATGTCAAGGATTACTCCAAGATAGCCTCTGCATTAACTAATTTGTAGAGAAAAATGAAGGAATTTAAGTGGATAGACAAGTGTGAGATAAATTTTGAGTTTCTTAAGAGGAATCTCACTACGAAACCTGTTTTAAAGATTCTATATCCTCAGGGCAATTTTTTAGTATTCACAGATGCATCTTTGGAAGGATTGGATGGAGTGCTCTCGCAAGATGGAGCAGTTGTAGCTTATGGATGAAGAAAGCTCAAGAGGCACAAAATCAACTATGCCACTAATGACCTAGAATTGGTAATAGTTGTATATGCTCTCAAAGTTTGGTGAAACTATTTGGTGGAAGACATTTTGAATTGAGAACTGACCATTAGAGTTTGAAGTATATATTTACTCAACCTTTTCTTAATGCCAAGCAAAGAAGATAGATGAAGTTCCTCACTAAATATGATTTTGGAATCAAATATATTAAAGAAAAAAAAATAAGGTTGTCGATACCCTAAGTAGGTTAAAATACATTGTTACCTTGACCCGCATCCATGTAGACTTGATGGATCAAGTCAAAGAAATGTAATATCAGGATGAGTATTACAACCAAATTTGGGATAAAATGAAAAGGAAACCTAAAGAAAATAGGGATTTTTGCAACAAGGATGGTTTTCTATGCTTCAAGGATCGGGTAATCATTCCTGAGGTAGGTGATATAAGGAAAATGATCATGAATGAAGCACATAGATCCCATTACTTCACTCACCCAGGGGATCCAAGATGAGGGAAAATATGAAGAAAAACTTTTACTAGCCAATAATGAAGAGGGACATCTCAAAATTTATTTCCTAATACCTTCAATACCAAAAATTTAAGGTGGAACATAGACACATTGTAGGTCCATTGTTTCCACTTGACGTACCTATGAATAAATGGTAGGTGATTTTAATGGATTGCATTGTGGGTTTGCCTAAAACTAGGTTCCAACATGATGCAATATTTGTAGTGGTCGACAAATTGACCAAGGTTGTGCATTTTATACCAGGAAATACCAAGGAAGACATCATGATTGTAGCTAATAGATTTTCCAAATAAATATTTAGGATTTATGTATTCCTTGAGTTGATTATTTTAGATAGGGACTCTTGGTTCACATATAAGTTTTGGCAAGCCCTACACCATGCCATACATACCAAGTTAAATATTAGTTTTGCATATTATACAGAAACTAATGGGAAAATTGAAAGGGTGAATCAAGTATTGTAGGACATGATTCACATGTATTGTATGGATCGTAAGTCACGATGAGAAGACTATTTACACCTAGTAGAATTTGCTTACAATAATGGTCACCATACAACCTTAGGCATGGTTTCTTTCAAAGCTTTGTATGCTAGAAGGTGTAGGACACTATTGTCATGGGATAATCTAGAGGATCAGTTGTACTTGGGCTAGACATGGTTAGGGAAATAGAACAATAGTTAAGTATGATAAAAGAAAGACTTAAGGAAGTTGTTGATCATCAAAAAATTTATATCGATCTTAAGAGGTCACCAAGAGAGTTTTTAGTAGGTGATAGAGTGTTTCTGAGGGTGATATCAAAGAAGAGTTCCATATAATCCATAAAACCAAATCCTCATTTTATTGGACCCTTCGATATCAAGATTAGTCCTATGGCATATAAACTCACCTTACCACCAAGTTTGTTGAAGATTCATGACACCTTTCTGATGTTTACACAATGACACTGAGAGGGGGGGTGAATCAGTGTAGCTATTAATTTTTATATCTACAGCATTTAATATGAAATAAAGAGAACTTGACAAAAAAAAAACAACTTGAACAAGAGAGCACACCACAACACTCAATATACCGAGGTTCACCAATTTGGCTACTCCTCAAAAAATGACTGCTTGGACTCCAATCCAAATCCAGCCTTTTGCAAAATCAATTTTACAAATACTTTACCAAAGACCAACCGGAAGGAGCACCAACCCCCGTACTTTTCTCGCTGCAACAGATGGAGCACCAACTCCTAGTACCAAGCACCAACTTGGACTGCAATTCTGATCAATTTAGAATGACATAAAAATGTCTTCACTTTATGCACGACCCTGACTGGTCTGCAATTAACCCAACTCTACACACTCTCACGGCTCTGATTATTTTTCTCTTAATTCTTTTCTAACCCTCCTTTTACAGCAATTTCTCTCTAACAGCAGCAACATCTTCTCTGTACGATTATTCTTTTATAACCTTTCAATCCTGCATGCAATCGAATCACATACTCCGACCGCTCGAATCCATGCAATACGGCTGTTCGGTTCCATGCACTTCGACTGTTCGAAACCCTGCAATACGTCTTTTGAAAACATGCAGTACGGCAATTTTGTTTCATGCACTTCGACTGTTCGAAACCCTGCAATACGACTGTTCGAAAATGACTGTTCGAAACCCTGTAATACGGCGTTTCGATTTCTTGTAGTATGGCAATTTTGTTTCATGCACTTCGACTATTCAATTTCTTCGAATACGACTTTTCGAATGCTTTTTCGAAATTCCATATGTGATTCTTCGAAAGCTTTTCGATTCTTCATGTTCGGCTTTTCTGTATGCTTCAAATACGTCTGTTTGAATGCCTACAAATACGACCTTTCGAATGCTTTTATTATCCTTCATATTCGGCTTTTCTGTATGCTTCAAATACGTCTGTTTGAATGCCTGCAAATACGACCTTTCGAATGCTTTTATTATCCTTCATATTCGGCTTTTCGAATGCATTTCAATTATGCATGTTTGGCTGTTGCATTGCATGTTCAACACCGACAACGTTTAACTCGTCTGTCTGACTTCAGTTACTTCTTATGTGACAGACTGCATGACGCTTTTCTCGCCACGTGTCACCTTTCATGTTGCTTCGGCATTTTCCTCGCCGATCATTACCGTCGCGATATCGCGACACTTTTAACTTATGCCGACGTCACTTTTTTTTTTTTTTTTTTTTTCCTCAATGCTGTCGCGAAATCGTGACCATTTTGGCTTTTAAAGCTTACCTTCGCTCATGTCGCGATATCGCGACACTTAGAACTTTTGCTGACGTCATCATTAAGCATGTCGCGAAATCGTGACCGTTTTGGCTCTTGGAAGCTTTCCCTGCATCTTGTCGCGATATCGCGACACTTTCAACATTTGCTGACGTCATCCTTAAGCATGTCGCGAAATCGCGACGCTTCCAGCTTCCAGCAGCTTTCCTTTCATCCTGTCATGAAATCGCGACACTTTTCAACTTTGTTGACGTCATCATCCTTCTTGTCATGAAATCGTGACGTTTTCGACTCTTGCTGACGTCATCATCCTGCTTGTCATGAAATCGTGACACTTCCGGCTTCCGTACACTCTTCTTTGCCAGCAGCAACGAAAAAGGAACATGTCACGAAATCGCGACACTATGCTTCATGCAATGGCAAAATTTTTACATCTTTGTGCCTTGTGTTTTCACCTTGCCTCTTTTCATGAAATTTTGACTTGTAATATCATTGCTGCATCTTTCACTTCTACACTTTTGACTAGTAGCGAAATCGCTACACCTTAGTTTCCCTTTGTTTCAACATGTAGCGCCATCGCTACACCTTAGTTTCTCTTTGTTTCAACATGTAGCGAAATCGCTACACCTTAGTTCCATGTATTTTCATCATGCAACGATATCGCTACACCTTTGTTTCCATTCATTTCAACATGTAGCGATATCGCTACACCTTTGTTTCCTTCTCTAGCAAAGATGTCGCGAAATCGCGACAGCTTTTGCTCGCATCTTCTCTCTCTCTGACATGTCGCGAAATCGTGACAATTTGGCGTGCATTTTCTCTCTCCTACTTTTTGTCGCGAAATCGCGACACATTTTCTCTCTCCTCAACGAAAACTCGACATGTCGCGAAATCGTGACATTTTCGATCGCGCCTTCTCTCTCCTCGACCATGTCGCGAAATCGCGATAGAAAACATGTCGCGATATCGCGACGCTTTTCTTCCTTGTCTCTTTTTGCCGCTTCGAATCTGGTCACCTCTCGTTTTCCTTGAAACTTTTTGCACTTGATCTGACTAACCTCTGAACCGCATCAACTGCATCAATCTGACTGTGTTGACAACAATGACAATACTTTTGCAATTCTTTTTCTGCACCTTGCTCAACAATCTCCCCCTTTGGAATTGTTGGCAACACACTGCAACCTTGCTTAATTTCTTCTCCCCCTTTGCCAATAATACCAAAGGGCTGCTGTAGACTCCCCCTGAGTCTATGCACAACATTCTCAGACTTAAAAAGTTTGAATGCTCCCCCTGAGAATGTGTTTCCCATAGCTAGTCAGTGCTTGGGTGGTGTGACTACTCCCAACTTCTTCCGAAGGTATTCAAATACTTCCTTTGGCAAAGGTTTTGTGAATATATCAGCTACTTGCTCTGTAGTTGGAACAAAATCCAATTTAACCTCTCCTTCTAGCAACTTTATCCTTCAAGAAATGATATCGGATTGCAATATGTTTGGTTCTTGAATGCATTATTGGATTCTTGGATATGTTGATAGCACTAGTGTTATCACATTTAATTGAAATTGGTTCATTGAAATGAATACCAAGATCTTTCAACGTTTGTCTCATCCATAATATCCGAGTACAGCATGTTGTTGCTGCAATGTATTCCCGCCTCCGCAGTGGATAGAGATACCGATTCTTGTTTCTTGCCGTGCCATGCTACCAACATGTCACCAAGATAAAATGCTCCTCCACTTGTGCTCTTTCCGTCATCAATACATCCCCGCCCAATCTGCATCGTAATATGCAATCAAAGTGAAATCTTTACCTTTTGGGTACCACAACCCATAATCCATAGTGCCCTTGAGATATCTCGAAAATCCTCTTTACAACTGTTACATGAGTTTCTTTGGGACCGGCCCGAAATCTTGCAACCATACATACCGCTTGTAATATATCTCGGTCTAGTGGTCGTTAAATACAACGAGGCTTCCAATCATAGACCCGTACATTGTTTGATCTACATCTCGGGATTTATCATCCTTGCTCAACTTGGCACTCGTTGTCATAGGAGTGCTCGACCGGTTTATCGTCTTCCATTGTGAACTTTTTCAGCATTTCTTTTACATATTTAACTTGAGAAATAAAAATGCCTTTTTCATTTTGATTGACCTGCAGACCTAAGAAATAAGAAAGTTCACCAATCATTGACATCTCAAATTCTTTTTTCATTTTAATTGATATGTCTTTGCAAGTATTCATCCATGTCGCCGCCAAATATTATGTCATCTACATAAACAACAAGAACAATAAGATGACCCTTCTCTGCTTTGACATATAAGTTGCTATCCACCAAACCTTTCTTAAACCCTTGTTTAATTAGATAATTATCCAACCTTGCATACCATGCTCGGGTGCCTGTTTTAATCCATATAATGCTTTCTTTAACCTCGCAAACAAAATCTGGATTATCACCAAGTTGGAAGCCATCTCGGTTGTTCAATGTAAACCTCTTCTTCCAGCTTTTCCATTCAAAAATGCTGATTTTACATCCATTTGATATACTTTGAAGTTTTTATGAACTCGCTAATGCCGTAAACATTCTCGATTGCCTCTAGTCCTGCTACCGGTGCAAAAGTTTCTTCAAAATCAATGCCTTCAACCTGAGCATAGCCTTTACATACCAATCTTGCCTTATTTCTGACAACCTGCCCATCTTCATTCAATTTATTTCTAAAAACCCATTTAGTGCCAATTATGTTTTTATTTGTTGGTCTAGGTACTAATTCCCGGGTATTGTTTTTCTCTATCTGATCTAGTTCTTCATTGATTGCCTTCATCCAACTTTCATCGATGCTTGCTTCAAGCAACATTTTTAGGTTCAATACTAGATAACAGAGAATAGTTCCTCACCGCTGTTCTTCTTGTTTGAATACCATCTGTGGGATCCCCAATAATCTGCTCACTTGGATGAATTTTCTTCCAGTTGTCTGTTTTAAATTTCCTGTTTTCTTCTTCTTCATATTCACTTTTTACACCATCCTGGATCAATTTTCTCGATTCTTCTCTGTTTCTTTTTCATCATCACCTTCAATGACTTCTTCATACATAGGGTAGTTTTCTTGATAAGTAGTTTCTTGTTCTCTACCTTCATCAACTTTCACATCAGGACTTTCAACAATTTTCTTCAACCTCTTGTTGTAGCATGTGTATGCCTTGCTTTTTGTTGAGTAACCGAGAAAGATACCTTCATCACTCTATCTTCAAATTTACCGAGGTTATCTTCATCCGTTTTATGTAGCACTTGCCGCCAAATACTTTGAAATGTCTTGTTGTTGCCTTTCTCGCCAAACCACAACTCATAAGCTGTTTTGCTTTCATGTGGTCTCAAAGATGCACCTGTTTTGAATGTAAACCGCAGTATGAACTCGCCTCTTTCCAAAATCGTCGACCTATTTTGTTTTCTTGCCAAGCATTGTCCTTGCCATTTCCTGCACCGTTCTATTCTTCCTTTCTACAACACCATTCTCGCCGAGGTGTCCTAGCCGCTGAAAACTGTCTTCTTATCCCATGTTTTTGACAAGATTCTCGCAAATTCTTCGGAGATAAACTCTCCTCCCCCGTCTGATCTTAGGCATTTAATTCTTTTTCCCGATTGATTCTCAACAAGATTTTTGAAGGTTTTAAACATTTCAAAGGCTTCCGACTTGAGTTTCGTAAATAGTACCCATGTCATTCTTGAGTAGTCATCTATACACAGCATAAAATATTTGTGTCCATTTATACTTTCAGTTCTCATGGGTCCACATAGATCGGTGTGAATTAGTTCTAATGGCTTGCTAGTGAAGTATTCTTTTGCTTTGAAAGTGGCTCTGGTTTGTTTTCCCTTTTGGCATGACTCACGGATGCTATTTACAAGGTTTGCCAATGTTTGGTATATCTCTAACTCGCTCTTTTTGAACCGATTTTTGCCGGATTGTCAAAACTAATATGCCCAAGCCTCTTGTGCCATAGCCAATTTTCATCTTCCTCGTCCCATCAAGCATGTTCCTTCTGCAGTTTCTGAAAGTGTATACAGATTTCCTGAAGTTCTCAGTCCAGTGGCTATTAACTTTCCATTTTTTGTCTTTCTTACTTCACAACCCTCCTTCTTGAAGATTACATCATGACCTTTGTCACATATTTGACTTACACTTAGCAAGTTATGCTTTAGGCCAATTACAAACAAGACTTCTTTTGATTTTATATTGCCATCACTGATCTTGACTGATCCCTTTCCAACAATATTTGCTCCATCATTATTTCCAAATTTCACATAACCACCTTCATAATTCTCGTAAATTCTCAAACTTTTGCTTGTCACCTCGTCATGTGACCGGAACAACCACCGTCAAGTATCCAAGGTGCTGATTTGTTCTCGAGCTTTAAAAGCAGCCCTGGACAATCAAAGATTCCTTTTCTTTCCATTCCTGATTTGATAGCAGATTTTGCTACTTGTTTTGCCTTTGTCCTTTCATTAGCATGTGCCTGTTTTTCAAGAAATTTCTGGTTTTGTTTCAACCCACTTGGCTGAGATTTTCTACCCTGATAATTATTTGATGCAAAAGTGCTTCTGCAGCTTTCTAGCAATATGTCCAAAATTATGACAATTATAACATTCAACCGCATAATTCATTAAAGGAGAAAAACATTTCTCGCTGGTAAAATTCCTTTGAGATACATTATGCCCGCAATCTGAAATCTTATGGCCATAAGCATTGCATTTAAAACAATAACCGTAAAATGCATGATTAAACCGGGTGCCGGTCTTTGCCAGCTTGAAGTAGGAGCCATGACTCTTCTCCTCCTCGGATGTGTGACTTTTGTGAATCCATCTTTGTCAAGTATTCTTCTTGAATCCGGCATTATTGTTTTCTTTTGCATGATTTTGTTTTTCTGGTTCAACCCTGATCTTTTCTTCTTTCTTTGTGGGTTCTATATTCAAGTTCTTTGAATCCTTTGAAGATTCTCCTTCATCAAAGCCTAAACCAAATTTGATGCCATAAGGCCTTTGGTTATTTAACATTTTATCCAGCTTTACAAGGACTTTCTTCAAACTTATGAAAACAGTTCAATTTTCTATTCATCTCCTCTAACCGCATCCTTAACATAACAATGTCTTCCTCTAGCTTGCCGCATTCAACCTGCCTTTACAAGCTTAATTGTTCATCAAGAACTTCGGACATTTTCTTGAATTCCTCCTCGTCTCGTATTTTCAGATTGTTTATTATGTCTCTGGCATTCTCTAATTTCTTTGAAAAATTTTTATTCTTCTTCCTTTCTCGCACTCAACTCTTCAAGTGCAAGGAACCAATTCTCCTTCCAAATACACTTCAGCCTTCATCCTTGGAATTTTCATCACCTTCCCGATTTTCCTCTCGTTCTTTCTTCTTCAAGTGCCATGAACAGTAGCTTCACCTCCTTCTTCTTCGGACTCCTCATCCGTGCTTTCTTCAGAACTCGCTCGACATTCTTGGTTATGAAGCTTTTCTTCTTGAAGTTGTTCTTTCTGAAATTTTGTTTCTTCTTCCAACTACCTTTTTCTTGGTGTGAACCTTCACCATTTTTGGTTCTCTCCCGCATTGGACATTTGGCCGCAAAATGACCGACTCCTCCACAATTGAAGCATTTAAAAGGTAGCTTCCCTCTATATTTTCCTTTTCCTTTTGTGAGTTTTCGAACAAAATTGGCTTCTCGTTTCATCCAATTTTCCTTCATCCTCATATTCATGTTCAGCTTTTACATTCTTGTGTGCTTTAAAAGTCGCTTCTCTCGTCTCGTAGACTTGGTTTGTCCTATTCTCATTTCATATGTCTGTCATGGAACCATGCAACTCATCCATGCTGAAGTTGTTTAGATCTTTTGCCTCTTCTATTGCAGAGACTTTGGAGTTAAATCTTTTGTGAAGTGTTCTGAGAACCTTTTTCACAACAACTGCATCATCAATTTCTTCACCGAGTCCTCTGATTGCATTAATAATTCCGTTGACTCTCAACATATAAGTCTCTATGTTTTCATCTTCATTCATTTGCAGTGCTTCGAACTGTGCTCGATGAGTTTGCAGCTTTGCTTCCTTAATCTTACTGTCTCCTTCATGGATGCTCTTCGACTTTATCCCACATGTCTTTTGCTGATTTACAACTCATGACTCTTATCGCTTCACCGTCAACAAGCCCACACATTATGGCATTCTTAGCTTTGGAGTTGTTTTCAAATTTCTTTTTCTCAAAAGATTCCGTTGGAGGGGTAGTGGGTGCCGTGTATCCACTATCTACGTAATCCCAAATATCATATCCCAATGCACTCGGATATGTTTGCATTCTCGAGTTTCCGTAAGGTGTAATTTGTTCCATCAAATAAGGGAGCTTTGTTGGATGAAAATCCTTCACCACCTCGCCATTGTTTCTTCCAAGATCTCCTTAGCCGATTAAGCTTGTACAAGGAACCTCGCTCTCGATACCAATTGATGATTACACAATGACACCGAGAGGGGGGGGTGAATCAAGTGTAGCTATTAATTTTTATATCTACAACATTTAATATGAAATAAAGAGAACTTGACAACATAAAAACAACTTGAACAAGAGAGCACACCACAACACTCAATATACCGAGGTTCACCAATTTGGCTACTCCTCAAAAATGACCGCTTGGACTCCAATCCAAATCCAGCCTTTGCAAAATCAATTTTACAAATACTTTACCAAAGACCAACCGGAAGGAGCACCAACCCCTGTAATTTTCTCGCAAACAGATGGAGCACCAACTCCTAGTACCAAGCACCAACTTGGACTGCAATTCTGATCAATTTAGAATGACATAAAAATGTCTTCACTTTATGCACGACCTTGACTGGTCTGCAATTAACCCAACTCTACACACTCTCACGGCTCTGATTATTTTTCTCTTAATTCTTTTCTAACCCTCCTTTTACAGCAATTTCTCTCTAACAGCAGCAACATCTTCTCTGTACGATTATTCTTTTATAACCTTTCAATCCCGCATGCAATCGAATCACATACTCTGACTGTTCGAATCCATGCAATACGACTGTTCGGTTCCATGCACTTCGACTGTTCGAAACCCTGCAATACGTCTTTTGAAAACATGCAGTACGACAATTTTGTTTCATGCACTTCAACTGTTCAAAACCCTGCAATACGGCTGTTCAAAAATGACTGTTCGAAACCCTGCAATACGACATTTCAATTTCTTGTAGTATGGCAATTTTGTTTCATGCACTTCGACTGTTCAATTTCTTCGAATACGGCTTTTCGAATGCTTTTTCAAAATTCCATATGTGATTCTTCGAAAGCTTTTCGATTCTTCATGTTCAGCTTTTCTGTATGCTTCAAATACGTCTGTTTGAATGCCTGCAAATACGACCTTTCGAATGCTTTTATTATCCTTCATATTCGGCTTTTCTATATGCTTCAAATACGTCTGTTTGAATGCCTACAAATACGACCTTTCGAATGCTTTTATTATCCTTCATATTCAGCTTTTCGAATGCATTTCAATTATGCATGTTTGGCTGTTGCATTGCATGTTCAACACCTGTCAACATTTAACTGTCTGTCTGACTTCAGTTACTTCTTATGTGACAGATCGCATGACGCTTTTCTCGCCACGTGTCACCTTTCATGTTGCTTCGCATTTTCCTCGCTAGATCATTACTCGTCACGATATCGTGACACTTTTAACTTATGCCGACGTCACCTAGGTTTTATTCTTAACTTTTTTTTTTGAACTTTTTCTGACGTCATCCTCAATGCTGTCACGAAATCGCGACCATTTTGGCTTTTAAAGCTTACCTTCTGTTCATGTCGCGATATCGCGACACTTAGAACTTTTGCTGACGTCATCATTAAGCATGTCGCGAAATCGTGACCGTTTTGGCTCTTGGAAGCTTTCCCTGCATCTTGTCGCGATATCGCGACACTTTCAACATTTGCTGACGTCATCCTTAAGCATGTCGCGAAATCGCGACGCTTTCGGCTTCCAGCAGCTTTCCTTTCATCCTGTCACGAAATCGTGACACTTTTCAACTTTGCTGACGTCATCATCCTTCTTGTCGTGAAATCGTGACGTTTTCGACTCTTGCTGACGTCATCATCCTGCTTGTCACGAAATCGTGACACTTTCGGCTTCTGTACACTCTTCTTTGCCAGCAGCAACTAAAAAGGAACATGTCACGAAATCGCGACACTATGCTTCATGCAATGGCAAAATTTTTACATCTTTGTGCCTTGTGTTTTCACCTTGCCTCTTTTCATGAAATTTTGACTTGTAATATCATTGCTGCATCTTTCACTTCTACACTTTTGACTAGTAGCGAAATCGCTACACCTTAGTTTCCCTTTGTTTCAACATGTAGCGCCATCGCTACACCTTAGTTTCTCTTTGTTTCAACATGTAGCTAAATCGCTACACCTTAGTTCCATGTATTTTCATCATGCAACGATATCGCTACACCTTTGTTTCCATTCATTTCAACATGTAGCGATATCGCTACACCTTTGTTTCCTTCTCTCGCAAACATGTCGCGAAATCGTGACAGTTTTGCTCGCATCTTCTCTCTCCTCGGACATGTCGCGAAATCGCGACAATTTGGCGTGCATTTTCTCTCTCCTACTTTTTGTCACGAAATCGCGACACATTTTCTCTCTCCTCAACGAAAACTCGACATGTCGCGAAATCGTGACATTTTCGGCTGTGCCTTCTCTCTCCTCGACCATGTCGCGAAATCGCGACAGAAAACATGTCGCGATATCGCGACGCTTTTCTTCCTTGTCTCTTTTTGCCGTTTCGAATCTGGGTCACCTCTCGTTTTCCTTGAAACTTTCTGCACTTGATCTGACTGACCTCTGAATTGCATCAACTGCATCAATCTGACTGTGTTGACAACAATGACAATACTTTTGCAATTCTTTTTCTGCACCTTGCTCAACACTTTCATATTTCCTTGCTTAGAAAATACTTTGCTAACCCTGATAATGTATGGGATATTTCTAAATTATAGATGACAGACCCCAAGGCCATTGATGTATGCTCAGTGAAGATCCTTTAGTTCCATTCCAAATCAATGAATAAGGGGACTCTAGAGCAATGTAAGGTCTTGTAGAACCACTATTATGAAATAAATGCTACTTGGGAGAAAGTAAAAGATATGCAAATATATTTTCCATTCTTATTTTAAAATGAATTATAATTATTGTTTTATATTTTAACTTTGATAAAACACATAGGAATATGTTAAGCCTAAGGGAGGTAGTACGTCATGACCTTCCCTTGGTGGGATTTTTTTTAATGGACTCGTGATTTTCTATGCTATCTCATTGATGGAATGACTGACTATTTCATGATTAGTTTATGCAAGACATATACTTCATGAATGAAAATGATGTATCTTGTTGATGAAATGATTGTTTATTTTAAATTTAGTTTCTACAAAACATGTATTTTATAAAATAATATGATGTTGCTAATATATTTGCAACCATTGCAGGAATAATATTTCTCATGGGTAGAAGAAAGAATTAACCATTGAGAACGAGAAGCCATGAGAAATAAAATATATAAATACTTTATTTTGTTGTTTCTTATTAAAACAAGATTTATTTTTTTAATGACCTTATTGATGTAGCATAAATAACGAAGCATAGTTATACTTACTCCTGTTCAATGATGATTAAGACTTTTCATAGTCAAAGTATTAATGATTCTTGCCTTCGCTCTCTGAAATACATACATACATACATACATACATACATACATATATATATATATATATATATATATATATATATATATATATATATATATATGTATGTATAGATAGATATATGTATGTATGTATACTTATTAAAAGGGAATATGTGTTAAGTAGGGCCTTAGAGACCCTGGGTGTGGTAAGTTTGGAATTTGGTTTTGCTTCATGGAGAGAGTTCATCATCAAACCAATAATAAAATATCTAAGTCTCCTGCTATGACTTTGTGTAGAGCATTGGAGTGATTTTATAGTATTTATGTATGCACTCATCATTGCTTGTTGGGATGGAATTATTACTTTGTGCTTCAAATGAGGGCAAGGACATGTGTAGTGGAGAGGGAGATAAGCATCACCCACCATAACACCCTAGCAGAATCAGATGAAGGAGATGCAGGTAGTACTTCTCTTGAAAAAAATTTGGAAGGAAAAAAGAGACGCAAAAGAGAACGAAGAAAAACGGAGTTGTTGTTACACAGGAAAGATGAGAATTTTCACCAAAAAAATTCTACTAAATATTAGTTGTGATTTCTAGGTAGCACTCAAAATTTTACTTCTTTGGTTTGGAAATTTGAGATGATGGTTCTTTAATTTAGCTTGTCTTTATGCTTATCACTGTTCGATATGTTCATTGGATTGAAGTTTTCCTTTAGATAATGAAGAAATGTGAACACCCTATGTATCTGTAGCCTTTTCATTTGTGTGAGTATCTAGTATATTGCTAGGTTGGATCACCTTTCATCTCAGTAGAAATGCATCCCAACGAACAACTATTTATATCTTATTTGCTTATTTTGAGAACCTTTGAACTAACAAAGAAATGAATTGTTACTCTTTTTGAGGATTTTTGTTGTAATTAATTATTATCTCAAATTGACCTTACCGTGTGATGGAAAAACTACAAGAAACAATCCTCTTACAATGAATGGCTTAAGTTAAATTTCCATAGTATATTTTTAGGAAAGGAATTTCGAGGATGATATTGTATACATTGTGAGAGGGTCATAGGATTATGGAATATTGAGTTAGTATTTACATTATTTTTTAAAAAATAACTAAATTTCTATTTGGAATGGTAACTATCTCATAGTTAAAGTCTTAGATGCACTATGGAGCTTGATTTAGAAGTGGACGTTCATATGGGTACAACAATTAACACTTTGACTAGTGCAGCCACTAATATGTTTATAGAGTTACCTAGTACTATCATAATAATATATTCCTTATCTAGGGAGGAAGATGAGCATATTTTTTTAATCATCTAGAATTTAGTTAGCTATAGAAACACGGGGTGTGGTGTTGCGTATTTATTCAAATTTGAAGAATAAAAGGTGTAGTATTAATCCTTCTTTGTGTGATGTGGAAGTTCGTTTGATAATGTAACCAAATTATATTTACCTATCAAGTATTGTTGTTACTTCTTATTCTTTAATGTCATCATCACATCCTTGAGATGTGTATTTCATATATTTAGAATGGTCTTTTGGAATTCGTAGTAGAGTGCATTGAATCACCTCCATTTGTATGATGACTTTTACATGATTTATCTTCTAGGTGTATGAAGTGGTATTTTATATTTAACTTCTTTTAGATGGATGTGGAATTTCTAGTTTTTATAACAAAGGGTTTTGGGGCCCTTCTAATTATAAAATTTAAAATAAAGTGCTTGCGAACACCTTGAATGATGTGGCGTGGACCTACTATTTTATATAGCATGGGAATTCTCTTTAGAATTTTATCCCTAAATAAAGTAAGGAGCATGTTGTTGTAGTCTATCAAGCAATACATGATAGTATATATCATGGCCTACATAGAACTGTTGCATGTAACAAACAAGGAAATACAAATCACCATAACAAAGGATTTTTATATTATGAAGCATTATAAAAAGGTATGAGGAGATCTTGCATGTTCTTGTTTTGTGCTAATGGACATTGAAGTTTGAATTTGGAATCAATTTGTATTTATTTAAAGGACTGGTTCTCATTGTATTACCATAAGAAAACTAGAATTCTTATGTGGATAGGAAAGGCATCATGAGCTACCTTTGAATTTCAAGATATGGGTAAATTTGAACATATGAATTGAATGAATAATTCATTTTGTAGACCCATAAAGACTATGAAACTCCTTAGTTGGATGTAAAGACAATATGGGTTGTTTTTACTCAATGTAAGGATCAAACAATTTATGAACTTAATAAAGAGAACAATTTTAAGGGTGGGTTTATTCCCCATGAGGGTTCCTAGGATAAATGTGATGTTGTGAGAATATGTGTGATGTCTCTTTTTATGGTGCATTATGATTGTGATGATATTGAAATGTTTATGCTTTCCAAATACATGGGGTATTTCATTATTTATATATATATATATATATATATATATATATATATATATTCATGGTTATGCATCAATTGGTAGGCATTAACTCTATGAGATATTTATAAGCCTTGCAAGACCTACTTTGATAATGTAATTGGAAACGAATGTACTATGGTTTAAAAGGAACTTGGAATATTCTCATGTTTTCCTTATTCTAGATATTAATCTTATTTGCAACCCCCTTAGGGGACATATAATGTATATGTGATATGAGGATTCACTTAAGAGACACTCATGTTTAATTAAGTATCTACATTTAAGATAATAGAAAGGAAAGAATGAGTAATGTTTATTTCACTAGAAATTAAAGATCTCTCATGACAAATCCTAGTGGCTTGCATAATAGATCCTAATGTTGTATTTGGAATAAATGGGTTGTGGTTTAGAAAGAAACATTGGATAATTCCTTATGAGCAATATCTTAGAAATAGGATTTATTTGATAAATTTTTTGAAGGGCAAATATGGTACATTTGTGATGATGGTTCACTTAAGGGAGACCACACGCTTATATAAGCTACTACATCATTAGTAGTAGTGAACAAAGAATAATTAGGACATGTTAATAGGGATAAGTTATTTAATATGAATCCTAATGGCATAAGTAGAGATATGATGGTTTAATACACTTATTGTTCAACATTAAGTAAGACTTAATGGGAAAGACTAGCTCATCATGATGACGATATTGATAGACTACTCCTAACACACTTAGTACATCTACATAAATAGACTTATGTATGGTGTAGATATTGATGTGAACCTTTGAGTGACTGAAAGGAATAAGCTAGATCATTGGTGGGATGATATTGATAGCTTTAAACTTGTACCTTACCTAGTACACTTACATATATAGATATGTGTAATATGTAGAGATGGATATATATTGTGATGGATTTACTATAAGTGAGAAGGACCCACAATAAACCTAAATGTTCAATAAAGGGACACTAAGATATTTAATATATTCCATGCCTTGATTAAAAAACAAATCTTTATTATGATAGGGAAATTGGGTTATGGCAATAACAGTGTATGGTGATTCACAATTGTTGATCAACCAAGTGAATGAAACTTATCAAACCAAACATAAAAAGTTGAAACATTACAAATACATTATAGATATGTTCAAAACTCACTTCAACCAAATCACCATAGAAGTTATCCTATGATCTAGCAATGATCATGCTGACCCTATGGCTACTATCGCATCTCTCATTCCCTTAGATTTAGAATATGAAGAAGCTTCTATTATCATAGGATCAATAAATGAGTCATTGATACTCAAATCATGTCTACAACCCCTCAACGTATACACTATCGAATCATATACACCTTAGGAACCTTGGTATCAAGAGATCTTTAAGTTACTCAAAGAGGGAATATTTCCCAAGGGATCCAAATCTCAAAAGCAAAGATAATTTAAACTAAAAGCCTATAAATATGTCATCATTAGAGATATCTTATATAGACACTCCTTTAAAGGCATCCTCATTATATGTGTAAATATGAAATAAACCCTTGGTAGATAGTATGGTGAACATTTTAGTGGACTAGGTGTAGCCAATAACCTCCTTAGGATGGGTTAATATTGACCTTCTATGTAAAAATATGGTCACGAATATGTTAGGAAGTGTGTCAAAAGTTAGCAAAATGATAATTAATCCACACCCCCTCTCAAGAATTACAACCAATTACATATCTGATGGGGAGCCAAGATTTAACAACAAGAGAAAGCTCAATTTATTCAGAGAACATGGAAAGATTACAAAGTACAGAAGGGAAATACAATGCAGTATCAATCTACGTCTTTCCAGCCTTTCGAATCCTTCAAAAAAATCCCCTTTTATAATCCAGGCTTCTTGCTGCAACCGCCGTTCATAACCATCTTAACGGCTTCTGGAACTGCCACATGGAATGACCTTAACGGCCTTTGGAATCACCACCTGTCGTTCTACAACAGTTTGTGAAAAACTCGTCTTCTCCTTCTTAGCCAGGTCGTGAAAACATGACATGTCATGATTTCATGACACTTTTCTACCCTAGGCTCTCCTTCTCCAATGTGTCACGATATCGCGACGTTTTTTTGCTTTTGGTCCTCTTTCTCCAATGTGTCGCGATATTGCGACACTTTTCTACTTTTGGTCCTCTTTCTCCAAGGCGTCACAATATCGCGACACTTCTTCGACTTTTGGCTTTGCTTGCCAAAGTGTCATGATATCGCAACACTTCTTTGGCTTTTGGCTTTTGCTGCCAAAGTGTCGCGATATCGTGACACTTCTGTGGCTTTTGGCTTCGGCTGCCAAAGTGTCACGATATCATGACACTTTTGTGGCTTTTGACTTCGGCTGCCAAAGTGTCGCGATATCGTGACACTTTTGTGGCTTTTGACTTCGACTGCCAAAGTGTCGTGATATCACAACACTTTTGTGGCTTTTGACTTCGGCTGCCAAAGTGTCGCGATATCGCGACACTTTTGTGGCTTTTGACTTCGACTGCCAAAGTGTCACGATATCGTGACAACTTTGATGTCGTGATATCGTGACCATTATTTGCACTTGCCACGGTTCTAAAATACGTCGCGATATCGCGACAACATTTGTGTCGCGATATCGTGACCATTTTTATACTTAGAAAAATTTGCAAACTTCAAACTTTTTTTGTTTTTCTTTTCGATGATGCAAGATTGTTGTGTTTCCCTGGATGCTCCTGCATCAGACACCCGAGGTAGATTTTTAGAAGTGATCCTCACTTCTGTGATATCAGAGGAAAACCCAAATGATCAACCTCTGATTTGGACAACCATGTGGCATCTTCGATAGGTCGATTCTTCCATTTGACCAAATACTCCAAATATTGCCTGTTTTAGGTACTTCTGCCTTCATGAGTGTTGAGTATGTCTTCAACTTCTTCTTTATCTGGAGTGGATGCAGGAATGTTCCATAGATCCGGAATGGGTGGTTCGCTACAACTTCCTGCATGATATTCAACCAAGTCTAAAATATTGAAGATAGGTGAAATATTCAGTTCACTTGGTAGATCAACTTCATAGGCATTGCCTGAATCTCGTTTACCTATGATTCGGCATGGTCCAAACTTCTTCATCTTCAACTTATTGTATGTTTTTCAAGGAAAACATTCCTTATGCAAATGAACCATGACTTCATCCCCCACCTAGAATTCTTTGAAATGCTACTTCTGATCTGTTCGAGATTTGTAAGTAGCATTCATTTGACTGATATGCTATTGTACCTCTTCATGTAAATTCTTCATGTGTGCTGCAAATTCTTTAGCTTCAGCACTGCACTTGTCTTATTTATCCATTGGTCTTAACTCAGAAGCGTTTCTTGAGTTGTACCCATGCACAATCTGGAATGGTGATTTACCAGTACTATGATTGATAGAATTGTTGTAAGCAAACTCTGCCTGTGGTAAAATTAGGTCCCATCCCTTGGGTTTATCTCCTACCAGACAGCGTAGAAGATTATCCAGACTTCTGTTGACTACTTCGGTCTGTCCATCAGTCTACGGACGGTATGCAAAACTGAATTTCAAGTCTATTTTTAGCTTCTTCCATAAGGTTCTCTAGAAATACCCCACAAATTTGGTATCTCTGTCCGAGACAATGCTTTGGGGTAGACCATGAAGTTGGACTACCTCCTTGAATAACAAGCCGATAATGTGAACCGCATCACTTGTCTTTTGACATGTAATAAAATGGGCCATTTTCAAAAACCTGTCAACAACAACAAAAATGGCATCATTTCCACATTGTGTTCTTGGCAGACCAAGAACAAAATCCATGCTGATGTCCTCCCATGGTCTCTTTGGTACAAGTAATGGCTGGTACATTCTTGTATTCTGACTGACACATTTTTCCATCTAGCACACTTTGCAACCCTGCACAAATCTGGTCACATCTTGCTACAACTGTGGCCAATGGTAATTCTCATTAATAAGAGCAATGGTTTTATCATGGCCAAAATGTCTTGCTAGTCCTCCGCTATGTTTCTCTTTGATCAAATTTTCCCTCATGGAACTTCGTGGAACGCACAACTAATTCTGTCAAAATAGCATCCCATATTGGATCATGAAATCCAACCACTTAGTGTGATCCACAATAGTAGGAGACACACATGCTGTCCATGCCTCTGCAAAATCTGGATCTGCTAGGTATAAACTCTTGAGTTCATCAAACCCAACAACCTGCACTCTCATTTCTATCAACAAATTATGCCTTCTACTCAAGGCATCTACAAATATATTAGATTTTCCACTTCTATGCTTTAGTACAAAGGTATAACTCTGCAGGAATTCAACCCACTTCAAATGTCGTTGGTTAAGTTTACCTTGACTATTTATATACTGCAAAGCTTGATGGTCAGTATATAAAAAAACTCTTTGGTTAGCAAATAATTTCTCCATTTCTTAAGAGCCTGAATTATAGCATAGAATTCTTGATCATAAACAAAGTATTTCTTTCTAGCATCATTCAAATTTTCACTAAAGTATGCAACAGGTTTACCTTCTTGGATCAACACAACTCCAATGGCACTACCACTGGCATCACAGTCAACCTGAAACACTTTATTAAAATCTGGAAGTGCCAGAATGGGATGTTCTATCACTTTCTTCTTCAATATGTTCATGCTGGTATCTGCCTTGGCAGTCCACTAAAATTCTCTCTTATCCCCTCTCATAGTTTCTGTTAGAGGTGCACAAATACTGCTAAAGTCTCTAATAAAATTTCTATAGAAACTTGCAAGACCGTGAAATGATCTTACCTCTATTACATTCCTTGGGGCAGGCCATTCAAGGATAGCCTTCACTTTCTCAGGATCCATTTTTAGACCCTCCTCTAAGATGACAAATCCCAGGTATATCAACTCTTTTTGTACAAAACTGCACTTCTGTATATTTATCAATAACTGCTCCTCATGCAGTTTTTCAAAAACTATCCGAACATGCAACAAATGTTCATCCAAAGTTTTACTAAAAATCATAATATCATCCAGATAAACTATCACAAACTTTTCTAGGAAGTCACACAATACCTTATTCATCAGCCTCGTAAATGTACTGGGTGCATTAGTCAATCCAAATGGCATAACTAACCACTCATACAAACCCTCTCTGGTTTTAAAAGTTGTCTTCCATTCATCACCCTCTCTAACATGTATCTGATGATATCCGCTCTTCAAATCAATATTAGTGAAGTATTTAGCTCCAATCAAGCAATCCATTATATCGTCCATTTTGGGTAACGAAAAGCGATATTTAATAGTAATTTTATTAATGGCTCGGGAATCAGTGCACATTCGCCATTCGCCATTCTTATTTGGTGCAAGTACTGTTGGCACTACACAAGGGCTCAAACTTGCTTGAATCAAACCCTTCCTCAACAATTCCTGAACCTGTCGGTTCAACTCTTCATTCTCTACAAGAGACATTCTATGGGCTGCCTTGTTGGGTAAGCTAGATCCTGGCATTAAGTCAATCTGATGACTAATCTTCCTCATTGGCAGCAAACCCTTAGGCACATTGTCTGATATAATATCAAGAAATTCTGCTAACAGATGTTCAACTTCTACTGGAATGTCAGTAGTATCTTCTCTTTTTACTATAGGAATTAATGCATAACACATTGAATCCCTCTTTATACCATCTAAATTTTTTTTGCCACCTACTAAACAAATTCTAGCATTATTGCATACCTTTTCCTCAACCTCCTTCAATGGCTTCAGTTTGTGGCATACTCCATCTTTTGTCAGGGAATAGGTATTTGCATTTCCATCATGCACTGCACGTCTATCAAATTGCCATGGTCTTCCAAGAAACAAATGGCAAGCATCCATCGACAAAATATCACATAGGACCTCATCCTGGTATATTCCAATTTTGAACTTGACCAAGCATTGTTCACTGACCAATGCTCTATGATCCTTCTGCAACCACGCAATCCGATATGGATGCATGTGCTGTCTTCTTTCTAGCTTTAACTTAGCTACCATTTCCTCAGAAACCAAATTATCTATACTACCATTATCAATAATAATATTATAGATTTTACCTGAACATTTGCACCTAGTGTGAAACAGGCTTTTCCACTAATCTGGTTCCTTCTCTTCATTCAACAAATTTCTCCTTGTGATCATCACTTCTCTGTGCTCTGCTTCTTCAGAATGCTCAGATTCAACACCATCCTCAGCAATCGCAGCTTTGGCATTACCTTCAAGCCTTCTGTTCGATGCTTCTTGGTGTTTGGGACACTCATATGATCGATGCCCTTCTTCTCCACAATTAAAACAGGTTCCACGAAATCTGCCTCTGCCATATCCACGTCCACCTCTACCTCATCCCCTTTGATAATAATTGTTCTGATTATGGGGTCGGTAAACATTCTCCTCCTTCTATTCCTAGCGATTGTTGGTTTCACCAGTCTATTTTTTATCATCATATTTACCTCCACTGGTTCTTCCACCAGTTCTTCCACCATGACCTCTTCCTCTTTGCTTGCTGTCAAATCTGCAGTTTAGTTTCTCTTCCACTTTCAGAGCAAACTGGTAAGCATCTTCAATGATGTTCATTTGAACTAGACTCAATTCTTCTTGTATGCTGGTTCTCAACCCATTAATGTAACGGGCTACTCTTTCTTTATTTGTTTCTATATGGCCAGTTCTGATAGAAATTTTAAAGAATTCTTCTGTATATTCTTTAACAGATTTGCTGGACTGGCGCAAACTCTACATTTTTCTCAGTAGATCTAATTCGTAATCTGCTGGAATAAACTGCCATTTCAGTTTTTCCACCATTCGATCCCACCTGGTGATATTTTATTTTCCTCTCCGGTTTCTTTCCAATTGCACTCCTTTCCACCATATGCCAGCATGGCCTTTCAATTTTGTTCTAGAAAATTTAATTCGATTTGGATCTTCAACTTCCTCATATTCGAAATATTCCTCCATGTCATTAATCCAGTTGATTAATTCTTCTGGATTTAAATTTCCAGAATATGTGGATACATCCAGCTTCGGCCTTTTCCCAATTTGAGAAATAGATTTAATTATTCGTGATTCTGCGACACTCATTACTTCTTCTTCTTCAGATGGGTCTTCAACTTCATCATCATCATCATTGTGGTCTTCTCCTCTTGGCTCTACTCCTCTGTGCAATTCTTCTTGCAAAGCCAACACTTGTCTTTGCAATGCTCAGAAGTCTCTTTCAGGAACCACATTCCTTCCAGCACCATAATTTCTTCACAGTGGCATTTTGCTTCACAGTTTCTTAGAACCCGTAACAAAATGGAAATACAATGCAGTCTCAATCTACATCTTTCCAGCCTTTCGAATCCTTCAAAAAAATCCCCTTTTATAATCTAGGCTTCTTGTTGCAACCGTCGTTCGTAACCATCTTAACGGATTTTGGAACTGCCACATGGAATGGCCTTAACGGCCTCTGGAATCGCCACCTGTCGTTCTACAATAGCCCACGAAAAACTTGTCTTCTCCTTCTTAGCCAGGTCGCGAAAACATGACATGTCATGATTTCATGACACTTTTCTACCCGAGTCTCTCCTTCTCCAATGTGTCACGATATCGCAACATTTTTTTGCTTTTGGTCCTCTTTCTCCAATGTGTCGCGATATCGCGACACTTTTCTGCTTTTGGTCCTCTTTCTCCAAGGCGTCGCGATATCACGAAACTTCTTCAACTTTTGGCTTTGCTTGCCAAAGTGTCGCGATATCGTGACACTTCTTTGGCTTTTGGATTTGGCTACCAAAGTGTCACGATATCGCGACACTTCTGTGGCTTTTGGCTTCGGTTGCCAAAGTGTCATGATATCGCGACACTTTTGTGGCTTTTGACTTCGGCTGCCAAAGTGTCGCGATATCGTGACACTTTTGTGGCTTTTGAATTTGGCTGCCAAAGTGTTGCGATATCGCGACACTTTTGTAGCTTTTGACTTTGGCTGCCAAAGTGTCGCAATATCGTGACAACTTTGATTTCACGATATCACGACCATTATTTGTGCTTTCCATGGTTCTAAAATACGTCGCGATCTCACAACCATTTTTATACTTAGAAAAATTTGCAAATTTCAAACTTTTTTTGTTTTTCTTTTCGGTGATGCAAGATTGTTGTGCTGCCCTAGATGCTCCTGCATCAATCTCCTTGGCCTTTCTCCTCTTGGGGATTATATATCATAGGCAAAATCAATCCTTAATCATCATATGGGCATAAGTTCATTATCACCACCATAGAATATTTCACTAAGTGGGTCAAGGCAATTCCCCTATCCATCGTAATATGAATTCAAGTATCCAAATTCATCCTTAATAAAATCATTAACCAATATGAAATACCTTCCACATTAATAATTGATAATGGCACCCCCATTAAAAATAATGAAGATGCTAAACTATGTTCCAAATACAAAATTCAAAAAAATGGTCGGCACCATATTACCCCACAAGGGAATGGACAAGATGAATCATACAACAAGATGCTTATCAAAATTTTTGAGAAGCTAGTAAAAAAAAATGAATGATATTGGCACTTACAACTTTATCTTGTTTTGTGGGCATACCACACTAGTGTGCATAACCCCATGGGGAAAACTCCTTACACCTTGGTCTATGGTACAAAAGTAGTTTTCTATTTTAAATGAGAGATACCCTCTCTAAGGGTCTTATTGCAAGATTATTTGGTATAATACGAATATCATCTAAGTTGCTTACAACAACTAAAAATCTTGGAGAAAATATGCATTAATTCTCTAGAGCACCTAAATTCATATCACAATAGACTTTGATGTGCTTATTATAAGAACGTACATCCAATATCCTTTGAAATTTGATACATAGTACTCAAATAAAATCAAAATAACACAAACAATGACATTGACCTCAAAGAAAAATTTGAGCTAAATTGGTTGGGACCTTTCATCATCATAGCCAAATTTGGATCTAAAGTCTACCATATAGCCACATTGAATGACCAATAATATAAGGAACTAATCAAAATCATGCATATTAAAAAATACTATTCATAAAACATTGACTCATTTTCTTACTTATATGATTGAATGCATGATATACCCCACCAACAAAAAAATGCATTACACCCCTTGCATGATTGCCTGGTTTGGTTGATCATACCATAGAGTCCTAAGGATTTGTTATGATGCAAAAATCCAATTCCTATTACAAAATCCATTTGCATTGAATTCACATAGGTGAAACTCATGTTGATTAAATCCTCTTAGTCCTAAAATTTTCACTTTCACATCTTCTTCTTTATCCCACTTCACTACTATCATTCTTCTTCTCTTCATTTCCCTATCTTGGGCTAAGGTATGTATGACACGATCTTCCATGGACCTAATGACTTGACATCCCCCATTTATTATTTCCCAACCTTGGGATACCTAACAAAAAATAATAATCAATTACATTTACTCTTGTGTCTTCCTATATCTTGTTCATCATACATCTTCTCTTCTTCTTCCTCTCTCAGGTTAAGTGATGTATGACATGATCATCCACGAACCTAATGATCGATATTCATCCATTTTTTGTATTCCATACACATTAATATAAATAATATCAATGTTTCACAATAATAATATCAACAATACATATCTACAATATATTTCAACAAACAATATTTTACATCAACACTCATGATTTTTTAATAGGCTCATTTAGGGCACTAATTCTTCCCTTATAATGCATCACAATCTTACAAACCTTGTAAGCATTTCATGTGGAATAGGATAATTTTAGCCCTTTGGAGTAGTCTATCAAATAAGTCATGATATCTATTCATCACTTTCATAAAGTGAAACTCATTTGACAAACCACCCATGGATAGGAAATCACATTCAACCAATATCTCATAAATTCATAATCATTTGTGAATTTCACTAGTCACTGGTTGAATGGTATTTTCTTCCTTGGTTGGCATGTCATCTAAGTTTGCAAAATCATACCTAATACAAAATTCATCATTAGCCTACTTACTGTGTAGATCACATGATCCAAGAAGCCCTATTTATCTATTCTCTTATAGGTTTACAATCATTTATGCATCTTATAAGGTAACATATAACTAGGTTTCTCTTTCCTATCTGATTTATCATTTAAGTATGCAATCAAAATTAAATCAAATATTCATGCACTACCTTTTCAATAAATCACAAGGATCGTAGATCTCCCTTGATCCAATATCTTGTAGGTTTGCAAATTTTTGTGAATATCACTAGGCACTAGATCAATGATGTCTTTGCATTCCTCTTGGTTTGTTGCACTAGCATGCTATCACATTTTCATGGTCTCATTTATTACCTTTTATAAACCATGTGGATTAAGAAGGCTTCATTAATTGAATATCTTGTAGATCTACAATCATTTGTAAATTTTACTATGCACTGGATCAATGTTGTCCTCTTAGCCATCTAGTTCATTTCATTGGTATTATATCAAATAAAAAGATAAATCTCACAAACTATTATTTAAATAGGTCAATCATACAATGAGGCTCCCTTTATCCAAAGGCACGTGCGTCTAAAATTATTTGTAAGCTTCACCAAACATTGGATTGATGTTGTCTTCATAGCTACGTGGTCTTTTACAATAACAAACCATTCTGCAAATCATATCCTCTTCAGTAGCCACTTGTCTAATAAGTTGTATTAATAGAACTCTATTTTCCAACTAATTTATTATGCAAGTATGCAATAACAACAAAATATAAATAATCCACGTAAGTACCCATTAGGATGGCTATATATTCTCTATCTATTTATATAAATGTTATTCAATATATAGGGAAATTCCTCCATCTTGACATGCTACAACAAACTATCACTTATTATTTCAAAAATCATGATATCTAACAAAACAAAAACATCCTATCTAATTTGAAGATCCTTCAAGAACATTAGGATTTGATGATTCACGCTTTGCATATCCATAATAATTTATGACTGCATAAAGTAGTAAATTATCAAATTCTTGTGCTTCCTAATAATTTATAAGCCAACATGGATGTTATCCTTTCACTTGCAACAATATCCTTTAGACTAAATGTCATGCTATCAAATGGACCTCCTAGAAAAATAAATTTTGTTTCCTATGTTTTGTGCATACATAATTCTTTGTACACATGCTAATCAACGGATAAGGGCTTCCTCTTCTCTCATATCCATATGAATGTGTTGGCCTCAGTCTAAAATATTTTATTTGCTTTACAAATTCTCAAATATTTTAATACATCATATATGCTCCTAGTACCAGCTCTATACCTCACGTGTCAATAAATATTTGCATAATAGACCTATTTCCCTAGATTTTTATCTTATGCATTAAAAATTCAAAGGAGAAAAAATTCTTAAAAAACTCATTTCACACAATCAAGACCTTGCCTCTTAGGTAATTTTTCTAATCATATATCCGTACATTGCATACTTACAACTACATTGTAAATAATCCAATTCAGGATATATGATCTTCAAGATAAACCATACTGGGAAATTACACAATACAATATCATTTAATTCCTCTAACACATTAGAGGTGACAATGAGTATTAAGTCTATTTATTCATGTATAGGTAAATATTTACATATGTGTTAGGTAATGGACTTATATACTCTTGATACCCTATCTCATGTGTTAAGAAATCTACAATAAATGTCATTTTCTTTACATAAACATTTTCTTTCAAACCAAGGGAGCAACTTGCTCCAAAAACATGAATATCATTTTCTTTATAGAAGCATTTTATTTCAAAACAAGGGAGAAAATTTCTCCAACAACACGAATATCATTATCTTTATAAAAGCCTCTACTTCTAAATAAAGGGGGCAACTTTCTCTAACAAAAATAAAAAAAATCTCTTCATATCCAAATTCAGAAAGCCATTATTTTCTAGCACTACTACAAATCCTCTATATATGAAAAAACTTATCAAGGCAAAGCATAAAAATCACTCATTATAAAATCATATTACAAACATTACTTTACATATCTCTTTCAAAGCATTTTAGAATATTGTAAAACATTACAAAATAATACTATAAACATTACATTACATAACTATTTCAATGTATTTTAGAACATTGTATATCATTGCATAATCATACTATAAACATTATTACACATCTATTTTAGAAGCATTACATTACTCTTGCAACATTTTAAATCATTTCAAAACATTGTAAAACATTGTAGAATCATACTACAAACGTTACATTTTTTTTAAATTTACATGGTGGAATTGGTAACCACCACAAATCTAGGCAGGCTATCTAAATTTTATGGTCGCCACAGTATTCTATGTTGTCTACCTCGAAAGCTACCAAATAGATATTCATGCAATTTACCCCTATAACCACCATGCCACAATCATTTTAAACCTTTTACACTGCAAAAAGCATAAGTAAAGGGACAAGTGTTTAGTTCGACGAGGCATGAGATTTTAACCTTGGACCTCCACCCCCTTTACGGGGTTTGTTTGAACCAATTGGTCTACATCTCAGACCTAAAATTACATTAATTTGCTTGTAGTTATTTCCTTCATCGTCGCCTGAGAGATTTGAACTCTCGTGAACAAACCCCATGTACTTAGAAGGCACACGCCTTAACCACTTGGCCAGAGAAACACTACAAAATTTACATTACATATATCTTTTAGAAGCATTACATTACTCTTTCAATGTTTCAAATTATTTTAGAACATTGCAAAATATTGTAGAATCATACTGCAAACATTACATTACATATCTCTTTTAGAAGAATTACATTACTCTTACAACATTTATAAGTATTTCATAACATTGTAATACATTTTAGAATCATACTACAAATATTACATTACACATCTCTTTTAGAAGCATTACATTACTCTCAGAACATCACAAAGCATTACAAAAGCATAAAATCCTTTGGGTACACCCCTCAAAGCGTGCATATAAAAATTATAAAACATTACAAAATCATAAAATACTTTAGGTACACATCTCAAAGCATGCATAAAAACATCATTACAAAAGCAAAAAATCCTTTGCACATGCCCCTCAAAATGTGCATCAAAAAATTACAAAGCATTACAAAAGCATAAATTTTTTTAGGTATGTCTCTCAAAACATACATCAAAACATTACAAAGTATTACAAAAGCATAAAATCCTTTGGGTATGCCCCTCAAAGCATGCATAAAAACATCACAAAGCATTACAAAAGCATAAAATCCTTCGGGTACACCCCTCAAAGCATGCATCAAAACATTACAAAGCATTACAAAAGCATAAAATCCTTTGGGTACTCTTAAGCATACACAATTTCTTAGGTGTGCATAAAATCCTTTGGGTACTCTTAATCATATACAACTACTTAAGTGTGCAAAAAATTCCTTTGGTTACTATTAAGAATATATAATTTCTTAGGTGTGCATAAAATCATTTGGGTACTCTTAAGCATATACAATTGCTTAAATGTGCAGAAAATCCTTCCAGTACTCTTAAGCATATACAATTGCTTAGGTGTGCAAAAATCCTTCAGGTACTCTTAAGCATATACAATTTCTTAGGTGTGCAAAAAATCCTTTAGGTACTCTTAAGCATATACAATTTCTTAGGTGTGCAAAAAATCCTTTGGGTACTCTTAAGCATATACAATTGCTTAGGTGTGTAGAAAATCCTTTGGGTGCTCTTAAGCATATACAATTTATTAGGTGTGCATAAAATCCTTTGGGTTCACTTAAGCATATACAATTTATTAAGTGTGCAAAAACTAACTACTAACAACTAACTCTACTAACCACAAATACATATATATTGTACATATTATAGGTACCTCATTATGTCATAAATTATTTTCTTTTATACATATTCATAGGCAACCATTTAATCATAATGAGATCATGTTTCCATATACAAAAACATGCAAGGGATATTTGAGCTCAAAGGATAAACCTTCACATCTCAATCACATGATTGCTTGCCTTTATTAGGTTCAGAGACCACAACTCATAGCATAAAATATGATCATTTATCTACATAAAATATGATCATTTATCTAGCATAAAACATTAAGTTATTACTCAACAAGAGTAACTACTCTCCCTTAGCAATTAGTCATCATTGAAGAACATAAGATTAAACTAAGAGGGGGGTGAACAGTATAAGATAAAACTTTTTACTTTTATTTCCAAAGTAGTATTATCCAATATTATCAATTGCATTAATGAAATAATGCATAGATCACCATACATATAAGAGACACAAATTTAATGTGGTTCACCCAATGTGGGCTATGTCCATGGAGAAAATATTTCTTATAAATTTTCTCAACAAATCTCTTGGGAACCAATTCCCTATTACAATGTTTATGGGCACCAACCCAAAGGAGACACCAATCCCTTATGCTCAATTTTATGGACCTCTATACATAGGAGACACCAATCCCCTTTCATATGGTTCATGGACCTCTATCCACAGGTTACACCAATCCCCTTTGCTTTGGTTTTCTCCAAGACCTACTCTCAACTCTGCTCAAATCTGCTCACCAAAACCTACTCAAATCTGCTAACAACACCTACTCAAATCTGCTCATAACACCTAATAAAATCTTATAATAACACTTTCTCAATTATACTCACAACTATGCTCAAATATGCTCACATAAACCTACTCAAATTTACTCATAACACCTACTCAAATCTGCTCATAACACTTGCTCAAATATGCTCATAACATTGCACAAATATTGCATACACACAATGCTCATATATTTTCAATTTTAATCCACTAACCATTCATTTCAAAATCAATCTCAAATGCATAAATTTACCTTGCTTATCAAACATGAATCATGCATAAATTTTGCTTTCAAATCTGATCTATAATCCTTGCAAATTTCTTTCCAACATTAATCACAATAATGCACAAATTTTCTTTCAAATCCTTGCTAGTATATTTCCAAACCCTTGCACATATTCGTTTTTTTATTCAACAATAATTCCCAATTACTCCCAACTTCAATCAATCACTAATGTACATCAATTAAATCCTTATACATCCAATCATATGACATAAAAAATATTTTTCTCAAACAAAACCACCTTAAGAAAGAGTTAAATCACATACCTCCAAAACAGCCTTGATGATGATGTACTTTCAAAACCTGTCTCAAAAACAATTTATCTTTCTTGTGCCACTTCAAAAACCAGTTAGTAAATTTATTTTTCAAATCATCCACATTAAAATCATTCTCAAAAGATATGCATAGTAAGACTTGAAAAATATTTTTTATAACTCCTTTTTAGTCTCCCAAAATAAGGCTTTTAGTAGTGACTAATCCCTTAAATTTTCTTCTTCTACCATGCAAAAATACATTTAAAAATTAAACCATAATAACACCTTATAACTCCTACTTTCACAATATACAAAAGACAAATTTTAATTTATCTCAATATGCATTATAACACCCTCACATCACATGCAAAAGATAATTTTCCATTTATCCCAATACACCTAATACAATGTGCAAATGACAAACTTCAATTTATCCCAATACACCTAACACAATGTGCAAATGACAATCTTCAATTTATCCCAATACACCTAACACAATGTGTGAATGACAATCTTCAATTTATCCTCATACACCTTATGACTCCCACTAACTCAAAATAGAATATACAAAATAATTACTAATGTTGCACCTTATGACTCCCACTTAAAAAATAATTAAAATATTATTGCTCTTACCTCAAAAACCAAACTATCAAAGTGTTGTGCAGGATATTCGATCTCCTAACCTTGCCCAATACAACACTCTCCCAAAGGACCTCCAACTAGCTAAGCTAGCACAGCAGGTGAAACCTGAGGGCTCAGTGGTAATATTTGTATCCTTCAGAGCTTTATTCTCCAACCAAAAAATCACACAACAAAAACATCACATTGGGATTTGAACCTCTATCTCTCTGCACATCAATGCCCTACTAAGGGCCAACAAACCAACAAGGACATACCAGTGAGTGGGAATCAAGATGCACAACCAATTATTTATTTGCTTCAAATTTTGCCCAACGATGAATTTTCTCACTATGCTCCCTACCCTTTTCATTCATTGAAAACAATGCACTGGAATAATATCGAATCGCACGATTAAAACCTTTTTTCATTTCATATGATTTTTCTCCTCCATTTATATGTGTATTTTAATTTTCACCATGGACTTCAGTACTTTGATTTTTGACTTTTATGCTTGCCCTTGGCGCTTTTTAAACTTAAACCCATTTGAATATTTAAATTGACTATTATAATATTATTTTAAAACCTTTGGCCCTTTAATATATTAAATCCTTTTGTATTTAAACCTTTGTCCATTTGAAAAATATTTGAACCTTTGTTCCTTTGAAATTTAAAATTTGTCCTTGCTCAAGCCTTTGTCCATCTCTTTATAATATTTAAATACTGATATTTAAATATTTTAATCCTTAAAAATAATTTTCTTGCTTTGCAATAAAATGCCTTTGTAATAATTTGTCCAACCTTAAAACCTCATCAACCTTGAATAATATTTTTGCCATGAGTACCATGCATCCTTTGACATCAATGACAACTCAATATACTCAATATTTCGAACAATATCCCCCTTTATCATTGATGGAAATCCTATAAAAAATAAATTGACCGCAACTAGATTTCCAATATGCTTCCCCTGACAAGTTGCTCCCCCTTATTGAAATATCTCCCCCTTACTGAAATCTCTCCCCCTTTGACATCAATGGAAAAGGACTCCTTGGGGCTAAAAATTAGACACTTAGCATAGCCCCCTGACCACCTCCTTTTATTGAGGTGATCAATTTTAACATGAAAGTAAAGTTTTTCCCAACTTTCCTCTGAGATACTTCAAAATTTCCTTTGGAAGTGGCTTGGTAAAGATGTCAGCAATGTTGGAAATATGTTGAATATTTTCAATGTTATTCAGGTTCAAGCTATTTTTAGACAAGCTATTTATAGACATGCTATTTATAGACAAGCTATTTATAGACATGTACTGGACACTCCAAATGTTTTTAGGGTTTAAGCTATTTTTAGATAGGCTATTTTTAGTTGTGCTATTTTTAGACCCATATGGGCTTTTAGGGTTACTATATTTGAACCCTTGCATTATTCACCCATGATATTATAAAAATCCATGCATGTGCTTTTGTTATATATATCACACTTACATCAGAGTTTGGAGAGATAAAAGAAGAATATTATTGCATTAGAAATGGTCAAGTTAATGCAAAAATAAAATAATACCATGATATTGTAAAAATCTATGCATGTGTTTTTGTTATATATATCGCACTTGCATGAGGATTTAATAGACATAAAAGAAGAATATTATTGCATTGGAAACAGTCAAGTTAATGCAATAATAAATTAATACCATGATATTGTAAAAATTTATGAATGTGCTTTTGCTATATATATTGTACTTGCATGAGGGTTTGAAAAGACAGAGAGAGAGAGAATATTATTGTATTGGATATGGTGAAGTTAATACAATAATAATATTGTGTTGGTTTTTCCTATTTGAGGGTTTCCAAGATAAATATTTTGTAATGTGTGAATCTGTTATCTTCTTCTTTTAATTCTATTATTACTACTTTTCAGTTTTAATTTTATTGGTGCTATTAATTTCTCTTCATTTGGTATTAGAGCCAGGTTTTAGCTTTTTTCGAGGAGTAAGAGTCTCAACCCTATGATAAATTAATTCTTGAGTGGGAGTCATACGTGACAGGATCGAGGAAAAAGGAGAAATATGAGAAGCACACGAATAGAGATTGAAAATTTTAATGGAAATTTGTTGTCTAAGGAGATGAGATGAAAATATTTTGAGTATTATCATAAAAAGGAAGCCTTGATGATGAGAGGTCATTCTCAATAAAGAAGCAAAAATAAATCAAGAGAAAAGAAATCAAAATCAAGGGGTAAATATGTTGCCCCAAAAAAGATAAAATTTTGAAATTATGGTAAAGTAGGGCATTATAGAAGAGACTACAGATCTAAAAAGGATAATAATAATCAATGATATGATGAAGGAACTTCTATAGAAATGAAGATTCAGGGGACGTATTCTTGGCTACAGCATGCTCAAGTGAATGCCTTGACTCATGGTTGGTTGACTCAGGTGCTTCTTTTCATATGACTCCTCATAGGGAGGGGTTCAATGAATATGAAAATATAGATGGAGGTAAAGTATTTTTGGGAGACAATTCGACATATAAAATAATAGGTCAAGGAAGAGTCAAGTTGAGGCTAAAATATAGAAGAATTAAAACCCTTCCTGGTGTGTTGCATATTTCGAGTTTGGTAAGGAATCTGATATCTATGAGTAAGATGAAGGATGTAGGTGTGAATGTGGTATTTAATAAGTATAGCTGCAATATGGTTCATGGATATTTGGTGTTTTCAATGGGAGTTTGCACAAGAACTTTGTTCGAAATTGAGGCTAGCACTATAAGTATTAATTGCAATAACACTTTAGTTGTACAGGAAAATAATACGGTTGAAATGACTCTGAGTATTCCTCCAACAAAGACAATGTTGTGGCATCAATGCATGGGTCATATTGGTGAGAAAGGACTTCAAACATTGAAAATTAAAGTTATGGTTGAAGGAATTTTTGATTGCCCATTAAATTTTTATTTTTGTGAGCATTGTATTTTTGGAAAAAAAACTAGATTCAAGTTTCCAAGTAGTGCTACAAGGTCTAAAGGAATTCTACATCTAGTTCACAATGATGTGTTTGGACCTACAAAAGTACCATCATTAGGTAAATCTATCTATTTTGTTATATTTATAGATGACTTCTCAAGAAATACATGGGTATATTTTCTACGAAACAAATCTGAGGTTTTTAATAAATTTAAAGAGTTTAAGGCTCTTATAGAAAATCAGATAGAGAAAAAGATAAAGGTTTTGAGAAGTGATAATGGTGGTGAGTATTGCTCTAATGAATTTTAGTAGTTTTGTAAGGACTGTGGAATAGAAAGGCAGAGAACAACTTCGTATACTCCATAACAGAATGGGGTTGTAGAACGGATGAATAATAAATTGATGGATAAGGCTACAATTATGTTAAGTGGTGTAGGGTTAGAAAAGAATTTTTGGGCAGAATCTGTGTTAACAACTTGTTATATCATTAATATATCTCCTACCTCATATTTTGTGGACAAGACTCCACAAGAAGTATGGACTGGTAATAAACCATTTTAGACATTTAAGGGTTTTTGGTTGTGATGCTTATATGTATGTCACAAAAGAGAAAAGGACTAAGCTAGACTATAAATCTAAAAAATGCATATTTATGGGTTATAGTACTAGTGTTAAAGGATATAAGTTGTGGAACCCAAAAACACAGAAGGTTGTTTACAGTCATAATTTGATCTTTAGAGAAACAAAAGGGATTTTAAAATGGGAAATGCAACCAAGCAAAGAACCAAAAATACTATAGGTAAAATTGGAATAAGAGGAAGATCCAGTGGTAGAACCTGAATTATAGAGAGAGTCTGAACAGAAATATTTAGAGGAAGAAGGTGAGGAGGAAGCTGAATATGTAGAACCAAGAACTACAATTTTGAGGAGATCAGATCGAGAGAGAAGACTTCAGATAGGTATAGTCCTTCAAATTTTTATTCTGTATTTAATTTATCAGTTACTTATGAAGAACACAAGAATGTAAAGGAGGCACTTCATTCAAGTGAGAATAAGTCTTTTAAAAGGGCTATGGAAGAAGAAATGGAGTCCTTGGATAAAAATAATACATGGGACTTGGTGAAATTACCTCCTGACAGAAAACTTGTTGGTTGTAAGTGGTTATTCAAGAAGAAGTATAATGTAGAAGGAAAGTTGGATAAGTACAAGGCTCGCTTGGTAGAAAAACAATTTTATCATATTGAGGGAATTTATTTTGGTGAGATTTTTTCTCTTGTGGCTAAACTAACTTCAATCAAATTTCTATTGGCTATTTCTGCTGCTTTTGATTTTGAAATAGAAAAAATGGATGTAAATATAGCTTTTCTACATGGTGACCTTGATGAAGATATATATATGTCACAACCCGAATGCTTTAAGGTAAAAGTTAAGGATGATTTGGTATGCAAGTTGAAGAAGTCTCTTTATGGGTTGAAGCAGTCACCAAGGATGTGGAACCAAAAATTTGACAACTTTTTCTTGACACTTGGGTTTGGAAAAAGCAAAGCATGTCAATGTGTATATTTCAAAAAAGAAGGTGAAAATTTTGTTATCATTGTATTGTATGTGGATGACATGTTGTTAATTGGTAATAGTAAGCATATGATAAAATTACTCAAATGTTAGTTATATTTTGAATTTGATATGAAGGATTTGGGTGTTGCAAAATTTTTGTTGGGTATGGAAATAATAAGGGATCACGCAAATAGAAAGTTATGGTTAAATCAAAGGAAATATGTTGATTTGGTACTACAGACGTTTAGAATGCATGATTGTAAACCAGTATGTACTTCATAGCTAGTTGGTCAAAATTTATCTATTGAATAGTGTCCTAAAATAGATGAGGAAATTGAAGAAATACATCATGTTCCTTATGCTAGTGTTGTGGGCAGTTTGATGTATGCAATGGTCTATACTAGACCTGATATTGCACATGTAGTGGGAGTAGTGAGCAGATATATGTCAAATCCAAAAAAGGAACATTGGACTATTGTGAAGAGGATCTTTAGATACTTACGTGGAACTATAGATTATGCTATCTATTATGGAGGAAATTTTGAAGGTAATAATACTATAAATCTACAAGGGTTTGTGGATGTTGACTAGGTTGGAGATCTTGATAAGAGAATATCCATAGGTGCTTATGTGTTCAGGCTATTTGGAGGGGCAGTAAGTTGGATGAGTAAAAAGCAACCCATTGTTGCTTTATCCACTATAGAAGTAGAGTACATTGCAACAACTCATGCCAGTAAAGAAGCAGTGTGGCTACAAATATTGTGTTTAACAAATGGCATTAAATAGAAGGCTGTGAGAATTAACAATGATAGTCACTAATAATCCTTGGTTTTCATGATCGTTCAAAACATATTGATATCAAGTACCATTTTATGAGGGATATGGTTGAAGAGAACTGGGTTATATTGGAGATAGTTGACACAAATAAGAATACTAATGATTCGTTAACAAAGGATGTACCTACTCAAAAAATTTCTTGGTGTAGAAGATCTATGGGCATGGTTGCCCTTGAAAGTTGACAATGGCAGTTTTTGGCCCCTATGGAAAGTATTTAACAAGTGGGAGAATGTTGGAAATATGTTGAATATTTTCCATGTTATTTAGGTTCGGGCTATTTTTAGACAAGCTATTTATAGACATGTTATTTATAGACAAGCTATTTATAGACATGTACTAGACACTCCAAATATTTTTAGGGTTTAAGCTATTTTTAGATAGGCTATTTTTAGTTGTGCTATTTTTAGACCCATATGGGCTTTTAGGGTTACTATATTTGAACCCTTGCATTATTCACCCATGATATTGTAAAAATCCATGCATGTGCTTTTGTTATATATATCACACTTGCATGAGGATTTAATAGAGATAAAAGGAGAATATTATTGCATTGGAAACGATCAAGTTAATGCAATAATAAAATAATACCATGATATTGTAAAAATCCATGCATGTGCTTTTGTTATATATATCACACTTGCATGAGGATTTAATAGAGATAAAAGGAGAATATTATTACATTGGAAACAGTCAAGTTAATGCAATAATAAAATAATACCATGATATTGTAAAAATATATGCATGTTCTTTTGTTATATATATTGCACTTACATAAGGGTTTGAAAAGAGAGAGATAATATTATTGTATTGGATACAATGAAGTTAATACAATAATAATATTGTGTTGGTTTTTCTTGGTTGAGGGTTTCCAAGATAAATATTGTGTAGTGTGTGAATATGTTATCTTCTTATTTTGATACTTTTATTACTGCTTTTCAGTTTTAATTTTATTGGGGTTGTTAATTTCTCTTCAAGCAATATGTTCCTTTGTAGCAATGTATTCCAATTTTACTTGTTGATCAATCACTTTATCTCTCAAAAAATGACGTTTTATTGAAATGTGCTTAGTCCTTGAATGCATCATTGGATTCTTTTGATTTATTAATGTCACTTGTATTATCACATAGTATGGGGATAGGATGATCATGTTCTATTTTAAAATTACTTAAATTCTAGTTCATCCATAATACATATGTACAACAAGAAATTGTTGCAATGTACTCTACTTCTATAGTGGATAAGGATAATGATGCTTGTTTCTTTATTAGACAAGAGACTAAACAATATTCAATAAAGAATGCTCCTCCACTTGTGCTTTTTCTATCATCAACATTGCCTACCCAATCCGCATTTGTATATGCTATGAGAGTGAAATTATTGCACCTAGGGTACCACAGTACAAAACCCATAGTACCTTTCAAATATTTAAATATTCTCTTAACTACTTGTACATGTGTTTCTTTTAGTGCATCTTGAAATCTTGCCAACACTCCAACTGCCTGCATTATATCAAGTCTTGTAGTTGTGACATATACTAAACTCCCAATCATGGATCTATACAATGTATGATTTACCTCAGGAGACTCATCATATTTACTTAACTTACATCCTCTAACCATGGGGGTACTCATAGGAATGTAATCCTCCATCCTAAATTTTTTCAATATTTCTTTCACATACTTGGTTTGAGAGAGAAATATATCTTTATCTTATTGTGAAATTTGCAACCCAAGAAATAAATATAACTCACCAAGCATAGAAATATCAAATTCATTTTGCATACAATTTGCAAATTTCTAAAACATCTTGTCATTACTACCTCCAAAAAATGATATCATCCACATAGACCACTACAATCAACAAGTTATTTCCTTATTTTTTATGTATAGATTACTATCAGCTATACATTTTTTGAAACCATGTTCTTGGAGATACTTATCCAGTATTGAGTACTAAGCCATAGGGGTTTGAATTAGTCCATAGAGACCTTTCTTTAATTTGCATACATAGTCTAGATTATCTGTCAGGCTGAAACCATATGGTTGCTCTATGTAGACCTCTTCCTCTAAGTAACCATTTAGAAAAGCTAATTTTACATCCATTTGATACACCTTGAAGTTTTTGAATATTGAGAAAGCTACGAATATTCTTATGGCTTCAAGACGTTCAACAGGAGCAAATGTTTCTTTAAATTCAATCCCCTCAACTTGTGCATGGCCTTTGCACACAAGTCTTGCTTTGTTTTTGACAACATAACCATCTTCATTAAACTTATTTTTGTAGACCCATTTGGTGCAAATTAAATTCTTGTCTTTTAGATGTAGGACAAGTTAGCAAGTTTCACTCTTTTCTATTTGGTCTAACTCTTCTTCCATTGTTTTAGTCCGTTATTTGTATTCAATTGCTTCATTGAAATCCATGGGCTCAACTTTGGATAGTAAAGAAAAATTTGCATGTTCACCTATTCCTATTATCTTCCTCCTTGTTTGTCTGAAGATTATTTTGTACATCCTTGGATGGTGTCTTAGGTGGTGCCCTTTGTGTCTCATATTCTTTAGTTTATTCATCTTATTTTTCTTTGCAACTTTCTCCTTCTTGATACACAATTTATTGAGTGGGTTCTCTTAGATCTATTATTTCATCAACTCTTACATTTGTACTTTCCACAATTTTATGTTATCTTTTATTATAGCATTTATAGGCTTTGCTCTTAGTGGAATAACCAAGTAAAATACCCTATTCACACTTGGAATCAAACTTACCCAGATTTTTCTCTTCTCATCTAATGTAGCATTTGCTTCCAAAAATTTTGAAGTACTTCATAGTAGCTAGTCTTCCCTTCCAAATCTCATATGGATTTTTGTGGTGATTTACTCTTATTTGAGCTCTATTTATAATGTAAATAGTTGTATGAATTTCCTCTTTCTAAAATACATCAGAAATATTAGACTCATTTAACATAGCCCTAGCATTACCTTGAACATTAGAGTTTTTCCTTTCAACTACTCTATTTTGTTGTGGAGTTCTTGTTGTTGAGTATTATCTCTTGATTCTATGCTATTCATGGAATTCTACAAATCCACCTAAAGTGAATTATCCTCCTCTATCTTATCTTCAACACTTGATATTTTTATCTATTTCATTTTCCACTAGTGCCTTGAATACCTTGAACTTTTCAAATGCTTTTGATTTTTCTTTTAATAATGTTACCCAAGTCATTATAGAGAAATCATCAATAAATAACATGAAGTAACTCTCTCTTTGTAAACTCTTTGTCCTTTTAGGACCACATAGATCAGTGTGAACTACCTCCAAGAGTTTGGATGAGGAAAACTCCTTTGATTTGAAACTTGATCTTATTTGCTTACCATGTTGGCATTGTGCACAAATCATGCTTGGGGGTTTTGATATTTTGGCCAAATATTTGACTACCTGTTTGTATATTATTTTAACTATGTTGTCAAATTTTAGGTGACCCATTCTTCTATGTCATAACCAGCTCTCATCCTCTTGTGCTAAAAAGTATTTTTCTCCCTTTATTTCACTTAACATGTAGAGATTGTTTGTAGTTCTACTAGCGTCTGCAATAAATTTTCCTGTCTTGGATTTCCTAATATCACATCCATTTGGGTGAAATGTGAGTATGTTCCCTTGATCACATAGTTGAATTATGCTTAGTAGATTGTGCTTCAATCCTTAAAAATATAGCACATTTTCTATCCTAGATTTTCCATTATCCAAACTCAAAGTCCCTTTTCCAAAAATTTTGGCAGAAGCATTATCACCAAATTTCATTTTTCCTCCATTTATTTTCTTGAGAGAAAGAAATTTTATTTTATCACCTGTCATATGGCTTGAACAACCACTATCAATGTACCACTGATTTCCTTCATTTTTTACATGAAGAGCTATTTGTACCAACATAGACTTTTCCTTTTCTTTTCCTTTTTCATTTTCTAAAATTTTGAGGACATCTCCTTCTGACCTTCCTCTTTCTTGCTTGATTTAGGAAGTTCAAGTAAATATTGTTTTACACAATCTAGATTTGTGCCAAAAATTATTATATTTGTAACACATGGCATTGTTATTCATGAGATATGCAAAAGAATTGTAATTTCTATTGATGATGCCAACATTATTTTTCACATAAACCATGCAATGTATAGCTTTATGACCATATTTGTTACGTGAAAAACAATAAACATGGAAGAAATTTTTAAACCTATTTGATTGCCTTGAATGCTATGGTCGTATGGTTCTTTCATTTATGATCCTGTGATAACTTTTTTCCATGATGATTCTCTATCTTCTTCCTCCTTCACTACATCAGCATAGGTCATGGGTTCCTTTTTACTAACTTCCTTTGATGTCTTTGTTCATTTTGAGCTTGACTTTCCTTTTTGTTTCTCTAACCTTATATTTTGCTGCAACTTATCCTTAGACTTTTCTACTTCTTTTCTTAGAGAGACAACTTCATGTTCCAATTTTTCACATTCTAATTTCTTTGACTTTAATTTCTCAACCATAACTTCTTCAATTATTTGTCTCTTCAACATTCACTTTTAAGTATATGAGATCTTTTACAAGCTTTGTCTTTGTCTCCTCATCCTCTTGAACATGAGCCTTCAATCTTGAATTCTTATTTCTAACCCTTTTCAATACTCCAAGAGCAACAATAAGTTTTTTTTTCCATATCAATTATGGCTTCCTATTCCATTTCTAAATCTTTCTTGTTGATTTCAATCATAGGAGCATCCTCTATCACTTCAGTGGCCATGTGTGTTCTTATAAAATATTCCTTCAAGCTGTTAGGCTTTCATGAAGTATCCCACTCTAATACCAATTGAAGAACACAAGCTTATACTAAGAGGAGGGAGTGAACAATATAATATAAAACTTTTTACTTTTCTTTACAAAGTAGTATTATACAATATTATCAATTTCATTAATGAAACAATGCACAAATCATCACACACATAAGAGACACATATTTAATGTGGTTCACCAAATGTGGGCTACGTCCATAGAGAAAATATTTCTTATAAAATTTCTCAACAAATATCTTGGGAACCAATTCCCTATTACACTGTTTATGGGCACTAACCCAAATTAGACACCAATCCCCTATGCTCAAGTTCATGGAATTTTATCACATGAGACACCAATCCCATTTGGTTTGGTTTGCTCTAAGACCTGCTCTCAATTCTTCTTAAATGTTCTCACCAAAACCTGCTCAATTCTGCTCACAACTCAAATCTTCTCACAGAAACCTACTCAAATGTGCTCATAAAACATACCTAAATCTGCTCATAAAAACTGCTCAAATATACTCATAACACATGCTTAAATATTCTCATAACATTACACAAATCTTGCATACACACAATGCTCATATATTTTCAATTTCAATCCACTAACCATTCATTTCAAAATCAATCTCAAATGCATAAATCTACCTTGCTTATCAAACATGAATCATGCACAAATTTTTCTTTCAAATATGATCTATAATCCTTGCAAATTTCTTTCCAACATTAATCACAATAATGCACAAATTTGCTTTCAAACCCTTGCTAGTATATTTCCAAACCCTTGCACATATTTACTTTTTCATTCAACAATAATTCACAATTACTCCCAACTTCAATCAATCACTAATGCACATCAATTCAATCCTTATACCTCCAATCATATGACATCAAAAATATTTTCCTCAAACAAAACCACCTTAAGAAAGAGTTAAATCACATACCTCTAAAATTGCCTTGATGATGATGTACTTTCAAAACCTGTCTCAAAAATAATTTCTCTTTCTTGTGCCACTTCAAAAACTGGTTAGTAAATTTCTCTTTCAAATCATCCACATTAAAACCCTTCTCAAAATATGTGCATAATAAGGCTTGAAAATTATTTTTTATAACTCCTTTTTAGCCTCCAAAAATAAGTCTATTAGTAGTGACTAAGCCCTTAAATTTTATGCTTCTACCATGCAAAAATACATTTAAAAATTAAACCATAATCACACCTTATAAATCCTAATTTCACAATATACAAAAGAAATTTTTTAATTTATCTCAATATGCCTTATAACACCCTCGCATCACATGTAAAAGGCAATTTTCCATTTATCCCAATACACCTAATACAATGTGTGAATTACAAACTTCAATTTATCGTAATACACCCAACACAATGTGCAAATAACAATCTTCAATTTATCCCAGTACACCTAAAACGATGTGCGAATGATAATCTTAAATTTATACCCATACACCTTATGACTCCCACTAACTCAAAACAAAATATACAAAATAATTATTATTGTTGCACCTTATGACTTCCACTTAAAAAGAATTAAAATAGTATTGCCCTTACCTGAAAAAACCAAACTATCAAAACATTGTGCAAGATATTCGATCTCTTCACCTTGCCCAACGCAACGCTCTCCCAAAGTACCTTCGACCAGCTAAGCTAGCCCAGTGGGTGAAACCTAAGGGATCAATGGTAATATTTGTATCCTTCTTAGATTTATCCTCCAATGAAAAAATCACATAGTAAAAACCTCACGGTGGGATTCAAACCTCTGTCTCTCTGCACAAAAATGCCCTACCAAGGGCCAACCAACCAACTAGGACACCAGTGGGTGGGAACCAAGATGCACAACCAATTATTTATCTAGTTCATAATTTTCCCAATAATGAACTTTCTCACTACGCTCCCTACCCTCTTCGTTCGTTGAAAAAAATGCACTCAAATAATATAGAATCATACAATTAATAACCTTTTTTTGCTGCATATGATTTTTTCTCCTTCATTTATATGTGTCTTTTCATTTTCACCATGGATGTCGATGCTTTTATTTTTGACTTTTATGCTTGCCCTTGCCGCATTTTAAACTTAAACCCATTTGAATATTTAAATTAAATATTATAATGTTATTTTTAAAACCTTTGGCACTTTGATATATTAAATCCTTTTGTATTTAAACCTTTGTCCATTTGAAACATCTTTGAACCTTTGTTCCTTTGAAATATTAAATTTGTCCTTGCTCAAACCTTTATCCATCTCTTTATAATATTTAAATATTGGTATTTAAATATTTTAATCCTTAAAAATAATTGGCTTGCTTTGCAATAAAATTCCTTTGTAATACTTTTTCCAACCTTAAAACCTCATCAACCTTGAATAATATTTCTACCTTGAGTACCATGCATCCTTTGACATCAATGAGAACTCAATATACTCAATATTTCCAACAATCATCAAACTCATAAGGTCATCGCTAAGAAATCGATCAATTTCTAAGGACTACCATCTATAGTCAATACATCATACAACTGATATACCATACAATCAATGCATTACACATCACATAATCAAATAAAAAAATTATATCATTGCAAAAAAAAAATTGAAAGCCAAACATAAATGTCATTACTATATATACCTCAAATCATACATGCTGCAAGAGGTGAATCACAAGTAAGAAAATGATACACTCAACCCATATGAAATAAGGATGTACCACATCCTAAAATTTGTACACTCACTTCTAAAAGGCATAAATATTAGATCCAATCTCTTCTCCCCTAGCTCCTGGTGGAGGCAACAACAGATGAAAGCCAATAAACTGTTGTGAAAATTCACTCATTGATTATGCCCTCAACTATGACCATAAAGGCACTGATGCTCACTGCCCTATAGAAACCTTTTTGTGGTACAACTGTCAACAATAGGTATTCCTACCCTACTTCCTCTCAGTACAAATATCTATGCATTGTACCCTATCTAACACACTAGCCAACTCTATCCTTAGCAAAAGTTAACTCTACCCTAAAACCATGTAGCTCCCACTCTAATGGACTCATAATCATGTCCACTATCCCAACATCCAAACCCTATCCAATCCTCACTTGATCCTCATCCACGTCCCCTAGCAATTACTCTAGCTCTAGTCTTAGGTTGATGATGATCACCCAACCCATAGCTCACTCCTCACTAATCCAATATAGATCCAACTAGAGATAAGAAATAGTCTCCCCACTCATAGCTCTCACCTGAGCTATCTCCTCCTTAAATCTAGTCACCTCCTCCACTTGCATAACCTTGAAGGATTTCAAATATATCCGCATATCCTCTAGAGTCTAACAAAGAGCCTCTAAATCCATTTTTGTACTCTTAGTTGGTGTCCTATGGGACCTGCCTCCCATAAAGTGTTAGGACATACTCCACCATATGGTATACCCAAAAATAGAATTATAAATAATGGGGACATGTCTAAAGGAGCAATAATTGATGCACCCCCGTATCCATCCTTTCTAATCATTTATCTAGTTTCAACATTTTCCTTCCATTCCATCTTGAGTCATCACTTAAACCCTCTCATAACACTGACCATGTTCTATAATGCCTATGTTTGGTCCCTCAATGGTGGGCCCACTGTCAATCTATGAGACCTAAATCATTAATACCATGCAATGTACTCTACTATCACCCTTTATAAATGTATAAGGATCAACAATATCTATAGGTTACCACCATCTCTCATGCTAGACCCATCACACCCACACCTTTCCTATGATTGGTATACCCTACACCTATCCACACTAGCATAACATTTGATTGTACTAGTACAACTCATATGCCTTATTCCTATCATCCAACCATCATGTTTGCCTCACCCTAGAAAGTTCCTTTCCATCATCTACCCATATATAGTGATCCCTCAATGATTACCAAAAATATGTGTAGGCCTCAAATCATCAATCAAATATCATGCCTAATCCAATGAGTTGTGCAATGTACTCTACTATCACCCTTTATAAATGTATAAGGATCAACAATATCTATAGGATACTATCGCTCACCTATACACTATTTGTCACTCAAAATTATAGCCTCTCATCACTACAATAGATCACCTCACCACTATGTGCTTCCATGCCCATACCTAGAATAGAGTACAACATATCAAACTCTTACCCTATCTATATATCACTTTGTACAAAATGTGGTATAGCCTCACCAAAATTGTTTAATCCCAAGCATAGATAATCTGATCATCCCTCAGTTTGGTGATAATATATTCCCATCCTCATTGTATAAAATACCTACTAGTGTCACCCATGAGTAACCTTGATATGATATATGCCAGTAGTATAATCAATCGATCAATATGCCCTCTTATAAAGGCATTTTTTAATCCTCAACCTTGATTTCATCCTAAAAAATCTACCATCCTCTAAAAGGACCAACTTTCCAACTTCAATATTTGTCCCTATGCAAATGGGTGCACCCTGAATAAGCACTCAATGGATGTGCCACACATCCTCCAATGTCAGAGTCATCTCCCCTATTGGCAAACTATAAGTATTTGATGACAAATACCATCTCTCTTCTAGTGTTATCAAAAAAGGTTGGTCAAACTCTAGCTTGGACATGTATGACACATAGTATAACCTTATTGCTATCAACACTCCCACCTTATTTGCATCGATCCTGATCTCCAATATACTCTCCATATTGTTCGATCAATGCTCCCAACTCACCAAAAATTTCATCCCCTATCAAGACCACATACAAAACACAATTAGACAACCTCACACCCAAATTTTTGGCCAATATCAAATTTGCCATAGGTGCCAAAAATGCTAGTGTCAAATTCATTTCCAAAAATACCAATGCTAAATTTTCCACAAAAACAACTAGTGTCAAATTCACCACACATATAAAAAACCTCATATATTGACCTAAAAATAAAAATTTTGGATCAATATCAAAGACATACCTATCGATGTCACTTTTATGCATGCACTATCCCTCAAACAATATCTGTATTATGTGCCCACCTCCTACATATTCAAAAGCATACCTTCCTATCTCTCTCAAATTTTATCAAAAGAGTAAAGTGAAAATGAAGGTAATTTGACCTCCTTTCCCTATTTTAACTCCTCCACCCATTATCAACCACCTCAACAGCATATACCATTTTGAAAATTCATTCCAAATCAGCAAATTGGCGTATTATTCTCAAGGATGCACCATAGAGAAAATCCTTTTTTTTTCACATGGGGCAACTTTTTCCAACATCAAAAATGCATACATTTGGTAATTATATAAAACAATCAAAACAAATGCAATCATAATAATTTCTTTAAATAAACACAACAATGCATTACAATGTCAAAATTGAGTTTTACTACATAACTTTTGATGCAATCTAAACTAGGGTAAAATGTAGACACCCAATTTTTACACACTAGAAAAAGACATTGAACAAGCCACACATATCATAAAATATCAATTCAATCGAAACCCAATAATTTGACACCTTTTTCAACCTTTTTCAAATTCACCACCCTCACCAAAAATACCACTAGCAAATTTTGTAAGCTTCACAAAATAAAATTCTATCAATAAGAATTGATCTCTAACCAAAACTACCAATTAAAACCAAAATCATCACTGGCAATTGGTCACAATTGGAAAATTTTGCTAACAACCAAAATATATTAGAACAATCTAGGGATATAAAGATTCCATCCTTCCACTCCCTTCTCTAACCTCACATGCTCTAACAACAAACCAAACCTACAAAATTTAAATTAGTCCTAACTAATTTTCTCCCTAATCCTTCCTTCAAATACTATTTAAAAAACCCTTGGGGAAATGCATAGGAAGGATTCTAAGATCTAATTAGACTCTATTAATATTCTTCTAGCAATGCTTCTTCTTTAACATTCTTCATTTTCAAGAATTTTCAAATACTTTTTATCAATTGCAAGTATTTTTGGAGGTTAGTCAAGCAAGGAAATAAGAACATGGAGGCAAGGAGACCTTATTAGTGCAAGGGAGAGGCTATTTATAGGTTATATCACTCGTAGTGCATCTATATTCTCCATTACTTTGTTATCCATTTGTATTTATTTCTCTTAGCATTAGCCTTGCTAACTTCGACACTTTATTTACTTGGAACTTTCCTTCATTTTCATGCTCTCAATATTCTTGTGTAGGTTTATCTTTTTTTATAGGCTTTTACATATTCATTTCAGGTCTTGGTGGAGAATTTACACTCTTGTTTCAAGCATCTAACTTCTCTTTTTAGGCTTAGTGGAGCTATTCTACTTGCCATTTTCATCTATTTTCACTAATATTTCCATTTTGTGATGTTATTTTCATGCATTTCCTTTCATAGCATTTAAAAATTTATTATGCTTTCCATTCATAGTCTTATTTATATTCATTATAATCATTATAATCTTATCATTTCATATCCATGCTCATACATTTTTATTTACAGATATTTAGCATTATTATTTCTCTCTTTCAAGCACACTTGACTTGATTTTGGTGAAGTTTTAAGCATACAAACACTCTTTCCTCCTCCAAATTTCTATAGTGGTGGACACAAGGTTATCACTACCTTTCTATCCCACTAATATTCCCCTTTCAACCACCATCACATGTATTCATCTTCCTAGTTTGTTATAGATTTCATTTTATAGCAATATTCATATATTTACTACATTTGCACTCACTTCATATTGCTTTCACAATATTTGTTAGAATTAGGATTTGATCAAGTAACCTTGTTGTATTCATAACTCTTTCATAGTAATTTCATTCCCTTTTGCATCCTTTAATCTATTAAAAATAGTCATTAAGATACCCCCTCTTGTCTTTCACACTTGCACTCATTTTGATCACAAATTTGTAAATATTTATGGAATTTTCCCTTGTATTCTTGCATCATAACCATAGAAAACCATTTCAGCATTCCAATCCCATAGTTGCATCACAAAAAAAATCAAAAACCCATTCAAAATCATCCTTGTATTCACCTTAGCCTTGTTTCAAACCAAAATTGCCAACCACCATAGTAACTGGCGATTTTGGCTCTCTTGAACATATAGACCAAAAATGCCACTTGCATTTTTTGTAATCCAATTGGAAATTTTAGCACAACCTTAATTCCACCCAAGGAGGTAAGCATACTCTAATTTTCTAAAAATATGATGTCTGATCATCTACCTAGATAAGAAATTCATCTTCTCTAACTCTTAGACAGACATATTAAAACAAAAAATCTAATTTTTTTTGTCTCTTTGTGCAAGTACCAATTTCACTAGTTAGGACCAAAATTACCAGTGGTATTTTTGGGGGCAGTGGAATTTCTAGTCAAACATCGATAGAGGTAACCTAACCACTTGGTACTACTTTGAACTCTATTTTTTAGCAATTTTGTGTATTCCACTCTGTGTTTGTCACTATTTTGCATCAAAAACACATTTCAAATTGGAAAGATAAAAAATCTAATCTAATTTTAATCTCCTTTACAAAACACATCTACATTGGACAAAATCAAGGAATATTAGGTCAAAATGCTTAATTTCTTTATCATTTTTACAAGTACCTAGGCAAGGAATAAAAATCACATAGTTGCATCATAGGGTAATTTATCTTTTGCATCATCTCTTGTGTGCCTTGAAAATCAAACTCTTCTGAGTTATCCTATCATCAAAATGAAAATCATATAGGTTAGCTCTTATTTTCCAAAATTTGCGTGATATAAGATTAGCATGCATTTTAGATGATCTTAGCCTTAAAGTCTTAAATAATCATTTAAGACTCGAAAAAGAGTCAAGATATAGCAATCCAAACTTTAGGTATTTTGTTGAATAAACCCATATAAAAACCAATATACAAGCATTTACATCTACTTTTACACCTTGAAAAACTGCATTGAGTAGGGATCTAATCGTTTAGAGGATATTCATATCATTGGGGTCTCCTATGGAATGAGGCCCTCAAGTGGGGAAGCAAATATTCCAATTAATCTCCCCCACACACGCTTGATGTGGTTAGGTTAAAAATTTCCCATGTATACACCTAATGAATTTCACTACTTGTTGTAGTACAATTGCTAGTTCTAAAACATACAAAACACTTAATAGATTTATCATCATCTGAGAAGAAAGGAGTCTTATCATGTACAATGTTGTCTCTACTAATTAAAAAAAAATTACTAGAGAAAAAAATATATATATGCCTTGTACTATTCATTATAACCAACAAACATGAAGTTTATGTTTTTTGTATCTAGCTTAGTTATTTTACTTTTTATAATTAATTTAAAAGAAACACAACCACAAATATAGAAATGACTAAATGAATATTTTTATCTACATAAATATTCTTCTAGAGTAACATTTTACAATGCTTTCCATCGATATATATTGAGAATGAAGACTACAATATTTGATGCTTCTATCTAGTAACAATATGGTATACTTGGGCTATGCACCATGCATCTAGCCATATCCATGATTGTCGTAATGTTCCTCTCTACTACCCCATTTTTTTATGGAGTGTAAGGATTTGTACATTGCTTGTGTATACCCTCATGCTTATAAAAATCTTGAATATATTTTGAGGAAAACTCACCTCCATTATCTGACCTCAAGACCCTACATTGCTTTATACATTAGTGGCAGTTAAAGTTTGAAAGTATGAAAAAATAAGATTTATATTTGAAAAAGTATACCCACATAATGCTCAAATAATCATCAACCATCAACAAAACAATTATACTCCCAAACAAATGTGTATTAATTGGACCATACAACTCACTATGCACTAAATATAAAATAACTTATGCAAGCCAATACTTACCTATATAAAATGGTTGATAACTCTTATTTCCATGTTGACATCCTACACATGAGTGCTGCTATTTATAAATTGATGGTAATCCATGAACCATGCTAATAAGAATTAATAAACCTCTCATGTTAAAGAAGAGAATTATTATCTTCATCTACCAAGGTAAATGAATTAGTAGATTTGGCATCAACTAACTTGTATACCCCCTTCTCAACTATACCAATATAAATGGGCTCATTTTATCCACATGCATAACCTCACATATTTTTTATGAAAACACACAGTAAGTTGAGAATTCATAGTGATTTCATTAATTTACAAAAGGTTCTTGTTCATGGTAGAAATATGTTGAACATCCTTAAAGGTATATGTAACATTATTGTTCAATATCACATAATATAACCACACCCTTCAATAAAGGATGATCTACCATCACCAAATTAAATAGACTCATTCTTACATAGAGCTTCAATGAAATTAATATAGAAATTTTTTTGACATATATAATGTTTAGATGCTCCAGAGTCAAAATACAAATTCTCTTTATAATTTTCTATCTTAGAATTTTTTTACTTATGTCTTCTCTTGTTAATTTTATTTCTTCTTCAACTTGCTACAATCCCACTTGAAATGACTAGGTTTCCTATGGTAAAAGTAAATGACTTGTGACTATTTTATATTAGAAGATATAACTTAATTGTTGTAAAATAATGAGGGATTGGAATTTTTCTTTCCTTTGTATTTGTATTTAGTATTAAACATGCTCTTTGTAAGATGAAGAATCTCATCTATGAATGTATTATCTCTTTTTATAAAATTAAATAAAATATCTTTTCAAAATCAAGAATTTGAATTTCAACAAGAAATTACAAAGACTCAACAAAAGACTCACAAGATGGAGGAAAAACTCACAAAATTATGTTGACCATGTATCATCATTTACTATCATATGAATAATTTTTGAATGATCTCTTAGATCCTTTAGATGCACAACATACTTAGAAACAAACCTTCCTTCCTTATAATAGGAAGAATAAAGAATACTCTTTAAAAATGAGGCATATCTTAATTTAGATGTCTAATACTTATTATACAAATTTATCCACAATGTTGTAGCAATATCTTCATCACAAAATTAAAAATTAAATTATCTACAAAAAACAACTTGAGAAGCATTAAATCTTCTCTATGTTGCTTTTTGAAGCCATCAAAATCATCTTCTAGGCTAGTTTTTCATGAAAACTCTCAATACTCATAAATTATAAGTTTATTATGGCTCCAAAAACTATAATTTCTTCTAGTTAGTTTCTATAAATCTCAAATATTTTAAAGTCTAAATATTTTCTATTTTTTATGAATGACAACCTCAAACAACAAATGTTGTATGCCAAGTATGTCTTGAACACCAAACGCAAAGAAACACATACCAAATTTTGTGCTTTGGTCCACCTAAGATCAAAATTTGGAATAAATCTAGGCTACACTTTCTCTAAGCTAGAAATATTAGAAAAATCTAAGAAATATTTTTCAAACATGAAAACATGGACAATATCCTAGCTAAATTTTGAATACTGCAACAACTTTATCAAGTGAGGAGAAAACTACTAAATGTCAAACATAAAAATACCAAATTCCATATTCTATATCCAATAGATTGAAATACAACATATGATACAACCTTTATTAAAAATGTAACAATACTAAAACTAACTACAAAGTAACAATATGCAATGGAATTTGCTACTAAAAACCAAAGAAGTCAACTTGGTTGAAAAAAACAATGTGAGGCAAAATCCTTCTTTATATTTTCTATGGTTTTGATACCATAAAATAATGCAACACAAGATACTCTATTTGAATTTTTTAACTCCAATTTTTAATGATATCCAATCTAGTAATCTGTTGGTGTTGATAAGATTGGATATTAAAATTTCTAACATTCTATCCCTACAAATTCTAAATTTTCCCTAAAAATACCACCTTATTCCTATAAATCCATGTTATCCATAAATAAATATTGTAATATAATTCAACAATATAAATCCCTATCATATATTTATTCTAACAGTGTCAACAAGAAGATACAAAGATATAGGAAGATGGTATTTTTTCTTTATCTCTAGGAAGCAATAATCACAATGTTTTTGAGTGTAAGTGGTAATATCCTAGTCTAATATTGAATTTATTGTACATATTAATCAATAATTTACTGACATACAAATGGATTAATGTAAGCATGACCCTTAATTGATGCAAAAGTTTCAATGTTGGGATAATGTTCTTTGCATATACCACAAATACACATGCTTAATAAATTATCAAATTTTTGAAACCTTTAACATGTATGAATATGGATGTTTGGGTCTTGTAAGTCAAATATTTGAGGTGGAAATGAAGATCATGGAATTTGCACATGAATGGTGTGAAATTAACATGTTTTCTATGAAGAATTCTAGGATTCTCATTAATTTCATATTTATAGCATAATAAATATAGCCCTTTTTATTCCTCTCATTTGATATTTTGCATAATCAATATAGTATCTTGATAAAAATCTAAGAAAGTTATTAAAATAAATCTATGCATATATAGGTCCTCCTATATATTAAGACAAATGATTAATTTTAAAATATATTTTATTGTTATAGAATATACACATAATATAGTGAAAACCCAACCTATATAAATCATATATCATTACAAGAAAAAATTAAAGCATGAAAACATGCATGTTGAACACAAATTAGGAACCATGTCTATAAAATAAAGCAAGCATTTTTTCAATCCGAAGTAACATATATGTATACCTTATAAAGTTTATAATATTAAAGCGCAATTGCATGAGAAGCACAAAAAGTATATAAATATTTATCTTTTACATTTAGCATAGAAATGGAAAGTAGTATATATGGATTTTTTACTATCGAAAGTCCAACATATTTTCATAGGAACACCACAAAAGGATTAAGTAATCTCTTAAAAATTAATCATATTTCTTTTCATGGATTGACAAAGCGATCACTTCTAATGTGTTTTTTTCCCAACTATGAAATTTTCATTTTGAGCTCTAGCAATTATAGGGCTAATCTACATTCTATAATTTTACATTTATATCTTGACATAAATAGTGGCATGATATTTCTTAAACAATATGTTATTAAGAATTTATAAGTTTAGTTTCAGAGGAAAACAAACATAAGCCTTTAGCTAAAACACCTATAATTTTATTAGAATTTTTATTAAAGACAACATTATGGTGGCCTATGTCATCTTCTAAGAGAAGACAAAGCATATAGTTATAGTCACACTATGATATTCCAACATCACACTTTACACTTTTTCGACACAATTTTTCTTATATTGTTTTGCACCATTGAAGAGGGAAAAAAATTTCCACGTTAGCTTTCGTAATTTCTAGCCTAACAAAAACCAAATCTAGTTTATCATAATTTACCAAGACTTGCATATTTAAAAATAATTTAGAAAAATTATATTAAAATAAAGATCATTTACAAGTTGGGATGAGACTTCTCCTAGACTTAGCCAAAGAGAGCACATGTTTACAATAGTAAAATAAGATTTGCATTGGAGACAAATATCCAAAACCATATTTATATAATGTTTTTTCACTTGTTTGCAACTGTAAAAGAAGATCTACTTGGAGCACAAAACTCCTGAACAATATTTCTAAAATTGTTGTCCAAATTAGCTAAACATTGGATTTTCTCACCAACTTGCCTAATCCTCTCATCCTCAATAGCCATGTCACTATGCCACTGAGTTCCTACCTCCTTCTTAGTACCCATTTAAGAACACAAGCTTTTGTTGAGAGGGGGAAGGGGGTGAATAGTATAAGACAACTTTTTCCTTTTCTTTTCAATTCAATATTATGCAGTGTATAGATAGCAGCATCAATAGCAGTAATCAAAGCAATGCATAAAACACCATACACATTAGAGACACAGATTTTAACATGGTTCACCCAATGTGGGCTACCTCCATAGAGAAAATATTTCTTCTAAATATTTCTCAAATAATCTCTTTGAGAATACTTCCCAATTACAATGTTTATGGACCTCTATCCAAAGGAGATGGTTATCCCCTAATCTCAATTCCATGGATCTCTTCCATAGGAGAACTCTTTCCCCTTTTTCTCTGGCTAGTGATCTTCTAGAAGACTTTGTCTCTCTGTTGCACTAACTAGTGGATTTATCTCCACTTGAAAACTCCTCACTCAGAAGATATGTCTTCAATTGTCTTACATATTGAATATCTATCCACTGAGACTCTATCATCTATACTCTGTCACCTCCAAAGCTATATCAATAGGCTCACTCGGAACCTTCTCAAATATGCTTAATAGGTTTAGTCAGAACCTACTCAAATCTACTCAATAGGTCCACTCATAACCTGCTCAAATCTTCTCAATAGGTCCACACAAATCCTGCTCAAATATGCTCAATAGATCCATAGATAACCTGCTCAAATCTACTCAACAGGTCCACATAGAACCTGCTCAAATATGCTCAACAGGTCCACACATAACCTATCCAAATCTAGTCAAAAAACTCACACATAACTTGTCCAAATATTATCAATAAGTCCTCTCTAGGGCTTGCTCAAATCTGTATTGCAAGCTTCCATAAAATCTTACACAAAATCAGTCCACAAGCCTTCTCAAAGACTTACCTCAAATATGCTTAACAAGTCCACACAGAACTTGTTCAATCACATAGAATCATAAATAGAATTTTTAGAGACTCAATATGTTCTATAATCAATGCTCAATCAATATCTCAACTCAATCTCATAGAATCATAAAGAGAATTGTTAGAGACTCAATATGTTCTATACTCAAATCCCAATCTCAACTCAAATCAATCTCATAGAAGCATAAAGAGAATTGTTAGATACTCAATATGTTCTATACTCAAATCTTAATCCCAACTCAAATCAATCTCATAGAAGCATAAAGAGAATTTTTAGGGACTCAATATGTTCTATACTCAAATCTCAATATCAAATCAAAACAGAATATAGAATAGTTTGTTTCATGGAACTTGAACAACCACTTCACACAATCACTTGACTAGGCTCAATCAACTCTACTCAACCAATCACCTCAAGGATCAATCCTTTCTCACAAACCCTAGTCCAAGCATGTATCAACCAACTCAAAATGTTTCCAACAATGCTCAACAACAAATCTCACATAACAATGATACTCATGTTCTTTTCCAAATCAAGTTCAAGTTCTTTGCACAACCAATGGACTTCAACAACAATACTTATAAACAAGTTTTAATCATAAATATCAATTTATAAAATATTGAAGCATTAACCAAAAACTCTCAAAAAGACAACCACAATCAATCACCCACATAAGTCAATGAAGAATATTGCCCATAACTTTTTGATGCCTTATGAGTTGTCCACTAAATATGCCACACTCAACACACTTTATTTTTCTAATCTCAACAAGGGTTAGAGGTCATGAGTAATAACACAATAATCAAGATAATATCTCAATAACACCTTATTACTCCTACTCAATAAAAATGCACCAAACCCTCTTATGCAAGAAATAATCCCTCAAAAGAATGAATCAAACTTACTTTTGGAACTCCTTGACAAAACAAGAAATATCTTCTTGCACACACCTTATTTCTCCCTCAAATTAATCTAAACAAGTAGATCTCGAAAATATATTTCCAATGATATATAATATGATATACTTCCACAAAGAAAATCAAAAAAAATATTTATATTTCCTAGGGCATACCATAACCTTATTTCTCCTTAGACAACCTTGGCAAAAAATAAAATATTAAACAAAAATTAAATTTACTTGCCTTAACCTTAGCAGGATTTGATCCCCCGACTATTTTCTTCCCAGTGCCTTAGCCGTAGCCAAGCTACTATTGGGCCACATGTCATGACGTGTCTAAAAGGGCATGTCCACCATGCAATATATTTGAACAACGAACCTTCAAAAAACAACAAGCGCGTAGAGCACTTCTTCCTTGCAATCCAAAAACCAGACCTCATGCAAATAAAAATCATAACCTCCTCTTTAGCACCGAGCCAACATACCACTAGTCCATTCTAGAATTTTCTCTTAGGGGTTTTGAATCTTCATAGATTTAACCTTCACGAAAATCATAAAGCTTTCAAAACAAAAATCTCTTTCGCATGCACTTCGAAAACAATAGTAAGGGATACTTGGTAAATGAATTTGTTTGGTATTTATATAATTCCTTTTGCCTTCCTTAGAATCACTTTGGTACTTCGAATGAATTCGACATCGACATGATTTAATTTATAATAAGTTTAAATTTAATTTTAAATTTAAATATTATAAATTAAAATCAACCTTAGAACTTTGTATTAAAGAACCAACCTTAGGTTTAATAAAACCTTAGAACCTTTTCATAATGCCCAACCTTGGTATTATTTATAAAATTTAAATTCCTTGTGAATTTAAATACTTTATAAATAATTATTAAAGCTCCTTTTTAACTTTTGCAATAACCCATCTTGGGTTTTTATAAACCAATCACTTAACCTGTGCTCCCAATAATATTAAAATATTATGGAGCCTTTTTCCTTTTACTTTTGCACTAATGAAGCTTATTCCTGGATGACTTGGGTGATTTTAAATCTTGCAAAATTACTTGAGATGAGTGATAACTCTATCAGGTGACATCAATGACAACTCTGACTTAGAGGACTCAAAATGTCCAAAAATCTCCTCCTTTGTCATTTATGGCAACCCTTATCCTTTTCTTGAAATCTGACCTTCTTTTTTGCTCCCCCTGGCTCAATGCTCTCTTAAACATCAAATCTCTCCACATAACAAATCTCTCCCCAATACACAAATCTCTCCCCCTTTGACATCAATGTCAAAGGGTCACCTTTGGGGCTCGGGGCTAAGAATGAGCCTCTTAGCTTAGCCCCTCCCCCACCTCCACATGAGGTGGTTAATTCTGGGGTGGGAGTATTTCTACTCCCCAAAAATACTGCTCTTTATATTTATCTTTTTCTCTTCTTTTTTGAGTTTTATGAATCCTCTCACATTTTATTTCCAAGTCATCATCCCTCTTCCTGTCGTCACTTTTGTTCCTATTCCTGTTCTTGTTTTCATCCATGTTCCTGTTCCTATTTTTATTTCTATTCCTATTCTCATCCATGTTCCTATTCATATTCCTATTCTCATCCATGTTCCTGTTCCTATTCTCATCCATGTTCATGTTCCTATTCATTTTCATGTTCTCATCCATTTTCATTTTCCTATTCTTGTTCTTCTCTATGTTCCTATTCCTGTTCATGCTTGATTTTGGAATATTTTATCTACACCATATTGCTATGTGACCATCATTATTACACTTATAAAACTTAATGTTATTATTCCTTGTATGTGCAACTATATTATAATTTCTCCTAGTGAAGCCATATCCTCTTATGTCATGAACCCTGCAATTTATTGCCTTGTGACCAAACTCATTGCATGAGTAGCAATATCCTTGGAAAAATTGTTCTTTCCCATATACATGTCTTTCATGTGTCCTACACTATGAAGCCATATACCCAAACCTGTGACATGAAAAACATATTCCATTGAAGAAACCTTCTCTAGACCCCATTGGTCTTCTAGTTCCTCTTGACTTGTTCTGATTGTTGTTCCATATGAATATTCTTTGTTTATTTTCCCTATTCCTTTTGGACTCACTGAATTCTAACTCATCCTTGGGAGTTTCACTTTCACTTTCGCTCTCATATGATAAACCCTCTTCTGAAGTATCATCTTCTTCTGAAGTGTCTTCAGAACTGGTAGTTAACTTGTCTTCTTGAACCATTTGGAACCAAGACATGTCTTGTTTGTTGCTCTTCTTTGTATCTTGACTATTGTATCCACACTCTTTGCATTTTTTACATACTTGTATAGCTTATTATTGGAATCCTCTAAATATTATTTTAATATGGCCACTTCTTGTGTTAGATTTTCATATTCCAAGATCTTTGATTCTAACTTATCTTTGTACTTGCTTGCCTTAGCCTTTGACTTTTCTAGATCCTCTATGAGCAATAATATGTCTTCATCACATTCTTGAAACTATATTTCAATCTTAGAGTGTTGCTTTCTTACCTTATTTACTATTTCAAGGGCATAGATAAGTTCTCCCGTGAGATCATATCCATTCTCTACTGAATAATCCTCTATTTTTTTTACCTTTGTACATATCATTACTTCCTTTTGACTTATCTTCTATAATATCACTCACTTCTTCTAATGCCATTAGAATATTTTCATCTAGTCTATCAAGTTCATATTAAAAATAGTAATCACTAAAAATATAACCATCCCTTGTGCAATCATATTCAATATGTCCAAATCTACCACATCTAAAACACTTGAGAATAACTGGAGTCTTTTTCTTAACTAGATATTTTCTTCAACCATAAATAAGACTTCATCTTTATCATTGTCTGAAAAACTAGTATCATTATTAACTGAGTACTTGCATTATCTGCATAGTAGCTTCTATTTTGTCTTTGAAAGAACTTCTTCCCTTGTCTCTTTTGTCCATCCTTACTCTTCTTCTGGTACCTTTATCTTTATGACTCCATGTACCTGTGATCTTGTTTTTCTTTTTCATTGTTGCTCTTGGGCTCTTTTCACTCTATTGCATAATTTCCATACTTTCCACAATTGAAGCACTTAATATATCTTATATCTATGGATATTATGGAACCTTTATCTCTTCTTCCGTATTTAGCTTCTTCATCACTGGAATATTCACTGCTTGATTGTGACTTCTTACCCTTTTTCTTTTCATCCACTTTGAATGCAACTTCTTTTGGAGGAATAGGATATTTTGTTCTTATCTCAAACATAGTAAGCATACCAAGACAATAATTCTTTATAAAATAATCACTATCAATTTATGTTTCTATAGCAAAAATATTTTTATTGTACCTTTTTGGAAGAGTCCTCAATATCTTATCACAAGCATCAGATTCATCAACCTTGATTCCAATACCTTTCATCTCATGTATGAGTTCATCAACCTTGATGAGATAATCACGAATGTTCTCATCATCCCGTATTCTTAGGTTCTCAAATTCTCCTTTGATATTTCTGATCTTAGCCTTCCTGACATTTTTATCTCCTTCATATATGGTATGCGATGGATCCTACATGTCTTTTATTGTCTTACATTCCATAACCTTCATATATTTTGATCTACGCAATACTTATATAATTGTATTCATAGCTTTGAATTTGCATGCATTAGAAGCTTAACTTCCTTATCTATAGGAGGATTGGCTCCTAAATCATATTTAAATTCCACTACATCCCAAACTTCATTGCCAAGTGCCATCAGGTGAAATCTCATCAGCACACACCAATACAAGAAGTCAATCCCATAAAATACTGGTATTGCATTATTGAAGAACCCATCCTTTTGATAATTTTGATCCATTGTGTTCATAGACCACTTTTCCTTCAAGTTGTTAAACTCTTCTAAAGGAACCAACTTTGATACCAATTGAAGAACACAAGCTTATACTGAGAGGGGGATGAACATTATACGACTACTTTGTATTTTTTTTTTAATTCAATATTATGTAGTGTATAGATAGAAGTATCAATAGTAGTAATCAAAGCAATGTACAAAACTCCATACACAATAGAGACAAATTTTAACGTGGTTCACCCAATGTGGGCTACCTCCATAGAGAAAATATTTCTTCTAAATATTTCTCAAATATTCTCTTTGGGAATCCTTCCCAATTACAATGTTTATGGACCTCTATCCAAGGGATATGTTGATCCCCTAATATCAATTTCATGGATATATTCCATAGGATAACTATTTTCCCTTCTGATCTGGCTAGTGATCGTCTAGAAGACTTTGTCTCTCTACTACACCGACTGGTGGATATCTCTCCACTTGAAGAGTCCTCACTTAGAATATTTGTCTTCAACTGTATTGGCTTCTATATCTCTATCCACTGAGACTCTATCCTCTATACTTTATCACTTCCAAATATCTATCAATAGGCTCACTCAGAACCTTCTCAAATTTGCTCAATAGGTTCACTCAGAACCTACTCAAATTTGCTCAACAGATCCATTAGGAACCTACTCAAATTCTCTCAATAGGTCCACACAAAACCTACTCAAATCTACTCAATAGGTCCACACAGAACCTGCTCAAATCTACTCAACAGGTCCACATAGAACCTACTCAAATATGCTCAACAGTTCCACACAGAACCTATCCAAATCTACTCAACAAGATCGCATAGAACTTGTCCAAATCTTCTCAATATGTCCTCTCTAGGACTTACTCAAATCTGCATTGCAAGCTTCCACAAAATCTTAGACAAAATCAGTCCAAAAGCCTTCTCAAAGACTTACCTCAAATCTTCTTAACATGTCCACACAAAACTTTTTCAGTCACATAGAATCATAAAGAGAATTTTTAGAGACTTAATATGTTCTATACTCAATTCTCAATCAATATATCAACTCAATATCATAGAAGCATAGAGAGAATTGTTAGAGACTCAATATGTTCTATACTCAAATACCAATCTCAACTCAAATTAATCTCATAGAAGCATAAAGAGAATTTTCATAGACTCAATATGTTCTATACTCAAATATCAATCTCAACTCAAATCAATATCATAGAAGAATAAAGAGAATTGTTAGAGACTCAATATGTTCTATACTCAAATCTCAATATCAACTCAAATCAGAATATAGAATAGTTTATTTCATGGAACTTGAACAACCACTTCACACAATCACTTGACTAGGCTCAATCAAATCTACTCAACCAATCACCTCAAGGATCAATCCTTTCTCACAAATCCTAGTCCAAGCATGTATCAACCAACTCAAAATGTTTCCAACAATGCTCAAAAACAAATCTCACATAACAATGATACTCATGTTCTTTTCTAACTTAAGTTCAAGTTCTTTGCACAACCAATGGGCTTCAACAACAATGCTTATAAACAAGGTTCAATCACAATTCTCAATTCAGAAAACCTTGAAGCATTAACCAACTCTCAAAAAGATAACCACAATCAATCCTTTTCTCTTCAAAGATATTTTCAAAAATCAATCATCCACATAAGTCAATGACAAATATTGCCCATACTTTTTTTATGCCTTATGAGTTGTCCACTAAATCTACCACACTCAAAACACTTTATTTTTCCAATATCAACAAGGGTTAGAGGTCATGAGTAATAAAATAATAATTAAAATATTATCGCAATAACACCTTATTACTCCTACTCAATAAAAATGCACCAAACCCTCTTATGCAAGAAATAATCCCTCAAACGAATGAATCAAACTTACTTTTGGAACTCCTTGAAAAAACAAGAAATATCTTCTTGCACACACCTTATTTCTCCCTCAAGTTAATCTAAAAAAGTAGATCTCGAAAATATCTTTCCAATGATATATAATATGATATACTTCCACAAAGAAAATCAGCAGAAATATTTATCTTTCCTATGGCATACCATAACCTTATTTCTCCTTAGGCAACCTTGGTAGAAAATAAAATATTAAACAAAAATTAAATTTACTTGCCTTACCCTCAACAGGATTCGATCCCTCGACTATTTTCTTCCCAATGCCTTGGCCACAGCCAAGCCGTCATTGGGCCACACACAATGATGTGTCTAAAAGGGCACGTCCACCATGCAATATCTTCGAACAACGAACCTCCGAAAAACAACAAGCACGTAGAGTGCTTCTTCCTTGCAATCCAAAAACCATACCTCACGCGAATCAAACTCAAAACCTCCTCCTTAGCATCGAGCCAACATACCAGTAGGCCATGCTGGCCTTTGCACTTAGGGCTTCTGAATCTTCACATATTTAACCTTCACGGAAATCGTAAGGCTCTCGAAACATAAATCTCTTTCACATGCACTTTGAAAACAATAGCAAGGGATACTTGGTAAATGATTTTTTTTGGCATTTATATAATGCCTTTTGCCTTCCTTAGCATCACGTTGGTGCTTCAAATTAATTCGATGTTGGTGTGATTTAATTTATAATAAATTTAAATTTAATTTTAAATTTAAATATTATAAATTAAAATCAACCTTAGAAATTTGTCTTAAAGAGCCAACCTTAGGTTTAATAAAACCTTAGAACCTTGTCTTAATGCCCAACCTTGGTATTATTTATAAAATTTAAATTCCTTGTGAATTTAAATAATTTATAAATAATTATTTAACCTTCTTTTTAACTTTTGCAATAACCCATCTTGGGTTTTTATAAACCAAACGCTTAACTTGTGCTCCCAATAATATTAAAATACTATGGAGCCTTTTTCCTTTCATTTTTGCACTGATGAAGCTTTTTCCTGGATGACTTGGGTGATTTTATTTCTTGTCGAATTCCTTGAGATGAGTGATAACTCTATTAGGTGACATCAATGACAACTCTGACTTAGAGGACTCAAAATATCCAACACCCATCTTAGCCACAAAGTCTACCACTTTATTTAGATCTCTACTCACATAAAACAAAATCACATCATCTATTTCCCTCCACAATTCCTTAATTTGAGTGACAAGAATCCTCAACCTCCATGTCTTCAAAGTAAAGTTCCTCATGCAATCCAGAGCTCCTACCATTATTTGAGAATCGGATTCTATGATTAACCTCTTGTAACCTTGTTTTACTACCCAAATAGAAGCATATTTGATAGCTAAGGCTTTTTTCTTAATTTTTTGTGGCCCTTACTAGTCCTTGCAGTTCCCAATAGAGAATTGTCCCAACATGACTCCTACAAACAACTCCAATTCTAGATCTATCCAGATTGCCTTTTACAACTCCATAAATATTAATTTTAATCTAATATTTTGGGGGTGGTTTCCAACTAGCTCTATCATTCCCCTCTTGCACTTCAACTTCCTTCTCCATTGTCCCTATAACAACCTAAATTTTCTCTTTAGCATATACTACCACAGTTTTTGTGACTTTGCTCCAAATGACCTGCAAAACTCCATCTAAAGATGAAAATGTTTCTCTAAAAATTATACCATTTCTCTCCAACCACACTTGCCACCAGATAAATTTTAATCCAAGATCCCAACCAATACAAAGAGCTTTAGGTTTAAATCTACAGCTCTTCCATATTTCCCAAATATTAATCCGATTCAAATCACCATTAACTCAAATTTTATAATATAAAAACCATATCTCCTAGATCTGGCGTGTGAATGGGCATTAAAATATCAAGTGGTTAGATTTTTCCTTACTCTTGTAGCATAAAACACATTGATATGGATCAATTATTCCCCTATGTTTGAGATTATCAAAAGTAAGAATTCCATTATGCATGAACTTCCAAGCAAAAAAGTTTACTTTTGACCAATCCTTGGACTGCCAAATATTTCTCTAATTCTCAACCTGATGTGCATTAGGAGGAGGCTCTGGAAGGATCTTATCATATCCATACTTCATTGTGTAGACACGAAGGTTCCCATATCCCCCAACTAATTCATCCTACTCATATCTACTTGTGAGAAATATTTCTACAAATATTTTAGTCATGATGGGTTTCAATATGGAGGGATTGAAATTGGCCACTCATCCAACTTCTTAAATTGATTAAAATTATAATCCCCCATCTGACTAGTGTTGAAATAACTTTCAATTTAAATCCAACCACTAGTTTCCATGGCTATTTTTATTGGTTGAAGTTTTGGAAATTCAACAATGATAGGTGGGTATTCATCCCATGAATCTATCCAAAAATGTGTCTTCTCCATTTTCCCATTTTCCAAAATAATCCATCTTCCACTACCTGAGATCCTAAATTTAGAGCCCACCACACTAAGGATCCATTACCATCCAAAATAAAATGACCCACCTCATTTGGTTTTACCTTTCCCAAATATTTACTAGTTAAAACTTTACTGAATAAAGAAGTTGGTTGGGAAATCTACCTCCAATAAAGCTTTCTAACTAAATATTTATTATTTAAATTTGATTTCCTCAGTCCTAAACCTCCTTTTACCTTAGTTTGGGTTACTTTATCCCAACCTACTAAGGTCCATTTCCTATATTCTTTTACTCCTCCCCATAAAAATTTTCTAGCCATCTTGCACAACTCTTTCCATATGGTATGTGGGGCAACAAGGATAGAAAATTTATAAATTTGCATGGATTGAATGACTGACTATAAAAAATTTAATATACCCCCATAGCTTAACCATTTATGAGACCAATGATTAATTATTTTCTTTATACAATCCAAAATATTCCTCTAGATATCTATTTTTAGTTTTTTAAAATGCAAAGGGACCCCAAGCATTCCACTGGGAGAGAAGTCCTTGTGAATCCCAAGATCTCTAAAATTATATCTTGAAGCCTTTAATAAATATTGAAAAAGACAAATTTTTATTTTTTATCATTGATGACTTGGTTGGTAGCCCTAAGGTAGACATGTGTATCTCTAATCACTCTTGCTTCTTTGAAGTTGGCCACTCCCACCAATCCTGTGTCATCCACAAACTATAGGTGAGTCAAAACTTCCTCAACCACCTTGATACCTATTATAAAAGCTTGTTGTCTTCTCCTCACAATGATTCTACCCAAATATTCAACCAATATGAGAAAAATATAGGAGGAATAAGGATCTCCTTGAAGAAATCCTCGAGTAGCTCCAAATAGTTGTGAGGGAAGACCCTTGATTAACACTGAGTATTTTGGAGTAGAAACATAGCTCATGACCCATTCTATCCAATCCTAAGAGAAACCAAAGGATGCCATCATATTTGACAAGAAGCTCCACTCCACCTTATCATAAGCCTTTGACATATCCAATTTTATGAACATTCCCCTGTTACCAGATTTTTGCATTGAATGGATTACCTCCTGATCTAGAACCATACCATCCAAGATATGCCTACCCTCTACAACACCCCCTTACTCTAACATGATAATACTATGTAGAAGAGTTTTTAGTCGCTCAGCAATTACCTTTGTGATTATTTTATATATGAAATTGAATAAGGCAATAGGTATATAATCTAAATGTGCACCCCTCCTCCCATTTTGGAATTAAGTCAATGAAAATATGATTTAATACTTTAAGCATTATTTTACTACCTTTGGACTCCTCTATAATATCCATTACATCCAAATCCAAGCTGTCCCATAAGGCCTAAAAAAAAATTAATTGGAAAGCGATTTGGACCTGGTGTTTTTCAGGTGCTCATTCTAAAGACTACTTTCTTTAGTTCCTCTCTATCAATGGGTTTAAGTAGGGCTTGATTTTATTCCTCAGAGATAACATAGGGTATGATGGCAAGAAATTTTTTTTGAGCCTCTTCATATTGCACCATATTTTCCTTAAATAGTTTATAAAAAAATCCATTGAATGGAAATGCATACCTAGAATTGTATCAAAGGAGTCTTCATTCTCATCTTGAAGAGCTTCCATGTTGTTCGTATGTCTCCTATCACAAGCAACCCAATGGAAATATTTGGTATTTTTATCATCTTCTAATAGCCAAGTGGTTCTTACTCTTTGTTTCTAGTAGGTCTCCTCTTGGTTTTCAATGTCCTCAACCACTTTACACAATGCATCATCCTCTTCTTTGAATTGCTCTATAATTGTTCCTTCCTTGAAGTGTTTTTGAACCTCATCCCATCTAGCCACCAATAGATCTCTTTGGACCTAGAAGTTTGTCTTGTTAGCTCACCTCCATTGTTTTAGTTGATCCTTGACATAATGAAGCTACTTATGGAATCTAAACATTGTTGTCCCATATGCTAGGTGGCCCTCTTCCCACCACTATGGAATTTTCTTTTGAAGTTCCTCTTTTTGTAACCAAATATTTTCAAATTTAAATGGTTTGTGATACTGCACTATTTTGATCCCCCCTTCCAAAAAATGGAAAAGTGATCTAAAAATGGACCTTCCAAAATTTAAAATTTTATATTCTATTTCACAAATATCTCCTCTAAAACCAAAAAATGATCTAACTTCACCTTCCTACTATTTGGATTACTCCTCTTATTAGTCCAAGTATAGTTGGTTCCAGGGCATTTAATATCCACCAAGTGTAATGCCTAGACTTGGACAATCATAATTCGATCCCCTGGGTCCAAAATTGGGTTTCCCCATTCCTTATTTCTAAAGGGTAATTTAGAACTAAAATACCTAGCAACAATCTAATCTAACTTCTCCCTTGAGACTCTCATGTTATGCATAACTTTCCATTGATGCATCTGACCATATAGGTTTTGAGCCCCATAAAAATTTATGATTAAAACTTTCTCAATTGTCACATTTTTTCTAAAATGTGATGTGAGGACAACCCTTCAAAGTCTATTTAATGTTTTACACATAAGATCCAACGATATTTTTATCTCCTAGATAAGCAAAAAAATTGTTTTACATTTTTCTAAGAGTCTTTGAACAACGGATTGATGGGTTCTACTATTTAAACCCCTAACATTCCATTATTGTATAATCATTGGTTACCTTTAGAGTAGTAAAAATATATTAGCCTCATTGATCCTCTAGTGATTAGTTTATCTCCTTGAACTGCTTTCAATTCCTTATTTTATTTTCTACCCACTCCTTGAAAGCTGATATTTTTTTATCTCTTTTTCACATAAGTTATCCTTAGATTTGGATTTTCTCCATTTTTTTTTTGCTATACCCATTATGACATCCTTAATTATTGAATGTTCTTAATTCTGAACTATCAATACCCCTGGAATATCTTATTGCGGTAACTCACTGCACTCAATTACCCTCTCTAGGATGGGAGAAGGTGAAAGAGGGGCTTGAAAATGGTTGTTATTATTTTAGTATTATCATCCACTACTTCCATGAATTTTTCTTCTTCCTGGTCCACTAGTGTCTTGAAAATCTCATACCTATTGGAGGGTTTGAGTTGGGTTTGCTCTTTACCATCTTTTTTATTTTGCCTTCTCCTTATTTTGGGTTGTTCAAAATCATCTCCCTATGCTTCTTTACCCTAAAAAATATGTTTTTTTTCTTTATTGATTGTTTATTTACCCTCCTTAGGAATATTTGACATTCCCAAAGGAGCCTCCATTTTTATGTTCATATTTTTAGATAAAACACCTATAATTTTATTAGCATTTTTATTCAGACAACAACATTATGGTGGCCTATGTCATATTATAATATAAGAAAAATCATATAGTTGTAGTCACACTACTATATTCCAACATCACACTTTACACTTTTTAGGTATTTTCAAACATCTACATATTTTTCATAAATTGTTTCGCACCATTGAAGAGGGAAAAAAAATTCCCATGCTAGCTTTGGTAATTTCTAGCCTAGCAACCACCAAATCTAGTTTATAAAAATTTACCAAGACTTGAATATTAGAAACTATTTATGGTTGGATCATTCTTCATAATGCAACAATATTTATAATCGATGACAAATAGGATAATGCCTTAAATTAAGTCTTAAACTAGAATCTTAACTTATGAACTTTTGCTATAACTAGGTCTAGAGAAATATTCTCATAGATTTTCCATTTAATTTAATAATTTGACCTATATTTCTTGGTAATATTGGATATATATTTTAAGCACACAACTCTTCAAGATAATTTCCATCATAAAATTTGTTGCCTCAAACATAAATTCAATTATGTTAATTAACATATATTTGAGGACTAATTTTTTTTGCATGTATTTATAGGGGAATGGTTGTAGAAGCAAATGCAAAAATTCTTATTATATCAACCATGGAATCATTTCAACTTGTTGAGACCTCACATATTAGATTGAATTAAAATGGATTCAATGGTATTAATGAGTCTTATTATTCATAGTCTTCTATATTTGATACTTTATCCAAGATGGCTTACCATGGATTTTAGATATGGTTAAATATTTCATTATTCTTTAATACATGCATTAAATATGGTATAATTTGGCCAATAACGATTCCAATGTAGAATTAGTCATCCACAATAGTAAAACAAGTCACACATCTCAACCTCATAGTATAAGGTCAAAGTTAAACGTTTTTCCTTACCCTTTTTATTATTGAATTCATTCATAGGATATTTGAGGACTAATCCTTTTATTGACCAATTATTTGAATAGGGACATAAATCATTGATAGGGATGTAAGGGTAGGGATATTTTTTCCTTCGTATAGGATTTGTAAGAGAATAATAATAAGAGAAATCATTCTTGATGATTTCTTTGACTTATAGTGAGAAAATAGGGTATTTTTGGGGGAAAGTATTAGACAAATGTATTGGATTACCACTAGTTTTGATTATTTATACCATAATTTGTATGGTCTAAAGTGATAGTAGATCTATAGGGTACGCGAACATAAATTTAATTAAATATTTAAAATAGATATTTAAATAGAAAGTTAAAAGATGTACATGACAATATATATTCATTTACAATGATACATGAACAAAAATAAATAGTTTCATTGAAGTTTTCTTAATGCAAGATCCCTATTAAATTTTGATTACAAAATATTGTAATACATATATGTTCCATGAGGGAGAGTAAGTTAAAACCTTGACATGACAAACTGGAAATAATTGACACGTTCAAGATTTAGTACCTAAAAATAGATCTTAATATCATTAGATTCATTTAATATGGTCATAATCACAAGCCCATCATAATAGAATCCATTATTTAAAGTAATAAACCTTGAAATAAACTATTTTATTAAATAATTAATTAAAATAACTTAATATTTAATATATTTTCCCAATCAAACTAGGGAAACTAGACTATAGGATGCATATAATTGATTGCATGATAAATAGTTTTATATATACATGATATAAATAAAATAACAAGATGAAAATTTCATATAAGCACAAAGGTACATGGAAAATGCACATATAAAGTTACCTGATAGGATATGACATGTGTTATTAACACATCACTTAGTTAAAATTAATAGTCTAGTTTTGTAGCAAATATAACGCATATAAAGTAAATATAACTAGGAGAATAGTTTAATTCTATGGGCTTGTGCCTATAGTTTAATATTTAATTAAATAATATTTATTAATAACTTATAATACATGTTTTTATTTTGGTTTGTGTTTATAGTTTAATATTTAATTAACTATTTACTGGAGGCAGAAATCCAGGGAACTATGGTTAAAAGAGGGGGATTCTAATTCAAAAAATTTCCATGCAACCACCCTGAGAAATAGGAGCAACAATAAAATCAGAGAATTGACAAAATCAGATGGATCAAAAACTCAAGATTTGGTCGAGATTAGGGAAGAAGCAGTTAAATATTTTAGTTTTGTCCTCGATGAAGAATCCCAGTGTATGGAAGAAGCTAAGGATTCCCTCCTCTAGTTTATTCCCAGTATTGTTGATGAGGGCATTAACGAGAAGATTTTGGCTTCTTTCATTGACGAAGAGATTAGCGATGCTCTATTCAGTATGCAGGCTGATAAGGTCCCTAGCCCGAATGGCTTTCCTCCTCACTTCTATCAAGTCTTTTGGGGCATTGTTGGAAAGTATGTCACTTCTTCCATCAGGGAACTTCAGGCGTCTAAACACTTCTCGAGGGTTTTCAATTCAACTTTCATAGCTCTAATTCCTAAAGGCCCCACCCTTGAGACTATGGTAGATTTTAGGCCCATCAACTTATGCAACATATCTTATAAGATTTTAACTAAAGTAATGGCCAACAGGTTAAAAGAAGTCTTGCCCCTAATCATTGACCCCTGTCAAGGAAGTTCGGTGCAGGGGAGACAAATCGTGGATGGAGTAATCATTGTTCATGAAGCATTACACACTGCAATAAATACTAATAAGGTAGTATTTTCTCTTAAATTAGACATGAACAAATATTTTGATCGAATAAATTGGGATTTTCTCATTGTGGTACTTCTAAAGTTTGGATTTTACCCTTAGTGGTTCAAGTTGATTCAGGAGTGCATATCAAAGGTTTGGTTCTTGATTCTAGTTAATGACACTACTTATGGTTATTTTTAAATCCACATAGGGCTTTGTAAAGGTTATCCCATCAGTCTGATGTTATTCATCATAGTGGTGGAGGCACTATGTAGAACAATTAAAGCAGCATGCAATGCAGGGCTAATATCAAGAATTAAAACCACTTCACGTACCAAACTTGTTACCCATAAACAATTTGTTGATGATACTCTCATACTAACTTAGGTGTCCATGGTGGAAGCTAAGAGGATCAAACACTTTCTCCAGCTTTATGAAGATGTGGTTGGTCAAAAGGTCAATTTTAACAAAAGTAAACTGTACTTTTTGAATACTCCTATCCAATGTCAGGGCGAGATCACAAGTATTCTTGGATGTGCTTTGGCTTCCCTTCCTACTACTTATTTAGGCCTTCCCCTTTTTTTTGGTGCTCCAAGAGATTCCATGTGGGACAGGGTCTTAGAGAGAATTCAAAAGAAGCTAGCTGGGTGGAAGGGTCACCTTCCATCTCAGGTAGGAAAACTTACTCTCACATGCCCTATTTATAAAGCATATCATTTTACTTCTTATATGTATTTTAGGCTCCAGCCAAGATTCATCAGAATATTGAGCACCTACAAAAAAACTTTCTTTAGTCTGGGTCAGAGGAAAAGCAGAGAATTTATTTAGTAGGTTGGAGTAAAGTTTGTAGGCCAAAATAAAATGGATGTTTAGTATTGAGAAGAGTTTCCGATATGAAAAATTCCCTGCTAACCAAGCAAGATTGGCATATTTTGACAAATGAGGAGAATTATTGGGTTACCATAATGAAAAGAAAATATCTCCAAAATATCAACTTCCTTGATGACAATATTGAGAGTAGGGGATCAACTTTTTGAAAAGCAATTCTCAGTAGCGAATAGATCATTCAGAGAGGTCTGAGATGGGTGTTAGAGAACAGAAAAAAGATAAATTTTTGGGATGATAGGTGGGCTAAGGAGGAACATTTGTCTCAGATTCCTCACCTTGTTAGGATTAGAAGGGTTATAGATGAACTTTATGGAAGGAAAGTTTCTAACTTTATTATCTAGGAATATGGAAGAATGTTGTGGAAACAAATTAGAATCTCAAGTCATGATGTTGAATCTAAAGAAATCAAAGGCATATTGAATCATCAATTCATGCCTACTAGGCAAAGGGAGGATAGGATCACGTGGGCTGCAAATAAAAGTGGTCAATTCTCAGTCAAATCCACCTATAAATAATTGATAGATTCTAAGGATCCCATACTCCAGACTAAATAGGTGTGGGTCAAGAATTTAATTCCTAAAATTGTAGTTATCTCGTGGCTAGCGATCCAAGGAAGAATACTCACCATAAAAAACATGATTAAGAGAGGTATAATTCTTTCTAACCGATGTCCTCTATGTAAGAACAATTAGGAGTTTGTCCTTCACATTTTTCTAGATTGTTCGTTTTCTCAGAGTATTCTATATGGAGTTTTTCAAGCCTTCGATATTTCTTGGGCTAGACCTGCTACCATTGTTGAAATTTTTGACCAATTACCAAGTTCTTTCATAAGCCCTAGACTTAGGTTCATGTGGAAGGTATGTCTTCACCACTTTATCTGGTAGGTATGGTTAAAGCATAATAATAGAGCTCTTCATGAGTCCAACCATGATACCCCCACTATCATTTCTAGGATCCTCACCTTTGCCAAAGAAAATTCTAGTCTTATTTCCCCTGAAGTCCATGTTCCACCTCCTAATGAGACCCAAATTGATCAATATTTGAAATTAAACTTTATGGAAGACCCTGCTCCTAACAGACCCAATCCTAGAATATGTGTCAAGTGGTATGTGCCTCCGGTTGGTTGGCTCAAATTAAATTTCTATGAGGCTACAAAGGATAACCCAGGCAAAGCAGGGGTGGATGGAATAGTTAGAGCCCATGAAGGAAGAATGGTTAGGGCTTTTTCCAAGCATCTAGGGATAAGGACAAATAATGAGGTAGAGGTGAGAGCATTGTGGAGAGATCTCTAGTTGGATTAGGAGATAGAGGGTAAAATAATTATTGAAGGTGACTCAATGCACATTATGAACCTCCTAAGTAATGAGAAAAATATCTCATGGCAAATCAAAAGTGTCATGAAAGAGGTAAGGATATTTTATCAGGTTAGGAGATAAATAATGGCTCATCACGTGTTTTGGGAGGCCAACAAAGTAGCAGACAGGCTGACTAACATAGGATCGGATGTTGATGGGCATGTCACTTGGGATCATGGGGCTCTAATTGACATGGTCAAAATTATCCAATATGATTGCAAATAATGATAGATTCGTGGACCTAGAGAGGAAGGAGAAAAATCATGAAGTTTAATAAAAATCTTGTCAAATATTTGAATTTTATTCGTAAGCAAAGGTGCGAGCATATGTGGTTTTTGTTTGGTAATAACACCCTGCCAGCTCTCTATGCTTTGATCCATCCGACACAAATTTTGGTTTTATCTGTGTTAAGGATAAATTCCTTTTTGTTTTGGTTTGAAATATGCAATAGTTATGTTTATTTTCATGATTCGAATATAGGATATATGTACTGCAATTGGGTATAACTATTCGAAGATTCTTTTTTTCTGGTAATATATGTAAAAGGTTGTATGCCCTCTTGGTTGTTAGTTTTATGAAATATAATAGTACTGTGGACAGACTGACCTCAGTAAGGATATAGTCCTTAATAGCATTATGATGAATGTTTTAATAGATTTTGGTTCAACCTCTAAACCTCGTTTTTAATGATATAGTCCCTTAATTACCAAAAAATATATATTTAATTAACTAAAATAAGATAAATATAGTCATATATTTATACTTAAATAAGTTAGCGTATTTAAATTTTGAAATCCATTTTCTATAGGTAAATAGAAGACTTGTATTAATTTTTATAATAAATATAATTATTAAAATTTAATTGATTAAAAATAAGGAAATAAGATATACATACAATTTTAACTTTATAAGCATATTCAATTTATTATATTAACTCAATTTATTTTTTTAGTAAGGAAACAGGGTCACCCTTATTTATTGACATAAACAAGGTAAAAGTAATTTAACAGTTGTATAAAAAGAGACAATCCATATAGGATAAACCAAAAACCAACACAAGCAGGGTAGAGAGTCTCTAGGATAAAACACCAAGAAGACCCACCCAAGAGCTAAGAAAACCTACCAAATTAAAACCCAAGTACATCACTAAGCACCAAAAACCAGCAATGGTTTCGTAAAAAAAATTGCAGTGAGAACTTGGACCATTTTGTAACAAATTAGAGGAAGACAGGTGTCCCACAAAAATACCAATCCTATCCAACCAAATAGCATCCCACACAATGACATTAAAGCAAAGTATTACCATCCAACATGCTCGAATCATATATTTCATTGGGAAAATTATTGCACCACACATGGAGGGACTCTTGAGAAAGGCCTAGGTTGGCAAGAGTGTCTACAACTTTATTGCCTTCCTTGTATATGTGTTGAATGAACTTGCTACTAATATTTGTTTTTGCTTTCCTTGACTTCAAAATGATATTTTAAAAATTCCATGAAGGGTTTTGGGATCCCTTAAGGTAGTTGATAATGTTAAGTGAATCCCCCTCTATAATGATTTTAGTACAAGGAATGTAGGCAAGCAGGGACAAACCTTGATAGAGCGCTCTTGCTTCAACAACATGATTGGTTTGAATTCCCATATTTTTTGCATAGGTGAGGATAATATTTCCATGGTCATATCTAAAGATACCACTAGCTCCTACAATCCCTGGGTTCCCCTTAGCAGCACCATCAAAATTTAGCTTGGACCCAACCACTTGGTGGAGGAGTCCAATGAACTTAAGATCTATCAATAGGGGCTAGGGAAGGAAATGATGGAGACAAAGAAATGTTCAATGAAGTAGCAATCCTAACATTAATAGGTAAGTCAATAGAATCTTGAGAAGGTACCAATTTGGATTTTTCAATAGTAGCAACAAGCACTCAATTACTAACAGAGAGAGGGTCCTTGGAAGCATTGGAAAAGGCTCGAGAATTTCTCTCAATCCAAATTTTCCAAAGATAGTGAGGAAGGTAGAAGGCCCAAAGAGACTTGATATGGGACCCGTGGAAAGTATTTATCCATTATACATAGAGTTCTAAAATATATTTGGGATGGGTCCAGGCAATACTAAAAACTTTGAAAATAGAATGGAGGACCTTTAAGGAAAAGGGACATTCAAGAAAGAGGTGGTGGGATGATTCCAGGTTGGAAAGACAAATATAGCAATAGGTTGTCGATGGTAAGAATTTTATCTTGGACAATCCAAAAGAATAAAAAATACTTATCTTAAGGATAAGATGTTTGAGCTAGATGATATTGGTAGGAAACCATTTCTCTTTAAAGCCCTCAACTAAGAAATAGGTAGACTTGACTATGAATTGTCCATTCTTAGTGGCTTTCCATATGAGATAGTCACCATCGTTTGAACTAGGAATAACATAAGTTTTGAGAATATTGGAGAGAGTTCTTACTACTTGAACCTATTCCTCATTCATATTTCTGGAAGGAATGTTTTTCCACACATTTCTTTGGCTAGAAGAATCAATGAAGTTGCATACCTTATCACCAAAAATATGGTCTATAGTGGGTTTGATGGTGATTAAGGTGGGGTCTTCCATTAGTAGATGATATTTTAGCTAGGGGTCCCTCCAAAATTCTATACTTATTCCATTACCTAGCTACCATTTGAGCCCTTTCTTGATGATGGATCTAGATTTAAGAATGGAGTTCCAGAATGTAGACCCCATTGGAAGAGGATCTTCACTTAAGAAATCCTTATGCTAAAGGTATTTGCTTTTGACTATTTCAACCCACATGGATTTTTCATCTTTTAGGAGCCTCCAACCCTATTTTGCTATAAGATCCAAGTTCATCTTGTCAACCTTTCTGAAGCCCAAACCACCCTACTTTTTTTTTTAAGCAAATTTTATCCCAAGAAATCAAGTGGAAGTGTTTACAATCTTCAGAATCTAACCACAAGAATCTTTTCTATATTTGTTAAATTTTATAACAAATTAAGATAAGATCTTTGAAAATGGACATAAAAATTTGGAATTATTTGGATATAAGCTTGAACCAAAGTTACTTTCCCTCATTGGCTTAGAAGAGTTCCTTTCCACCCAATGAGATTTGTGTGCATTATTTAAATAAAATTGTTCCACATATTATCATACGATTTGCTAAATAAGATAGGAAGGACGAGATATATGGATAAAAATATAGATATGGTGCAACCAAGGATATTAGAAATTTTGATCTACCTACCAAAAGGGGTGTTGAGGAAGTATAATTTGCTTTTAATAAAATTAACCTTTTGACCCACAACTTCCTCATAAGTGTTGAGAATACCTTTGATGGTTTTGGCTTGGGGAATGGAAGACATAGTGGCAAGGATGGTGTCATCAACAAATTGTTGATGAGTGATGGGGTGAAGGATGAAAACAACCTTATACCATAAATGAATCCTTGGGAACAAGTAGCTTTAAGGGTTCTTCCTAAATATTCAAAAATAATAATGAAAAGGAAAGGAGAAAGGGGGTCCCCTATATAAGCCCTCTAAAACTCTTAAAATATCCAAAAACTGATCCATTGACGATAATAGAGAACCAAGTAGTAGATAAGCATTCTTTAATAAGTGTAATCCAATCTATGTGGAACCCAAACTTAGATAAAATAGAAATGAGGAAATACCATGACACCTTGTCAAAAGCCTTTTTCATGTCAAGTTTGAGAAAAATGCTAGCTTTGTTACTTTTGGAGATAGAGTGGATGAGCTCATGGATAGTGATGATTCCATCAGTAATAACTCTTCCTTGGATAGAACTTCCTTGAAAAGGATCAATAATAAGATGGAGGATGTCCTTCATTTTGTTGGTTAAGACCTTTGATAAAATTTTATAAATGACATTGCAAAGGCTAATGGGTCTGAAATCAAACAATGATTTGGCTTCAGGATATTTGGGAACAAGGATAAGAAATATAGAGTTAACATGTCTAGGGATGTATTTGGTTTTCTGAATATCTTGAATGGTAGCAGTGATTTTAGGTTCGACGATGTTCCAAAAGGTTTAAAAATGAGCAAGGAAGCCACCGGGACCTAAAGATTTATTAGGAGGTATATAAAAAAGTGTATTTTTATTTACTCTTGAGAAAAGGGGCTGAGCAAGAAAAGGGGCTGAGCAACCTAGACTTAAGCTCAGGAGAAATAATATGGAAAATATTCTTAAGTAAAGTGTTAGAAACTTGATTAAGACAAGGTTGACTATGACTAAGAAGACTTTTGAAGTGGGAAACAACTCCAGATATGATCTGAGTAGGTTCACTAACAAATGATCCAAAATATTTGGATAACTCTCTAATTCTATTATAGCTTTGGTGCCTGAGAATAATTGTTTGAAAGAATTTAGAGATAGAATCTCCTTCTTTCAGCCAGTTGGATCTGGATTTTTACCTCCAAAAAACTTATTTTTTTACAATAAAATTGAGGAATTTTGATAGCAGATCTCTTTTAGCTTTCCTAAGATCTAGTGAAGGGTTCCCATCTTGGATATCTTTCTCAATATTGTGAAGTTGGATTTGAATATTTTTCTTTCTCTAAAAGATATTGCCAAAAACTTCCTTGTTCCAAATTCTAAGATTATATTTTATGAAACACAACTTTTTTACCACTTGATATATGAGTGTTCCTAAGAATATTTTACTCCACCATTCGATAATGATATTTTTGAGATCTTGGTGGTGTATCCACATTGATTCAAATCTAAATAGAGTTTTGAAGGTAGAGGCTGGTTGAAAACCTTCCAGGATGAGTGGGTTATGATCAGACCCTATTTTGGGGAGAGCTCAAAGGGTGGCATCACCAAAAAGGTAAACAACTTCCTTGGAAAGGACTCTATCTAGTATGAGCTAGATGAGTTAGTACGGATTCTCCTGCTACTCCACATGAACCTGGTTTTCCTGAGTTTGATATACATTAATTTATTATTATTCACAAAATTTGTAAAATCCTCAAATCATCTAGGTGTAATGGCATCACCTCCACTTTTTTTAGATAGGAAGAGGGAGGAGTTAAATTCACTTTCCAACATCCATGCTTCATTGGAGAAAATGTGTCTCATCTAGCTAAGGGTATCCCATAAGGTTGATCATCCACTCAGAGTATTGGGAGCATAGATGTTTGAGAGAACCCACCTTGCTTTAGTATCTTTGCAATAGAAAATAATATTTATGATGAGGTTTGAAATCGATAAAAGTTTTCCATCCACTCTGTATGGGTCCCAAAGACAAAAAAGTCCTCCAAAGGCATCTTGAGCAAGACTTGTAATAACTTCACTATTTTTGCATATCTTTTTATTATTTTTTCCCACATTGTCCTTATCAATATTGGTTTCCTAAGGAGGAAGAATGGTGGGTTTCAAGTATTTCCTCATGGACCTTACCAAACACTACTTAGTTTGTCCATTGAGGCCTCTCACATTCCATAAGAGGATCTTCATTTATGGATTTTGGATGACTTCTTTTCCCCTCTACCATGGGATGAGAAGGGTTTGGGTCATTTTTCATCTTCTTTGTTTGGATCCTCTAAGGAAGGCTCTTTAAAATATGAAAAGAGTGTAGTTGGGGTGTCATTGGCTATGTCATCCTTAATCTCTTTCTATATTAACTCTTGGATGGAATGTCTACCTTTCTTCTTTTCACTGTCAACATCAACAAAAAATTTCTTTTCATTTTTGGTATGGATATGACTTGGGGAGGCAGTAGTGATGTCATCTCCATGGGATGAAATTTCACCTAGGATGTATAGGAATTATTTGGTGGGTTTTAAGGTCAAATACCCATATCTATATGGGGACATATCACATTCACTAGGGGATTTTGGAAGTGCCCTATCAGCAGGTGCTTCAGAAGAGAAAGAAATAATTACAAGGGTTATTAAAGACTCAAATGGAATATATTCATGAGGTAAATCAATGGGGATAATATCAACCTTGGGTTTATGGAAAGACTCATTTAAAAGATAAATTAAATTGGAATAACTAATAAGAGAGCATACCTGATTTGAGGTGTTGTCAATGTGGGTGGAGATAGGTTTTTTATCCTTGTCCTCTATCTCCTTGTCAATAGGGTTTGGTGGAGTGATGTCCTTTTGCAACATGACATTTTAATAATATTTTATATTACCTAAATTTTGTCATTTTTTTTCTTGTCATTTTTTGGACCTCTACCATTTGCTCAAAGAGGGGCATTGCTCTCTTAGGTGGCCTTGTTTCTAATATTTTATGTAGAATACTAGTTTTTTCTCATATTCTATGACCTGGCATCTATGATATGATCCAAAAACTAGATCTATGTAATTTGGAAGCTTCATATCCATATTTACATTAATGCACACGTGAGCATTCACCATCCTAGATTTAGCTTTGGTTATCGAGTCACACACAACAATGTCTCTAAGTGTTCATGCTATTCCCCATAAAATTTCAATATGCCAAAACTATATGTGAAGGTCTAAAAGCCTAACCAATATAGGGGTTGATTTAATGCTCTAGGTTTCTTGGTTAAAGTCAACATCCCATCTCCTATGAAAGATATTATGTCGATCAAAAAACCATGGTCCATCGATGAGGATACATCCAGAGTCTTTCAAGTTATTCAATATGATGAGTAAAAAACCCCTCAAAATGGCCATTAGCTCCATATTACCATGGAGGCACCATTTGTAGAATGACCACTTTATAATGGATTCCATGTTTGGGCATGATCCTACAAAATTCCCAGTAAGGGAGTAGATAGCCTAAGAAACAAATGAGACCATATCACTTGGTGGAATCACCAGTTCTCTATTGCTAAACTATAGTGTGATAGATACTTGTACAAGAGGGGAAAGGTCAAATATTTTTTGGACTTTTTATGCAAAGGAGATGGGGTTATCCTTTTGAGAAGGTGGTTCAGGATCAGAAGGGGGGTCCCCTCTAACACTCATAACATTAATACCTCATACTAGGCCATCCTGAGATCCAAACCCATGATTCTCTTTGTCGTAAGAATTCACAAAATATTTCTTCCCATCTAAAGTTTTGAATTTTTTATGGGACCTATTCATCGCTCGGTTCACTGCTCCATTCGTTGCTCCATTTTATATCATAAAAAAATTATGCTCTTGCCCTAATATTGCAACACTACAATATTCCTCTTGCCTTCATTATTTTCCTAACACTACAACACTAGAATATTGCTCTTGCACTAGCACTACAACACTACAATACTATTCTCACCTTCACTCTTTGATTATTGATGTAATTTTACTTTAAGATTTATATGTCATTTTTTATTTTTTATTATAATAATTAATACCTACAATTAGTTGAACATGTCCATAATAATATTTCAATAAAATACAATAATTAAATAAAATAATATAATTAAAGACAGTTAATGTTTTTAAATAATATTTATTTTATATTTTTATTTTTAACTATCTAAAATTAAAAATATATATTATTAAAATAACCATACTGTACGACCAAAAAGGCATGCACCCAAAATTACAATTGCATAAACTAAAATAAAAATGGATATTCATACACAAATTGACAAAGATAAAAACAATTAAGTAAAATGCATCTTTATTTCTCTTTGAATCAATTCATTTTTTACAAATGAATCCCTCTTAGGGATACCCTTTTGATACGCAATTACAATGGTACAATCCCCTCAAGGATAAATGCACTTTTAAAGCCTTCTAAGGTGACACGAACTCCTCTAGGGTGGAGTTAACCCTCTTCTTCACGTTGAGGAAGGAATTGAATAATTGAATCTCCTTCAATATATGTTCCCTGCGATCAAGAAACAACAATAACACATCAAAAGCAAATGTAACCTCTCTTGATGAGGTCTTTTAAAGAAGTTTCACAAAAGGATACCATGATAAACATATAATAAAGAAAATGAGTAAAGCATGGTAAACCTATGTTAATCATGAAATGTGATCATTAAGCATATTCAAGAAAACATGTATTATCTATCTACTGGATTAGTTAACAAATAAGAAGCAAAGGTGCATGAAACAAGTCACAATTATACTAATTATCAAATTAACAACATGAAAGTAAACCTACTTCAACTACTTATTCTAACTAGTCATATGTCTCTAAAACACTAATTGAACCTACATTAAGCCTAAAATGATCTAACTAATTAATTTGCAAGAAAAAAAACAAGCAGATTTGTAGCCATTTTCTCACCATGGGTCTGAGATGTGGTCAACATTGTAGACCATGGTTGATAGTCGTGGCAGAGCTCTGAATAGATTTGCCCTCAGAATTAGGGCTTCCTCTATGATCTGCCTTGCCAAATTGATGGTCAAGGGTCACCTCTATGTCCTTTGATAGGTTTGGTGATTGGATTTCACAATTGGGCCTCTGTTTTCCTGAATTCATGTTTCTTGGCATTCTAGCTCCTTAGGGCATCCATGGCAATTTGATCTCCAATTGGGTAGCAAGAGTATCCTTCTCAATGCATGAACTTGAGTATGCAATTTGATAGGGCTTCACTGCTCAATTGATAAAATTCCTTCTAGACTTATCCCCAATTTTAAGGGGGTACTTATAGGATTACCCAAGGGCTAGGGGTGGCTTCCTCATGAAGCCAAGATCAAGATTGGGTAGTTGAGTTAGTTGGATGGAAGGTTCTGGATCCTTCCTCACTCAAACCGCTCCAATATACAACCAATTGGTCATTGCAACCAACTTTTGGGGTTGGATGAAGGCCAACTAAACTTCAGTCCTGACCATGGGTGTCATCTATGACCAATACTACTAACCACATGTGTTAGCCATGGTCCCCAATTGACATATTGGGGGCCACAACTGCCAGTCATGGCTAGCATTGACTAGGCAAAAATACCCAATTGAGTGGTAAAAACCACTGCTATACCTTGGATTTGTCCAAATGTCTTCCATATGGTCTTCTAGCATGTCCCATATGAGTAGTCACCATCGACATGATGCGTTTTAGGTGTCTACAAATGCCCCTTTTGAGATGCGTTGTGAGATCGAACAACGCTGAGAAAAAATAGACCTCCTAAAATGGTGTCATAGGTTGAATGATGATCATTGATTTGATCAACATTAGATTCCCTAGGTCCAGCAAAAGGACGTGCATCCTAGAATCATTGCTTCCAACTAGGTGAAAGGCTTAAATTTGAAAGAGTTTGCACTCATCATCAGGCATTCGGGTAGCTTTGGTGCTACAATAGGAGTTAGGCCTATATAACCGAAAGGAGGAGAGCTACAAACTAACTATCATTTTTGCTATTTACCCCCAAAAAAAAGGGGTAAGCTTATGATAGTTGTTGACAATGATTCGTAAGACGAACACAATTTTTACAAGATCAAGGGATCTACGATTTCAGGGATATTCTATTGATTTTGATTATGATTTGAAAGCATGACTACCCCCTCAAGCAACAAGTCGATGAGGGTAATGACAATGAATGAAGCGACGAGGTTGCTTGACCATTATGAATGATCTGAACAAACTTAGATTTTAGCATTTAATTACTTGGCTAGGCCTTAGTTCAGATTATGATTGCACTTGTTAATAGTAATTGCACATTCCTATCCCATGGAGCGGTCGAGCTGCAATAGCCTTCTTAGGGAATAAAAATGATACAATACCAATTAGATATATTTTGAATCAATTTGTCGATGATTTTCTGAAAATATGTCATAGGAGAAATGACATGAAATACCTCGTTCCCGTGGAGTAGTCCAGCCTTGGAGGCCTTCTTCGAGATTGAAAAGAAGCATATCAAATCAACGATGACAATTTTACCCCAAATTTCCTTATAGTTATTTACTCATCTCATCGGATTGCATGGAGTGTCAGTCACTACAACCGCCAAGTGTCTAGGGTAAATAGCTGAATACGAGGTGCATTTGGCTTTTGGATTATTTGATTTTTTTGTTACTTTTGAAGTTTTTGAAATTTTTTTAGGTTTAATTTGGCATTTTAAAATGCCATCTAGGAGCTTTCCTCTTGTAAAATTAAGGAAATTGCATTTAATTTTCTCACCACGGCTCTCCCCGTGGGCCATTTTTCTCACCGTGGTCAAAAACCGTAGTTGGAAAACCCTAATTCGTGGACCACGCGTGTCAGCCACGACCCGACATGAATTAGAAAAGCTATAAAAGGGCCCCTTTTGGGAAAAAGTGTCATTTTCACCTGCACTAATCAAGCAACCTAGGAGCTCTAGAGGTAAAACTTTTAAAAACTAACCCGGAGCGCTGCTAAAACTCAAACCGACTACCTAACCTGACACCTTATGGCGGACCAAGGGGAAGCATCGACCAATGGGAGAGCCGAGGGTTCAAAGGTAATTCATGAACTGAGACTTCGCATTTGATTTCTGGTTAAAATGAATCTCATTAATTAATCGGTACATGAATCATACTAAATTGCTGGTAACGAACCCCACTTTAGGTTAGGATTTAGCTTAGGATAGCTAGGGAGGAAATTTTAATTTTTCTAGGTTTTTAGGGCATGAATGAACCCATCTAGAGTTTCGTTCGCTAGTTGTAGGTGGCAACCATGGTCTCAAATTGGTAGATTGGGGGCCATGGCTGTCAGCCATGATGATGTTTGAATTATAATGGTCATATTTTTGACCATTGGGTTGGCCATGGATTTGACTCGCGGTGCCCAAATTTGACAGTTTTTATCATTTTTATTTAATTTTTGCTCATTTTGATGCATATTATTAGATGTTTAGGAAAATTCATTTATTTTTAGGTTGATTTTATAGTGTTTTTAAATGTTTTTCACTTTTCTTGTATTCTTTTTATCTAGTCTTTGACTAATAGAGTGAGGGAGACCGATCTCCTTCGCAACCTACACCCACTACTGATTGATGTTGAGCGAGAGTGGTTTAGAGCTATTGGGTTTGGGTACATCCTGGATCTCCCACCTCTTTGGGTAGACCATACTTATTTGACTACTTTGGCTCGTCACTAAGATGCACGGACCAATACATTTCACCTACCTACAAGTGAAATAATGGTTACACTCGAGGACGTGTACCGTATATTCTAGATACCCATTGATGGTCTGCCCATCACTACCTCTCCATTTATGGTGAGGAAGGCCATATTTGATGCCATATTCAGAGGTTAGAGCATGGAGGCACAGGGCTCCATCGACCATGGTGGCATCCATGTCTAGGACTGGTATGAGGCACAAGTTTTCTCATGGTGAGAGGTCATGTTTATGCACTTAGTGATCCAGGTTGCCCTTGCCAAACTCTTTAGGAGTGAGGTTCCCCTGGAACCTCCTAGCTTGCATCCACCTAGTTATGGCTAGCTCAATGGAGGAGCCAGTCATCCTATCCTGGGGGAGTGCTCTACTTGCATAGTTATACCATGAGCTCTTCTAGATCACCCATCGAAGCAGGGTTGGCATAGGCTGCAGTATCTTGTTGTAGATATGGGGTTGGCAACACATCAGGATAGAGCACCCCGTGGAGCTACCCCTATGGATTACTATGATTGATGATGAGCATCAGTGCTATACTTCTTGCTGGCCTTGGGAGCAAGAGGGATTCTAGAGCAGATCACACATTGGAGACTTGACATATTACATTGGCCGGTTTGCCCAGCTTCGCTCAGATGACGTAGAGTGGCACCCCTATATGGATTGCCCTACATGGGAGGAGGCAACTAGATACCTACGTTGGGTGCACAGGGATAGGTGGATTATCGGCCACAAGGCCGAGTGGTGCGAGTATCACTACTTCTCATGAGTACTCCACTAGTTTGGGATCAGGCAGGACATCCTGATGATGCCCACCATCTATAGACACCTGGTCCTAGAGAGGGACCTCACTTGGCCTATAGTTACTCCTTTGGGAGAGGATGATGATGCTTTTTAGGAGACAGGGGTTAGAGAGGTAGGGACCACTCTAGATTATGATGGTTGGTGGGCTGACATACAATGGCACGGGGTGGGACCCCTTGGTCGGCTAGTTGGAGGATTCACTGTAGAGGGTGGGGATGGTATGGAGGTAGATCCACATGGACACCACACTCGATAGAGGACTGATGACTAGGGTGTAGCAGTGAAGGCCCCTAAGGTAGACATAGAGGAGGAGGCTCTAGAGAAGGGTGAGGTAGCACCCGATAGTGAGGTGGGGTAGCTACTAGCTTAGGTTGTTGACATACAGAGTTAGATTGGGAGGATATAGACCCTATAGTTGTAGTGAGATAATTATATCACCACTTTGGAGGTAAATCCAGCTCATAGGGAGAGGAAGCTACAGTAGGCCCAGGAGTAGATCACAACTCTTACAACACGGGCTATAGGGGCGGAGACACAGGTCCATGAGCTCACTAGTGCACATGATCTAGAACAGGTACACCAGAGTACAACTATTATTGAGAGGGATTTTTATAGGCTACAAAGGGGAGATCCTTCATCATCTCAGATGGTCATGCCACCTCTAACCACATGCCATCCTCATTGTTACCAGGCGGCCATGATCCCATGGCAGAGATCCGACGATTATAGTCCCTCATGGAGGAGGGCAATGAGAGGCACATAGGCAGAGTAGCCTACATAGATCAGCTAGAGGGCTATATCATATTGATTGGTGGGTAGGTCCCAGAGGACCCTCATGCTTTAGATACCCATCAGAGCAGGTCCAAGACTAGGGCGACAGGGCACTCTTCTATGAGTTTGAGCCACAAGACCCATAGGACCGAGAGGACACACAGGTCCTCTAGTACACATGGCACCAGCTCACATAGGAGTCACAAAGATGGTGGGGGTGATGGTGGTGACTCTCAAGCTAGGGGTGCAGGCCCTGTATAGTACATATCTTTTTGATATATTGTAGTACTATTTTTGAGTGTAAGGTCGAGGACCTACACAGTTGTAGCCTACGGGCATTTTGATACACATCTATGTACTCATTTATACACATATTTATATGATATATCATTTTGGCTCATTATGTGTACTTGTCATTTTTATGTTTTATGTTTATGATTATGCACATGGATGCAAATATTTATATTGATGCTATGTTCATATGATGTGATGTATGGATGACATGCACTAGATAGCTATTTTTTATTTATGATGATGATGATATGCAATGATCTAGATGTTTAGATGTGCTACTTATGATGGATGCATATGGATGTGATGTTTACTTTTAAATGCATATTTAATTTTACTTTATTATATGCATTTAATTTATGATGATGTCATGATATGCTGGTGTAATGTATGTAATGCATTATTTACATGATGGTAATCTAATGTAAATGAACCTTGTATGCTTTAATCACTTAAAACATAAGGAATGAATGTGATATGTGTTTAACAATCTAATGGATGACACCATAGAATGTGTAAAAATCATGAATGTAATTGAAAATCCTCATTACAAGAATTTAATCAATTAATCACCCATATATGAAATGCAATGATATGCAGTGGTATGATGCAAAATGATGTAATATGTCACTTTATATTCTTTTTACAACTTTGAAAAATATGCACAATATAGTCAGTGGTCATCTAGATATCATTTCTGATATCCATCTGGTATCTATCCTATATCTTGATTGTGCCTTATATAATGATGTATCATGGATTCGATACTTTGCAGTTTGATGATTTGAATTACTTTATTCTATATGGTTTGTGATATTTGGTATTTTGTTGCTATTAGAGAAATTTTTGAGGTTTTCCATGAGACTCAAACACCCTAGTAGACTTCTCAAACATCACATACTAATTGTACAAGGCTTTTTTTGGACAAAGCTTTCATCATGAATGACCCAATTGTTCATTACCCCTATGTGTGCATGTGAGTATTTTTAGATAGACCATAGGCATACCCTAGATGTCAGTCGGGACTCTTCCAACCCATATGTGAGATCGGGTTCCTCCTATGTTCGTATCATCCTTATTTTAGACTTGATTGGACTATACTTCTAGACAACCCCAAGCACCTAGAGCTAGCTCATCTCGCAAATTGATCAGGACTACCCCTCCAAAAATAGTCGAGACTCTTTCAACCCATTGCTGCATTTGGGGATCACCCAATAGAACTACTACTCTAGAAGCAGGAGGGACTCTTTCAACCCATTGCTGCAATCGGGGTTCACTCTATGGCTTTGAATAGTGAACAATCTAGGGATTCAAGTTCTCACCCTATTTTTTTATTTTTGCTCATATGTAGTGATAAAAATCATTGTTTTTCATGTTTTACCTAGAGTGATAAAAATCATTGTTTATTCCTATTTTTCTTGAGCAAGGGATTTATATAGTGCTTTTTATTCACTATATCATTTTAGATTTGAACTTTGAACTTTGGGTTTTGAGATTTAAACTTTGTATCTATGTACGAGTAGGGGAAATTCTTGTCCTTTTTCCAAGGTTCACCACTCTAGACCGAACTATTTGCAAGATAAGCAGGTAATAAAACCCATCTCTCTAAATACCCAAGACCACTTTCATAGCTTTCATCCTCCCTTATCTTAGCAAGATTTTAAATGTGTCAATTAGTGATGGGATCCTGATATGCCAAGCACTATCACAACTAATGACCTCATCTACAAAAGCAAAAGAAGCTTTCTATGACATCTGAGAAACCCACTAGGTATGGCTGAGTGACTGGAAAACTTTGGTATACACACATATCTCATAGCAAAAGGTGTTGTGTATGAATGCAACAGATTATGATAAATGCAGAGGTACATGATTAAAACACAAATGTGGCATCATTTGTAATACTGACAAACACAATCCCTTCTAATGCAGAATGCAATGGATGACAAATGCCTATATGCAATGCAATGATGAAGTGAATGCATGTGTAAATGAAAATGCATAATGCAAATGCAAATGTTTTTGGATTTTATGCTTTACCATTTTTTTTGGATTTTATTGATTTTATAATTTTTATTGATTTTGAGCCTTTATATCTGACCAAATGATGAGTACATGCCTTTGGAGCCTTTAAATTGACCAAACGATTTTTCAAAAAATCCTTGGAGCTTTTTAGGATGACCGAGCGGTTTTAAGTAAACCCTCGAAGCCTTTTGGGGTTGACCAAAGGTTTGAAGTACCTATGGAGCTTTTTGATTGACCAGACTACTCACAAGAGAGCCTGGAGCCTTTTAGGATGACCAAGAGGTTTTAAGCAAACCCTTGGGACCTTTGGGTTGACCAAACAGTTTCTCAAAAACCCTTGGTGCCTTTTTGGGATGACCGAGTGGTTATAAGCAAACCCTCGGGGCCTTTAACTGACATGACCAAGTGGTTTTAGGAACCCTTGGAGCCTTTTGGGGAGGGTATGCTACCCTATGTACCCCCAGTGTACGTGCCACTCGATGATGGTGAGGGAGGTGCAATACCTCTAGACCCCTCACTTTACCTTATCAAATTTGGCATGGTTGGTGGGGAAGGTATGCTACCTTGAAGACCCCCAGCATGCATGCTATTCACTAAAATGTAATCAACTTGTTTAGGAAGAGTGACAGAAATCAACTCTCCCAACTGAGGAACGGACCTCAGCGGAGTGCCTATATCTTGGTAGGGTTGAACGAGCAAACCATCCTCATGGATCGTGTCTCATTCCACTAGGTCTTGGATGACCCTCTTAAATGATTTACAATCCCGAATGTCATGTCCATGCACTCGATGATACACACAAAAGGGGCTCTTATCAGGTGACCTAGTCTTGGATGCCCTCTGCTTGACTTCGGGTAATATGAATGCCTTTGCCTCGTGTAACTTTTGGAACAAAGTTAGAGTAGTCATCTAAAATGAAACTACTCATTGCACTGGCTTATCGGGCCTACGAGGTGATCGACGACCTTAGGGTCACTCCTGAGGAGGTGTGACCTCCATTTCAGCATGTTGGGGCACTATAAGAGAACCATCTTCATGATAAACCCCCTTATCTATAAGGTTTTACACCACACTCTTGAATTCACGACAATCTCGAATGCCATGACCCTCTATTCGGTGATAGAGACAATAGTGATGCTCCTTGTAACCCATAGGTTTAGCTCTATTTGGGTCTAAAGGGGTGATATCAGGCAAGGTGATGACCTTAGCCTCTTGCAACTTCTAAAATATGTCAGACATAGACTCTTTTAAAGGAGTCCAAATGTGCTGCAATTGTTTTGGGTGCTCGACCTGCATTGGTTTACTTTGAGGACCCAATGGTTGGGTAGGCCGCATGGGCTCTTGCTTTTGCTGAGGTTTTTCCTATACTTGCATAGGAAGTGGTTCGGCCTCAAACAAGGGATGCTTTTGTGATCCCAGTTTTCCAAGCTGGTTCATGATAAAATGCAACGCCTTATCTTGCTCATCCATTCAATGTTCCATCTATTATAGATGACTTAGAATGGCTCACAAGACTGACAAAGAGTTCATATGTATTTCCAATGACTGATTCGAAATACCTTTGTCTATTGAAGGAAATAGAAAAGTGGATGCTATGGATCCATTAGGTAATTGTAAATCACCTATTTCCTTCATTTGGGTTGATGTGAACGCTTCTTGATGATACACTTCGTTAGTGCTATCCACATGCTCATGCATGACTCAGTTCATGTTGTTGTTCAACTTGAAAGAATTGAACTATGTTAGATTTAGTACCCCCACCTGATATGGGGTACACACTTGCTCTTGTCCCTGAGAAGGTGGCACAAGAAATGAGTCAAGAGTGACTAATTTTAAAGATTCAGACCCCTTCAATGTTGAAGCAATGTCTGATTGCCCCATCTCCTGCTCTATTTGCTCTAGAGTCACTCGATCCTCTAACTTAATGTCAACCATTCCCACAAACTCATGAGAAAATGATTCCACCATTGCATGAGTCGTAGGTGACTCGTCAACCTATTGGGGTTGTAGCATCTCAATTATAACAACTAACTCTTCCTCATGCTCAAATGATGCATCAAGGATAGGCTCAACAGGTAGAGACTCGACAAGAAGCTGACCTAAATCCTCAATGGTCTCCATGATGGGTGACACCATGGTGTCTACCTCCATATGCTCTTTATATTCACCATCATCCTCATGAGGACTACCTTGTGACATGATGGATGATGAGGGTATGCTACACTCAGATGCATCCATGACCATGCTAAGTATTCCCCCTTGATAGGAGTATGAGGGTCCTCTAATGACACATCCAAGGTAGTTGTGAGCATCTCTGTGATCGAGTTCATCAACCCTTCCCTGTTAGGAAAGACTAAAGATGAAGGAGCTATAGGTGACTCCATAGGTGACAACGATGGTGATGGTAACTCCACCATAGTCTACAAGGCTACATCCAAACTTTGGATAAACTCATCATGTTTAGCATTCAGATGCATGGGCACCCCACTAGGTTCCTGTGGATGATCCCCTAGTTTGTAATACTTGAAAGGATCTGGGTCCACTTCAACCACATGGACTTCATTTGCATGGGTGTACTTAATGCACTGATGCACTATGGATGGTATGCACTCCATGGCTCTTATCCATGGCCTTCCAAGCAGCAGGTTATACTGTCTTGATCCCTCTAAAACATAGCACAATGTAGAAATAATATTTTGTCCCACCTCGATGGGGAGGACTATTGTGCCTATCATAGGGGATTCCACATCATTAAAATATTGTAGCATGAAATTTGATGCCTTGATGTGGGAAGGTGGAATTTTGAGATGTTTGAATGCTGAGGTGGTGATGATATTAATCGATGATCCTGTATCCACCAACACTCGCTTATACGTAATCTGATTTATCCTCGCTATGATATGCAATGGAGGATCAAATTCCTTGACAAGGATAGGTTTGACTTCCTATTTATGGAAAGTGATCACAGGCTCCTTATATGGTGGAATAGACTGTATATGCACCAAGGATTATGACAACTTTTGAGCATTGACATTGCTCACCTATCAGGCTTGACTACTCTCAACCTCATGCTTATGCATGGGATCTTTGAACCCATTATTTTATTATTCTTAGATAACCCTAGGTATGTCTATCTACCTAGAAGAATGGCTATCTACTTTCTTAAGAGGTAACTCTTGATGATGCATAGGGTGCATCATGTTGAATTGTTGCCTAAGCACTCTAGGTATGAGCTTCTTTTTAGGAGTTACCTCACATGATTGTTCTTCATATAATTTCTATTGGTAAATCCTCTCTTCCCATTGTTGGAGCTCATCCAACCTCTGTTGATGTGCTCTCTTCCTCTCTATGCACTCACGCTCTAGACGCTCACGCTCAATGCACGCCTCCTCCAATTGGTCTTGGAGTAGTCACCTCTTATGGGCTGCATGAGACTCAGGTTCCCTATATGACTAACTCATGGAGTAAGATCCACAACTCTCTACCTTGCTAGGATGAGACCTAACAATGCTAGTTCTTTCCATGTGTGTGGAAACCCTATCACCTCCATGTGAGGACCCCCTACGTGATGAAGGAGTCTCGTGATGACTATCAGAGTGTCACATCGGGAGGATAAGATCCTCAGGTGAATGATGAGTGTGATACCTAGCAAGGAGGCATGCGAGATCTAAAATATCCTCAGGGGAATACTGGAGGCATTGAGGGCCTCTCCCTGCATATTCTGAGTCATTAGCTCATGAGTGAGCTCGACTATGCCTAGTTGTCATGATGTGCCAACTACACAAGTCTTGAGAGGAAACCTCTCTTACTAAAAATTTTGGCCTCAAGGAAGGCCTTATCTTGATGAATTAAGCGATAAAGAAGCATACAATGTAAACAATGTGATTATCTCCTTTACATTTTTAAAAGTGAGCCCTAAACTGTTTGATGTTGTTTCAATGATTTGTTGTATCAGTATGAGAAACTCCTTATCATGTTTGAAATCTTGTTGGATGATATTCTCATTTTAATTGGCTTTCATCGGTACGCTCGCAGCTCGACAACATGGGTGTGAATCCAAGCCACGTAAATCCCCCATGTGTGGCAATGAAACTCCACACCCGGACAAGGAGCACCGGTCCTACCAGTCCCTCACCTGTTTTCCCCTAGTCAGCGTTATACCCTCCGAAGAGAATACATGCAAATTTTCCAAGGTACAAAAGGTTCTTGGGCCCGACCTTGGTCTAGTATCCAAGGGTACGTAGGATTTGGGCCAATGGATGGAAGTCACCTCCATCGTCATTGAACCCTACTAGTGGTTGGATGTCACTCCCAACTCACTAGCGTTTAAGTGAAATGTGGTGTGTGTGGTTCATTTTAATATTTGCATATAAAGGAAAAATGCATAATACAACATGAATGATTATTTCCTATATGATATGCAAAAAGAAACATTTCATTTTCAGAGAATGCATGCTATATCCTATATGACTTTTTGACAATGCACATTACGATGATATAGCCTCTGATTGGGCCTCAAGCATGCAAACCAACACACAATTCTAATCTAGCATGTTGGATTCTAGGGCGGACTACACTCAGAGGTCCATTATTCCTAGCAGTGCCTAGCAAAAATTAAGAAAAAGACAACCCTAAGGACCTAGTTCATTTCACCCTTACTTCATGGTTATCCTACTTAACTTCCATTTTCCTATTTCTAGAAAAATACAGGCAGAGAAATAATGCACAGAGAGTGAAAATGGGGCCTACCTCAAGTCCTCATCTGATCTAGCTTTAAATCCCTACTCTGTGATGTACCTATTGCTAACCGTGACTTTGATGTGCGGCTACTACTACAGACCATGGCTGTCACCTACGGGCCAACTTCCTGATCATGGCTGTCATCCATGGTGAGCACCTGCAATTAGAAAACACAAATTCACTCAGTGAAATGTGGCAAGAATTGCAGAGTTCCACCGTGATCACCTTATGTATGACCAAAAAGGCGTGCACCCAACATTACAATTGCATAAACTGAAATAAAAATGGATATTCATACACAAATTGACAAAGACAAAAGCAATTAAGTAAAATGCATCTTTATTTCTCTTTGGATCAATTCATGTTTTACAAATGAATCCCTCTTAGGGATACCCTTTTGATATGCAATTACAATGTTACAATCCCCTCAAGGATAAATGCACTTTTCAAGCCTTTAAGGTGACACGAACTGCTCTAGGGTGGAGTTAACCCTCTTCTTCACGTTGAGGAAGGAATTGAATAATTGAATCTCCTTCAATATCTATTCCCTGCGATCAAGAAACAACAATAACACGTCAAAAGCAAAGGTAACCTCTCTTGATGAGGTCTTTTAAGGAAGTTTCACAAAAGGATACCATGATAAGCATATAATCAAGAAAATGAGTAAAGCATGGTAAACCTATGTTAATCATGAAATGTGATCATTAAGCATATTCAAGAAAACATGTATTATCTATCTACTAGATTAGTTAACAAATAAGAAGCAAAGGTGCATGAAACAAGTCACAATTATACTAATTATCAAATTAACAACATGAAAGTAAACCTACTTCAACTGCTTAATCTAACTGGTCATATGTCTCTAAAACACTAATTGAACCTACATTAAGCCTAAAATGATCTAACTAATTAATTTGCAAGAAAGAAAACAAGGAGATCTATAGCCATTTTCTCACCGTGGGTCTGAGATGTGGTCAACACTGTAGACTATGGTTGACAACCATGATGAGGCTCTAAATAGATTTGCCCTCAGAATTAGGGCTTCCTCTATGATCTGCCTTGCCAAATTGATGGTCAAGGGTTGCCTCTATGTCCTTTGATAGGTTTGGTGGTTGAATTCCACAATTGGGCCTCTATTTTCCCGAATTCACATTTCTTGGCATTCTAGCTCCTTAGGGCATCCATGGCAATTCGATCTCCAATTGGGTAGCAAGAGTATCCTTCTCAATGCATGAACTTGAGTATGCAATTTGATAGGGCTTCACTGCTCAATTGATAAAATTTCTTCCAGACTTATCCCCAATTTGAAGGGGGTACTTATAGGATTACCCAAGGGCTAGGGGTGGCTTCCTCATGAAGCCAAGATCAATATTGGGTAGTTGAGTTAGTTGGATGGAAGGTTCTGGATCCTTCCTCGCTCAAACCGCTCCAATCTGCAACCAATTGGCCATTGCAACCAACTTTTGGGGTCAGATGAAGGCCAACTAAACTTTAGTCCTAACCACGGGTGTCATCTCGTGGCTAGTACTACTAACCACATGTGTCAATCGTGGTCCCTAATTGATATATTGGGGGCCACAATTGTCAGCCATGGCTAGAACTGACTAGGCACAAATGCCCAATTGAGTGGTAAAAACCACTGCTATACCTTGGATTTGTCCAAAGGTCTTCCATATGGTCTTCTAGCATGTCCCATATGAGTAGTCACCATATGAGTAGTCACCATAGACATGACATGTTTTATGTGTCTCCACATACATAAGCATAAACAATAGAGTGTTGAAGTTCACTAGATAATGTAATTATATCTGCCTTGTTTATTTTTTCTCAAAAAAATAGTCATAATTTTATATTAAGTAAATATAAAATTACATTCTTCATATGCCTCTTTGGAATTCTAGAGAGGGAAAAATACCCCACCACGTATGATTCTCAAGGCTAGATTCGCAAGAGAAATCCTTGAGGTGAACCATGGGGGTTGAATTGTTCTCTACACTCAGGTTTGAAATATGGTGGGAAGGTTTCACCAAAAATGGTTTAAGGACTCTCTCCAAGTCCTCTGGTTTTCAATAATGTTTGATGTATTTGATTCAAGATAATATCCTATGTTTGGTCTTTCTAAATCTATGCTATGAAAGATAAATGACAATGTAGAAATATATTATGCAATAAGATGGTAGGGTACCTAGGAATAGATATTTGAGGATATATTATTATATTGTATAAGGGTTGGCATGGGTCACACATAACCCAAGGTTGATTTTATTATAATATTATATTATATTATAATATAATATAATATTAGTAGTAGGCTCTCCAAAGTAGAATAAGAATATGGATATATAAAGAAGAGATATTTGTCATTGTAAGGATTCATATCATTGAAGAAGAATCTTATGTAATCGTTGTGCCCACGAAGTGGCCTCTCATCTTGGGAGATCTTGTGGAGTTATTCCTTCCTTAAGGATTATTATTAGTGTTTCCCTACCTTAAGGATTGTGTAGAATTTGAATAGCTTTAAAATGAGTGGTCATATGAAGGAATCTGAGTAGTATTGAGGGAGATACGACCTTTTGAAGTTAGTCATCCAAAACAAGGATAGTGACAAATTTCGCAGATTTTTTTGGAAAAATGTCTCATCTTTCAAAAGCCATATCTTTGCGACAGTTAATCCGATTGAGGTGATTCTTGGATCAGATTGTGTAACATTTGAAGATCTTTAAAATGAGTGGTCATATGAAGGAATCTGAGTAGTATTGAGGGAGATACAACCTTCTGAAGTTAGTCATCTGGAACAAGGGTGGTGACAAATTTTCAAGTCACGAATTTTTCAAAAGATAATTTGTTTAGTTTGGCTTGAGGAGCAAGGATACAAGGAAAATCAAGAAGTGGTTATAGAAGAAAAAATTGAAGAACATGAAATAGAATCCAAGAATGCGATAGCAGCAACAGAGTCCATGAAAGAAGTAGCAGTAACTAATTCAGTGGAAATAACATTGCAGGATATTTCTCAGCTTGAGGAGCAAGGATACAAGGAAAATCAAGAAGTGGTTGTAGAAGAACAAATTGAAGAACATGAAACAAAATCCAAGAAGGTGATAGCAGCAATAGATTCCAAGGAATATTTGATAGAAGAGCACAAGGACACACCAAAAAAAGATAACATGAAAGAACAAGGTGTAGAAGAATTTAAAACAATGAAGCCAAAGGTTGAAAAGTCAAATAAGGTAGAACATCAAGTAAAGGTTGCACCATATCACCATCCACACCACCATGAGCGAAAAAAATATTGGAGGCATGGTTCAAGGCCAAAATATTATGGTTCTACATGCAATCAGAAGGGCACCAACTATGGCAGTGTTTGGCAAAGAAAGCATAGTGATCATGGTTTTCAGCATGGTTCATCAGCATCAAGGAACAAGTGGACCCATCATTCAAGTTATCAAAATACAGCAGCAGAAGCGTGGAGCCAACGAAGCATATTTGGATACTCAAGTAACAAAATGGCGTACTAGCATCATCGGGTTTCACTTGGATGGATGGATGATCGAGATTGGTACCAATTTCTAACATTGCTTAGCAAATCATACTATCTTGTTTCTTCATATGTTTCAAGGACGAAACATTTGTAAGGAGGGTGGCATGGTAGGGTACCTAGGAATAGATATTTGAGGATATATTATTATATTGTATAAGGGTTGGCATGGGCCACACATAACCCAAGGTTGATTGTATTATAATATTATATTATATTATAATATAATATAATATAATATAATATTAGTAGTAGGCTCTCCAAAGTAGAATAAGAATATGGATATATAAAGAAGAGATATTTGTCATTGTAAGGATTCATATCATTGAAGAAGAATCTTATGTAATTGTCGTGCCCACAAAGTGGCCTCTCATCTTGGAAGATCTTGTGGAGTTATTCCTTCCTTAAGGATTATTATTGGTGTTGCCCTACCTTAAGGGTATTATCTATCTCTCTCATTTGTGGATTGTTATTGTGGATAATATATTGTGGATGAATGATTTGATATTTCTGCATATTGGTGAATGGTTCATGTTTAATAATAAAAGTTATGCAACATAAGACGAGATAACAATAGAATGATTCTTTCTTTGAATGCTTTCTAACCCTAGGGTTTTAAGACAAAATATCTTCAAGCAAGGGGTCAAGAGAAGATGCACAAACAATATTAACCTTAAGTGCACATTATATATTTTTTATCTTTTAATGCCTAGAAATCAATTAAATATATTATTTTTAAATCGGATCTAGGGCTTGCAACAAAAATAACAAACAACCTAAAGACTAATTAGGGTACTTATCTTATCTAGTGGTTGATCCTTTCTTTTTATCATTTTGTCCAGTGATATTAAAAATTCCTGTTCTTGCAAGATAACTTGGAAAACACTTGAAAAATGTGATTAACATTAGTAGACCTGCTTAGGTTGTTGTATGATAATACTTTAGGGTGCAACAGTTAATCTCCTTAGGTCCTTTTAGTTGACCTTTGAAAATAAAAGCAAAAGTTGACCTTCGAAAAGTGAACAAGGATAATAAAATTTAGCAAAATAGAATGATAAATTTCAATAAAGAGTGCAATAGTATGTCCTATATGGAGCTTATAATGTAGATCTAGAGTTTGGGGATAGCAAATTGCCCTCAGATGTGGTCTAGGTGAAATCACACCCCACAAAAAGTGATCATGATTTTTTAGATCAGCAAAATCACACCCCATAGAGACCAAGCACGATTTCATAGAAGCTATGCGAAAAAATAAATAAAGATGCAAGAACATGATTACGTCACCTGAAAACTCGATGCATGAATGAAAGAAAATGAAAACACCTGGTAGGTAGTGTAGAAGAATACATAAGGATTAAGACCTCTCGAATAGTCGATCTCTCCTTAGGGCTCCAACACAAATTCACCAAAGCGAGTAACAGAAAATCTAATGTTGTAGAAAATAGATCACATTTCATAATTACAAGTTAGCTTGCTTGTGGAAGAAGAAGAAGAAGAATGCAGATCACTTAGCAAAAACTTTTAAATCACTTGAAGAAAAGAGCTTGCATGAGATTAGAATTACCAAAAATCACTTTTTGTCTAATTGTTTATCATTGTTATTCGTTCATGATCTCAAAAATTATTTCAAACCCTCCTTATATAGTATATTTGAAAGAAGAATAATTAAGGAGAGCCTATGCCAAAAATGCCAAATTTGAAAATTTAGGGTTTCATTAGGAGAAAAACCTAAAATGAAAAATCGCTCCCCATCAGGACCGGCCATGATTTCACATGATGTGAAATCATGCGTCGTCAAGGGAAATCATGATTTTGCAGAAATGGAGGAAAAATAAAAGGAAGGGGGGAAAGACCTAGCCCTTACCCTAAGTAAGTCTAAGGGGTCTCTTAGGAGGACTTAGGGAATATTTCCCACTAAAGTGGGTCAATTTTCTATGTCTAAATTTTGCCCCCTATTTGATGCATTTATGGCCTAATAAATGTGTCAAAGAAAATATGTAAAAACTCACAATAACAAGACAATAAGAAAAATAGGGTGGTTGGTTCAGAAGAAAGGAGTGCAAAAATGGTGTTATTCTAAACACTTTCTTATTTTACACACAAATTGAGGTATTAGGGACATTAATACCTCTTAGGGCAAGATGCCTCCTTGAGTTTCATAAGGTAGGACCTATCCTTGATGAAAATCAAAGTGATATACACAGAAGAAGAAAAAGGACAAAAAGAAAAAAAAAGGACAATAGCAAAAATAGAGATAAAAGTGAAAAAGGGGTAAAATAGTAATTCATTTTTACCGTGCCAAAGAGAAGAAATGAGCTCTGGAGAAAATCTATAGATAGTGATACCAACGCACCATTCAGTGATCACAAGGGGTGAGGTCGATATGAAAGAGGAGCGGAAAGAGGTAAGATAAAAAATAATTCCAAATTTTTTTGAATTTTTTAATTTCTATCAATTTTTGGGTAAATTTCCATCAAATACGATAGGTTTGCCATGTACAACCTAGGCATGATTTCACATTCTAAAATTTATTTTGCCTTGGTTCATAATGGTTAAATCATTCTCGACAAAAAATAACTGGGTATGATTTCATGAAACTGCACCTCACAAGAGTGGGACGCGATTTCATCAAAGTAAAAATGTGGTCCTGGAAAACTAGGCATGATTTCACCGAAGAGAAAAAAGAGAGGAAAAAAAGAAAAGAAAGAGAAGAAAATAAAAAGAGAGAAAAATAAAAAGAAGAGGGAAAACAAGCAAGTTATAACTCATAGTTGCAAATATTATTTATTAATTACTTTTTATTTTTGATTAATAAAACTGATAAAAAAAAAATTATATTTGGGAATGTAGCTTAAGGTACTCGAGATCTATGAGTGGCAAGTAGGCTCCTTAGAGGTGGATATGCGTTAGCTTGGGAAGGTAGAGAGAGACACACTGGAGGTGGTGGGGCTAGACCACCTAGTGAGGATGCCTAGGGTAGAGGCAGATATGACACTATTAATGGCTCTAGTGGAGAGATGGTACTCGGAGTCATCATCCTTCTAGCTATCCATAGGGGAGATGATCATCACACTAGAGGATGTGTGGTGTATCTTGTGCATTCCCATTAGGGGTAGATCAATTTATAGAGTTCAAAGGTGACCAGTGACCTTGCAATGACTATCAAGAGGGTTTTTCCACTAGGTGCAAGAGAGCACAATAGCCATAGATGACCTGGTGGGGCAATATGGGATAGACCCATTGATGACCATACTCTATGGGGTGGTGGTAGGCTTACTGATGTACCATACCAATAGGTGAAATATACAATGTATGAAGGCTAGTGTAGTAGAATACATGTGATACTAGGGAGTACGGTTTGCATGGGTTTCATATATGCTAGCCCATTTATATAGGATGTTGTACAATGTCATGTACAAGCAACATATAAGGATTGTGTGTATAATGTTGCTCCAAGTATGAAGCTAGGAGCACATAGCAGTGTAGATATTGAATGCACTACCAGGACCATTGCCCATCTTGGAGTGACCAACTGCATATAGATGGTCTAGATCCCTCAAGTGAGTTGCAAGGACATACGTTGGGAATCTACCACTAGTGATGTGGGTAATAGATGAGCTGAGAAAGGCCCAGATTATATGGTGACCTTGGTGTCTACACCTAGAATGAGTTGAGAATAGGGAGGATCTATCTAGGTTCATAGGATCATATGGATGACCATGAAGAGAGGGTATCCAGAGGTCTTCTATTTTGACAAATTTCTAAGGTAGTTCAAGATCTTGTATGGAATATTGAACCTCAGGGATTACTGGTATCAGAGGGTATATCGAGACCTAGTAGGGATGAACTAGGCTTGGCTAGGTTAGTAGATGAGGACTTGGATGATCCCTCTTACATGGATTCAAGGGTGGAAAATTTGGAAGTGGTCTTCAAATATCTATGGTGGTATAGAGGAGTCGTACCCCAGTGGTTCTCCCTACTAGTACCTATATAGAAGTGCTAGGTGATGGACCTAGGTATACAGTGATAATTCTAAGAGACATATCGTATGGACATAGAGAGGGAGTAGTAGGGTCAAATAGCACCAATATAGAGATAGACATGGGTCTAGGTTGAGCTGGTGATGGAGGCCACAAACACTGCAGGGACTGAGGAGGTAGGGGTATTTGGAGTTACCCCCACAAAGTTCAGGGTGCTTCTATGTAGAGGATCAGGAGAGACCTCCAAATTAGTAGTAGAAACTTGATTCTAGGCCTTAGATCAAGGGGACCCTAAGGATGAGGCAAAGACACTATGATAACATGTGGAAACTCTGTAGAGATAGGTGGAACTACTCTAGGAGGACATATCCAAGAGTATCGAGGGACTATGAAGCACTTTAAGCATCATAGAGATAGATAGGGATGTAGCTCGAGTAGAGGATGCTCATCTATAGGGAGAGGCAAGCCATATAGATACAAAGTATTAGAGGGCTCAGGAAGAGATGATGGTTGTCATTGGATGCATCAAGGATAGTGATGATATCCACCTTGTACAGGTGGAACTACAAAGAAAATGAGAGGTTGGATGTGGAAATTCAAAAAATATATTTTATAAGGCCATGTACTACCATTTAATACTAGAGGGGTAGAGTGTGGTACTCCCTCCATCCCTACAATAAACTACAAGGTCATAGTATTGAACACAAATAGTCTTGGCCTCATCATCTATGGGTATATAGTTTCCTGGATCACCTCCTTCGGATGGAGTATAGGAGATGGTCTATCAGAGCTAGGATTAGAGATCGAGATGACATACCAATTTTTATTGTGGTATGTATCCCTAGGGATTGGTTGACTGTACCAAGACTGGATTATGGTACACCAACCAAAAACTTATATATATCTTTCTTTTACTGAGTAATACAAAGCTACTTCTTTTTTCTATTAAAGTGTGTGCATGTGATATAATTTGATTAACTATTATTTTGATTTATATTCATGATGTTTTATGCGTAAAAACTATCTAATGCAAAACTATATGAAGTGCATGGATGAGATGGATGTGAAAATAGAATAATAAACCGCACAAAGAGAAGAATAAGAAGGAAGAATAAGGTGAAGGAGAACCAAAGGTCAACCATAAAAATTAAAGGACAAGCAATTTATAATATTTGAATTAATGTAGATCATGGTAGATCAATGTGATAAAGCACTATGAATAAAATTAGAAATAGGGAGCTAAACCCATTATGGCTATAGTACTCATCATGAGTGATGAAGTGTTGGAGTTTGACCTGCTATGAGTGGTTTCTCGCTAGTTGATTGTTGTGCGGTGATTACCTACTAGGATGTATATCGAGGCCTACTGAAATAGACAAAGAGTTTATCCTATAATGGGGTGTTGATACTATTGATTCAAAAGGATTATAACCCAATAGGGGATCGTATCCAATAAGATACTCACTAGGATGTACATTATCCCATGTGGGGTGCAATATAAGTAGATAAGAATTAATAGGTGAGTGCTACCCCTAATAGGTGTTTTAAAGATGAAAAATACTTTGTGAGTGTGTGTAGATGTTCAGATATATATATATATATATATATATATATATATATATATATATATATATATATATATATATATATATATATATATATATCCTTGTCTAAGTAAAAGATAAATAAAAACTCAAGAAGAAGAAAAAAGTGACAAGGACATATTAACAAACTATCATCCTTAGGGAACTCTAGAAAAGCCAGTGTGGGAGGAATTGGTAGACTTTCATATGGCTCCCTAGTTTTTACTTTTGCTGAGAATTTGGGTATTATTTCCAATAACCTTGCTGAGGGGTATGGTATCCTCAGAGGCCTTTCGAAAGCAACAAAGGTTGGATGGGAAATGGTGTTAGTTGAGTCTGACTCTCAACTTATGATTAATCTCTTGAAGACTCCTAAGAATCATAAGGCAGATTGGAGAATAAAAAGAATTATTGAGAAGATTCAATTAATCCAGATGGGATTTTTGAAAGTTGATTACAATCATGTGGTCAAAGATCAAAACAAGAGTGCTGATGCTTTAGCTAATTGGGCTTTGGACAAAGGTGATCTTACTTGTTATGGTCACCCTCCTATATGGTGTGCTTCTCAAATTAGTGAAGCTCTTATTTCTATCATTTCTTTGGATGGCTCCAATTTTAAAGGTACCTAGTTTCTTCTTGTTTTTTTTTCCTTCTCTTTGGTTCATGTAGTTTTTTTAGTTCCCTAGCTCATTCTATTCTTTATTTTGTTTCCTCTGTTGATTCTTGCCTTATTAGTCTTCTGGTCTAGATAGGTCTTTGTTATGTTCATTTTTTTTTTTTCTTTTTTGTTTAGTTTTTTAAGGTGGGTGGGTTCTTTTTTTTTGTTTTGTTTTTGTGTTTTTTGTGTCATTTATTGTTGTTCATGTGTTTTTGTTGTTTTGTGGTTTTTTTTTTCTATGTTTTTTGTTATTTTTCTTGTGTTTTTTTCATTCTTGTTATTGGGTTTCTCTTTTTTTGTGTTAATTCATGTTTTTATGTGTGAGTGTTTTCTATGTTTTTTGTTTTTTTTTTATTGTTTGTTGTTGGTTTTTATTTTTTTTTATTTTGTTTTAATTTTTTAGGTTTTGGTTGTGTTTATTTTTCATGTTTTCTTTTTTGGGTTATGTCTTTGTAGTGTTCTATTGTTTTTGTCTTGTTTGTGTTTTGTTATGTGGTTCTTGTGTTTTTATATGTGGTTTGTGTTGTGATTTCTTTTATATTATTGTACGTGTTTGGTTGTGCTTTTGTTTTTGACACACTCAAGGAGCATGTTTTTTATTTTATTTTATTATTTTTGTTGTTATTTACTTATTTTTAAATTGGTTTTGTGTGTTTGTTTGCTCCTTGAGTATGTCAAAGGTGGTAGGCCAGGTCCGAGTCCTAGGTATTTTTTGTGGAATGTATACCCATGCCTCCTTGGGTATTACCCAAAAGAGGCATACCTTTTGGGATGTTTTCCACAAATAAAAAATATATATCATCCTTGACCTAAGAATATGATAAACCAATACTTCTAAGATCAAGGAAGAATAAATCAAAGGAAGGAAATAATAGAAAAAATCAAGAAAGAAGCTGGAGAAGAATCCCTACATGGGTATTTTTCTAGGCATCAAAACCTTAGTGAAAGTCCAATGCATGTGAGCTATGACCTAACTAGGTATCATCACATGTGATTGTCGCAAGATCCCCATAAATCTATATGATAAATAAGTCATGAACAAGCAATCATCCAAAATATGACACTCAAACACGTAGGTTGTGTTAAATGGTAGGAAACCAATGCATAAAATGAAATGCAACAATGCAATATGAACAAGCAGATGGATGCAACAAAATTGCAAAATACATATCTAAATTATTGATTAATTTGATGTCATTATATTATTATTATTATTATTTAGTTTACGAAAATAGGATGATAGTCAACACAAAGTTTGAATGTGTCTCTTTTCTTGACAAAAAATAGGTGTACCATAGACTATTTCATCAAGAAAATCTCTAAAAGGTAAGCCTTATTGATAACTAGAATTACGGAGAGGGTCATTCATAGCTTTTTCTTTGGCATCCATAGTACAATAATAAATACATTCTTGAACATAACCATTATTCTTAACATAAGGAGGAGAAATTTCTAACTTTTCAAGATCATTATAGGATAGCGAAGTATGATCCTTATCTAAAATAGAAAGCTTATGTTTGGAGTTCAATCATATTACAAAACAAGATTTCTAAAAAATAATGGGAACCATCATCCTCATCACTCACTCCTAAATTTTGATAATCCATGTATTCGACATAAGTCATAAGATGATCATAATCATCAAATGGTAAAGGTTGGTATTTGCTAGATATGAAATCTATGTCCCCCTTCTCCTAGGCCAGATATCAAAATCCATGGTCTCCTAAAGGCCCTTCTGTTGTGGTTCCAAATCTTTACCTATGTATCCCATACTAGATATGAACTATTTATAAAGTGGGTAGTCATTGGAAAGGTAACAATGAGCAAAAGAATATTTAATGGGAGAGAGGTTGCTGCCACATATCTTTTATTTAAAGGTAGTTCCTATGAATATAAAGGTACATGTGTCAATGTGTACAATATCACCTTTATTATGGGGTAAACCCATGGCTCTAGATGAAGGTGGTAGCTTTGCAATATTCGAAAGAGGCTCTTGAAGAAACTGATTATCATGATATTAAAATTATAAATTTAGGATATGTTCTTCACTCATATTTAAGTTTCAAAATTGCTCTGATATCTGAGATGAGTAACATGGAGAAACAATTAAAGAAATATAAGGATAAAGGTTGAACTTGGATTGACTCACTCTACATTTTAGAAAAACTCAAATGGTCAAGGGTTTCCTAGAATGGTGATAACTTGATTTTTAAATTCAAACTTCAAGTATTGATGAAGAGTAGAAGGGGTGAACTTCATTGCATGGATCCAAAGATGACCAAGAAGAAAATTAAAAGATTCAAGACAATGCACCACACAAAAAAAAGTATCCAATATTTTAGGGCCAATCTTAAGGGGAAGAGATATGGTACTGCAAGCATATTGGGACTCATTTTTGAAAGCTTTTATGATGATATTAGATTTTGTTAAATCTTTCTCTTTTAATCCAAATTTTTGAAATAATTGATATGTGCTCAAATTGAGGGAAGAACCATTATCAATCAAGATTCACTTAATAAAGGTATTCCAAATAAGTGTGGTGATGTAAATTGAAGAATCTTCTTGTAAGTTTGATGAAGGCTTATCATCATTCGAGAATGAGATGTGATGTATCCCAAAATATCCTATGACATAAACTATGGCACTAGGAGAAATATTTTAGGGAAAATATTGCTATTGGGAGAAGTTTGCAGAATTTCTAAAATGGATATTTTATTTGGAGTATTGGTCAAATAATTTTGGAAATTAAATGAAACTCTAGGTTGTGGTATCAACACTAAAGGTGGAGTCCCTATCTTTGAAACCTTCCTTTGATTATTTTTAAAAATTGAATTGGGTTGCAATGCATAATTCTATCCTCACTGAGAATGTTGAGTAGGTTGAATCTAAGCTTACCTTCTTGTAGTTATCCCAACCATGCCAAGCATATTACCATAGGGAGGAGGCTCATTTTGATGAGCCACATTATTAGATGCTTGTTTATTATGTTTTGGAAGTGGATCCTTGAATATTCCCATGTATTGATTTGTTTTTGAAGCTTACTAAGTAGGAGCCTGATTATTTGATGACTGAGAGCTCCCTATATCAATACATCCTACATCAATCAAATCTTTAACCACATGTTTCAACTTCTTACAAGATTTCATCCAATGTCCTTCCACTCTATGATATGCATAATGCTGACCTACCTTGTACCAATGAGTTGTAGTATTTGGTTGCCTTATGGGAGACAACTCAATTGCATTAGCTTCTAAAAGCTATTTCAAAACTACTTCCATAGATATATTAAGCCTTGTAAAATTCCTTTGTGGAGGTTTCTAAAGTATTATATTTTAGGTTTTTAGTAACATTAAAAATAGGCCTATTATCCATTCCACCATCACCTCCTTTTTGTGTATTCTAATGTTGATACTTAGTAGGTTTATCCTATTTAACCTTGAACTAGCCTCTTATGATAAGATCTTGTTCCACATTTCTTGCTAAATCAATTGCTTGATCAAAGGAAGCAATAATAGTAGTTTCTAGTGTATAAGATAATTATTCTTGTAAATTACTAAGAAATATCTCAAGCATATATTTCAGAGGTAAAGTATATCTCAAGCATCAAACTAAACTTCTCCAACGAGCCAAGAATTCTGAATTTTTTTCTTCTTTACCTTGTTTTAAACTATAAACATCTTTCATTGTTACTTCCTTTTCAATACATGCACCAAACTATTGAACAAATAATTCCATTATTTCTTCAAAGCTCTTCAAGAAGTAATTAGGTAACTGATAATACCATTCTAATGCCATGCCACCAAGACTCATAGGAAATATTTTTAGTAACAACATGCCATAGTATATGAGATCATGGCATGATGTCCTAAGTCTTCTTAAATTTCCTATTGGGTCTTCTATCCCCTTATATATAGGTAAAACTGGAATAGAAAAATTCTTAGGATAAGGTCTTGCAATAATAATAGGATCCAATAGTTGATTACACATTTTCTTATAACTATAAGTGAAACTTGAAGGTTGAATCATCTCAACTTTCAAAACCAATTGCTTAACCATATTTTTTAAATTATGCACTTCTAGATTACTATTATGTAATGTCCTCAAATTTCCTAAAGGAGGGATATATGTGTGTTGAGGAATGAGTCCTTCGCTTAGATTGGATGCATGGATACTATTGTCATATGTGTTACCTTGTGAAAAAGGATAGTCAAAATTTTGTGGGATAGAAGCAAAACTATTGAGATTAGAATATTGAGGAGGAAATTGAAAACAATTTTGAGTGACACTACTAATTGGAGGAACTTGTAGATTTCTACCAATGTTGGTGGTTATAGTAGTGGCATTAGTTACCTAGTTTCTTAAATTATCAAGATGCACTGATTTTAACAAGGGGTTATTTTGATCAATAACATGAGACCTTATTTGGGGAGGAGGTGGAGGAGTCTCACTTATTTCAAGATTAGCTTCCCGATCCATATCCTCTAATATATTATCTTTATTAGCTTTCATAAAACCTTAAATATTATCAAATGATAAAAATATGAACCCACCATTCGGTACTTCATAAGGATTAAAGCTCATCTAAATATCCATATTATCTTGTTCTTCTAGATCTATGTTAGGATCCTCTCTATCATTTTTATCATCTTCTAGGGGAATATTATCATATTCAAGGTGCTTTCACTAACTTCTAAGGAAAGGGACCATTATAAGAGCTAAAAGGATAGAAGAGAATATTAACAACAAGCACACAAAGAAAGTTTCTTAAATATTTTATTAATAATATTCAACCATACAAATAAATTAATGATCTTGCTTAAATTTTAAAAAGAAAAAGGAGGATTTCACGTCGGGTTCACCAAAGATGTAGAGGGGGAAAATCGTCCTATTGCATACAATTCTCAAGGCTGGATCCACAAGAGAAAGCCTTGAGGTGAACCGTGGGGGCTGCATTTTTCTCTACACATAGGTGTGAAATTTGGGGGGATGGGTTCACTAAGAATTTTTTAAAGACTCACTGCAAGTCCTCTAGTTTTCAAGAATGTTTGATGTATTTGATTCAATAAAATCACCTATGTTTGGCATTTCTAGATATATGCTATGAAATATAAAGGACAATGCAAAAATATAGTATGCAAGAAGACAAGAGCTAACCCTAGAATTATTATTTCTTAATACTTTCTAACCCTAGGGTTTTAATACAAAAACCCTTCAACCAAGGGCTCAAGAGAAGATGAACAAAGAATATTAACCTTAAGTGCACACTATATGCTATTTATCTTTTAATGTCTAGAAATCAATTATAAATATTACTTTTAAATCATATCAAGGGCTTGTAACAAAAATAAAAAAACCCAACAAATAGCCTAAAGACTAATTAGGGCATTTATATTATTCGGTGGTTGATCCTTGATTTTTTTCTTTTGTTTAGTGATATCAACAATTCTTGTTCTTGTAAGATAACTTGAAAAATACTTGAAAATGTGATTAGCGTTAGGGGGATTGCTTAGGCCAATGTATTATAATACTTGGAGGCACAATAGTCAAGCCCCCTATGTCCTTTTATCTGACCTTTTAAAATAGAAGTGGAATTTGACCTTTGGAAAGTGAACAAGCATAATAGAATATAGCAGAATAGAATGATAAATTTCAATAAAAAATGTATCAGTATGTCCTATACGTAGTCTATAATATAGATCCGGGGTTTGGGGAAAACAAATTGCCCTCAGATGTGTTTTGGGTGAAATAATACCCCACAATAGGTGATCACAATTTCATAGATCACTTAAATCATGACCTATAGAGACTAGGTGCAATTTCATAGAAGCTATACGAAAAATAAAATAAATATGCGAGAACTCGATAACATCACCCAAAAAATCAAAGCATGCATACAAAAAAGTAAAAAAAACTAGTAGATAGCATAGTAGACATAAGGGTTAAGACCTCTCGACTAGTCGATCTCTCCTTAGGGCTCCAACACAAATCCACCAAAGTGAGTAACAGATAATCCCTCTATGGGTGAAGGATGGAAAAGGCCTTTATACTAGAAATGAATCCTTGGGAATAAACAACTTTAAGGGTTCTTCCCAAATATTCAAAAATAATAATGAAAAGGAAAGGGGAAAATGGGTCCTCCTATTTGAGCCCTCTAAAACTCTTAAAATATCCAAAAACTGATCCATTGACTATAACAGAGAACCAAGTGGTAGATAATATTTATTTAATAAGTGCAATTTAATCTATATGGAATACAAACTAAGATAGAATAGAAATGAGGAAATCCCACGACACCTTGTACAAGGCCTTATTCATGTCAAGTTTGAGAAAAATGCTAGATTTGTTACTTTTGGAGACAAAGTGGATGAGCTCATGGATAGTGATGATTCCATCAATAATAACTCTTCCTTGGACAAAAATTCCTTGGAAAGGATCAATAATAAGATGGAGGATGTCCTTCATTCTGTTGGCTAAGATATTTGATAAAATTTTATAAATGACATTGCAAAGGCTAATGGGTCTGAAATTAGATAATGACTTGGATTTAGGAGATTTGGGAACAAGGGCAAGAAATGTAGAGTTAACATCTCTAGGGATGTATTTAGTTTTTAAGTGGGCAATAATTTCAGCTCTGATCTGAGTGAGGTCACTAAAAACCAACCCATCATATTTGGATAACTCTATTATTTTGTTATGGATTCGGTGTCGAAGAGTCATTACATGAAAGAATTTAGAGTTAGAATCTCCTTATTTCAGCCAAATGGCTTTGGATTTTTGCCTCTATAAAACTTCTTCCTCTATGATAACATTATAGAATTTTGATAGTAGACCTCTTTCAACTTTCCTAAAATCTGGTGAAGGGTTCCCATATTGGACCACTTTCTCAGTATTGTAAAGTTTGTTTTGAATTTTTTGCTTTCTCTGAAATATATTGCCAAACACTTCCTTTTTCCAAATTCTAAGATTAAATTTTATAAAACACAACTTTTTTACCACTTGATATATGAGCATTCCTGAGAAGCTTTTAATCCACCATTCGATAATGATATTTTTGCGATCTTGGTAGTGCATCCAAATTGACTCAAAATATTTCAGTATGAGTGGGTTATGATCAAACCCTTTTTTGGGAAGAGCTCAAACGGTGGCATAACAAAAAAGGTAAATAATTTCCTTGGAAATAAGGACTTTTTCTAGTCTTAGCTAGATGAGTTGGATACCAATTCTCCTATTACTCCACGTGAACCTAGTTTCCCTGAGCTGGATATCCACTAATTTGTTTTTGTACATAAAATTTATAAAATCCTCAAAGCATCTAGGTGTAATGAAACCCCGTCAACTTTTATCATATGGAAATATGGGGGAGTTAAAGTCACCTGCCAACATCCATGCTTCATTGGAGAAGATGTGTTTCATATAGCTAATGGTATCCCATAAGGATGATCGTCCACTCAGAGTATTGGGAGCATAGATGTTTAAGAGAACCCACCTTGTTTTAGTATCTTTTCAATAGAAAATAATATTTATGATGTGGTTTGAAATAAAAAAAAGTCTACCTTCCACTCTGGATGGGTCCCAAAGACAAAAAAGTCCTCCAAAGGCACCTTGAGCAAGACTAGCAATAACTTCACTATTTTTCCATATCATTTTATTATTTTCCCACATTGTTCTTATCAATCTTGATTTCTAAAAGAAGAAAAATGGTGGGTTTCAAGTCTTTCCTCATGGAATTTACCAAATGCTACTTAATATGTTCATTGAGGCCTCTCACGTTCCATTAGAGGATCCTCATTTATGGATTTTGGATGACTTCTTTGCCTCTCTACCATGGGATGAGAGGGATTTGGATCATTTTTCATCTTCTTTGTTTGGATCCTCTAAGGAAGGATCTTTAAAAAATGAAAAGAGTGTATCCTGGGTGCCATTGGCTATGTCATCCTCAATATATTTCCATATTAAATCTTGGATGGAAGGTCTACCTTTATTTTTTTCACACCCAATGTCAACAAAAAATTTCTTTTGATTTTTGGTTTAGGGATGACTTGGGGAGGTAGCATTGATGTCATCGCTAGGGGATGAAATGTCACCTAGGATGTATAGGGATTCTTTGGTGGGGTGTAAGGTCAAAGACCTAGATCTATATGGGGATATCTCATTCTCACTAGGGGATTTGGGAAGTGCCCTATTAGTAGGTGCTTCAAAAGAGAAAGCAATAATTCCAAGGGGTAGTAAAGACTTAGATGAAAGATATTCATGAGGTAAATCAATGGGGATAATATTAGCCTCGGGTTTATGGGAAGACTCATTTAAAAGATAAAATAAATTGGAATCACTGAAAGGAGAGCATACCTAATTTGAGGTGTCATCAATGGGGGTGGAGATAGGTTTTTTACCCTTGGCCTTTGTCTCCTTGTCAATAGGGTTTGGTGGAGTGATGTCCTTCTGTAGCATGTCATTTTCATAAGATATTATGTTGCCTGAATGTTTTGATTCATTTCTTACCAATTTCCCCACCTCTATCATCTACCTCAAAGAGGAGCATTGCGCTCTTAGGTGGCCTTGTTTCTAACATTGAATGCAGAATACCTGTTTGTTCTCATATTCTATGACCTAGCATCTACGATATGATCCAAAAACTAAATATATGTAAGTTGGAAGCTTCATCTCTAGATTTGTATTTAGGAACATGTAAGCATACACCATCCTAGATTTGGCTTTGGTTGTCGGGTCATACACAACGATATCCCAAATTGTTCATGCTATTCCCCACAAAATTTCATCATGCCAAAATTGTATAGGAAGGCCCAAAAACCTAACCTAGATATAGGTTGATTTAATGTTGTGGTTTTCTTGGTCTAATATCCTAAGAAAGATATTATGTTGATTGAAAAACCATGGCTCATCAGTGAGAATACATCCATAGTCTTTTGGGTTATTCAATATGATGAGGGAAAAAGCCCTTAGAATGGCCATTAGCTCTATATTACCATGGGAACACAATTTATAGAATACCCACTTTCTAATGGATTCCATGTTTGGGTGTGATCTCACAAACTTCCCAATAAGGGAGTATGCATCTTGGGAAGCAAATGAGGCCATAAAACTTGAGAGAATCACAAAATCTCTATTGCTCAATTGTAATGTGACAAAGCCTTGTACAAGAGGGGAAAGACCAAAGCTTTTTTAGATTGTTTATGCAAACGAGACAGGATTATCAATTTGAGAAGGTGTATCAGGATCAAGAGGGTCTCCTCTGACATCCATAACATCAATACCTCCTCTTGGCCCATCCTGAGATCCAAACCCATGATTCTATCTATCACTAGAATCCGTAAAAGATTTACTACCATCTAAAGTTTTGAAATTCTAATGAGATCGATTTGTCGCTCTGTTCACCCCTTCATTCGCTGCTCCATTTTCCTAAATCTTGATAAATAATCTTAACAAGATATATATATATATATTGTCAAGATTATTTAGCAAGATTTGAACATGAGTATCTAATTGTTAATCACTTGATGTCATGTTATTTAATAGTTTTAGAAATTTTCTACTTCTAAGCTATGTCCCATAGGGACTTACCTTAGTATTTTGGGACTATCTTGGAGATGCACCTTGATGTTCTAAAAATATATTTATCATCCTAAAATGCATCCATTCATTTGAAAAGTTGTCTAGTCATCTCCAATACTTATTTTTGACAACATAACTTTCAAGATGTCTTACAAATTTTAATATTTATTAAATATGTAATATTGTTAAAAAAAACCATGAGAATAAAAAAAGTTTTATAAACCATTCATTATTAGAGGGTCATATGAAAATTATTTATAGAGTAAAATTAGTATAGCTTTTTGAGTTTGATACTCATATATTTTGGATAATTTATAGTTATGCATGTTGATTTTCACAAGTTGCAATTCACATTTAGATCTTACTTATGTAGAAATTCTTGATAGTAATTACCTAGATCTTTATGAATCCAATATAATGTGTTTTTGATCTATATTCTCTCCCATAGGTGCCCTTATATCCTCAAAAACCTCCTCTTCAACCCCTTCCTATTTTGGAAACTAGCTTCCACGATATCTTAGGATTTGTAATATTTATGGATATACAAAATATTGTTTATAAAATACTATGAGAATGAATGGATTTTTTTAAACCATTCATTATTAAATGTCCACTAGTATATCTTTTTTATTTTGGTACTCCATCGATTTCTGATAGTTTACATGGCTGCACATATTGACTTTGTTTACATAAGTTACACTTCACATTTAGATCTTACTCATGTAGAAATCCTTGATAGTAATGACCGAGGTCTTCATAGACCCAAAACCATGTATGTTGGATTTGGCTTCTCTCCCATAGTTACCCCTATATCTGCTATAACCTCATCCTTATATCCCTCTTCCTCTATTATCATGTCCTATTATGGTTTGATGTTCTACCTACATAGCCACAATGGCATCCTATGGTTGGTACTATAGTGTAACTACCACTAATATCATAATATTACATACTAGAATTGTAATTTACTAATATGTGATTAGTGTTAACATCATAGTTTATTGATATATAAGTGGGATCAATGTTGGTTGTACCTATTGATAAGTATTGATCATATTGTAATAAATAGATTAATGATGTATTGTACTTATCATCAAATAACATTATGGTGAAACACTAGTATGTAGATTTAAATATTTGGCATTGAACCTATATTTGTGTAGTGAAAGATATTATATGTTGATAATTTCATAAAGAACTTATTCTTTGTACTTTATCTTTCAAGACTTCCATTACATCTTTTCTTTGATATCCATGATTTGTATATGTATGAGTATCAAAATTGTTATAGAACATAGCTTTTTAACCCTAATTCTTATGATAAAAAAATTTAAAAAATGATAAAGTGTGATGTATGATGTTATCTTGTTGAACAAAGATGATAGTAAGCTTCTACTAGCTAATTTAACAGAGGACATTGAAATAGAGTGTGAGACTAACCATTGAAAGTAATAAATATCCTCCTTATCTATATTACTAGACCATGGTACCATATCCTTTTTATCAATTATGAATTCTCTTGTTGGACATTTTGAGCTCATTTAGTTGTCATTGATGTCAATGTGAAAAGTTGTCATTGATGCCAAAGTGAACACATGAAGCTATCATTAACACCATGGAGTACATCATAATTAAGACTAGGAAGCAATGCAAAGAGATGGACAAAAATTATCCAAATATGTTTTTATAAGGGTTTTTGTTAAAACCTTGGTGGCACATTAAAAGGTTTTTTATTAAAACCATAATGATAGTTCTCTAATATTGTGATGGCAGAATTAAGATTTTTGTTAAAAACCAAGGTGATGAAATTAATTTTCATCAACCCAGTGAAGTGCAAGTGATAAGTTGATATTAACACAAAGAGCACATTAATATTTTATTAAAGTCCAAATTTTATAAATTAAATTTATAATATTTAAATTATTTTGAATTTAAATTTATTATAAATTGTAATTTATACAAGCCGACATCATCAAGTCGAATCATCCATCGACGTTGTATGCAAAGCAAATGAAGGATATTTAAACCCTAATATGAACCTTAGGGAAGTTTATTATTCGAATTGGAAAAGTGACAAAAAATCCGAAGCCTTCAAAAAATTTGAAAGAGAGATATTGCAGAGCAAGGCAACACATCTTGTTTCATGTTCGAGCAAGGATCAATGCAGAAGGTACAACACTTGTGGTCTAGCTTGGATCTAGATGTGGGAGAGGGTCAAAGGATTTGAAGCCTTTGTGGAAGGTTTAAAGCTACCTTGGTCTTTAAGCTAAGCATGTGGAGCGCTTAGCTCACATGGCTAGCTTGCTACAGCTAAGTCATCATTCGAGGAAGAGGGTGTAGGTTCGAAACTCTGATAAGCACCTTCAAAGTTGAAAGTTTCAGACTTGATTCCTCAAACAAGGGTAAGCAAGAAAAGAATATAAGAAAGGAAGAAATTAAATAAGAAACTTGGATAAGATTTAATCACAAGAAGAATATTAATTCACCATAAACTTCAAGACATCCAAACAGGTTACATAATTTCTTCCATGGTCATTGTTTTTCTTGTAATAAATATGGTCATAGAGTTGTACAATGTGCAAGAAACAATTTCAATAGAAATTTCAATTCATTTGCACCTCTCATATATGATGATATTATATGTTACAAATGCAATAATTTTGGGCATAAGGCTAGATGGGGTAAAATGATGTTTCCTGAGTCTAAAAAAGCAATTTCAACAACTAGGAAATATGAAAGGGAAAATGTTAAGGCTAGATCAATGTTAGTTCAAACAACCCTTCATGCTCAGGATAAAGAAGAACAATGGTATCTTGATAGTGGTTTCTCTAGTCACATTATAGGAGACAAAGATAAATTTATTGTTCTAAAAGAAACAAATAAAGGATCAGTAAATTTCAGTGATAATGGATCAACAAATATTAGTCGAAAAAGAACTCTAAGTTTAGATAATGGAAAAACAAAAATAGAAAATGTATTGTATGTTAAAGGGTTAAAACACAACCTGTTGAGTATAAGTCAACTTTGTGATCAAGGGTACATGGTTACTTTACATCCAGATAGATGTGAGATAAGAAAATAAGAAACTGGAAAAATAATTGCCAATGCAAGAAGAACCCCAAAAAACTTATATTTGCTCAATGAGATCAAAGAGGAAAAGTATTTTCTACCACAATAAGATGAGATTTGGCTATGACATAGAATATTGGATCACTTGAATTTTAACAACATAGTCAAAATAAGCAATAAACAAGTGGTCAAATATTTACCCAAAATGAAAATATCTCAAAACACAATATGTGCACCCTATCTGCATAGAAAGCAAACCAGGAAAACCTTTAAGTTAAAAGGATGTATGTCATCTGATCCATTGAGCCTAATACATACTGATCTATGTGGTCCTACCAAAACACAAAGTATTCAGGGTGATAGCTACTTTATACTATTTATAGATGATTATTCCATAATGGTTTGTGTGGTCTTCCTAAAAGATAAGTTAGAGGCCTTTGAAAAATTCAAAACATTTAAGGAATTGATTGAAAATGAAATTGGTATAAGGATTACATTTTTGAGATCTAATAAAGGAGGAGAATTTACTTCAAAAGAATTTGTAGAGTTTTGTGAAAAATATGGGATCAAGAGAGAGTACTCAGCAGCAAGAACTCCTCAACAAAATGGGGTAGTTGAAAGGAAAAACATGACTTTTGAAAATATGGCTAGGGCTATGTTAAATGAATCTAAGATATCAGATGGTTTTTGGAGAGAAGCTGTAAATATAGCAGTATACATAATCACTAGAGCTCAAATGAGAGTCAATCATCACAAGACTCCATATGAGCTTTGGAAAGGAAGACCTGCCACTATAAAACACTTCATAATTTTTGGAAGCAAATGTTACATAAGATGGGAAGATCAAAACTTAGGAAAGTTTGATCCAAGATGTGATGAGGAAATTTTTCTTGGTTATTCCACAAGGATTAAATCCTACAGATGCTTCAACAAAAGAACATGTACTATGGTTGAAAGTATGAATGTAACAATTTATGAGAAGATAGATTCAAGAGAACCATTTCAACAAATTGTGTATCAAGAAGATGGATGTTGTCGAGAAGAATTTTATGAGGAATCAGATAAAGAAGAAGAAGAAGAAACAAAAATACTTCTTCCCAAAAATCCATCCAGGTATGTACAGAAGCATCATCCAAAATAGCAGATCATTAGGAATCTAGATGAAATACAAAAAAGTAGAAGAATAATAAACTCATCTCAACAAGCAAATTTTTCTTTGCTATCTAAGATTGAGCCAAAAGACTTCACTCAGGAAAGTGAGGATAAATTTTGGATTAAGGCAATGGATGAAGAATTAGATCATATAGAGAAAAGCAAAACTTGGGAACTTGTTCCAAGACCTAAGTACACAAATGTGATTGGCACAAAATGGGTATTCAGAAACAAGTTAAATGAAGATGGAAAAGTGATAAAAAATAAAACAAGGTTAGTATACAAAGGTTAGGCATAGGTAGAAGGATTAGATTTTGATGAGACTTTTGCTTTAGTTGCACAACTTGAAGCTATAAGTATATTTTTAGCTTTCTCAAGTTTCAAGAACTTCAAGGTATATTAGATGGATGTCAAGTCAGCATTTATAAATGGTGTTCTAGAAGAAGAAGTTTACATTGAACAACCAGAGGGATTCATACTAACATATAAACTACTTCATGTATACATATTGAAAAAGGCACTGTATGGTCTAAAGCAGGCTCCAAGAGTATGGTACTCAAGATTGGATAAGTATCTTCAGGAACATGGATTCAGAAAAGGAATAACAGACAATAATTTATATATCAAAAATGAAGGGAGTGATCTACTAATAGTGGTTGTTTATGTTGATGATATCATTTTTGAGGGAAACAATGATAAGATGTGTAAAAAAAATTCTAAGAACATGCAAAATGAATTTGAGATGTCTATGCGTGGTGAATTATTCTTCTTTCTTGGACTTTATATTTCATAATTAGAAAGGGGAGTGTTTTTCTCACAAGCCAAGTATATAAAATAAATGTTAAAGAAATTCAGGCTAGAAGATTGTAAACTAGTAAGTACCCCCATGGTCACAGGATGCAAGTTGAGTAAGGATGATGAATCTCCAGAGGTAGATCAGAGATTGTACAAATCCATGATTGGTATTTTATTATATGTTACCGCTACAAGACCAGACATTGTACAGTTAGTAGGATTAGTGGCAAGGTTTCAAGCAACACCTAAAGAAACACATGTGGAAGCAGTAAAAACATTTTTAGGTATCTAAAAGGAACTATGGATTTTGGGCTTTGGTATCCCAAAAGTGATAGTTTTACACTGATAGCATATACAGATGTGGATTTGTATGGCAACATTGATGACGAAAAAAACACAAGTGGAGGAGTATTCTTTATTGGAGACTATTTAGTCTCTTGGTTAAGTAAGAAGCAAGTTTTAGTATCCTTATCCACAACAAAATTAGAATACATTGCAACAATAGCCAGTTGTACACATGTGTTATGGATGAAGAGAACTTTGGAAGACTTCATGATAAAATATGATAATCCTATTCCCATACTATGTGATAATACAAGTTCTATAAACATATCAAAAAATCTAGTGATGCATTCCAGGACAAAGCACATTCCTATTAAGTATTATTTTTTGAGAGAATAGGTGATAGATAAACAAGTCAGACTATAATATATTTCTACAAAAGAAAAAATAGTAGATATTTTCACCAAGCCACTTCCAAAGGAAAATTTTGAGTATCTTTGAGGAATATTGGGAGTGAGACTCCCACACCAAAATTAACCACCTCAACAAGAGGTTGAGGAGGGGCTAAGCTAAGAGGCTCATTCCTAGCCTCGAGCCCCAAAGGTGACCTTTTGCCATTGATGTCAAAGGGGGAGATATTTGAGTAAGGGGGAGAGATTTGGTATTTGAGAAAAGAGGAGAGATCATTGAGCCAGGGGGAGCATTGTCCCAAGGGGAGCAGAATAAAGGAAAGGTCAAGTTTTCGGTAAAAACAAGTTGGGTTGCCATCAATAAAAAAGGAGGAGATTGTTGGAATTTTTGAGCTCATTTAGTTGTCATTGATGTCAATGTGAAAAGTTGTCATTGATGCCAAAGTGAACACATGAATATATAATTAACACCATGGAGTACATCATCATTAACTCCAGGAAACAATGCAAAGAGATGGAGAAAAGTTGTCCAAACATGTTTTTATAAGGGTTTTTGTTAAAACCATGGTGGCACATTAAAATGTTTATTATTAAAACCATAATGATAGTTCTCTAATATTGTGATGGTAAGGTCCGAGGTGTAGAAAAATTGGTTCATCCAAACCCCATAAGGGGGGCGGAGGTCCAAGGTTCAAATCTCGGGCCTCACCGGACTGAACGCTTGTCCCTTTCCTTGTGCTTTCAACAGCTAAAAGGTTTAAAATGATTGTGGCATGGTGGTTATAGGGGCGGACTGTGCGAAGATCTGTGTAGCGGCTTCTAGGGCAGATAGCACAAAATACTATTGTGGCCATAAAATCTGGACAGCCTACCCGAATTCATGGTGACTACCGATTCCACCATGTAAATACAAAAAAAAAATTGTGATGGTAGAATTAAGGTTTTTGTTAAAACCAAGGTGACAAAATTATTTTTCATCAACCCAGTGAAGTGCAAGTGATAAGTTGATATTAACTCAAAGAGGGCTTTAATATTTTATTAAATTCTAAAGTTTATAAATTAAATTTATAATATTTAAATTATTTTGAATTTAAATTAATTATAAATTATAATTTATACAAGTCGACGTCATCAAGTCGAATCATCCACCGACATTGTATGCAAAGCAAATGAAGGGTATTTAAACCCTAAGACGAACCTTAGGGAAGTGTATCATTCGAATTTGAAAAATGGTAAAAAATCCAAAGCCTCCAAAAAATGTGAAAGAGAGATATTGTAGAGCAAGGCAATGCATCGTGTTTCATGTTTAAGCAAGGATCAAGGTAGAAGGTACAACGCTCGTGGTCTAGATTGGCACTAGATGTAAGATACGGTCAAAGGCTTTGAATCCTTTGTGGAAGGTTTAAAGCTACCTTGGTTCTTAATCTAAGCACGTGGAGAGCTTAGCTCACATGGCTAGCTTACCGCAGCTAATGCATCAGCCGAGGAAGAAGGTGCAGGTTCGAAAATCCAAAAATCATGGAAGGGGATTCACCAAAGGTTTTTATAATTTAATTTTAATTTTTGCATATTGCTAAGGTTTAGGAGGCATAAGGGAATGTTTGTGGAATTTGATCATTGTGATAAGGTTTTAAGGGTGTTTATGATATTTGATTAATTGTGCTAAGGTTAGGGAGTTATAAGGTGATATTGGTTTATTTACCTAAGTGGTAAATAGGTTCTTTATTAAGGTAAATATTATTTTACCTTAGGAGATAGAAATTAAGTTGGAATATCAATTTTGTGAAATGTAAAAAATTGAAAAGGAAATTTTTGTGAAGATATTATTGTCAAATATTGCTATTGAGAAGGAGATATAAGGTGTATTATGAAATTGAGCTATTCTTGTATTTTGTGAAGAATAACACTTGTTATCTAACCCTTGGCACTTGGATAAGAAGAATGTTTTCTTGAAGGTATTTTTTGAATATCATCCTCCAATCAAGAAAAAGGTATGAGCATATTCCTCCATAGTTGAATTGATTGATTGGTTTTTTGGAAAATAAGTTTGGAGTGAAAAGGACTTGATTAGGGTTTCCTATTGAGTGTGTTGAATTATTTTGTAAACATTGTTGTTGAAGCCATTGATTGAGTGAAGAAATTGAACTAGAGTTTGAAAAGAACATGAGTATCATTGTTATGTGATATTGGTTGTTGAGCATTGTTGGAAATATTTTGAGTAAGTGATCATATACTTGGACTAGGGTTTGTGAGCAAGGATTATATCATTGAGTGATTGGTTGAGAAGAGTTCGTTAAACCTAGTCAAGTGGATGTGTGAAGTGATTGTTCAAGTTCCATAAAACAAACTATTCTATATTTTGAATTGAGTTGAAGCATATTGAGTCTCTAACAATTCTCCTTATATTTCTAAGAAAGTGATTGAAAATTGTTGAGCAGATTTGAGCAAGTTCTATGTGGACTTGTTGAGCATATTTGAGCAAGTTCTGTGTGGACTTGTTGAGCAGATTGGGCAAGTTCTGTGTGGACTTGTTGAAAAAATTTGAGCAAGTTCTATGTGGACTTGTTGAGAATATTGGACAAGTTCTGAGTGGAATTTTTGAGTATATTGGACAAGTTTTGAGTGGACTTGTTGAGTATATTGGATAAGTTTTGTGTGGACTTGTTGAGAAGATTTGAGCAAGTTTTATGTGGACTTTTTGAGCATATTTGAGCAAGTTTTGTGTGGACTTGTTGAGTATATTAGACAAGTTCTGAGTGGAATTTTTGAGCAGATTGGACAAGTTTTGAGTGGACTTGTTGAGCATATTGGACAAGTTGTGTGTGGACTTGTTGAGTAGATTTGAGCAAGTTCTGTGTGGACATGTTGAGCAGATTTGAGCATGTTCTATGTGGACTTGTTGAGTAGATATTAGACAAGTTATGTGTGGAATTGTTGAGCATATTGGACAAGTTCTGAGTGGACTTCTTGAGTATATTTGTGGTACAAATTTAAGGACATATTTGTACCATACTAGAGATAAATATTGAGAAAATTTGTGCTAGACCGAAGGACTATATTTTGTGCAGATTTGAAACAAAGCTTTGGAGGTGATAGAGTAGAGAGGACAAAAGTCTCTATTGGATAGAGATCCATCAGCCAGGGCAGTGAGGACAGGTCTTCTGAGTGAGGAAAATAGTCTTCAATGGAGAGAGATCCACAAGCCAATGCAATGGAGACAATTGTATTCAAGAGGATCACCAACCAGAGTAGAGGAAGAGTTATCCTATGTATAGAGATCCACGAACTTGATTTAGGGGATTGGTATATCCTTTGGATAGAGGTCCATAAATATTATAGGGAAAGGATTCCCAAGAGAATTTATTTGAGAAAATTTATAAGAAATATTTTCTTTGTGGAAGTAGCCATCCTTGGGTGAACCACGTAAAATCATGTCTCTCATATGTGTGATGCTTTATGTGATGTCTAGTTCTTTAATACTACTGATGATATCATTTGGATTAAAAAGCAAAAAGTTTTATTAGATATTGTTCACCCCCCTCTCAGTATAAGCACATGTTCTTCATCTCTTACATATTTTATTATCTTCTCAAAGTGTTTATTTTAGGAGCATCTACATGGAATGAACTTTGATACTCTCATTTCATCACAAATTCTAGAACTTTTAAATAATTATTGGAAAAATTTCCATCAATTTATTTTCATATAAATGGCTTCAATATCAAGATAAACTATTCAATTTTCCATATTTCTATTAAGGACTCTTATAATGTTTTTGGTGGTCTTGAATCTTTTATTAAACTTTGGTATTGTTTTATATAATATTTGGACTATGTATCTGATTTTATTATTCTTATTTGTGTAATGTTGTATAATAGAAACCCCTATAACACCCAATTTATTATGTAGTCTTGTAATGTGGTCTCAAACCAATATTCTAATATGACTATTTGATTAGTATTCCTATTTTTAGTCTTTCTAACTTTCTTTGGGTTCACTAGACTAGTTTTTTTCTAAATCTAAATTTATATCAATTACAAAAAAGCAATTTCAACATATCTATTTTAACTCCATCATATGTTGTGTAACAAATATCATTTTAAAAAATTATCCCCAAAAGGGTTTGTAAATATGCCATTTAGAAAATTCTTGTCTGTTTTCTTTTATTATAAACTATTTATGCATATTGATCTTTGTGAAACACCAATATTATTTGTTTGTTTATATTTTTGAATTTAAATCATATATTTACTCATTGACCTTTTGTAGTTCTCCAACCTATCCCTAAATCCTTATATTTATGTACCATGTTGATGCAGTATTAGTACAATATTTATTATCGACTATACCAACTTTTAGCACTTTAAAGGAAAAATATGAGACATCTTAAGGTTTTATGTATTATTAATATGTACTTGTCTATTTATACATATATACATAAAACAAAAATATAAAATGGATACAACTCCAAAATATCTTTTTATTAGATACTAAAAGAAACATTTATATATGCAATCTCTTATAAAATATGTCTGCTCTACAATATATGAGGATACTATCATAAATAGCCTACCAAATACCCTTTTATAAGAGGCATGTTGATGTAAATCCTTAACTAATCTTGGTACTAACTCCTAATCTAGCATAAATTATATTCTAGTGCCACTATATTATATGGTGCTAACATAGAGGTTTCTATAGGATATACTTAGACCCTAGAATAATACTCAAATAGAGGATTGATTATGATATGCAAGACATATATTCTAAAATAGAACACTATCATTCACATTATAAATAGTAGATAGCTTAGCTTTGCCTAGATGGTATGGTATAGACTAACATTGTTAGTCCTTTGGAAGGATCACATCAAAATAGTTAGTATAAAATATTGTCTATCTTATTTGATATCTTTTTAATTTTCCCATGATTCAATTTATTAATTTTTATCATTTTATACCAAAATACACATTAATAATCCCTAACTCCTAATCCTTTTGGCATAGATGCAATAATGACACATATCAAGAAGCCCTTTAACAAAAAAATCAATAGATTATAAAGTGTCCACTTTAAGTAGTGTTTTTATCCATTGCTTTTATTTAGGGTTGTGGATGATGCCATAACAAGCCCTAGCATGTTTAGACGTGTTATGTTAATTTGAAGCATCATATTAATCAATGGTAGAGAAATGACCCTTTTGGGATTAAATATTATTGTTGAAAAATATTTAGCTCATTATTTATGATTTTGAATGCATCCATCAAAAATCAATATCATATTCCATAAACATGATCATAACTATGCTTCTTACACATTTCTACTATGTTTCTAGATGTCCAACATATGCTAGTCATAGTGTGCTAAAATTTTAATTGTATATTAGTAATTATAAAATTAACCAATAAGGATTACGTACATGAATATATCACTTTCCTTGATTGTTCTATCATATTTATGATATTAAGATATACCATTATACAATATTATAGTCATGAAAAGAGTGATCTAGTACACATATATTTATAAATAAAAAAGTTGGCATTCATGATTTTAACTCCCTAGTTATATGTTTATATAAAATATAATTGTTTAATGCTTCAAAAATTATTTATTGAATGTTATCCTATAAGCATTGTATTTCACTTTAAAGGATTATAGACCTTCTTAAATACAATGGTACAAGTACAATTTTCTATGACATTCCAAGATTTTTTTCTTTTCTTATATAATTAATTAATGCTTCAAACACTAATTATTGGATGATCTCATATTGTCATGGCACTCTGCTCTTAAAAATTATGAAACATCTTAGATGCTATGGTACAAGTAAAATTTATCTATATCATTCCAAAATATTATTTTATTTCTTTATTTTAGAGAAAAGATCTTTGGATAGTATATGTAGCAACATGCCCTTCCCAAGTAAGTCATAAATTTGTAGTTTATTTTAATTACTTATTTTATATTTATTTAAGTATTTCATTTTTTTTTTGTTATCCCATATTGATACTTTCAATGTTCATGTCTAGTTTCCCTCATGGTTTCACAAGTGGAACTCAACATTACTAATATATATGAAAATAAATAAAAAAATATGCTTCACATTGTTGTATAAAACTTTATACCTCAAATAACAAGATATGGATGTATCAAAAAATAATATTTATATGAGTTGTACTAAATATCTAGTGTTAAAATTATGAATAGCATCTTGTTTTCCATATCCATACATCATTTTCTATTTTTCCAATTATTTATAAGTGATGGATTTTTAGCCAAATTATCACATATCTCAAATGTCTAGAATCTCAAGTAATATCAAATAGAAGAGCAACTTAATATTACTGACAAATGCAATAACATAAAGAAAGTACTTACAATAATATTTCACAAAATCTATATACTAGCTCTACTCAATCTTCATTCCATTTCTAAATACAATACTTGGAGCTTTGTCTCCATAGTATAACCTTTGAAAGTTGAATCTTAAATTTCTTGACTATTTCTCTCCTCGCATATCTCAAATATGCAACCTTTTTTGTTTCATATATTAGAAATACCTCTTGACTTCTTATCTTGCCACTTGTATACATGACTATTGAATTTACGTTAACTTAATACATGAAACTTGTGATATAAACTATATAATTACACTTTAATATAATACTTTTATATTCTAACAAAATAATGTAGTATTCTCTAACACCCACCATAATACATTAATTGGTATGAAATTATTTTGGAGTACATAGAAGATTTTAAAATATTTGATATTTTTTTGACCAAGTGCTTTTATAAAAATATATACAATTTGTTCTTGAGTAGACACATGTTTTATTTGAATACACTCATCCTATACACGATCTCTAATAAAGTGACATTTAGCTTCAATATATTTTGTTCTTTCATAAACCATAATATTTTTGATCAATTAGGAACTTCTTGATTGCCACAATTTAATATTGTCAAATATATTTTGATCCCCATATTTGATAGAATATATTGTAACTAAAGTGCTTCACATATTGCGTCTTTTGTTTCTTGATATTATACTTCTATTGATGAGATAGCTACTACATGTTTTTTACTATATGAAGATATAGGTACTAACCTAAGACAAAATGCATATCTTGATGTTTATTTTCGATCATCTATAGATCAAACAATCAAAATTTGAATATCCTTGTATGAAAAAATATTTTTTCTTTTGTAGTTCAATCCATACTCTATAGTTTTATTGATGTATTGTAGTATTTTTTGTAGCTTTCCAATAGATTTATCTAGGTTTTTACATAAATCTAGAAATATAGTTTATAGAAAAAACAATATTAGGTTTGGTATTGTTTAAAAATAAAAGGCTTCTAATTAAATGTCGATACATAGTAATTGAAACTTATGATGTCTCATCTTATTTTGATAATTATCATCCTTGTTCCATAGGTTTATATTTAGGTTTACAATTTATTATTCTATATCTTTCCATTAATTATTTTACATATTTTTTCTGAGTGTTTGTAATTTTATTTTCATTTTAACAACTCTATAAAAAAAGACAATAGTGAAGAAGTCCTAGACCTGTCATTTCAAAATCCTTCTCTAAGTCCTTTTTTACTTCATTTATCAAACTTTTTAAACTTCTTGTGATTATTATGTCATCAACATATACTATAAGAATTATTTTCTTTGATCCAATAATTTTTATATAAAGATATTATTCTATTGTACTTCATTTAAATTTTTGTCATAACAAATGATCATTAATATTTTTGTACCATGTTGTTGGTGCTTGTTTTAAACCATATAGAGATTTGTTTAATTTATAGACCTTCTATTCATATCGTTTAATAATAAAACCTTCTAGTTGATTCATATATACCTCTTCTTCTATATCACCATTAAAAAATATACTTTTCACATCCATTTGATACAATTTCCACCCAAGTTGACTTGCTAAAGCATAGATTGTTCGAATAGTATTCATTCTTGTTGTAGGTGCAAAAGTTTTAGTAAGCTATATTTTTATACCCTTGGATTGTATAAATGATTCAAATTCATTTCATAAAATTTCTCCTCCTAAGTCAAAACTAATATTTTTGATCAATTTTCTTGTTTCTATTTCTACAAGTTGCTTGAATTGTTTAAATCAAATAAAGGATTCAAATTTAAGTTTCAATAAATATACACACATATTTCAAGAGTAATAATAAACAAATATTTGTAAATATTTGCGCCCTTCAATACTAGTAGTGTCCATTATTCCACATAGACCTATATATTAATTCTAATGGTTATTGGTCTCTATATTTACTAAGTTCAAAGGTATTCTATGTTGTTTTATTACTTGAAAAACTATAGATTCCTATGAAAATTTGGGTAGTCCTTTAACCATTTGATATTTATTCATCTCATTTAAAGTAGATACACTTACATGTCCTAACCTCTTATGCTAGATTTTTTTGGTTTCTAGTGATTTTATTGTTAGAGCAACATTTGATAATGTGTCCAAAATAAATAGACCATTTATATAAGAACTAGATTCTATAATTTTTCCTTGTTTGGTAATAAGATATTTTTTTATTACTCTAAACTAAATTTTTAGGCTTTTATCCATCATTTGAGATACTGAGAAAAGATTTGTATTTAATCCAAGCACATATAATACATTTCTTACTATACCTTTTTCTTTAGAAAAATTGATTAAAGTATCCCCTACCCCTTTGAACTCATATTTTCTATTATTAGATATGGAAAATGTGTTTGAAATTTGAACAAGTTTTGTTGTCATTGATGTCAAGAGGTTTGATCTCCAGTTTTGTTGTCATTAAGGTCAAAAGGTTGATTTCTCCAAAAGGCAAGGAAGTTGTTAAATGGAAAAGGGTATAATATTTATTTTAATATTATATGCCTAAAGAGGCTAAAAAGGTTGAAGACCTAAGAAAAGAGAAGAAGACTTAAAAAGAAATAATAATATTATAATATTTAATATTATAATATTTGGCTAAAAGGGGTGAAACATAACAAGGTCCGAGAAATCATTAAAAAAGAGATATCCTTGACAAGGCCCATTGAGAAGGTTATAAAGGTTGGCAAAGGTTTTAATTTATTTAAATTAAAATATTTTAACCTAAGGTTAAAATTTTAATTTAAATAATTAATGGTGCCAAAGTTTCAAAGTTTAATTCAAATTCAAAATTCGAAAGCAAAGAGGGTCGACGTGTTTTAATGCAAAAGCAAAAGTATTTATAGGAAATGATTTTCATTTCCAAAGGCCAATGCTAATTCAAATTCCCAAATGATAATTAAATTTGTGTGCTACATTTTCAAAATAAAGAAGATATTTCGTAAGGTTTTTAAATAAATGAAGGTAGACGTGTATTGAAATTTGAGTGGAGCAACAAAAATATTCCAAGGTGTTGGGTAGCGCAAATGACGATCGAAGGTGTGGCTAAGGCACTTATGAAGGTAAGGTCATGGTTTCAAATACCATACCATTTATTTTGTTGAAGGAGAAAGGAGTTTTTATTTTTAGTGAACTTTGGAAGAAGTTGATAGTGTATAGGTGCAAGGGCACTTTTATTCACGTGAGGATGTGTAGCCCAAGTGGCAGCCTATCCTTGTGCTAAGACGCTATGGTGACATAGATCACAGGTTTGAGTTTGGGCACTGGTTTTTGTGACATACACAATATTTTTGGTGATGTGGGCCAAAAATTATAAGTTATGCAATTTATAAATTAATTTTCCAAAGGTTTTGAATGTAGAAATTGGTTTAAAGCCACATGATATTAAAAAGGGCATATGTGAAATTGTTTAGGGAGTCATAAGGGTTGTTGATTAAATATTTTATTTTGGGTTCTTCAAAAATAAATAAAGTATTGAAGATTATAAGGTGTAAGCAAGGAAATTTATTTTTATGTGTGTTGAATATTTTTTGAGAGTATTGGAGATTATAAGGTGTAAGCAAGGAACTTTATTTTGATGTGTGTTGAATATTATTTTGAAAGTATTGGAGATTATAAGGTGTAAAGAAAGGAACTTTATTTTTTATATATGTTGAATATTATTTTGAAATTGAAGGAGTGATAAGGTGTATTTGTGACTTGATATTTTATTGTATTTCTTGTATAATGAAATAATTGTTGAGATATATATTCTTGTGGATATTTTGAGATAGACTCTTGCTATATAACCTAGAATTGGCAAAAGGATTTAGTTGTGAGTAAAACAGGTTTTGAAGACATATCTCCATCAAAGCAAATAGGTATGGGCACATAATATTTTGTTTGAAATGTTGGAATGAATGTTATGAAATATAAGGTCGAGTAAAAAGGATTGATGAGTATTAATGGAAATGTATGAGCAAGTTTGAGTGCACCTTATTTATGGATGATTTGATTTGAGATAGATATTGAGAAATATTTGAGTTAGGGTTTGAGACCCACATTGTGCTCTTTGTTTGAATAAGTTTGAAAACACATGTTTAGGGTTAGTGAGCAAGTTGTGTTTCATTGTTTGAATAATTGAGTGAAATTCTTGAGCATTAGATTTGAGTGGTATTGAAAGTGAATGTGCAAAAATTAGAAACCAAATTTGTGAAAGAAACGGACTTGATGATTGAGTAGAACATATTGATTTTTTGATAGAGTACAACATTCTCTATATGTTCTAGAGGTTAAATGAATTATGAATAGAATATGTCTAAACTATTTCGAGTTAAAGGAATTACCTTAAATATTAGATAAAGCATTTGATAGCATTGTGTGCAAGATTTGAGATTTATTAAGCATGTTTTGCGAGTTGTCTTGAGTTTGTATTGAGAGTAGATTAAGCAAGTTCTTGAGAGGACTTGAAGGCATATTTTAGATAAGTCTTTGTAAAGACTTGAGAGCAGAGATGATTGATTGATTTATTAAATATTTGTGTTAAGGATTGGGATAAATCTAATAAGAGTTAATTTATGATTGATCAAGCTTTGTGTTAAGGGTTGAGGATAGATTTTAGGATAATTTTTTGTGCAAATTTGATAGTAGATTTGTGCTAGACCTAAGATAGAGTTAGAGAAAATTTGTACTATATTGAGGATAGTATTTAGTGTAGATTTGAGATAGAGATTGAGCAGATTTGAGAGAAATTTTTGGAGGTGACAGAGTAGAGGACAGTAGTATCCAGTGGATAGAGATCCATTAGCCAAGGTAGTGAGGATGGAGGTATTCTATGGAGAGATATCCACAAGCCAGAGTAGTAGGGGCAAAAGTATTCTAGAAAAGCACCAACAAAAATATAGGAGAAAGATTTCTCTTATGGATAGAGTTCCATGAACCAGAGCATAGGAGAAGGAGTTCAACTATAAATAGAGTTCCATGAACCAGAGTAGAGGAGAAGGATTTCTCTTATGGATGGATTTCCATGAACCAGAGTAAGGATAAGGTGTTATCCTATGGAGTTTGATCCATGAACAAGTTGGGAAGATAGATTTATTTATGGAATATCCATGAACCATTTGAGGAGAAATAGTTATTTTGGATCAAGTTCCATGAACCAAAGAAAAGGGGAAAGAGTTCTCCTGTGGAGAGATATCCACAAATATGAGCATTAGGGAATTGGTGTCTCCTTTGAATAGAGGTACATAAATATTATTATAGGGAAGTGATTCCCAAGAGATTTGTTTAGAAAGTTTTAGTGAAAGGTTTTCTTCGTGGAGTAGCCCACATTGGGTGAACAATATTATATTGGTGTCTCTATTGTGTGTGATGATTTGTGCATTAATTTTATTACTGTTTTTGATATTGCCATTGATTATATTGGATAATATTATTTGGAAAAAAAAAGTAAAATTTGGTCTTATACTTTTCACCCCCCTCTCAATATAATATTGTGTTATTAAATTCGTATCAGAGCGGGTTCCTTCATAAGAGATTAACAACTTAAAGGAAAAGTATATATGAACACATATGACATCTCAGAGTGGATCTTTAGAAAATAAGACACCATTATTCTAATAAGACATCTATATAATGCAAAGGCATTAGGGTTTGAGGATCCTGACTTGGATGGAGATTCGAGAGATTTAGAAAATAAGATACCATGTCTTCTAATAATCCTCCTACTCCCATATTGGATAGAATTGAAAATTTATTTGAAACTAGAGGATTGGAACTTACCTGAGTATTTTGGTTGCTAAAAACCTATTGTTTTTCTTTGTCTTGCTGGGACCCTACACTCTCTCTTTTCTTTTTTTGGTAGACATAGTTTGCCTGATTGAAATCACCTTTTCCAGGGAAACTCCTCAAATTTACTCTGTCTAGCATTCCCTGCTTCTGCTTTTCTCTATTCATTTCCAGGTTAGGGCACTGATTGCATAGATGTCCTTGATTTTTACATTCTCCACAAAATATCGATCTGTTCTTGTATTCTACCTACTATTTTCTATAGTATTCTCCATACTCTAGATCCACAAACCTTGGAAATTCATTATTCAAATTAGCATTTACGCAAATTCATTCATAAGTCATCCTTGTCCTGGCCATGGTCGCATGGTCAATGTAGATCAAGTCCCCTATAGTTCTGGCTATGCCCTACAACCAATATTCATTAAATAACTGGGTAGGCAGACTCGAGAGATGAACCTAAATAGGGACAATATTAATATTTTGCTTCTTAGTGTCAAAATCTTCACCCCATCATCTGAGAAAAAGGCTCATTTTGCCTAGAAACCAAGGACCTCCTATTAAAATGTAGTTAGCATCCTCCATATTGTTAAAATAGATAATGAAGAACCCTCAAGTTAGAGCTACCAACTCCAAGTTGCCTACCTATCACCATTTACCCATCGCCCAAGCCCTGATAGTCTCCATGTTTGGCCTACCTTCCAAAAAATTGCCTACCAAGGAGAAATCTTCCATTAAAAGAAAAGGGCTCATGGAACTTGTCGAGGCTAAAATTTTATTATTTACTAGAACTAGGGGCGAAAGAGAGAGAACCTCCTTTCTTTTTCCTCTAAGAGTCTCAACAAAAGATAGCCACTTCTTGGGCCCCGCATTGTCCTTCGTATATTTTTCTCGGGGTCTTTCTGAGGAGGGTCAGGCCCCCATGTGATGCATGCCTCAAAATCTACCATAGATTGACCACCTTCCTCTAGATCTATGCTTGATCCATGCTTGAGGTTCCCACCTACCCCTTCTATACCTGCTCTATCTCTACCACCTTGGCTGATATTCTTGCCTAGAAAATTCAAACCTCACTCCCACCACACCCTCTAAACTGCTCCTTTATGCACCACAAATCCAAACCCTAATGCATGATCTCTAGAATCTACATCCAAGTCAGGATCCTTAAACCCCAATGCTAGAAATACTTCAAGCCTAGTGGGCATCCCAAAGCCAAACCCTAATGCTAAAGAACTTAGGAAGAAAGTTGAGGCATTGGAAAATAAAAAATCTCATCTCCCTAACATCATCACTAGGAGCCAAGTGAATCCTACTGAGGGGCCATCCTACAGACTAGGGGAATATAGGAAAATAGGATAATATTTAGATGTAGGGGTGGAGATATGTGAAACTCTTCAGAATTAGGAATATGGTAGTCTGGTTCTGCAACAAATTACCTCCCCTCAGTTTAGTCCAAAACAAACCAGGAGCACTATGAAGTCTCCTATAGATTTTGGCAATGAAAAAAGAAGAGGGAGAATATAAAATGTTGAGCATCAAAAAATTAAAATTGATTATGACATTGCCAATGGAAAATAGAGAACCTTGTTTCAATAGGTTATTCCGGGTTCTGAAGACAACAAATTAGGAAAACCCCCTCAAGGTATGGGGAGAGGAAAAAATCCCAAACAATCTAAATGAAGTTCCTCTCATGGAACATGAGAGGCCTCAATGTCCTGTCCAAACATAGGGAAGTCAGTGCAATAAGAAATCAAATGAATCCAACTATTATCATGTTGCAAGAAATAAAAACTGATGAGATTCAGTCAAAAAAATAGCAAAAAAAATCTGGAATCAAGGGGAGATGGTTTACAAATCAGCCAGAGGATCATCTGGAGGCCTTATGACTTTGTGGGATCCTCGGATAGTAGAAGGTACCATTATTTAAAAATATGATAGGGTTCTTAGTTTTTTATTTAAGGAAATAAATAGCAACAAGTCGTGGATCATTTCAAATATTTATGCCCCGACTTCAATTCAAGGGAGAGATCTACTGTGGGAGTACTTAGGCAATCTGAGTGAAATCTTCCATAATGTCCCCTATATTCTGGCTGGGGATTTTAACACTCCTCTTTACCCTTTAGACAAAATGGGTGGAAATGGACCACCTATCAGGAGCATGGATGAGTTCAATAACTTTGTGAAATACATGATGTTGATGGATGTAAAACTTAGAGGAGCGAATTATACCTGGAGCAATCGGTGGATAGGGTGTCATCTCATTCAAGAAAGGCTTGATAGGTTTTTTCTATCAAAGGAGGCTACAACTTTGTTCGATGATTCTACCCTACAAGACCTTCCTAAAATTGCATTTGATCATAATACCATTTTTTTGGAGATCCCTAACTCTCTATCCTTCAAGAAACCTTTCAGGTTTCAATCTATGTGGATCAAATATTCTAGTTTCAGAGATAACTTAAGTTAGTGGTGGCAGCATCCTGTCAGGGGTAATGCAAATTTTAAACTTACTGGCAAATTAAAGTTTGTTAAGGAAAAGATTCAAACTTGGAACAAAGAGGTCTTTGGAAACCTCTTTGAAAATAAAAAATAGGTTGTTGAAATTTTGAAGATAATTGATCAAAGGATCCAACATGGTGATGTTGATGAAACTACTAGGCAGGAGGAATGAAAAAAACTAGCAGAGTTTCATAACATTTTGGCCTATGAGAAAATCTATTGGAGGCAAAAATCAAGGGCTCTTTGGTTGAAATATGGAGATTCAAATTCTAAGTTTTTTCACGTCACCACACTTAGAAACAGAAGCAATAACAAGATATTTTTTTTTTAAAAAGTAGATGGTTCTATTACTCAAGACTTAATAGAAATCAAAAAGGAGGTAGTAACTTATTTCAATTCTATCCTTGGTCGTAGTGCAATGATGAGGCCAAAGATATTATCTTGCAATCCATTCCTAGCATAATAAATTAGGATATAAACCTTAAGCTTCTATATCCCTTTTCTAATGAGGAAATTAAGGAAGCCTTGTTTAGCATGGAGCCATAAAAAGCCCCGGGACCCGACGACTTTCCCCCTCATTTCTATCAATATTTTTGGGACATCATAAGTGAGGATGTAATTTTTGTTGTCAGAGAATTCCAAGCAAGCAATCATATCCCAAAAGGTATCAATTCTACTTTTATTTCTCTAAATCCTAAGAAGAAAACCCCTAAATCTATGGCTGACTTTAGTCCAATTAGTCTGTGCAATATTTCTTACAAGATCCTAACTAAAGCAAGAAAAACTGTCGTGATTTTGTGACATGTTGGAAGAGAGAGAAAAGCAAGAAAAACTATTGTGATTTCGTGACATGTTGGAAGAGAGAGAAGAAGTAGGAAAAACTGTCGTGATTTCGCAACATGTTAGAAGAGAAAGAGAAAACAGGAAAAATTGTCACGATTTCGTGACATATTAGAAGAGAAAAAGCCAAGTAGAAAAAATGTCATGATTTCGTGACATGTTGGAAGAGAAAAAAGAAAGTTGAAAAATTGTCACAATTTCGTGACATGTTGGAAGAGAAAAAGGCAAGTGGAAAAAATGTCGCGATTTCGCAACATGTTGGAAGAGAAAAAGGCAAGTGGAAAAACTATCATGATTTCACGACATGTTGGAAGAAAAATAGAAAGCAAGAAAATGTGTCACGATTTCGCGACAAGTTCGAAGAAAGAGAACAAGTAAGAAAAGTATCACGATTTTGTGACATGTTGCATTTTCGTGACTAAAATAGGAGAGAGAAAGTAATTTGGAAAAGTGTCACGATTTCGTGACATGTCACATTTTCACGACTAAAATAGGAGAGAGAAAGTAAGTTGGAAAAGTGTCACGATTTCGTGACATGTTGCATTTTCATGACTAAAATAGAAGAGAGAGTAAGTTTGAAAAGTATCGCGATTTCGTGACATGTCGTATTGTTGTGACTAAAATAAGAGAGAGAAAGTAAGTTGGAAAAGTGTCACGATTTCGTGACATGTCGCATTTTTGCGACTAAAATAGGAGAGAGAAAGTAAGTTTGAAAAGTGTCATGATTTCATGACATGTCGCATTTTCACGACAAAAGAAAGAGAGGAAGCGTACGGAAGCAGAACTATCCCGATTTCATGAAAAAGGCAAAAAGCAAGACTTCAAGAAGCAGAAGTGTCACGATTTTGTGACAAAATCAAAAGAATAAAGTACGAAAGCAGAAGTGTCATGATTTCATGACAAAAGTAGAGAATAAGACCTCAAAGGCAGAAGTGTCACGATTTCATGAAAAAAGCAGAAAGCAAGGCTTCAGAAGCAGAAGTGTCATGATTTTGGGACATGTCACATTTTCGTGACTCAAAAAGGATAGGAAGGCAGAGAAGCAAAAGTGTCGTGATATCACGACATGTCGCAGTTTTGCGACTCAAGAAGGGCAGGTAGGTAGAATAACAAAAGTGTAGCGATATCGCACAATGTCACATTTTCATGACAAAGGAATAGAGAGAGTGTACGAAGGTGAAGTGTCGTGATATCATGACATGTTGTATTTTTGCAAGCCAAAGCTAAGAGAAAGAGTAAGGAGAAAAAGTTTCATGATATTGTGACATTTGTATTTTCACAGTTAAGTTGAAGATGATGAAGACCGATGAACAATCGACTAAAATTAGGATTTACAATCGACTAAGATTAGGGTTTTCATCTCAAACATTATGTTATAAAAGGAGGTCTGTTTGGAGATTTGAAATGAGGTTTATGAGAGTGAAGTTCGGTCGGTGTGCGCAGAGAGCAAGTCATGTCGAATCAAGCTAAGTGCAAAATTTGCAAAGAGAGCAAAGTGCACGAAAGGGAGAAGATGATCGTGAAGGTCGACTGTAGTGAAGCAAAGTGTGCAAAGTGATTGTGCAGAGAAAGTAGAAGGTGCAGTGTGGCTTTAGATCATAGAAGTGTGTGAAGTGTCTATTCTATGAACAGTGAGAGATATTGGGTAAGCAATAGACCAGTCAGGGTCTTGTAAAAGTAAAGGTATTTTTTTGGTAAACTTCTAGATTCAAAATTGAAGTCCAGGTTGTAGCTTGGCATCAGGGGTTGGTGCTCCTTCGAGTTGGTGCTGGTAAAATAGGGGTTGGTGCTCCTTTCTATTGGTGCAAATAAATAAGGGTTTGGTGCTCCTTCCAGTGGGTGTTGGTAAATTGATTATAAAGTTGGTGCTTTGCAAAGGCTAGATTTGGATGGTAGTCCAAGCAGTCATTTTTGAGGAGTAGCCACATTGGTGAACCTCATTAAATCTTGTGTTGTGTGATGTTCTCTTGTGATACTTGCTTTATCTAGTTTTAAGGTTTCATTATTTCTATTTTAAGAGCTGTGAATTTAAGTTTAAAGAGCTACACTGATTCACCCCCCTCTTAGTGTCATTGTGAGACTAACAATTGGTATCAAAGCTAAGTTCTTGTACAAGCTTAACCATCTAGGGTGATCTTGGAAGTAACACAATGGCATTTGAAGAAGTAAAATAAAAAAAGGAAGAAGGAGTGAACTCTGAAGTATGTGGTGAAAACCCTGAGGCTAAAGTAGATCTAGAAGGTGAGTTGATCTTTGCACTTGAAGAGTGGAAGATAGAAAATAAAAAGAATAAGAAACTTTCAAGAAAGCTTGAGGATGCAAATGAAATCATAACTAGTTTGAAAGTACAGATAGAAGAATCCAAGAAAATATCTGAAGATCTCAAAGTGCAAATAACCATGAAAATAGATTATTGCAGTAAGCTAGAAGAAGATATTGTTGGTTTAAGAATGCAACTAGAAGAGATGAATAATAAAATTAGTTATCACAAATGTGAAGAAAGTTCTATGAAGCTGGATAATATCATAAATGACCAAAGTCCTGCAGGAATCAAATTTGGTATGGGTTTCATTGAAGGAGAATCATCAAATGGATCAAAGGCCAAAAATGTAGAATCCATAAAGAATGAAGATAAGAAACAGGTTGATCAAGGAAAAATGTCTCATACAAAAGAAAGCAATAATTCCAGACACGAAAGGAGAATTGACAATGATGGATTCACCAATGTCACACATCAAAGAAGAAGAAGACCTATGGCTCCTATGACAACATGGAAAAGACCATCACCCAGGTTCAATTATCCCTTTTCTGGTTTTTGTTTTAAATGCAATGGCTATGGACATAAAATCTCAGACTACAAATATAATGTAAGACCAAGGAATTTCACCAGTAGAAATGTTTTTATCCTCTAATGAACTATACAGTAGAATGTTATAACTGTCATAATTTTGGGCACATTGCAAGAAACTGTAGAAGTACATTTACATCAAATTAGTTTCAAGGAAGAAAATTTCAACCAAATAGGATGAGACAAAATAGAAAGCTTCTTGAAAAACATGCACAAACTATTGATAAGGGAAATGCAAAACAAGATTCCAAAACTACTATCAAAACGGAGTGGAAAGGAAAAGAGCGACTTAAGGAAGAAAATGAATCCTTAATCGTACAAACAACATTCAAAGAACAGAATAAATATGTGCCATGGATACTTGATAGTGGATGCTCCAGTCATATGATAGGTGACAAACATAAATTTGAGAAGTTACAAAAATATGAAGGTGGTTCAGTAAAGTTTGGAAATAATGATGGAGCTAAGATAGTTGGCAAAGGTTCAGTTACAATTAGTGACAGAAAAATTAAGTCAGAAGAAGTCTTGTTTGTGGATGGTTTGAAACATAAATTGTTGAGCGTAAGTTAGATTTGTGATAAAGGTCATGAAGTAGTTTTTATGAAGTAGGGTTGTGAAGTCAGAAAAACAAACAGTGGAAAATTGATAGCAACTGGATCAAGGACATCTGGTAACCTGTACACACTCTCAAAGACTTCAAAAGGAGCTTGTTTTATTGGACATGAAGAAGAAAATTGGTTGTGGCACAAGAGACTCGGGCATATCAGTTTTTATAATATAGTAAAAATCACCTCAAAAAGAGTAGTGAGAGATATTCCCACCATCAACAAGCCTGCAAACAACATTTGTGCTTCATGCCAAAAGGGGAAACAAAATAGAGTCACATTCAAAACAAAAGAATACTACATAAGAAAACCTTTGGAATTAATACACACTGATTTATGTGGACCCATGATAACTCAAAGCATAAATGGTGACAAATATTTTATGTTGTGCATTGATGACTATTCCAGAATGACATTGATATTTTTCTTGAAGCATAAATCAGAAGCTTTTGATATGTTCAAGATTTTCAAAAACCAGGTTGAGAATGAAATAGGAAAGAGGATCAAATGTTTAAGATCAGATAGAGGAGGAGAATTCATTTCAGAGGAGTTTGCAGAGTACTGTGAAAAATATGGTATTAGGAGACAGTTCTCAGCAGCTAGGACACCTCAACAAAATGGAGTGGTAGAAAGAAAGAATAGGATAGTGCAGGAAATGGCACGGACTATGTTGGCTGAAAGCAGAGTAGCATACAAATTTTGGAAAGAAGCGGTCCATACTACGGTGTATATCAAAAATAGGTACATGCTGAGAACATATGAAAGCAAAACTCCTTATGAATTGTGGTTCGGTAAAAGGGCAACAGCAAAATACCTCAAAGTTTTTTGCAGCAAGTGCTATATCAAAAGAACTGAAGATAATCTTGGTAAGTTTGAAGATAGAGCAGGTGAACGTATTTTTGTTGGTTATTTGTCAAAAATCAAAGCTTAAAAATGCTACAACAAGAGGCTAAAGAAAATTATGGACAGTGTCGATGTTAAATTTGATGAAGGTAGAGAATGAGTAATTAGCTATGAAATGAACTACCCAATTTATAAAGAGGTTATTGAAGGAGATGAGGAAAATAAAATGGAAAAGATACAAAAAATTGACTCAGATGATTTAAGTTGTGATTCAGAAGTGGAAGAAAATAAGAAATTCAAAATAGGTAGCTAGTAGAAAAATCATCCTAGAGAGTAAATAATTGGAGACCCCAAAGTTGGTGTTCAGACAAGAAGAAGAGTAGTAAGTAACTACTCTCTATTATCCAACATTGAGCCCAAAAATATTGCTGACGCAAGCAAAGATGAAAGTTGGATGAAGGAAATAAATGAAGAATTAGATCAGATCGAGAAAAATGAAACTTGGGAGTTAGTACCTAGACCTGCAAATAAAAAAATAATCAAAACTAAATAGATTTTTTGAAACAAATTGAATGAAGATGGACAGGTAGTCATAAATAAAGCAAGATTGGTATGTAAGGGTTATGCACAAGTTGAAGGCATTGACTTTGAGGAAACTTTTGCACCAGTAGCTAGACTAGAGGCATTTAGAATGTTTCTAGCTTTAGCAGTCTACAAGAACTTCAAAGTTTATCAAATGGATGTAAAATCAGCATTTTTGAATGGGAAACTTGAAGAAGAGGTTTATATTGAGCAACCAGATGGTTTCCATATTGGTGATGATCCAAAATTGGTTTGCAAGTTGAAGAAAGCATTATATGGCTTAAAACAGGCACCCCGAGCATGGTATGCAAGGCTAAACAACTATCTCACTCAACAAAGGTTTAAGAAAGGTATGGTGGATAGTAATTTGTATGTCAAAATAGAAAATGGGCATCTTATTGTTCTTGTTGTATACGTAGATGATATCATATTTGGTAGTAGCAAAGATGAGTCATGTAAATATTTAGAAAATAAGATGCAGAAAGAATTTGAAATGTCAATTATTGGTGAACTTTCGTATTTCCTCCGGTTGCAAGTTAATCAAAATAAGAAGGGCATATTTATTTCTCAAGTTAAATATGTGAAAGAGAGGTTAAAAAATTCATAATGGAGGATTGTAAGCCAGTTAGCACTCCCATGACGATAGGTTGCAAGTTGAGCAAGGATGATAAATCTCCACCTATTGATCAAACCATGTACAGATCTATGATTGGAAGCTCACTATACCTGACAACTACCAGACCAAATATTTTGTAGGCAGTATGCATGGTAGCACGATTTCAAGATAATCCCAATGACACTCATGTGACAATAGTGAAGAGGATTCTTCGGTACCTCAAGGGTACTATGGAGTATGGGTTATGGTATCCAAAAGGTAAATACTTCACCCTTATTTCATATTCAGATGCAGATTGGGCAGGATGTGTAGATGATAGAAAGAGTACCAGTGGAGGTGCATTCTATCTTGGAGACAGATTGGTTGCATGGCATAGTAAGAAACAAGAGTTAGTTTCTTTATTGATAGTAGAGGCAGAATATATTGCAGTGACAACATGTTGTACGCAGGTATTATGGATGAAACAAACCCTGAAAGATCTTGGTATTTTCTTCAGTGAGCCAATATCAGTTAAGTGTGATAACACCAGTGCCATTAACATCTCCAAGAATCCATTTATGTATTCATGCACAAAACACATAACTATCAGGTATCACTTTTTAAAGGAGAAAGTTGCAGAAGGTGAGGTTAAGTTGGATTTTGTTCCAACTACAGAGCAAGTAGCAGATATCTTCACAAAACCATTGCCCAAGGAAGTTTTTGAGTACCTTTGTAATAAATTGGGAGTGGTCACACTTCCCAAGAATTGACTAGCTACAGGGATCACATTCTTAGGGGGAGCATTTAAGTATTTGATTATCTGTTTGCTCATGTTCATGATTTTCACTAAGTGTAATAAATTGTGCCTGAGAATGTTGTGCATGGACTCAGGGGGAGTTTGTAGTAGCCCTTTGGTATTATTGTCAAAGGGGGAGAAGAGTTACAGGAAATTGCACATGTGTTGCCAACAATTCCAAAGGGGAAGATTGTTGAGCAAGGTGCAGCAACAGTATTGTCATTGTTGTCAACACAGTTAGATAGATCTATTGATGCAGTGGACATGAAGTTCAAAAGCTATTCAGATGCAGATGACAGAAGCTCAAAGGTTACTCAGAGTATGTACAGTGATTTTCCAAGAAGACCGAAGGGGCCCATATGCAAAATATCAAAGAAAAAGACAAGTAAGAAAAGTGTCATGATATCATGACATATACAACAAAGCAAGAAAAACTGTCATGATTTCGTGACATGTTGGAAGAGAGAGAAAAAGCAAGAAAAACGATCATGATTTCGCGACATGTTGGAAGAGAGAGAAAAAGCAAGAAAAACTATCGCAATTTTGTGACATGTTGGAAGAGAAAGAGAAAGCAGGAAAAACTGTCATGATTTCATGACATGTTGGAAGAGAAAAAGGCAAGTGGAAAAACTGTCACGATTTTGCGACATGTTGGAAGAGAAAAAGGCAAGTTGAAAAACTATCATGATTTTGTGACATGTTGGAAGAGAAAAAGGCAAGTGGAAAAACTGTCATGATTTCGTGACATGTTGGAAGAGAAAAAGGCAAGTGGAAAAACTGTCACGATTTCACGACATGTTGGAAGAGAAAAAGGCAAGTAGAAAAACTGTCGCGATTTCACGACATGTTCGAAGAAAAAGAGAAAGCAGGAAAAAGTGTCACGATTTCGCAACAAGTTCGAAGAAAGAGAACAAGTAAGAAAAATTTCACGATTTCGTGACATGTCGCATTTTCGTGACTAAAATAGGAGAGAGAAAGTAAGTTGGAAAAGTTTCATAATTTCGTGACATGTCGCATTTTTGCGACTAAAATAGGAGAGAGAAAGTAAGTTGGAAAAGTGTCACGATTTCACGACATGTCCCATTTTTGGGACTAAAATAGGAGAGAGAAAGTAAGTTGGAAAAGTGTCATGATTTCGTGACATGTCGCATTTTCATGACTAAAATAGGAGAGAAAAAGTAAGTTGGAAAAGTGTCGCGACTTTGTGACATGTCGCATTTTCGTGACTAAAATAGGAGAGAGAAAGTAAGTTTGAAAAGTGTCACGATTTCACGACATGTCACATTTTCGTGATAAAAGAAAGAGAGGAAGCGTACGAAAGAAGAACTATCATAATTTTGGAACAAAGGCAAAAAGCAAGACTTCAGAAGCAAAAATGTCACGATTTCATGACAAAATCAAAAGAATAAAGTACGAAAGCAGAAGTGTCACGATTTCACGACAAAAGTAGAGAAGAAGACCTTGAAGGTAGAAGTGTCATGATTTCGTGACAAAAGCAGAAAGGAAGACTTCAAAAGTAGAAGTGTCATGATTTTGTGACATGTCACATTTTCATGACTCGAAAAGGATAGGAATGCAGAGAAGCAAAAGTGTCGCGATATCGTGACATGTCGCAGTTTCGCGACTCAAGAAGGGCAGGTAGGCAGAATAACAAAAGTGTAGCGATATCATGCAATGTTGCATTTTTGCGACAAAGGAATAGAGAAAGTGTACGGAGGCGAAAGTGTCGTGATATTGTGAATTGTTGTATTTTCATGGGCCAAATCTAAGAGAAAGAGCAAGGAGAAAAAGTGTCGCAATATCGTGACATGTTGTATTTTTGCGATTAATTTGAAGCCGACGAAGACCGATGAACAATCGACTAAAATTAGGATTTACAGTCGACTAAGATTAGAGTTTTCATCTCAAACATTCTGTTATAAAATGAGGGTTATTTGGATATTTGAAATGAGGTTGATGAGAGCGAAGTTCGGTCGGTGTGCGCAGAGAGCAAGTCATGTCAAATTGAGCTAAGTGCAAAATTCACAAAGAGAGTAGAGTGCGTGAAAGGGAGAAGATGATCATGAAGGTCGAATGTAGCGAAGCAGAGTGTGTGAAGTGATTGTGCAAAGAAATCAGAAGGTGCAGTGCGGCTGTAGATCGTAGAAGTGTGCGAAGTGTCTATTCTGTGAACAATGAGAGAGATTGGGTAAGCAATAGACTAGTCAGGGTCTTGTAAAAGTGAAGGTATTTTTTTGGTAAACTTCTAGATTCAAAATTGAAGTCCAGGTTGTAGCTTGGCATCAGGGGTTGGTGGTCATTCCAGTTGGTGCTGGTAAAATAGTGGTTGGTGCTCCTTTCTGTTGGTGCAGATAAATAAGGGGTTGGTGCTCCTTCTAGTGGGTGTTGATAAATTGATTGTAAAGTTGGTGCTTTGCAAAGTCTAGATTTGGATGGTAGTCCAAGAAATCATTTTTGAGGAGTAGCCACATTGGTGAACCTCGTTAAATCTTGTGTTGTGTGATGTTCTCTTGTGATACTTGCTTTATATGGTTTTAAGGTTTCATTATTTCTGTTTTAAGAGCTGTGAATTTAAGTTTAAAGAGCTACACTGATTCACCCCCCCCCCCTCTCAGTGTCATTGTGAGACTAACACTCTAATTTTATTTCTCTAATTCCTAAGAAGAAAACCCCTAAATCTATGGCTGACTTCAGTCCATTAGTCTGTGCAATATTTCTTACAAGATCCTAACTAAAGCCATTACAAATAGAATAAGAGATATTCTACCCCGCATCATAGATCCATGCCATGGAAGCTCTGTCCAAGGCAGGTCAATCTTGGATGGAGTTATCATAGTTTATGAAGCTCTGCACTTTGCTCATAAGACTAACAGGTCTGTTTTTGCCCTCAATCTTGATATGAACAAAGCATTTGATAGGCTAAATTGGGACTTTCTGATTGTTGTCCTCCTTAAGTTTGGTTTTCACCACCAATGGGTTAATTTGATCAAATAATGTATTTCTAAAGCATGGTTCTTGATTCTAGTTAATGGAACAACTACTGGTTACTTTTAAAGTCATAGAGGAATTTGGTAGGGGGACCCTATCAGCCCCATGTTATTCATCATTATGGCAGAAGCTTTAGGCATAACCATCAAAAATGCTTGCAGTTCAAGGCTAATATCGGAAATCAAGGCAACATCTCTCACTAGGGTTGTTTCTCACCAACAATTCATCGATGATACCTTTATATTGACTAAGGCATCAGTGGTTGAGACCAAAATAATTAAATACATCCTGCAACTCTATGAGGACACTACTGGTCAGAAAGTTAATTTCAATAAAAGCAAGTTATATTTCTTGAACACCCTCATTCAAAGGTAAGGAAGGATTACAAAAATTTTAGGGTGTGATATAGCAAACCTCCCCACTTCATATCTTGGTCTCCCTCTTTTCATTGGTTCTCCAAGAGAGTCAATGTGGGACAGGGTTATTGAAAGAATTCAAAAAAAAGTTGCTGGATGGAAAGGTCATCTTCTATCTCAAGCAGGAAATCTGACCCTCACTAAGGCCTATATTCAGAGCATTCCAGTCTATTTTCTCTCCGTTTTCAAAGCCCTTGTGAAGGTTTTCCAAAATTTTGAGAAACTCCAAAAAGAATTTTTATGGACTGGATCAGAGGAGAAAAAAGGGATACACCTTGTAGGATGGACCAAAGTGTGCAAACCCAGGGAAAATGGGGGTTTAGGTCTGATGATAATTTCTCATATAAATTAGGTTTACTAGCTAAGAAGGCATGGCGTCTCATTTTTGGTGAAGAAAATGAATGTAAAACTATCATCAAACGAAAGTATCTTCAAAATATGGAATTTCTAAGTGACTCAGTTCCAATCAGAGGTTCTAATTTTTGGAAAGCAATTCTTAATTGTAAGGAAATCATCAAAAAAAGTTTAAGATGGGTTTTAGGCAATGGTGAGAGGATAAATTGCTAGAATGATAGGTGGGCTAAGGATGAACCACTAATGCAATATCCTAACTTAGCCTGAATCAAAGATATCACATAAGAACTCATTGGCAAAAAAGTCTCATATTATATGGTTGAGGACAGAGGTAGAATGAAGCAGAAACAAATAAGAATTTAGGGATTTCAAGCGTAATAAAATGATCTTTGTAAAATTCTCAAGCAACATTTTATCCCCATGATACCCAAGGAAGATCAATTGACCTGGGCTCCTACAAAAAATGGTCAGTTCACTATTAAATCAGCTTACAAGTTTCTACTTGATGACGAGGATTTTATCCTCCAAAAGGACTTAGTTTGGATAAAAAATTTAATTCCAAAAATTGCAATCTTTTCATGGCTGGTTATCCAAGGAAGAATTCTAACCATTGATAATATGATGCAAAGGTATTTGTATCACTAATATTTGTTATTTGTGTAGAGCTAATTGGGAGACCATTTATCACATTTTCCTTGAGTGCCCTTTTTCCTTGACTGTCCTAAGTGGGGTTTTTCAGGCCTTCAATATTTCATGGGTTAAACCAGCCATCGTACTTGATTTGTTTGTCTAGTGGCCTTACCCATTTTCAATCCAAAGACTTAGATACATGTGGAAAATTTGTCTCAATCACTATCTTTGGCAGGTGTGGTTAGAAAGGAACCATATATTCTTTAACGAGTCTATCCATGATCATCAAACTATCATTTCCAAGATCCTATCCTTTGCCAATGAGAATGTGAACCTTATCCCTTTTGATAGTTGTAAACCTCATCTGCAGGAGACCATGAATTCTCAATATTTAAGATTAACCTTGTTAGATGAGTCTATGCCTAGGGTAGTCAACCCCAGAGCCAATGTTAAGTGGTCTCCACCTCCTACGGGTTGGTTTAAGCTTAATTTTTATGGAGTAGCTAAGGAAAATCCTAGCAGATCACGCGCTGGTTGCATTGTGTGAGATCATAATGGGAATATGATGCTTGTATTTTTTGAATATTTGGGAACAAGGACGAATAATGAAGTTGAATCTAGAGCTATGTGGAGAGGCCTTCAAATGAATCAAGACTTAGAAGGTAATTTGATAATATAAGGAAACTCTATGCATGTTATAAATCTCCTCAATAATTTTAAAACACCTCCTTGGAGGATTAAAACAATTGTTGAAGAGGCTATGATCCTTTTCCAAGGAAGATAAGACATAAAATCCCAACATGTCTTTTGGGAAGCTAACAAAATTGCTGATAAGCTGGATAATTTGGGTGTCGATGGTGATGGACTTTTCAAATGGGAACACAATATCCCGAGTGAAGTAGAGGAGATTATTCAACAAGAATGACAAGAATGATAGTCAAATTTACCAACATGGAAGGCATTGTAAGTTCAAAGGCTAGGAGTATTCCCGTCTCTTTTTGAATTGGTCTCATAATAAAAATTATCTGAGCTGTCAATCTTCATGGATGCTTCTTGGAAATACCACAAAGACTAATGGGGATAGTCACATGTCAGATAACATGGCTTCTAGTCATCTTAGTAATTTGAGGTTGGTTGATAATCACAGGGAAGGAAAGAAATGACAATATAAGACTTCAAACCAAAGCCACGTGGACCATCAGATAGCCACCACCATAAATCTAGCCAACAGGTTTGCTTCTCTAAGGCTTATTGGCCAAGATAGTATGTGGTACAAAAGCATGTAAGATTTCAAGTGATAGTGATGGAAGATCCTCATAAAATGAAGAAGAAATTCTCTTCTTAGCAATTGAGGAAGAAGGAAGTGCTTCTATTGAAGATAAATCAAAAAAGTATGAGGATGCTCTTGAAGATAAATAAGTAGAGAAAGAATCAGAAAATGAAGAGGAAGGAGTAGTTGATCTAGAAGGTGAACTTATTTTTGCTCTTAAGTAATTAAGGAAGGTAAGAAAGCAGAACTCAAAACTCAAGTTTCAATTTCAAGAATGTGATGAAGAGAAGGGAAATCTTATACAAGATTTGACAAACTCAATATCTAAGACAAGGATATTTAAAGAAAATTTAGAGGCAAAAGTCTTAGAATGTGAAATATTAGAGCATGAGGTAGCTTCACTAAGGAAGTAAGTGAAAGAGTCTAAAGACAAGCTACACAAGTTTAGGACAAGTTCAAAGACCTCAGATAAGATTATCAATGTACAAATATCTTCATCAAACAAGACAAGAATTTTCTTTGAGGAGGGACAAAGAGGACAAGGAGAGGAGTCAATATCAATATCCAAAGAAGAAGAAGCTTCAAAATAAGAGAGTGAAGAATAAAGTGATACTTATGAGGATAAGTTAAAAATAGAAGGTTCACCAAGGAAGGAAACAATGCACAAACAAGGAACAAAGAACATCACAGGGAAGAAAGGACTAAGAGACCAATGGGTCAAAGGAAATATTTCTTCAAAGGATGTTGCTTCTCATGTCACAGATTTGGTCACAAGGCTGTGTAGTGTAGGACACATGAAAAGAAGGAATATGGTTTCACCAATAGAAATTTCAGAAATGGGCATCTCTTTCAAGGGTACTTTTACTCTTGTAATCAATTTGGTCATAAATCAATTCATTGCAGGGTTCATGATAGGAATAGATATGGATTCACCAGGAGGAACTTCAAGATATTTCCACCTTCTAGGAACCACAACATTAAGTTTTATAAGTGCAATAATGTTGGGCATATGGCTAAGTGGTGTAGAATAGAATTTCCAGAGAAACATGAATACTCAAAAGAATCAGAAGGATCAGTTGAGGAAGAAAGTGGACAAAGAAAAAAAGCATTGTATGCTAGGAGTAGAGATACTCCCACCCAAAAATTAACCACCTCAAGGAGAGGAGGTGGGTAGGGGGCTGAGCTAAGAGTCTTATATTTAGCACCAAAGGTGTCCCTTTGCCATTGATGTCAAAGGGGGAGAGATTTGAGTTAAGGGGAGAGGATTCAGGCATGAGGAGCAGTTTCTCAGGGGGAGTAGAATTAAAAAAGGTAAAAGGAATGCTTAAAAAAAAAGAGTTTCCATTAATGGCAAAGGGGGATATTGTTGGAAATTTGAGCAAGTTATGTTGTCATTGATGTCAAGAGGTTATGTCTAGTTTTGTTGTCATTAAGGTCAAAAGGATGATTTCTCCAAAAGACAAGGAAGTTGTTAAAAGGAAAAGGGTATAATATTTATTTTAATATTATATGCCTAAAGAGGCTAAAAATATTGAATAAACAAGAAAATATAATTAGGCTTAAAAATAAATAATAATATTATAATTTTTGGGCAAAAGAAAGAGGTGAAAAATAACAAGGTCCAAGAAATCAATAGAAGGAGATATCCCTGACAAGGTCCATTGAGCAGGTTATACTGGTTGGCAAAGGTCTTAATTTAGTTAAATTAAAATATTTTAACCTAAGGTTAAAATTTTAATTTTAATAATTAATGGCGCCAAAGTTTCAAATTCTAATTCGAATTCAAAATTCAAAAGCAAATAGGACCAACGTGTTTTAATGCAAAAGCATAAGTATTTATAGGAAATAATTTTCATTTTCAAAGGCCAATGGTAATTTGAAAGCCCAATTGAAAATTGAATTCATGCGCTACATTTTCGAGAGGAAGAAGATATTTTGTAAGATTTTTAAATAAATGCAAACTTGTATTTAAATTTGTGTGGAGTAATAAAAATATTCCAAGGAAATGAGTAGCACAAATAGTGGTCGAAGGTGTGGCTAAGGTGCTTGTGAAGGGAAGGTCATGGTTTCAAATCCCACACCATTTATTTTGTTGAAGGAGGAAGGAGTTTTCATTTTTGGTGAACTTTGGAAGAAGCAGATAGTGTATAGGCATGAGGGAACTTTTATTCATATGAGGGTGTATTGCCCAAGCGACAACCTAGCCTTGGGATAAGGCATTGTGGTAGCATAGGTTACGAGTTCGAGTTTAGGCACTGGTCGTCATGACATGCACAATATTTTTGGTGATGTGGGCCAACAAATCTTAGGTATGCAATTTGTGAATTAATTTGCCAAATATTTTTAAAGTGGAAATTGGTTTAAAGCCATGTGATATTAAAAGGGGCATGTGTGAAATTTTTTAGGGATTCATAAGGGTTGTTGACTAAATATTTTATTTTGGTTGCTTAGAAAATTAATAAAATATTGGATATTACAAGGTGTAAGCAAGGAAATTTATTTTGATGTGTGTTGAATATTGTTTTGAGAGTATTGGAGATTATAAGGTGTAAGCAAGGAACTTTATTTTGATGTGTGTTGAATATTATTTTGAAAGTATTGGAGATTATAAGGTGTAAAGCAAGGAAATTTATTTTTGATATATGTTGAATATTATTTTGAATGTGAAGGAATGATAAGGTGTATTTGTGACTTGACAATTTATTGTATTTCTTGTATGATAAAATATTTTTTGAGATAAATATTCTTGTGGAGATTTTGATATAGACTATTGCTATCTAACCTAGAATTGGCAAAAGGATTTGGTTGTGAGTAAAACAGGTTTTGAAGACATATCTCCATAAAAGCAAAGAGGTATGGGCACATCATATTTTGTTTGAAATGTTGGAATGAATGTTGTGAAATATAAGGTGGAGTAAAAAGGATTGATGAGTATTGTTGGAAATGTATGAGCAAGTTTAAGTGCACCTTGTTGATGGATGATTTGATTTGAGATAGAGATTGAGAAATATTTGAGTTAGGGTTTGAGACCCACATTGTGCTCTTTGTTTGAAGAAGTTTGAAAAACTTTTTTAGGATTAGTGAGCAAGTTGTGTTTCATTGGTTGAATTATTGAGTGAAATTCTTGAGCATTGGATTTGAGTGATATTGAAAATTAATGTGCAAACATTAGAAACCATATTTGTGAAAGTGAAAGAATTAATTTTTTTTTTGGTAAATAAAAGTCTTCATTAATTACCGGGTTTTGCAGGTTAACCCAAAACCTATTACAATATCCAACCTTCTGCTGAGATTGTAGATCTTAGTCATCCTTGAAACTTTCCTACCAAGCAGGGGGTCTGCTTTTTGGAAGGAATCCTCACGAGCAGGGATCTTTTCAAGAAAGGTATTAGATGGATTCTAGGAAATGGGCAAACAATAGAATTTTGGAAGGATCAGTGGGTGAGAGATGAGGAGTTATCCCAAAATCCTCGTTTGGCTAGGATTCAAGAGTATATGGAAAAGTGAAAGACTTAATAATTGAGTAGAACATATTGATTTTTTGATAGAGTACCTAATTCTCTATATATTCTAGAGGTTAAACAAATTCTAAATAGAACATATCTAAACTACTTCAATTTAAAGCAATTAACTTGAATATTAGACAAAGTATTTGATAGCATTGTGTCCCAAATTTAATATTGATTAAGCATGTTTTGTGAGTTTTCTTGATTTTGTATTGAGAGCAGATTGAGCAAGTTCTTGAGAGGACTTGAAGGTAGATTTGAGGCAAGTCTTTGTAAAGACATGAGAGCAAAGTTAATTAATTGATTTGTTCAAGCTTTGTGTTAAGTCTAGGGGTAAATCTGAGTAGATTTGATGTTTGATTGGATCAATATTTGTGTTAATGCTTGAGGATAGATTTGAGGATAATGTTTGGTGCAGATTTGAGAGCAAATTTGTGCTAGACCTGAGGAAAAGTTAGAGCAAATTTATACTAGACTAAGGACAGTGTTTAGTGTAAATTTGATAAAGATATTGAACAAAGTTGAGAGAAATATTTGGAGGTGATGGAGTAGAGGACAACAATATCCAGTGGATAGAGATCCATTAGTCAAGGTAGTGAGGATAGAGGTATTCTATGGAGAAAGATCCACAATACAGATTAGCGAGGCCGAAAGTCTAGAAAAGCACCAACCAAAGCAGAGGAGAAAGAGTCCTCCTGTGGATAGAGTTCCATGAACCAGAGTAGATGATAAGTAGTTATCCTATAGATAATGTTCCATGAACCAAAGCAAAGGATAAGGTGTTCTCCTATGGATAGAGTTCCACAAACCAGAGCAAGAAGAAAGAGTTATCATATGGAGTGTGATCCATGAACCAGTTGGGAATATAGAGTTCCTCTATGGAGAGATATCCATGAACCATTTGAGGAGAAAGAGTTCTTCTGGATCAAGTTCCACAAACTAAAGAAAAGGGAAATAGTTCTCTGAGAGAGATCCAAAAATAAGAGCATTAGGGGATTGGTGTCTCCTTTGAACAAAGGTCCATAAACATTGTAATAGAGAAGTGATTCCCAAGATATTTTTTGAGAAAACTTTAGTGAAATATTTTCTCTACGGAGTAGCCCACATTGGGTGAACCACGTTAAATTGGTGTCTCTATTGTGTGTGATGATTTGTGCATTTATTTGATTATTGTTTTTGATATTGCCATTGATTATATTGGATAATATTGTTTGGGAAAGAAAAGTAAAAGTTGGTCTTATACTGTTCACCCCCCATCTCATTATAAGCTTGTGTTCTTCAAAATGGTGTTCCATATTACTTTTAAAACTATTGAACCATTATTTATCCCATATCATATGTTTACTTGCCCCTGAATAAATATACCAATAATCTTGACCATGATATTTTTTGTTTGTTAACATGATTTATTCCTTTGGTGTAACACAAATTATGAATCCTGAATCAAATTAAGAAATTTACATTTTTCCTTTTGAAATTGACTTCCTTATCTCTCCAAATTTTAGAAATTTCAATTTATCAAATTGAAAAAATTAATTTGCAAAAAATAAAATATTGGAGTTGAATTCCTTTTAACTCCCAATTTTAATCAATTCTAAATTTTTTATTTTTAACTTTCCATAAATTTCATAAATCAAATTCAAATGATCTTATCAGTTCAAATTTAGAAAAAAATAGAAACTCTAATTAAGGGTGCTAAAGTGTATGGTGCTTTCCCAAAAAATAATTCTTGCCAAAAATTTAAATTGGATGCATATATTTCACCCTCCACATGATCATCAATGTGTTCTTCCATCAAGGAATATGTTAGGTCTTGCATTTCATAAGAAAATTTAGAATATGTTACATCTTCTTGTGCTTAACAAGGCGCTTTCAATTCATTTTACCTTTGCATTGCTATTGCTTTTAGATATTGTTGTTGCTTTCTCAATTTTTAGGACTACTTCCTCCTTTACTACTACTATTAACCTTTATTAAGGACCATTTTGTTATTACAAATTGTTGTTGTTAGATGAGCCAATCACTACTACTTGACATACCATGTATTGCTGCTAGACAAACCAAATGTTGCTACAAATTTTTCTATTTTTTTATATTTTTCTTAAGGCTATGGTTCCTTGTTAATAATGCTACATTTTCTCATTTCCTTTTAGAATAATAACTCCTAAGTAATGGCACCACATTCTCTTCCAATAGGTCTAAAATTGGCTTAGTATTGAATATAATGCTTCTAATGGAACTTGAATATTCAATGTTCTCTTGTAATATTCCCTTTTTCTATCGACTTCTGCTTTAGTAAGGAACACTTTGGAGATTCTCCAACTTCAATGGTTTTTCCTCATAGAATTCCAAATTGGACTGCTTCTTTTATTTTATTTATTTCTTTTAGTTATAAGATATGCCCCTGAATAAATATACCAATAATCTTGACCATTGTGTTTATTGTTTGTTAACATGATTTATTCCTTTGGTGTAACACACCTTATGAATCCCAAATCTAATTAAGAAATTTACAAATTTTTATTTTAAAATTGACATTATTATCTCTCTTAATATTAGAAATATCAATTTATCAAATTGAAAATTTAATTTACAAAAAATATAATATTGAACTTGAATTCCTTTTAACTCCCAAATTTAATCAATTTTAAATTTTTAAATTTTAACTTTTCACATTCAATTTACCTTATCACTCCAAATTTATTAAAATTTAGAAACTTTAATTAAGCATTATTTTTCACTTCATAAATAAAATGTGATAAAGTCCATGGTACTTTCTCAAAAAATAATCCTTTCCTAAATTTTAAATCGGATGTGTACGTTTCACAATCCACATGGTCATCAACATGTTGCTCCATCAAGGCTAAAATTTCATAAGCAAATTTAAAATATGTTACACCTTGTTGCACTTAACATCTCTTTTGGTGCATGTAATTCATTTTAGATTTGCATTGTTGTTGCTTTTAGGCATTGTTATTGCTTTTTCAATTCTAAGGATTACTTCCTCCTTTATTACTTCTACCAATATTTCTTGAGGATTGTTTTCTCATTACAAATCATTGTTTGTATATGATCTAGTTACATTTTCTTGCCATACCATATGTTGTTTCTAGACAAACTAGATGTTACTATAATTTTTACTCTTTTCTTATATTTTCCTTAGGGTTATGGTCCCTATTTAACAATATTGCTTTCTCTTCTATTAGGTCCAAACTTGGATTGGTATAGAATGTGGTGCTTCTAATGACACTTGAATATTCAACATTCTCTTAGAACATTCTTTATTGATATCCACTTATGCTTTATGTAGGAAACATTTGAAGCTTCTCCAACTCAAATGGAATTTCCTCACAACACTCCAACTTGGACTGCTTTTCTTTCTTTCTCTTAGTTATAGGTTCTATTCTTTTCATACACTGATTTCTACCCAGTGTTATATTGTAACTTTTCTTAAATATAGTAGATTATTCTATCTCAAAGATAGAACTATAATATTTTCTCTTGGACACTCTCAATTTTATGGTCTCTTTTAGAAAACTTCTTAAAAGATGATTTTTTAAATATTTTATCCTATATACATTTCAATGGACTCAACAAAAATTACGTGCACAATATCAACTCTTCCAAAAATAATGTTAGGGTATTAATAACCTGAAATTTATGTTCACCTACATTTTCTTTCAGTGGATTTTCCTCCAAATCCATACCAAAAATTAAGTTTTTGATGCTAGCAATAGAGAATACTTGAAGCAACTTTGAACAAGTCTAATTAATGTATCTCTAATAATACTAATGAATTTTTAGCTAGATTATCATAGATCTCAAATATCTAGAATATCAAGTAATCTCAGATAGTATAGCAACTGGTAATTAACTTTGGTAAGATGTATGTTTAATCATATAATATTTTTAAATCACATCGAATTTTGAGTTGTATTTGGATGGGAAATTTGTAGGAACACTGGATCTATGGTTGGATGGGTTTGATCCCATTGTAGAAGAGGTTAGATCTGAGAATAAATTTATTGACTAACCCTGTATTACTTCCTCTACGGTGAAATGGAATGAATGAGACCTAGGCAAGGCTTAATATGAGACCTATTTATCCTTACCAATTATCATTTATGAAAGTGAAAGCCAACTCTAAAGATGATGAACTGGACTTCTTGTGTGGTATTTCCTCAAACATAGGTCAGATTATAATTCTTGATGATCTTCTAAATATTATTCTAAAATGGGAGTCATGGAATCTTATGGGGAAACTCTAAGGGGGGAGAACGAATTTGGATGCATTAATAATATGGGCCCTAGATCAATGGTAGCCATTAGGATTTCTCGAGGTAATAGCCATACCAAAGGGATTTTTCTAATTAGATTTACCTATGAAGAAGATTCCAAGAGAATCCTAGGTGGGGGCCCATGGTTCTTTGGAAAGCATAATTTATTTCTAAAAAAGTGGGGGCTAGACTTCAATCCCCACATTAAATGAGTAAATTTGGTCCCTTTATGGGTTAAGCTCTCAAAGTACCCTCTTTGCACAAGAGTATCTTCAAAGTTGTGGTTAGTAATATTAGGGACTTGATCTTCATTGATGAGCCCACTAGATCTAAATCTTGTGTCTCCTTCACTAGAATGTGTATCATGACTAATATTGACAAAGACATCCTTAGCTCTGTGGATCTGGTCTCTAAGTTGGGTTCATGAACTTAGTCCATAAAATTTGAGAATATACCTCATGCTTTTCAAATGTGTGGTAAGAGAAGGCATTTAAAGAATAACTACCCTAGCCGATAAAAATATATCCCAAGGTTTATGAATCTTAAGAGGAGTAGGGAAAGCAAATGGGTTCCCAAGAAGACCAACTTCAAGTTAAAAGAGAAGATTCCTACTCCATTTTCAACTACTAAAGTGTCTCTACTAAAAAAAATGGGGGACTCCTTGGAAAGACCCCTTCTATCTTCTAATCTATTTAATGGGGAGGAAGAGTTGAAAAAATAATCTACCAAAAGTGGGAAGGAATCTCTGGAGGTAGGAGTCAGCATAAAAATTCCAATCATGGGAGAAAATATGGATCAAACCTATGCTATAAAAAGGATTCCCTGGTCCTAAAACCATAAGCCACCAAAATAATTGCATTGATATAGGGGTTGAGAAGAAAGTTGAAAAACCTAGTAATAGAGCTATCATAAAGAGAGAAACTAACTTTAATATTTCTAATGGGTATCAACCCCTACTAATTCTAGAGAAAGTGATCCTAAAGAGTTGCGGGTAACTAAAGCTGGACAATTTCAAATCTCCCCAGTCTAAGATAGGGGAGATAAAACCCCCTCCTAAATCATCCAAATGAAGATATGTTACTAGAATACCAGAGGTCTCAATGACACTACTAAATAGAGGGTGTTAACTTTCTTGAGGAAAGATAAGTCTTCGAACATTTTTTTCATTTAGGAATCTAAGTTGGAAGAGAATAGCATAGATGCAATCTGTAAAGTGGTATGGAAAGAAGCTAGTTTTGTGGCCTATCAAGCCAAAAGAGCTTCGAGGGGGCCTTTTATATTTTTGGGATACAAGGAAGCTAGATGGAAATATTATCTCTTATTTAGAGTGCATAATAAACATTCTATTTTTTACAAATACATTAATCGAAGGTGTGTGATATCAAATTTTTATGCTCTGAACATAGGGTAAGGTAGACCTATATTTTGGGAGTATTTATTGGAGCTAAGGGGAGATTTTATTGAGGAATATTTGTTTCTAGTAGGTGACTTTAACTCCACGCTATACCCTTCTAAGAAAAAAGGTAGAAATCCTACTAACCCCAAAAGTTTAGAATATTTTTCAAACTTTATTATGGAAGTAGAACTCATTGATATGGATCTCAAAGTTTCTAAATTTACATGGTGCAAATGTTAGGTTTGTGGCCAGTGAATCCTCTCTAGGTTGGACAAATTTTTGGTCTCTCAGTTGGGCATTCCCATATTTAGGGATGCTTCCCTTTCAATTCTTCCTAGAGTGGGGTTGGACCACAACCCCTTGTAGCTGGAAATCCTAAAAAAAGCAACTTTATATGCTATACCATTCAAATTCAAAGCAATGTGGTGTAGTCACCCAAACTTTACAAATTATTTGAAAACATGTTGGGTGAAAGATTTATTTGGTGAAGGAAAGATGAAATTGACCAAAAACTCAAGTTTTAAGATTAAAATCAAAGAATGGAATAAATCAACCTTTGGAAACATTTACAAAACCAAGGAAATATTGATATTAAAACTAGAAAATCTAGAGGTATCAATGGAGACAAAGGGGGATTTTATTGGCTCTACTCTAAAGGAGAAAGGACTGCTTGCTGAACTCCTTAAAACACTAGCAAATGAAGAGTTGCTTTGGAAACAAAAATTGAGAGAACTCTGGTTGAAAGGAGATACAAATAAAAAAAAAAATCCACTCCTTGACTCTCTGGCACAAAAGCTTGAATAGAATTATAGAAATCAGTAGACCGTATGGTAGTAGAATCAATAACTTGAAATAAATAAGATCAAAAGTGGTGACACACTTTATTTCATTGTTAGGCACCAATTCTCCCAAGGATATACAAATAGAAGAGGCTCCTTTACCTTCGATCCATTTATTGGTATTTGAAGATAAAAACATCCATCTTAACTATAACCTTTTAGAAAATAAAGACAATAGTGGATGAGATGGGGGTCCTAAAAGCCCCAAGCTCAGATGGATTCCCTCCATTATTTTTTAGAAATACTAGCATATTTATGGGGTGGATGTCTATGAAGCCCTTAGAGTGGTCCAAGTCCCCAAAGTGATCCCCTCAAAAGTTAATTTAATATTATTGGAACTTATTTCTAAATCTCAAGAGACCTATAGCTTCAATGATTATAGGCCCATAATTCTCTACTACACAGCCTATAAAATCTAACTCAAGTCTTGACCAATAGAATTAAGCCAATCCTTCCTCTTCTTATTGATAAAGCACAAAGTGACTTTGTATCAGGGAGAAAAATCTTATATGGGGTCATCGTCATGCATGAACTTATTCATTCCATCTAAAAAAGTGGTAGGGTTGGACTCTTTCTCAAACTGGATATAAACAAGGCATATGATAGGGTTTCTTGGGATTTCCTATTCCAGTTTCTAATAAATTTTAGAATTTAATAGAGTTGGATTTACTTAATTTTTACTTGTGTGTCCTCAACCATATTTTTAGTATTGATCAATGGAGCACCTCCTAGTTTTTTCCAAAGTTAGTAAGGAATTCAATAAGGAGACCCTCTATCTCCTTACCTCTTTATTATAATGGAAGAAGCATTGGGGATATCCATTGCTATGAACTACTCCATTAAAGGACTAAAGTTGATCCTAACAAGCAACCCAATCTCCCATAACCAATTTGCTGATGATACATTGTTATCTTGCTTCAATTCTATTTTATAGGTGAAATAAATCAAGAGAATGTTGGTGTGCTTTAAAAGAGCATTAGGGAAAAAATAAATTTCCACAAGAGCAGGTTGTATTTTGTGAATACCTTAGTGAAATGACAAAGGATCTCAAATATATTAGGTTACACTATTGCTAACTTCTCGACAACTTGGGCCTTCCCTTGTTCCATGGGTGCATGCTAAATTCTCTTTAGAACTCTGTGGTGGAATAATTGCAGAAGAAGTTGGCAACATGGAAAGTGGTCCTTTAGCCAAGCTAGGAAAATTGTCCTCATAAGAAACTCTCTCCAAAGTATTCATTCTACTTCATGTCCATATTTAGAATACCAGGCAATATCATTTCAAAAATGGAAAATATTTTTAAAACCTTCCTATGGGCTAGTCTGGTATTAAAAGGCAAATTTCATCTAGTCTCTTGGGAATAGGCCTGTAGTCATAAGAGGAGGGGAGTTTTGGGCCTCAAGGACATACAAATAATGAAAAAAGACTTAATTTTCAAATAAGTATGGAAGGTGGTAAATAATGACCATGCAAAATGGGTCAATATTTTGAAGGTAAAATATCACTTTGATAATTTTCTCTCAGATCCACTACCCTCTGATGGGGTCCCATTTCGGCAAATTTTGCTAAAATAAAAATATATTATTCAAAGAAGAATATGGATCCTTGGTGATGGGGATTCCATTGACTTTTTGCACGATCAATGGATTTTAAATCAACCTCTTGCTTCAAACCCAAACCTAGAAATAGGTGAACCATTGTTTAGAGATTTGGGCCATAGAAAAGTTAAAGATTTTATCCTTTATTTTGATGGACATAGAATATGGAAGGATATACCTTTGGTGAATAAAAATAGGAAGGTACAAGTTTCTTGGGAAAGATAAAAACTGTCTTGGGATGCCAAGTATTGATCCAAGTGGATATGGAAGACAATCATTTGGTCTAAGGAGAGTGAGGGAGAATTTTTAGTTCAATTAGCTTATGCAATGATGGAGCCAGAGGTTCAGTTTTGTAACCCAAGTAGTAAAATTTAGATCAAGAACCTGCTCCCAAAAGTAAATATCTTCTTCTGGTTGGCTATCCAAAATAAGATTTTGACTATAGAAAATATTCATAAATGAGGAATGGTTCTTCCTAGGAGATGTTATCTTTGTGTAGTGGACTTGGAGACTTCTTTCCACCTATTTTCCAATTGCTCTTTTTTTATAGGGGTTTGTACCTCTATTTTGGAGGCCATGGAGTCAACTAGGTTTTACCAAATTCTCTTGAGGCTATTTTTTCTTAGTGGGTCCCTCCATTTGGATCCCCTAGATTAAAATACCTATAGACGATCCTTCTCCCCCACCTCTTGTTGGGTCTCTAGAAATAAAGGAATGTATGGGCCTTTAAAAACTCTACTTATAGCAACTTCTAGGTGGGGCTCAAATCCCTTTGATGCATGGTGGATAATGTTAAATCTATCTTTTAGGAAAAGGATATTGGTCGTAGAAGTCCCCCAACTATGGAAGTGGATTTAAAATGCTTTTTAGGTATTTTGATACCTCTAGTTTTGAATCCTAGGATTTCTATTAGATGGAGCCCCCCTCCTAGTGGATTCTTAAAACTTAATTTTAATGAAGTGTATAAAGGAAATCCTGGAGTATCAGGGGAAGGAGGTGTTATCAGAGACACCAACAGTTCCATTGCATTAGATTATGTTGAACACCTTGCAATTCAAACTTTCTTCTTTACGAAGGTTAGGGCGACTTTCCAATGTTTGTTGATTTTACAAGATTTGGGGGCCAAGAGGATAGTTGTAGAAGGGGATTCTTTAAGTGTGATTAATTTGATTAAATCGGATAAAGTCTCAAATAGTAATATCCAAAATATGGTATTATAAATGAGAAGTATATTATAGAAAATGGAAGAAGTACAATTTGATCACATATGGAGAGAAGGTAATAAAATAGAGGATTGCATGGCCAATTGTGGAATTGCCCATCAGGGTTGGATAGTGTGGAGGTCCTCCTTTCTGAAAGACTTAAATTATTTATCCAATGAATAAAATTGATGAGACACTATTCCACTTGTATTGGAGGCATTTTCAAATAGAGTAGTTTTTCCCAAGTGCAATTGTTATTTTTTCAAGCCTTGTGGACCCTACGAAAAACTTAGATTACCATGTGGACTTATCTTGTATCTCGTCAATATTATGGCATTATTGGGAGGTGGTTTGTGTTTTCATCATGGTTTATTTGTAGTACCTTATTATTTGGTTAGGATTGCTTTTTCCAATTTGAGCTTAGCCATGTCCAAATTCTGAGCGGTGGAATTTATAGAGGAAGTGAATCATCTATTGAGACAAAATCTAGAAAATGATGCCTTAGGTAATTCTAAATTTGGTAAGATTTCAGGGATGCCCTAATTCTGGGTTTTTTGGGTTCTTGTCCTTGGTGGTATACTTTTTTATTTTTGGGTTTATGGTTGTTAGCCTCTTATTGAGCGTATGTTTTTGTTCAACGCTTGATAGGGTGAATGGATCACTCTCTATCCAATCTAGTTCTTCTATATAATTATTTAATCCTATGGATATTTGGCTATATGACACTGTATGGAATATTTTTCTAAGGTTGTGGGACCCTCTCAAAACCCTCACCTTTTAATATATATATATAAATAGTAGCAACTTAATATTATTCACTAATACAATAATATAAAGAAAGTGTTGATAATAATATTTCACTCATTCCATTTCTAAATACAATACTTGGATTTTTGTCTTCATAATATAATCTTTGAAATTTTACTCTTAAACATTTATTTTATTTATTTATTTTTTATTTTTTGAATTTACATGGTGGAATCGGTAGTCGCCATGAATCGAGCAGGCTATCCAACTTTTTATGGCCGTCATAGTATTCTGCGTTGCCCCAGAAGCCACTACATAGATCTTTGTGTATTTTTCCCCTATAACCACCACGCCACAATCATTTTAAACCTTTTACACCATTGAAAGCACCAAGAAAGGGACAAGCATTCAGTCGACGAGGCCCGAGATTTGAACCTTGGACCTCTGCCCCCCTTATGGGGTTTGGATGAACCAATTGGTCTACACCTCGGACCTAAACATTTATTTTATTGGAACCAACAATTATATTAAATAAATAAAATAGGTTACAATAAAAAATGAGCTGGAGAGATAACAACTCGAGGCCAAAGGCCACCCACATGATCAAAACCAAAAAATAGCCAAAGAAACTAGAATGCAAATACAAAATTATCCCTTAAAAGGATAAACAAACAATATAACTAAGAATAGGGAGATGCTCTTAGAGGATGAGTAGGATCATTATTTATCCCAAAAGATCCCAAACCATGAGGATTATCTATAGGTAGATCGATAGACCAAGAGTTATCAAGAGCAATAATGTTCATCAAAGGAACCATAATATCCCAACTAGGGGGAGTAGAATTGATCAAAGATAAAGGAAGAAATGGAGTAGAATGAGCAAGAGCAGGAGGAGAAGTAATAAATCAAGAATATGAGCTAGGGATCCAACAAATACCATGATCAGTCAAGTGATGCATAAGACTCCAACCACATTGTGTAGAGTGTGAACATGAATGATGCTTTTTATGAGAACTGGGAGGAGATTGAGCCCTACTATGAACACTGACAAAATGAGCTAAGACTAAATAATGTTACCCTCTTGACCTACTACATTAAGTCCTTAAAGAAATTAAGGGACCTTGAGACAGAGGGAGGTTAGACAAAATCCAGTTGATAGTGCAAGGAGCCTCGCACCAATATGCAAGAAGATTCATAAAATGTGTCAACTCATGCACCACCTTGGAAGCCTACAAATGGATCTGAGAGGAAATAATAGAGAGCACAGTAACCTTTTTATTTGTATAATTTTGAAAGGAAATTAAATCTCTAGAATAAATAGAAAAATTCCTAGCTTTCCATAGCTGAAACAAAATGATTACATCAAAGAAATTCCATAGAGCAATAATATAAGTAGGCCAACAACTATTATCACAAAAAAAATCATCTGCCATATAAATATCTCAAGATGAAAAGGTTTAAACAATAAGTGAATCCAAGCCTAGGTAGACTGAGCATGAGGGCATAACCAAAATAGATGCTTAAATGTTTCAAAAAAACCACAATAAGGATACTTAGGATTAGGAAGACAAACCCTACTGAGCCTCTCTCCCATAGGAAGACCTTGATAAATAAGATACCAAAAAAAAAGGTGATCTTAGGTTCAAGATTAGAATACCAAATATGGTTCAAACGAGCAATCCAATTATAGGAGGTAGAGTGGGTCTACCATATCTCATTAAGCTTATCAATACCAAAGGAAAAAGGACTAAGAAGCTAATAAAGCAAGGAAGAAGAGTAGTTCTTGAAAGGAGTATCTATATTCCAATACCAATCCCTCCACCAGGAACTCAATGGATGAAGGCTGAGATTATGCAACATGACATCATGAACAAGCTCCTAGATATTAAGAATAGAAGGAAGATCCAAGTTTTGAATATTAAATTTATGCTTGAGGGTAGGCCAAGGAATCCAATCCTAAGAATGCACTAAATATTTAATAAAGCAAATGCCTTTATGAAATAGCCTCAAATCTTTAACCCTTGGCATATCAGCAAGAAGAACCAAAGAGTTAGACAAAATAGGAGACCACCAGATGTTCTGAGAATTGAATAAAATACCATTATGAAAACCATCACCAATATAGCGAAGATGAGGTTTCACCGCCTCAAAATCCCATCAAATACTTTTAACAACAAAGGAACCCTGAATCTTAATTGGGGTAGAAGTAATGATAAGAGTGTGAAGGTCAATATTAGCTCAAGATTTATGTCCATAAGGTAACCTTGAAGAGATATAGTATAAAATTAAAACCTTCTAGGCTTCAGGGGCTTCAATAGCATTAGACACCCATTTAGCACACAAGGAAATGCTTTGCATGTAGATGTCAATGATACCCATCCCACCCTTATTAGTAGGCATGCAACAAATATCCCAAGAAACTCAATGAAAAATACACAAATTATTTCCCTTTGGCCCAAATAAAATCCCTAAGTATTCTAGCCAACTTATTATAAGAATTCTTGGAAGGGACCCAACAAGAGGAATAGGAAACATGGGTGGAAGCAAGAATCTTAGTCAAGCCTAAAAATTACAAGTAAGAGAAAGGGTATGCAATGCCCAATAGGAAATATATTTTCAATTCTATCAATAACATATTGCCATAGTTTGGAGGGTGAGTAGTCAAAAGCAAAGAGAATTCCTAAGAACTTAAAATACTCACCCCTCTGAAGCCAATGCCATGAGAAATGTCTAAGCCAAGCAGGTAGATCAGAAGAAGCAAGGTAGAAACAAAGAGACTTAGACCATTGGATGTTGGAACCAGAGGCCTTATAAAAAGTGTCTAGACAAACCAAAGTAGTTAAAACAAAAACCTCATCCTCACTAATAGTGAGAAAAGAATCATCCACAAAATACCCATTAATAAGCTGAGTGGACATATCAGGAAAAATAATACCTTTGATCAACCCCTTAGATGCTTGAATGGTAATAATATAGCCAAAAGCTTTAGCCACAAGGATGTAAAGTGAGGGGGCCAAAGGACAACCCTAGATAATAGAATGAAATAAACCAAAATCCTCTGACTTATGCCCATTAATAGTAAGACAGGTCGAAGCATCAACAAACAACATATTGATGACCTTAATAAAAAAGGGCCCAAACCTAAGATCTTTGAGCATGGCAAGAATAAAAGGCCACTCAATACGATCATAAGATATCTCAAAGTTGAGTTGAATTAAAAGTGACTTTTTTCCAGAGATACACGCCCATTCTAAACCTTCCCAAATAGTAATAATATTATACAAGATATAACACCCTTTAATAGAACCTATTTTCCCTTATCTAATCATAGGAGGAATGTTTCAAATACATAGAGCTAAAGCCTTGGACAAGATATTATAAGAAACATTAAGCAAAGTAATAGGTCTCCAACTTGTGATAAGCTCAGGGTTGCCCACTTTGGAAATGAACTTAATGTTTTCATGATTGATAATACTATCTAGAGAGTTATTGGATAATGCTTCATTATAGACATTGAGCAGATCAAGCCCAATAAACTTCCAAGTGGCTTTATAAAACTCGTAGGGAAAGCCATCAAGACCAGGGGACTTATCATTTGACATAGTCATAAGAGCATTATGAATCTCAACAAGTGAAAGAGGAGCCTCACATAGATTCCTATTATAAGCAGACAACTTAGAAGGAACAACATCAAGACACTACTGGAGTGCCATCTAACATTCTAGAGAATCCTATTGTTCTTGAAAGACAAGCTTATAATGATCCACAAAGGTCAATGTGATATTAGGAAGAGAAGTCAACCTATCATGAGAGACTTGAATAGCCTTGATCTGGATTTTGGCCTTCCTAGAATGAAGATATTTGAAAAAGGCTTTGAACGAGTGATCACCCACCCTCAACCAATGCAGACAAGCCTGAAGTTGAGCCCCCTAGCTTCATGTCATTCATGGAGCATAAGCTGGTGGTGAAAACCAACAACCCTGGCTTGCAACTACCAATCATATAAATCATTTTCTAGAAAAGATAAATTTTGTTGATACTCCTTCGTGATAGCTATATGAGCACACTTTCTAACATGTGCCACATGTTTGCTAAAATGCCACATGAAAGAGGTAGTATGGAAAATTACCTCATTCCACCAAGAAATCCAACTAACAAAATGAGGAGGTTGAGGTAATATATTACAAATTCTCTCAATCATAGAAATCATGCTAGGGTGTTGTAATAAAGAAGTATTTAAATAGAATTGATTGCACAAAAAATTGAATTGGTAGCCACTCCACTCAATCTGGAAGGAAATCAAGAAATGATCTAACAATAGGAATTGATCCTAGATCATCACAATCTTATTATTGGTAGTGGAGAAGAAAAAAATTGTTGCTCTGACATCATAACTTGATCAAGGCACTTACATAATCTATCATTACCAGCACAAAAATTGGACCACATGAACCAAGGTGGAGGCATGCATTTACACCAATAAAAAAAGGGATCAAAAATACCCCATCTATGCTTAAGAAAAAACTAGGCCTAATGCTCACCAGTGCACCAACACATTGAGAGGCATCCAAATTTATCTTCAACATGCTCAACCATATTAAAATCACCACAAATAAGCCAATACACCATCAAAAAGGGATCAACTAGGTACCACCAAAGGGCAAAATGATTGGGCTATTAATTATATGCATAAATGTTAGTAATGCCTAGGGTGTTTCCATTAATATTCAATAAAATCCAAATCACATGATGAGAGGGATCCTCGCCAAACCCTAGAAAAAAATCCTCAAATTTGGAGGATATTGAGATAGAAGCACCACCTCGACCATCTTCATGGTGAGTAGTGAAGTGCACAAATGATCTTGCAATACAATTAAGAGAAACATCTAACAAAAAACCAAAGATTTTAACTTCTTGTAAGCAAATAATATCAACATGGCCAATACTTTGTAGAGTAGATTTAACAAAAAATATTCTTGAGGACTTTATAAGTCCCCAAACATTCCATGAAAGGAAATTCATGGAGGAAGAATATCCATGGAGCCATCTCCCAAAGGACTACCCGCATTGTCAGCCAACACTAAGAAACTATTAAACAGAGAGGTCTAAGAAGGGTGAAATAAATCACCAATAGTCAAAGGATGATACTTAGCCTCCTAATATCCCCTCAATGATGGTGGTCCATATTGATATGGACTATGCAAAAACCTAGAGGGTAGAGGTATTGTCTATGATTTCCATTCCTTTGAGGTAGATTTATGCTTTGGAGGTTTCTTAGTAGGAGGATCCTGAGGAGCCGAGATAGGATGCACAAGAACAATAGGAGGCTAAGATGGTGGTTGTATAACCCTATATCCACTAGAAAGCATCAATTTAGGGTTGGTCACCCCCCTCTTATTAGAGACCATGATCCAATCACCCTCAACAGAGGGTTTGGTAGGTGTAGGTGCAACAGGAGGAGTAGGGGCAACCACTAGAGGTTTTCGAGCAACCAATGGATAGTCCTTGATATGATGCAAATTATCTTGACAATAAAATCAAGTATTAGGTAAATTAAAGTAAACATTTTTTTACATAAAATTCTCTATCCCAACTTGAATATCCACAAATTATTTGAGATCCTGTGCAAGGTCAACCTCAACATAGATTCTCTTATTGGGCCATGCCAAAAAAAATATTCTTCCTAATAGATCACCCAACCAATGGGTTTGATAATATCAACAATAAATATCCATAAGGGTAGTGAAAGACCAAGGAGTTCAAGCCAAACTAAGAATTTCAAGGCAAATCATTCCAAAATTTCAAAATGAGTCCAAGGAGAAAGGACCATCAAAGTATTATGAACAAACCAACAACTGGACTTAGCAACCATAATTTGCACTTATGAGGGTTCTTTAAAGGAAAGAAAAAAAAAACCTTTGGTAAGATTATGAATACCTGCAACCACAATGCCATGAGCTTCCCAAGTGAATTTTAAGCCAATTTTGAAGATATTCTTGTGGTGGAATTTGACCAACAAAATAAGCAATAAGATAGTGATTCTCATACCATTTTACAACTAGAGAAATAACATCAAGAGAGAGTACAACATCAAGAGAAGACTCATTACCTCATCCACTACTTTCGAAATAAAATTTTGACTTTAATTCAGTGCCATGAAGACCACTATTTGTAACAATCATTACATTTGTGGATGGCAAGGCCATTGAAAGGAGATCATTCACCTAAATGGTAGCAGTAATAGTATTCAATACCAAAGCAATTGAATTTAAAAAATGGTAGTAGACCCAAACCCTAGTAGAGTAGCTTTTCCTCATCAAACCCTAGCCTCACCTAACACAAATTTTTCCCTATACTCTTAAATATTTTTTCTATTGCTCTCCTCACATATCCGGGAGATGCAACCTTTCCTATTCCATACATAAGATATACCTCTTGACTTCTTATCTTACCACTTGTATACATGACTCTTGACTTTACATTAACTTAATACATGATGCTTGTGAACATCCTACACATATGTACATATAATTTCTACATCTAAACTATATACTTACACTCTACTAATTTTATATTCTAACCAAATAATGTAATATTTTCTAATAGTAAGACCATTTCATACTATTTCATTCATGTACTTCATTTCATATCTTTTTTTATGGATTAAATGTTCAAAATTATTGTGATATTTTCACTACATTAAATTTTATAGAGTCATAGTTAGCATCATATTGCATATTGTCTTAGTTAATCCTACATCTTAACAATATTATTTTCTTGTATTTTATGAAAATAATAAATTCAATAATTTTACAGGTTATGATTTAAATTTTCTAGCATGGATTTATATATACTCATAACCATTATTGTTATTTTGATATCACTTTAGTTTAGACTACTCATTATCATTCTATATCATTCCTAGAGTCACAATGGAAAATGTTTGTTCTACTACAACTTCATTCAATATCATAAAGGCATGGACATAATTCTACCCTATGTTTTGGGTCATTAAGGATTGATCAATCATAAGGATTTATCATTATTTAATGGTCTAGATATGCAATTGCAAAATTGTGTATATTTATTCTATGAATGTTTATTGAAATTCATGGTACACAAAGGTGGCATTTGAGTTGATGTTTGATTTATCATCTATTATATTTATTTTAACCTTAAAATAATATTTAACGAATATTTTTAATGTCATTATTGGTTTTTATTTTTCCTACTATTATGGATCACTTTTATCTTGAAAGCCTCGATAATCGTAGTGTTGGACATTTTGAGTCCCCAAGTCAAAGTTGTCATTGATGTCACCAGAAAAAGTCATCATTGATACCAAAGATTTTAGTAGGAAACAAAAGGGATAAAATGGTTATTTGATATCTAGGAAGAAGGCCAAAGATCGAGTGAAACAGTGCAAAAGACAAAAGTTAAAAAGGAGTTATAATATTTATTTTATAAATTATTTAAATTCAGTGAGAATTTAATTTTTATAAATAAATATTAAAGGTAATTTACCAAAGGTATAATATTATAATAATGGTTATTATAATATTAAATGTGCCATGGTGAAAACCCAAATAAAATATTTATAATTTTTATTATAATATTTTATAATGCAAAGAGTGGGTTTTATAAAGTCTAAAGATATCTTAATAAACCCAAAGGTTGGGTTTAAGACCAAAGGCATTCGAAGACTTTATGATCTTCATTGACGTCATAGAAAACAACAAGGAAAGCTCTGAAGTTTTCAAAGTAATGGAGGAAGAATATAAATACTATGCCTAAAGTTTAAATTTATTATCCTTGCTCGAAAGTAAAATATTAGCCTGCGAAAAGAAGAGCTCGTGAGTGTATGCGAAAAATGTGACAACAAAGTGTTGAAGGGAGGAAGCTTTGATTTTTGAATTTGCATAAGACAATGTGGTATAGTGACATTTTGGAAAGTGCAAAAGCGCTAGTGTGCATCGTGAGGTGTGTTGAGTGAAGCACCTACGACGCATGTTATTTTGCCAAGGCGGAAGGAGAGAGTGGAGATTAAGAAGCACGTGGTGCTTCATTAATATCAATGAGTGCTTGGATCGTGTGGCAACTTTGACCATGGTTAAGGTGCTCATAGGGGGCAACGTTGAGGGTTCGATTCCCTCCAAAGGAAAAGGTAATATTTTGACTTTAATATTAATTAAATGCCTAAGTTGGAGGTATAGGGTTGTTTAGTAGTTGATTTTGGAAAGGTTGCTTTGTAATAAAGTTGTGGTAGTTGAGAATTACCTTTAGGAGTTATAAGGAGAATTTTGTTTTTATTTTTAAAAGTCTTAAATTGCTATTGTGGAATATTAGAAGATTAATATTTTGAATTAAGGTTTTTTGTGATTATTGTGAGGATATTGATTACTAATCAAGTTGGAGTGATAAGGTGTAATTTTGATATTATATTTGTGATATGTTTTGTTGAAGAGATTATTATCTTCTAACCCCTATTGAGATTGGCAAAGAAGTAATTGTGAGTGTGGTAGATTTGTGAGATCAACTCCTTGTCAAGAAAAAAGGTATGGGTAAATTCTTCCTTGGTTGAGTTGGTTGATTGGATTACTAGAAAATAAAGTTTGGAGCAAAAAGGATTTGGTTAGGGTTTCCTTTTTGAAAGTGTTTGAGTTAATGCTTCAATATTTTTTTAATTGAGAGTTGTTATTAAACCTTGTTTGATAAGCATTGTTGTTGAGACCATTGGTTGAGTGAAGTGTTTTGATTTAATGCTTCAAGGTTTTCTGAATTGAGAGTTGTGATTAAAACCTTATTTTATAAGCATTGTTGTTTAAGATATTGGTTGTGTGAAAAACTTGAGTTAGGGTTTGAAAAGATCATGAGTATCATTGTTATGTGAATAATGTCTTATAAGCATGGTTATTGAAGTGAGTTGTTATGCAAATAACTTGAACTTGAGTTAGAAAAGAACATGAGTATCATTGTTATGTAAGATTTGTTGTTGAGAATTGTTGGAAACATTTTGAGTGGGAGTATACATGCTTGGACTAGGGTTTGTGAGAAAGAGTTGTTTCTTGAATTGATTGGTTGTGTAGAGTTGATTGAGCCTAGTAAAGTGGATGTATGAAGTGATAGTTCAAGTTCCATAAAACAAACCGTTCTATATTCTGATTTGATTTGAGATTGAGATTTGAGTATAGAACATATTGAGTCTCTAACAATTCTCTTTATGCTTATATGAAATTGAGTTAAGAAAGTGATTGAGCTTTGAGTATAGAACATATTGAGTCTCTAACAATTCTCTTTATGCTTCTATGAGGTTGAGTTGAGAAAATGATTGCACATTGAGTAACAAACATATTGAGTCTCTAACAATTCTCTTTATGTTTCTATGAGATTGGACAAGTTCTGTGTGGACTTGTTAAGAAGATTTGAGGTAAGTATTTGAGAGGACTTATGAACTAATTTTGTGTGAGCTTTTATGGAAGCTTAAAATGCATATTTGAGCAAGTCCTAGTGAGGACTTATTGAGCAGATTTGGACAAGTTCTGTGTGAGCTTATTGAGAAGATTTGGACAGGTTATGTGTGAGCTTGTTGAGCAGATTTGGACAGGTTCTGTGTGGACCTGTTGAGCATATTTGGATAGGTTATGTGTGGACCTATTGAGCAGATTTGGATAGGTTCTGAATGGACTTGTTAGCAGAGTTGTGTAGGTTCTGTGTGGACCTATTAAGCATATTTGAGCAAGTTATGTGTGGAAATATCGAGCAAATTTGAGTAGGTTCTAAGTGGACCTGTTGAGCCGAGTTGTGCAGGTTCTGAGTGGACTTGTTGAGCATATTTGAGCAAATTTGTGCTATACCGACTAGACTGTGTTTAGTATAGATTTGAGTGGACTTATTCTATACTGAATGGACTATGTTTAGTGAAAGAGTTGAACATATTTGTGCTAGAAAAAATGGACTGTGTTTAGTGTAGATTTGAGTGAGATTATTGAGTAGACTTATGCTAGACTGACTAGACTATGTTTAGTGCAAGATATTGAGCAGAGCTATGCTAGACCGACTAGACTGTGTTTAGTATAGAATTGAGACAGATATTTGGAGGTGATAGTGTAGAGAGGATAGAGTCTCCAGTGGATAGAGATCCATCAGCTAGGGTAGTGAGGATAGGTATTCTGAGTGGGGATACGAGTATTTAGTGGAGAGAGATCCACAAGCAAGTGTAGTGGAGGTTGTAGTCTTCTAGAGTATCACTAGCCATAGCAGAGAAGAAGGATTTATCCTGTGGATAGATATCCATGAAATAGATTTAGGGGATCAAAATATCCTTTGGAAAAAGGTCCATAAATATTGTAATAGGGAAAGAATTCCCAAGATATTTATTGAGAAAATTTTAGTGAAATATTTTCTCCATGGAGTAGCCCACATTGGGTGAACCACATAAATTGTGATGTCTCTATTGTGTGTGATGATTTGTGCATTGATTTGGTTATTTATATTGATATTGCCATTGATTATATTGATTAATACTATTTGGAAAAGAAAAGTAAAAAGTGGTCTTATACTATTCACCCCCTCTCAGTATAAGCTTGTGTTCGTCACGTAGGTTTCTTTTTTTTTGTATTTGTATACACTTTTCTTTCACCTATTTTTGTGTTTTTAATAAAAATATTTCTTGGGTTTTTTATTTCCTCTTATAATTTTAATATTGATCCCATTTTCCACTTATAATACCATTTTCACATTGAGATATTGGAAGAAACAAATTGTCATTTCATTGATAACATGTGTCTTTTGTAAATTTATTCTATTAAAATTTGTCATGACCCTCCCTTGGCCAACCTTTTTGCTTGAATGGTATTATATTTTGGCTAATGCTTATTTAGTTATGATGATGGACTATCTATTTATTTATCTTATAAAACATGTATTTTGATGGAATTATATGGTGAAATGATTGACCATCTTCTCATGTTTATGTTTTGTAAGCCTAGTTTTATGAAAAAATAAGATTTTAATGGAAGTTTATATTTTTAGGAATGAGTTGTTATGGGTGGCAGAAAGAAATGGTCACCGATAAAGGGCATTTCCAGGTTAATTAATGAAGTATTCAGAAGCAACACAAATGAGTGCTTCTTTCATGAAGATGCATAACATGATTTGCATAAAAGAAATTAATTATATTGATCTTTAGCTAAAGATTGCTTACTTTAAAATAGTTGCTTTGGCTGTATTTATAGTGGCTATGGAAATGCTTGTTTGATGATTGATATTTTAGAAAAAGGAAGCTTATGTCTAAAAGCAGTGTTTTTCTAGAAGAGAAGGAAAATAATGTTGTTTAAGAATTTTTTGTTTAAATATTTTGGAGCTTAAACCTTGTAAGATTGATGTTTTAATTTATTTTTTCTTGCAATTGTTTTGATGTTTTCAACTTGGAGAAAATGTAGTACAACTTGAAGCTTTCTTTTGGCACGGTTGTTACGTGTGCAATCATGAGAGTATGTGTAGTATTGCTTCCCACCACCTTTGTATTTTTGTGAATTCAGTTAATACTCTAGTGGTGAATGAAAGAACGAAAACATGAGAATTAAGGTGAGTAACGTATTTGGCAGTGGGTAGTTCGTAAAAAGTGGAATGGATTGGCAAGCGAAGGAAAAAAGGTTTGTGAGGTAATTTTACATGTTATTTTTGGGTTTTTTTTGGGTTGGAAGAAAAAGAAGAATATTTTTTGGAGAGACTATTCGATGTTGAAGAAAGAGAGGAGACACTGGTAATAAGGTTTGAAATATCTAAAATGAATATCAGGTTGAATCCCTCAAATAAAATAAGTTGAATGACATGTTGTGTGTTTTTCATTTGGTAGGAGTATGTTTTTCCCTGATCAACCTTTATTTTCTTGGGGAAAGAATCCCAGTGCATCAGCTGTAAAATTTTAGAGAAAATAGTTATCAACTATAATTTTTTTTGCAATAGAAAACTTTTTATTTGATCACATATAAAAAAATATAGTGACCAATACTGGACTTACTTGAATTCCAAGAATATTCTTTTGATTCATGGTCTTATTTAAGCAGTGAGTAATGGGAAATTATAAGAAAATATTCTTTTGATGAAGGTTGATAAAGAATTATTTGAAAATTGGAGGTTTATTTACTCCACATGTATTTTATTTTCACCATAAATTTGGTTTTAGAATAATAGAAATTTTAGGTAATCTTTGTTGCCAAGCTTAGAGAACATGTAATGAACCTCTCTTCTCATTCCATATATCTTTCAACAATTTATCAAAATATTCAACATGCATCCACAAATAAATTATTTGCACAATAATTTTCTCAACAAAATAAAGATTGATTATACCCTTGAGGTAGGGAAACACCATACAATGCTCCTTTTGGAAGGAAGCCACTCCATAAGATCTCTAGCTCCACGATCCAAGACCTCTTCAAAAATACCTCTTGGATGTATTTTACAATGGGGGTACATCTCTATTTATAAAAGAGTGTGATGGTTCACCTTCCATGAGTTGCAAGATCACCCATGTGGTGGTTCACCTTACATGAGTTACAAGATCACCCATGTGGTGGTTCACCTTCCATGAGTTACAATGTACATTAAAATATAGCAATATTCCATGCGGTGGCATGAAAATATTCCCCCAATGGTTACACATATGATTCTATGATATAACTATTTCTATTTTAACATGTAGCCTTCCTTACTTAATAATTAACTTATGGCTCATACCATATACAATATAATATTAAATTATTCAATATTAGATACCTATCTTTGTACCTAACATTCCATCCCCCTTACAAATATTTCATCTTTGAAATATTAGAAGAGACTAAATAATACGATCTTCTAAGCCATGTTGAATAATGGTACTAATCTCAATCATCCATCCATTCGAGTGGAACTATGATTAAATGTAACGAATTGTTGCACCAAAACCTCAAGGTAGAAGTGAAATTCGAATACATCAAGATCATAACATTTCCATCCACTTTGAGACCGAACTCAAGATGACCTGACTCTCCATACGCTCCCATGTGGGGACTCTAGCATGACAAAACTCTTCATATACTTCCATGCAGGGACTCTGGTATAACAAACCTATCCTTTCGATCCAACATGGGGACTATGGCATGACAAACCACTCTATCTGCTTCCACATGGGGACTCTGGCATGACAAAATCAACCGCTTTGCAACTTGAACCTAGGTGGTTTCTCCTTGATTTTATTTTCTTGAACTTGCAACCTCATTGTTTGGCCTTGGCACACAAGGTGTAGTTTCTATATCCTGTACATTTTCATCCTTTTCATTTGATGCCCATTTGCTTAAAAATGCAACTAGATTGAAAGTTATGAATTTTTTTCCTCTTTTGCCAGTAACCCAAAAACAACACCAAAATCCCAACTTGCAATAGCTATAACTTCCTCAATTCAAAATAACCTACATGTTGATGCAAAAATATTCTAAAAATGACTACTACAAAATTTAATACGAATTTTTTCTTTCTAAAAAAAAAATCACGTAGCCAAAAAACAACTTTAACAACCCAACTTCAAACAACTATTACTCTCTCAAAAATTATCAGAAATCCACAGATGAGTAGTCACTTTTATATTACTCAGAATAATAGATATGTTGGTACCAAAATATTCTACAAATAATTGCTAAAAAAATTATTATGAATTTTTTTATTTTGTAAAAAAATTCACATGGTCAAAAAATAGCAAAAACAACTCAACTTCAAACAACCATAACTTTCTCAATACATATCATAATTTGATAAATGAGTAGTCATTTTTGTAGTATTCAAAAATATCTACACAATGGAGAAATTTTTTTTTGAAAATTACTGCTAAAATAAAAATATGACCTCTACAAAATGCAATGTTTTTCTGAAAAAATGTACCTTAGCTTTGCAAAAATAAACCCATGTTGCCAAATCGTGGATCTGATACCAAATATAGTGAAAATATCTTCTCATTCCATATATATTTCAATAATTTATCAAAATATTCAACATGCATCCATAAATAAATTATTTTCACAATAATTTGCTCAACAAAATAAAGATTGATTATACCCTTGAGGTAGGAAAACACCATACAATGGTCCTTTTGGAAGGAAGCATCTCCACAAGATCTATAGCTCCACGAGCCAATACATATCAAAGAATACATACCGGATGTCTTTTACAATGGGGGTACATCTCTATTTATAAAAGAGTGTGATGATTCCCTTCCATGAGTTACAAGATCACCCATATGGCGGTTCACCTTCCATGAGTTACAAAGTGCATAAAAATATAGCAATATTCCTTGTGTTTACATATGCAAATATTCCTCAAACAGTTACAAACATGATTCTATGACATAACTATCTCTATTTTGACATGTGGCCTTCCTTAATAATTAACTTATGGCTCATACCATTATACAATATAATATTAAATTATTCAATATTAGTTGCCTATCTTGGAACCTAATAGAACATGTCATTATTTTTGAGGTTGGTGGATTAGCATTCTTGAACTTTGAGTTATTAAAGATAATAAAAGAGCTACGTCTAGCTAGAATAAGAATTTTAGCATCTAATTTGTTGATTGGAGAATTTGTAGTACAAAATTTATCAAAAAATTCTCTAGGATTATGAAAACAAAACAAAAAATAAAACTAAGATTTTGCATACTGATGAATATGTAACTTATTTTAAAAGTATGCTGTAGAAAATAGTATACTAAATATAGAAAAATAAAAGAATGTTTTTCGCCCTATTTTCTATTAAAGGAGAAACAATTACGTAGGTACTAAAGGATGGATTTGGTTTATGAATTTTTGCCTATCAATTGTATGTGTGTTGACTGTGAATAGTAGTTTCCTATGTTGATATCCTTGAATTCTTTGATAGAATGAAGTATGATATGAAATAGATGTGTTTACTACATGTAAAGAAATTCTCTTGTATTTGAGATCATGCATGTCTTTGAGACTCGTGTCATCTTTGATCCCAATAAATGGACATTCTCATTCCAAAAACCAGAAGTATTTTTGTAACAATGCACCATTACAGGTTTGGTTGTCGAGGATAGAAGTGAAGGAAAATGACCTACATATTAAATTGAGTCTTAGTCATACATACGAAAGGGTGTTCTTTGCTTTTGAATAAAGGAGGCTATATCTTTATTTGAATTTATTGAATCGGCCAACTTTAGTTTTGTCTAGCAGTTTTACTTGGTAAACCATGTTGAAGAGATGTGTAATTAGTTGAGAATAACTTTATTCATTAAGTGAATATGCCTGTTGTAATATTGAAGTTAGAGTTTTTTTTAGAACCTCACTGAATGTAGAAATAAACTTGTGTTTCTTATGGAAATTTTGTTACCAAGTTCATTGATATTTCTTCAACTTCTTATTTTGCATTGCTTTTTATTGTAAAATTCGTTATTAGAAATTGGATTAAATGATGATGTATTGTAAACTAAAATTTTACTATCTATAGATATGAAAACCTGTAAGTTTTGTTTTAGAGGGAATGAGTAACCAATGAAATGTTACTACATACCTCCATATACTAAAATGAATTGATGTTATCACTCTAAAATAAATGAGATAACTTTATAATCCATGCATGATATTCGTTGAGAGTTTGTTTGGATGTTCGATTGTCTAGAAGTTTTCTGAAGCTTATACCTATTTAAATTAGAATCAGTACTAAAATATTGTTGTGGTCTAAATGTTGGCATCACAACTTTATCTAGAATAGAGCCTTGTTTAAATGGATGACCACCTTGAGCTTCAAAGAAAGCATGTGTATCCTTTTGAGATAAAAATTCTTAATGGCTGAGTAGAACCATAGTTGATAGGTCAAGATGGTTCATGCGGTATATTATAGGTTAGTTAGTCAAGACTAGCTTCGGTGCATTATATCTTTCGAGCCGTGAGGATTTTTTTTTGGAGTAGTAAAGTAAGCTTAATTATTGATGAGCCCAATATCATCTGGATAATTAGGATTTAAAGTTTTCCAGTCCCATTTTTGTTAATACATGCAATGGATAGTTTCTACCAAGTAGATCAGACCCTCAACAGGAGAAGGGGTGATCCACCTTTGCGTGCATAGTGCAACTACATATATTGATATATGTAAGCTTACAAATATTTGCACAGACCCTTTTAAAGGAAAGAAAAATGATTCTTCTACACAAAAGGACTTATGTAGTTTTAATGACTTGGGTGTTTCTTTGTGAAGGATAGAAAAGGAAATATCCTATGTAAAAAGACTTATGTGGTGAGTTAGACTACCCAAAGACACCCCTTCAAAAGAAATAAATGAGGGAGTGGCAAACCATAAGGCATTAAGGAATGAAATGGTTGACTATCTATGTGTATAATCACTCATTTGCTGGTGTATTGCAGGAGTGAGTTAAAGATTTAGGAAAATATCAGTGATGTTCCTTAGTTAGTTAATGACTCTAGGCTTAAAAAAAAAGAAGATATTTGGGTTATATTTGGTATCAGAGCATGGTTCAAAAGGAGAATTGGCTCATTATGCAAACTTATATGAGAATGTCTAGTAGTAAGCTTATCTTGTGAGGAGTTTTCCTTGTTTTTTAGGAAAAAGGGTAAAATTTAAACTTTTTAACATAAGAGTTAGTTGATAGGAGAAAATACCAAAGAGGATTTAGAAACCAACTTCTACTACCTCTTTTGTGTGTGGTTAGGGGACGATTCCACCAAAAAAAAGAAGAGAAAGTGATGCCTCATCAATAAGAGTAACTCAAGGAACCAACACAGAGAATAAAACACCTGATGTTGGTACATAAAATCCCAATGAAAGAGATAATATTACTAAAATAGTGGATATGCTTCATGAGTAGGTGGAGACCCAACAATAGTTGTTGGATGCTATGTTGATGAAGTAGAGTTGCATTAAAAAAAACACCTGATGTTGGTACATAAAATCCCAATGAAAGAGATAAGATTACTAAAATAGTGGATATGCTTCATGAGTAGGTGGAGACCCAACAATAGTTGTTGGATGCTATGTTGATGAAGTAGAGTTGCATTAAAAAAAAAAAAAAAAATCCACTGAAAACTAGAAATATTAAAACGAGCCAGAGCTTTCCATTACTTTTATGCTAATAATGAGGATCCCAAAAGAAGATCCCTTTTACAATTTCGAAAATTCCTACTTATGCCCTATTTTCCCCTTTTTTTCCCACCTAAAACTTGAAATTTAAAATTTGAAATTTGGGGCAACTTGTGGAGGTCATAACTTCGTGCTAGTTGACCCGATTGACTATTACAACATATTTTTAGAAACAGTATGAAATGATCTAAGAAAAAAAAATCTTGGATCTTCGTGCCAAGGCTCATGTCTAGAAAAAAATCCTCAAATTCGACCTTTAAGACCTTTAAAAATCTCCTGCAAGAAAAACTAGTTTTACTAGTTTTTACTAATTTTTACAAAATTAAACAATTACAATATTTTTTTTGGTGATGCAAGATCACTTTTACACCATTGGATGCTCTTGCATCAGACACCCAGGGTAAATTGAGAATTGACCTTCACTTCTTTGTTGTTGGAAGAAAACTAAGGCGTTCAACCTCAACCTTTGACAACCAAGATGAATCTTCAATAGGCCTACCCTTCCACTTAACCATATATTCTGCATACTGCCTGTTTCTTGTGCTTTTGCCTACACGGGTATCTAGGACCTCTTCTATCTCTTCTATATCTAGAGTAGATGTGGGAATACTCCACAATTCTACGACTGGTCCACCATTATTGTCACCTTCATGATATTCTGCCAAATCTGAAATGTTGAACACAGGTGATATATTCAACCAACTTGGCAATTCTACCTCATAGGCATTTCTTGAATCCCATTTCCCTATGACCATGCATGGTACAAACTTCTTCATTTTTAACTTATTATATGTTTTAGTAGGAAATATTTCCTTTCTCAAGTGAACCATAACTTGATCTGCCACTTGGAACTCCTTAAGTCATCACTTTTGGTCTAATCTTGTCTTGTACTGAGTGTTCATCTTGTTGATATGTTGCTTCACTTCATAATGCAGGCTCTTCAGGTGCTCTGCAAATTCCTTAGCCTTAGCACTACTCTTTTCCCCTCTGTCCATATTTTTCAACTCGAAAGCATTCCTTGGGCTACTCCCATACATAATATGGAATGGGGATTTATTAGTACTCCTATTGATAGAATTATTGTATGCAAATTATGCCTATGGAAAAACCAAATCCCATCCCTTGGGATTATATCCTACCAAGCACCTCAGTAGATTGCACAAAATTCGGTTCACCACCTCTGTTTGTCCGTCAGTCTGTGGGTGGTATGCAGAATTGAATTTTAGGTCTATCTTTAGTTTATTCCCAACAAACTTGGTATCCATATCAGAAACGATACTCTTTGGTAGACCATGTTTTCATACCACCTCTTTGAAAAACAACCCTGCAACATGAACTACATCATTACTTTTCTATCAGGGAATAAAATGTGTCATATTTGAAAACCTGTCAACCACCACAAATATGGAGTCATTCCTCCTCTGTGTCCTTGGTAAGCCAAGAACAAAATCCATGTTGATGTCCTCCCATGGCCTATCTGGTACAGGTAATGACTAATATAATCCAGTGTTCTATCTCACACCCTTGGCCATCTAGCATACTCTGCAACTCTGTACAAACTTCTTCACATCTTGCTACAATTGTGGCCAATAGTAGTTCTCACTAATGAGGGCAATGGTATTATCTCGACCAAAGTGTCCAACCAACCCTCCACTGTGCTTATCCTTGACCATATTCTCCCTCATTGAACTTGGAATGCATAATTGATTTCCTCTAAACAACATCCCATATTGGATTAGAAAATCCAACCACTTAGTCATGTCTAAAGTAACAGGTGCTAAGCAAGCCCTCCAAGCCTCTGCAAAATTAGGATCTTCAGGGTACAAACCCTTAAGTTCGTCAAACCCTACAACTTCCACCTTCATTTTTGTCAACAAACACTACCTTCTACTTAAGGCATCTGCAACTCTGTTTGAATTACCACTCCTATGCTTCAACACAAAGGTATAACTCTATAGAAACTCAACCCACTTTAAGTGCCTCTGATTTAGCTTCCCTTGGCTATTAATATACTGTAAGGCCTGATGATCAGTATATAGAAAAAACTCTTTTGGCAAAAAATAATGCCTCCACTTCTTTAGAGCCTGAACTATAGCATAAAAATCCTGATCATATACAAAATACTTCTTCCTAGTATCATTGAGTTTCTCACTAAAATAAGCAACACATTTACTTTCTTGACTCAACACAGCTCCTATGGCACTACCACTAGCATCACATTCTACCTAAAATACCTTACTAAAATATGGAAGTGCTAAAATATGTTGTTTTATGACCTTATTTTTCAATATATAAAAGCTCTTATCTGCTCCTAAGGTCCACTTAAATTCTTTCTTATCCCCTCTCATTGTTTCTTTTAGGGGTGCACAAATACTACTGAAATTTCTAATAAATTTTTTGTAAAAACTTTCTAGACCATGAAATGATCTTAACTAAGTTATGCTTCTTGGAGTAAGCCATTGAATGATAGCCCTCACATTTTTTGGTTCCATTTTTAGACCTTTATCTGATATAACAAATCATAGATACACTAACTCCTTCTTCACAAAACTGAACTTGTTCAAATTAATCAGCAATTGGTCCTCCTTCAACTTCTTAAAAACTCTTTTGATATGCATCAAGTGCTCTTCCAGGCTCTTGCTAAATATTAAAATTTCATCCAAATAGACAATGACTAATTTTCCTAAAAATTCCTTCAATACCTCATTCATCAGCCGCATGAATGTGCTTGGTGCATTGGTTAGCCCAAATGGCATGACCAACCACTCATACAAACCCTCTCTGGTCTTGAAGGCTGTCTTCCACTCATCCCCTTATCTGGCATAAATTTGATGGTACCCACTCTTCAGGTCAATATTTGTGAAGTACTTGGCTTCGCTTAAACAGTCCATAATGTCATCCATCCTTGGCAATGTGAACCTATATTTTATGCTGATATTGTTAATAGCTCAGGATTCTGTACACATTCTCCACTCTCCATATTTCTTTGGTGCTAGTACTATAGGTACTACACATGGACTTAGGCTCTCCCGAATCAGTCCTTTTTTTAGCAACTCTTGGACTTGTCTATTTAACTCCTCACTTTCTATAGGAGTCATTCTATGGGATGCCTTATTGGGTAAACTAGATCCTGGTACCAAATATATATGGTGACTGATCTTCCTCATTGGTGGTAAACCCTCTGGTACATTATCTGATATAATATTTGGAAATTCTTAAAATAGACCTGAGACTTCTACTGGAGTATCTTTGCATTCTTCTTCCCTAACTCTAGGAATTAATGCATAGCACATATGCTCATGTTTTAAACCATACAAAAACCTTCTACCTTCAACTAAATATATTTTGGAACTACTACATACCTTTTCATCCACCTCCTTTAGGAGCTTCAACTTATGGTGCACTCTATTCTTTGTCAGGGAGTAAGTGTTGGCATGCCCATCGTGCATTGCACATCGATAAAACTATCACAACCTTTCCAATAGCAAATGGCAAGCATCCATAGGCAAGATGTCACACATGACCTCATCACAGTAATTCCCAATATTAAATTTTACCAAGCACTACTCACTTACCAAAGCCCTATGGTCCTTCAACCATGCAATCTGATATGGATGTGGGTGTCTCTTCCTATCTAACTATAGTTTGGTAACCATTCCTTCTACAACTAGGTTATCCATGCTACCATTATCTATGATAACATTAGAGACCTTACCTACACATTTACACCTTGTGTTAAATAAGCTCTTCCTATGATTTGGATCTTTCCCCTCATTCAGTAAGGCTCTCCTTGTTATCAGTACTTCTCTTTTTGCTTCTTCAGAGTGCTCAGATTCAACACCTTCATCAACTACAATAGCTTAGGTATTACCTTCAGGCCTCCTATTTGTTCCTCCTTGGTGTTGTGGACACTCATATTCTTGATGTCATTCTTCTCCATAGTGGAAATAGGTTCCATGAAATCCTCCTCTTCCAAACCCTCGTCCAAACCTTCCTCTTCCTCTCTGGTAACCATTATTTTGGTAGTTATTATTCTTCTCATGGGGGTGGTAAGCATTTTCTCTCTTCTGGTCTTGATTGTTGCTTGTATCCCTAGTTTTCTTTTGGTCCTCATTCCATCCTCCATTTTTTCTCCCACTAGTTATTCCACCATGACCTCTTCCTCTCTGTTTGCTTTCAAACATCTTGTTCAACTTATCTTCTACCTTCAAGGCAAACTGGTAAGCATCTTCAATGGTGGTCATCTTGACCAGACTCAAATATTCTTGAATACTTGCTCTTAACCCATTAATATAACGAGCTACCTTCTCCTTGTTGGCCTCAAAATGGCCTATTCTAATCAGGATCTTATAGAACTCCTCTATATATTCTTTGATATACTTACTCGATTGTCTCAAACCTTGCATTTTCTTGAGCAGTTCCAACTCATAATTAGCTATAATATATTGTCTCTTCAACTTCTCCACCATCTTCTCCCACATTATTATCCTTTTTTTTCTCTTTTGTTTCTGTATAGGTGCAATCCCTTCCACCATATGCTAGCATGACCCTTCATATTGGTCTTAGAAAACTTGACCCTCTCATGATCTTCTACCTCATACTCGAAGTATTCCTCCATGTCATTAATCCAGTCGATCAACTCTTCTAGGTTGAGATTTCCAGAATACGTAGAGACATCAAACTTCAGTCTCTTTCAAATCTATGATATGGCCTTATACAATCTAGCTTGTGTATTATCTACTACCTCTTCTTCTTCTTATTTGAACTGGGCATCTTATTCTTCATATTCATCTTCACTCCTTTCTTCTCTCCTTGGTTCAAACCCTCTATACAACTCCTCTTGTAGAGCTTGAACTTGCCTCTACAAAGATCTAAAATCTTCTTCTGGCACCATATTTCTCCCACCACCATGGTTTCTTCATGGAGGCATTCTTATCACTTCTCCCACAAATCGTAACCACATATCCTAGTGTAAACTACATCATGTTCGGCGCTCTATTTACACACTCAGAAACTCTCACTCTAATACCACTTGAAGTAGAGTTGCATTAAAAAAAACATATACAATCCACTGAAAACTAGAAATTCTAAAAGGAGCCAAATATTTCCATTAATTTCATGTTAATAATGAGGATCCCAAAAGAAAATCCCTTTTACAATTTCAAAAACTCCTACTTATGCCCTATTTTCCTTTTTTTTTTTCACCTAAAACTTGAAATTTCAAATTTGAAATTTGGGGCAACTTGCGGAGGTCATAACTTCGTGCTTGTTGACCCGATTGACTATTACACATATTTTAAAAAATGGCATGAAACGATCTAAGTGGGACAAATCTTTGCTCTTCACACCAAGGCTCACGTCTAGCCTAAAATCCTTAAATTCGACCTCTAAGACCTTTAAAAATCTCCTGCAAAAAAAACTAGTTTTATTAGTTTTTACAAAATTAAACAATTACAATCTTTTTTTGGGTGATGCAAGATCACTTTTACACCATTGGATGCTCCTGCATTAGTTAAGTTGAGAAAATTAATATGGTAAACCAAGAATATATCAAGGATATGAACCTATTACAGAGGCATAATTGGAAAGAGTTCAACTGGAGGCAGAGTTGGGCAACGAGATGAAATATCTGAAATCTTACAAGTTTAATGGAGAGGAATATGGAGATAAGATCGAGGCTTGGCTGAAGGAGATAGAGACATATTGCATCATGAAGAACATCTCCTTGGAAACTCAGACATCTTATGCTACACTACATTTGCAAGGAGATGGTTTAACTTGGTGGGAAACCATTAGTGAAGAACAAAAACTAGAGGCTACAATTGACTTGAAATAGGAAGAGTTTGTTAAATATTTCAAAGAAATTTTTATTATGCAATACTTACATTTCCAGAAATATGATGAATTCACTAAACTTCATCAGAGTATTAGAACAATGAAAAAATATTATCAAATATTTGTTAAGTTGGTAATGCAAAAAATAGAAGAAGCGTCTCGTTGGGGTGTGGATGTTATAGGTTTCTATGTAGTTGAAGGTGTTTGCCTGGTTAGTTAATATGTAGGGTCTTCATAGTATGTACCTGCATACACTAAGAAAATAAAAGTCCACAATTTTATACTTGGAGTTGATCCTACGATAAGATAGGAAGTGGACATGCATGAACCTAAAACTTTGTAAAAGGCCTATGAGTTAGCAAGGAAATCTGAGATATATGTCAAGACTTACTTTGATTATGAAAATTTGGACAAGCAATGCAAAGAGGCTTTACATAAGAGAAATATTTCAAGTTTCATGAAGAGGGAATGTGATGAATCTTTTAAGAGCATCCTTAAATAGAATGAAAAAGAAGACAATAAGCAAGAAAATATCATAAGAAGATTTCAAGGAAGGAATCATAGATGCTTTAATCATGGAAACATTGGCAATAGATCACCATAGAGATAGAATAACCTACCCAAGGAAGAAGGAATAGTAGGGGAGTTGAAACGAAAAGAACATCTAGGACTAAATGAAGGATGTTTTATGTGTAAGCGAGCTCATTATTCCACCAATTATCCATAAAGAGCAGGGATGAGATCGAAATAAAAGAAACTAATGAACAAAGAAACTACACCAAAGGAACCAATGCATGGGATTTATGTAGCAATAAGAAATCAAAATCCAGATGGACAAGCCACTCCTCTAGTGTTAAAAGGTAAAAATTTTGGTAGGTGTGTTAAAATTTTATTTGATAGTGGTGCTATAGACAACTTTATTTTTACTAGTTTAGTTAAAGATATTTTAGAAAGGCCAAGAATATTAGTACAAGGGTGGAAGGTTGAATATAGTTTAGGATAAACCTACTCCATAAACAAGTGTTATCATATGGAAAAAATCATGTTGACTAGCGAAATGACCATAGGGTGCTTATATGCTACTCCATTGCATGTATTTGACATAGTTATAGGAATGGATTAGTTGCAAGTGCATAAAGCAATGATAATTTTTTAATACTGATGGATCGAGTATACAGATGATGACGGGATTGTTAGAAGAGTGAATGGTCAAAAAGGGTCTTTCCATCCCTGAATCCTTTCAGCTTTGTAACTTCATAAGGCAATATGAAAATGAGGAATGGTATATATAGTTAATATTAATTATATAGGGGAAGAAAGAAAATAAGAGGCATTTGGGAAACATGTTATTCTTCAAGAATTTAAAGATGCATTTTCGTAAGATTTCCCTAGATTACCTCCTAAAAGAGAATTTGACTTCTCTATCAAACTTCAACTCATAATAGAGCCTATTCATAGGGATTCTTATAGAATGAAAAATATTAAATGCAGGAACTAAAAGTATAAATTCAAGGATTGTTGGAGAAAGGACTAATTAGACCAAGTATGTCACCTTGGAGTGCACTAGTTTTGTTTATGAAAAAGAAGGATGGTTCCTTAATACTATGCATTGACTACTGAATGTTGAATAAGGCAACTATTAAAAATAGATATCCTTTACCTAGAATTAAAAATATCTTTGATCAACTCAAATATGCCACTATATTTTCAAAAGTTGATTTGAAATATAGATATCATCAACTGAGGATCCACGATGAGGATGCACACAATACAACTTTTAATACCCGATATGGGCATTATGAATTTACTGTCTTACCTTTTAGTTTAACGAATGCACCAACAAAGTTCATGAATTTGATGAATAAAATCTTTAGGAAGCAATTGGACAAGTTTTTTTTGGTGTTCTTAGATGACATATTTATATATTCATGAAATAAAGCAAAATATGATCAACATATCAGAATTGTATTGGAATTGTTAAGGAGGAACTAGTTATTTGGTAATTTGACCAAATGTAAACTCCATGCGACAAGAGTGCAATATTTGGGTCATATTTTATCATTATATGGGATCACAATAGATCCTATGAAAATTGAGGCTATTTTGAATTGGCTGCCACCTACCAATGTGACAAAAGTCCAAAGTTTCATGGGTTTAACTAGATATTACAGGCGATATGTGGAGACTACACAAAAATTACTACCCCAATAACTAACCTATAGAGGAAAAGGAGGGAGTTTATATGGACTGATAAGTATGAAGAAGCTTTTAAACTACTTAAACAAAAGATCACTACACCCCCTATATTAAATATATCTAATCTTTAAAGGAAGTTTTTCTGTATACATGGATGCATCAATGGAGGGCTTGGGAGGAGTGCTCTCTCAAGGAGCAGTGGTTTCCTATGGGTCTAGGAAATTGAAAGGAAAATAGGTTAATTATGCAACTCATGATTTGGAACTAGCAGCTGTAGTGTTTGCTCTTAAAAGTTGGTAATACTATCGAGTAGGTAGACCTTTTGAGCTAAGGATAGACCATCAGAGTCGACAATATATCTTTAATCAATATTTACTCAATTAAATAGAGGACATGGGTGGGATTTATCATAGAACACAATTTTACTATTGAATATATCATGGGGAAAGAGAATAGAGTCACAAACTCTTTGAGTAGAAGAAAGCACATTGTTGCTTTATATCGAATCCATTTTGACTTGATGGAACAAGTCAAAGAGAATCAGAATTGAGATTCTTTTTGCAAGTAAATTTTGCAAATAATGCAAGAGAAACTGGATGAAAATAAGGATTTAAATATCAAGGATGCTTTCTTATCCTTTAAAGATAGAGTGGTTATACCTAAATTTGGAATTTTGAAGAAAATGATTTTAGGTGAAGCTCATAGATCCCCATACTTTGCTCACCCTAGTGGAGAAAATATGAGGGAGAACATGAAGAAAATTTTCTTTTGTCCTAGAATGAAGAGGGACATAAATGAATTTATCGCTCAATGTCTTGAATGTTAGAAAGTTAAGGCTGAGAATAGGCATCCAGTGAGATTGTTGAATTTGCATGTCGTACCTTCACAAAAAGTGGCAAGTAATTTGAATGGAATTTATTGTGAGGCTATCCAAAAATAGGTTTCAACATCATGCAATCATAGTAGTGGTTAGTAGATAGACCAATGTTGCACATTTTATACTTAGAAGAACTAAGGATGATGTTGTGATTGTGGCTAATAGATTTGACAAAGAAATATTTTGACTCCATGGTTTTCCAGAAGTAATTATATTAGATAGATACTTGAGATTTACCTCTAAGTTTTGGCAAGCGTTGCATTGTTCCATTGGAACTAAATTAAATATTAGTTGTGCATATCACCCAAAAATTGATAGGCAAACAAAAATAGTAAACCAAGTTTTAGAGGACATGCTTCGCATGTACTCTATGGATCAAAAAACCATAGGGAGGATAATTTACACTTGGTGGAATTTTCTTACAATAATGGCCACCTCACATCCCTAGTAATGACATATTTTGAGGTATTTTATGGAAGGAAATGTAGAACACTATTGTCTTGGGATAATCCATAGGACAAGATTATGTTGGGAACTGATATATTTAGGGAAATGGTGTAGTAGTTAAGAATAATCAGGGAACATCTAAAGGAATTTGTAGATCGATAGAAGAGTTATACCGATCTTAAAATATCACCAAGAGAGTTTATAGTGGGTAATAGGATGGTTCTAAGGGTAATTCCAAGGAAAAATGCAATCAAGTCCACAAAGCTTTACCCTCATTACGTTGGATACTTTAGTATAATGGAGAATATTAGTCCTGTGGCATATCAACTTGCCTTACCACCTAATCCATCTAGGATTCAAAACACATTTCACATTTTATTACTAAGAAAATACATTGCTAATACTGAGCATATGTGGGACTTTTCTAATTTGTAGATGGTGAACTCCATGGCTATAGAGTTTTGACCAGTAAATATCCTTGATTTTTTATCCAAATCGATGAGGAAGGGAATGCTAAAGCAATGTAAGGTTTAGTGGGACATGTATTCTGAGAGGAATTCTACCTTGGAGAAAGAAGCATTCCTCAACTAGGAGAAAGAAGAAAGTACTTGGGACATATATTTGAAATCAAGATATTATAAACTAAGGATCTATGATGAGGATGCACACAAGATAATTTTTAAGATCTGATATGGGTATTATGAATTTATTGTCTTATATTTTGGTTTAACGAATGTATCAAAAATATTCATGAATTTTATGAATATCATCTTTAGGAAGTAATTGGAAAAATTTGTTCTAATTTTCGTAGATGACATATTGATATATTCATGAAATAAAGTAGAACATGATTGAAATATGAGAATTATGTTGGAATTGTTAAGGAAGAACTAGTTGTTTTGGAATTTGACCAAGTGTAAATTCCATGTGAGAAGAGTGCAATATTTGGGTCATATTTTATCAGTAGATGGGATCATAGTAGATCCTATGAAAATTGAGGCTATTTTGAATTGGTCGCCACCTACCAATGTGACAGGAGTCCAAAGTTTCATGGGTTTAATAAGACATTACAGGTGATATGTGAGAGACTACACCAAAATTACTGCCCCAATAACTAACCTACAGAGGAAAAGGAGGGAGTTTATATGGAATGATAAGTGTGAAGAAACTTTTAAACTGCTTAAACAAAAACTTACTACAACCCCTATATTAAAGATTTCCAATCCTCAAAGAATTTTTTTGGTATGCACAAATGCATTGATGGAGGGCTTGGGAGGAGTGCTCTCTCAAGAAGGAGCAGTGGTTGCCTATGGGTCTAGGAAATTGAAAGGAGATGAGGTTAATTATGAAACTTATGATTTGGAACTAGCAACGATAGCGTTTTCTCTTAAAATTTGGTGACACTATCAAGTAGGTAGACCTTTTGAGCTAAGGATAGACCATCATAATCTGCAATATATCTTTACTCAACCTTTACTCAATTCTATACAGAGAAGATGGGTGGAATTTCTCATAGAATATGATTTTGTTATTGAGTATATCAAGGAGAAAGAGAATAGAGTCATAGAAACTTTGAGTAGAAGAAAGTACATTGTTGTTCTATCTCGAATCCATTTTGAATTATTGGAACAAGTGAAAGAGAATTAGAATCGAGACACTTTTTGCAAGAACATTTGGCAAAGAATGGAAGAGAAACTATATGAAAATAAGGATTTCAGCATCAAGGATGGTGTCTTATGGTAAAGAGTGGTTATACATGACGTTAGAAATTTGAAGAAAATAATTTTAGGTGAAGCTCATAGATCCCCATATGTTGCTCATCCTGGTGGAGCAAATATGAGAGAGAACATAAAGAAAACTTTATTTTGGCCTAGGATGAAGAGGGACATAAATGAATTTGTCACTCAATGTATTGAATGTAAGAAAGTTAAGGCTGAGCATAGACATCCAACAGGATTGTTGAATATGTATGTCATACCTATGCAAAAGTGGAAAGTAATTTCAATGGACTTTATTGTGGGGCTACTCAAAAATAGGTTTCAACATCATGCAATCCTAGTAGTGGTCGATAGACTAACCAAAGTTGCACATTTTATAATTGGAAGCACTAAGGATGATGTTGTGGTTGTGGCTAATAGATTTGTAAAAGAAATATTTCAACTCCATGGTTTTCTAGAAGTAATTATATTGGATAGAGACTCAATATTTACCTATGAGTTTTGGCAAGCTTTGCATCGTTCCATTGGAACTAAACTAAATATTAGTTCTACATATCACCAAGTAATTGATGGGAAAATAGAAAGAGTAAACTAAGTTTTATAGGACATTATTTGCATGTACTATATGGATCAAAAAAATTGTAGGAAGGATAATTTACACTTGGTAGAATTTACTTACAATAATGGACACCATAAACCCTAGGAATGGCATATTTTGAGGCATTGTATGGAAGGAAATGCATAACACCATTGCCATCAGAAAATACAGAGGAATGGATTATGTTGGAAACTGATATGGTTAGGAAAATGGAGCAATAGTTAAGAATAATCAGAGAACGTCTAAAGGAAGTTGTAGATCAACATAAGAGTTATACCAATCTTAAAAGATCACCAAGAGAGTTTTTAGTGGGTGATAAGGTGTTTCTAAGGGTCAATCCAAGGAAAAGTGCAATCAAGTCCACAAAGCTTGACCCTCGTTACATTGGACCCTTTGGTATCATAGAGAATATTAGTCCTATGGCATATTGAATTACCTTACCACCTAATCTGTCTAAGATTGACAACACCTTTCATATTTCATTACTTAGAAAATACATTGCTAATCTTGAGCATGTGTGGGAATTTTCTAATTTGCATATGGTGAACCCCATTGCTATAGAGGTTTGACCAGTAAATATCCTTGATTTTCAATACAAATTAATGAGGAAGGGAATGCTAGAGCAGTGTAAAGTTTAGTGGGACATATATTCTGAGATGAATTCTACCTGGGAGAAAGTAGCAGACATGCAAAACTACTTTCCTTATTTGTAAATTTTAATTTTTTTTTGAAAACCTTGGGAGACAAAGAGGATTGTGTTAAGCCTAAGGGGGAGTATGTCATGACCCTCCCTTGTTCAACCTTTTTGGTTTAATGGTATTATATTTTATCTAATGCTTATTTATTTATGATGATGAACAATCTATCTATTTATATTGTAAAACATGTATTATGATGGAATTATTTGGTGAAATGATTGACCATCTCCTCATGTTTAATTTCTGTAAACCTAGTTTTTATGAAAGAATAAGATGCTACTAATGGAACTTCATTTTTGCAAGAATGAGTTGTTATGGGTGGCAAAAATAAATGGTCACCGAGAAAGGGAATGTCCAAGGGAAATGATGTTATGAATTAATTGATGAAGTATTCAGAAGCAACACGAATGAGTGCTTCTTTCATGAAGATGCATAATATGATTTGCATAAAAAAAATTAATTATATTGATATTTAGCTAAATATTGCTTACTTTAAAATATTTTCTTTGGTTGTATTTATAGTGGCTATGGAAATGCTTATTTGTTGATTGATCTTTTAGAAAAGCAAGCTTATGTATAAAAGCAGTATTTTTGGAGCATAATCTAAAACATAAAGTTTTTTGGAAGACATAAGTAAAATAATTTTGTTTAAGAATTTATTGTTTAAATATTTTGGAGCTTAAACCTTGTAAGATTGATGTTTTAATTTATTTTTTCTCACGATTACTTTGACATTTTCAACTTGGATAAAATGTAGTACTGCTTGAATCTTTCTTTTGGCATGGTTGTTGTGTGTGTAATCAAGAGAGTATGTGCAGTATTGCTTCCCACTACCTTTGTATTTATGTGAATTTGGTTAATGCTCTAGCAGCAAATAAAAGAGCAAAAATGTGTTGAGCAAGGTGAGTAATTTATTTGGTAGTGGGTAGTTCTCAAAAAGCGGAATGGATTGACAAGCGAAGGAAAAGAGGTTTATGAGGTAATTTTACTTGTTATTTTTGGATTTTTTTTATTCAGTTGGGAAGAAAAATAAGAAAAAATTCTACAGGAGAGACTATCCAACATTGAAGAAATGTAGGAGACATTGGTAATAAGGTTTGATAGACCTGTGATGAATATCAGGTAGAATCCCTCAAATAAAATAAGTTGAATGACATATTATGTGTTTTCCATTTGGTGGGAGTATGTTTTCTCTGGTCAAAATTTATTTTCTTGGGAAAATAATCCCAGTGTGTTAGCTGTAAAAAGTTAGAGGAAATAGATATCTACTATAGTTTTTTTTGTAGTAGGAAACTTGTTATTTGATCACATACCAAGAAAATGTAGTGACAGCTGGACTTATTTGAATTCCAAGAATATTCTTTTGATTCATGCTCTTCTTCAAACTTTGAATAATGGGTTATTCTAGGAAAATATTCTTGTGATGAAGGTTGATAAATAATTATTTGAAAATTGGAGGTTTATTTACTCCACATGTTTTTTCAGTTCAACATAAAGTTGGTTTTAGAATAACAAAAATTTTAGGTAATCTTTGTTGCTGAGCTTAGAGAACATGAAATTATTTTTGAGATTGGTGGACCAAAATTCTTGAAATTTGAGTTATTAAAGAGAATAAAAGAGATACTTCCAACTATAATAATAATGTTAGCATTTGATTTTTTTATTGAGGAATTTGTAGTACACTGTTTATCAAAAATATCTCTAGGAATCTGAAAACAAAATAGAAAATAAAAGTGATATTTTGCATGCTGATCAATATGTATATCTTCTTTTAAATGTATGCTATAGAAAATAGTAAACTAAAGATAGAAAAAGAAAAGAATGTTTCTCCCTATATTTTCTATTAAAGGAGAAACAATAACATAGGTATTGAAGGATGGATTTGGTTTATAAATTTTTACCTGTCAATTGTATGTGTGTTGGCTATGAATAGTAGTTTCCTATGTTGATATCCCTGAATGCTTTGATAAAATGAAGTATGGCATGAAAATAGATGTGTTTACTACATGTAAATATATTCTCTTGTATCTAAGATCATGCAATTATTTGAGACTCATGGGTGTCATATTTGATCCCAATAAATGGACATTCTCATTCTAGAAACAAGAAGTATTTTTGCAATAACGCACCATTACAGGTTTGGTTGCTGAGGATAGCAGTGAAGGAAAATGACCTGCATCTTTAGTCAAGTCTTGGTCAGACATATGAAAGGGTGTTCTTTGCTAGTGAAGAAATGAAGGTATATCTTTCTTTGAATTTATTGAATCAGTCAGCTTCAGTTTTGTCTGGTAGTTTTACTTGGTAAACCATACTTAAGAGATGTGTAATTAGTCGAGAATGATTTCAGTCATTAAGTGGAGATGTATTTTGTAATCTCAAAGTTAGAGGTTGTTCTAGAAACTTACCGAATGTAGAAATAAACTTATGTTGCTTATGGAAAGGCTATTACCAATTTCATTGAGATTTCCTTGACTTCATCTTTGGCATAATTCTTTTATTATGGTAAAATTCGTTATTAGAAATTGGATTAAATAATGTCATGTAAACTAAAATTTTACTAGCTATAGATATGGAAACATGTAATTATTTTTTAGAGGGAATGAGTAACCATGGAAGTGTTACTACATACCTCCAAAGACTAAAATGAATTGATGTTATCACTCTAAAATAAATGAGATAACTTTATAATCCATGCATGATATTAGATGAGAGTTTGTTTGGATGTTCGATCATCTATAAGTTTTGTGAAGCTTATACCTCTTTAACTTGGAAATGATACTAAAATATTATTATGGTCTAAATGTTGGCATCACAACTTTATACGAAATAGAGACTTGTTTAAGAAGACGGTCACCTTGAGCTTCAAAGAAAGCACGTAGATCCTTTCGAGCTAAACACTATTAAAATTTGAGTAGAACCATAGTTTATAGGTCAAGATGGTTCATTCAGAGGTTAGTTAGTCAAGACTAGCTTCAGTGCATTTGATCTTTAGAGTCATGACAATTTTTGTTAGAGTAGTAAAGTAAGCTTAGTCATTTATGAGCCCAAAACCATCTAGATAATTAATATTTAAAGTGTTCCAATCCTATTTATGTTAATAAATGTAATGTATAGTTGTTGCCAAGTAGATCAAACACTCAACAGGAGAAGGGGTGATCCACATTTGTGTGCATAGTGCAACTACATAGATTGATATATGTAAGGTTGCAGATATTTGCACAGAATATTTTAAAAGAAAGAAAAAAGGAGTCTTATGCAATAAAGGACTTGTGTAGTTCTAATGGGCTGCTTTTTTCTTTTCTAAGGATAGAAAAGGAATTATCGTACAAAAAAATACTTTTGTGGTGATTTAGACTACCCAAAGATACCTGTTCAAAATGAAGAAAGGGGGAGTAGAAAACTGTAAGGTATTAAGAAATTAAATGGTTGAATATCTATGTGTACAATCACTCATTTTTTGGTGTATTGTAGTAGTGAGTTGAAGGTTTGGGAAAATATCAGTGATGGTACTTAGTTGGTTAATGACTCTAGGCTTTAAAAGAAAGAGTTTTGGGTTGTTACATGTGGTATTAGAGCATGGTTCAAAAGAGGAATTGGCTCATTATGTAAACTTATCTAATTATTTTTAGTAGAAATATTATCTTGTGAGGAGTCTACCTTGTTTTATTTTAGGAGAAATGGAAAACTTCAAACTGTTTAACATAGGAGTTAGTTGATGGGTAAAACTACCAAAGAGGAATTGGAAAATATATTCTACTACCTCTTTTGTGTGTGGTCAGGGGACAATGCCACCAAAAATAAGAAGAGGAAGTGTTTCCCCATTAATGAGAGTAACTCGAGGAACCAACATAGAGAATAGAACACCTAATAGTGGTACATAAAATCCCAATGAAATAGAGAATTTTACTAAAATAGTGGCTCTACTTTGTGAGTAGGTGGAGACCCAAAAATAGTTGTTGGATATTGTGTTGAGTCGATAAATTCAATCTGGTAACCGAAGAAGAGATCATGTAGATGAACCTATTATAGAGGCACAATTGATAAGACTTTGAATTGAGGTAGAGTTGGGAAAGGAGATGAAATATCTAAAATATTCCAAGCTTGATGGAGAGGAATATGGGGATAAGGTCAAGGCTTGGTTGAAGGAGATAGAGACATATTGCATCATGAAGAACTTCTCCTTATGCACTCAAACATATTATGATACACTACATTTGCAAGGAGATGGTTTAGCTTGGTGGGAAACCCTTAGTGAATAATGAAAACTAGCGGTTATAGTTGACTTAAAATAGGAAGAATTTGTTAAAGGTTTCAAAGAAATTTTTTCTACAGAATACTTATATTCCTAGAAATACAATGAATTCACTAAACTTTGTCAGGGGATTAGAACAGTGGAAAAATATTACCAAATATTTGTTAATTTGGTAAATTATGTACCCGCATACACTGAGAAAATGAAATTCCACAATTTTATACTTGGTTTTGATCCTAGGATAGGATAGGAAGTGGAAATTCATGAACTTGGAACTTTGCAAAAGTTCTATGAGTTAGCAAGGAAATCTAAGACATATCTCAAGCCTTACTTTGACTACGAGGATTTGGATGAGTAAGGTAAAGAGGATTTAAGGAATAGAAATAGTTTAGATTTCATGAAGTGGGAACGCGATCAAGCTTTTAATAGCATCCATAAACAAGATAGAAAAGAATATAGTAAGCAAGGAAAGATAAGAAGAATATTTTGAGGAAGAAATCGTAGATGCTTTAATCATGGAAACAATGAAAATAGATCACCATAGATACTGAATAACCTACCCAAGGAAGAAGGAATAGTAGGGGAGATGAAATGAAAAGAACATCCAGGACCAAAGGAAGTATGTTTTATTTCTAAGGGAGATCATTGTATCACCAATTGTGCACAAAGAATAGGGATGAGTTTGAAAGGAAAGGAACTAATGAATAAAGAAACTACACCAAAGGAACTAGTGCATAGGATTTATGTGGCAATAGGAAATTAGAATCTGGATGGACAGGCCATTCCTCTGGTGTTAAAAGGTAAAAATTTTGGTAGAAGTGTTAAAATTTTATTTGATAGTGGAGATATAGACAACTTTATTTACACTAGTTTAGTTAAAGATATTTCATAAATACCAAGAATCTTGGCACAAGGGTGGAAGGATGAATATGGTTTAGGACAAACCTACTCTATAAACCAGTGTTATCCTATGGTGAAAATTGCTTTGCCTAGAGGAATTACTATAGGATGTTTATATGTTGCTCCATTGTATGCCTTTGACATAGTGATAGGAATGGATTGGCTGCAAGTGCATAAATAAGTGATAAATTTTTAATATCGATGGATCGAGTATACATATGATGATGGGGTTGTTAGAAGAGTGAATAGCCAACAAGGGTCTTTCCAACCTCAAATCCTTTCAACTTTGCAACTTCATGAGACCATCAGAAAAGGAGGAATGCTATATATAGTTAATATTAATGAAATAGAGGAATAAAGGAAAGAATAGATGTTTAGGAAACACCCTATTATTTAGGAATTTAAATATGTATTTCCAAAATATTTACCCAGATTACCTCCTCAAAGAGAATTTGACTTCTCTATCAAACTTCAACTCAAAACTAAGCCTATTCATAGATCTCCTTATAGAATGAATCTTATTGAAATGTAAGAAATAAAAGTACAACTTCAAGGATTGTTGGAGAAAGGACTAATTAGACCAAGTGTGTCACCTTGGGGTGTACTAATTTTGTTTGTGAAAAAGAAATATGGTTCCTTAATACTATGCGTTGACTATCGGATGTTGAATAAGGCAAATGTCAAAAATAGATATCCTTTGCCTATAATTAAAGATATTTTTGATCAACTCAAGGATACCAAAATATTTTCAAAATTTGATTTGAAATCTAGATATCATCAACCGAGGATCCTTGATGAGGATGCACATACGACAAATTTTAATGCCCGGTATGAAAATTATAAATTTACTGTCTTACCTTTTGGTTTAACGAATGCATCGGAAACATTCATGAATTTTATGAATAACATATTTAGGAAGAAATTGGACAAATTTGTTCTAGTGTTCTTGGATGACTTATTGATATATTCATGGAATAAAGTAAAATATGATAGACATCTCATAATTGTGTTGGAATTATTAAGGAAGAACTAGTTGTTTGGGAATTTGACCAAGTATGAATTCTATGTGAAAAGAGTGCAATATTTGGCTCATAGTGTGTCAGCAGATGGGATCAAAGTAGATCCTATGAAAATTAAGGCTTTTTGAATTTGCCACCACCTACCACTGTGATAAAATTCCAATGTTTCATGGGTTTAACTAGATATTATAGGATATGTGAGAGACTACACAAAAATTACTACCCCAATAACTAACCTGCAAAGGAAATAGAGGGAGTTTAGATGGACATATTAGTGTGAATTTTTTTTTTAACTACTTTAAAAAAATCTCACTACACACCCTATATTAAAGATACTTGATCCTTAGGGAAGTTTTCTGTATGCATGGACACATCAATGGAGGGCTTAGGAGGAGTGTTCTCTTATAAAGGAGTAGTGATTACCTATGGGTATAGGAAATTTAAAAGGCATGAGGTTAATAACGCAACTCATGATTTATAACTAGCAGCGGTAGTGTTTGCTCTCAAAAGTTTGTGATACTATCTAATAAGTAGAAATTTTGAGCTAAGGACAGACCATGAGAGTTTGCAATATATATTTACTCAAACTTTAATAAATGCTAGATAAAGGATATGGATGGAATTTCTCGTAGAATACAATTTTTGTATTTAGTATGTCAAGGGGAAAGAGAATAGAGTCATAGATGCTTTGAGTAGAAGAAAGCACATTGTTTTTCTATCTCAAATACATTTTGACTTGATGGAAAAAGTCAAAGAGAATCAGAATCGGGACACTTTTTGCAAGTAAATTTGGAAAAGAATGGAAGAGAAACTAGATGAAAATAAGTATTTCAGCATCAAGTATGATTTTTTAAGATTTAAATATAGAGTGGTTATACCTGAAGTTAGAAATTTGAGGAAAATAATTTAAGGTGAATCTCATAGATCCCCATACTCTGCTCACCCTAGTGGAGCAAAGATGAGGGAGAACATGAAGAAAATTTTCTTTTGTCCCAGGATGATGAGGGATATAAATGAATTTATCGTTCAATGTCTTGAATGTCAAAAAGTTAAGGCTAAGAATAGGCATCCAACAGGATTTTTGAATCCGCATGCCATACCTACACAAAAGTGGCAAGTAATTTCAATGGAATTTATTATGGGGCTATCCAAAAATAGGTTTCAACATGATGCAATCCTATTAGTGGTCAATAGACTAACCAAGGTTGCATATTTTATACCTAAAAGCAATAAGGATGATGTTGTGGTTATGGCTAATAGATTTTCCAAAGAAATATTTTGACTCCATGGTTTTCCAGAAGTAATTATATCAGATACAGACTCAAGATTTACCTCTAAGTTTTTGTAGGCTTTGCATCATTCCATTGGAACTAAAATGAATATTAGTTCTTCATATCACCTAGAAACTAATGGGCAAATAGAAAGAGTAAACCAAGTGTTAGAGGAAATGCTTTGCATGTACTGTATGGATCAAAAAAATGTTGGGAGAATTATTTACACTTGGTATAATTTGCTTACAATAATGGACACCATACAACCCTAGGAATGACACCTTTTGAGGCATTATATGGAAGGAAATGTAGAACACCATTGTCATGGGATAATCCAGAAGAATAGATTGTGTTGGGACCCGATATGATTAGGGAAATGGAGCAGTAGTTAAGCACAATTAGAGAACATCTAAATGAAGCTATAGATCGATAGAATATTTATACCAATATTAAAATATCACCAAGAGAGTTTACATTGTGTTAAAATGAGTTTCTAAGGGTAAAGCCAAGGAAAAGTGCAATCAAGTCCACAAAGTTTGACCTTCGTTATGTTGGACCCTTTGGTATCATTGAGAAGATTAGTCGTGTGGCATATCGACTTGTCTTACCACCTAATATGTCTAAGATTCACAACACATTTCACATTTCATTGTTTAGAAGATACATTGCTAATCCCAAGTTTGTGTGCGAATTTTCTAATTTACAGATGGTGAACCCCCATGGCTATAGAGGTTTGAATAGTAAATATCCTTGAGTTTCGATCCAAATCAATGAGGAAGAGAATACTGGAGTAGTGTAAAATTCAGTGGGATGGATATTCTGAGAGGAATTCTACCTGGGAGAAAGTTGAATACATGCAAAACCATGTTCCTTATTTATTTGAAAATGATTTATAAATTTTAAAGTTTTGTTTGAAAACCTTGGGAGACACAGAGGACTGTGTTAAGCCTAAGGAGGGGCGTATGTCATGACCCTCTCTTGGACAACCTTTTTACCTGAATGGTATTATGTTTTGGCTAATTTTTATTTAGTTATGATGATGGACTATCTATTTATTTATCTTGTAAAACATGTATTTTGATGGAATTATATGGTGAAATGATTGACCATCTTCTCATGTTTAAGTTCTATAAGCCTAGTTTTTATGAAAGAATAAGATGCTACTAATGGAACTTTATTTTTTCAAGAATGAGTTCTTATGGGTGGTAGAAATAAATGGTCACCAAGAAATGGAATGTCCAATGGAAATGATGTGATGGGTTAATTGACAAAGTATTCAAAAGAAACACGAATGAGAGCTTCTGTCATGAAGATGCATAACATGATTTGAATAAAAATGAATTAATTATATTGATATTTAGCTAAATATTGATTAATTTAAAAGTATTTAATTTTGATGTATTTATAGTGGCTATGGAAATTCTTGTTTGCTAATTGATATTTTAGAAAAGAAAGGTTATGTCTAAAAGCAACATTTTTAGAGTAGAATCTAAAAAAAAAAGTTTTGCTAGAAGAGATAAGGAAAATAATGTTGTTTAAGAATTGATTGTTTAAATATTATTTGGAGCTTAAACCTTGTAAGATTGATGTTTTAATTTATTTTTGCTCATGATTTCTTTGATGTTTTCAACATAGAGAAAATGTAGTACTACTTGAATATTTCTTTTGGTATGGTTGTAGTGTGTGCAAGCATGAGAGTATGTGCAGTATTGCTTCCCACCAACTTTGTATTTATGTGAATTTGGTTAATGCTTTAGCGGTGGAAAAATGAATGAAAACATGTCGAGCAAGGTGAGTAATATCTTTGGTAGTGTGTAGTTCGCAAAAAGAGGAACATATCGACAAGAGAAGGAAAAGAGGTTTATGAGGTAATTTTACTTGTTTTTGGGTTTTTTTTTTTTGGTTGGGAAGAAAAAAAGAAGAAAACATTATGGAGGAGAGACTATCTAGTGTTGAAGAAAGAGAGGATATGATGGTAATAAGGTTTGATAGACCTACGATGAATATCAGGTAGAATCCTTCAAAGGAAATAATCTGAATGACATGTTGTGTGTTTTCTGTTTGGTGGGAGTATATTTTCTCTGGTCAACCTTTGTTTTCTTGGGGAAAGAATCCCAATGCATAAACTATAAAATGTTAGAGAAAATAGCTATCTACTCTAATTTTGTTTTTTGTAGGAAAATTTTTATTTGATCATGTGCCAAGAAAATGTAGTGACCAATACTGGACTTACTTGAATTTGAAGAATTTTCTTTTGATTCATGATCTTCTTGAAGCCGTGAGTAATGGGAAATTCTAGGAAAATATTCTTGTCATTAAGGTTGATGAATAATTATTTGAAAATTGGAGGTTTATTTACTCCACATGTGTTTTCTATTCATCATAAACTTAGTTTTAGAACAATAGAAATTCTATGTAATCTCTGTTACCTAATGTTGACTTGTTTTTTTTCTTTAGTTAGGATAGTGCACATTAAGGGGGAATGTTAGAATTAATGTAATGTGCACTATGCCTTCCTTGACACTTGTCAGTTTCACTTGACAAGTTTCATGCATTTCATATAGGCTTATGCCTATATATTGTAACCCTGTTTCATTTGTAATATTATTCCCATCAGTTTTAAGTCCCAACATTTGGTATCAGAGCAGGCTTTCCCTGCCCTGTGAAACCCTTGAGGGGGGATTTCCCTCATGGAAATCCTCCCTCCTCCCCTCAATTTTTTCCCATTTGTTTCTTCATGCGAGGGAGTATGCTCTCCATCTTTGATGGATCAGAAACTAGAAGCTTGAGGAAATATTAATGGTGGTAAAATATGTTATTTATGATCTGGCTTTAGGGCTTTGAAGAAGTTTTTTTTTAGGTCTGTTCTTTTTCTTTCCGGAGTTGGAAGATAGTTTTTTTGTAAATCTGGAAAAAGCATATCATGTGAAAAATCGATCGAAAAGAGGACAATCCTCGCCATCCGAGGACAAGCCTCTTTCAGATTTTTAGGGGTCTGAAATATTTTTTTCAACCAAATCTGTTATTGGTGCAAGAAGATCCACGCGGTTGTTTCAGAAACTAGTGCTCCGAGGTTCGATCTGCATATTTTGATCTTTTTATGAGCTGCCGCAGTTCAACAATCAAATCTTGTCATCATTTGTACTGCGGAGAAGCTCGAACGTCATATGTGTCCTCCATTGAAGCCCTGCTGCTGTTAATGAGAGAGGGAGCACCAAAAGAAGAACCCCTTTAGTGAGGAAATTGGCATCCCTTGTTTGGGATGTATTTTTTTTAATCTGCTCTGCAGTTCGACATTTTTTTATAACCTGCACGTGCATTTAAAAAAATAAATAAATAAAAATCTAGATCTGGCGAATGTCGGAGGAGAATCGCAACAGGAGGAGAGGCTTTAATCTCCCGCACAGTTTTTTATTTTTTTCAATGTAAACAGATTTATGTGGCCTTGACCTGGATAAGGCACGACCAGAGTATAAACATCCATCATTGTTAGCAGTAGAGAAGGGTAAATTCAGGCTGCTATTTATAGAATTTGGTGTCGAGGTTTGATCCACTACACAGACATCTGCCTATTTTTTTATTGGAGGATTCACGATAAGTGTGCAATGTGGGAGATTTGTAGGTGTGCTTAGGCAGATGCAACAGCGCTGGTGGGATTCAAACTACGGATGAAGAATAAAAAAACCTGTGGACGAAGAATGGACAAAATCCCTAAAATTAGTAGCTCTGATGACAAAACTCCACTAGAGGAGGAATATTTCTAGGGAGCCACAAAAGGTAAACTTGAGCATGTCTGTGGCATGGCTGCCTTGATCACAGACCCTCCTGTTGTAGATCTTGAGATTGAATTAGTTGAATATGAGCTAGCAAAAGATATATTTGAAGATGCCATCAAAGAATAATCTGTGATAGCTACAGATGTTGGTGAAGCCACTGCACATTCCCCATTTTTGGCTTTTGGAGGAATCACGCACATTGCTACTTGAACAGCCTACTTTTGGGCTACCTCCATTTCCTCTGGCATTGTCCACTTTGACTGTTTTGTGACCTTATTGTAGTAATATTTTTGTCCATCATAAGTTGTAAACTCCTTCCAATTTGTCGATGCATCTGCCCGCTCAAATGGAGTCAGCAGTTCATATGGCTTCTCCCAGCTAGATTGCCTTGTTTGTTTATTATAGTAATATCTTCTACCATCAGAGGTTGTATGTTATTTCCAATCAGAGTTGACTTGTATGTTGCAACTTGGAGCTGGCACAACTGCAACTTGAGGTCGTTCCCCCTGATTAATTTCTTGAGAAAGAAAAGAAGCATTATTTTGACTTGCATGTGCAGTAGAAGGCTGAGACCCAGACAACACTGGCATCTGTTGAGATTGAGTAGACGATTGGTTTGAAGGAGGAGGAGGAGCAATGGACATGTTCTGAGACTGAGTACGAGGCAAAGAAGTTACAAACGTAAAGTATGAGGAGGGCATTCTCAAACACCATAAACCTGGAGGTGCAGGAACAGTGAGATGTTGGGGAGGAGAGATGATCATGGGCATTTGTTGCTGAGAATAAGGTGCAGAAAACACCTGTGATAAATATGTTGGAGGAGGTTGCTAAGCAAAGGGTGCAGAAGCAACTTGTGAAGAGGGTGGAAGTTGTGTCTGCTACTCTGACCGAAGAGGAATTTGTTGAATTTGTGGACACTGCACATGCAGGGTTTGAACTTATGATGGACCCCCAAAATTTGTCTCTGCTATGCTTTGTCTTGTAGCAAACATTGGTGAGCAAAACTATAGGTTTTGTAGGTTTTTACTGCAATTCTGGATCATGCAGCCCCGATTTATAGTTGGAGAATAGGATCTACTGGCAGATGTTTGTCGTCGTCAAACCCACTTTCTCATCTATTGTTTTTTAATTCCCCCATAATCACTGTAAACATGCATGCTGGATGATCCTTGCTGAGCCTAAGAATAAATTCCAAAAAGGTATGCCGATATAGGATCGTGAAAGGGCTCACCGCTGGGTTGTTGTATTCGACTGTGGACCTCGCTAGCGGATTATTACATCCGGAGGGGGTTGTTTGAGAAAGCTTGGCAGCATTTGGTGATTGATTTAAAAAAAAAAAAAAAATAGAAGATCTCCAAGCCCAATGCACAACTGAAGATCGCCCGAGCCCACGTGGCCGAAATGTGGTAACGATCCGTGGCAAGCATGCATTCACTTTACCTTCTGTTTGGCACACAGATGTCAAAATCTGCAACAAGCTTTAATGTCTCAGCTTTGATGGCGGCTAAAGAATCGCATGGTGCGCTGTTGATGAAGTTGGATTACTGTTATGTGGACGTGATAAATATGGTGGCACAGCAGATCGTATGGGAGTCGCTATGCCAGGTGGTGTCAATGACGAATCCATGCGTTCTTCAGCTGACGAATGATGGGATGCAGATGATAGATCATGGTTTTTATTTATTTTGTCATTTCGTGAGAAAAATATATAATGAGGGTTAGTTGCACTAAATATGACAAGGACATTTAAATATTTGAAGGGAAAATTTTTAATATATTGGAGGGAACATTTTATTAAATTCATGTATGGGGCATTGGGACATTATGGGCAAGGCTACTTTTTAGCCTTTATTTAATTAAAGTGGAGGATCCACTTTCTATGAAAAATGTCCATTTGTTATCTACGGGTATTTTTTTAGGGGTACTAAAAGTCTTTTATTTTTTTTCCACATGGGCAGTGGAATTGGACGGCCCACATGGCCTGTTTATTGTATTTTTTCAAAATTTTAGAGATGATGGCCCACATGGCCCATGTAATTCCCCTACGAGGGAAATCTTAAGACTGTTTTTCATTCCACATGAGAGTGATGCCGCTATTGAGAGATGTATTTTTTCTGCCTTAGATAACCATGATGTTTTCTCCACATGATGAAGGCCCCTTTGATGGTGGAATATAGGGGTATTTATAGTTGTTGGAAATAGTTTTCTGCGACGGACACAATGGTGGTGTCATATTGTAATTTTGAGGCTATTTCAATTCAGTTTTTTAGCCTCAATTTTTTTTTACCTTGGAGTGCACTCTCGGTTGAACCCGACACTCCCAAGATAATTTCATATGTGATCCTTGTACCTAGTGATCTTTTCTATACACTTGGTGAATGCAACGACTGGTTACCCATGCATTTCGGTGGGATGACATGGTCACCATAAGGACACTTATACTAGGGACTATAGACAAAGACACCCTAGACTCTATCCGAGGTTTTTTTTCTAGATCTACTTCTGAAGACTACAGATGAAGACACTTCAGAAGATTCTCTTCTTTTCCTCTTCTCTCATCCTATTTTGATCTATGGCTCATTTTTATTGTATTTCTTCTTTCTTCTTCTCCTCCACACTTGGATTCTAAGGCTCAATTTTATTGTATTTCATGTCTTGTATTTCTTTTGTATTAAGGTGCATTTTCGGTAGAGACCGACACCTTCTAGATTGAGTTCACCATGAGGAGGGATTTGATATTCATGGTGAATCTAGTCAGTGACCTATGAGAGGCAACATCCTCTGAGGATGACCTGCAGAGGCAATAGACCCATAAGTGGCTGACCTTGAGGCACCCATGATGACCCTAAGGCACTTAGACGGTTGACCCAGTGGCAACAGACCGTGGAAGTGGCTGACCCTGAGGCAACAGACCGAGATGTATACATAGTGAATCTAGCATTATTCATAGTTGGAGAGCCCAACGCAAAGAGCATGAGCCTAGACCAAATCAGCAATAAAGGAGGATGATAGGTTGTTTTTTCAACATTAATGGGGAATGTTACTTAATGTTGACTTGTTTTTTTTCTTTAGTTAGGATAGTGCACATTAAGGGGGAATGTTAGAATTAATGTAATGTGCACTATGCCTTCCTTGACACTTGTCAATTTCACTTGACAAGTGTCATGCATTTCATATAGGCTTATGCCTATATATTGTAACCCTGTTTCATTTGTAATATTATTCCCATCAGTTTTAAGTCCCAACAATCTCTGTTGCTAAGCTTAGAGAACATGTCATTATTTTTTATATTGGTAGACCAATATTATTGAACTTTGAGTTTTTAAAGAGAATATAAGAGCTACGTCTAGCTAGAATAATAATGTTAGTATTCGATTTATTGATTGGAGAATTTGTAGTATGATGTTTATCAAAAAATTCTCCAAGATTATGAAAATGAAATAGAAAATAAAACTAAGGTTTTGCATGCTAATGAATATGTATAACTTCTTTTAAATGTATGATGTAGAAAATAGTAAACTGAATATAGAAAAATAAAAGAATGTTTGTCCCTGTGGTTTCTATTAAAGGAGAAACAGTAATGTAGACACTGAAGGATGGATTTGGTTTATTGATTTTTGCTTGTCAATTGTACGTGTGTTGACTATGAATAGTAGTTTCCTATGTTGATATCCTTGAATTCTTTGATAGAATGAAGTATGGCATGAAAATAGATGTGTTTACTGCATGTAAAGATATTATCTTGCATTTGAGATCATACAAGTCTTTGAGACTCATGGCTGCTATCTCATATTCCAATGAATGGATATTATCATTTCAAAAACCAAAACTATTTATGCAATGACGCACCATTATAGGTTTTGTTGTCGAGGATGTGAGTCTTAGTTAGACATACAAAAGGGTGTTCTTTGCTGGTGAAGAAAGGAAGTTATATATTTCTTTGAATTTATTGAATTGGCTAGCTTCAAAGCTGTCTAGTAGTTTTACTTAGTAAACCTTGCTGAAGAGATGTGTAATTAGTCAAGAATGATTTCAGTCATTAAGTGGAGATGTCTCTTGTTATATTGAAGTTAGAGGTTGTTTCAGAACCTGATCGAATGTACCAATTTCATTAAGATTTATTTCACTTCTTCTTTGGTATCAGTTTTTTTATGGTAAAATTTGTTATGAGAAAAATGGATTAAATGATGATGTCTTGTAAATTAAAATTTTACTAGCTATAGATATGGAAACATGTAAGTGTTTTTTTATAGGGAATGAGTAACCAAGAAAGTGTTACTACATACATCCAAAGACTAAAATTAATTGATGTTATCACTCTAAAATAAATGAGATAACTTTATAATCCATGCATGATATTCGATGAGAGTTTGTTTGGATGTTTGATTGTCTAGAAGTTTTTTGAAGCTTATACCTCTTTGAATTGGAATTGGTACTAAAAAATTGTTGTGGTATAGATGTTGGCATCACAACTTAGTCCATAATAGAGCCTTGTTTAAGTGGATGACCACCTTGAGCTTCAGATAAAGCATATTGATCCTTTTGAGCTAAAAACTCTTAACAGCTAAGTGGAACCATAGTTGACTGGTCAAGATGGTTCATGTAGTATACTAGCGGTTAGTCAGTCAAGACTAGATTCAATGCATTTGATCTTTAGAGCCATGAGGATTTTTTTTGAGTAGTAAAGTAATATTAGTCATTGATGAGCCCAAGACCAAATGGATAATTAATATCTAAAGTGTTCCAATCCCATTTTTGTTAATAAATGTAATGGATAATTGTTTCCCAATATATTAGACCCTCAACAGGAGAAAGGGTGATTCGCTTTTGCATGCATAGTGCAACCACATAGATTGATATATGTAAGCTTTAAATTATTTGCACATAACCTTTTAAAGGAAAGAAAAAATGAGTCTTATACACTAAAGGACTTGTGTAGTTTTAATGGGCTGGGTTTTTCTTTTTGAAGGATAGAAAAATAAATTTCCTATGTAAAAAGACTTATGTGGTGAATTAGACTACCCAAAGATACCCCCTAGAAAGAAATAAAGGAGGGAGTGGTAAACCATAAGAATTTAAGGAATGGAATAGTTGACTATCTATGTGTACAATCACTCATTTGTTGGCATATTTTAGTAGTGAGTTAAAGGTTTGGGAAAATATCAATGATGGTCCTTAGTTGGTTAATGAATCTAGGCTTAAAAAATGAGAGAAAGTTTTGGGTTGTTACAAAGTCATTGATGGTGTATGAAATAATAAGATAACTATACTTTTAAATTACAAATAAAATAGTTATAAAATTATACTCTCTATAATTGAGGACAAACACTCATGTAACCAAAAATACAAATATAAAAAAGATGAAAAAATCTCTATATAGATGCATAAAAGCATATTATGTTGATATTCTTATAATATCAATAATGTCACTTCATTTCATGAGGAATATAAGATGCTTTACATATGAATAAGGATGTTGAATCTTCCACATATGTGAATAATACATTTTCCAATGACATGATAATGGTATATTTTTTAGAAAGAAAACTAAACTTGAGATATGATTGCTCAAATTATAAATAGAAATCTAGATTCTAAAGTCTCTTGATTGTCATATTTTACAAGAAAATACTAGTTTTGAAAAATTATTGAAGTAGAAAGTGGAGGATGTTCATGTTCCATAAGGCATTATTGAGCATCCGTTAGAAGATACACAACAAGGATAAAATATTATTCAATTATGCTTCTCTTGTTGGCACACAAACTCACATGATGTTTATTATACAAGAAAGGAGTACAATATATAGGCATAAGGCTATATGAAAAAAATGAAAAAAGTATAAGACACATGTCAAGCAAGGAGAGGCTATTAACAAATTGGGTGAATATTAAGTTTTCCAAAATTGGAAATTGATGAATATGAGGACCCTCGACGTCGACCCATTCACCAATTGTTTTTGTAACCAATTGTTTCTTAGGGTCAATTTACCATAATATATATCCAAATATAAGCATATTTGTACTCATTGGAAAGATCTTTTTGAGATAGATCTAATGGTTGTATATTTATGAAGTTATACGATGATTTAGTAGTTCAAAACTTACCATGAATAATATATTATTTTTTTAGGGTTTCAAACACCCAAAATATTGATGTGAAGATGATTGATTTGATTTTGTTAGGATTCACCTTGATTTTCCTTGATTTCGATTACGATTAACCATTTTTTACAAGTACATTTCGAGTCCAACCCCTTATGCATAACCATGAGGAGAAGTACACATTAATTTTAATATTTCCCTTAATGTGTACTTTCTATAAAAAGGTAAGTCAACATTAGAGACATTCCCCTTAATGTTGACTTGCATTACATGATTTGGAATAGTATCTAGGCTTTTTATTTTGGATATTTGCTCTACTACTTTGAAAAATAGTTCTAGATCTATGGTGTATATGTCTAGCTTTGTTGCCTTAGGATCAACCACTTCTTTAGATCTGTTACCTCTGGTTTAGCCTTGTATCAGTGCCTCAGGTTAGCCTCTTCCTAGGGTTTGTTTCCTTTGTAGATCACTAACTATGTTCACCATGAATATCATCCTCATGGTGAATATTTATCTAGAAGGTTTCAAGCATTATCGAACTTCGATCATGTAAAAAATACACCTTAATATAAAAAAATTGAGCCATGTGAGAGTCGTTCTCTACCAAAAATGCACTTTATATTAGAAAAAGAAGTCATGGACCAAAATAGGAAAAAAAAGAATCTTCTGAAGTGTTTATATATTTAGTCTTCAAAAGTTGATTAGAAGTGTCTTTATGGAATAGTCTTTGGTTAGAGTGGTAATTGTCCTAATGGTAACCTTCTCATCCTACTGAAATGCATTGATAACTAGTCACTGCATCCGTTAGGTGTGATAGAGAAGATGACTAGATACTAGGATCACTTACAATTGCCTTGGAGTGTCGAGTTCAACCGATAGTGCACTCCATAGTATAACAATCTTTGAGGACCAAAAAATTATATGTAATAGCCTCAAAATTAATATTGAACACCACCAATGTGTTCATCTTAGAAAAATATTTTTGATGAGTGTAAACACTTGTATGTTCAGGTCTGAATGGGGCCTTCATCTATGGGAAAAACAATAGCATGCTTTTACATCAAGATTCAAGAATATTCTTGGTATTAAAGAATATTATCTTTGGAATATTCCCAACATCACTCTCTGGAAGCAAATATAAACATTTTAATTTTCTCTCTAAGGAGAATATTCTAGAATTTTCCTTGGGAATAATACAATGTTTTTTTTTTTAATTCATTAAAGTGAACTAAACATAGCCCTTTAAAAAAACATATTTAAACATATTTAAACGGTTAGCATAAAATTGGGTGTTAAACAGTCTCCATGGGGCACCAAAAATAATGGGCCAAGTACTACTCCATGAACTATTCCTACCTAGGTAGAGTGTCATAGGTTCCTTAGCTTGCAAATCTCAATTAGCAAGGGAAAAACAACAGTTGAGAGTTCATATCCTCATAGCAAGCAAAAATTCTGATTTTTTTTAAAAAATTATAAGGCATCGATCTATGCATCTCAAATATCTACAAAAACTATGCCAAAAGACAAGGGTTGCATATCATCAGTGCAATAGCAAAAAACTTCACGGTCATATCTAAAATAAATGATATCAATTTATAATCCATGCATGATATTTGATGAGATTTTGTTTGGATGTTCGGTCATATAGAAGTTTTTTTAAGCTTATACCTCTTTAAATTGAACCGGTACTAAAATATTATTGTGGTCTTAGTCTGGAATAGAGCCTTGTTTAAGTAGATGGACCCCTTGAGCTTCAGAGAAAGCATGTGGATCCTTTTGAGCTAAAAATTATTAACGACTGAATGGAACCATAGTTGATAGGTCAATATGGTTCGTGCGGTATACTAGAGGTTAATCAGTCAAGACTAGCTTCGGTGCATTTATTTTTAGAGTTTTGAGGATTTTTTTTGGTGTAGTAAAGTAAGCTTAGTTATTGATGAATCCAAGACCACATAGATAATTAGGATTTAAAGTGTTCCAGTCCCATTTATGTTAATAAATGTAATGGTTGGTTTTTGCCAATTAGATCAGAGCCTCAACAGGAGAAGGGGTGATCCGCCTTTGCATGCATAGTGCAACTACATAGACTACTATATGTAAGCTTATAGGAATTTGCATGAACTATTTTACAAGAAAGGAAAAAATAAGTCTTCTACACTAAAGGACTTGTGTAGTTTTAATGGGCTGGGTGTTTCTTTTCGAAGGATAGAAAAGGAAATATTATACATAAAAATATTTATGTGGTGAGTTAGACTACCCAAAGATACCCCTTGAAAATAAATAAAAGGAAGAGTGGCAAATGGTAAGGCATTAAGGAATGAAATGGTTGACTATCTATGTGTACAATCACTCATTTGCTAGTGTGTTGTAGTAGTGACTTAAAGACTTGGGAAAATACTAGTTATGGTCATTAGTTGGTTAATTACTCTAGGCTTAAAACAGAGAGAGAGAGTTTTGGGTTGTTACAAATTCATTGAGGGTGTATGCAATAAGAGTATAACTAGAATTTTTAAATTACAAATAAAATAGGTATAAAATTATACTATCTAGAACTGAGAACAAAAACTCATGTAACTCAAAATACAAATATAAAAAAGATGAAAAAATCTCTATATAGATGCATACAAGAATATTATGTTGATATTATTATAATATAAATAATGTCACTTCATTTCATGAGAAATATAATGATGCTTTACATATGAATAAGGATGTTGAATCTACCACATTTGAAAATAATACATTTTCCAATGACAGGATAATGGTATATGTTTTGGAAGGAAAACTAAATTTGAGATATGATTGCTCAAATTATAAATAGAAAACTAGATTCTAAAGTCGCTTTATTGCCATATTTTAAAAGAAAATACTAGTTTTCAAAAATCATTGATGTAGGAAGAGGAATATGTCCATGTTCCATAAGGTATTATTGAGAATCCATTAGAAGACACATAGAAATGATAAAATATTATTTAATTATGCTTCTCTTTTTGGTACACAAACTCATAGGATGTTTATTATACAAGAAAGGAGTACAATATATAGGCATAAGCCTATATGAAAAAATGACAAGTGTCAAGGACACATGTCAAGGAAGGAGAAGTACACATTAATTTTAACATTTCACCTTAATGTGTACTTTATATAAAAAGGTAATTCAACATTAGAGATATTCCCCTTAATGTTGAATTGCATTACATAATTTGGAAAAGTGTCTAGGCTTTTGATTTTGGCTCTTGGCTCTTCTAATTTGAAAAATAGTTTTAGATCCATTGTGTATACATCTAGGTTTGTTGATTTAGGGTTAGAAACTTCTTCAGGTTTGTTGCCTCTAGGTCAACCTTATCTTAGTGCCTCAGGGTTAGCCTCTTCCTCAGTTTTGTTGCCTCTATAGGTCATTGACTAGGTTCACCATGAATATCATCCCTCCTCATGGTGAATATTTATCTAAAAGGTATCAAATTTTATCGAACTTTGATCATGTCAAAAATGCACTTTAATATAAAAAATTGAGTCATTTGAGAGTGTCGTTCTCTACCAAAAATGCACTCTATATTACAAAAAATAAGTCATCGACCAAAATAAGAGGAAAAAAATAATCTTATGAAGTGTTTTTCTATAGTCTTCAAAAGTTGATCCAAAGTGTCTTTATGGAATAGTCTTTTGTTAGAGTGGTAATTGTCCTTATGGTAACTTTCTCATCCTACTAAAATGCATTGATAAACAGTCACTACATCCACCAAGTGTGATAGAGAATATGACTAGATACTAGAATCACTTACAATTGCCTTGGAGTGTCAGGTTCAACTGATAATGCACTCCATAGTACAACAATATTTGAGGCCCAAAAAAGCATATGTAATAGCCTCAAAATTAAAATTGAAAACTACCAATGTGTTCGGCTCAGAAAAACCTTTCTGATGAGTATAAACACCCCTATGTTTGGGTTTGAATGTGGCCTTGATCTATGGGAAAAAAATAGCATGCTTTTACATCAAGAATAAAGAATATTCCTTGCATCAAAGAATATTCTTCTTGGAATATTCTAGACATCGCTCTCTGGAAGCAAATACAAAAATTTTAAGTTTCCCTCCTAGGAGAATATTTTGGAATTTTCCTTGGGAAATATACAATGTTTTTAATAAATTCATTAAGGTGAACTAAATATAGCCCTTTAAAAAATATATTTAAAAATATTTAAATGGAGCATAAAATTGGGTGTCAAATGGTCTCCATGGGGTGCCAAAAAAAAGGGCCATGTTCTTCTCCATCAACTATTCCTGCCTGTATAGAGTGTCACAGGTTCCTTAGCTTGCAAACCTCAAGTAGCAAGGGAAAAACAATAGTTTAAAGCTCATATCCTCATAGCATCGAGCTATGCATCTCAAATATCTACAAAAACTTTGCAAAAAGACATAAAGGTTGCATATCATTAGCGCAAAAGCAAAAAACTTCATGGCCATTTCTCCATTGCCCTCCATCACACGAATCTCTACAAATGAACTTTTTTGGATTTACGACAGTGCAAAAATGTCTTCACAGCTACTGGAAAACAAAATTTCTAGGTAGTGTAGCCAACACTAAATTCAACCAATATTTGTTAAAATTTCCATCTATGCACTTCCACTGTTTTAAATTTCCACTAGCCAACTTTATCAGTCACGAGGGGATATCAAGTCCACACAATTTTAAATAAAATGGCCCCACCAATTACACATGAGTGTATAGAAGGTGGTTTGTCTATATGGAATTCAGACTGAAGGTTTAAGGTTCTCCAAAAATTGCTTCTCAAATATTTAGGCAAATGTGGAGAAGCACAACTAATTAGAATTGCCATAAAATTTTAAGTGATATATTGTGATTGATATATTGAGTCATTGAGATTGGTTTTGGATCAACATGTCATATTGTGCATGAAAAAAAGTTCTAGCTATAGTATGGTGGTGGCAAATTTCAACACAATACGACTTCATGTGAGAAACTCCACTTTGGCCATATGAACCACGCATTTCAAAAAAGTACATGGATGGTTAGATATGAACCACGTGCAACACCAAAGGGTTTGTAGATGATCCATCCATATATTGCATCATGACAATTATGGGGGATACATGGTTCTTTAGGCACAATCAATGGATAGGTGGTGGTGGAGCGTTAACATTAGATCTGTTACGACCAAAGAGAAAATCGTAGTGTTGGCAGTTACATAAACTAAAAAATGAAATCTACCAGTAAGCTCTCCACCTCTAGCATAGACTATAGTAGATCCCATCTAGTAATTGATTATCTTAATAAATATATCCCTTAGAAAATGAGAGAACAAATGTAGATGGAGTTTCACACAGCAAAACAACTAAATAGGGGTTTCGGATAATGATCCAGCAAAACATGAGTTTCGCTTAGTGAAACAATGAAATAGGAGTTTTGCCTAGTGAAACAACAAAACATGGAGTTTTTATATTACAAAATTTCATTGGTCAAGCATGGTCAAACGTTTTTTTGGCATAAAGAAGTTGTGAAACACCTTTTCATGAAACACCTATTGAAAATTTTTTCTAAACAAAACAAAAAACCTTTTCAGAGTACTTTTGCTTGAAATTATTTCTCAGATTATAAGTTGCCTAAAATGACTTTTCGAAGGAGAAATGCACGAAAGACTCAAATATGCATAAATAAGTATTTCTTATATAAATAAAAAATAGAGACACACTGTTGTTGCAGTTTTACAAGGCAAAATAAAACATTACACCAAACGCTTATTTCTCTAGAAGCTTTACACAATCATCTACAATATCAATTGCAAGTTAAACACCCAATGGATTTTATGGAAGGCAGCTACTCTGACTCCTTTCTCTGCATTTACTCAATGCTCCTCTTCTATTTTTTTGCTTCTCTTTTTGCTCTTCAGCTTTGCTCTCCTCTGTTCTCTCTACCCCACACTGAAAGAAAATAGTGCCTTATATAGCTAGGAAAATGGAGGGATAAGGGTTATATTCTAATAGGGGATAAGGCTTATCGTTGAACATTCTAGATTTTTTTCTGAAACAAAAATAACTACGCACACAATAAAAATTATGATAAGATTTTGGTGATAAAATCTATTAGAGATCTTTTTAGAGGTAAAATATGGTTTAATTTTCTAACATCATCCTTTAAACCATATTTCATAAAATATTTGACACCAAGCATTTATTTCAGCCTGTTGAAGTCTTTCTCATTCAAATATTTTGTGAAAATATTTGCTACCTGGTCTTTGGACCTGCAAAAAAATAACTCAATTTTGTTAAATTTCACCAACTCTCTGATGAAATGGTAGTGGATATCGATATGTTTCATTTTGCCATGGAATATTGTATCCTTTGAAAGTGCTATGGATGAATTTTTATCACAAAAAATTATTGTTTCCCCTTTTGGTGGATGATTCAGCTCACCCAAAATTCTTGTCAGCTAAGCTACCTAGCATGCAGCTGAGGTGGCAGTAACATATTCTACATTAGCAATGGACAATGCAATAATCGGTTGCTTCTTTTAAGACCACTAAATTGCTCCTGATCCAAGATGGAATGCATAACCAAAAGTGCTCTTTTGATCATCTATATTGCCAGCCCAATCACTATCAGTGTATCCAATCAATTCAAACTAGTCTTTTATAGCATAAAATATTCCATGGTATTTAGTCCCATTGATATATCGAAGAATTATTTTCCTTGTCTGCAAGTGTGTTTTCTTTGGTGCTTCCATAAAATAGCTAATAAATCTCACTGTAAACATTTAATCCGATCTGGTTGCTATCAAGTACATTAGACTTCCATTAATTCATTTGTATAATATTGGATCAACATTGCTACCACATTCATTCTTGCTTAGCTTCAAGCCTATTGCAATTGGTGTGATGACTAGTTCACTGTCCTCCATATTAAACATTTTCAAGACATATTTTGCATACTTACCATGAGAAATAAATATGCCATTCACAGATTGGTCAACTTCAATGTCTAGAAAATATTTCATCAGGCCTTAGTCCGTCATCTCAAACTCCTTCTTCATTGTATTTATGAACTGCTCAAATAACATATTGTTGTTTCTAGTATATATAATATCATCTACATACAAGCAAACGATGATCATATCCCCATCTGCACTTGAATTCATGTACATAGTGTGCTCATATGGGAATTTGATAAATCCATTATCCTAAAAGTAAGCATCAATTTGATTGTACCAAGCCCTAGGTTCTTGCTTCAACCCATACATGGCCTTATTTAATTTTAGGACCTTACCTTCTTGTCCTTCCATCTCATAGTCATTTGGATGATCTATGCAAACCTCCTCTTCCAACACTCCATTGAGGAAGCCAAACTTGACATCCATCTGGTAAACATTCCAGTCTTTTTGTACTGCTAATGCCAGGATCATTCTGACTATGTCAAGTCTTGCGACATGTGCATATACCTCATGATAGTTATTTTCTAACTTTTTCTTGTAGTATTTTTCCACCAATCTAGCCTTATGTCTATCTACTTCACATTAGGTATTAAAATTGGTTTTATATACCCATTTGAACCCAATGGTCTTCTTCAGTACTAGAAGATCCATAAACTACTAGGTATGATTCTTCTTTATGGCTTCTATCTCATCATCCTTATCTTACACCCATTTATGATTTTGAATTGCTTCTTCAAATGAAATTGGATCACACTCAAAAAATAAAGTAAAATTAGAATGTTCTTCATCTATTTCATTTTGGGTTACCTCATAAATGTCTTGCAAGCTCCTTGTCTTCATTGGTGTATTCAGGTTGGATATTCTTCTTGCAAGTGGAGGAGTTTGTGATGATGAGGTAGTGCTACTACTAGCTCTAGTATTACTTCTTGAAGATACAAGATTATGCACTCTATATTCATTCAAATATTTAGATTCAATAATTGTTGGTTTTGGCTAACTAGTATTGGATTTCTAGTTCCACGCTTCATCTTCTAGGAACTTCACATCTCAAATAATAATCATCTTCTTTGTGATAGAATTATACAACCTATATGCCTTCGACTCTTCACTGTAACCAATGAAGAGACATTTCTTTGCCTTATCATCCATCTTCTTTCTCTTATCATCTAGTACATGTGCATATGCTATGGACTCAAAAAATATTAAGTGAGCAACACTGGGCTTATGATTGCTCTAGGATTTCTAAGGAGTCATGCCCTTCACACTCTTTGTGGGACACCTATTCAATAGATAAAATGCACAACATACATCTTATGCCTAGAACTCATGTGGCAATGCCTTTACCTTCAACATACTTCATGCCATATCCATAATGGTTTTGTTCTTCCTCTCTGCAACACCATCATGTTGTGGTGCATATATGGCAGTGAGATACCTCCGAATTCTATTTTTCTTGTAGAAATTATTGAATTTATTAGACAAGTAATCACCTATTACATTTTTCCTAAGAGTCTTCACATAATAGTTGCTTTATTTTTTAACCAAAGCCTTGAACTCCTTGAATTTTTGGAAAGCTTCTAACTTATGCTTAATGGGATATACCCATGTACTTCAATTTAAATCATCAATTAAAGTCAGGAAATAGTTGTTACCAGTAAATGTGCTAGTTTGAATAAGTCTACAAATATCTGAGTGCACCAAATATAATGGTTGTGAAGCTCTCTAAGACTGTCATGTAGGGAACACATCCCTGTGTGTCTTGTCAACTAAGAAACCTTAATAAACTTGACTCGGTTGCTCTATAAGGGGTAAAACCTTCACCATATTTTTCTTGTGCAACAAGTTTAGGCCACTAAAACTTAGATGATAGAATCTGAGATGCCATAACCAGGTAGTATCTTTCACAACTGCACTAAATGAAAATAGCAATTTATTTTGAATATACATGGGAAACATCTTGTTCTTTATCATGGACACATTTTATATTACCCTATGCTCCTTGTTGCTAATTATACAGGCTCTATTTTCAATTTGAATAGTGTGCACCTGCTGCACAAGTTGTCCAACACTAAGCAAATTGTATTTCAGTCCAAGCACAAATACACATCTTGGATTTGCTTCCTTTCACCTTGCCTGGTGCATATAAGGATTTTTCCTTTTTCCATGATAGGTTACTTACTATTTTTCTCAATATTCACTTCAGATTGTATGGATTCATCGAACTATGAGAACATATATCTATTCCTAGACATGTGGTTACTGTAACCACTATTGAGATACCAGGTATTCTTCTGGCTCTCCTCCTCAATACTGCAAATTAACAAAATATTCTCACAAACATATCTACACTACATTTTAATTTTTATTTGTGTAGTGGGCTTGCTACTTATTATTCTTAGCCATATTATTTCTACACTTATAGCTATAATGACCAAATTTATCGTAGTAATAACATTATATCTTTGATTTATCATACCTCTAATTAGATCCTCCTTGTTGATTTCTTTCATTGCATCTTCCTCCTACTTGATGGAAGTTGTAGTTGGTCTCTCCGTCATTGGAGTTTGACCTTCCTCTTCACTTGTTACCTCTTCCATGCTTACCTCTACTATTATGTCCTCTTCCTCCTTGATAACTAGAGGCACATTGGTGGGATTCTTCTCTGCTACTTTATCGAAATGAGACCTACATCTTGAATTCTTGATCCAAAAGAAACTAAGATGACCAACTCAGCCTCTGCTCATGTGTTTGCAAAGAACCAATGAGCTCATCCACTAAGAGGGTTGTAAAATACCTCAAATTTTCAATTGCTATCATGACTGAGTTGAAACTGGCTGGTAGGCTCCTCAATATCTTCTCTAAAATCCTCTAGTTCTCAAAATTCTTGCCATTCATCCTCATCTATATGATTATGCCCATTGTTTGGGTAAATAAGTTTGTTGTGGACTCTAATTCACTCATATGGATATTCTTGAACTCCCTTATTAGCATCTACAACCGTACCAATTTCACTTTATCGGTGCCCTAGAAGGAGCTGGAAAGAATTTCCCATGCTGCCTCCAATGTGGTTGTTGCTACAATTCATGAGAATATTATCTCCTCAATTTCCTGAATTATATAAAATAATACCTTCTAGTTCCTTTTATGATTCTTCTTTAGCAAATCTAACTCCACCTAGGAGAGAACACTCATGACTACTGCATCTACTGGTTTTACATAACCATTATGGACTAGGTCCCATAGCTCCTGAGACCTAAATAAGATCTTCATCTGGATACTCCAATAATCATAGTTCTTTCCATTAAAACATGGGATCTGCAACTACAATGGGTTGCCACTAGAAGCCATTGCTTATTATATTCCATGAGTCTAGCACTGGCTCTGATACTAATTTGAGAGAACAAATACAGATGGAGTTCCATACAATGAAATAACTAAATAGGGGTTTCGTGTAGTGATCCAGCAAAATAGGAGTTTCACTTAGTGAAACAATGAAATAGGAGTTTTTCTCAGTGAAACAACGAAACATAGATTTTCACTATTATAGAATTTCACTGGTCAGAGCATGTTCAAACACTTTTTCAGCATAAAGAATTCACGAAACACCTTTTCATGAAACACTTATTGGAAAGTTTCACTAAACAAAACAAAAAACATTTTCGTGGCAATTTTTCCTAGGATTCATTTTTGAAGCATAAGTTTCCTGAAATGAATTTTTGGAGGAGAAATTCATGAAATACTCAAGTATGCATAAATACGTATTTCTTATATAAATAAAAAATAGATACACACTACTATTGTCGTTTTACAAGGCAAAATAAAACCTTACACTGAATGCTTCTTTCTCCAAAAGCTTTACACAATTTTTTGCAATCCTACTTGTAGGTTAAACACCCAATGGAGTTTATGGAAGGCTGCTACTCTGACTCCTTTCTTTGCATTTACTCCATACTCCTCTTCTATTTTTCCACTTCTCTTTTTACTCTTCACCTCTGCTCTCCTTCATTCTCTCTACCTCGTACTGAAAGACAACACCACATTATATAGCTGGGTGAAGGGAGGTATAAGGTTTATCTTATGATATGGGATAAGTCTTATCATCAAATATTCTAGGGTTTCCACCAAAACAATAATAAATACACACATAATAAAATTGGTGATCATATTTTGGTGATAAGATCTTTCAAATATCTTTTCGAGCATCAAAATTGGTTTAATTTTATAATAAAAAATAGGTGGTGAGAGCATTTTGAAGGAGCAATGGTAATGATCCACATTTTCATTTAAATCAAAAATCGAGGTATGAAAGGCATGAAGGTAGAAATAAAAATATTGTCTGCCATGACCGTAAGGTGATCCACATGGTAGATTAGTCATAATTTGAACAACTATAGCCATGATTGGCTTCTTGGGATCAAACTATCGATGTTGCACACTGATGTGACAAAATCTCAAACTTTGGTGAGCAGAGAACTAAGACTAGGCTAGCATTCACCATAGACATATCATAGATCTAGACACCTATCTCTAGATATAACATAATTGCCTTCACACACTTAAAAATAGTGCACACCTATCTCAAATTGCATAGCAATGGGAAATAATCATGTGCACCTTACCACATGTTGTACCATGTGAATGCTCCTATGCGCAGATGAATAGGGCAAAAAAAGTAGCCAAAAATCAAGGAATTTGGAAAACAAGTTAAAAAGCATATCCTACACGTTGACCATGAATCTCCTATAGATCATCATATTTGAATGCCTACACTTGATACATTGTAATTATATTTGTAGGTTAGTAAAAAGAGACACTTGTCAGATTTGGGGTGTCTTAGATATTTGATATGCATAGACAGATTTTCTCACTATGCTGAAATTTAGCCCAGGATCGAAGGCCAATGTATTTCGATCAAAACATCATTCTCTAGAAGTCTTGCTTCATCGCTCAAAATGAAGCCAAACAAAAGCAAATATTTGTATGAAAAAGGTAATCACACTACAAATGGATGTTTTTTGTAGCTCATATAAAACTTAAAAAAACTCCATAAAAATTAGGTGGTAGTAGATCCCAAAAAAAAACTCCCCAATTGAGCATATTATCCTAGATTAAGGTTGGGATGAGTGACCTCCTAGGAAGTCCCGGTTCTTACATCTCCTTTAAAAAAATTCCAAACTAGATTCATGGCTCCAAGATTGAAGCTTCAAGGGTAACCATGAAATCCTCTCCATTGGATTTTTGGTTTCTAATCCACTAAAGTGGAGAATATACTCCCTAATATTTTGGAGGAGGATGGAATGGAGTTGCACCACAAATGGAGGAGGGTGGATGGGAGAATTACAAAGTATCAATTCCCACCTCAAGCCTACCCGGAAAGAAAACCTACTCTAATACCAAATGTTGGCACACAAACTCACAAGATGTTTACTATACAAGAAAGGAGTACAATAGATAGGTATAAGCCTATATGAAAAAATGATAAATGGCAAGGACACATGGCAAGGAAGGAGAATTATGCATTAATTTCAACATCTCTTTTCACTTCATATCATATTAATAGTAATCCTAATGATCAATAATCATATTCATATTTTGGAGATGATGGATATATCTTGTAAATAATGACATTACTTATTTATTTTCCTTGATACTTTTGATAATTTATTTGAGGATAATATCTTATTATTATTAGTAATTGGTTAAGAAGGGTATTGGAAGGGCCCCATCCATTTTATAAATAATTTCTTATGTGAATAATAAAATATGAATATAAATAGGGAACCAAATATAGGTAGACAACATACAACCAAAAAGTACCTACCATAAGCACCCATCTACTAGACAAATAGACTACACAAACAACATTTGAGAAGAGCCAACTTACAACGGTTGAATCCACATACAATGGCCAATAAATAACAAATCCTTAAAAATGGGCACTTTCCCCTCTATATGGCTTGACTAGAATAGTGACCACCTCAAGTGACCCTTGTTGAACCTTCGAGGCCCAATGATTATTAGTTGATTCCAAGATAAAATATAACTCATGAGCTAAAAACATTAATGTAGAATAGGTCCTAGTTATGTCACTTAATAAGTCCTTCATTAGGATGAGGTCCACTTAGAGTCTATTTAGAAAGAAATGCATATGGCTCGGATCAATGGTATTATCTGATCTCATAGGTCCATGATTTCCTATGTTTATCCCTACATTACCTAAACCTCATTTGCTTCAGACTGTTCCTCATATAGTCCTCGTGTATCATCGACTAGTGAGGGATTTTTCCTATATATTCAAGTAATTCCTCCAAAACACATAATCTCCTCCATTAGTGTCTTGTTCTAGATGAAGAGAAAAAGGTCTTGATAAAATAAATCTAGAAAAATAGTAAATACAAAAGAAAAGGAAAAAATAAGAAGATAACATATACACACAACACAATATTTCACCTAGGAAATCCTTATGAAAAAAGCACAACATAGTAATATCTCCTTATTGTATAAACTTAACCATATCCAATACAATAACTTTCATCTCTTATCTCTCATCAAACCATAATTTAAGTATAATTAAATAAAAATAACACAAGAATATATTTTATAAGACCATAGGTGAAACAACCATGGGTTCAAATAATTAACCCTAAACAACCTATATGAGTCTAAAAATAGCTTAAGAAAACCTAAAACTTTCATTAGGGTATGCTGCCCCCGAACACCTGCTCGAGGGCTAGCCTGAACCTGAATACCGATGAGTATATATGGATAGTGTTCAGTACATTTTAGAGTTAACCTCGACAAAATAACATGGAAAATATTCAACATGTTTCCAACATTCTCCCACTTATTGAATACTTTCCATAGGGGCTGAAAACTACCATTTTCAATTGTGAAGGGCAACCACACCCATAGATATTCTACACCAAGATTTTTTTTGAGTAGGTACAACCTTTGTTAATGAGTTAGTAACATTATTATTTGTATCAAATTTCTCTAGCATCACCCAATTCTCTTCAATCATCTCTCTCACAAAATGGTACTTGATATCAATATGTTTTGATCGATCATGAAAACCTAAGATTGTTGGTCAAAAATATTGCACTATGACTATCATTGTCAATTCTCACAACCTTTTACTTAAGACCAAATGTTGAACACAACCTTTGTAGCCACACTGCTTCTTTATAGGCATGATTTGCTACAATGTATTCTACCTCTATTGTGAAGAAAGAAAGCACTGATTAATTTTTACTCATCTAACTTACTTCCCCTCCAAATAATTTGAACACATAAGCACCCATGGATATTCTCTTCTCCAAATCTCTAGCCTAGTCAGTATCTACAAAACCTTGTATATTTACAATATTACTATCTCTAGATTTTCCTTGGTAACAGATAGCATAGTCTGAAGTTCCACACAAGTATATGAAGATCCTCTTCATAGCAGTCCAATGTTCCTTTCCTAGATTGGACATATATCTACTAACTACTCCCATTACACATGCAATATTAGGTCTAGTCTAGACCATTTTACACATCAAACTACCAACAATGCTAGCATAAGGAACATGATGCATTTCTTCATTTTTCTCATCTATTTTAGGATATTGTTCAAAAAATAACTTTTGATCAACAAGATATGAAGTACATACTGGTTTACAATCATGCATCCTAAACCTTTGTACTATCAAATAAACATATTTTCTTTTATTTAACCACACATTTCTATTTGCACAATCCCTTATTATTTTTATACCTAAAATAAATTTTATATCACCCAAATTCTTCATGTCAAATTTAGAAGATAACTAAGATTTTAGTAACTTTATCATCTCCTTATTGTTACCAATTAACAACATGTCATCCACATACAAAATAATGATAACAAACTTTTTACCTCCTTGTTTAAAAAACATATATGGATCTGCTTTACATTTTCTAATACCAATTGTCAAAACAAACCTATCAATTTTTTGGTTCCACATTCTTGGAGATTTCATCAAGTTGTAAAGAGATTTTTTCAACTTGAATACCAAGTCCTCCCTAAATTTTACCCTAAAACATTCTAGTTGTGACATATATATGTCTTCATCAAGTTTACCTTGTAGAAATATTGTCTTTACATCCATATGTTCTATTATAAGATAAAAAGTAACATAAATAGCCAATAGAAATCTAATTAAAGTTAGTTTAGTTGCTAGAGAAAAAATCTCATAAAAGTCAATTCCATCAACTTGAAAAAATTCCTTTGCTACAAGGAAAGCCTTGTATTTCTCTAATTTTCTTGCTACATTGTACTTCTTGAATACCCACTTACAACCAATCAATTTTCTTCCAAGGGGTAATTTCACCAAGTCCCATGTCTTATTTTTATCTAGGGACTCCATTTCTTCTTCTATATCCCTTTTCCAAGACTTATTCTCACTTGACTAAAGTGCCTCCTTTACAATATTGGGTTCTTCATCAGTAACTGATATATTAACTGTAGAACAAAGTTTTGAAGGACTATACCTTTTTGCGATTCTTCTAACTGGATCTGATCTCCTCAAACTTGAAGTTCCAAGTTTTGCATATTTACCTTTATCCTTTCCTTCTTCCTCTAAATTTTCCTCTTCAAACTCTCTTTGTATTTCATCTTCTTTTGTAGCACCAGGTTCTACCATAGGTTCTTCCTCCTATTCCAATTTTACTTGAACTATTTCAAGTTCTTTTCTTGGTTGCATTTTCTATTTTGGAATCCTTTTTATTTCTCTAAATATCACATTACAACTATAAACAATATTTTGTGTTTCTAGGTTCCACAACTTATATCCTTTAATACAAATACTATAACCCATAAATATGAACTTTTTAGATTTATAGTCTAGTTTGTCCTTTTATCTTTTGGGACATACATATAAGTAGCACAAACAAAAACTTGTATATGACTGAGAGAGGGTTTCTTACCAGTCCAAACTTCCCATGGAGTCTTGTCCAACAAAGTTGAGGTAGGAGATACATTAATGAGGAAACAAGTAGTTAACATGGCTTCTGCACAAAATTTCCTTTCCAAACCTACACCACGTAGCATGATTATGACCTTATCCATAAATATTTTATTCATTTATTCTGCAAATCCATTCTATTGTGGAGTATATAGAGTTGTTTTATTCCTTTCTATTCCATAATCATTGCATAACTACACAAATTAATTAGAGCAATATTCACCACCATTATCTCTTCTTAAAATGTTTATATTTTCTCTATGTGATTTTATACAAGAGCCTTAAACTCTTTAAATTTATTGAAAACATCATGTTTGTTATGTAAAAAAAAACCTAGGTCTTTCTTGAAAATTCATCTATAAATGTAATAAAATAGATATATTTACCTAACGATGGTACTTTTGTAGGTCTAAATGCATCATTGTGAACTAGATACAAAATTCCTATATATCTTGTAGCACTACTAGGAAATTTCACTCATATTTGTTTTTCCAAAAATATAGTGCTCACAAAAATCAAAATTTAATGGGCAATACAAATTTTCTTCAACCATACCTTTCATTTTTAATGTTTGAATGCCTTTCTCACCAATATACCCCATGCATTTATACCACAATATTGTCTTCACTACAGGAATACTTAGATCCACTTCTACCATATTATTCTACAATTGAAGAGTTATTGCAATAAATACTTACAATGCTAGCCTCAAGTTTGAATAAAGTTCCTATACAAACTCCCCTTGCCAACACAAAGACTCCACAAATCATCTTGTATCTATTATTATTTAATACCATAGTCACACCCGCGTTATTCATATTACTCATGGATATCAAATTCCTTACCAAACTCTAAATATGCAACACACTAGGAAGGGTTTTAATTCTTCTATATTTTAACCTCAACTTGACTCTTCCTCAACCTATTGTTTTATATATTGAATTGTCTCCCAATTGGATTTCACCTCCATTCATATTTTCATATTCATAGAACCCCTCTTTATGAGTAGTCATATGAAAATAAGCACTTAAGATAATCATCCATGAGTCATGGCATTCACTTGAGCACGTTGCAGTTATTAATAAGTACCCTAATTCTTCATTTATGGTCTTCATTTTTGTAAAAGTTCCTTCATTAGATGATCGAATGTTATCAACCATTTTAGATCTACAATCTCTTTTATAATGCCCTATTTTACTACACTTCTAGCATTTTCTCTTTTCTGTAGCAATAGATTTGCCCCTAGATCTCAATTTTCTTTCTTATGATTTATTTTTGTTTCTTTCTTGAGAATGATCTCTCACAACTAAGGAATCCTTCTAATGATAAATATTAGAATATTTTTATCTCATTTTCTTAGATAATAATATTTTTACTATATCCTCTTCTTTAAATGTAGAAGTAGTATTGGTGATAGCCATAACTAGATTATCACACGAATCAAGTAATGAATAAAGTAAATTAATTCACTTTTCCTCTTCATCCATTTTTACTTCAACAGAGTTTAATTATCTTACGATAATGTTAAAAGTATTTAGATATTCAACCACAAAGTCATCAACATTCATCCAAAGTGAATGCTTGTTCTAGACAAAGAGTTTATGACTTTGTCTTATACAATATTCCCAACTTATATCATAACCAATTTATCATGGTATTTGTCAATACATTTAACAATATCAAATTAGATAAGTATAATTTGATATAACTCCTTTTCTTTCGATCGGTCTTCATCCAATTCTCATCTGTTGTTGATGTTGGTTTTATTCTCAAGATCTTAATCCACTAATATCTATCAACTAACATATCCTTCATGTTGAGTTTCCATAACTCAAAATTTTATCGATTAAAATTTTTAATCTCTTTCCGTGTACTTCTCGTCATTTTCCTTTGCCCAGATTCTTTTATGTACTTATCCCACTCAAAAATTAATTTTCCATACGGTTGAACCCTTACTCCTTGAACAAAGCTAAAAAATTAGCTCTGATACCAAATGAAGATCAAAAGGCCCCAATAAACTAAATCTAGAAAAACAATAAATACATAATCAAAGGAAAAAAGAAGAAGATAACATATACACACATAACACAATATTTCACATGGGAAACCTTTACAAAATAACCCAACATAGTAATATCTCCTTATTTTATAAACTTAATCATCTCCAATACAATAATGTTCATCTCTCATATCTCATCAAACATTGATGCAAGTGCAATTAAATAACACAAGAATACATTTTACAATACCATGGGTGAAAAACTATGGGTTCATATAATTAATCCTAAACAACTCATATGGGTCTTAAAATATCTTAAGAAACCCTAAAAATTCTATTGGGGGATGCCACCCCCGGATCCTTTATTTTTAGGGGATACCACCCTCAAATCTCTACTCAAGGCCTGGCCTGGCCTTGAACCCTAGTGATGATAAATGGAGAGTTTCTAGTACCTTTTAGAGTTGACTTCACAAAAATAACTTGGAAAATATTCAACATATTTCTAACATCAGAACCATAGTAAAATTTGAATCCAAATCCTTTATTTGAGGGTTCGATCTACGGGACTTAAGAATCTCATATTGCACAATAATCTTGGCCTAAATATTTTATATAGTAATTTTCTTCAACACCAACCTTGAGAAGAGCTTCCTCTTTTTCTTTCTAGAGTTAAGATTTCTTTTAGGGTCAAAAATATTAATCACTTCCTTTCTAATTAACATTCAAAACTTACATTTTCTTTTGATTTCTCATCAATATTATGGGTGATCACCTTGGGACTAACTCAAACATTTCCTAAGAATACCCTAGAAGAGGTTGAGCTTACCCATACCACTATAAATTATTTTGGCTCATGCCTTATCAACAACATACTTAAAAAGTAGAAGGAGGCCCTGATGAAAGGGCACCACCATATTCTTGCCTTTCACATATTCAATTGATTTCTCCAAAGAAAGAAAAAGGAAATCAAGTGTATTGATAATTATTTTACGGTAAATATTATTAAGAATCACCGCATGATAACCATAAATCAACTTAAATGATCCTCTAGATTTATATATCTCATTATATACTTTGCTACCTCCACCCAGGGATTTGGCAAAGATTCTCTTTTAATAGTAGACAAGTATCTTACTATTTTTCCCTAGTGCTAGAAATTTAGAGCTCTCTTGTTTGATTTTATCTCACTTTGAAAAGGAATTCCTCTCTCATTGGTAAACCAATCACTTTATCAATAAGAGAGGGGTTTATATAAAACTAAAGGACATTCACACTCACTACCCCATCAAACAAGAATTCATCGATCTATCGGGATACGTCCTCATTGATTCCCTCAAATTTTCAAAATAACTGCAACATATCGGCCTCCTCCAAAATTGACTCCACCCATTTTCTAGATTTAAAGATAAAGGCTCAGTTCTCACTTGAACACCCATCCCATCCTCATAAAAATATTCTTCTTCAACTACAAGCATATGTATTTTAGGTATCAAACATGAACTATGGAAGATGATCCTTTCTTTGGAGTGATTTCCTATTTTGAACCTTTGGACAGTAATAAAATTAAAAATTACCCTTCTTTCAATATCAAACTAGTCATAAGGAACAAAAAACCACCACAAGAAAAGGGAAACCTTCCACTATTTTCAAGAATTGCTAGCATGGAGTCTTGAACCTCTTAGATGTTCATGATTCTTTATGATCTTGTGAGGATAATAACATTACTCATATACCAACGATGGAAGGAGGAAGCGGTAGGAGGACGGACAACAACGATAGCCTCAGCCTTGACCAGGCAGTCGTGACAGGTAAGGACCCTGAGGCAGGCAAGGACGCGGTGGATAAGCAGGCATCGGTCCCTGTTGACAAGCCTAGGGGATCGGATCCCCCTGTCAAAGATCCCGACAAAGGGACCCAGTCAGGATTTGAGGGCCCCAAGAAAGGTTGGTCCTTTGCTGAAACCCTTAAAGGGTCGAAGAAAGGGTTTTTCGATTCTCTCCCTCCCCTCATCCCAGACAACAACAAAATTAGGGTTCCCAGAACTACCATGGAAGAGTTCCTCTCTCTGGAAACCTTTTCTCTGGTTGGAAAGTTCCTGGGCGGAAGGCCTGACATAGAAACCATAAGGGCGTGGGCCTTTTCCAAATGGCGGTTAGCAGGCAGCTTAGAGATTGTTGCCCTAACCAGGGGGTTTTTCCAGATCCAGCTCAACAACAAGGAGGACGCCAATCGCATCCTGACAGGAGGTCCCTGGTTCCTGGGTAGAAGGAGCCTCTTCCTCCATCCTTGGGGGGAGGATTTTAATCCGGAGAGCCAGAGCATCAACACAACCCCCATTTGGGTGAGGCTTCCTAACCTTCCTTCTCAGTTCTTCCATGAATACTTCTTGAAAGGCATAGCCAAGACCATTGGTGATCTGGTTATTATCGACCACCCCACTCTAGCAAGATCTCGAATGACTCATGCGCGTCTGTGTGTGACTGCGAACCTGGAGTCTGAACTCCCGACCTTCGTTGATCTGGAATACGAGGGCTATTCCAGAAGGCAGCCTATCGAATACGAGAATAGACCTGCCTTCTGCGTCGAATGCAAAACCCAAGGTCATCTGAGGAGCCAGTGCCCAGACTTCATTGCCACCAAGGAAGCACCAAAAAGACCTGACCTCAGAGGTCCCAATGGAAGAAGGCCTAGAAAATAGGCTCGGCCTTGGGTGCCTCCCAATGCGCCTGTTAAGGGCAACCACCAACAGAGTTTGCATGAAGATCCTACCCCTCGGATGGAAAAAGGAAAGCAGCACATCGGATCCAATCAAGCAACGCAGGTTAGTCCCTCCTTTGCCGATCCTAATCTATTTGAGTTACTTGTGGAGGCTGAGGTTGAGCCCGCCAACCCTATGAACGAAGGTCTCCTTGCAGAACTTCCTGAAACCCTTGAATCCCCCCTGAAACCCCATGTCCCGAGCAGGCCCATTTCTCGCCCCCAAACTGCCCTTACGGTATGCCTCAAGACCTAGATGTTTTCAGCAAGATTTCAGTCGAGGAAGCCCCTGAGGCAGCACCTGCTGATGCAGGCGAAGGCATTTCCAGCCCTGTCCAAATCCAACACCTTCCCCCCAAGTTCAGTCCGAAGCAAACCCGTAGCTCAGCTAGCACCATCGACTTTGGCATCGAGAAGAAAAGGGGAAGAATCCCAGATGCAGAACACTACAGAATGAGAATTGAGAATGAGATTGCCAGTGGAAAGCAGAGCACACTAGTGCCTCAAAGCATGTCTCTCTTCGAGGACAACAAGACTAGCAAACCCCCCCCCTGCTTCAAGGAAGAGGGAGAGGGAGGAACACAAAACAATCCAAATGAAGGTCCTCTCCTGGAATGTGAGAGGCCTCAATGGCCATCCTAAGCAAAGGGTGGTCAAGGCTCTAAGGATAGAAACTCGACCTACAATTTTGTTACTCCAAGAAACTAAAGCAGATGAAGTTTGGTCTAAAATATTAGCTAATAAAATTTGGAAACAAGGGGAGATGGCTTTTAAGGAAGCTCGAGGAGCGTCCGGTGGCCTCATGACTCTCTGGGACCCCAATGAAGTTGATGGCAACGTCATCCAGGCTGATGCCCGCGTCCTCAGCATCCTCTTCCATGACAGGCACAACAGACAGCCTTGGATCTTGTCCAATGTCTACGCGCCCATCACCTTGCAAGGACGTGCCAGCCTTTGGGAGCACTTGGGTCACCTCAATAAGGCTTTCCAAGATGTCCCGTGGGTGGTGGCTGGTGACTTCAACACCCCCCTCTTCCCCTCTGACAAGCGTGGTGGTGCAGGGTTGCCGACCAGAGGCATGGCAGACTTCATTGAGTTCGTGAACACGAGCGAGTTGATGGATGTAAAGCTGAAAGATGCCAGATTCACATGGAGCAATAGGAGGCTAGGAAACCAGCTCATCCAAGAGAGGTTGGATAGGTTCCTACTATCCAAGGAAGCAATCACAGGGTTTGGAGAGGCGTCCCTCCACTCCCTTCCCATGATTGGGTCTGACCATAATCCTATCCTGCTAGAAGTCCCTCTGGCATCCAGATGTAAGCGTCCCTTTCATTTTGAAGCAATGTGGACCAAGCATCCGAGTTTGAAAGAAAACATCAACCTCTGGTGGCAGCAACCCTTTCAAGGCAGCTCTTCCTACAAGCTTTCCCAAAAAATGAAAACCGTCAAAGAAAAGCTTAAAACATGGAACAAGGAAGTGTTTGGGAATATCTTTGTCAGGAAGAAAGCAGTGTGTGAGCACTTAAAAAACATTGAGAATAGGATCCAAAATGGAGCTCTGGATGATGACATTAGGACCGAGGAAAGAAGGCTCCTATCCGAATATCACAACATCCTGGCTTGTGAGGAAACCTATTGGAGGCAGAAGTCCCGTGCCCTTTGGCTCAGAGACGGGGACACCAATTCTAAGTTCTTCCATGTTACCATGCTCAGGAATAGGAGCAACAACCGCATCAAATATTTGATTAAAGTCGATGGTTCTGTCACCAGGGATGACCAAGACATCAAGGATGAAGTTGTCTCCCACTTCAGCTCCCTTCTTGGTGACGAGGGCAACTATCAGGAAGCCGCCCGAAACACTTTACTTCAATTCATTCCCCCAAGCATTGATAACGCCGCCAACCTTAAGCTTACAACCATCTTCTCTGATCAGGAAATTAAGGATGCCCTCTTCTCCATGAATCCTGATAAGGCACCAGGTCCTGACGGGTTCCCACCCAGATTCTTCCAGACCTACTGGGACATAGTTGGAAGGGATGTCTGTTCTACCATTCGGGAGTTCCAAGCCTCTAAACACATTTCGCGAAGCTACAACTCGACCTTCCTAGCCCTGATCCCGAAAGGACTGGCCCCGAAGTCCATGAGCGATTACAGGCCCATCAGCCTTTGCAATGTATTATACAAAGTCCTCACAAAAACCATAGGCAATCGCATGAAAAACGTGCTGCCTCAAATCATCGACCCCTGTCAAGGGAGCACTGTCCAGGGAAGATCGATTTTAGATGGCATTATCACAGTTCATGAAGCCCTCCACACTGCTTCCCAAACCAAGAAGACTGTGTTTGCCCTCAAACTCGATATGAACAAAGCCTACGACCGCATCAACTGGGACTTCATGAATGCCATCCTGCTCAAGTTTGGCTTTCATCCAGACTAGGTCAGGCTAATCAGCAGTTGCATTCGCTCACCTTGGTTCTCTATTCTGGTCAATGGATCGCCTGTAGGGTTCTTCCAAAGCCACAGAGGACTCAGACAAGGGGATCCCATCAGCCCTATGCTTTTCATCCTAGTTGTTGAAGCCTTAGGCAGAACGGTCTCTGCTGCCCATGAGGCAAGGCTAATTTTTGGCATCAAAGCAACGTCCCTCACAAATGCCATCACGCATCAACAATTTGTGGATGATACACTGATGTTGTCCGTTGCGTCGGTGGCAGAAGCTAGAAATATCAGATGAATCCTCAAGCTTTATGAGGATGCGGCTGGTCAGAAGGTCAACTTCAACAAGAGCAAAGTTTACTTCCTTAACACCCCGCTTTCGCGGCAGATCCAAATCGCCAAAATTTTTGGTTGCTCCATTGCTTCTCTCCCCACTTCTTACCTGGGTCTGCCTTTGTTCACTGGTGCACCGTCAAAGCTCATGTGGAACAGTGTCCTAGAAAGGATCCAAAGGAAGCTTGCCGGGTGGAAAGGCCATTTGCTCTCACAGGCAGGTAAGGCTACTCTAACCATGGCTTCCCTCCAAAGCATCCCAGTTTACTTTTTATCAGTCTTCAAAGCCCCAGCCAAAGTTCATCACTTGATCGAGCAACATCAAAAGAACTTCCTCTGGTCTGGTTCCAAAAGCAAGCAGAGATGTCACTTGGTGGGCTGGGATAAGGTTTGTTTACCTAAGGAGAATGGTGGACTTGGCCTGAGGAAAGTCACCCACCTCAACTCAGCCCTTCTAGCTAAGCAAGCCTGGCGGTTGATCTCAGGCGAAGGTCATGAGTGGCCAATGATTGTCAAGTGGAAGTATCTTCAAGGATCCGAATTCCTGAGCACCACCATCCCCTCGCATGGCTCTGCCTTCTGGAAAGCCATTCTAACCACCAGAGACGTCCTCCGCAAAGGAACGAGATGGATTCTAGGTAATGGCCACAAGATCAATTTTTGGGAAGATAGGTGGGTAGGAGACGAAGCTCTCTCTTGCGACCCTGCCATGGCCCACTTAAAGGATTATACCAACATGACCTTTGGTCCCATGGTTGCTGACTTTCTTTGGCTTGACAGGGGAAGACTCAGTTGGAAGGCCATGGCTTCCCAAGGATTTGAAGCAGAAATTAACAAACTCAACCACATTTTGTCCTTGCAGTTTATCCCGTCCCTGGCTAGAGATGACCAGCTCCGATGGACAACAATGGACAATGGCAAGTTTTCTATCAAATCGGCCTACGCCATGGCTCTCCACCCTGATACTCCCAGATTTCAAACTCACTTAGTCTGGATTAAGAGACTCATTCCTAAAGTATCCTTTTTTGCTTGGCTAGTTGTCCAAGGGAAAATTTTAACCATCGACAACATGATGAAAAAAGGGCTAACCATTCCCAATAGGTGTTTTTTGTGCAGAGCAGGCTGGGAGTCCATCCATCACCTTTTTATCGAGTGTCCCTTTGCCACCTCAATCCTCAGCGGCCTCTTTCAAGCATTCAACATTGCGTGGGTGAGTCCCGCCTCCATCACCGAACTCTTCCAGCAATGGCCTGCACCCTTTGTTAGCTCCAGTTTGAGTTTCATGTGGAAGATCAGTTTGCATCATTTCCTATGGCAAGTTTGGCTAGAGAGGAACTCCAGGATCTTCAATGAGTCTTCCCGTGAGCCAGGTTTCGTCATCAGCAAGATCCTAGCTTTCGCCAGAGAAAACACCCTGATTAGTTCAGAGGAGACCCGACCTAATTCCCCTTTTGAGAGGCTTCTAGCTCAATCCTTGAGCCTTCCCCTATAGAATGGCCCCCACAAAAGGAATACCAGGCGAGAGGTCAGGTGGCTTCCCCCTTGATGAGCACCTCAAGCTGAATTTTGATGGTGTCGCTAAAAACAATCCAGGCAGAGCTGGAGCAGGAGGGATCATCCGGGATCATAGAGGTCACCTTATCTTAGCCTTTGTGGAGCCCCTGGGATCCACAACCAACAACGTTGCGGAGGCTAGGGCTGTGTGGCGTGGTCTGGAACTAGTCAAAAACATCCACAAGCATTTCATCATGGAAGGAGACTCCCAGATCATTATTGATCTTCTCAACAATGACAAGGATCCTCCGTGGAAGATCGAACCATACATCAGGGAATCCAGGGTCCTCTTGATCGATAAAATTGATAGCGTGGCCCAACACGCTTATCGAGAAGCCAACAAGGTGGCAGATAGGCTTGCCAATATCGGTGTTAATGTCGTTAACCTTCTTACGTGGACACACGATGTCCCGGATGACGTGGAAGAGATCATCCTAAGTGACCAAAGATGTGGTGCCTGAGGTGGATCACGTGCAGAGTTAGGTGGCGGATAGCCAATGACTTGTCTTGCTCCATGTGGGGGCAGAGGCATCCTTTCCAAAACAACATTTCCAACAAGGCAGTCAATCTAGGGACTTGCAATGCATGGAGCGAGTGCCAGCGCCTCAAAAATATGACGGTTAGGGTCCCTAAGGATTTCTTGCTCTGAGACACCAGATTTCATGGCTCCAATAGCGCCTCGTATAGGGGGAAGGCACGGGAGGGCTTCCTGACACATGGTAGGCACGTGCGGCTCCGTGGGTATCCAACAATCGCACACAACTTCCCACGCCTCACTCAGATCAAGGGCGTTGGGTTTTCCAAGCACCAAGGGGCGGTTGGCACGCGGCATGACCGCCAGGTGGCAGTGAGGAGGTGGCCCCGTCGTCCTTTAGGAACCCTTCCTATTTATGTACCACTCCTCAAGCGGCTCTTTCATGAGCCCTGCCACCACCTTTTCCCTATCTGCGAGCGCGAGAGCACGTCGTTTGCAGCTTCTTCTAAGTGTTGTAGCTGTGACAGCAACATGACGTATATCGAGCCTAGCATGGTGGTCATGGAGCCGGCCGCTCAGGCCATCCTTACGAAAAGGAAATTCACCCAGTTTTTTGAAATGTTTTCTGGGGCTGACGATGGTGTCACTGCTACTGTGATGGAAACGTGGGACGAGGGCAGAGTGGTGATAAACAGAAGGGAATTCACCATCGACATCAACCTGTTGGCTACGATCACTGGTCAGACTGCTCGTGGCCGCTCGATCCATAGACAGAAGCACAACTGGGAGGTTGAATTGCGAGAATTCAAAGATAACTTGAAGATTTTTAAGGAAGCAAAAAATGGGTTGACGAGGGTCGACCTCCCGGCCCCCTGGAATTCGGTAATGAAGAATATCATGGAATTCGTCACTGTCGAGGACCTTGGTAAGGTCCTCTTGAGCTTCCACTATGCTTTCATTAATTTCTTCCGTGATATCAACCCCATCAGCATCCCCCAGTTCCTTCTGAATTCTATGAACTACACCATTAACGCCTGTCGAAACAAGAAAGGTACGGCCATGCCCCTCCATCAAGGCCTTTTCAAGGTGATCTTTAAATTTGTTCTGGCCACTTCGCCTCAGCCTGAGATTCCTGTCGAACCCCCGACTGAAACCCCCATTGCTGAGAGCTCTCGACCCAAGGATTTACCTAAGTCCTATTCTGGATCCCCGGCTAAGAAACGCGCCTTAGAGGTGTCCATCAGAGCCGGCGCTGCAAGGAAGAAGCTGAGGATTGACGAGCCCGCTAGCTCGAAAAGGTCCTCAGCCAGGCTGAAGAACAAACAGGGACAGTCTCCAGCGAAACCTGTTTCTGTGGACTCCGAGGAAGAAGACTCTGACCCCAACATCATGGTCCTTAAGCGGTTCATCCTGACCACTCTGGCAACTTCCCTCCACCAGACGCAGGAAATTCTGGACGCTCTCACCAGGGTTTTCTTTAATGAGGGTTACCAGAATAACAAGCCTCCTGAGGCCACTCCCGAGACTGAGGACCAGGAGGACGACAAGGACGACGAGCAGAACGAGGAGGACGACGAAGATTAAGTTGAGATCCCTGTTGCTCCATTTTTGGCTTAGGCTGGGCTTGAATGCTTTCTGGTTTTTTCCTAGCAGTCCTGGTAGCTGAATCTTCCCCCCGTGGGTTTTGTGTCGTTGGTCATTTGTCATGGTCGTTGGGCAGCCTTTCTAAGTTCTTAGGGGCCTTTCTAAAAATGTTTGGGCTCAACTATGTAGAGGATCGAGGATCCTCAGTCTGTTATTGTTGCGTCTGCACAACTTTTTGCTGATATTGTACGAAGGTTTTGGGTCAACCTGAAAAACCCTTTTGATGAATATAATTTACTTATAAAAAAAAAAAAACATTACTCATATACTTCTCATAATAATACTTTTCATGACAATTACATTTAATTTTGATATAGTGTTACAAATATAGACAAAAAATAGTATGGAATTTATTACAAGTTGCTTTAGAGTGTAGGTTGGGCATGTGAAGAACTTGATAAATACTAATATGGTAATCTTCGTTCTATTGTTCTAAAATTGCAATTGTGATATATAAATTTTCATATTTACTCATATCATCATTATAGCATTGTTTATTCTAGAAAGGAGAGATTAGTACATAAGGTTTCACTCTTTAGATAGGCATACATATTTGAGGATGTATAGATCTTTCATAATTATGTATTGCATTTTTTAAATATAAATTAAATTTATTATGTACGAATTGTTGTTAAATCATGAAAATCATCGAGTTAAAAAAATATTTACACAATATTCTATTTTGTGAAGCTTTTTTTGGTGATTTTTATAGTTATATTTTCTCATGAGTAGCCTTATACATATATACCTCATTTCATGGAATTTCCATGTTGTAAGATAAGTTATGTTGAGATCATTATACTTTATGCAACATGTAACGAAGAAAGAAAAAAATTACATATTTAAATATTCTCTTATTTTATTCATGCTCTTTTAATGATAATTTATAAATTATTGTATGTTTAGTTAGGTACATACCAAGAAGAGACTTAGGTTCAAACTTTGGGGGCATTCTTGTTGCAAAGGTAGTAGTATGTTCTGAATCCTCTAAGTGTATGCAATATTGACGATAATAGTACTAATCTCAAGTGACCCGTGGTCCCTCTCATGTCAAGTCAATAATAATGAGGTGATATAGGAATGTTAGGAGCAACCCCTATGATTTGGATCCTACAGGATGCAACTTACTAAAAATAGTGTGTATGTAACTCCCTTATGTATAAAAAAAGGATAATTTATAAAAAAAAAATTGTAATATAATGATGTGACTATGTTTCTCTATACTTTAGTTTGGTTCATTGTTATTACTACTAATAAAGTAAATTTTAATATTATTGTCAAATTTAATATAGGAGAGGTGTAAGTTAGTATTAATATTTGCTAAAAGTATGAGAACAATGATTTTAATTTGATGGTATATAATTTCATATTTTATATTTTTATGACTATAATCTAAACACCAATATGGCATCAAACCAAAATTATACTTCCCTTTCCTATTTTTAAACTACTAAATCATTAGTTGAAACTCTATCATTAACAATTTTATTCTTTTATCCTTTTAATCATAGAAAATTAATGTCTCTTAAATAATATTTTTTTCAGCCCCTCATGCACTCACCACCCACATCATGGTTTGAACCTTGAACCTCCAAATAAGAGCTAAAGCCCAAAATATTGCATTGTCCCTCCTATAGAAAAATTAATGTCTCTTATAATCTAAATAAAAATAATTTGATTCTTTTATTTAGTTGGGATAAATATTTAATTTTAATTTTATTTACCTCCAAGGACTAGGTGGATTGGTAAGTGCACGTGTGGCTAGGCACTTACCAATAAGAGACCTAGGTTCAAACCTTGGGGGAAGCCAACCCATTGTAAAGGTAGTAGTATGATCTGAATCCTTTGAGTGCATGCTATACCGACGATGACGGTACGATCCTTGACCAACCAATAGTCCACATCTCTAGGTTATCAAAAAACGAGATGGTGGGTTTGTTGGTGCAAGTCCTTGTGGTTTGAATAGTTTGAATGAGACAGTGGGTTTTGTTGATTAGTGTTTTATACACACCCTAAGAAGAGTATACAAGAAACACCAATAACACATAAATGGGAATAAATTCCCTCTCACTTTAGGATCTTGTTGGATATCCAAGGTGTGAGTTACAAGGTTGGGTCAAATGCTATCACTCTTTTCCACTTCTAGAATAGTTTCAAGTGGACTATCTGTGTACCTGCAAGGGGGTTCAACTTCTTGTCTGGTGTTTTTTGGTTTATCAATCAGATTTATATTTTTGTGATTTGATCTAGCTCTTCATATCTTAGCAGATTAAATAAATAAATAATTTTAAAGAAAATAAAAATGAGAACCTTTCAAAAATAAAATAGAGAGAGTAAGGTAGGGTAGAAAAGAGAGGATGAAATACTATAATTTTAATTGTTAATCATTATTTTAATTAAAACATGTTGTTGTGTTCACTAAGTGGGACAAATAGAATAACAAATTATCCAACTTTCTAAGATTAACTTGTTATCTAGCAAAGGGCAAAATAGGGGAATATAATAGAGTAACTTATTTAAATCATAATTTTCCCTAAAATTAACAGGATGAATCTGCAGATAGCCAATGCTCATGCACATAGACCAGAACTATCAAATTTAGATCTTCAAACCAGGTGATTTAAATAATTCTTAAGATAGCTTAACACTTCTAAAATTTTAGACTTGCTGGGATGATTTTACCGATAGCATAGCACACACAACAAAACTAGAGCTAGTAGGAAAAGAAATTAATTTTAGAAATATTAAACTACAATTTAGCTCTCAAACAACACCAACAACATACTAAAATCAATTGAATTCACAATAATTACAACCATAGATATTTCAATGAAAACAAGAATAAGGAAATGAGCACCATTCAAGCTCCAAGAGTAGATTAGACACCTAGCCATACCACTTCAGAGTAACAACACCACAACAAATCCTATGTCGAGAACAAAGGCTTTTCCAAAAAAATTTCAGAAAAATAACTTCTATTATAAATTCTTGCATCATGAGTTTACATTCAATGGGAGTATTTATAGACTCAGGAGATGCCCTGATATTTTTAGAAAATATCTTCTCCCAAGAACTTAAACTAATATAAAAATCCCACCACCAGGGCATTACAATATAAGGTATTTTTAAATAGAGTCTCGATCAACTCTAACCACTTCAAAAATCTGCTTGAAAATCTTGCCATAAATGGAGGAGATAAAATCTGATTTTATCTTCATCAAAAGATAACTACATACAAATATTTTCACTTTTCAGCAAGTTGCAGATGCATTTCATTAAATGGGCACTCCCTCTGCCATGCCTGAAAAAGTCTTTATTTACGGTGGGCCTTGGAGAATCTGGGTGGATCATCAAATTTCACACATCTTCTATCTCTGCACAATCACCTTTTGCTTGATTCATGATGAAAATCCAATCCCCCATTACTTCCATGATAAATGCGTTTGCCAACAAATTCCTGCAAAAATTCAAAAAGAGTAAATGTTAGAACATTAGGTTTAAAATTAAATTAAATTAATTTAATTTTTTCTAAGGTTCGAACTTTAATTCTTTAGGTTTAAATTTTTAATCATTTTTCAAAGTTTGCCATTGAGATTTTAATTAATTTTCTCAATATTATTTTAATTTACTAGGGTTTGATATTGGCCACCATCGAAATCATGACATTTTAATTGCCTTTACTTCCGTGAGGATGTTGCAATATCGCGATACTTTAATTATCTCTAAGTGCAACCATTGCAATTTTTTTCTCCAAAGGAATGCCACACATTTTAATATTATGTTCTTCCAACACCATGGAACTTTGAAAATTTTCTATCTCCCAAATTTCTGAAATTATGACATTTTTCATTGAAGCTTCCTTTGTTCCAACACTTGCAAATTTCAACTTGTCGGGCACTTTGCAAAATTTCTAAAAAAATCAAACATGGATTCCAATGACCCGACACTTTGCATTTTGGCACTTTAAAGGATTGTGAAGGATCCTCCATTCTCAAAAATGATTTTCAAATACTGGAAAATGAATTTTAATTGCCCGAAAGTTGCCAGTTTCACGTGGTGTGAAATTTAGGGTAAAAATTGAAAGTGCTCATAATTAAATAAAAATTTTTAGGCATTCAAATGAGCCAAATGGGTATCCGAATATGTAGAAAAATATTGAAAATTCACTTTGGATAAGAAGATATCGCATTAATAAGTTTACTAGCTGGAAATAGAAACTACTATTTCTGGAAGGTGAATCACGCTTGAAACCTTGAAAATTTGGTACTATTGGAAAGGTGAGATCGAGATATTTCACCTAGAATTTAAATCACTTAAAACGGATTCTTGTGGCAGAAGATATAGCATTTCCAAGATTGAAGTAAACATTAGGGCAAAATGAAAAATTTCAAAGAACCTTAGAAATTAATTTTAATATTTCAAACCTTAGGAAACTATTGAAAATCAAAATTTTTGAAACACTTAACCAGAAATAATACCATTGAAGCATAAATGTTCAGAAGAAATTAATTCAAATCAATGCGCTTAGGCAAGCATTTTTGACACCTTGATGCAGGTAAAATTTAAAGACTTGATGCAAACAAAACTTGGATTAAAAAAAAATGAAAACTTCAAGAGGGTCCCCTTGGAAATAAAAATTAATCATTTCAAAGGAATCAAAATTTTATTTTCAGTAGGGGTGTGTTGCTTCTCAACAAATGGCGACGTCTATGGGGAAATAGTAGCACTATTTAGAACCTAGAACTCTAGTTTTAAAACAATTTAAACCATGTATCCTACCTTGCCGCAAATATTTTCAAAATATTTTAATTATTATCTGCTCATCCATTGAAATTTCCCAAGGACATACTAGGTTGAATCACTCAAGGAAAACTCTGGTGTGTGGTTGCAGTGCATAAATTCTTCCTCTTAAGATGACCATGGCTTAGAACTCCTACTTAGGATTAACCAGACTGCTTGGGCTGCAAAAGTTTATTTGAGTAGAGCTCTATTGCTAGTTTAGCCTTTTATAGCCCCGATAGAGTTACTCTTAACTTTATTTTTAAGACCTTGGTTCACAACCATGGAGCATCTATAGCCCTGGTGAACATGTCTAAGATTTCTCTTTCAGAAATCTCGGCTATCTCCTCTATTATTATGGAACTCTTTTTTTTTTCTCTTTTTTTTGGAACTCTCTTTCTTTCCTTTTTTTATACAGACTAGATAGCCGAGAAGCCTTACTGAAGGTTCGAAAGTTGCATTTGCCTTGATATTTCATTCACCAAATAGTCGATCAACTAACCATTTCAGTTTTCAGACACCAATAGCCTCTTAAGAGTTATTAAAATGATCTTTGTGAATCAGAGTTCTCCTCTCATGACCAACTTTTCTTGGATTCCCTGGGAGTTCTCCAGCTAAACAACATAACAACTCTTTTATGATTAAAATAATTATGACAGGCAAGGTACAAAATTTAAACTATCTCTCTACTATCAATCCAGATAGCAAACATTACCACTCTCTCCCTACTTAGAACATCCCTTTATCAAATCACCCCTCTTTGATTCATGAAACCGAGAGAAAGACCCAAAAGAAGAAAGAAAAGGAAAACAAAGAAAACTAGGAGAAACTAACTTAAAGCTGAAAAATAAACTAAACAAAAGCACTGACACACTCTTTTTTTTAATATATACATATGTACAAAGGTTCCTTCAATTACTCAAATGATGTAGTAGATGGAACAACCGAGAAGTAATGCTTCAGATATTGACCATTGATAGGTAAGTTCAGAAAATTACCTTCCAGGTCCTGTAGACGAAATGCATTATTACCCAAAATTTCTACAATTTGGTATGGCCCTATCCATAGAGGTTGTAGCTTAGTGTGCTTACCTTTCTTCTCATGGGCTTTGTCCCATAGGAGCACCAAGTCTGCAAGCCTGAAGGCTTTTACTTTTGCTCTTTTGTCAAACCAACGCTTGACTATCTCTTGATGTCGACTAAAATGCTCCAAAGCTTGAAGTCGTTCATCCTACAAATTAATTAAGTCCAGCACACAAGCTTCTGCATCTGCATGATCATTAAAATAATCCAAGGCAAACTGGTATGTGGGCAATTTTAAAGAAATAGGAACAATAGGTTGAGTACCATACAATAAAGTAAATGGTGAAGTTTTAAGAGCCTCTTTGTGTCTTATCCTATCAGCCCAAAGTGCATACTTCAGTAATGTATGCCATTGTCTGGGTTTATCTACAACAGACTTCTTAATGGCATTTATCAAATTCTTATTTGTGGACTCAGCTAGTCCATTTCCTTGGGGATAATAGTTAGATGAAAATTTGATGACTATCCCTTTCTGGTATGCCCACTCTACAAATTCTAATGATTGAAAGGTTGGCCCATTATCACAAACTAAATTCAAAGGAACCCCAAACCTGGTTATGATATTTAACTCCAAAAACTCAATCACTTCATGAGTTGTGCTTCTCATTGTGGCTATTGCTTCAACCCATCGTGTACAATAATCAGTGGTAGTTAATACATACTTGTGCCCTACTGATGAATTTGGGTTCATCACTCCCACAAAATCAAGTCCCCATTGCATGAAAGGTTTATCTATTATAACAGGTTGCAATGGTAGAGCTCATTTAGTCTCCTTGGCTACAAATATCTGACATTGGTGACAAGTTCTCACATGCAGATGTGCATATTTAAACAATGTAGGCCAGTAGTAGCCTGCTCTCAATATTCTATGTGTAGTAGCTGAACTTGAAGGGTGTCCTACCCCTAAATTTTCATGAAAATTAGACATCACTTCATTCACCTCATCTTGAGAAATGCATCTTAAAAATACACCAACATAATTCTCCCTATACAATTTACCCCCTTTGAGTAGAAAATGAGCAGATTTCAACTTCAGTGCTCTTCTTTGAGTTCTATTCAGGTGAGGTGGGCAATTCCCGAGTTTCAGCAAATGGATAATATCCCCATACCAATCATCCAATATGGAGTCCAGCTGGTTAATTTCTTCCTTTATAGGTATTTCAATGATATGTTGGGATAGACCAAGGCCTCTGATTAATTTAGCAGGTCAAATTTCTAAGTCAAATTCCTACAATTTTGTGGCCCAATTGCCCCTCAGTTCACCCAATTCATTTTGAATTAACAAATATTTAACAGTTGGATCAGGGACTATGGCATGGACTTTGCTCCTCAGAATGTAATGCCTGAACTATTTAACTACTTTCACTAAGGCATAGGCTTGCTTATCCAAATGAGAGTATTTCAACTCAGCACCCTTTAGATTGGTACTTTTGAAGGCAATGGGGTGCTCCCCTGTTTCTCTCCATTGAGTTAAAACTACAGCAAGTGTATGTTCAGAAGCAAAAGAGTACAGGTAAAAATCTGCACTAAAATATGGACTTACCAGAACTAGGGCTTGTTGGATAGCAGATTTAATCTCTTGAAATGCCACCTTGGCTTCTATTGACCAAAAAATCTGAGCAGTCTCCTTTAACATATCATTGAGTGGTTTGACTATTTCAGCAAAGCCAGAAATAAACTTTCTAACAAAGTTAATCTTCCCAAAAAATGATTTTAACTCTTTCTTAGAGTTGGGAAAGGGTATCTTTGATATGGCCTCAGCTCTCTCAAGGTCCACAGAAATACCATCTTTGGTGATCAAGTGGCCAAGGAGTTTTCCTTCAGTTACACCAAAGACACATTTCTTTGGATTCAAAGAAATACCAAATTCTCTACATTTATCAAAAATAGACTCCAAGTGTTTGACATGATCAAATCAAGATTTAGAAAATACTGTCAAGTCATCCATGTATACCACAATACACTTGCACATGAGACCTTTGAAGGCATGATCCATTGTATGTTGGAAGGTGGCTCCAAAATTTATCAATCCGAAAGGCATTCTCTTGTAGGTGAAGGTGCCCCATTTGGTTGTGAAGGTAGTCTTCATTCGGTCTTCTCTTTCCACCAATATCTGGTTGTATCCAAAAAATCCATCCAAGAAGGACATCATCTCTGAACCATTCACAATCTGTAATACATCATCCATGGAAGGCAAAGGATAATTATCCTTTTTAGAAGCCTTATTCAGATTTCTAAAATCTATGCATAAGCAGATTTCCCCATTCTTCTTTCTAACCGACACTAAATTAGCTACCCAGGTAGAATGCTTGATAGGAAAAATAATGGTAGCACTCAACAATTTTTCTACCTCTTTCAGAATGAGAGGTTCCAACAAGGTGTTAACATGCCTCTATTTCTACCTGAAGGGTTTACAGAACTCTTTCAGGGGTATAGTATGTGTGTACACTTTCGGATAAAAAATATTTAGGTCTTTATAAGACCAGGCCATAACATCCTTAGACTTATGCAACAGCTCCGTGAGATCTCTTTTAATTATAGGGTCATAGAACTTAGCCTATTGAATGTGCTTGGGATCCCCTTTAGTTCCTACATTCAGTTTTTCAGTCTCATTTCCTATCATGTTTACAAAATTTCTAGAATTTATCCTTTGTTTAATTTTATCATTGTCAAATAGCCTCTCAAGTTCTACCATTCCCCTAGGAATCCTATTATTTTTCAACCTCATTATTCCCTCTTCATCATCAAAATTTTCAAGCATAGTATCCCTTTGACCATCATCAATTATAGTTTTTTCAAATGCATTTGTATTATGTAAGAAATTTATAATTTGATGGTCATCAAAAAATACTTGAAATGTATCTACATTATCCGGAACAGAAGGGCAAGGAATTAATTCCACTGAAAAATTTTCCCATTTAAATTCCTCCAAGGGCTTTAGATTGGTAGCTGATGAAGCCAAAACATCTGCAGGTGAATTTTCTTCCCTGGGAATATGCATCAGATTGAAAGAATTAAAATCCTCAATGAGGTCCCAAGCTCGATGTTTGTATATTTTTAGATAAGAAGCCTTGCACTGAAACTTACCTTTAACCTGATTGGCTACCAACTTAGAGTCTATAAAAACTTGGATATTCTTCACATTTTTATCTAAAGCAAATTTCAACCCCAGTATTAGTGCCTCATACTCAGTCAAATTATTGGTACAGGGAAACTACAAGTGGTAAGACATAAAATATGTCTGATTGTGAGGCCCTTTGAGAACAACCCCCGTACCAGAGCCTTTCTTGGATTTAGCTCCATCAACATGAAGTGTCCAAACATCATCATCATGATCAGTTAAAACCTTAACTGGTTTCACCTTTTGTGCAGTTGTTAGATTATAAACCCCCACATCTGTATCAATAAAATTAACAGTCTCATTCTTGACATTGTATTCAATTATCATGAGCTTATACCAAGGTTCCCTATCAATTCTTAACTGATTTGCTACACCTTTCCAAGGTAACCACATGTGTGAAAAATCTGTGGCCAAATACCCATTCAAATATTTTGACCAATCTCTGCTTAGAAGCATTCCATATCCCATAGGAATATCTACCACATGAATATCAATTTTGTGTTGTGCTCTCGGCTCAGATGCTAATTGGATGTGTATACCTTGAAGTTCACCTATTACCTTGACCTCAGTTTTATCTAATTGAATGACTCTTCTCTCAGACTTCACAGGAGTTAATCCCAATTGTTGGCAAATGGCTAGAGGTATGACATTGGCTGAAGCACCAGAGTCCACTAGACAGTTATGTAAATTTTTTCCAAATATACGGACTATCAATAGGAAAGGTGGAACTTCAGTCTTTTCCTTGTAGATGGCCACATTGGCATTTGCTATTTTCTTTCCCTTTTTTGGAGGTTTAGAAAAGGGCTCAGAATAAGTTTTAATCAAATTATCCCTTTGCTCAGTGATCTGAGCTAGCTCATGAAGGGTAATATTAGCTTTTATTTTCTTCATGTCCTCCACTATATTATACCCTCTATTGAGTGGAGCAGTAAATCCATCCTGCACTTTTGGATCTCCCCCTTTGGTGGAGGTGGATTATTATTTGGAGAAGGATCAGGAGGAATACTGTGAGAGTTGTTGGGAGGTGTAGATGTAGTGTTGGGCTCTAGATTTCTATTCTTGAGATTGTAATTATCTCTTATATACTGTTGAAAAGCCTGCACTTCATCCATAGGCACTTCTGCAATATTTTTAGACTCATCTAGGAAAGTGAATGAATCCAACACCATAGCTGTACTATGTTTGGATGAACTAGCACCATCAGCATTTTTTTGATTTTTAGGAAAACTAAATTCACCAGATAAAGCTTCAAAAGCATTACAAAATTCCAAGTAATCTAGTTCTCCATGTTGAGATGTTCCATGAATCCTACACCAATTGGGTAAATCCAAGTCACAAATGTTCACTTCAGGCCCCTTTCCTTTGTTATAATCCTTATTAGGTTCATACGGAGGTCTTGGAAAATCTATTCTGTTGGTAAGGAAACCTATTTGAATTTTCTCCCATAGACACTTGCCTCTTGAAACTCAAGAAGTCATTTGCCAATTTTTGGACTATCTTTGTAACTTCCTCAACCATAGTTTTATCTGATTCTTTCTCCATAGTCTGCACATGTGGCAAAGTCAATGAATTTTCTATAGGTGGAGCTTGACATGTTGGCAACATCATCTGATGTGGAATGGGATTCAACATTGGTGTATTTTGTGTAACAAAGGGTATCAAAGGACTATTCAGAGGTTGAGGTCCCAATTGCCTTTCAAGAGTTAGAGCTTCCTTATAAGCCTCTATCAAGTTTGTGATATTGGTGTCTCTTTTCAAGAAAATAGAGGTCATTGGATCTAAAGCATTCTTATAAATTTCTAGGGCTAAATATACGCTTGGGATGTAATGACCTGTCATCCTACCATAAGCCTTCTGGAATCTCACATTAAAGGACCTCATAGTTTCACTGGATTCTCTTCTAATGCTGGAAAACTGTTGATATAGGACATTGGGATCAATCACTTGACCAAATTGAGACACAAAAACCTTTTCCAAATCATCCCAACTAGTGATTGAGTCATTTGTAAGATTTAGGAACCAGTCATATGCTCCTTCTTGAAGAGTGAATGGGAATAATCTACAAGCCACATCTTCATGTTGTACATTTAACAATTTTAAAGCATTTTTAAATGCCACCAAGTGCTCTTCTACTGTCCTGATTCCATCATGTTTGTAGGTGGGAAGATACTTCTCAAGGTTTCTCGGTAAATCATGGGCTGCACTAGGGATATTCAAAGTAGTGGAACCCAACCAGTTGGCCATGACTATTTGATTAATGGTAAGATTCTGAGTCACAGTTGGAGGAAGCACTAATGGAGATAAAACTATGCTGGACAAAGATCTGGCCTTCCTAAGATTACTTCTCTTTGGGGTTTCCAACTCAGACACAAGGAGCTCTCCAGCTCTTGGGTGGGACCTAGTTACTCTGAAGGAAGAATCTAGCCTAACTGATTATCTTAAAAAAATACCAAACGTAAGTTCAGGCCCTCCTTCTAGCACCAAATTTATGTTGATTCATCTTTTATACACACCTTAAGAAGAGTATACAAGAAACACAAATAACACATAAATGGGAATAAATTCCCTCTCACTTTAGGATCTTGTTGGTTATCCAAGGTGTGAGTTACAGAGTTGGGTCGAATGTTCTTCACTCTTTTCCACTTCTAGAATAGTTTCAAGTGGACTGCCTGTGTACCTGCAAGGGGGTTCAACTTTCATCTGGTGTTTTTTGGTTTATCAATCAGATTTATATTTTTGTGAATTGATCTAGCTCTTCATATCTTAGCAGATTAAATAAATAAATAATTTTAAAGAAAATAAAAATGGGAACCTTTTCGAAATAAAATAGAGAGGGTAAGGTAGGGTAGAAAAGAGAGGGTGAAATACTATAATTTTAATTGTTAACCATTCTTTTAATTAAAACATGTTGTTGTGTTCACTAAGTGGGACAAATAGAATAACAAATTATCCAACTTTCTAAGATTAACTTGTTATCTAGAAAAGGGCAGAATAGGGGAATATAATAGAGTAACTTATTTAAATCATAATTTTCCCTAAAATTAACAGGATGAATCTGCAGATAGCCAACGCTCATGCACACAGACCAAAACTATCAAATTTAGATCTTCAAACCAGATGATTTAAATAATTCTTAAGATAGCTTATCACTTCTAAAATTTCAGACTTGCTGGGATTATTTTACCGGTAGCATAGAACTGTTGGGACTGAAACAGGAGAGGATTGTTTTATTTTATTCATAAAATGAGTTACATATATAGGTAGAAGGCCTATATGATAAACTGACAAGTGTCAGTATAAACTGACAAGTGTCAAAACAGAGGCATAGTGCACTTTAACTCTAACATTCCCCCTTAAAGTGCACTATCCTAACTAAAGAAGAAACAAAAAGAAGTCAACATTAGGTAACATTCCCCCTTAATGTTGACTTCTGTAAAACAACCTATCATCCTCTCTTTTTTTGGTTTAGGCTCGTGCTCTTTGCGCTTGGCTCTCCAACTATGAATAATTCTAGATCCACTGTGTATACATCTCGGTCTGTTGCCTCAGGGTCAGCCACTTCAACGGGTCTGTTGCCACTGGGTCGACCGTCTAAGTGCCTTAGGGTCATCATGGGTGCCTCAGGGTCAGCCACTTCTGGGTCTGTTGCCTCTGCAGGTCATCCTCAGAGGATGTTGCCTCTCGTAGGTCACTGAATAGATTCACCATGAGTATGAAATCCCTCCTCATGGTGAACTGAATCTAGAAGGTGTCGGTCTCTACCGAAATTGCACCTAATGAAAGGAAAAATGAGCCATATAAGAGTTTCGGTCTCTACCGAAAATGCACTCAATACAATAAAATGAGCCATAGATCAAAATAGGAGGAGAGAAGAAGAAAAGAAGAGAATCTTCTAAAGTGTCTTCGTCTGTAGTCTTCAGAAGTAGATCCGAAAACAACCTCGGATAGAGTCTAGGGTGTCTTTGTCTGTAGTCCCTAGTATAAGTGTCCTTATGGTGACCATGTCATCCCACCAAAATGCATGGGTAACTAGCCACTGCATTCGCCAAGTGTATAGAAAAGATCACTAGGTATAAGGATCACAAACAAGTACCTTGGGAGTGTCGGGTACAACCGAAAGTGCACTCCAAGGGAGAAAAATTTTGAGGCTAAAAAAAACTGAACTGAAACAACCTCAAAATTACAATTTGACACCACCATTGTGTCCATCGCGGAAAAACATTTCCAACGACTATAAATACCCCTATACTTGTGTTTGAATGGGGCCTTCAACTTGCTGAAAAATCAATAACATGCCTCTCTAGGCAGCAAAATAAACAACATCGCTCTCAGGTGGAAAAAATAGCATTAAAATTTCCCACGTAGGGGAATTACATGGGCCATCTAGGCCTTTCACTTCCACTTCAATGTTAAAAAATGACCAAATTTGTAAAAAATGACCTTCCACTTTGAAAATTTCAATTCCCCATTTATAAATTTAAGTGGTCCTCCCCACTTTTAATAAAATATGTCCCCTTTTAAAGTAAAAGTCTCCCCAATTGTATTGTATTTAAAAATAGAAGATGTTCGCCATTGTTCCCCGAATAAAACAAATTAAACCATATAAAAAAAAAAAAAATTCAACTTTCACCGGGACTTCATTAGCGCCAAAAAAAATCGCTTGCGTCTCCATCGTTTCCACTATGGCGGAACTAACCGGGAAAATTTTTTCGATGACCTTCCTAGTCTTTGGCGGCTTCTCATTGTTTAGTTGCATGCATGCCCATCGAGGACCTGCAACATCTCAAGACGGAGATCCTCCACGTGGTCAGCCAGCTGCCCGAGCATGCCGTGGTGGGCCTCGTCTCCTTTGGGGCCATGGTTAGTATTCATGATCACTCTTTCACAGACTGCTCCAGAGTCGTCGTCTTCCATGGCGAGAGGGAGATTTTCAAAAAATAGGTGCAAGATATTTTGTATATTTCTCCTCAGCAGATCAGGCAATTTGGTATAACAACAGTGCATCGTCAGGGGTTTCTTCTGCCTATGTCTGAATGTGAATTCAATTTCACCATAGCCCTTGAAGATCTGTAGCCCAATTTATTCCTCGACTACCCACACTGTTGGCCACTCAGAGCCAGTACACCAGTCAACTGGCAGACGTCTGCCACCAGATCCTCCGCCTTCGCTGTCCCACACACCCTCGTGGGAGACGTCAGATCCGTCACTCTTCTTTCATCGCCACCACCGGTGGTGCCTTGCTAGATGAAATCATTTTTGACATCGCCCTCGTCTTCGTCGCCCACACGCACCTCCTTCACCAGGTCATGTTGCAGATCTGCGCCGACCATGGCTGCATCGAATGGCTCGGAGCGGGAGCAGACTATGGGCAAAGTGAAACCCTCGCTTTATTTTTTGCGTACTTTGAACTGTGGCCATGATGGCCGAACAAAAAAATGGCAGAGGAAGAGGGGCGTGAAGAGCACACGACACCGAAAAGTGGGATTAATATTCAAAGCGAAAGTGACATATAAGCTTTCACCATCTTCAAAGTAGCAACATATAATTTGTTTACGTTAGGTGACTCACAGAGCTACGACAAAAAACATTCACAACATACTATTGAGGTAGTTCTCTGTCAGACTGTGAATCACACAGGCATCGAAAACCTAACTCTTGAGCTTCTGCATGCCGCCCACAAAGTTTTCGCAGTTGAAATCGACCCGCGCATGATCGAAACCCTCCATGGACGCATCGACCGGATTTGATTCAATAACTCCTTTGCCCTCTCCGAACACTTCGGATCTTGGTTATAGGAAAGCACTGCCTCAAGCATTGCCATGGCCTCCTCCATGCCCTTCTGAATCAACCGGAAGGGGATTTCTACTTTTCAAAATTTGCAAAGGGGTACTGCGGGGTCTTCGTCGATCCAGCGCAGGTCGAAGTGTAGAAGCAATGTGATCAAGATTACTAGGCCAATTAGATCCATGATTTTTCTCGCCCAAGTTGGATAGGACTATGTTTATCAGCTGAGCTTTCGAATCCTGGCCATCGGTTTCCTCCTTTTTTTGAATAATCCAACTAGATTGGAGCTGAACCAGAACTAGAGCATGTTGACATGGAGTCGAGGCTGTACTCAGTACTATGCAGCAAAGTTGACTGGGTAGGAACAGCACCGGAGACCTGAGGGAGCGTCGTTGTCGTACCTCCATGGATCTGCAAACCCTAAAAAAACTAAAAAAAAATTCTCCCTAAATTAAAATCTTACCATCTGGTTTCTGATCCATCAAATTATGGAGAGCATACTCCCTCGGTAAAAAATTTAAAAAAAATTGGGGGATGGAAATCCCCCAATTGTTTATACTCCATGAGGGAAATCCCCCCTCAAGCTCATAAGCTCAGGAGACCGCCTAGAGCTCTGATACCAAATGTTGGGACTAAAACAGGAGGGAATTGTTTTATTTTATTCATAAAATGAGTTACATATATAGGCAGAAGGCCTATATGATAAACTGACAAGTGTCAGTATAAACTGACAAGTGTCAAAACAGAGGCATAGTGCACTTTAACTCTAACAAGAACACGCAGTAAAACTAGAGCCAATAGGAAAATAAATAAATTTTAAAAATATTAAACTGCAATTTAGCTCTCAAACAACACCAACAATATAAAATAAATTAAATTCACAACAATTAGAACCATAGATATTTAAGTGAAAACAAGAATAAGGAAATGATCACCGTTCAAGATCTAGAAGTAGATTAGACACCTAGCCACGCCACTTCAGAGTAACAACACAACAAATTCTATGTCGAGAACATGGGCTTTTCTAGAGAAAAAACTTCTTTTATAAATTCTTGCATCATTATTTTACATTCAATGGTAGTATTTATAGGCTCAGGACATACCATGATATTTTTAGAAAATATCTTCTCCCAGGAACCTAAACTAATATCTAAAAAACCCCACCGCCATGGCATTACAATATTAGGCATTTTTAAAATAGAGTCCCGATAAACTCTAATCACTTCAAAAATCTGCCTGGATATCTTGCCATAAATAGAAAAGATAAAATCTGATTTCATCTTCATCAAAAGATAACTTCGTGCAAATATTTTCACTTTTCGGCAAGTAGTAGATGCATTTCATTAAATGGGCACTCCCTTTGCCATGCCTGACAAAGTCTTCATTTAGAGCGGGCTTTGGGGAATTTGGATGGATCATCAAATTTCACACATGTTCTATCTCTGTACAATCACCTTTTGCTTGATTCACGGTGAAAATCCAATCTCGCCATTACTTTCGTGATAAATGTGTTTGCTAGCAAATCCCTGCAAAAATTAAAAAAAAAAATGTTAGAACATTAGGTTTAAAATTAAATTAAAATAATTTAATTTTTTCCAAGGTTTCAGACTTTAATTCTATAGGTTCTAAATATTTTAATCATTTTCCAAAGTTTGTCGTGATTGAGATTTTAATTGATTTTCTTAATTTTATTTTAATTTGCTAGGGTTTGATATTGGCCACCATCAAAATTTCTAACTTCCAGAGAATATCCCGAAATCACAATATTTTAATTGCCTTTACTTCCGTGAGGATGTCGCGATATCGCGACACTTTAATTATCTCTAAGTCCAACCATTGCAAATTGTTTCTCCCAAGGAATACTGCACATTTTAATATTATGTTCTTCCAACACCATGGAACTTTGAAAATTTTCTATCTCTTGAAGGATGCACGAAATCACAATTTTTAATATTATGCTCTTCCAATACTTGGCATTTTGAAAAGTTTCTCTTTGGAATGGTGTCGTGAAATCGTGACATTTTAATTATTTCTCGCTTTATTCTTTGAGATTGTCATGAAATCACAACACTTTAATATTATGTCTTCCAATACTTTGGCATGTTGCGATATCACGACATTTTAAAATTTCCTTTTCTAATGTTGGAGTGTCATGAAAATCAAACATGTCTGAAACCATGACATTCTTTTAATTTTACTTCTTCCATAAGAAATTTTCTATCTTTCCAAGCATGTCGCGAAATTGCGACATTTTCATTTTCTCTTCCTCCAACCATAGAAATGTCATGAAAACCAAACAAATTAAATTTTCTTTCTTCCAATGTTGGAATGTTCCGAAATTGTGACATCTTTACCTTAATTTCCCTTTGGTTTGTCCATCACGAAAATCAAACAATTCCTAAAATTATGACATTTTTCATTGAAGCTTCCTTTGTTCCAATACTTGCAAATTTCAACTTGCCGGGCACTTTGCAAAATTTCTAAAAAAATCAAGCATGTATTCCAATGACCCGAAACTTTACATTTTGATACTTTGAAGGATTGTGAAGAATTATCCATTCTCAGAAATGATTTTCCAATACTAGAAAATGAATTTTAATTGCCCAAAAGTTGCCAGTTTCACATGGTGTGAAATTTAGGGTAAAAATGGAAAGTGCATAAACTTAAATAGAACTTTTCAGTAATTTAAATAAGCAAAATAGGTATCCGAATCTAAAGAAATATCTTGAAAATTCACTTCGGATAAGAATATATTGCATTAATAAGTTTACCACCTGGAAATAGAAACTACTATTTTTGGAAGGTGAATTCTGCTTGAAACCTTGAAAATTTGGTACTGTTGGAAAGGTGAGATCAAGATATTCCACCCAGAATTTGAATCACTCAAAACGAATTTTTGTGGCCCAAGATATTGCATTTCCATGATTGAAGTAAACATTAGGGCAACATGAAATATTTTCAAAGAACCTTAGAAATTAATTTAAATATTTCAAACCTTAGGAAACTATTGAAAATAATTTTTTTTGAAATACTTAACCAGAAATAATACCATTGAAGCATAAATTTTCAGAAGAAATTAACTCAAATCAATGCACTTAGGCAAGCATTTTTGACACCTTAATGCAGGTAAAATTTAAAGACTTGATGCAAAACAAAACTTGGATTACAAAAAACCAAAAACTTTAAGAGGGTCCCATTTGAAATAAAAAATTAACCATTTCAAAGAAATCAAAATTTTATTTTCATTAGGGGTTTGTAGCTTCTCAACAGGTTTGTTGATGCAAGTCCCTATGGTTTGAACCCTGTGCTATCCAGTTACTAAAAATAGTAGCTAATGCCAACTCTTCTATGAACAAAAAAAATATATATGGATAATCAACAAATGAATTTTTTAACATCTTTATCAAATTTTTGAAAAGATAAATATTTTGAAAGAAAAACAATAAAAAAAAAATATTAAGAATGTGTTATTATTATCATTATAATTTTATAGAAATATATTTTTCAATTTTAATAACCTTTGTTTAAGCCTTTCCTTTAAATTGGAGGGAAAGGGAAGAAATCATCCACAAAACAAAGAGCCAGAAATATATTTCATTCTTATAGATATAGCAGCAAAAGAACTAAGAAAACTTTAAACCAAAAATATGATAGGACAATAATTTTTTTTTTTTGTATATAGTGAATTGGTTACAATTACAATTTATAGTAACTGTCAATGCAGGGTTCCAACCATCAGTGACTGCATTCAAAAAACCTTTTAGTTTTGATTTAATGGTAACCCGATGTGAGATGGGGACCATCGGATGCATAGAGGTCGTATCATCATCGTTAGTCTGGGTCAACACGCAACAGGATATGGGAACCACCGGACATGTAGAGAATGGACTGCCATCGCCAATCGAGCGCAACATGCAGAGGATTCAGATTGGACTACTGGCTATGCATAGGCATACCCATAAAATTGGATCCTAGGTCTCACAGACTATGCATGGGTATGTCCGTGAGACGGGACAATAACTTATTAACATTGGCATGATATATTGGAAATATAAATTGTAAAAACATATATGGCTTTGTAAAAATTCTTCCAATTCTATTATTTCAACATTAATTTTTTTTTTTATTTAATAAAACTTATTTTTAGTTTGAAATTAAAAAATTGTAAAAATTATTGATCAATGCGACTTTATGTAGTAAATTCAATTCATAATTATAATGTCAACCAATATTATATATATAATACTTTATTTAAAAATTTTTAATTTTAAATGTATGTTAGAGTACATAATATGTTATAAAATAATTTTGGTTCTAACTTAGATTGCCTAGTATTTTATAAAATTACTTGAAACTTTTTAGTTAAACATTTTTCTATAAAGAAATAAATTATTTCAAGACATGTTTCAAATTACAACTCAAATTTTTTATGTTAGTGAACATGGACTCTATGGTGAACATGGATCTTGTGGTTGGTGGTTTTGTTAGGTTTGTGTAGGCAGTACTTTCTGAGAGTAGTTTGAGACTAGTTTTTTGAGTGAGAGCAAGACCCAAATGTTAAATGAGTAAGCCATAGGTTTGAAGTTTGTGGGCTTCAAAATGGATACAAACCTCCTAGAGAAAATGGATTCTATTATTAACACAAATTGAAGTCCAGTGATGACCATTATCTCTACTAGTCCTAGATGTATTATGCTAGAGAAAATGGATCTAAGGTTAAGGGGTCTTGTTAGGTTCTTTTAGGTTATGCTTTCAAAGGATGTTTTATTGAATGGGAGCAAGATCCAAATGTTAAAGGTGATCCTTGGATTGGGGGTTTCGAGAAAGACCTAGAAGTTTTTACCAAGACTTGGTAATCTAGGATGCATGAGTTCTAGTGACTTCCTATAGGCTTGTAGCAATTTCCTTTTGAAATTACTAGTGGAGATATATTCAGTGGCTTTATCAAATTCTAATCCAATTTTGGAGAGGCCTTCATGGTTTTTCAATCAAGACCTCTTCTCTCAAAGGTTGGTGGTTTTCATTTGTCTTCTTTTGGCTGTCCTGATTTAATCCCAGGAATGAAGTTCCATAGGTCCTATTATTTTCCTATTTCATTTTCGATTAGGCTCATGTTTCAAGTTAAAATATATTCTAAGGGAGGTCTGTGTGGATCCTTGCTTCAATTTCTATATTCTCTTTGTTTTCATTTGGTACCTCTTCAACCCTATTTCAAAATTGAAATTTGAATTTGCCCTGTGGGTGGTAAATGTTGGTCTGCTCTTTTTGTGTTGGGTTTCTTGGTCCCTTAGGAGGGCCTCCTTTTTTTATATTTTAGTTTGGTCTCTCTTTATAAACTGGGGCTTTTAGTTTGTAAGAGGTTCAGGGACCCTTTCGAAACCCCTTCTTTACCTAATAAAAAAATACAACTTAGTTTTTATTGTTTAATAATAAAAGTCATGATAACTCTATCACTATGATAAAAATTTAATTGTAATACTTCAAACATGTATAATCTAACTATAAGATAAACTTGTTCATATTAAATATAATCATATAAAACACACAAAATTAAAATGTTACAAATTGCTATGTTGTTTTATATTAAATAATTAAAATTTATATATAGGATTATTTTTGTATGGTAAATTTTAGTATGATATTCATTAGTCTCCCTCCATATATATGGTCCTTCAATTAAACAAGGATGTAAAAAAAAAAAAATAGCTAAAGAATCCACCATTGAGGCATGTAATTTAGTACATATGATTCATCTTGAGAATCAATAAAAAATCTATTTTGAAATATTCATCAACAACATTTTTCATAACATGCATATGTATATATTTAAAAAATAAAATTCTATAATAAAAATATATTATTAAAAGAAACAAGAGAGCATACATTAAAATAGTTTAAATTCAAAATGTACACAACCAAGGAAAACAGATAGAATCTTCCATCACTTGTAGAGTAGTTCATACATCCTCTAGAAATATTACATATACTATTCAAATTTCAAACAAGAATCACTAGTTACCTACTATGGGTTCTACATGCCACAAACTAGAATCACTAGTTACCAAAAAAAAAATACATAGTATTTCCCTCTCCACCCCTCTTATGGTTCAAAAAGCTTACTCGTGATTTTTTGAGAGGGTATATTTTGATTCTCTACCAACACTTTACATAAGACTCCTCTTACTAGCTATGATTGGTCTTTCTTCCAAAATATCTTTGATCACTTTGAAATCGTGCCCTACCACTTCCTTCATGAGATGGCTCAAAAATTACAATATATTTTTGAACCATATTTTGGAAAATGAAATGAAGATGTAGAGATATCTCACTAGCCAAATTGATCCTTACCACACTGATGTAGCGACAGGTGGGTGATAGAAAACCTACAATGACAATATCAAATAGTAGCAATTTTTTTTGTGCACTTATTTACATTCCATGGTTGCATTACCTATAAAACTCATTTACAACCTACAATACAAGTTCCTTAACACAACCAAGAATTCCACATAACAATTTGATCACTAAGAAAAATTAATAATTTTATTCATCATTGACACACATGGTCGCTTTGTTACAATAACATGTTTGCAAAATAACAAAGCATTTACACAAGGAAGTCTCTCCCTTCTCTTCTCCCCTTTCTCTCCCTCTCTATTGGGAATTCTCCTTTTCTCTTGAATTTCCCTAAATTCTACTAAATAAAACTGAATTACAATGGGTGCCTTGCACCTAATAAATAGACATCTCTCATGCTAATAATAAATAAAATTTTCTATATATAGTTGCCCTAGTTTTTATTATTATCTATCATTTTTCTTAGCTATCTTTCTATTTATGAATATTTTATTTTAAAGAAAAGTCTTTCTACCTATAAATAGCCTTTTTTAATTTTTAAAGAAAGGTCTTTATATCTATAAGCAACTTTTATTATTCTTTAAGAAAATTCTATTTGTAACAAAATACTTTTTTCTATTTTTCATTAAGCATTATTTTTAGCACTTCCCCTTAATGTTTAATATAATAACTCTGAATGCTTATGGCCTTTTCATCCTCTAAATAGAAATTTCATCCTATCTTTAGTTGCTTGTTTCCAATTGAATGTTCCTATCCTCTGAATAGTAATCCCAACTATTTTATTTCGATAACAATTGTATGCTCCTACATCATACTTGTTGAGTGGAATTTTTTCCCAATTGTAAAATTACCCTCACAATTAGGGAATTAAAAATAAATCCCTCTCTTACAAAGAAGTTAGAATAACTTCTCCAAGGTTCTGCTTTAAAGCATTGCACAAGTATATCAGAAAATAGAATCCATGAATGACAAGTTCTATAAAACCTAGTGATTTACAAGTGATTGTAAACAAGGGATCTATGGTGTGATTGATTTATGATTTACCTGAAAGTGAAAATGCTTCTTCTTTATTATATTTGCTTAATATGATTGCCCTGAAACCCTATTAGCAAGGTTCATTTTATCTTTATATTAATGTGCAAATACTAAATAATGTTGTGGATATGCCACTTCCTTTTAATAATCTATACCTTTAATGTGAGATTAATGTTAGAATTTTGCATCTAGTATGTTCAATTTTATATTGCACTCTTAATGACTTACTAAAGGAAAGTTAGAAAGTTAGAAAAATGTTAGCATTCCTTCATTATTATCACTTAATGTGGAATTGTAGGTTAGTAGAGTCATAAATTCATTTTATCTTTAACTTAAGGTGAGAAGTTAGGAAGTGTTGTGGATTACCCAATTCTTTTTATGAAACCATAGTTTTAATGTGAATATTAACAATTAGTCACCCTCACTAAAACATTTTATCTTTTCATATTAATGGAATGTAAATGAATGTGCAGAGTGGGTTATTTAACCCTTGAAAAAAATGTTTTCAAAAAAATATGAATGATATGTGCTTGCAAAACCAAATTATTTGGAAGTTTTTGCACTACAAAATCCCTGTTCAAATTTATAAAAAAGAAATAAGACCTTTATATTTGAGTACCAGATGGAAAATATACAAAAATCAAAGAAATAAAAGAAGAAAAACATAAAGAAACCTAAACTAACAAAAGAAAAGAAAAATATTGAAATGTAAATGCATAGAACCCAACCTAGTGCTATCCAGCCCAACAAATCTAGAGATAGTGAGACCTTTCAAAGGGTAACATGAACTAATCAGACTTGTAGAAGCACAATATGAATTAGACTAAGTATGAGTCTCTAAGGAAAACAAAACATAATCTTACCCCTCAGATCTTCATGTAGTGTGACCTTTTTATAACAGTAATGATGTAGGAGCATCTAGCGATGTAAGAGTGATATTGCATAATCAAAATTTGTATTCGTTTAATTTTTTTCTAATTGTTTTCAGTTGTTTATAGGATGGAGACATAGACCCAATTCTGAAAGAATTGTCCCAATATCCTGAGCAGTTTGGGAGATATGTAAATTTTAAGGTCTTCTACCCTGTCAAAACTAGTAAACTAGTAAAGCTAGTAAAACTTGGAGGTCAATTTTGAAGGCCTTAGAGGCCTTTTTAAGGGCTGAAATATGGTAGTATTCGTCCAAACATAATATCGAGTAGTAAACCCCTTTGAGAGCTTTCCGAAAACATGTTCCAATAGTCATTTCGAGCAATGAGTTATGACCTAGGGAAGTTTACCCCTGAAATTCAAATTTGAAATAGATGATTTTAGGTGGGAAAAGGGAAAACATGGTCAAAAGGGGGGAATTTCAAATTTGTAATCATTTGGTCTGTGTAAGCTCTATTCTAAGAACAAGAATACAAGAAAAACCTTGGGTTCATTTACATTTTCTCTACTTTCTCTACTTTCTATGGATTGTGTGTGTATTGTTTTAATGTAACTCTTCTTCAATCAAGCATATTATAGAAATCCGAGAAGAAGAAGAGGAATATCGACAGTAAATTTATTCCCTTTGAAACTATCTCCTCTAGTAATTTCTCACAAGGTGTAAGGTCCTGCATTTGATTGCATTCAATAGAAAAATATTGTCTTTTGTTACAAAAAATTTCTAGCCCTCTAGCTTCCTTTGGAATGGGTATTTAATATTTTTGGATGACCATTCACTTCCGCTTATCTATCAAAACAAATAGAATATGAAAGGGTAAAAAAAATGAACCTTTCCATATTATTACAAATAAATTCCTAAAATATACAACATTATTCTTCTAATTCTCCCATTCCAACATTAATTACTCTATCCCTTATAACTCCCTTTAATCTTATAACATTAAAACCATAAAAGAGGAAATATTTTATTTAAAAAACAAAGGGCCTAAGGCCCTAATAAGAAGACTTTAAAGATAAATAAAATACCTAAATTAAGCCTTGGGATAATGTGATAATCAATTAAACAAAACCCTTAGTCACCTAAGGTATAATTATTGATGTTGGTTTGTGAGTGCTTGCTACTTCCTGTGAAAACATGTCTCAACGTACTTCGATGCAAGAGGGTGGCAACGTGCTTTGATGCAAAGTGTGGCTCTTCAGTGCAAGGGTGTGGTTTACAAACAATGTGCTCTGAACATTGCTACAACAAGCTCCAACACTGAAGCTCTAGCCCTTCGTATCTTTCAGTTGTCATGGAAGACATCTCTTGATAGTGAGCACAAGCCAAACATGGGGTACCTTAAAGGAGGAAGATTTCTACCTTTGTCTAAAGTAGCTTTTAGAAAAACTCTCCCTATGATGATAGTGAATCTTCAGTGAATAGAGGGACATCTACATAGTTGCTACCTTGGATATCATTGTCAAACACTAGCGTTCCTTGGCCCATGATGTCGATATTGGTGTGCCAACACTGAATATTAATTTCTTCCATGATCTACACCTTCATGAGAACCCCCTTTGGGATTTGATTTGGCTCTCCTACAAATAGCCATAGTGGAATAAGCTCTACAATCTTCACCTATTTGCCATACCTCAACCCTTATTTTTATCGTTCTTAGTTGTATTATTCTCATCAAATACAAAGTGAAATATTGGCTCCTCTAGGTGAAGCAACATCACTATTGAATGAGATTCTATGGGCACCTAAACGATGATCCACGTGGTCACTCTGACATACCCCTACTACATTGTACACCTCCTACCATCCGCAACAATGTCTTTGGGGATGATGTTGACAGACTTTTGCCAAATATTTAACACATTTCCTGCCTATCAAACTTTGAAAATGGCTATGTAGAGGTAACATTCATCTTGAATTTGAGTGATTTACTCTAAAATGGATAAATTCCCATTGTTTTTTTGTGCCTTCCCTCTTTTTTGGCTTGCACTACCAAACTGATGTGAAATCAATGCCCCTCTACCATATCTTCTACGACATTGAAACTGCTCGAAAAATATGGAATATCCGACATTATGGGTAGAAATATTTGACACTATTTTTATGATGAATGGGGTGCCATGGTTGTCTTCAACCATCACACGGTGGTTACTCACCCCTCTTCCTTACTAGTTGTCGCCACATGGGTAATGTGTTTGGTTTTGATCCTGCTATGCACTCATTGGATGTTGTACATCCACTCAATTTTTGCCATGCATACATTAGATGCTCCTCACCTACCACAAAAACACCCTTTAGATTTGCAATAAAATTATTAGCACCAATATTAATAAATGTAAAATCTTAAACCTTAGGTATGCATGAAAATTAAAAGGTTTTGCATGAAACACCCTCCAGCTAATGCAAAAACTATCCACATGTTACGACATGACACCTCACTCAAGGCTTAGACTACACACAAAAAGATAAACCACACTAAATAAAACTAATGAATAAATGACCACAATAAAAGTCAAATAAAACATAAAAAATATTAGACTAGAGAAAAAGGCAAACAACATAATGAGCACTAAGCTAAAGAAAAATAAAAACCCACAAAGCATAAATAAGACTAAACCAAGGAAAAATAAAATAAAATCACACACATAAATAAATACTAAGCTAAAGAAAAATAATAGCTAAAAGGCTAAAATTAAAATAAATTAAATAAAAGAAATAAAGGAACTAAAAACAAAAAGAAATTAAAACAAACAAAGGAGTATTTCATTATTAAAAGATGAGGACAATTAAATGCAAAATAAAATACTCCAAAATAATAAACCAAACATTAAAGAAAATTATAACACAAAAAGATAAGAACTTTGGAGACTTCCAATGGGAAACTTCAAAGGGCCAATAAATTTTATTTGTAATTTGATCTCTTTTCATACATGACCCAAAATACAACAAGATAGTGGAGGACAAATTTTTCTTTCTCTTCTTCCCACTGGAAACCAACAATGTCAATAATTTTGATTGTGCAAGCAAGTAGGACCAAGAACTACAATGATCATTAAATTTTGAAAATGAATCCAAATTTCTCCTTATTTAGAATATTTTAAGGTGGGTCCCCAAAATTAGGGCTAGTTGTGATCTAGTCACAATAATTGGTGAGTCTGCTGGTAAATGCTCCTAAGCATTTCGGGTGAAGAATATAGACCTGAAACCAATGAAATCTTAGGTTAGAAAATTATATGCCATTCAGCAACATCTAATGAAATCATGGTCAACAAATTCACATAAAAATAAATGAATTATCTACTTCCACTTGGTGTGTGCAATGTGATTCATTTTGTATTCCTTGAAACCATCCAAAATTACACCACCTGTTTCCCCTTTAGGGCGTGAAATATAGCTCATAAACCTTTGTGTTTGAAAGATTATTTGCAAATCCTCTTTTTTTTTTTTTTCATTTTAAGAATAATTATTCAGACAGAGCCCCACTACGAGTCAAACATCTATAGCCCCGATGGGGTTTATCAAAATTTTGGTGATGGATTTGATCAAGTTTTTCAATGTTCATATATATATATATCAAGATTTTGTTAAGACATAGCCCCACTGCCAGTCATACGTCTATAGCCCTGGTGAATTTTATCTCAAACTAGGTGACAAACATGATCAATATTTACATTGCTTGTATATATCTCTCTCTCTTTTTTAGAGAACCTTTCAAATTATTCTTACATCACATAGAAAGAAATAATTTGAGCTTGTAAAATTTACCTTAATTAGTTCCACCAGAATGGTTATTCCAAAGAAGTACCTCTTTATGTGGTGTTTATTATAGTGAAGCTTTAGCAGAATATTCCATTTTTCCACACTCCACCATCTTAGTATACTTTATCAAGGATAATCACTACATGGATTCATTTCCCTTCCCTTGGTTATTTTAAATTGAAATTGAAACATACATGATCAGAATCCAACAAAGTGAACCAAGTCAGAAAAAAATATAGAGAATCACTACAATTGAAAGGATCACCTAAAATCTAAAAATAGGGGAGAGTGAAAATTAGACCAAGATAAACAACTCCTGAGAGATCTCAAATGCTAAAACAATAAACAAACTGAAAGGAAAAAGAAAACACACCACACAAAAATAGAAGAATGTAAACTTTACATGACAAATGAAGAAAACATGAATAAAAACCAAACCAACATGAATTTTTTTTTTATTTACAATAATATACAATATAATACAAATATCACCAGATTCAAGGGCTAAATTAATACTTCAATAACAATCCATTGATAGGCAACATCAAATCCACTCCATCCAAGGTTTTTAATCTGAAAGTATTTTCACCTAGTATTTCAAATATTTGGTAAGGATCTAACCACAAGCAATCAAATTTTTCATGATCCCCCTTTTTTCTCATATTTCCTATCCCACAATAAAACCAAGTTAAAAATTGTGAAAGTTTTAATTTTAGCTTTTTTATCAAACCATATTTTGACTATATCTTGATGTTTGCTAAAATGAAGCATGGCTTCCTCTCTTTTCTCATCAAGATTTATTAAATGACTTAATCTAGCTTCTAAATGATCATCTATTTCAAGTTATTCTTTCATGAAATACAGGGTTTGTAATTTTAGATTACTGGGAAAAACAAGGTCCTACCAATAGACTAAATGATATGGTGATATCCTAATTGATTTCTTTATCCTAGTTCTATCATCCCAAAGAGCAAATTTCTACTTGCTATGCCAAACCCTAGAATTCTTTTAAAGCAATTTATTAATGATGAATAACAAGATTTTATTGGAAGACTCTGCCAAACCATTACCTTGAGGAAAATAATTTGAAGAAAATTTTAGGCTCACCTTGTTATCATATGCCTAATTTGCAAATTGAGTAGAAGCAAATGCCTTACCATTATCACTTACTATTGCATTAGGTATTCCAAAACAAGTTACAATGCAATACTCTAAAAATTTAATGATTACTTTAGTAGTGGTATGCTTTGTAGGGATTACCTTAGTCCACATATTATAATAATCTCTAACTATGAGGATGAATTTATGAGAATTAGATGACCCCTATGAAATCCAATCCCCATTGTGCAAAGGGCCTCATCTCCACTATAGGTTTCCATAACATAGCAAAATTTATTTATCTATTGGCTTCCACTTGACATGTGTGACAATATCACACATGAGCATGTGCATCTTTAAAAATGTGGGGCTAATAGTATTCAGCTCTAAGAATATGATTGTGTTGTTGCATTGGTTGACCCATGTCCAGTTCCATATTTTACATAGAAATCATGTAGCACTTGGGTATATTCTTATTGGTTCAAACAATGAAGGTAGATCCCTTCGTGGTTCCTCCTATACAATAAACCAAATATTATTAAATAGTTTTCATATTTCAACCTTTAATCTCTTATTTAAGTTAAACTAAGATGAGATGGACACTTACCATTTAGCAAGAAATACACAATGTCTACATAACAATCATCTTTAGAGATATCTTCTACATTAAAATATTGGCATGTAACTGATGAGCAAGGTGCAGCAACATTATTGTCATTTTTGTCAACACAGTCAGACAGATCGGTTGATGCAGTGGACAGGAGTTAAGAGGATCTTCAGAGTATGTACAATGATTTTCCAAAAGATCAAAATGGCCTATATGCAAAAAATCAAAAGAAAATCACAAGGAAGAAAACTGTCATGATATCGCAACATGTTGAGCAAGAAAGGAAAACTGTCGTGATATCACGACATGTTGAGCAAGAAAGGAAAACTGTGATGATATCACAACATGTTGAGCAAGAAAGGAAAATTGTCGCGATATCGCGACATGTTGAGCAAGAAAGAAAAACTGTCGCGATTTCACCACATGTTCGGAGAGAAAGTGCAAGCAAGCAAAACTATCATGATTTTGTGACATGTTCGGAGAGAGTGCAAGCAAGCAAAACTGTAGTGATTTTGTGACATGTTTAGAGAGAAAGAACAAGTAAGCAAAACTATGGAAATTTTGTGACATGTTCGGAGAGAAAGCGCAAGATAAACTATCACGATTTTGTGACATATTGCAAGAGAGATAGTATGGAAGAAAAAGTGTCATGATTTCACATGTTGGAAGAGAAAAATGCAAGTAGAAAAAGTGTCATGATTTCATGACATATTGCAAGAGAGATAGTACAGAAAAAAAAGTGTCATGATTTCGTGACATGTTGGAAGAGAAAAAGGCAAATAAAAAAAGTGTCACAATTTCGTGACATATTGCAAGAAAGATAGTACAAAAGAAAAAGTGTCATGATTTCGTGACATGTTGGAAGATAAAAAGGCAAGCAGAAAAAGTGTCGCGATTTCGCGACATATTGCAAGATAGATTGTACGGAAGAAAAAGTGTCGCGATTTCGCGACATATTGCAAGATAGATTGTACGGAAGAAAAAGTGTCACGATATCACGACATGTCGCATTTTCGCGACTTGAAAAGAGTAGGAAGTCAGAGAAGGAAAAGTGTCATGATTTTGCGACATGTCATATTTTTGTGACTCGAAAAGGGCAGGAAGGAAGAGAATGAAAAAGTGTCGCGATATTGCGACATGTCGCATTTTCGTGACCCGAAGGCAAGAGAAAGAGCAAAGGAGAAAAAGTGTCATGATATCGTGACATGTCGCATTTTCGTGACTCTAGGAGGAGAGAAAAATTAAGAAGGTAGAAGTGTGGTGATATTGTGACAAAAGTAAAAAGGAAGAGTATGGAGGCGAAAGTGTTGCGATATCATGACATGTGTTTTCGTGGGTGCAAGCAAACAAAAGAAGCAAGGATGCGAAAGTGTCGCAATATCGTGACATGTTGCGTTTTTGTGAGCTAATAAGAGAACCCAGCCAAAATAAGATATGTGACTGTTAAATGAAGTTATACAGCAGTTACAAGAGCCGTTACAAAAGAAAATCATTCAGTTAATATAAGAACAGTCAAAGAAGGAGAAAACGAATAGTCATGGAAGGAGAAATCAAACAGTCATAAAAATAGAATAAAAAACTCATGCATGCATAGAAAATAATACAAATAGTCATGATCGAGAAGACAAATAGTCATGGTAGGGGTATATGTGTTCAATTCGTAACATGCAACGTGTTTGACGAAATGCCTACCCTATATATACAAAAGGAGTTACATATAGAAGGCGTTACAACTGACAAGTGGCATATGAGAAATGAAATAAGGAGTTACAATTGGAGTTACAAAGAGACAATATGGTTATAAAAGGAGGTCTACGTAGAGAATTACAAGCTACTGAAATAGTGTGAAAGTGTTGCAAGAAGAGGGTTGAAAGAGTGCCGCAAGAGAGCATTAAGCAGAGCCGTGAGAGCCATAAGAGTGCAGTAAGCAGAGGCTTAAGTGTGTGTGGTGTTTTGGTGAATAGTGAGAGAGGTTGGGTTAGCAATAGACTAGTCAGGGTCTTGTATAAGCGAAGGCATTTTTATGTCAATCTTATAGTTTCAAAAGTGCAATCCAAGTTGGTGCTTGGAATTAGGGGTTGGTGCTCCTTTATGTTGGTGCAGAGAAATTAGGGGTTGGTGCTCCTTTATATTGGTGCAGATAAATCAGGGGTTGGTGCTCCTTCCAGTGGATGTTGGTAAATTGATTGTAAAATTGGTATTTTGTAAAGGTTGAATTTGGACAGGAATCCAAGCAATCATTTTTGAGGAGTAGCCAAATTGGTGAACCTCATTACATCATGTGTTGTGGAATGCTCTCTTGTTATATTTGCTTTATTGGGTTTTAAGTTTTCATTGTTTCGACATTAAGAGTTGAAGATTTATGTTTTTAATAGCTACACCGATTCACCCCCCCCTCTCAGTGTCATTGTGAGACAAAAAATTGGTATCAAAGCCAAGTTCCTAAAAAATCTTAATCGGCTAAGGTGATCTTGGAAGTGAGACAATGGCAGGTGGTGAAGGATTATCATCAAACAAAGCACCATTATTTGATGGAACTAATTATGCATTCTAGAGACTCAGGATGCAGACATATTTGTGTTCTTTAGGATACCACATTTGGGAGTCAGTAGATAGTGGATACACCATACCCACCACTCCTCCAACCGATGCTGCCGATAATAAATTGTTTGAGAATAACTCTAAAGCAAAGAATGCTATCATGTGTGGTTTGGTGGACAACAAACTGATAAATATTATGAGTTGTAAAATGGAAAAAGACATGTGGAACAAACTAAGGAGTTCATTAAAGATACGACAAGATCAAGGAGGCTAAGTTACAAATGCATCGAGCTCAGTTCGAAGCATTAAATATGAATGACGATGAGAACATAGAGGCATACATGCTGAGAGTTAATGGAATCATTAATGCGATTAGAGGACTCAACGAGGAAATGGAAGATGCTATCGTCGTGAAAAAGGTACTAAGATCTCTTCCCCAAATATTTGATTCTAAAGTTTTAGCAATAGAAGAAGCTAAAGATCTTAATACTTTTACTATGGATGAGATGCATGGTTCTTTGACTACATATGAGATGAGAATAGGAAAAACTAAACCCACAGATAGAGAAGCTGCTTTTAAAGCACATAAAAATATAAAAGCAAAACAAGAATCCGAGGAAGAAGAGACATCAGATGAAACAAAAGCAAACTTTGTTTGGAAACTAATAAGGGGAAAAGGAAAATACAGAGGAAAGCTACCATTTAAGTGTTTCAACTGTGGAGGCATTGGGCACTTTGTAGCTAAATGTCCACTTAATGAGAAAAACAAAAGTGATGAAGGTTCACACCAAGAAAGAAGTGACTGGAAGAAGAAACCAAATTTTAGAAAAGAAAACTTCAAGAATAAAAGTTTTATATCCAAGAATGTCAGTCCTTCAGAAGATAGCTCCGGTGAGGATTCTGAAGAAGAAAAAGGTGAAGCTCTTTTCATGGCATTTGAAGAAGAAAAAATAGAGGAAAAATAGGAATGTAATAAAAACCTTGAGGCTGAGGCTGAAGTAGATCTGGAAGGTGAGTTAGTCACTGCACTTAAAGATCTGAGTATAGAAAGGAAAAAGAATAAGAAAACTTCAAGAAAGCTTGAGGATGCCAATGAAATCATATCCAGCTTGAAAGTACATATAGACAAATTTAAGAAAATATCTAAAGATATTGAAGTATAATTAACCATGAAAATAGATGAGTGCAGCAAGTTAGAAGAAGAGATTGTTGGTTTAAGGATATAGCTAGAAGAGATGAATCGAAAATTGAGTTGCTATCACAAACTTGAAGGAAGTTTTGTGAAGCTGGATAAGATTATAAATAACCAAAGGACTGCAGGCATAAAATTTGTTTTAGGTTTCGTCGAAGGAGAATCATCAAATAGATCAAAGGCCATAACTATAGAACCCATAAAGAATGAAGATAAGATCAGGGTTGATCAAGAAAAAATGAATCATGCTAAAGAAAGCAATAAATCCAGGCACGAGAGGAGTATTGACAATGATGGATTCACCAATGTCACTCATCAAAGGAGAAGAATATTTATGGCTCCCACTACAAAATGGTAAAGACCATCACCCAGGTTCACTCATTATTTTTTTGGTTATTGTTTTAAATGCAATGGTTATGGTCATAAGATTTTAGATTGCAAGTATAATGTAGGACAAAGGAACTTTACTAGTAGAAATTTTTTTTCACCGTTGATGGATTATGCAGTAGAATTTTATAACTATCATAATTTTGGGCACATTGCAAGAAATTATCGAAGTACATTTGCAGCAAATAAACATCAAGGAAGAAAATTTCAACCATATGGTTTGAGACAAAATAGAAAATTTCTTGAAAAACATGCACAGGCTACTAACAAAGAAAAGTCAAAACAAGTGACTAAAACTATAATCAAACCAGAGTGGAAAGAAAAGGAGCAACCCAAGGAAGAAAAGGAATCCTGATTGTATAGACAAAATTTAAAGCACAGAACAAATCTACACCATGGATACTTGATAGTGGATGCTCCCGTCATATGACTGGTGACAAACAAAAATTTGAGAAGTTACAAAAATATGAAGGTGGTTCTATAAAATTTGGAAATAATGATGCAGCTAAGATAGTTGGCAAAGGATCAGTTAAGATCAGTGATGGAAAAATCAAGTCAAAAGAAGTCTTGTTTGTGATTGGTCTGAAGCATAACTTGTTAAGCGTAAGTCGGATTTGTGACGAGAGGTCATGAAGTAATTTTCAAGAAGTAGGGTTGTGAAGTCGGAACAACAAACTGTGGAAAGTTGATAGCAATTGGATCAAGGACATATGGAAACTTGTATACTCTCTCAGAGACTTTAGAAGGAGCATGCTTGATTGGACAGGAAGAAGAAAATTGGTTGTGGCACAAGAGGCTCGATCATATTAGTTTTGACAATCTAGTAAAAATCAGCTCAAAAAGTGTAGTGAGAGATATTCCCACCATTGGTAAACCTTTAAATAACATTTGTGCCTCATGCCAAAAGGGGAAGCAAACTAGAGCCACATTTAAAACAAAAGAGTACTTCACAAGCAAACCATTAGAACTAATACATACTGATTTATGTGGACCCATGAGAATGCAAAGCATAAATGGTGACAAATACTTTATGTTGTGCATAGATGACTATTCCAGGATGACATGGGTATTATTTTTGAAGCTTAAATCAGATGCCTTTGAGATGTTCAAGATTTAAAAAAAACAAGTTGAGAATCAAACAGGAAAAAGGATTAAATGTTTAAGATCAGATAGAGGAGGAGAGTTCATTTCAGAGGAGTTTTTAGAGTACTGTGAAAAATATGGGATTAGGAGACAATTTTCAGCAGCAAGGACACATCAACAGAATGGTGTGGTAGAAAGAAAGAACAGGACAGTGTAGGAAATGGCACGGACTATGTTGACAGAGAGCAAAATAGCAAACAGATTTTGGAAAGAGGCAGTCCATACTGCGATATAAATCCAAAATAGGTGCATGTTGAGGATGCATGGAAACAATACTCCGTATGAGCTGTGGTTCGGTAAAAAGGCAACAAAAAGATACTTTAAAGTTTTTGGCAGTAAGTGTTACATCAAAAGAACTGAAGATAATCTTGGTAAGTTTGAAGATAGAGATGATGAAGGTATTTTTCTTGGCTATTCGACAAAAAGCAAAGCCTACACATGCTACAACAAGAAGCTAAAGAAAATTGTGGAGAGTGTCGATGTTAAAGTTGATGAAGGTAGGGAATGAGAAATAATCTATAAAGAAAACTACCCAATTTATGAAGAAGTTATTGAAGGAGATGAGGAAAAGGAAATGGAAAAGAAACAGAAAATTGACTTAGATGATTTAAGTAGTGATTCAAAAGAGGAAGAAAACAAGAAATTCAAAACATACAGCTGGCAGAAAAATCATCCTAGAGAGCAAATAATTGGAGACCCCACAGTTGGTGTTCAAACAAGAAGAAGAGTAGTAAGTAACTACTCCCTATTATCCAGCATAGAGCCCAAAAATGTTGCTGAAGCAAGCAAATATGAAAGTTGGATGACGAAAATAAATGAAGAATTAGATCAGATCGAGAAAAATAAAACCTGGGAGTTAGTACCAAGACCTGCAAATAAAAATATAATCGGTACTAAATGGATTTTTTGAAACAAATTGAATGAATATGGACAAGTAGTCGGGAATAAATCAAGATTGGTCTGTAAAGGCTATGCACAAGTTGAAGGTATTGACTTTGAGGAAACCTTTGCACCAGTGGCTAGACTAGAGGCAATCAGAATGTTTCTAGCTTTAGCAGTTCATAAGAATTTCAAAGTTTATCAAATGGACATGAAATCAGTATTTCTAAATGGAAAACTTGAAGAAGAGGTCTATATTGAGCAGCCAGATGGTTTCCAACTCGGTGATAATCCAAAATTCGTCTGCAAGTTGAAGAAAGCATTGTATGGCTTGAAACAGGCACCCAGAGCATGGTATGCAAGGCTAGACAACTGTCTTACTCAAAAAGGGTTCAAAAAGGGTATGGTGGATAGTAATTTGTATGTAAAAATAGAGAATGGCCATATCATTGTCCTTGTTGTATACGTAGATGATATCATTTTTGGCAGCAGCAATGATGAGTCGTGTAAATATTTAGCAAATAATATGTAGAAAGAATTTGAAATGTCAATGATTGGTGAACTTTTATATTTCCTCGGACTGCAAGTTAATAAAAATGAGAAGGGCATATTTATTTCTCAAGTTAAATATGTGAAAGAGATGCTAAAAAAGTTCACAATGGAGGATTGTAAGCCTGTTAGCACTCCCATGATGACAGGTTGCAAGTTGATCAAGGATGACAAATATCTAGATGTTGATCAAACCATATACATATCTATGATTGGGAGCCTATTGTATTTGATAGTTACCAGACCAGATATCTTGTAGGTAGTTTGCATGGTAGCACGATTTCAGGAAAGTCCCAAGGAGACTCATGTGACAGTAGTGAAGAGGATTATTCGGTATCTAAAGGGTACTATAGATTATGGGTTATGGTATCCGAAAGGTAAGGATTTCACTCTTATTGTGTATTCAGATGTATATTGGGTAGGATGTGTCGATGACAGAAAGAGTACCAGTGGAGGTGCATTCCATATTGGAGACAAGTTGGTTGCATGGAACAGTAAGAAACAAGAATCAATCTCTTTATTCATAGCAGAGGCAGAATATATTGCAGCAACTACGTGTTGTACGTAGGTCTTATGGATGAAACAAACCCTAAAAAATCTTGGCATTAACTTTAGTGAGCCAATTTTAGTTAATTGTGATAACACCAGTTCCATTAACATCTCAAATAATCCAGTTATGCATTCTCGTACAAAACATATTGCTATCTGATATCACTTTATGAAGGAGAAAGTTGCGAAAGATGAGGTAAAGTTGGATTTTGTCCCAACTACATAGTAAGTAGTGGATATCTTCACAAAACCATTGCCCAAAGAAATTTTTGAGTACCTTCGCAATAAATTGGGAGTGGTCATGCTTCCCAAGCACTGACTAGCTATCGGAACCACATTCTCAGGGGGAACATTTATATATTTGATTATCTTTGTGCGACATATTGCAAGAAAGATAGTACGGAATAAAAAGTGTCACAATTTCGTGACATATTGGAAGAGAAAAAGGCAAGTAGAAAAAGTGTCATGATTTCGCGACATATTGCAAGAGAGATTTACGAAAGAAAAAGTGTCGCGATATTGTGACATGTCGCATTTTCGTGACTTGAAAAGAGCAGGAAGGTAGAGAAGGAAAAGTGTCACGATTTTGCGACATGTCGCATTTTCATGACTCAGAAAGGGCAGGAAGGAAGAGAATGAAAAAGTGTCGCGATATCGCGACATGTCACGTTTTCACGACCCGAAGGCAAGAGAAAGAGCAAAGGAGAAAAAGTGTCACGATATCGTGACATGTCGCATTTTCGCGACTCTAGGAGGAGAGAGAAAGTAAGAATGCAGAAGTGTGGTGATATCGTGACAAAAGTAAAAAGGAAGAGTACAAAGGTGAAAGTGTCATGATATCACGACATGTTGTGTTTTTGCAGGTGCAAGCAAACAAAAGAAGCAAGGAGGCGAAAGTGTCGCGATATCGTGACATGTTACGTTTTCGTGAGCTAAGAGAACCTAACCGAAATAAGATATGTGACTGTTAACTGAAGTTATACAGCAGTTACAGGAATCGTTACAAAAAAAAATTATGCAGATAATATAAGAACAGTCAAAGAAGGAGAAAAAAAATAGTCGTGGAAGGAGAAATTGAATAGTCATAAAAATAGAATCGAAAATGCATGCATGCACAAAAAAGAATACGAACAGTCATGATCAAGAAGACGAACAGTCATGGTAGGGGTATATGTGTCAATTCATAACATGCAACGTGTTTGATGAAATGCCTACCCTATATATACAAAATGAGTTACTTATAGAAGGCGTTACAACTGACAAGTGGCGTATGAGAAATGAAAGGAGTTACAAAGAGACAATATGGTTATAAAAGGAGGCCTGCATGGAGAATTACAAGCTGCTGAAATAGTATGAAAGTGTTGCAAGAAGAGGGTTGAAAGAGTGCTGCAAGAGAGTATTAAGTAGATCTGTGAAATCCATAAGGGTGCAGTAAGCAGAGGCTTAAGTGTGTGTGGTGTTTTGGTGAATAGTGAGAGAGGTTGGGTTAGCAATAGACTAGTCAGGGTCTTGTATAAGCGAAGGCATTTTTGTGTCAATCTTATAGTTTCAAACATGCAGTCCAAGTTGGTGCTTGGAATTAGGGGTTGGTGCTCCTTTCTGTTGGTGCATAGAAATTAGGGGTTGGTGCTCCTTTCTGTTGGTGCAAATAAATTAGGGGTTGGTGCTCCTTCTAGTGGGTGTTGGTAAATTGATTGTAAAATTGATATTTTGCAAAGGTTGGATTTGTATGGGAATCCAAGCAGTCATTTTTGAGGAGTAGCCAAATTGGTGAACCTCATTACATTGTGTGTTGTGGAATTCTATTTTGTTATATTTGCTTTATTGGGTTTTAAGTTTTCATTGTTTCGGCATTAAGAGTTGAATATTTATGTTTTTAATAGCTACACTAATTCACCCCCCCCCCTCTCAGTGTCATTGTGAGACTAATAGTAACTTGAGGATCGTTTTTAGAAATTGCCTTCATTAATACTTTTCCACAAACTATTTTTATAGGTTGGATTTAAAGATAGAATTATTGGATTGTAGAAATCCATTTTCCTCTTCTTTCACCTAGTTCATTTTCTAGAAACATAGTTTTAACAACAGGGTCAGGCACAATAGCAAAAACCCTACTATTTAAAATATAATGTCTAAATTTATTTACTATTTTAAAGAGTGCAAAAATTTGCTTATCCAAAATAGAATACCTTAATTACGTATATTTGGAGAACTCAAAAAGGCTATAGAATTTTCAGCATTATCTTCACTTTTTTGAGTTAAGACCCTTGCAAAAGAGTGTTCAGAATAAAATGTGTATATGTAAAAGTGCTTTGAGTAATATAGACTTACCAAAATAGGAGCCCTAGAAATAAAATCCTTAACGTTCTGAAATGTTGCTTTACTCTCATTATTCCATTTGACATCAACATTATTTTTTAGCATGTCATTCAATGGCTTGGCAATCTTAGCAAATCCAGAAATGAATTTTCTTATAAAGTTGATTTTGCCAAAGAATGACCTCAAATATTTCTTACTACAGGGTAAAGGGATGTTTTGTATGGCTTCTATCCTTTCAGGTTCAATGGATATATCTTCTTTTGAAATGACATGACCCAACAATTTTCCCTTAGTCACTCCAAAAATGCACTTCTTCAGATTAAGGGAGATCCCATGTTCCCTACACCTTTGGAGCACTTTCCTTAAATCCATCACATGATCCTCCCTCTTATTTGAAAATATAGGAATATAATAAATGTATACAATAATGCATTTGCCTATGAGTCCCTTAAATACATAATCCATGGCATGTTGAAAAGTTGCACCTACATTCAATAATCCAAAGAGCATTCTCCCATAGGCAAAGGTTCCCCACTTTGTTGTAAATGATGTCTTCATTCTGTCATTTGGATGAATGAGAATCTGGTTTTACCTAGAATAGCCATCTAAAAATGACATCATTTCTGACCCATTTACCATTTGTAATATTTCATCAATAGCAGGCAATGGGTAATTATCTTTCTGAGATGCCTTGTTAAGTTTTTTAAAGTCAATGCACAACCTTATTTCTCTACATTTATTCCTCACATGCACTAATTTGGCAACCCATGTTGATTTCCTAACAAGAAATGTGATCTTAGGATCTAGAAATCATTTGACCTCTTTTTCTATCAAAGGTTCTAACAATAGGTTGATAGGTCACTATCTTTGTCTAAATGGCTTAGAGTCTAGTTTTAATGGAATCGTGTGCATGATAAAATTCTCATCACATGTATTTAAATAATTATAACTCGAAGCAATACAATCCATGTAATCCTTGATTGCATGTGTTATACCTTTTATTTCATGGGTTGTACATGCTTTAGCAATGAAAATATCATGTGGATTGTCTTCATTTTCTAGGTTGAATTTATGACATGCATCTTTAAGAAAAGGTATCCTTTTACCTCTTCTGGTATTGTATCCAATATCAAATACTTTATCAAGTGAAACAACTTCTTTTGGAATTCATTTTGACTAAAATGCTGCTTCACTTTCCCCTTATACCTCTTCTTGCCATATCTGGTCTTCATCAATTACCTGGTTTTCAAAAATACCAGAGTTAGTAATCAACTTGAAAATGTGCCTATCACTCTCAAAATCCTACAAATTTATGACATTATTTGGTATTGAGGGACAAGAAAATATCTCAATGGAAAACTTCTTACACTTTTTGATATCGACCGGGTTGAGCATACCTCCTGCAACTACTAGAGAATAATTTGTTTGGTTACCTTTTCTAGAGATAAGGGAAATGAATGTTAAAGGCATCAAACTCCTCAATAATATCCCTAACTCTAGTTTTGTAAAGGCCCAATATCTTATCATGAAAAGCATACTATCCTTTGACTTGCTTAACAACTAGCTCAGAGTTTCCTAAGAATTTCAAACACTTGAATTTCTTACTCAAGTCTAGCTATAATCTAAAAATGAGGGCTTCATATTCTACCACATTGTTGGTGCAAGGGAACTCTAGTCTGTAAGCAGAAATCAAAGGTTTACTTCCTTGACATGTGAGTTCAATTCTAGATTTGGCACATTATTTTTATCTAGACCCATAAAAATTAAGAATCCAAACCAGATTATCCTCTTTAGGAGAACTAAAAGCAAGGATTTACTTTTGAGTTTTTTCGGTAGCTCTTTCTACATCCAAGGTATAGACCCTTAATTCAGATTCAAAAAATTGAACTTCATTAGGTTTATTAAACTCGGTAATCATCTCCCTAAATCTAGGTTCACTTTCCACTCAAATTTGATTGGCAATATTTTTCCAAGGTAACCACATATGTGAAAAATTAGTGGAAAAATAACCATTCAAGGTTTTACTCCAATCCGTTACTAGCAACATATCGTACCTGCTTGGGATATTGACCACAAGAATATCAATAACTTTTTGAACCCTAGGCTTTGAGGTAAGTTAGATTTTTAAATCATAAAAGGTTCCTACCATGTTCACTTTGGATCTATCCAACTCTAAGACCCTGCACTTAGCAGAACTAGGCTCTAGAACTAGTCTTTTCTAGATTTTAGTGGGCATGAGGTTTCTCATGGAAAATGAGTCCACTAAAAAATTATGTAAATTCTTACCTACAATTCTAACTATTAGAAGAAAAATATGAACTTCTTGTTTCTCATTTCGTAAAACCAACTGGGACTCAATTTATTTTCTATCATATATTTGGCTTGATGAATTCAATGCCTTAGTCAAGGCATTTTTTGGCCTAGCAACTTGGAAGTCTCTAAAAAATAGACATTAGACTTGGACTTTCTCAGGTCTTCTACAATGTCATAAGTAGTATTCTTATACTTCTACACTTTTTGCATGGGTTTGGATGACTCTACATCATGTGGGGGAGGAGGATTATTATCAACTTTAGTATCTGCAGGAAGAATGGAAGTGTTAGGTGGAGAAGAGGAAGTTTTAGGGATTTTAGATTTACTCCTCAAGTGATACCCATGATTCCCATTTTTAACTTCCTAATGGCTTGGAATTTCTATTCCAAAACTTTTTCATCATCCTCTTCTTCTTCACTTTCATGATGATAAAGATTTTCCACAACCAAAACATCATTACCCCCTTAGAATATTGAGGCAAATTCTCATTTGGCACCAATTATAATTCATCCACTTGGGCTTGCAAAAAATGAGTGTATCTAGATAGTTTAGGACAATCCTTATCATTGTGAGCCTTGATGTTGTGTAACCTACATCCCTTTTCCCAAGAAAAATATAAAATATTGAGAATGGAATTGGGATGACTAGGTCCCACAGAAGAATCTACTTGGTTAGCAACATGGGCAGTAACGCCCCCATTATTTGGCTTAGTATTCCATTGTCTCCTTTGATTATTGAAATTTTGATTAAAATGAGGAGTCTGAGAATTATGATTCTATATATGGACCATATCATTTCTTAGCTTGTGAACCATATTCTTCAAATCCTCAACCTTAGAATTAGATTATTTTGGTTGGGGCATGATGAGGCTAGGTCCTAAAGGATTTTTGAAACTAGAAAGATCTTGGCCTGGCATCACAACTTGATTTTGAACATTCTAACTCAAGTAAGGGTTCATATTTTACAAAGGAGCAAGAGTAATAAAAGCAGCCAAATATTAATAATTAACTAGATTGACTCCTTGCATAGCCAAATGATTGTCTAGCAAAAATGGAGGGGTAGATGGAATGGATGTGGTCAGATAGGTTGGAATGGCTGTATAAGTAGGTATTGATGGGTAATACTAATGATCTGGTATGGTATTCATGGTTGGTACTTGATGTGCCATAGCTTGATTAAGCATAGGGATTTGACCATAAAAATCAAATTGTCCCACCATAGGCATTTGGGGAATTCCATAACCCTAAGGTGTCATTTGTTGCTCTATAGTCATGGCTTCTATGTAAGATTGGGAAAGCATAGTGACCTAGGGATTTCACCTAGAAAACATGGTAGTCATGGGTCCAATACCCCAAAGTATATTTGTAAATAAATAGCAGAATCAATGGCAAAATGAAGGATTAACCTATTTTAAATATTTTGAAATATTTGATTGAACATTCTAATCAGCTCATTGGGTCCCCTTTTTCAGGTTATAAATCAATTATAAATGATAGTTGGATCTAAGGGTGATCTAAACTAATTTAAAAATGTAATCTCCATTTGGGTCCATGAAGTAATTGATCCAACAGGTAAACTAATGTACCATTCATAAGAGACTTGGTCCAGGATCATGGGAAAAAGTTTGCAATCGACATCTTCATTCTTGACTTGTAGTCTGATTAAAATATCTTTATAATCCTGAATATTCTCTTTGAATTTCCTAGGACCATTGTGTTTGAACTTAAACAAGAACTTCTCAATGTTTTTGGGTTTGTCATGGACATCCCCAACAATGTTTAGTGGAATATTGTGAACTCCATACTAGGGAATAGGTGGTGGCTGAGCCATTTGATTCATAGGTGGTTACACAAAATTAGTGGAAATAGTAGATATAACGAACACAAACATACTAAGTGTACTAGTAACGACATACACAATAGGTTTAGGTACACTAGATGCACTTGAAATAGAAGATAATTCTATAGTAAGTATATTAGGTGGTAGGGTTATGCATAAGAGGTAGGACCCGAAAGGTACTTGGAAAATTATGGCTAATCTATTACAAAAACTTGGTGAATCCTGGCCAACTACATGTATGATGGCATGGTGAATGATATTAATTTTTCAAAAAAAATTGGCAAAAAATGGTAAATTTTGAAGTTCTGACTGGACCAGGTGAAAAAGGATTTTGGTGATGCTAACTACTTTCCAAATCTTGATCTAGTCTTAGATGGGAAGCATCATATGGTCTGATCTCGATCCAGATGCATAATAAGATCCGGTATCAGTCTAGAAGCATAATAATATCTGGTCATGGACTATATGCATAATATAGTTCGACCACAGACTGGATGCATAACATGATCTGGTCAATTATCGAATGCATATAATGATCTGGCCATTGATCAGATGCATAATATGATCTGGTTTTGGATTGTAAGCATAACATGTTATAACCATAAACTGGATGTATACTATGATTCGATCTTGGATTAGATGCATAATATGATTCGAATTTGGACCGAATGCATAATATGACATGGATTTGGATTAGATACATACTATGGTCTGATCACCAATTAGGTTCATAATATGACCCAGTCTTTGACCGATTGCACAATATAATATGATCATTGACTGAATGAAGAAAAATGTCTAGTTCTAAGGTGGCAGGTCTCATACAAAATAATGTCTAGTTTGGTTGCCATGTGTTGCATGTACAATCAGCAACACCACATGTCCAATACAATGTTGCCACGTGTCAACCTTGTTTATTCAATATATAAAAGGGTATCAACTATCATTTTTTCCATTTCATTTCTACGACTACTACAACCAGAGCTAACCTTTCCAATCATCCTTTCGATTATCAATACTTTTTCTTCGACTTCCAACTTCTTGCAATGGCCACCCCTTCCACCTCTGCACCAAAATTTAAGAATTTTTCTTGCACTTTGATTTCATATTTTATGACAACCCCAGGGATGGACTTTAGGTGGCTCAATAACATAGGTTTAACAACCCTCATTTCAATGCCACAATTTAAAATAGATAAAGTCCTCCTACAATATATTATAGCCGATTATGACCATGATAGGGCTACGATGAATATTAAAGTACAAAATAGAAATTTTCTTTTCACCATAATCCCTAGAGATATTAACATATTGACAGGTCTTCCATTCATTGGTTTTATTCAAGTGTGGACAAGGTTGCAGCTATATCTAGATGACAAAGTAAACCTCAAAAGCAAGTACGATATCTCATCGTAGGATTTGGTAGGTATAAATCTTGTTAATTATATTTTATTAATGTTCAATGTTTCAAATTTGTAAATTGACATCTAATTTTGTTTATGCAGCTTCTGCTACTAAATCAAAAAGAGGTTTATCAATCAATGATGTTAACCATAAAACTTTGAAGGCCATTATTGATTTCTTCTAGGCCAAACTTATTATTATGGGAAGACCAAAAATTCTATTTTGGGTACTTGCTTATATTTTTAAGTCTAAGCACAATGAAAAATTTGATTGGTGCACATATATTTCGGATCAAATCAAGTTTGAGTTGCACACCATGCAAATGGCAACCAATAAGACAAAGCCCATTGTGGGCACTATTGATTTTATTTTAGCTTTATATTATGAGTGTTTTCATAATTTGTAGACTACTCCTATAATAATTGTAGTGCATGCAACACTACATGATATTGCTATTTTAGAAGAGGAATTAAAGGTAATAACTGCATCTTTGACTTTGACATACTATTTTATAGTTTTTCACATTACCTTTTTTTAATTTTTATTTTCATTTATATGCAGGGTAAGGTAGGCAATACACAGAGTAAACAGATTATTGCCACTAGGGGTCATAGGCCAAAACAAACTGGTGATTCTGAAGATGGGCTTTGAAGATAAAATGTTGCAGAGGACGTACAAACGTACCAAGAAAGCAGATACTCATAGGGTTTCTCATATACCTAGGTATGCACAAAATATGCAGGCTAAATATAGTTCTGCCAACCCCTCATTTGACCCTATTGCAACACAAATTCAACACGTTTCATTTTATTTAGGTAAATCTATGTGTATTTAATTTAAATAAAAAAATATTATTTAATTTTAAGAAGAATTGTAACAAAATATTTTTGATTGTTTTCAGTTGATTCTCAAAATCAACAAGTACAATCACAAGTTAGAGGCCATATGCCACCACCGCCTCCATTATAGCCACTAATTGCATCATACTCACATGTTTCACAATAGCCATCGCTTCCACCAAATTAGCAATAAGCACCCACATATCCTATGCCAATGCCTATGTGAGGGTAAATCGGTGTTGGAAAATGATTGTTATCACAAAGATCATAGGGCACTGCACAAATTTTTGGGTGTGGGTTTTCACACTAATAGATATCAAACATGCTAGCACCAAGTTCTTAGTATGGATGGTCATAATTTATATTTTCAATAAATTCTTCGGAATAGGAAGTTTCTACAGATGTATAGGATAATATTCAACTTGATGAGGATTATCTTTTGTAGGGAAACATTGAAGGCTTCAAGTCAACATATGTGTTGAGAGGTGAAGGAAAAAAAGCAGAAGCCACTAACCCTGCAACCGAGGAGACAACATTACCATCAACTCAAGTAGCCAACCCTCATCCTTAGGGTCCTCAAACTAAAGATAATATTGTAAATTTTAATGAAAATTTTTTATTAGCTGAAACAATTGAAGTTACTATTAATCAGTTTGTGGTAAGATATTTGAAGGAATTAAAGGAACGGGAATATTAGACAAAGTTCCTTTTAAGAGAAACCAATAACCAATATAAAAATTATTTAAAAGGAGACTCTCTTTATTCTTTGGTTTAATTTTAACCAAAAAATCTTGATGGCCTTTTAAAATAGGCCACATTAGGATCTGTTAAGTCTGATTTTATTTATGATGATGATGTTTTGAATGTTGTTGTTGGTAGATTGGAGAAAATTAATGCTGAAGCCCAAACATTTTATAACCAGAGGGCTTATGATAAGAAGAAATTTGCAGTTGTTGAGGCTTTAAGGGATATGGTTGAGGTAAGAAAAAATTTTATGTTTCAATTTTCTACTACAGTGAAATTTTATATTTCTTGAAAATATGAAATAATTTCAATATAACCCTTTTGAATTATGTTTTCATTTTTTTTGTAGTTAAATTTTGAACACTTAAATGTACATGTTAAGAAAATTTATGTCAATATTAAAAGGGTGAAGACATTTTTGAATCATGCAATGAAAATAAAAAAGAAAATGCAATCAAAAATATTAAAAAATAATTGTTTAAAAAAATACATCAAGGAGAAGCTCAAAGAAGATCCAGAAATGGTGCTTGATAAAACAAAGTAAATGCTTAAAACAATACTTGAAGATGCAAACAAAGAAGAAGCACAATTGGTTTCAAGTATTATGAAAGTACATGATAACCTGGTGAGATTTGGAGCACTACCAGAAGAGAGTGATACATATGCTGACAAAGGAAAAGAAATGACAACTCCAATAGATAGTGAAGCAACCAAGCACCAATCAAATGTTTAAAAATTTGAAAATGTAATATGCTATCAAGTTTACTCTAGTCAAAAATTTTGTACAATGTAATATGTTTCTTTTTGAACTAATGATAATGACTTTATCTGTTGAGCAAGGTGCAGCAAAAGTATTGTCATTGTTGTCAACATAGACAGATAGATCAATTGATGCAGTTGAAGCAGTGGACAGGAGTTCAAAGGTCAGTCAGATCATGTACAGTGAAATTCTAAGAAAACAGAAGTGACCCGATTCAAAAAATCAAAGAAAAAGACAAGTAAGAAAATTGTCGCGATATCGCGACATGTTTTCTATCACGATATCACGACAGGTTGAGAAGTTAGAAGGCGAAAGAAAAACGTCGTGATTTCATGACATATCGGAGGAGAGAGAAGGCGCAAGTAAAATTGTCATGATTTCATGACATGGACGAGGAGAGAGAAGGCGCAAGCAAAACTGTCATGATTTCGCGACATGTTGCAGGCAAAGAAGCCAAGTGGAAAAACTGTCACGATTTCGCGACATGTTGGAAGCAAAGAAGGCAAGTAAGAAAGTTGTCACGATTTCGTGACATGTTTAGAAAGCACAAGGAAAGTTGTCGTGATTTCGTGACATGTTGGTAGAAAAGAAAGCAAGTAGAAAAACTGTCATGATTTCATGACATGTTTGGAGAAGAAGCGCTTGCAAAGAAAACTGTCATGATTTCGTGACATGTTCGGAGAAGAAGAGCTAAGGAGAAAAAGTGTCATGATTTCATGACAAGTTGCAAGAAGAAGCGCTAAGGAGAAAAAGTGTCATGATTTCACGACAAGTTGCAAGAAGAAGCGCTAAGGAGAAAAAGTGTCACGATTTCGTGACAAGTTGCAAGAAGTAGCGCTAAGGAGAAAAAGTGTCACGATTTCACGACAAGTTGCAAGAAGAAGTGCTAAGGAGAAAAAGTGTCACGATTTCATGACAAGTTTCAAGAAGAAGCGCTAAGGAGAAAAAGTGTCATGATTTCATGACAAGTTGCAAGAATAAGCGCCAAGGAGAAAAAGTGTCACGATTTTGCCACATGTCGAGTTTTCATGACTCGACGGGAAGAAAAGCGCCAAGGAGAAAAAGTGTCATGATTTCGTGACATAATGTAGGAGAGAGAGTCTGATAGAGAAAGGTGTCACGATTTTGTGACATGTGTTTTTGCTGGCCAAAGACAAAAAAGGCACAAGGTAGCGAATGTGTCACGATTTTGCGACATGTTCAGTTTTCGTGGGCCAAAGTAAGAAAAGAGACAAGGCAACGAAGATGTCACGATTTCGTGACATGTTTTAAAAAAAGAATTTTTTTTTTGAAAGATAGAAAAGAGACAAGGCAGAAAGATGTCACGATTTCATGACATGTTCCATTTTCACAGGCAGAAGGCAAAAAAGGCACAAGACAGAGAATGATGTCATGATTTTGTGACATGTTTCATTTTCACTAAAGAAGCCAAGAAGAGTAGCGAGAGGTGAATGTCATTTCAATGTTTTTTAAAAAAAAAAAAAAAATGTCATGATTTCATGACATGTCTAGTTTTCATGGTTGCAAGCGAAGAAGAGAACAAGGAGGCCGAGAATGTCATGATTTCATGACATGCTGTATTTTTGTGGGTGAAAGGCGAGAAGGGCAGAAAGAGACAGAAGTGTCACGATTTCATGACAGGTCGCTACAGCATGATAACAGACAGTTAACTGGAACAGAACTACAGTTAAAGGGGCAGTGGTAGAGGAAAAGTAGGGAGCCAAATTAAGAAGAGTTAACTGGAGTCTGTGCAACAGTTACAAGTGCAGTGACAGTTAGAAATCATGCAACTTTTTGAAAAATAGTCGCATACGTAGAATTAAAAAAGGCATGCACGTATAGAAAAAGAATACGAACAGTCGCATAGGCAGAATTGAAAAAGGCATGCACGGATAGAAAAATAATTCTAACAGTCGCATAAGTAGAATCAAAAAATGCATGCACGCATAGAAAAGAACTCGAACAGTCATGGCCAAGAAGACGAACAGTCATAGTAAAGGTATTTGGTGCATGTGATGTGTTCGACGAAATGCCCTTTATATATATTCGAAAGGAGTTACAAAAAAAAGGCAGTTACAGTTGACAAGTGGCAGAAAAGAATATTAATAGACTGCATGCAGGATTGCAAAAGCGATAGAAGACGAATAGTCTCAAGGTGAAAAAGTATTATAAAAGGACAGTCACAAACAGATTACAGTTGCTGCTGAATGTGTGAAAGTGCTACCGAAAGAGGGTGAGAAGAGTGTTGTAAGGGAGTGAAAAAGCTGAGCAGTGAGTATTTACTGTGTTTTTGATAAATTGGAGACCAGTCAGGGTCTTGAAAAAGTGAAGGCATTTGTATGTCATTGTTTTAACTTTCAAAACTGTGATCCAAGTTGGTGCTTGGATAGGGGTTGGTGCTCCTTTCTGTAGGTGCAGATAAATTAGGGGTTGGTGCTCCTTCCAGTGGGTGTTGGTAAACAGATTGTAAAATTGGTGTTTTGCAAAGGCTGGATTTGGACCGTAGTCCAAGCAGTCATTCTTGAGGAGTAGCCAAATTGGTGAACCTCGTTACATTGTGTGTTGTGGTGTGCTCTCTTGTGATTATTGCTTTATCTATTTTCTAGTTCTCTTTGCTTCAGTTTTAAGTATTGTAGATCAGATTTTTAGCTACACTGATTCACCCCCCTCTCAGTGTCATTGTGGGAATATCAATTGGTATCAGAGCAAGGTTCCTGAACAAGCTTAATCAGCTAAGGTGATCTTGGAAGGAACACAATGGTAGGTACTAAAGGATTCTCATCAAACAAAGCTCCTTTGTTCAATGGAACTAATTACTCATTCCGGAGACTCGGGATGCGGACATATCTGAGTGCGTTAGGATACGACATTTGGGAGTCAGTAGAAAGTGGCTACACAGCACCCGCTACTCCTCCAACAGATACTACCGGTAAGAAACTGTCTAAGAATAACTCCAAAGCAAAGAATGCCATAATGTGTGGGCTAGTAGACAGTGAACTGATAAGGGTCATGAGCTGTAAATCAGCAAAAGACATATGGGATAAACTGAAGAGCATCCATGAAGGAGACAACAAGATCAAGGAAGCCAAACTGCAAACTCATCGAGCTCAGTTCGAAGCATTACAAATGAATGACGATGAGAACATAGAGGCCTATATGCTTGAGAGTCAATGGAATCATTAATGCAATCAGAGGACTCGACGAAGAAATCGAAGATGCGGTTGTCATGAAAAAGGTACTTAGAACTCTTCACAAAAGATTTAATTCTAAAGTTTCTGCAATAGAAGAGGCTAAAGATCTAAACAATTTTAGCATGGACGAGATGCATGGTTCCTTGACTGCATACGAAATGAGAATAGGACAAACTAAGCCCATAGACAGAGAAGCTGCTTTTAAAGCACACAAGAATACAAAAACTGAACAAGAATCTGAGGATGAAGAGACATCGGATGAAACGGAAGCCAACTTTGTTTGAAAACTTACAAAGGGAAAAGGAAAATATAGAGGTAAGTTACCATTTAAGTGTTTCAATTGTGGAGGGGTCGGTCACTTTGCAGCTAAGTGTCCAATGAATGAGAAAACCAAAAGTGATGAAGGGTCACACCAAGAAAGAAGTGATTGGAAGAAGAAACCAAACTTTAGGAAAAGCAATTTCAAAAAGAAAAGTTTCATATCCAAAAATGTCAGCTCTTCTGAAGATAGCTCAGGTGAAGATTCTGAAGAAGAAATAGGTGAAGCTCTGTTCATGGCATTTGAAGAAGCAAAAACAGAAGAAAAATAGGAAGGTGATACAAAAAGTAAGGATGAGGCTGAAGTTTATCTGGAAGGAGAGTTGGTTGCTGCACTTAAAGAGTTGAAGACAGAAAGGAAAAAGAATAATAAGGTCTCAAGAAAGCTAGAGGATGCGAATGACATAATAAGCAGTTTGAAAGTACAAACAGAAGAATTTAAGAAAATGTCTGAAGAACTCGAAGTTCAATTAACCATGAAAATAGATGAGTGCTGCAAACTAGAAGAAGAGATTGTTGTCTTAAGAATGTGGCTTGAAGAAAAGAATCAAAAATTAAGTTGCTATCACAAACTTGAAGGAAGTTCTGCAAAGCTTGAAAAGATTATAAATAGTCAGAGGACTACAGACATCAAGTTTGGCTTGGGGTTTGTCGAAGGAGAATCATCAAGTGGATCAAAGGCCATAACTGTAGAACCGGTAAAGAAAGAGGATAAAATCAAGGTTGACCAAAGAAAAATGAATCTTGCAAAAGAAAGCAACAATGGCAGGCACGAGAAGACTGTTGACAATGAGGGATTCACAAAAGTCACTCATCAAAGGAGAAGAAAATTTGTGGCTCCTACTACAAATTGGCAAAGACCAACTCCCAGGTTCAATCATTCTTTTTCCAGTTATTGTTTTAAATGCAATACTTACGGTCATAAGATTTCAGATCGCATTTATAATATAGGACAAAGAAATTTTTCCAGTAGAAATGTATTTTCACCCTTGATAGATTATGCAGTAGAATGCTATAATTGTCATAACTTTGGACACATTGCAAGAAACTGTAGAAGCACATATGCAGCAAATAAATATCAGGGAAGAAGAACTCAACCAAACAGTTTAAGGCAAAACAAAAAATTCCCAGGATAAACATGCACAGAGCCATCGACAAAGAAAAGTCTAAACAAGTGACCAAAACTACTAGTCAAATCAGAATGGAAAGAAAAAGAGCAACTCAAAGAAGAAAAGGAATCCTTGATTGTCCAGACAACATTCAAAGCACAGAACAAATCAGCACCATGGATATTGGACAGTGGATGCTCTAGTCACATGATAGGAGATAAACAAAAATTTGAAAAATTACAGAAATATGAAGGGGGTTCTGTAAAGTTTGGAAATAATGATGGAGCCAAAATAGTTGGCAAAGGATCAGTCAAAATAAGTGATGGAAAGATCAATTCCAAAGAAGTTCTGTTTGTAGTTGGTTTGAAGCACAACTTACTGAGCGTAAGTCAAATCTGTGACAGAGGTCATGAAGTCATTTTTAAAAAGTAGGGCTGTGAAGTCAGAAAAGCACACAGTGGGAAGCTGATAGCTACTGGATCGAGGACTTCTAGAAATCTATACACTCTCTCAAAAAATTTAGAAGGATCATGCTTGATTGGACAGGAAGATGAAAATTGGCTGTGGCACAAGAGGCTCGGTCATATTAGCTTTGACAATCTGGTAAAAATAAGTTCAAAAAGAGCAGTAAGAGATATACCCACCATTGGCAAACCGGTAAATAGCATCTGTGCCTCATGCCAAAAAGGGAAGCAAACCAGATCCACATTTAAAGCAAAGGAATATTTCACCAGCAAACCGTTAGAACTGATACATACTGATTTATGTGGACCCATGAGAACACAAAGCATAAATGGTGACAAATACTTTATGTTGTTCATAGATGACTACTCCAGAATGACATGGGTACTATTTTTAAAGCTTAAATCAGATGCCTTTGAGATGTTCAAGATTTTTAAAAAATAGGTTGAGAATCAGATTGGAAAAAGAATTAAATGCCTAAGATCAGACAGAGGAGGAGAGTTTATCTCAGAGGAGTTTGTAGAATACTATCAAAAATATGGGATTAGAAGACAGTTTTTAGCAGCAAGGACACCTCAGTAGAATGGTGTTGTTGAAAGGAAGAACGGGACTGTGCAAGAAATGGCACGGACAATGTTGGCTGAGAACAAAATAGCTAACAGATTCTGGAAAGAGGCAGTTCATACTACAGTTTATATTCAAAATAGGTGCATGCTAAGAACACATGAAAGCAAAACACCGTATGAGCTGTGGTTTGGTAGAAAGGCTACAACAAGATATTTCAAAGTGTTCGACAGCAAGTGCTACATCAAACGAACTGAAGATAATCTCGATAAATTTGAAGATAGAGCTGACGAAGGTATTTTTCTTGGATACTCAACAAAAAGCAAAGCCTACACGTGTTACAACAAGAGGCTAAAGAAAATTATGGAGAGTGCAGATGTTAAAGTTGATGAAGGTAGAGATCGAGAAACAACTTATCAAGAAAACTATCCTATTTATGAAGAAGTCATTGAAGGAGATGAAGAAACGAAAACAGAAGAAAATCAAAAAATTGACTCAGCTGATTTAAGAATTGACTTAGAAGAAGAAGAGAACAAGAAATTCAAAACAGGCAGCTGGCAAAAAAATCATCCCAGAGAACAGATTATTGGGGACCCAATAGTTGGTATTCAGACAAGAAGAGCAGTAATACGGAACTACTCTTTATTATCCAACATTGAACCCAAAAATATTGTTGAAGCAAGCACAGATGAAAGTTGGATGAAGGCAATTAATGAAGAACTAGATCAGATTGAGAAAAACAAAACCCGGGAATTAGTACCACGGCCAGCAAATAAAAACATAATTGGCACTAAATGGATTTTTTGAAATAAATTAAATGAAGACGGGCGAGGTTGTTAGAAATAAGGCAAGATTGGTCTCAGTAAAGGCTATGCTCAGGTTGAAGGCATTGATTTTGAGGAAACATTTGCACCAGTTGCCAGACTAGAAGCAATCAGAATGTTTCGGCTTTAGCAGTCCATAAAAACTTCAAAGTATATCAAATGGACGTAAAATCAGCATTTTTGAATGGAAATCTGGAAGAAGAGGTTTACATTGAACAGCCAGATGGCTTTCAACTCGGTGACAATCCCGATTTTGTTTGCAGGTTAAAGAAAGCATTGTATGGTCTGAAACAGGCACCCAGAGCATGGTATGCAAGGCTGGATAACTATCTTATTAAACAAGGGTTCAAGAAAGGTTTGGTGGACAACAACCTGTATGTTAAAACAGAAAATGGCAATCTTATTGTCCTTGTTGTTTATGTAGATGATATCATTTTTGGCAGCAGTCATGATAAATCTTGTAGAGACATAGCAAATAAAATGAAGACTGAATTTGAGATGTCAATGATTGGTGAACTTTCTTATTTCCTCGGACTGCAAGTCAATCAAAGTGAAAAGGGCATTTTTATCTCTCAAGTTAAATATGTGAAAGAAATGCTAAAAAAGTTCACAATGGAGGATAGTAAACCTGTTAGCACTCCCATGACAACGAGGTTGCAAGTTGAGCAAGGATGACAAATCTCCGGATGTAGATCAAACCATGTACAGGTCTATGATTGGAAGCCTGCTGTATTTGATAGCCACTAGACCAGATATATTATAGGCAGTATGCATGGTAGCAAGATTTCAAGCTAGTCCCAAAGAGACTCATGTGACAGTTGTAAAGAGGATTTTTAGGTACCTCAAGGGTACTATGGAGTATGGGTTGTGGTACCCAAAAGGTAAGGACTTCACTCTTATTGCATATTTTGATGCAGATTGGGCAGGATGTATTGATGACAGAAAGAGTACCAGTGGAGGAGCATTTTATCTTGGAGACAGGCTGGTAGCATGGCACAGCAAGAAACAAGAATCAGTCTCTCTATCCACAACAGAGGTAGAATACATTGTAGCAACAACATGCTGTACACAGATATTATGGATGAGACAAACACTGAAAGATCTTGGTATTCACTTCAAAGAGCCAATTTCAGTTAAATGTGATAACACCAGTGCTATAAACATATCAAAGAATCCGGTTATGCATTCTCGAACCAAACATATTGCAATCCGGTATCACTTCTTGAAGGATAAAGTTGCAGAAGGTGAGGTCAAATTGGATTTTGTTCCAACTACAGAGCAAGTAGCGAGATATATTCACAAAACCATTGCCCAAGGAAGTTTTTGAGTACCTTCGGAGTAAGTTGGGAGTAGTCACATTTCCAAAGAACTGACTATCAATTGGGATCACATTCTCAGGGGGAGTACTTATGCCTATGTTTATAGTTTTGCTCATATTCATGATTTTTGCTAACTATAACAATGTGTATCTGAGAATGTTGTGCATAGACTCAGGGGGAGTCTGCAGTAGCCCTTTGGTATTATTGTCAAAGGGGGAGAAGAATTACAGGAGAGTGCATGAGTGTTGCCAACAATTCCAAAGGGGGAGATTGTTGAGCAAGGTGCAACAAAAGTATTGTCATTGTTGTCAACACAGACAGATAGATCGGTTGATGCAGTTGAAGTAGTGGACAGGAGTTCAGAGGTCAGTCAGATCATGTACAATGAAATTCCAGGAAAACAGAAGTGACCCAGATTCAAAAAATCAAAGAAAAAGACAAGTAAGAAAACTGTCGCGATATCGCGACATGTTTTCTATCGTGATATCGTGACAGGTTGAGAAGTTAGAAGGCAGAAAGAAAAACGTCACGATTTCATGACATATCGGAGGAGAGAGAAGGCGCAAGTAAAATTGTCATGATTTCGTGACATGGACGAGGAGAGAGAAGGCGCAAGCAAAACTGTCACGATTTCGTGACATGTTGCAGGCAAAGAAGCCAAGTGGAAAAACTGTCACGATTTCGTGACATGTTGGAAGCAAAGAAGGCAAGTAAGAAAGTTGTCGCGATTTCATGACATGTTTAGAAAGCACAAGGAAAGCTGTCATGATTTCATGACATGTTGGTAGAAAAGAAAGCAAGTAGAAAAACTATCACGATTTCGTGACATGTTTGGAGAAGAAGCGCTTGCAAAGAAAACTATCGTGATTTCATGACATGTTCGGAGAAGAAGAGCTAAGGAGAAAAAGTGTCACGATTTCGTGACAAGTTGCAAGAAGAAGCGCTAAGGAGAAAAAGTGTCACGATTTTGACAAGTTGCAAGAAGAAGCGCTAAGGAGAAAAAGTGTCGCGATTTCGTGACAAGTTGCAAGAAGTAGCGCTAAGGAGAAAAAGTGTCACGATTTCATGACAAGTTGCAAGAAGAAGTGCTAAGGAGAAAAAGTGTCGCGATTTCATGACAAGTTGCAAGAAGAAGCGCTAAGGAGAAAAAGTGTCACGATTTCATGACAAGTTGCAAGAAGAAGCGCCAAGGAGAAAAAGTGTCGCGATTTCATGACATGTCGGGTTTTCGTGACTCGACGGGAAGAAAAGTGCCAAGGAGAAAAAGTGTCACGATTTCATGACATAATGCAGGAGAGAGAGTCTGATAGAGAAAGGTGTCGCGATTTCGCGACATGTGTTTTCGTTGGCCAAAGACAGAAAAGGCACAAGGCAGTGAAAGTGTCACGATTTCACGACATATTCAGTTTTCGCATGCCAAAGAAAGAAAAGAGACAAGGTAGCAAAGATGTCACGATTTCGTGACATGTTCCATTTTCGCGGGCCAAAGACAGAAAAGGCACAAGGCAGAGAAGTGTCACGATTTTGTGACATGTTCCATTTTTGTGGGCAAAGAGGAAAAGAGACAAGGAGGAAGATGTCACGATTTCACGACATGTTCCGTTTTGCGGGAAGGAAAAAGGAAAGGGAGAGAAAGATGTCACGATTCTGACATGTTCTCATTTCTAATGAAGCCAAGAAGAGTAGCGAGAAGGAGAATGTCATGATTTCGTGACATGTCTAGTTTTCACGGTTGCAAGCGAAGAAGAGAACAAGGAGGCCGAGAATGTCATGATTTCGTGACATGCTATATTTTTGTGGGTGAAAGGCGAGAAGGGCAGAAAGAGATAGAAGTGTCACGATTTCATGACAGGTCGCTACAGCATGATAACAGATAGTTAACTAGAACAGAACTACAGTTAAAGGGGCAGTGGTAGAGGAAAAGTAGGGAGCCAAATTAAGAAGAGTTAACTGGAGTTTGTGCAACAGTTACAAGTGTAGTGACAGTTAGAAATCATGCAGCTTTTTGAAAAATAGTCGCATACGTAGAATTAAAAAAGGCATGCATGTATAGAAAAAGAATACGAACAGTCGCATAGGCAGAATTAAAAAAAGGCATGCACGGATAGAAAAAGAATTCTAACAGTCGCATAAGTAGAATCGAAAAATGCATGCACGCATAGAAAAGAACTCGAACAGTCATGGCCAAGAAGACGAACAGTCATAGTAAAGGTATTTGGTGCATGTGATGTGTTCGACGAAATGCCCTTTATATATATTCGAAAGGAGTTATAGAAAAAGGCAGTTATAGTTGACAAGTGGCAGAAAAGAATATTAATAGACTGCATGCAGGATTGCAAAAGCGATAGAAGACGAATAGTCTCAAGGTGAAAAAGTATTATAAAAGGACAGTCGCAAACAGATTACAGTTGTTGTTGAATGTGTGAAAGTGTTGCCGAAAGAGGGTGAGAAGAGTGTTGTAAGGGAGTGAAAAAGCTGAGCAGTGAGTATTTACTGTGTTTTTGATAAATTGGAGACCAGTCAGGGTCTTGAAAAAGTGAAGGCATTTGTATGTCATTGTTTTAACTTTCAAAACTGTGATCCAAGTTGGTGCTTGGATAGGGGTTGGTGCTCCTTTTTGTAGGTGTAGATAAATTAGGGGTTGGTGCTCCTTCCAGTGGGTGCTGGTAAACAGATTGTAAAATTGGTGTTTTGCAAAGGTTGGATTTGGACCGTAGTCCAAGCAGTCATTCTTGAGGAGTAGCCAAATTGGTGAACCTCGTTACATTGTGTGTTGTGGTGTGCTCTCTTGTGATTATTGCTTTATCTATTTTCTAGTTCTCTTTGCTTCAGTTTTAAGTATTGCAGATCAGATTTTTAGCTACACTGATTCACCCCCCCTCTCAGTGTCATTGTGGGAATATCATTATCTCATTTTGTGTTTTCCATCATTCATAGTTTACTTGCATTTATAAATATGTGTTGCAATTTGAGTTTATTTCTGGCTAATATTGTTCACTATATTCATCTCAAAAACAAAGGAATTTTCAAATTTTAAAATATGAAACATAAATATTTATCAATGAAGAGAGTTGAGACACCATGACATAAACACACAATTTTAAAAATTGTAAAAATATGTAAAACATGTAAATTTTAAAACAAGAATGTGATATAAAACAACGATTTTGTAAAATCTTATAAATCTTGAATAATATTATGAAATATTCTATGAAGTTTGTGAAATCAATAAACTATTGTGTTAATCAATGTCAATGAAATCATGGAATAATTATCATTATGGAAGTTGAAACATTTCAGCTTGTCCAAAATCATTATGAAGCATAGCAAAAATTTGTGTCTCCACCACTTGATCACTAAAAGCATCATTGTTATAGTCATCGATCATATTCAACGTTCTTCTTCTATCTGCTAGGGAACTCCAATGTTCCAAAGCTCTGTCATATGAAAATGTATCCAACTAATATGAAGACACACAAATTCTTAAACAATTTTCTAAATTTTTGTCAAGTCTGTTGCGGAGTTTAGATTTAACAAAATAAAATGAATTGAAAACTCTTTCATCTTCAACTGACCCCAAAATAATTGTTTCACATAATTTATATAAATGAAAGTATTCGCTTATTGTATCTTGTAAGATTGTTCTTGGATACAATTTTTGCCACAAATGTGCAATGGAACCAATCTCATGGACACCTATCATAAGTGATGTTTGCACAACCATTGTTCTTCCAAAATGCAATGACTGTTCTTTCAAAATATCACTGTTGAGTATACCTTTTATTTCAACACCATTGACTTCCACACTCTTACTAAAATGGTTATTGAGGTTACCTATATATTTAATAAAAAATTCATTTACATTATTGTATTCAATACAAGGTCCCCAAAACATGGGGTTAACCACACCCATGCCCTCGAGCAACTCATCTCTCTGAAACTAATATCTTATCTCACCTATCAATAATTTTTCTATATTTCACAAATTGCACTTTATTTTCTGTATAATAACATGAAATCTACTGTGTGCTACAAGAACTTCTTCAAAATCTTCCACAACTATACTTGATTGTATTTCAAAACAATAAACAAGAACCATCTTTCCATGAACATTAATACAAATATGATCATTGATGTCAAACTTCAGGAAGCTTTTTGGATTGTTCATGTTAATAAATGTATTCCAACTATCAAACAAAGGTTCTGTAAAATCTACTTTCGATACATATAATGTATCAATAAGCACACATATTTGTTTTCTAATCCTCATAAAACCAACAATATAGATGGATCTCTCTTGTGAAATATTAATTAATCTATTCATTTTTTTTAACATTATAAGAATACAGAAGCATGAAAAAAAGTGCTTTTTGAGCTCTGGCGATTTGGCGGGAATCCTTCTGCACTGCCGACGGCCGAGGCTCTAGGGTTTCAGTTCGGAAACTTCCTCCTGCGTGATTGGGGTTTGTTGCAGGCTTCTGGTCTAGGATATTTCGGTGTCCCGGGAGGGCCCAATGGGGTCTCTTCCTGGTTCTCGCGAAGGAAAAAAGACCTCTTATGCGGAGATACTACGAGAAAATCCTGCGTCTTCCTCTGCTGATGCTCAACGCAGTGCCTTCCATCTGCTAGCCAAGAATGCGGGCAAGGGCTCTCCTGGGCACAAAATCAATGGATGTCTCCCGCAATCTGCATCAAGACCAAAAATAGTCATCGAACCAGAGCTGGTTGAAGACACGATAAACTACCGGGCCACTCATGATTTGATCTGCAAGTTCATGGGCATTCGACCCACCCCCGCACTTTTTGCATTCCCTGGGTGAGACAAAACTGGGAGCCAATCGGTGAGTACTCCTTATGGCCCATTAGCAATGGGTATTTCATTATTAGTTTTTCTTCCCTAATGGATAGAAACAGAGCATTTGAATCAGAGAAGAGGAGCCATGGCCCGGCAGGGTTATTTGTCCAGCCGTGGAGAGCGGGTTTCGACCCTCGCATTGAACCCACGGCTGTCCCGATTTGGATCCGGCTGTATGCTCTCCCGATGGAGTTTTGGGGTGAGCGGATTCTTGAATTGATAGGCAACTCTCTAGGTAGATTTCTAGGAGTTTCTAAGGATACCATTGAAGGAAATACTGCCGTTTATGCAAGAATCTGTGTAGAATTGGATATTAGTCAACCGCTACCAGCTGAGATGGAATTGGAGCTAGCAGGACAATCTTGGGTACAGCAGTTAGACTATGAAGCCCTACCTTTCCGTTGTAGAGTCTATCATTTGCATGGCCATTTGGCAAGATTCTGTCCAAATATATTGAGCACCAATGCGGATGCTACACAGGGAATGTCAAATCGCTCCCGAGGAGGTAAGTCCACTTCGGCCAAGGAACCACATGTCATTCCCACTGGGTCTGAGGGCCAGATTGATGGCTTTGAACAGCAGAAGAGGAGAAGAAACAAAAAGAGAAATGGTAAGGAGCAAGCTCTCCCCAAGCCAACAAATCGGTATGAAATCTTTAAATCTCTTGTGGATCAAGAAGACCAACCTATGGAAGGAGCAGATGGGATCCTTGAGGATAATATCATCCTTACTCATGCTCCTCCTTCCTCAACCCCTGCCCTTGAACAGGCGATTGACTCCTCTGAGACTTTGCATCATGAAAACCCCGGGACTCTGGTAATCCACTCCCCAGCCCAGCCCGTTATTAAAGATGTTTCCATGGGAATTGCAGAAAAGCTCAGAGAAAGACCAGCTCTTGGAATTTCCCAGGTGGAGAAGAGGTCGAAAAATAGTAATTCCCAAGGGGTGGGCAGGAAATCCAATAAGGATCTAATTGCAGTGCAAGGGGATAAGCTAATCAATGGAGGATTGGCAAGAACAATTGATTCATATTGCTCCCAAGGTTTCCAATGATTATACAATCTTGGAATGTGAGGGGTTTAAACAGTAGAACCCATCAATCTGCTGTTCAAAGACTTTTAGAAAGAAGTAAAACAGACTTTCTGCTCATTCAGAAACAAAAATGTCATTAGACCTCATGAGTAAAACCGTCGGCCGAACCGGAGGGGTGCCGGCCATATGGCAGTGGCTGCTCTTGGTGCCTCGGGAGGGATTGCTACCCTTTGGAATCCTTTGGCGTGGATAGCAATAGATCATATAGCCTGGAGAGGGGTCCTAACATCTCTTTTCAAGAATATAGTTACAGCTGAACAAGTCTTAATTACAAATTTCTATGGGGCTCAGAACACCGAAGGTCAGCGGTTTCAATGGAAAGCTGTTCAAAACATGAGGTCCTCCCGGAAGATCTTGATTGGATTTTAGCTGGGGACTTCAATGCTAAATTATCTGCTAGAGATCAGGAAGGTGGCATCCCTGTTCTGGATACCGGGGATCGGCTGTTTATTGCCCACGTCCAGGCCTTTAACCTTGTTGACATCAAAGGCCCTGGTACAAACTTTACCTGGACTAATAAGAGAAGAGAGCCATACAGTAGGAGGGTTAAGCTTGACAGGTTTTTGGTCTCGGAGGAAGCTTATGTTAGATGGAATATCAAATTCCAGATCTTGGAGGGCCCAGTTTTTGATCACTCTCCCATTTTGCTGGAGGGAGGGACTATGTCAGGAAAGTATTACAAACCTTTTAAATTTGAAAATTTTTGGTTGCAAAAAGAGGACCTACGAAGGAAAATTCCATAGTGGTGGGAAGAAGGCCGTCCCCCTTTTGGAACAGCTATGTTCAAATTTCATAAACAGCTTCTCTATGTTAAGAGCAAACTGAAACAGTGGAAGCAAACTAACAAATCTGATTTCCAGCTCCAACGGGCTCCCTTGCTGGACAGATGGAATGAGGTGCAAAAACAATTCAGAGAAGGAATTATTTCTGAGCATCTTAAATTTGAGGATGACGCTTTACGCAAAGCGCTTGAGGATATTGATAATCAAGAAGAGATCTACTGGAGACAGAGAGCTAGAAATACTTGGCTATTAGAAGGAGACAGAAATACTAAATTTTTCCATCGCTCTGCCTGTGCTAGAAGGCAATTGAATAACATGGAGTTCCTTCAAGATGAGTTTGGAAACTCTTTTGACACTCTTCCTGATATGCATTCCCTATCTATGGAGTACTTCTCAAACCTCTTCAAGGAAAGTATGCAGCATGATGTGGAAGCTCAAAATGAAGTCATTGAGGGAATTCCCTCTATTATTTCTCATGAAGAGAATCAGTCCCTTCTTAAGCCCATTGATCGTGATGAACTCAAGAAGGTGGTCTTTGGGATGTGCACAGGAAAGTCGCCTGGTCCGGACGGTTTCCCTATTGAGTTCTTTCAGGCCTTCTGGGATATCTTGGAGGAGGACGTGTTGGCTGTCATTGAGGAATCCCGAATTAACAAAAGAATGCTCAAGGCTCTAAATCACACCTTTATCACTTTAATTCCTAAAGGAGAGGGGGGGGCTCACATTTCTGATTTCAGACCTATTGCTTTATGTAATGTGATCTACAAAATTATCACTAAACTTATGGCTGAAAGACTAAAACCCCTTCTTCAAATTTTAATTTCCCCTGAGCAAGGGGGTTTTGTTGAAGGAAGACAGATCTTGGATGGAGTGATCTTGGCTCAGGAGGCTATCCATTCTATGCATAATTTAGGTAACAAGGGAATGTTCATCAAATTGGATATGTCTAAGGCTTATGACAGAGTAGAGTGGGGGTTCTTGGTCAAGATGTTGGCTGCCTTTGGTTTTTCTCAGGACTGGATTGCCTGGGTCATGAGCTGTATCTCTACGCCTTCATACTCTGTTTTAATTAAGGGGCTTCCCTCGCCACCTTTTGGAGCCTCTCGGGGTCTCCGTCAAGGAGATCCCTGCTCTCCATATCTCTTTCTTATCTTGGTTGAAGGTTTAGGCAGACTCCTCCTGAGAAGAAGACGTCAAGGACAGATTACAGGAATTAAAATCGGAGCCGAAGTTTTGACTCATTTACAGTTTGTGGATGATACGGGCTTGGTGGGAGTTGCCGACCTCAGAGAAGCAAGAGGAATCAAAGATACTCTTAACGTCTACCTTCGGGCTTCTAATCAAGCCATCAATGATTCAAAATCAAAAGTGGTCTTCTTCAACCTTGATCAAAGGTCGCAAGAGAGAGTTATGGAGATTCTGGGTTTCACTCGGACCTCCCTTCCTGTTGTTTATTTGGGGGTTCCTCTGCATTACAAAAAACTGACAGCTGATTTCTGGAAGGACCTGCTAGAGGGCATCAAAGAGAGAATGAATCACTGGTCTCATAGATGGTTAAGCTATGGGGGCCGACTAACTTTTCTGAAGTCTGTTATTCAGGCCATGCCTATTTACAAATTCTCAATTCTGGCCGCCCCTCCCTCAATCTGGAAAGAGTTGGACAAAGCGGCTAGAAGTTTTCTCTGGGAAGGTGCCAATGGAGAGAGGAAATGGGCCTTGGTTGGTTGGGATAAGGTCACCCAGCCCAAGGAAAAAGGTGGGCTGGGCTTAAGAAGTTCCAAGTTTAACAATCGGGCCCTGGCTGGAAAACTGTATTGGAGGTGGATTTCCCAGCCTTCGTCCCTCTGCAGCAGAATCCTTTCTAGCAAATACTTGGGTCTTGTTCCTCCCAACGACTTGGGCCGCTATCCTCTGGAAGGTAATGGTTCTCTTGTGTGGCAGGCGCTCAAGCTTGGATCTTGCATTATCAAAGATCAATTGTTCTGGAAAGTTGGGAGAGGGGAGAAGGCTCGGTTTTGGACTGACTCTTGGGATCAGCATCCTCCTATCCTTGCTGTGTTTCCTGATTTGCTTCCGTTAAAAATAGCTCTTGAAGATAAAGGTTGGATTAATATTCAGAGCTACTTCACTACCAGCCAATTGGGGGAGTATAAGGTTAAAAAATTTAAGCGGCTGGGTGAATGGCCTATTCCAATCCCTCCGGAGCAGGCCCCAACTCTGGAAAAACTTTTGGCTGAAAGGTTTCTATCTGGGAGAGATGAGGAGGATGAGCTTGCTTGGGGCTTTGGGAACCTTGGGGTTTATTCTGTGAAGGAGGGCTATGCTTCGATCCTACCTGAGCCCCCCCCACACTCTTTTCCCTGATCATGAATGGAGGAAGATATGGCATCCCAAGGGCTGGCCGAAAGTGAACTTCTTTGCTTGGCAACTGATGCATAATGGTATCTTGACCTTTGACAACCTCAGAATTAGAGGCATCATTGGCCCTTCCCAGTGTGTTTTATGTTATAGGAATGAGGAAACTGTGGATCATCTTCTGTTTGATTGCTCTTTCACACAGCAGATTTGGCACCGTTGGTTCTCCCACTTTAAACTTCAGGTGCTTGGAAATTTGTCCCGGACCAACATATGGGAAAGCTGGAAGAGAGGTAGATTTATATCTAAAGCTCTTCGTACTGGCTGGGAGCTCGGTTTCCTTTTTATTTGGTGGCAGGTTTGGTTGGAAAGAAATGCTCGTATTTTTCGTGAAACCTTCTCTTCGATGGATGGGATTTGGCAGGTCATCTGGAGCAAAGTTGTGGAAACCGTTGCCATCTATGCTGAGAAGGAAAACCAGTCAGCTTCTAAGCCTTTGAGTGGGAGAGGTGCTGATCTTGAGAGACAGGTAAGAAGTTGTTGGAAACCTCCCCCAGAAGGCTGGGTCAAAATCAATACTGATGGAGCTGCTAAAGGTAATCCGGGCAATGCTGGTAGTGGTGTTATCTGCCGTGATCATGCTGGGACTGTGCTATATTGGGAACTGCAAGGTCTGGGATATGCCACAAACAATGAAGCTGAGGCCTTTGCTATTAAATCTGCCTCCATCTGGGCCGTCAAACATGGTCACAGAAAGATAATCATTGAGTCTGATTCCCAAATCTTGGTTGGTGCTCTTGATTGCCTGAGGAACTTTGCCTTAAAAGCTTGGAGGCTCCGGATTTTGGTTTCCCAAATTTTAGAGCTTTGGAAGGAAATTGAGGATGTGATTCCTGTTTATGCTAGTAGATCTCTCAATAAAGCGGCTGATTTCCTTGCTAAGTTGGGTGCTGAGAGAGAGGTTGGGATTCATCTGCATAGCAATCTGCCTGTGGAGAATGCCGAGATCAGACAAGGCCTTGAACAATTTCTGAAATAATGTGCAAAGTTTTTTTTGCTAAGGGTCCTTTCTGTCGTGATATCGCGACATGTTGTCCTGTCGCGGCCGTTGGCTGGTTACTGTCGCGATATCGCGATAGGTTGAGCCTCTGCAGTCTCCGGCTGGTTTCTGTCGCGATATCGCGACATGTCGCGTTATCGCGGGTCGCGATTCCGTGACATGTTGCGATATCGCGACCTGTCGCGTTATCGCGTGTCGCGATTCCGTGACATGTCGCGATATCGTGACATGTCGCGATATCACGACATGTCGCATTTTCGCGACTCGCGATTCCGCGACATGTTGCGATATCGCGTCAGGTCCCGCTTTCTAGGTTCGATTGGTGTTTTTACCACGCTCTCATTCCCTTCTTGAAGTTGAATAGCAATGTAAATATTTCGTCGCATTTTCGTGACAAGTTTGAGTTTTGGAAGCTGCATGGTTCTTCTGTCGCGATTTCGCGACACTTTTGGCACTTTGGCGACTGGGTGGTTACTTGTCGCGATATCGCGACCTGTAGCGATGATGCGACCACGAGCTGGTTTTTGTCATGATTTCACGACAGGTTGTGCCTTCCTGGCCTCTGGCATTTTTCTTGCGCGATTTCGCGGCATGTTTGGCTCCTTTGCAACTGGGTGGGTTTCCGTCGCGATATCGCGACCTTCATGAGGCTTGCCTGTTGTTTCCTGTTTCTGTCGCGCTTTCGCGACGCTTTCTGCGGGTGGCTGTCGAGGGCCCTTCCTGTCGCGATTTCGCGACATGTCACGATTTCGCGACATGTCGCGTTATCGCGCCTGTTGGTGCCGAAGTGGTCGTGATGGGTTTTCCTGTCGCGATTTCGCGACATGTCGCGTTTTCGCGACATGTCGTTGTTTCGCGCCGTTCGTTCTCTGTGCCTTGAGGAACCTTGCGTTGCCTTTGTGCGCTTTCCTCGCTGTTTTGCTTGTGGCTCTGGCTCGGGATGTGTTCTCTCCCGCTTGTTTCTGGTTCTTGTATTAATACAAGTTTTCATTTTTTCAAAAAAAAAAAAAAAAACATTATAAGAATACCACATAAGGTCAAAATTGTTTCCAAATAATTCAAATGAAAAAATATATCTTTTGCCTTATCAACTATCCTACAATTTGCATGTATAAACCCCATAAATGAATGATATTCTACAAAAAATCTCTGAGAGGGTTGATATAGTGAAATCCATCTTGTATCCACATATTTTAACAATTTATTTCCTTATGTAACTCCTAGTGCAAACTGTTGAAACTCTATGAACCTTTTTGTACTTAATGAGAAATAAGAATGAATTTCATGAATAAGGTTTTCCACTTTAGAAACATCTAAAAATATGCTCATAATTTTATATGCAAGATTAACTCTATGAGCCATACAATGAATGGGAATCATATATGGGGCAACTATGGTTTGGAGTCGAACACAAATACCAGACCTATGACCTTGTATAATAGTAGCTCCATCAACTCCAATGCAATTTAACTTTGTTGCTATATCTATATCATTCATTCCCACAATATTCTTTAAAATTTTGACAACATTATAAATGTTTTCTGCATTTGAAATTTTTGACATCCTATGTATTCCCAACAAAATAGGCCTTCTAATATGATTTTGAAATATGTACACATGCATGCAAACCCAAAACGTGTTGTCCACAACTGTTACCTCATCAATAGAAAATGAAATGAATCTTGCAAGTTTTACTTTCTCCCTTAGGTCTTCTTTCTCAACTAAAGATAGACATTTTTCCATTTACCAACCACTTTGGTCTAACCAATGAGAACTAGGAAGGTTTTGCACATTAAATAGGTGTAATAGCTACTTATAATCAATAAAATTGGACATTGGTCTACCTTTCTTGAGAATATTATAAACAATGGCAAAGTGCATACTTTTTGAAGCTAAAATAATATTCTCTATTTTATAAAGTTGGGCTACAATTGTTACACCTTTCTCAATAAGAGATTATTGTTTCTTTAAGTGATTTTCATATTCAATTGCATATCTTAAATGTTGACATTCTGATGCACCCTTCCACTTAACTTATTTACTAACTTCACCATTATTTTTCATAACTTTTACATAAGCTTTGCCAACATGTTTTTCAATTGTATCAATATTATTTTGAAGCCTACGATCGTTACCAAGTCTCCAGCTGCAAATTTTACATCTACATTATTTTTCATCGATTTGGTTATCCTCAGTCACTACAGGCTCAAGCTAGGGAAATATTTCTACCCATTCATTCTTAAATCCTCTTCCATGTATCCATTTAGACAGTTTTCTTTTTTTGGAAATTTTTCTTGAAGATTCATAGGAAGCTTGTAATGATTTTGATTTATCACTTTCATTTTCAATTGAGATGTCATTTTGAGTGTTGTCTTCAAGTGTTTGTTGGATGTCATTGTCAAGGATATTTTCATTAGAAGGTATCTCTTGTTGAGGAATATATTAAAGTGGAGGCATATCAGGATCGATAGGGTATTTTGCATAGTAGCATACCATAATATTTTTTATCATTCTTGGATAAAAAATATACAAAAAAAAAATATTCAAATCGTCAATAAAGCACATACTAGGAAGTCAAAAATAATTTGTACCTTGAATTTGCATGGATGTCGTTGGTCTATTGCATTTCGAATTTTGGCTAAAATATTTGAGGATACTCTTTTCAGTAGAAGATTTGGCGCCCTTATTTCCATCACTGGGTGACATTTTACATGTTACAAAAAAATATTTTTCAATTTAGTAGAGTAATAAAATTTTGATGAGCATGTACGTTTTGGAGGCCTTAAGATAATATTGTAAATACAATAAACAAGTTTTTGGGTGGTAGATTATACATACTTGTTTCCTGCCATTCTTTATTATGATTTTATTAGTTTATGCCACTGGTTTGTTTTCTGGTGAAAGCACTTTAACTGACAAGAGCAAAAATATAATTAATATTTAAATTGAAATCAATTTAAGAAAATTATTCTTTAATCAAAAAATAATTGGTGATACATATGTCAAAAAATATCAAAACTATTATGTAATAAAAAAATAATTGGTGATACATATGTCGAAAAATATCATATTATAGCACAAAATGGTCTAGAAACAGAGAATAAAAATGTGTTTGGAGAAAAAAAGCATCAACATGTCTTTAGAGAACCAAAGCGTTTACACATGTATAATATTAGAAAGTAAAAAAATAACTAAGAATAAAATAGTTTTAAAACATTCATAATAGGGTAAAACAAATAAAAACATGGGAAAAAATCAATGACATTTCGGATGCACAAGAGGGCTCGGATATTGGTGTGGTGCAAAATAGGATTGAAAAATCATTAAATATACATGTCAAAAAATATAATATTATGTACAGGGGATAACATGTAGAACATGAAAAAATAAATAAAAACATGGCAAACAGAGTAGTGACAGATAACCTGGTGTAGAAAGAGGTTCAATGTAGAATAGGATCCAGTTAAAAATATTTTGGTTGCAAAAATAGTTTCAGCCGAATGCAGACCATGACCCACTCGCAAAATGGTTCCATCTAGTTGCATAAAATGTTTCGGTTGAAAAAGTGGTTCCATTAAATTGCACGATAGGTTTCGGCTATAGAATTGGTTCAGGATAGTTGTAGAATAGGGTTCAACTATATAAGTGGTTCCATCTAGTTGCAGAGGAGGTTCCTGTAGTAGAAATTGTTTTGGATGGTTGCAAAAAAGGGTTCAACTAAAAAAGTGATTATATCCGATTGTAGAAGTGGTTCCTATTGTAGGAGTGGTTCCATATGCTTGCATAATCCAATCTGCATACATAAATAGTTTTGGACGATTATAGACAAGGTTCCATCCAATTGCAGAACTGGTTACGGTCGATCATAGAAAAGGTTTCAATCTTGTGTAGAATTGTGTTGGTATATTCATCGGGTATAGAACATGATCCAAAAATAAAAATGTATCCCTGGTGTGTTAATTATATATAGAGGTATACTTGGCGAGTTGGGTGGGATAATTTAGAAATTTTTAAATTTTAAGGCAAAAAGGGTACTCAATTTAGGTGGGATTGCTTGTGAATTTTTAAAAATGACCATGATACTCTTATAAAAGTACAATGAATTGAAACTTAAAATTTATGTTTTTTGAAATTTTTTTACTAAATGGCTAACGTCCGACTCACCCAAATTTCACAAATTTGAATTTTCAAAAATTGTACTTTTCGCCCAAATGGCAAAGTTTCACCGCTATGCATAACCCTATCAGGTAGGATTGTAACATTTTGAGTCTTGTTTCTAGGATTCCTATTATTAGGAGAAAGACTCTGAAAAATAGTTTTTCCAATGGTTTTGGACCTAGTAGCAATGTATTGAGGTTGATCTAGCTTGGGAGAAACACTCAATCTAGAAAACCTCTCAGGATTCACAAGAATTCAAACAACCTGCAACACAGAATCTTGTATTAAAGCATAGTGGAAATAGTAAAGTCACACGTTAACCATAAAAAAATGAAAACAAAATTTCTACAACTAAAGGTAATGTTAGCTACGAAGAAAATCTTAAATAACCAAATCACAAAGCAATAAAATTAAGGAGGCCCTCGTTATAGCACCATTTTTGTTGAGTGGAAATTTTTCCAAATTGTAAAATTACCCTCACAGTCAGGGAATTGAAAAGAGATCCCTCTCTTGCAAAGAAGTTAGAATAACTTCTCCAAGTTTCTTCTTTAAAGCATTGCACAAGTATATCAGAAAATAGAATCAATGAATGACAAGTGTTAGAAAATCTAATGATTTGCAAGTGATTGTAAACAAGGGGTCTATGGTGTGATTGATTTATGATTTAATTGAAAATGAAAATGCTTCTTCTTCTTGTATTTGCTTAATATGATTGCCTTGAAACCCTGTTAGCAAGGTTTGTTTTATTTTTCAGATTAATGTGCAAAGATTAAATAATGTTGTGGATATACCACTTCCTTTTAAGAATATGTGCCTTTAATGTTAGATTAATGTAAGAATGTGTAGTTAGTAGGTTCAATTTTATCTTGCAATCTTAATTACATACTAAAGCAAATTTATAAAGTTAGAAAAATGTTAGCATTCCTTCATTATTTGCACTTAATGTGGAATTTTAGGTTAGTAGAGTTAGCAATTCCTTTTATCTTTAACTGAATGTGAGAAGTTAGGAAGTGTTGTTGATTATCCACTTATTTGTATGAAACCATGGCTTTAATGTGAATATTAGCAATTAGTCACCCTCCCAAAAATATTTTATCTTTCCATATTAATGGAATGCAAATGAATGTGCAGAGTGGATTCTTTAATCCTTAAAAAAAAAAGGTTTCCAAAAAATTATTAATGATATGTGCTTGCAAAACCAAATTACTTGGAAGATTTTGCACTACAAAATCGTTGGTCAAATTTATCAAAAATAAATAAGACCTTTATATTTTTAGTACCAAATGGAAAATTTGCATAAATAAAAGAAATAAAGCAGAAAAACATAAAGCAACCTAAACTAAAAAAAGAAAAGAAAAATGCTAAAATGTAAAAGCATAGAACCCAGCCTAGTGCTACCCAGCCCAACAAATCCAAATATAGTGATACATTTCAAAGGGTAACCTGACCTAATAATACCTACAGAAGAACAATCTAAATTATACCAATTGCTAGCCTCTAGGAAAAACAAAACATAATATGCCCCTCATATTTTTACGCAATGAGACCTCTCTACAACATCAAGCACAGGATATAAATCTGAGAAGAAGTAGAGGAAGATCAATAGTAAATATCTACCCTTTGAACCTATATCCTCGTGTACTTTCTCACAAGATGCAAGTTCCTGGATTCAATTGCATTCAAAAAAAAAATATTATCTTTTATTACAAAAAAATTCCAGCCCTTTGGCCTCCTTTGGAATGGGTATTTAATATTTCAGGATGACCTTTCACTTCCACTTCTTTGTCAAAATGAACAAAATATGAAAGGGTAAAAAAATGACCCTTTCCATATTATTAAAAATAAATTCCTGAAATATACAACGTTATTCTTCTAATTCTCCCTTTCCAGCATTAATTCCTCTATCCCTTATAACTCCCTTTAATATTATAACATTAAATCCATAAAAGAGGAATTATTTATTTACAAAAAGAATGGCCTAAGGCCCTAATAATAAGACTCTAAACACAAATAAAACACCCAAAATAAGCCTTGAGCTAAGGTGATAATCAATTAAATAAAAACCTTAGTCACCTAAGGTATAATTTTTGATGTTGGTCTACAAGTGCTTGCTGCTTCCTATGAAAACATGTCTCAATGTACTTTGATGCAAGAGCACGATGATGGGATTCGATGTAATAGTGTGGCTCTTCAATGCAAGGGCATGGATTAGGAATAATATGCTCTAAATGGTGCTACAATAAGATCTAACATCGAATACCTAGTCCTTCGTGTCCTTTGGTTACCATGGTAGATGTCTCTCGATAGCGAGCGTGATCCAAACATGGGGTACCTTGAATGAGGAAGCTTTCTACCTCCATTTGACATAGCTTCAAGCAAAAATATTCCTACGGTGATAGTGAATCTTCAATGAATAAAGGGACATATACATAGTTGCTACCTTAGATACCATTGTCAATTATTGGTGTTTCTTAGCCCATGACGTCGATCTTGGTGTGCCAACACTAGATCTTCATTTATTCCATGATCTACACCTTTGTGATAACCCCTTGTGGGATTTGAGTTGGATCTCCTCCAAATAGCCATGATACAATAAGTGTTGTTATCTTTACCTATTAGTCATACATCAACCCTTCTTTTCATCGTTCTCGACTGTGTGATTCTCGTTAAACACAAAGTGAAATATTGGCTTCTCTAGGTGAAGCAACATCACTATTGAATGGCCTTCAATGGGTACCTCAATTATGATCCACATGATCACTCTATCATGCATATACTACATTGTACACCTCCTACCATCCGCAATAATATCTCTTGGGATGAGGTTGACGAAATCTTACCAAATATTTAACACATTTTCTACCTACAAATATTTGAAAATGACTATGCATAGGTAACAATTGTCTTGAATTTGAGTGATTTCCTCCAAAATGGATAAATTCCCATTGTGTTTCTACACCTTCCCTCTATTCTGACCTACAATGTGAAACTAATGTGAAATCAACGTCCCTATACCATATCTTTGTGGTATTTTGACGTGCTCGACAAATACATAATATCCCACTTCAAGGGTAGCAATATTGGACATTACATTTATGATGAATGGGATGCCATTGTTATCTTTGACTATAACAAGGTGATTACTCACCCCTATTCCTTGCTAGATATCATCATGTGGGTAATGCATTAGGTTTTGACCGTACTGTGCACTCATTGGATGTTATAAATCCACTTAATTTCCACAACACGTACGATGGATGCTCCTCATCTGCCACAAAAACACCCTTTAGATTTGCAATAAAATTATTAGAACCAATATTAATAAATTAAAAACCTTAAACCTTAGGTACGCATTAAAATTAAAGGTTTTGTGTGAAACACCCTTCACCTAAGGCAAATACTGTCCACACGTTGGAACATGACACCTCACTCAAGGCTTAGACTACACACAAAATGATAAACCACACCAAAGCAAACTAATGAATAAAAAACCATAATAAAATTCAAATAAAACATAAAAATATAATACTAGAGAAAAAGGTAAACAACATAACGAACACTAAGCTAAAGTAAAATAAAAACCCACAAATCCTAAATAATACTAAACAAAGGAAAAATAAAATAAAATCACACACATAAATAAATACTAAGCTAAAGAAAAATAATAGCCAAAAGGCTAACATTAAAATAAAATAAAGAAAAGAAACAAAGGAATTAAGAACAAAAAGAAATTAAAACAAACAATGGAGTATTTCATTATTAAAATATGATGATAATTAAATGAAAAATAAAATACTCCAAAACAATAAACCAAACATTAAAAAAAAAAATTATAACACAAAAAAACAAGAAATTTGAAGACTTCCAATGGGAAACTTCAAAGGGCCAGTAAATTTTATTTGCAATTTGATCTCTTTTCATACATGACCCAAAATACAACAAGATAGTGGAGGACAAATTGATCTTTCTATCCTTACCAATGGAAACCAACAATGTGGGAAATTTGGATTGTGCAAGCAAGTAGGACCAAGAACTCCAATGATCATTGAATTTTGAAAAAGAATCCAAATTTCTCCTTATTCAGAATATTTTAATGTGGGTCCCCAAAATTGGGGCTAGTGATCTAGTCACAACAATACTCATTGGATAACAAAAATATTTCATGAGCTCGAACTCATATAGTGTTTTTCCAGGTTATGGTCAGTCTAGCTTGGTTGTCTACACAAAGTGAACTTCACTATATTATCTCAATATTCCTTTGAGTATCAAACCTCCTCGCCTAGAATGCACTCAACATCCTCTTCATCTTATCCCATTGCATCACATCCATAAGACAACAATCAACATGCACTTTATTGGTGACACTCTCTTACTACTAATACCTTCTTTTGGAGTAATTATGTCCTCCACAAATAACACAAGGATGGAGGTTCCAACATCTATTTTAAACATTTTCAACTCTTCCACACTGATTGCAACAACCTATTGTTGAACCTTCATTCTCTGCATTGCTCCTTTCACAAATTTAGTCTCACTACATCTTGTTGGATCTATATACCCAAGACCTTTAGTCTTTGGCATTAATTTTGGTATTATGGGTATTTTCACACCTTACCCATATCCTCCCAATCCCTTACCATTGTACCCTATTCTTATCATCAACATCGAGCCAATGTCTCCTGTGTACTTTTAAAATCACCCAAACACTCCATCGCCAATTTGATCTTAGTCATCCTCACAATATCCTTCACCATACTCTAAAGCTCCATTGTCACTATTAGCTCTAGCAATATGGTCATTGTCATGACCATTGATGACTTGATGAGGTTCATCTTCCTATGCTATCTCTTTGTCATTTATTTTCTCTTTCTCCTTATCTGCAATAAGAATTGTTGCACCATTGTTTTCATCATCACTACTACTAGTGACTTGGGTCAATTGCTTCTCCACCACGCTTATCTTTTTCTTGTCTCTACCATTTCTTCCTTATTCTTCAATGGTGTTAGCTTATCATGCAAGCTCGATATGATACTAGAATCCATGTGATGGCCCATGCTCCTTATTGGTGGTAACCAATCTTTCAAAATAGTATTTATATATTATTCCAACATATTCCTCACCTCATGTAGGATTTCATCCATATTTTTCACTATCCCTTCTTTCGTGGGTTTAGAAATGAAAGTAAAACATTCTTCCTTCTTCTTGTTTCCCTTCAAGAATTGTTTTTCTATACTTTTGTACATTGTAGGACTATTGTCCACTTCTTTCCCTTTGTCCTTAAATGAACTTAATGTGTATATTTTTTCATCCTTCTCAATTGTGTAGGTGTTCTCCTTACCTTCATGCACTATATTATTATCAAAATATCATGGTCTTCCCAACAAGACGTGACACACATCCATCAACATGACATCACATAGAATGACATCCTTATAAGATCCAATTTGAAGATCTACCATACGTTGTTTGGTTACCAAGATTTGTTGTTCATTTTGTAACCATGATACTTTGTATATATTTGGGTGTTCCATTCTCTTCAAACCAAGATTTTCCACCATATTATTTGACACCAATTTATCTTTGCTATCGCTATCCACAATCACATTACAATATTTACCTCTTGATTTGTAAATAATCTTGAACAGGTTCCTTCTTTACTTAGGTTCATGCACCTCCTTTGTGGGTTTCAACAATACCTTATCTATCATAAGGAATTTTCCTTGTTCTGGTTCTTCTACATGCTCCAGTGGAGCAACACTTTCATCTTCTCCTTGCACAATATGGTTCCTGACATTTTTTTACTTATTGTTGCTATGTTGCATGGTTGGACATTCAAATTCCTGATGACTATCATCTTTGCTTTTATAACATCTTCTAGAGAATCCTCTAATCCTTCCTTTATCAAAACCACATCTTCCTTGTGAGGATTCTCCAAATCCTCTATTGTTATTATTGAAATCACCACAAGAAGTACTAACTTATCCTTCTTGTAAATATTATCTTCTACAATTGTTTGATTTTTCTCTTTCTTGAGAGGATCATCCTCTTCTCTTACATTAATTTGTTTACTCCATAAAAAATTCTTCTATACCTTCAAGACATATCAATAGGCTTCTTCTACCATATTTATACTTAGCATACTTCATCTTGTAAGAATAGTCATAGTCTATTGAGGTACTTTGACACCTTCTCCTTGTTATATTCCATATGTCTGGCTTGAATTGTGAGCCTATAAAACTCCTTTATGTAATCCTTCACACTCATATCCTTTTATCTTAGGTTACGCAACTTCCTCAAGATACCCAATTAGTAGTCTAATGGTAGGAATTTGACCTTTAGCTTGGTGACCATTTTCTCCCATGACTTGATCCTTTTATTTCCTTTTCTTCATCGTTTAGTTTGTACATGGTCCCAACATAAGGATGAATACCCTTTCAAATTTGTTGAGGAAAATTAACCCTTTTGGGGTCTTCAATTGACTCAAAAGTCAAAATGCTTCTCCATTTTAGCAGTCCAATTTATGAGCTCCTCTAGATTCAAGCTTCCATTGTATGACGAAGTTTTTATCTTAGGCTTCTAGCCAAGATTAGAATCATCTAGATCAATCATTCATCTATTTATTCACCTTGCTCTTCATCTTGAGTTTCCATATGGTTAGCCTCCTCTTCTTCATTATCGCTAATCACCTCTATATGAATACCTCTTCTTTGAGTGGTTTCAATTGCTTCACATCAGGTAGTAATTCCCTTTATAATTTTAGCTATATCTAAAATATAGGGTCCTCGCACCCATCCTCTTCCCCATTGTGCCATAATTTCTTTAACATGTCCTCAATGATGCAATGACAGGTGGGTGATGGCGAACCTGCAATGATAGTCTCGAACAACATCAATTTTTTATGTACACTTATTTATGTTCCTTGTCTACATTACCTACAAAACTCATTTACAACTTGTAATATGAGCTTCTTAACACAAATAAGAATTCCACATAACAATTTGATCTTCAAGGAAAAGTAATAATTTTATTCATCATTGGTGTGCATGGTCGCTTTGTTACAATAACATGTTTGTGAAACTATAGAGCATTTACACAAGGAAGTCTCTCCCTTCTCTTTTTTCTTTATCTCCCTCTCTATTGGGAATTCTCCTATTTTTTTTAATTTCCCAAAATTATATTGATAAAATTAAAGTATAATGGGCGCCTTTCACCTAATAAATAGACATCTCTAATGCTAATAATAAATAAAAATTTTACATCTAGTTGTCCTAATTTTTATTATTATCTCTCCTTTTTTTCAGCTATATTTCTATCTATGAATAGTTTTTCTTTTCTTTTTAAGAAAAGTCTTTCTATATATAAACAAACTTTTTCCTTTTTTTTTAAAGAAAGGTCTTTATATATATAAACAATTTTTCTTTAAGAAAAGTCTATTTGTAGCATAATGCTTTCTTCTATTTTTGATTAAGCAACATTTAACACTCTCCCTTAATGCTTAATATAGTAACTCTGAATACTTATGGCTTATCCATCCTCAAAATAGAAATTTTATTCTATTTTTAGTTTTTTGTTTTCACTTGGATGTTCCTATATTATGAATAACAATTCCATCTATTTTATTTGACTCACAGTTGCATGCTCCTGCATCACACACCACAATATGGAATGATATTTACTTTATGTTGAAAGAAACCTTCAACTAGTTGTTATTCTTTGGCACTTCTTTCAATTTGACCTTCCTTGTACCTACAAATTTAATAGTTTTATGATTATGTAGTATTGCTTCCATGAAGGATTTCTTCAACTCTTGTATTTTTTCCTGGGACTTGAGGTAACCCAAATTATATGTAGTATTGCTTCCAACAAGGGTTTCTTCAACTCATGCCTAAATTTTCTATGAACACTAAGGTATTCTACATCTCTGTGACACCTACAACACAATGAATGTAATTAGAAGTATTTGTTTCAAATTATTTTTAATAAAATTATTATTCTTGATAATTGGGACTTTTAAAAAATGTTTTTTAACAACCTTGCTTCCTTAATAAGAAACATCCTGTAGAGTGACTCATCAAATGCGAGCAAGAGAAAATCATGAGAATAAGTTTTGAATATCCTAGCCGGGAATGTTATACAATGCATATCTATACCATATGGAAACTGCTCGATGTGTCTTACTATGAGAAGCTCGTGCAAAGTGCCTTTAATCCTATTCAACAACTTCATAAACTCTATCCTGGCCTTTGTAGACCTGGAGAAATTTCTTTGTAAATCATGCATCTTGGACTATAAATCTAAAAGAGTTGCATATATTTTATTTGACAATATCTAGTAGACATTTAGTGATGCACATGATTTTTTTCTCATGCACACATACCCTTTAATTATACTAATACCATCCACATTAAACTTCTCAAGAAAATCCTTAAAAAATTTATCCACTTTGTGACAACTGCCAATGTTCTTTCTCCCTTCTTGTCCACTTATTGTAGGAAAATCCATAGTTATATATAACACATTCAAGATAATGCTCTCTTTGGATTAATGTAAAGCATGATGCCACATAAAATATCTTCATAAATATCATTTGGATGATCAGGTACAAGCACTCTGTCGATGCTTGATAAATCCACCATAGTGAGAATTAGAGAGTTCATGTTCCTCACATTCACTATGATGGGGGTATCACTAATTCCCTCAGTAGGCCCTACAATCTCCTCTTAACCCACATTAATAGCTTTATTTACTTGTGTTTGGTTAATGGACACTACACCATCCAATTGGTGGCCTCTACAAGTCTATAGTGGTAGAGGTTAGAGCCCATATTTTTAGTATACAATGGCAAAGGTTAGAGCACACATTTTTGGTCTATAATAGTAAAGGTTAGAGCACACATTTTTGTGTACAATGGTATATGTTAGAACCCACAAAGCCCAATTCCATGTTGTGTTGGAGAAGATATAATATTTTCCTTTCTTTCTCTGTATTTTTCTATTGTTCAGAATAGGAGGAAATTTTATTTTTTATTTTTTACTTTTTAGTGTTCGGTTGTTCTAAAATTGGGGGCAAAAACATTTAGGAGAGGCTATTTATTTTCGTTCTGGTAATGTAGAGATAGGAGATGTGCCTCTATTGTTAGAAAGGTTGAATACATAGCTTTGGATATTGTGTTGTAACAACAATGAATTGTAAACATCCATGTTGTTGTAACAAAGCACATAATGAATATAAGAAGCATATGGTTAAAGGAAGACAAAGTTGAGTATCTCTCTATGTTTATGTTGTATCATTTTCAACTATTTTTTATTTTTTTGTTCCAACTAGTTGCTACTCAAAAATTGGTATAAGAGCTTGGGACAAAGTTGGAAGTGTTGCCCTATTGAGGAAACTCTACTAGTGTGAGGATGTTTTCTGGAAATTCTATAGTAAATTTTTGGAGTAGAGAATGGATCATAACAAGTCTATTATTGAAAATTTTAGTGGATAGAATTTTAAATTTTGAAATTTAAAAATGGAATATCTCCTTGTAGAAAAATATCTGAAGGAGACTATCATCAAGGATGTAAAGCCAATAGCAATTAGTCAAGATGACCGGGACAAGATGAATGTTAAAGCTATTGCCTTGTTTGGTTTGAACCTGGTAGATTGAATATTAATGAATATTATTGGATCCAATTCATCAAAACAACTTTAGGATAATCTTGGTAAGCTCTATGAATATTGGTAAGCTCTTGGGACAAGATGAATGTCAGAGCTATTAGCTTGTTTGGTTTGAACCTGGTAGATTCAATCTTAATGAATGTTATTAGATCCAAGTCAGCAAAAAAACTTTGGGATAATATTGGTAAGCTCTATGAATCAAAGTCTCTTATGAATTTAATATTTCTCAAAAATAAATTGTATGCATTAAAAATAGCCGATGGAAGAAATATGGTTGAATATTTAATCACATTCAACACTCTTGTAAATCAATTGAAATCAATTGGTGATGATATAAAAGAAGAGGAACAATGCATTTGTTTTATTTATCCTACTGGACTCATGGGACATTATAATTGTAGCAATCAATGAGAGCACAAAAGTGGAAAATATCAAGAAGGATGAGATCATTAGTTAGGTGCTCCAAGAAGAAACTAGAAGGACCTTTGAACCTAATATGAAATAAAAAGCCTTGGTTGTTATCGATAGAGGATGAAGTAGATATACAAAGGGTGATAGATTCTATGACAATGGCTATAGATCCAAATCAAGAATAAGACTCCCAAGCACAGGAAATAAGCAAGAGATTGTTTGTTGGAAATGCAAGAAAAAAGGGCACAAGAAAAGTGTGTGCAAGGTCAATATTTCCAAGGAAAAAGAATAATATTTAGCAACTCCATCAACCAGTGAAAGAGGGTTTTATATTATTACATTATTGGAAATGAATGTCCAATATGAAGCATGTTTAATAGACTTTGGAGCATCCTTTCAAATGATACCACATAAAGAGTTGTTCAAGGACTATACAACAAGTCATTGTGGCAAAGTATTCCTTGGTGACAATTATCACTATAAAATTATTAGCAAAGGTAGTGTAAGAGTTAAGCTAAGTGATGGAAGGATCAAAACCATAGTAGATGTAAGACATTTTCTAGGATTGACACAAAACTTCCTCTCAATAAGTCAAATTGCAAAGGCTATATTTGAGACTCTATTTTGAAAATATGGGTGTAATTTAGTTCATGGAGCCATGGTCTTGGCTAGAGGTATAAAAAATGGAACCTTGTACATGTTAGATGCAGTACCTATTTATGTTGGTAGTGCAAATACAAGCTCAATAGAGAGCGGAAAATCATATACAACAAAAAAGACATAAAAAATGATGTTGTGGAATAGAAGGATGACATACCTTGGAGAGAAGAAGTTTTATGAGATGTGCAATAAGAAAATTGTTCGAGGATTGGAAGGTATGAAGTTTGGTTTATTTTATTTTTGTGAAGCATTTGTGATGGGAAAATAAAAAGAATTTTCATTTAATTCAAGTAACCAAGGAGCAAATAAATTCTTGAATTAATGTATTTTGATATATGTGGACCAATGAAAGTGGCTTCCATGGGAGGGTCCAAATATTTCATCACATTCATTAATGACTTCTCAAGGAAGTCATGGGTATACTTCATAAAACATAAAAGTAGTGCTTTGGATATGTTGAAAGTCTTTGTGGCTAAATTTGAAAGACAAATAGGGAAGAAGATAAAAAAACTAAAGACTAATAATGGAGGTGAGTATTGCTCCAAGGATTTTTATGTATTTTGTAGGTTGCATGGCATTGCAAGGTAGAAAACTACACCATACTCCCCATAAAAAAAATGGTGTTGCATAAAGGTTAAATAAAACCTTAGTGGAGAATTCAAGGAGCATGATAGAGGATGCACACTTACGTAAATATTTTGGGTTGAAGCTTTACATGCAATAAATTTTGTGAACAATTTGTCTTCTAGCTCTATTTTGGAAGTAAATACACTAGAGGATTCTTGGAGTGGCAAGCTCATAATAGCACATCTAAGAGTCTCTGGATGTGAATATTACATGCATGTTCCCAAGGAGAATAGAAGGAAACTCAATAATAAGTTAGTGAAATACATTTTCATTAGTTATGGTGAAGGAATCGAAGGATACAAGCTATGGATCCCATCAGAACTCCACCATACATTCAGCCAAGATATCATCTTCAAGGAAGAGTTTGATAGTGTAAAGCAAGTAAATTTGGATACTCAAGGAAATGAGGAACAACAAGGAGTACCTTTAGAAATAAAAAATTAGCAGGCTAGAAATTTACAATAGGTATTGCCAAATACAAGTGTCACTCATATTTTAACTCCATTACATGAGGTGCAACCGTTTGTAATTGGATCTAATGATGAAAGACAAGTAAAAAAATAAGAAGATACTTAGATGGAGAGTAATAATAATAGTAATAAACCTATTCATGATGATGTATAACCTATAAATGAGATAGAACTCAAAGGATCAAAAGTTGAACAAAGTGATCAAGTGACAAGGAGTCTTCGACAAAGAAGAGCACCTAATAGGTTTGGTTATGAACCAAGTGATTTTAGTTATTTTGCATTGTATTACATGTGTAAAATGTGTGAAAGAGGATATTAATAGTGATGAAGCTATTCATTGGAAAAAGGCTATGGAAGAAGAAATGAGGTCACTTGAACAAAATCAGACTTACGATTTGTAACCATTACCTAAGGATAGGAAAGCAGTTGCTTGTAAATAAATTTTAAGAGAAAGATAAATTTGATGGTTCAATATAAATATTTAAGGCAAGGATGGTGGTAAAAGGATATACTCAAGTAGATGGTATAGAATTTAATGGAACCTTCTCTCCTATGGCAAAAAATTCTTCAACTATTATCAGTGGTAGCAACTTATGATTGGGAAATGGAGTAAATGGATGTGAAGACAACCTTTCTTCATGGAGATTTCAATGAGGATATTTATATGCAACAAATTTAAGGGTTTGTAGCAAGTGGGAGTAGTAATTTGGTGTGCAAGTTGAATAAAACACTCTATGGATTGAAGCAATCCCCAAGACAATGGTACCACAAGTTTGACAAGCATGTGATTGAGCATGGTTTCACAAGAAGTGATGGAGATCATTGCATCTACTTCATGCAAAAGGTAAATCACTTCATTATTTTGGTCTTGTATGTTGATGATATTTTTTTTTCTTAGTGATTCAAAGGAGTTGGTAAAAAGGACAAAGTCTAAATTGTCAAGGATTTTTTTTTAAGTGAAAAACCCCTTGCGGAGTTGCCTTGGTCTGAGAGACCATGAACAGGGGGTTATACACCTTCAAAGTCACCCGGGGGTCGCACCCAACCCTGCCCACACCAACATTATAAATTGGATTTTGGATACCCAATTCAGCTTTTTGGTAGGGTGGATATTTGAACCTGGGACCTCCCTTGGAGGATTGTCCTCTCCTTTCCAACTCACCTACAACAACTGGGTAAAACTAATTTATAGTGGAAAACACCCCTTTAGAGGTGCCACTTTCAATAGGTTGGGCATATGAGGAATGGAGCCTTGTGGACCTCTACCAGCACATAAGACATTCCTAACTATACCATATATCTACAGGATGGAGACAAGGGGAATGGAACCTGGGTCGGCCTCTACCAGCATCCAGGGCATTTACCACTGCACCACAACAAGCAGATAATTGTCAAGGAAATTGGACATGAAATACTTGGGTCCATGGAATTATTTTTTGGGTATTGAGGTCAAGAGAGGCCACATGAAAAGAAGGCTTTGGATCAGCCAAAGAAAATACATAGTGTATCTCCTTGAACTCTTTATAATAGATAAGAGAACTCCTATGAACAATCCATATCAAGTGGGAGTGGCATTGTCAAATGAAATGAGTCCAAAGAACAAGCAAGAAGAGAAGGAAATGACACATGTACCATATGCAAGTGTAGTTGGAAATCTCATGTGTGCAATGATGTATACAAGACCTGATTTGTTCCATGGAGTGGGTGTTGTAAGGATATTCATGTCCAATCTAGGTAAGAAACATTGTGTTGTTGTTAAGTGGATAATGAGGTATCTACAAGGGACAAGAGACTATGCAATATGTTATGGTGCAATTGAAAACAAATAATTATAGAGTTTTGTTGATTTAGATTTTGGAGGAGATGTGGATAAGGGCAAGTCCACAAGTGCATATATCTTCATACTATTTAATGGTGCAGTTAGTTGGAGAAGTAAGAAGTAGGAAGTGGTTGCTCAATCTACAATAGAAGTTGAGTACATTGCTACTACAAAGGCATCTAAAGAAGCTATATGGCTATATTTATTATGTGAGGATGCAGGATTTGAGCAAGGACCAATACCTCTTTGGTGTGACAACCAAAGTGCAATTGAAATTGCAATGAATCCCAAGTTTCACTCTAGGACTAAACACATTAGAGTGAGGTTTCACTTCATTAGATAAGTGGTAGAATATAGAGAGGTGGAGCTACTCAAAGTAAAAATAAAAGGGATGCAACAGATGCATTGACCAAGACATTGGTTGCACAAAATTTACTTGATATCAAGGCAAGATAGGCTTACAACCTTGGTCAAAGTAGTCTCCAAGTGGAATTTTATTTGGTTAGTGGCTACTACACCATCCAATTGGTAGGCTCTGGAGGTTTGCAGTTGCAGAGGTTAGAGTCCATATTTTTTGGTGTGCAATGGAAGAGGTTAGAGCCCATATTTTTGGTCTGCAATGGCAAAGGTCAGAGCACACATTTTTTATTTGCAGTGGCAAAGGTCAAATCCCATAAAACCCAGTTCTAGGTTGTGTTGGAGAAGATATAATAATTTCCTTTTTTTCTTTGTTTTTTGTTGTTGTTCATAATAGGAAGAAAACCTATTTTTTTGTTTTTTACTCTCTAGTGCTTTGCTATTCTAAAAATGAGAGTAGAAACATTTAGGGGATGTTTTTTTGTTATTTGTCATTCTAGTAATGTAGAGATATGGGATACTCTTCTATTTTTAGAAAGGTTGAATGCCTAGCTTTGGAAACTATGTTGTAATATTAATGCATTGTAAACATTGTTGTAACAAAGCACATAATGAATATAAGGAGCATATAGTTAAAGGAAGATAGAGCTGAGTATCTTTGTGTGTTTATGTTTTATCATTTTCAGTTGTTTGATATATTTTATTTCTTTGTTCCAACTATTGTTGTTACCTAATAATCTAGGACTCTGAAAATGCTTCATCATTCCATTGTATTCTACAGTTATTTTGATCTCTAGGAGCAGTATTTTGAAACTCATAGGTTACTCATGAGTACCCGCGAGGACTGCATGTTTTTCTAATAAAAAAATCAAGATGAGTAACTCACGGTGAGTTAATTGTCCATTAATCGCTGAGTACTCGACGATTACTTGTTGAGACTCATACGGAGAGAATCAAAGGATGAGGTAGGGGAAAGACATGGGAAGGAGGGGAAAGATAATGGAAGCAGGTTTGGGGTTGAGGTCAAGGCAAGGGAGAGACAAGGGAGGTAGGGGGCGAGGTAGGGGAGGGATAAATATTTTGAGTCTTCTACTGCCATAGTTTTGGCAACATGCAAATTGATAAATATGAACTTCAAGTGCTCAAAATACAAAGGCCCTGTATGTAGTTGTAACCATGATTTATACACACTCACTACAAATTAGCACAAAAAAAAAAACATAAACCATAGACAAAGCTCATTAATAAGTCATAAAATCAAGTCTCCACTTCATGGCTCACACAAAAACATAAAGGAGATTTCTCCACACCCAAAAATAGAAGCTTCATTAATTGAGACCTTGTAGTGCTTCATATCTTAAAGACATTATCTTGAATGAGACACAAATTCGCATAGGTGAATGTTTATAAGAAGTATTTACTCAATAATAATAATAATAATGAGACACCAATTCGATACACTTGTGTGCAACTATGCAATGACTCATATACGATGCTTATCTCCACCTCTATGTATGTCAGGATCATTCATTAATCAAGTAGTTGGAGGTGCATTTAATCCATTGGGATGGAAAGACAAATCTTATTTATAAGTCATAGGATTCGAAGGGCCGAGGCTGGGTATGAGGGGCTGATATTAGAAATATGCGATATTATGCATAAATGCTAATTTCTATCAAGGGGGTGAGATTAGAAAGGTGCTAAATTAGCGTAAATGTTAATTTCTATCGAGGGGTTGATATTAGGAAGGTGCGACATTAGTGTAAATGCTAATATCTACCTCGAGCATGCCAGTGGGTATTTTTGACAATTTTTTTCCTTATATCTATTTATGAATGTGATGTTCTTATTCCTGATTTTTTGCTATGTTTATCACAAGTTACTGAGAACTTGCAAAAGTTGGGTTCCCTAGTTTATAGCGAGTTGTGAGTTTCAAAACACTTTTTGGGAGTTGTGAGCTCTGTTGTCTCATAATGAGCAGAATCCTAGTAAAAATACTCTACTCCTTGGAAAGGTAATACTTGCAAGGTATTTAAGCATGTTGTATTTTCCAAAATACTGGTCTCCCACCACAATAATGCTCGATAGTTGTATGCCTTCTTTAATTATTCAAATATTGTGAAGCATATCAATGGCATCCAAGAAAGAGTTATCGCACGCAGGATGGTGCATGATCCGAACTGGAGTGAATGTTGAATGTTGTAAGCTTATCTTGGTTATACTAAAGCACAAATCGTTTGGAGTGTGAAGGATTTCAGTGGGCCACTAATATGAGTGCATTATGAGCTATAAATCAGATGAAATCAGTGGGCCATAATAATAAATATTATATATTGCATGCCACAGAATAGAGAAGGTATGAAGTTCATGAGCGAAAGCAAAGAGCATGTTGTGGGTCGTGAAATTTTTTTTAACTTAATAAAGTTTCTATTTTCCTCATGTCCAAACTTGGGCACACACCGATGCATGTCGGGATTCGAATGGAGTAAGGCTATATGCTGCTCAATATAACACATAAACTTCAGTGGGTGGGATCAAAGACGTCATGGATTTAATTATGTGATAAATATATGGATCACAACATTTAAATAAAATTGATTGGACTATAACATAAGTAAACAATGTTCTACGTCGCTCAATGAAATTTTTGGCACATCTCTCAATGCAAAAATATGAGTGGGCTAGAACATGCTTGTTCTACGCCACTCAAAAATACAATGGAAGTGAGCAAGATAGAGAACTTTCTTCAACTGTGAGATTTTGCAAGGGATCTCCATCATAATGGAACATATATCAATAGAATAAAAGGTAAATTTGCTAAGTTATTTTATATTCAACCAAACAAAACACAGAAGGCAAAATACAAAAAAATATTATTTATTGCTGAAAGATAGAAATACATCGACATAGATTAGTTTTGAAATACATCCACATTCATCGGCAACTGAATCATTTTACAGGATATACATTGTGCTTCTACTACATTTCTCTATTTTCCTCTGCTCCACTTCACTTCTATCTTAGCCACTACGCTATTGCATTATTTTTTATCGCTCTTGTCTTGAGTTCTATATAAATATAACCAATTGCTCGCATACTTAGAGCTGGGATAGAGGGAAAGGCATACCGATCTTCTGACATGCATTTAATTCAAAACTAGGGTTTCTATCCAATCACCAAACAAACTGATAACTGCAATTTCTAGTAATAACTATGCCTACTACAAAATGTGACGAACATATTTGGATGATAAGATCTATCAGAGATCTATCAGATGTGAAATCAAGTTTAATTTCTAACATCCTCCTTTAAACGAGATTTCACAAAGGCTTTGACACCTAGCTATTCCCTTAATCTGTTAAAATCCTCCTCCTTCAAAGGTTTTGTGAAGATATCCGCAACTTGGTCTTTGGACCTACAAAACAATAAAATAATTTTATTAAATTTTACTAGCTTCCTGATGAAGTGGTTAGCATATTTCGATGTGCTTGCTTCTTCCATGGAACATTGGATCCTTCGATAGTACTATAGCTGATTTGTTACAAAAAATAATTTTTACCCCTTCCTGGTAATGATTTATCTCATCCAATATTCTTTGTAGCCATACAACCTAGCATGCGGCTAAAGTAGCAGCACCATACTCTACCTCAACAGTGGATAAAGCAACAATTGATTACTTCTTTGATGACCATGAAACTACACCTGATCCAATATGGAATGCAAAATTGAAAGTGCTCTTCCTATCATCTATACTACTAGCCCAATCACTATCTATGTAGCCAACAAGCTTAAGCTGATTTTTCCTTGCTTAAATTTTTTTTTGGTTCCTTGTCCCATTGACATAGCGCAAAATCATCTTCCTTTCCTACAAGTGAGTGTTCTTTGGTGCTTCCATAAATCTGCTAATCGAACTCACTGCAAACATTAGATCTGGTTTGGTTGTTGTCAAGTACATGAGACTTCCAACTAACTTCTTATAGAGAGTTGGATCAATATTGTTGTTGCAATATTTCTTGCTCAATTTTAAGCTTGTTGTAACTGGCATGATTGTTGGGTTGTTGTCCTCCATTCTAAATCTCTTCAAGACATCTACTACATACTTGCCTTGAGAGATGAAGATGCCATCCACAAATTGGTCAAATTCAATGCCAAAAAAATACTTCATCATGCCTAAATCTATCATCTCAAACTCCTTCATAGCATGTCTAAACTGCTCAAACAAGTTATTGCTAGTATAAATTAGATCATCTACATACAAGTAGACAATTATCATCTCACCCTCTATATTTGTTTTCATGTATAAAGTGTGCTCATATGGGAATTTTATAAACCCATTCTCCTAAAATTATGCATCAATGCAGCTATACCAAGCTCTGGGTGCTTGCTTCAACCCATATAGGGACTTCTTCAGTTTTAGGATCTTGCTTTCTTGCCCTTAAAACTCATAGCCAGGAGGCTGGTATATGCAGACCTCTTCTTCCAACACTCCTATAAGGAAGGAAAACTTGACATCCATCTAGTAAATATTCCAACCCTTATGATCCGCCAATGTCAGGATTATTATGACTATGTCAAGTCTCACTATAGGTGCATATACCTCATGATAATCAATCCTTGACTTATTCTTATAGCCTTTTTCCACCAGTCTGGCCTTGTGCCTATCAACTTCACATTGGATATTAAACTTAGTTTTATATACCCACTTGACTCCACTAGTCTTCTTCCCTATTGGAATATCCATTAACTACCAGGTCTGATTTTTCTCTATGGATTTTATATCATCATCCATAGCTTACAACCATTTTTGATTCTAAATTGCTTCTTCAAATGAAATTGGATCACACCCAAAAAATAAAGCAAAATTAAAATGTTCTTCATCAATTTCATTCCTGGTTACCTCATAAATATCTTGCAAACTCCTTATCTTCACTAGTATCTTCAAGTTGGAGATCCTTGTTGCAAGTGAAGGTGACCGTGATGATGAGGTTGTGCTACTACTAGCACCACTATTACTTCTTGAAGCTATAGGTTGATGCACTATGTTTTCCTCCAAGTCCTCAGACTCAATAACTTCTAGCTCTTGCTGACTAGTCTTTAATTTCTAGTTCCATGCTTCATCCTCTAGGAACTTCACATCTCAAATGATGATCAACTTCTTTGTTACAATATTATACAACCTTTAAGCCTTTAATTTTTTTTTTTGTAGATAAGATACTATAGCATTAATACCGGGTTTTACAGGTTGACCCAAAACCTTTTACAAAAATCAGCCTAGGGCTATTGATGAACATATCCTTACTAAGGATCCTATATATGTAAAATCTACATGCCACCAAAGCCATTACATCTAGTAAGGCACATATCTTGTTATCAAAAAGAAACTTCCCATACAACATTTTGGGTATACCCCAAGAAAACACACATGCATCATAATTACAAAAAATAAACAGACACAGATCCCTTCCTTGAGACAATGGAGAAATAAAAAGTTGCAGACACACATAGCAGAGTACTAAAAAAAACTCCCACAAGCTCTGTATTGATAGTTACTCTTAATAATTATTTGGTAATTGATTTCTTCCATATATGGCATGATTTGGTACCACATACTGTCTTGGCCAATTAGCCTTCAAGAAGTGAACTTGCTAGCTAGATTTATGGTAGTGGCTATCTGGTGGTCCACATGGCTTTGGTTTGAAGTCTTATATTGACATTTCTTTCCTTCCCTGTGATTATCAACCAACCTCAAATTACTAAGACAACTAGGAGCCATGTTATCTAACATGTGACTATCCCCATTAGTCTTTGTGGTATTTCCAAGTAGCATCCACGAAGACTGACAACTCAGATATTTTTTATTGTGAGTCCAATTCAAAAAAGATACGGGAATACTCCTAGCCTTTGAACTTACAGTGCCTTCCCTTTTTCTAAATTTGACTATCATTCTTGGCATTCTTGTTGAATAAGCTCATCTAATTCACTCGGGACACCGTGTTCCCATTTGAAAAGTTTGTCACCATTGACACCCAAATTGGCCAGCTTATCAACAATTTTTTTAGCTTACCGAAATATATGTTGGGATTTTTTGTCCTGTCTTCCTTGGAAAAGGATCCTAGCCTCTTCAACAATTGTTTTAATCCTCCAAGGAGGTGTTTTCCAATTATTTAGGAGATTTATAACATGCATATAGTCTCCTTCTACATTCAAATTGCCTTCTAAGTCTTGAGTCATTTGAAGGCCTCTCCACATAGCTCTAGCTTTAGCTTCGTTGTTCATCGTTCGTCCTTGTTCCCAAATATTTAGAAAATGCAAGAACAATATTCCCATTATGATCTCGCACAATGCCACCAATGCCTACTCTAACACGATTGTCCTTAGTTGCTCCATCAAAATTAAGCTTAAACCAACCCATAGGAGGTGGAGACCATTTAACACTTTGGGGTTGACTACCCTAGGAACAAACTCATCTAACAAGGTTAAGCTTAAATATTGAGCAATTGTGGTCTCCTGCAGATGAGGTTTACAGCTATCAAAATGGATAAGGTTCACATTCTCATTTCCAAAGGATAGGATCCTAGAAATGATAGTTTGATGATCATGGATAGACTCATTAAAGACTTTATGGTTCCTTTCTAACAATACCTACCAAAGATAGTGATTGAGACAAATTTTCCACATGTATCTAAGTATTTGGATTGAAAAGGGGCAATGCCACTGGATGAACAAATCAAGTACGGTGGATGGTTTAACCCATGAAATATTGAAGGCCTGAAAAACCCCACTTAGGACAGTCAAGGAAAGAGAGCACTGAAGGAAAATGTGATAAATGGTCTCCTAATTAGCCCTACACAGATAACAATGATTAGTGATACAAATACCTTTACACATCATATTATCAATGGTTAGAATTCTTCATTGGATAACTAACCTTGAAAATACTACAATTTTTAGAATTAAATTTTTTATCCAAACTAAGTCCTTTTGGAGGACAAAATCCTCATCATCAAGCAAAATCTTGTAAGCTGATTTAATAGTGAACTGCTCATTTTCTGTAGGAGCCCAGGTCACTTGATATTTCTTGGGTCTCATGGGGATAAACTATTGCCTAAGAGTATTACAAAGATCATTTGATTCCACTTTAAATACCCGAATACTTATTTGTTTCAACTTCATTCTACCTCTGTCCTCAACCATATAATGAGAGACTTTTCTGCCAATCAGTTCTTCTATGATATCTCTGATTCAGGATAAGTTAGGATATTGCATCAGTGGTTCATCCTTAGCCCACCTATCATTCCAATAATTTATCCTCTCACCATTACCTTAAAAGCCATATTAAACATTTTTTGATGATTTCCTTACAATTGAGAATTGCTTTCCAAAAAGCAAAACCTCTGATTGGAACTGAGTCACTTAGAAATTCCATATTTTGAAGATACTTTCATTTGATGATAGTTGTCCATTCATTATCTTAACCAAAAATGAGGCGCCTTGCCTGCTTAGCTAGTAAAGCTAAATTTATATGAGAAATTCTCCTCAAACATAAGCCCTCATTTTCCTTGGGTATGCACAATTTGGTCCATCCTACAAGGCGTATCCTTTTTTTCTCCTCTGATCTAGTCCATAAAAATTATTTTTGAAGTTTCTCAAATTTCTTGAAAACCTTCACAAGGGCTTTGAAAACGGAGAGGAAATATACTGGAATGCTCTGAAGAAAGGCCTTAGTGAGGGTCAGCTTTCTTACTTGAGATAGAATATGACCTTTCCATCCAACAAGTATTTTTTGAATTATTTCAATAACCCTATCCCACATTGAATCTCTCGGAGAACCAATGAAAAGAGGGAGACCAAGATACAAAGTGGGGAGGTTTGCTATATCACACCCTAAAATTTTTGTAATCCTTATTTACCTTTGAATGGGGGTGTTCAAGAAATATAATTTGCTTTTATTGAAATTAACTTTTTGACCAACAATGTCCTCGTAGAGTTGTAGGATGTATTTAATTATTTTGGCCTCAACCACTAATGCCTTAGTCAATACAAGGGTATCATCGACAAATTTTTGGTGAGAAACAACCCTAGTGAGATATGTTGCCTTGATTCTCAATATTAGCCTTGAACTACAAGCATTTTTAATGGTTTTACCTAATGCTTCTACGATAATGATGAATAACATGGGACTGATAGGGTCCCCCTACCAAATTCCTCTATGACTTTGAAAGTAACTAGTAGTTGTTCCATTAACTAGAATAGAGAACCATGCTTTAGAAATACATTCTTTGATCAAATTAATCCATTGGTGGTGAAAACCAAACTTAAGGAGGACAACAATCAGAAAGTCCCAATTTAGCCTGTCAAATGCTTTGTTCATATCAAGATTGAGGGCAAAAACATACTTGTTAGTATTATGAGCAGAGTGCAGAGCTTCATGAACTATGATGACCTACCCTAGATAGAGCTTCCTTGGTATGGATCTATGATGTGAGGCAGAATACCTCTCATTCTATTTGCAATGGCTTTAGTTAGAATCTTGTAAGAAACATTGCATAGACTAATTGGCTTGAAGTCAGCCATAGATTCAGGGGTTTGCTTCTTAGGAATTAGAGAAATAAAAGTAGACTTGAGACCTTTTTGGGATATTATTTCTTGCTTGAAATTATCTGACAACAAAAATTACATCCTCACATACGATTTCCCAAAAATCTTGATAGAAACGAGGGGGAAAGTCGTCGGGTCCCGGGGCTTTGTCTGGATCCATGCTAAACAAGACTTCCTTAATTTCCTCACCAAAAAAGGGATCTGGAAGCTTAAGTTTTATATCCTCATTTATTATGCTAGGAATGGATTGCAAGAGAATATCTTTGGCCTCCTCATTGCACTGTGATTCCTAACCAAGGATAGAATTGAAATAAGTGACTGCCTCCTTTCTGATTTCTGTTAAGTATTGAGTAATAGAACCATCTGCTTTTTTTAAAAAAATTATCTTGTTATTGCTTCTGTTTCTAAGCATGGTGATGTGAAAAAACTTGAAATTTGAATCTCCATATTTCAACCAAAGAGACCTTGATTTTTGCCTCCAAAATATTTCCTCATAGGCCAAAATGTTATGAAACTCTACTAGTTTTGTCCATTCCTCCTGCCTAGTAGTTTCATCAGCATAACCATGTTGGATCCTCTGATCAATTATCTTCAAAATTTCAACAACCTATTTTTTATTTTCAAAGAGGTTCCCAAAGACCTCTTTGTTCCAATTTCGAAGCTTTTCCTTAAAAAACTTTAATTTTCCAGCAAGTTTAAAAGTTGCACTACCCCTGATAGGATGTTGCCACCACTGACTTAAGTTATCTCTGAAACTGGAATGTTTGATCCACATAGATTGAAATCTGAAAGGTTTCTTGAAGGACAGAGAGTTAGGGATATCCAAAAAAATGGAATTATGATCAAAGGTAATTTTAGGAAGGGCTTGTAGGGTAGAATCACCGAACAAAGTTGTAGCCTCCTTTGATAGAAAAACCTGTCAAGCCTTTCTTGAATGAGATGACACCCTATCTACAGATTGTTCCAGGTGTAATTTGCTCCTCTAAGTTTTACATCCATCAACATGTTGGATTTCACAAAGTCATTGAACTCATCCATGCTCCTGATAGGTGGTCCATTTCCACCCATTTTTTCTAAAGGCTAAATAAGAGTTTTAAAATCCCCAACCAAAATCCAAGGGACATTATGGAAGATTTCACTCATATTGTCTAATTACTCCCACAATAGAGCTCTCCCTTGAATTGAAGTCGGGGTATAAATATTTTAAAGGATCCACGACATGTTGTTGTTTATTTCCATAAATAAAACACTAATAACCTTGTCAGATTTTTGAATAATGGTGCCTTCTACTATCCGAGGATCCCACAAAGTCATAAGGCCTCCAGATGCTCCTTTGGATGATTTGCAAACCATCTCCCCTTGATTCCAAATTTGTTTTGCTTTTTTTGATTGAATCTCATCAATTTTTGTTTCTTGCAACATGATAATAGTTGGATTCCCTTGATTTCTTATTGCACTAAATTTCCTATGTTTGGGTAGGTAATTGAGGCCTCTCATGTTCCATGAGAGGAACTTCATTTAGATTTTTTGGGATTTCTTCCTCTCCCCATCCCTTGAGGGGGTTTTCCTAATTTTTTGTCTTAAGAACCTAGAATAACCTATTGAAAAAAGGTTCTCTGTTTTCCATTGGCAATGTCATTATCAGTTTTAATTTTTTGATGCTCAGCATTTGATATTCTCCCTCTTCTTTTTCACTACCAAAATATATAGGAGACTTCATAGTGCTCCTGGTTTGTTTAGGACTAAACTGAGGGGAGGCAATTTGTTGCAGAAATGGACTGCCATATTCCTCAGTCTGAAGAGTTTCACATATCTCCACCCCTACATCCAAATATTCTCCTTTTTTCATGTATTCCCCTGGTCTACTGGATGGCCCCTCAGTAGGATTCACTTGGCTCCTAGTGATTATGTTAGGGAGATGAGATTTTTTATTTTCCAATGCCTCAAATTTCTTCCTAAGTTCTTTAGCATTAGGGTTTGGCTTTGGGATGCCCACTGGGCTTGAAGTATTTTTAGCATTTGGGTTTAAGGATCCTAACTTGGATGTGGATTCTAGAGATCGTGCATTAGGATTTGGCTTTGTGATGCCCACGGGGCTTATAATAATTTCAACATTAGGGTTTGAGGATCCTGACTTGGATGGGGATTCGAGAGAGTCAGAAAGGTTGGCCTGATGGTGCTGGGCTTCCATGTATTTTGATAATCCTCCTACTCCCATATTGGATAGAATTGAAAATTTATTTGAAACTAGAGGATTGGAACTTACCTGAGTATTTTGGTTGCCAACAACCTATTGTTTTCCTTTGTCTTGCTGGGACCCTGCACCCTCTCTTTTCTTTTTTGGGTAGACATAGTTTGCCTGATTGAAATCACCTCTGCTAGGGAAACTCCTCAAATTTCCTCTATATAGCATTCCTTGCTTCTGCTTTTCTCTATTCATTGCCAGATTAGGGCACTGATTGCATAAATATCCTTATTTTTACATTTTGCATAGAATTTCGATCTGTTATCATATTCTACTGACTATTTTCTATAGTATTATCCATACTCTAGCTTCATAAACCTTGGCAATTAATTATCCAAATTAGCATTTACATAGATTCATGCATGAGTCATCCTTGTTCTGTCCAAGGTCGCATGGTCAATGGAGATCAAGTCCCCTATAATTTTGGCTATGCCCTGTAGCCAATATTCATTAAATAATTGGGTAGGTAGACTCGGGATATGAACCCAAATAGGGGCAATGTTAATATTTTGCTTTTTAGGATTGAAATATTCACCCCATCATCTAATAAAAAGGCTCCTTTTGCCTAGAAACCAAGGACCTCCTGTTAAAATGTGATTAGCATCCTCCATATTGTTAAAACGGATAATGAAGAACCCTTGAGTTAGAGCTACCAAATATAAGCTACCTACCAGTCATCATTTACCTGTCGCCCAAGCCTTGATAGTCTCCATGTCTAGCCTACCTCCCAAAAACATGTCTACCAGGGAGAATTCTTCCATTAAAAGAAAAGGGCTTGTGGAACTTGTCGAGGCTGAAATTTTATTATTTAATGGAACTAGGGGTGGAAGAGAGAGAACCTCCTTTATTTTTCCTCTAAGAGTCTCAGCAAAAGACAACCACCTCTTGGGCCCCACATTGTCCTTTGTATCTTTTTTGTTGGGGTCTTTTTGAGGAGGATCGGGCCCCCGTGTGATGCCCTCCTCCAAATATGCTATAGCCTAACTGCCTTCCTGTGGATCCTCACTTGATCCATGCTCGAGGTTCCCATCCACCCCTTCCATACCTTCTCTACCTTTACCACCTTGGCTGAGATTCCTGTCGAAAAAATTCAAACCCTCACTCCCATCGCACCTGCTAAACCTCAACTCACTCATTCCTCTTGTAGGCTAATAAAGGTCATACATTTTTTTATAAAATAAGCCTTTGATTATTCACTATAACCAGTGAAGATATATTTCTCTGTTTTGTCATACAGTTTCTTTCTCTTCTCATCTGAGATGTGTGCATATGCTATGCACCTGGAAACTCTTAAGTGGTCAAAACTTGGATTCTAGTTGCTCCATACCTCTTGAAGAATCTTGTCCTTCACACTTTTCATGGGATACCTATTTAGCAGATAAACTACACCAGCTACAGCTTCTACAAAGAACTCATGTTGTAAATTCTTTGCCTTCAGCATACTTCATGCACTTTCCATAATGGTTCTTTTCTTCCTATATGCAAAACCATTATGTTGTGGTGTGTATCTAGCAGTAAATTGTCTTCGAATTCCATTTTACTTGCAAAACTTATAAATTCATTGGAGATGTATTCACCTCTACCATCTATCTTGAGAGTCTTCACATAGTAGCAGCTCCATTTTTCAACTAGAGCCTTGAAATCCTTGAATTTATCGAAAGCTTCTAACTTTTGCTTTATGGGATATACCCATGTCCTCCGACTGAAGTCATCTATGAAAATCAAAAAATACTTGTTACCAAAAAATGTGCCAGTTTGCATAGGACCGTAGATATCTGAATGCACCATCTCCAATGGTTGTGAAGCTCTCCATGAAATTCCTATAGGGAATGCATCCCTATGCTGCTTGATGACTAGACAACCTTAACAAACTTGATTGGGTTACTCTATGAGGGATAAACCCTTCACCATCTATTTCTTGTGCAAGAGGTTCAGGCCACTGAAACTTAGGTGACCAAATTTGAGATGCCACAACCAGGTAGCATAATTCACTACTGCATTGAATGAAAGCAACAGTTCATTCTGAATCTACAGGAAAACATCTTGTTCTTTGTCATAGATACGTTTGCAATGAGCATATTATCTTTATCCCAGATGATATAGGATTTATTTTTAAATTGAAAAATGTGTCACTTCTGCACAAGATATCCAACACTCAACAAATTATGTTTCAATCCAAGCACATAATACACATCTTGTATTTGCTTCCTCTCACCTTGCCTGGTGCGGATGATTATTTTTCCTTTCACCATGACAAGATCCTCACTATTATTCCCCATCTTCATCGCAGAATTGATTGTTTTATCAAGTTATGAGAACATTTCTCTATTCCTAGACATGTGGTTGCTGCACCCACTGTCAAGATACCATGTGTTATTTTGGCTCTCTTCCGTAGTACTGCAAGTTAGCAATAAATTCCCACAAGCATCTCTACACTCTGCATTTTCATTTTCGTTTGTGTAGTGGGCTTGTTGCTTGTTATCTTTGGCCAACTTTTTTCTACACTCATAGATATAATGGATAACTTCTTTCAATTATCCTTTAGCAAATCTAACTTCGCTTAGGAGAGAGTGCTCAAAGTTGCTGCATCTTTTGGTTCTACACAACCATTCTCCACCAAGTCCCATAGCTATTGAGATCCAAATATGATCTTCATCTAGATCCTCCATTAATCATAGTTCTTGCAATTAAAACACGGGATCTACAACTACAATGAGTTTCCATTGGAAGCTATTGCTTCTTATCTTCCACGAGTCTAGCGCTAGCTCTAATACCAATTTGAAATATTTACCATGCGAGGGATGGCACACACTCTGAACCAGAGTGAATACTGAATGTTGTAAGCCACTCTTGTTTATACTAAAACACTAGCAGTTTGGAGTGTGAAGGATGTCAGTGGACCGCTGACATAAGTGCATTGTGAGACACAACTTGGAGGAAATCCATGGGGCACAAAAATAAATATTATATTTTACACACCACTAAATAGAGAAGTTATGAAGTCCGCAAGCGGTAGAAAAGAGCATGTCGTGGGCTACGACAACTTTTTAAACTTGATAAAGTTTCTATGTCGCTCGTGTCCAAACTTGGGCACACACTAATGCACAATGGGAGCGGAATGGACCAAGGCTCTAAGCCGCTCAATATAACACATAAACTTCAACGGGCGGGAGCCAAGATGTCATTGATTTAATTATGTGATAAATCCGTGGATCACAACATTTAAATAAAATTGAGCAGATTATAACATAAGTAAACAATGTTCTACGCCGCTCAACTAAATTGTGGGCACACCTCTCAATGCAAACATATGAGCAGGCTAGAACATGCTTGTTCTACGCCACTCAAAAATACAAAGGAAGTGAGCAGGATAGAGCACTTTCTTCAACCGCAAGATTTTACAAGGGATCTCTAGCAGAATGGAACATATATCAACAAAATAAAAGGTAACTTTGCTAAGTTATTTTATATTCAACCAAACAATACATAGAAGGCAAAATACAAACAAATATTATTTATTGCTCAAAGACGGAAATACATCCACATAGATTAGTTTGAAAATACCTCCACATCTGAACCATTTTGCAGGATATACACTGCGCTTCTACTACACTGCTCTGTTTACCTCTGCTCCACTTCACTTCTATCTCATCCACTGCGATGATGTGTTCTTTTTTATCGCTCTTGTCTTGAGCTCTATATAAAGATAACCAGCTGCTCACATATTTATAGCTAGGACCGAGAGAAAGGCATACCGGCCTTCTGACATGCATTTAATTCAGAACTAGGGTTTCTATCCAATCCTGGAACAAACTGAAAACTGCAACTGCAAGTAATAACTGCACCTACTACAAAATGCGAACGATAAGATCTGCGAGAGATCTATCAGAAATCAAGTTTAATTTCTAACAGGGCGAATCCGTTCATTTTAACTTTTATCCATATGAATATTGTCAACCATATCCGAAATCTGTTTGCTGCTATCAACCGACATAGCTACTGTCTTTTGTTCATCGAACATAGGAGGCAAGATGATAAGAACAGACAATTCGTATGGAGACAGTTTCAAAGTTTGACACCAACAATAGAAACATCACTTATTTAAATACTACAATATATTAGAATTCCAGAGCATTACTTTATATCTGCTGAGTGCTAGACAAGTCCCATTGAAAATCACTTACTAAGCACCACTATTGATCCGGTATAACCTCCAGCAAACCGCTAAAATAAATATATTAACTATCAACGAACTATGCTAAATACAAGAGCGGTCTTAAATAACAATAATCTTAACTCAGCAAAAACAATATGCCTATTTCTGCAATCAGTGTTTCAATTAACTAAATGCAATACTTATGTTAGATCAAAATTTTAATCAAAACATGCATCGCAATAATTCAATTAAAAAGCACTAGGGCTAATTATTCTCTACCTCCACCTCTTAGAAGAATTTGCAATTTTTAATTAACAAGATAAATGTCTAATCTCGACTATTCCTTTCTATGCTCTTCCCTTTGAAAGATATCCACTCGTTACTTACTTTGTTTTTCATTTCGATTTTTTTTCCATATTCAGATAATTACTTCCAAAAACAAAATATAATTTTTATTTTTTAATTGTTAATTTTTTTCCGTGCTCCGAGCATTATTTCGAGAAGTAAAATATATCTTTTTGGACTTCTCATTCTAATTTTACGTCCGCATTACTTCCCTAAGTAAAATATATATTTCTGGACTATGGAGCAAGAGACGAGAATTTCATTCTGATTTTACGTCGCTCACTTGGATTCTATTTGCATTGATCTTAGAGTATCTTTAACATATTAACAAAAATGAACAGTTTGGTAGAATAAATTGTCTTTATGAAACACTTGTTGAAAAGTATAAATTTATTTCACATCCTTCGAGCCAGGAGCCATTCTGGGAATGGCCCGCTTGTTGCAGCAATCTTAGGAGTCGCTTAGGAAAGGAGCGATTTCTGGAATGGCTCGTCTAGCGCAGTGATAAAGAGGATGCTATAATGAACTGACGTTGATTAGACGTTGTAATTATGACACGCGTGCGGGTAATTGGATAGTTTCCCGCCACTGTCCTCAGAAAATCAGCTATAAAACCGGCTCGTTTTGCCATTTTGTGTAGGGGATAAGGAGCAGAGAGAGCAGGAGAGTCAGAATTGAAAAGCAGCAGAGCCTGTCATAGAACCGAATAGCAGCTTCGTGTTCTTCTTTGTTTTTTTGTTTATCCTCAAGTTTACGCAGATGTATATAATCCCTTAGTGGAGGTCGTATTGTAATGTTGGTTGTTTCCGTTCAACTTCACACTTCGTCAAACAATTAAAAGATAGCACATTGATTTTCTGTTTTGTCCTATTTTCCTCTCACTCTCGCACATTGGTCGAGCAATTCTCGGCCTTGCTCGAGTGAGCATGTGATTCTATGAATCGGTCCTCTGTAGATCGATTATCGCAATCGCTCACTGAGCCATGCAATTTTGAGTGTTGCTCAATAGCTTAGTGACTCACGAAAACATTTAAATTCTTCAAATTGGTATTAGAGCTACAGTGTTGTGATGCGAAAGATTGAAGCATGGCTTTCGGAAACCATTCCCTGTAGTTGTAGATCCCGCGGTTCAACGACAAGAACTACAACTACTAGAGCATCCAAATGAAGATCCTGTTCAGGTCTCAGGAGTTGTGGGACTTGGTCAAGAATGGCTACCCAGAACTGACAGATGTAGCAACATTGGTCGTACTCTCCCAATTCAATAAGGACTTGTTGAAGGAAAACATGAAGGACCAGAAGGCCCTGTTCTACATCATGCAGGTGGTCGAGGAGTTCATTTTCCCATGGATTGCAATAGCAACCAGGGTGAAGCAAGCTTGGGAAACCCTAGCTAGTTCGTATCAAGGCCAACAAGGTGAAGTTAGTGAAGCTGCAAATGCTAAGGAGGGAGTTCGAGAACCTACAGATGAACGAGTCAGATTCCATGAGTGATTTCTTCACCCAGACAATGGATGTCATCAACCAGATGTGATTGAATGGAGAGATCATGCAAAGCCAAAGAATCGTTGAGAAGATTCTTAGAAGCCTGCCTACGAAGTTTGATAAAATATTATAATAAACTCTTTGATACAATGTGTAAAAAGGTCCATAGGGCTATCATGGCCTCAAGTGGGGCTTAACACAATATATTTCAACACATCCCTTAGACTAAACAGAGGATATGGAAAAAGTCCCGTGGCAATCATACCCCCTTAAGGGACACTCTCCCACTCTAAGAAACTCCTTTAATCATGGTAAGGATATACATTGTTTGCTTTGCTAATAATATATAGACTAGACTAAGCATCCCATGGGCATGAATCCATAAAATATAGTGCATCCAAACCTTGGTGTACTTAGTTTGTTGATGGAACATTGAATTACAAACAAGCTTGATGGAGCTCTAATTATCAAAATAGAGGGTGATCAAAAAATAATGTGGAATACAAAATAATTTCAAAATCATGAGCATGAGTTAAAGATTTTTGATAGTTTCATTACAAGCATTATGTTCAAATTTTATAGAAAACTAAGACATGATAGATTGTTACCTATAACACCAAGAGACAAGTCCAAAACCAATAAATAAATAAGCTTAATTGTAGAGAGCCACTACTTCAAGTCAGTTGCCACTTTGAGAGGTGTGAAAACTGAGCAATGAATACCTATTTTATATATACTAAAAGATCCACTTGATCATTATCTAGTGACTCTTATTTCTACATATTCCTAGAATAATAGATGAGAACAAACACAATATCAAACCAAATATGGGTGAGATAAAGAAATACCTTAATAAGTGATTAATATAGTATGGCATCCATAAAAATGGTACCATAATTTACTTGTAGATTCAAAATAGAACTAATGGGATTCCAACCAAGTTTGTAGTCCTCCATCCAAAATTATTTAGAATATCCAAGATATACTTGGGTTAAGAAATGGTGATCCTAGATAATGAGTGATTGTTTAGGATCCTCAAGAACTAAGGAAGGAGGACCAAACCTATCATATTAAAAGTGTCATAAATTCATGACTTTATGTATTGGATTAATGTCACAAGTTTATATAATGATATGATCATCAATATACACATTATCACCAAGATATAACAATCTCGATACTTGTTGTAGACATCATGCTCCAACTCACAATATTGAAATCAACAATTGAGAAATTAAGAACAAGTATTATCATATCAAGTACAAGGATTTTTCTTAATACCATATAAAAAAATCTTTAGCCTAAACACCAAAGGATGAGAACAATAAAGCTTAAAACTAGTTAATTATCTCATATAAATCTCTCCATAAAGAAAGGTACTCTTCACACCTATCTAATGTATCTCCCATTCATAAGATGTTGCAATAGAGAGAATCATTTAAACAAAGTCCATCCATGCACATGGGGAAAAGGTATTTGAATGATAAAATACCTTAGTCTATGATATTTCCTTATCAACAAGGTATACCTTATGCATTTTGAGTTGACCATTAGAAGTTTCTAGGTCTTAAAGATGTATTTATAGCCAATAATGTTATTTCCTTTAAGTAAATATTCTTCATTAATGAATCATACTCAAAAAGCATAGCATCCTTCCACTCTAGAAAACTCTTATCCTAAGAAAAAGTTATGGAATTTACAAAATCATTGACTCTCAAGATGAAGGTCCAAGATGAGACTTTTCCCTGATGCTATTAAGAGAGAATGGTTGAGTGTTTTGAATTATAGTCCATACCCACTTGCACATCAAGCAAATTGTGGAAGGCTAGTGCACATATTACACAAAATAAGTATAATAATCTAGTGTTAGATTATTAATTCAAAACTCAACATCCAACACAATCACAAAAGGTAGAGGAGGATCAAGCTCATAAACTATAAGACTTGAATCTAGGGTCGATGTTGGAGAAGTAGTTGGGAGAGAAGTAGCCATATTAGTGGAACCTATTGATGAACTCACATTTATGGGATAAGAAGTTAGAATAACTAGAATATAACCAATGATAATATTAAAGGGGTAACAAGAACCACTCAAGTATTTATAGGAGGAGAATCATTGGCTAAAGGGACAAGAAGTAGTATTGAAAAGTAGAGAGAAGAACTCTATTACAAATAACATTTTTTAAAATAATGATATTTGCTTCATGGGATCATATAAGTGATAAGCTTTAGAGGTGTCAAAATACTCCATAGGAATACAACAATGGATTTTGGCATCAATATTATTTCATGTATAATTGGGAATATGAGCCTATCAAATGGATCTTTGGGCAAAGAGTAGTTGAATCCAAGACGGTTGAAACAGTACCTGAAGGACAATCAAGTGATAGTTATACTCCTACAGTGCCTGAAGTTGAAACGAGTGAGAGCTATACACCTCGCTCTCTTGATTCAGGACCAGAAGAAGCAAAAGTAGAAGCAGAGGAAAAAGAACCAATGGAGGTGAAACTTGTAATTGAAGAACAAGTTGTTCTCAAAAGGCATCTTGATCCAGCAACAGTAGCAAAAGAAGTCATTATAATCAATGACAACAAAACAGACAATTTCACCTTTCTAGTCTTGGGAAATCCTCAAGAAGAAGAACGCCAAATCAGTGAGCATATTAAGAAAGCTAGATTTGATTTAAATCAGTAAATCAATGATCTATTTTGTACTTCTTTGTACTACTTGTTTGAAGTTGAAATAAAGTTTGCTTTCTAATATGGCTTCCAATACTAGTCTACCAATCCCTAAGTTCAATGGTGGTGATTATGAGTATTGGTCAATTAAAATGAAAACTCTTTTGATAGGAAAAGGTCTTTGGGATGTGATTGAAGAGGGATATATTGAACCTTCAGTGCTGAGTGGGCAGTTTTGAGTGTTAATGATAAAAGGGCTAAAAAGGAAGCTCAGAAGAATAATTCTTTTGCCCTTTATCACATCCAATCTGCCATTGATAGAAGTATTTTCCTTAGAATAGCTTCTTTTACAAAAGCTGAATCTGCTTGGAATGCTTTAAAAGAAAGTTATAGGGGTAGTGACCAAGTCAAACAAGTTAAACTCCAAACCTTGAAAAGAGAGTTTGAAAATCTTAAAATGCAAGAGAATGAAAAGGTTGGTGATTACTGCGTGCGAGTGAAAGCCGTAGTAGATAAGATGGTCACTTTAGGAGATGATGTAAAGCCTGAAGAAAGTGTTGTGGACACTTCTTCCTAAGTGGAATTCAATTGCAATAATTATAGATGAATCTAAATACCTAACTTCTCTATCTTTTGAAACCCTCATTGGCTCACTTCTCTCACATGAGGAGAGATTACAGCCAACTCCTTCCATAAGTTATGAAGGAGATGATAAAGCCTTTGCTTCTCAAGAAGGCGAGAGGTAGAGGTCATGGCGAGAGGAAAGTATAGAGGAAGAGGCAAAAATAATCGAGAGAGGTGGAACTCCTAACGAGAGGAGGAAATTAGAACAGAAGAGGATTCTCAAATAATAGTGAACAACAATAGAATAGAGGAGGACAGAAAAATAGAGGGAAACAATCAGGCGGAGGTAAAGGAGGACATAAGTCGAAACAATCTTCCTACAATTATGGCAAACTTGGCCATTATGCTCGTGGTTGTTGGACTAAGACTTCACAAGGAGCTAGTAATAGCCAGAGCAGTCAGTTTGGAAACTTTGGAGAAGAGGAAGAGGCCACAAATTTCTTTCTCTCATATGGTCATGTAGATCAGAACATGAATGATACATGGATCTTGGACACTAGGTGTTCAAACCATATGAGTGGCAAGGAAGAGCTCTTTGCTACTCTAAACTCCTCCTACAAATCCAGCATCAAATTGGGAGATGATAAATCATTGGCGAGTTGAAGGAATTGGAGCTATGGCGGTTCCAACTAAAGAAGGAGTCAAACAAGTAAGTGATATCTATTATACACCCCATCTCCAACATAATATTTTAAGTGTTGGTCAAATGTTAGAAAAGAACTACAAGTTGCTTTTTGATGAGGGTAAATGCACTATTTTTGATAAAAATAACAATAATAGAATCATTACTCAAGTGCCAATGACAAAGAATAGATTGTTTCATTTAAAATTTGGCTAGCCAGGGGGAGATAAGTTAGTAAGTGTTGCTATTTCCAATCCAAGTGTTCTATGGCACTTGCGATATGGCCATTTGAATCTCGCTAGTTTGAAAATGCTAACTTCCCAAGCCATGGTCACTGGACTATCCTAAACTTTAGGAAGTCCAGTGACCATGGCTTAGGAAGTTAGCATTTTCAAACTAGCAGAATTCAAATGGCCATATCGCAAGTGCCATAGAACACTTGGATTGAAAATAGCAACACTTGCTAACTTATCTCCCCTTGGCTGGCCAAACATTAAAGGAAACAATCTATTCTTTGTCATTGGCACTTGAGTAATGATTCTATTATTGTTATTTTTATCAAAAATAGTGCATTTACCCTCATCAAAAAACAACTTGTAGTTCTTTTCTAACATTTGACCAACACTTAAAAGATTATGTTGGAGATGGGGTGTATAATAGATATCACTTACTTGTTTGACTCCTTCTTTAGTTGGAACCGCCATAGCTCCAATGCCTTCAACTCGCCAATGATTTATCATCTCCCAATTTGATGTTGGATTTGTAGGAGGAGTTTAGAGTAGGAAAGAGCTCTTGTTTGCCACTCATATCGTTTGAATACCCAATGTCCAAGATCCAATTAATGATATAGCTCTGCGAGAGTTTTAATTAAATAAAGATTTGTTTGATTTTATCCTAAGTCACCTGGTTCGAATTTGATAAGTTCAGAGTGCAGTTGGACAAAGGCATGAAATTTGGATTAATATTTCTAACATCCTCCTTTAATCTTGATTTCATGAGTGCTTTTACTCCAAGATGCTCTCACAATCTGTTGAAGTCTTCCTCCTCCAAAGGCTTCATGAAAATATTTGCCAAATGCTCCTTGGATCTGCAAAACTATAGCTAAATTTCTTTGAACTTCACCAACTCTCTAATGAAATGATAACAAATATCGATGTGCTTCGTTCGGCCATGGAACATGGGATCCTTTGACAGTGCAATGGCTGAATTGTTATCACAAAAATTTGTTGTTGCACCTTCCAGAGGATAGTTCAGTTCACTCAAAACTCTTCACAACCAAACTTCCTAGCATGCGACTAATGTGGTGTCGACATATTATGCTTCAGCTATGGACAACACAATGATGGGTTGCTTCTTGGATGCCCATGAGACTACCCCTGATCCAAGATGGAAAGCATACCCGAAGGTGCTCTTTCGATCATCGATGGTGCTAGCCTAGCCGAAAAAATGTGACGTGACTTTAATATAAAATCAATGACAACTTCTTATAACTTCCCTTACACATTGGTTTCTTCTCTTTCATTACGAGTACTGTGATCTACTGGTAAGGAAGCCACTTGCATTATAGGTGATGTGATCCACGTTCAACATTTACGACCTTAATAAAAAAAATATAATTTTTAACAATTTTATTTGACTTTAACGAAAAGAAAAAACAATGCATATATTAAAAAATATATTTAATTTTTAATTAAAAAGTTTTAATATATATTTTAATTTTAAAAAATAATTTTTAATTATAAATTATAAAATTAATGTAAATTATAAAATGAGAAGTTTTGCACCATAAATATATTTTTTAAGTTAAATATTTATAAAAGTTTATGTTTTTTATATAAATTATATATATATTTTTAATATTTATATGTTTTATATAATTTTTTTTTGAAGAGAACGTTTACAAATTACATCAACAATTTATATAATTTTTATTATATATATGAAATATAAAGTATAATAAAAGGCAACAGTAGAGTTAATCTATCTTTTATGTGATTTCAACTGGAATCCTTTATAAAAATTCAAAATTATAGTGAAAAATGTTTTAAAAAATATAAATAAAAATTAATAAATTTTAATTATAAATTATTAATAATTAAAATTTTTAAATAAATTATATAATAAATTATTAAAAATTAATTTAAAAAAATATATATACAATAAATTACACATTTTCAGACGTCGAGTTGAAATAATCGTCTTAATTGTCCTCGACGAAAGAAATGAGGGAGAGAGGCTGAATTTCTCAAGTCATCAACGATAAGAATTGCGACAAACAGTGTACATGAACAAATAACTGTGGCGATGGAATCGCAACCGGCAACTGTAAAAATCCAAAACAGGCACAAACTTGCTGCAGGATTGGCTTAATGGCGGTCTACAGTGTGTTAGATAACCTTTAAGCTCTGTTTGCCAATCAATCAATCTAGTTCTTTAAATAATATTATATAGGAAAATGTATTTGATTAATTCGATTAAAAGAACTTCTATAGCACTCATTTGAATATGTAAGACTAGTACGTAATGTGATTCAACGACTGATTGCCGCATCTGTATGTCTTAAATTATTATATCATTTCGTAGATTCCGTGAGTTGTATGAACTTATCTGGTTAGAAGATATATGTCTATAAGCATTTTCTTGATTATTAATCTCTGTATATGAATGCTACTCAAGATGTAGAAGAAGAAAAGGTATCTCATCCGCCAACCTCAGCCTTACCACATCCCAATAAGCATTGATACTCGTCCTCATATCGAAAGCTGCCTCCAGCTGATCGCTGCTTTTTGGTACCTCTTCCAATTTGACCTCCCCTATATCCCCAAGTTTAACACTTTGTTATTCGATCTTATTGCTTCCATAAAGGTTCTCTTACATTCAGATAACCGGGATTCTCTGTAAAAACTATGGTCTTCTGCATCTGCATGGCATCTTCGACATAGCGAATGCATTCAGCCTTTTTCCTATTTAGAAGATCATGGAAAGCTATTCTAGACGCCGTCTGCAGCTGGGGATAGCAATCTGTATGGAGATCAATGATGCGACATATGGCTTTCTCTACATAATCACAGGTTTTCATTGCTAAGTCCCTGCTTCTCTCAGAAATGGAATCAATACGTCTCTGCAGAAGATTCACAAAAACAGAATGAGGTAAGAAGTTTCGAAGACCGATGCCCTGTGCCTCTTCAAGTAGCCCAACTTCTTCAACCAGAAATATCTCGGAGTTTGCTGCACTTAATGAAAACAAGTCAAGCGAAATAACTTTTGAATATCTTATTAAGGCAAGGAATACAATGCATTTCACTGTCATCATGACCTTCATAAACTCAATCATAGCTTCTGGAGAAGTGGAAAATTTCCTAGGCAGTGCATTCAACTCCAACTGCCTCTTGGAAAGAGTTGCATCAATTTTTTTCACGATGTTTGGAAGGCATTTAATGATTCCCCTGGCTTGAATATCCATTAGTTTTTCGGCCAACATAGGTATTCCAACCATGGATTTCTTAATCTTGGAGAGGTGAGGATCCATTCTGAACAGGTCCTGCTCAAATTGACTTGCCTGTGCATTGGATTCATTCCCCACCCTCTTTCTCACACACACATAACCAAGACCTATATTGACAGCGTCCAACGTAACTTTCTCGAGCAGGCCCTCGGCAGCTTTATCCACTTTTGTGACCACGGCCAAAGTTCTTTCTCCCTTTTCATCTACTTTTTGGGACATTCTTAGAGATTCACATGTTGGAAAATCTACTGTAGCAGATAACACATTTAAAATGATGGTCTCTTTGGGAGTTATATATTGCATAATGACACGTGAAATCTGTTCATAAATATCATGTGGCTGGCCGTGAACAGGCACCCTGGTAATGCCGGGCAAATCCACCATAGTGAGATCTGGAGCGTTCATCTTTGCTACACTTAGTGTGATGGGGGTGTCGCTGATCCCTTTACCAGACCCTGCAATCTCCTCTGTAGCCAAATTTAGAGCTTCCGCTATCTGGGACTCTGAAAAGTTGTTAATCGTTTCCTTGTATTCTACAGCTCTTTCCGTATCTGGGAGTTTTGAGCTCTGTAGTCTCATAATGAGAGGGACTCTGGTACAAATTCCCTGTCCCTTGGGAAGGCTAATACCTGCAAGGGATTCGAGCACGCTGGATTTGACAGAGGATTGGTCGCCGACAACGACAATGGTAGGCAGTTGGATGCCTTCTTTCATTATTCCAAGATTGCGAAGGTTGTCAATGGCATCCAAGAGAGGCCGAATGCGCTCATTGTAACTCCTGTCCAGCTGAGGATGGTCGAGCATGTCTGCATCCAACATCTCTTTGCTCTTTTCAAGAGGCATGACTCCTGTTCTCTGTTCATCAAACGGACGAGGCAAAAGAGATCATGTAATGAGATTCTTTCAAACATTTTAATATCACCAAAAATATGAATTCGAATATGAAGCTTCACTATCCCATAATGATATTTTTATTTGATAGTGCCAGAGATTTCATATCCTACGTCGTCTCGACCACATGAACAGCGTAATAGGTTCAATCTAACGTCTAACACACTGTTGAAACAAATACATTGTATGAAACAAGCTTGAAATTTGACTTGTAAATCTCCGTCTTCTGCATGCTTTTCCTTCAAATTGTGGTTAAAGTATTCCCATGACCATAGCTACAGATGATCACAATCGTTAAGACACCCTTCAATCTGACAGTAGTATTTTTAAATTGCCTTTCATGTATAATATATCCTCTCGCTCCGCGAGGAGAAATGGTTTCACTACATTCAACCACAGTCTTCTTTGCTGAAACAGACAGTTCACCACGTTTAACTCCAATCTACTCATTCAAATATGAGTTGCCTATCGTTTAAGTTAAAGCCTGGGTAGCATATTGTTATTGTTGTCATTTCTTCCCACAGGTTTGGATTATTAAAACTATATATATATATATATATATATATTCTAAACAAAGGGCAAGCACAAGCGGGAGATTACAGGAATTGCTTACATAACAAACAATCACCCTTTTAACGCAAACTTTCTTGGACTTAAAAACACATACAGATAGCCGGCTGAAAATAAATCAATAAAAAATAAACAAATACCCTACAAATTTTATATTTTATATACAGTTCTAAACAGAAGGCAAGCACAAGCGGGAGATTACAGGAATGGCTTACATAACAAACAATCACCCTTTTAACGCAAACTATCTTGGACTTAAAAAGACATACAGATAGCCAACTGAAAATAAATCAATAAAAATTAAACAAATACCCTACAAATTTTATACTTTATATACTGTTCGTTACTGCCAATGGAAACCAAGAAAACGCCAAACAAATTAGTAAAAGGAAGTGCTTTGTAGCTCACCGCAATTGCTGGTTGACGTAGGGAGAAAATCTGTCCCACGAAACTTCGTGCCATCCACTCCAACGATTGCACACCTACACGCAATTCTTTTTACTATTAACTTCAAAATCACAAAGCCTCTCTTTTTTTTGTGCTGCGATTAACTTCAAAATCACAAAGCCGCTCCTTTTTTGTGCTGTCTCCTAGTTCCATATGGCACAAACAACACATCTTCACCTCTTAGCATTTTTTTTTTTTAAATGTCTCATCTAAACACTTCTTTCATACTCACTTCAATCTCCGCTGTCACTTCTTTTAAGAAAAAAAAAAATACACTTCTTTTAAGAAAACAAAAAAATATACATGTTGCGTGGACTAACGATGAACAGGCAAGATCTTTTCATTTAGATTATTTTTCTTTTATTTCAATAAGGAATTGCCCTTAGGCTGAATTCGATGACAAAGGAAATTAATAGAACACAGATTCTTCCATAAAGTATCAAGTGACGATAGTGAACATGTTTCCAGAAGTCAAAGGTTTGAGGAGGGCACAGACCATTTAAATTCAAGAGAATTCATTTTCTATGAGTATAAATCATGGCACCAAAAACTAAAGATAGGATATTTCGAATTTCAAATGTATTTTCAAACTTTCCTTATAAATCGCTGAAGAATAATATTAAATCATTAATAAAATGTAAGTTAAAGGATTATTTAAAAATATTATGTAACAATATATTATATGACGCTCACTTGATAAGATATTTAGATACATTATTCAAGATAAGGTATAAGAATGGAGTTAATTAATATCCTTGAAAGATGAATATTTGTAAGTCGAAAATATTAATTAATATTTTGTTAGCATGATCATAAGCTTTATCAAATTCAAGTTTAGAAAACCTACAACTTAATTTGTTTATTTTGTTAAAGTTGATGGTCCAAGTAAAATCACACATTATTTAAAATGAAAAAATAACTTCTAGATAAACACAATACAATATGAAGAGTGTTTGAAGATACCAAAGGACTCTTATTAGAGGAACAAGAAGCACTACAATCAATAATAAAATAGTTGGTCAAAAGGGGTATGAATACCTGAATTACACATGACCTTAGGTCAAGGTTAAAAACTAGCCCTAGGGTAAAATATTATAATAAACTCTTTGATACAATGTGTAAAAAGGTCCATAGGGCTATCATGGCCTCAAGTGGGGCTTAACACAATATATTTCAACACATCCCTTAGACTAAACAGAGGATATGGAAAAATTCCCGTGGCAATCATACCCCCTTAAGGGACACTCTCCCACTCTAAGAAACTCCTTTAATCATGGTAAGGATATACATTGTTTGCTTTGCTAATAATATATAGACTAGACTAAGCATCCCATGGGCATGAATCCATAAAATATAGTGCATCCAAACCTTGGTGTACTTAGTTTGTTGATGGAACATTGAATTACAAACAAGCTTGATGGAGCTCTAATTATCAAAATAGAGGGTGATCAAAAAATAATGTGGAATACAAAATAATTTCAAAATCATGAGCATGAGTTAAAGATTTTTGATAGTTTCATTACAAGCATTATGTTCAAATTTTATAGAAAACTAAGACATGATAGATTGTTTCCTATAACACCAAGAGACAAGTCCAAAACCAATAAATAAATAAGCTTAATTGTAGAGAGCCACTACTTCAAGTCAGTTGCCACTTCGAGAGGTGTGAAAACTGAGCAATGAATACCTATTTTATATATACTAAAAGATCCACTTGATCATTATCTAGTGACTCTTATTTCTACATATTCCTAGAATAATAGATGAGAACAAACACAATATCAAACCAAATATGGGTGAGATAAAGAAATACCTTAATAAGTGATTAATATAGTATGGAATCCATAAAAATGGTACCATAATTTACTTGTAGATTCAAAATAGAACTAATGGGATTCCAACCAAGTTTGTAGTCCTCCATCCAAAATTATTTAGAATATCCAAGATATACTTGGGTTAAGAAATGGTGATCCTAGATAATGAGTGATTGTTTAGGATCCTCAAGAACTAAGGAAGGAGGACCAAACCTATCATATTAAAAGTGTCATAAATTCATGACTTTATGTATTGGATTAATGTCACAAGTTTTATATAATGATATGATCATCAATATACACATTATCACCAAGATATAACAATCTTGATACTTGTTGTAGACATCATGCTCCAACTCACAATATTGAAATCAACAATTGAGAAATTAAGAACAAGTATTATCATATCAAGTACAAGGATTTTTCTTAATACCATATAAAAAAATCTTTAGCCTAAACACCAAAGGATGAGAACAATAAAGCTTAAAACTAGTTAATTATCTCATATAAATCTCTCCATAAAGAAAGGTACTCTTCACACCTATCTAATGTATCTCCCATTCATAAGATGTTGCAATAGAGAGAATCATTTAAACAAAGTCCATCCATGCACATGGGGAAAAGGTATTTGAATGATAAAATACCTTAGTCTATGATATTTCCTTATCAACAAGGTATACCTTATGCATTTTGAGTTGACCATTAGAAGTTTCTAGGTCTTAAAGATGTATTTATAGCCAATAATGTTATTTCCTTTAAGTAAATATTCTTCATTAATGAATCATACTCAACAAGCATAGCATCCTTCCACTCTAGAAAACTCTTATCCTAAGAAAAAGTTATGGAATTTACAAAATCATTGACTCTCAAGATGAAGGTCCACGATGAGACTTTTCCCTGATGCTATTAAGAGAGAATGGTTGAGTGTTTTGAATTATAGTCCATACCCACTTGCACATCAAGCAAATTGTGGAAGGCTAGTGCACATATTACACAAAATAAGTATAATAATCTAGTGTTAGATTATTAATTCAAAACTCAACATCCAACACAATCACAAAAGGTATAGGAGGATCAAGCTCATAAACTATAAGACTTGAATCTAGGGTCGATGTTGGAGAAGTAGTTGGGAGAGAAGTAGCCATATTAGTGGAACCTATTGATGAACTCACATTTATGGGATAAGAAGTTAGAATAACTAGAATATAACCAATGATAATATTAAAGGGGTAACAAGAACCACTCAAGTATTTATAGGAGGAGAATCATTGGCTAAAGGGACAAGAAGTAGTATTGAAAAGTAGAGAGAAGAACTCTATTACAAATAACATTTTTTAAAATAATGATATTTGCTTCATGGGATCATATAAGTGATAATCTTTAGAGGTGTCAAAATACTCCATAGGAATACAACAACGGATTTTGGCATCAATATTATTTCATGTATAATTGGGAATATGAGCCTATCAAATGGATCTTTGGGCAAAGAGTAGTTGAATCCAAGACGGTTGAAACAATACACGAAGGACAATCAAGTGATAGTTATACTCCTACAGTGCCTGAAGTTGAAACGAGTGAGAGCTATACACCTCGCTCTCTTGATTCAGGACCAGAAGAAGCAAAAGTAGAAGCAGAGGAAAAAGAACCAATGGAGGTGAAACTTGTAATTGAAGAACAAGTTGTTCTCAAAAGGCATCTTGATCCAAGACAACGATAGCAAAATAATTCATTATCATCAGTGACAACAAAGTAGACAATTTCACCTTTCTAGTCTTGGGAAATCCTCAAGAAGAAGAACGCCAAATCGGTGAGCATATTAAGAAAGCTAGATTTGATTTAAATCGATAAATCAATGATCTATTTTGTACTTCTTTGTACTACTTGTTTGAAGTTGAAATAAAGTTTGCTTTCTAATATGGCTTCCAATACTAGTCTACCAATCCCTAAGTTCAATGGTGGTGATTATGAGTATTGGTCAATTAAAATGAAAACTCTTTTGATAGGAAAAGGTCTTTGGGATGTGATTGAAGAGGGATATATTGAACCTTCAGCTGCTGAGTGGGCAGTTTTGAGTGTTAATGATAAAAGGGCTAAAAAGGAAGCTCAGAAGAATAATTCTTTTGCCCTTTATCACATCCAATCTGCCATTGATAGAAGTATTTTCCTTAGAATAGCTTCTTTTAAAAAAGCTGAATCTGCTTGGAATGCTTTAAAAGAAAGTTATAGGGGTAGTGACCAAGTCAAACAAGTTAAACTCCAAACCTTGAAAAGAGAGTTTGAAAATCTTAAAATGCAAGAGAATGAAAAGGTTGGTGATTACTGCGTGCGAGTGAAAGCCGTAGTAGATAAGATGGTCACTTTAGGAGATGATGTAAAGCCTGAAGAAAGTGTTGAGGACACTTCTTCCTAAGTGGAATTCAATTGCAATAATTATAGATGAATCTAAAGACCTAACTTCTCTATCTTTTGAAACCCTCATTGGCTCACTTCTCTCACATGAGGAGAGATTACAGCCAACTCCTTCCATAAGTTATGAAGGAGATGATAAAGCCTTTGCTTCTCAAGAAGGCGAGAGGTAGAGGTCATGGCGAGAGGAAAGTATAGAGGAAGAGGCAAAAATAATCAGAGAGGTGGAACTCCTAACGAGAGGAGGAAATTAGAACAGAAGAGGATTCTCAAATAATAGTGAACAACAATAGAATAGAGGAGGACAGAAAAATAGAGGGAAACAATCAGGCGGAGGTAAAGGAGGACATAAGTCGAAACAATCTTCCTACAATTATGGCAAACTTGGCCATTATGCTCGTGGACTGTTGGACTAAGACTTCACAAGGAGCTAGTAATAGCCAGAGCAGTCAGTTTGGAAACTTTGGAGAAGAGGAAGAGGCCACAAATTTCTTTCTCTCATATGGTCATGTAGATCAGAACATGAATGATACATGGATCTTGGACACTAGGTGTTCAAACCATATGAGTGGCAAGGAAGAGCTCTTTGCTACTCTAAACTCCTCCTACAAATCCGACATCAAATTGGGAGATGATAAATCATTGGCGAGTTGAAGGCATTGGAGCTATGGCGAGTTCCAACTAAAGAAGGAGTCAAACAAGTAAGTGATATCTATTATACACCCCATCTCCAACATAATATTTTAAGTGTTGGTCAAATGTTAGAAAAGAACTACAAGTTGCTTTTTGATGAGGGTAAATGCACTATTTTTGATAAAAATAACAATAATAGAATCATTACTCAAGTGCCAATGACAAAGAATAGATTGTTTCATTTAAAATTTGGCTAGCCAGGGGGAGATAAGTTAGTAAGTGTTGCTATTTCCAATCCAAGTGTTCTATGGCACTTGCGATATGGCCATTTGAATTCTGCTAGTTTGAAAATGCTAACTTCCCAAGCCATGGTCATCTGGACTATCCTAAACTTTAGGAAGTCCAGGTGACCATGGCTTAGGAAGTTAGCATTTTCAAACTAGCAGAATTCAAATGGCCATATCGCAAGTGCCATAGAACACTTGGATTGAAAATAGCAACACTTGCTAACTTATCTCCCCTTGGCTGGCCAAACATTAAAGGAAACAATCTATTCTTTGTCATTGGCACTTGAGTAATGATTCTATTATTGTTATTTTTATCAAAAATAGTGCATTTACCCTCATCAAAAAACAACTTGTAGTTCTTTTCTAACATTTGACCAACACTTAAAAGATTATGTTGGAGATGGGGTGTATAATAGATATCACTTACTTGTTTGACTCCTTCTTTAGTTGGAACCGCCATAGCTCCAATGCCTTCAATTGCCAATGATTTATCATCTCCCAATTTGATGTTGGATTTGTAGGAGGAGTTTAGAGTAGGAAAGAGCTCTTGTTTGCCACTCATATCGTTTGAATACCCAATGTCCAAGATCCAATTAATGATATAGCTCTGCGAGAGTTTTAATTAAATAAAGATTTGTTTGATTTTATCCTAAGTCACCTGGTTCGAATTTGATAAGTTCAGAGTGCAGTTGGACAAAGGCATGAAATTTGGATTAATATTTCTAACATCCTCCTTTAATCTTGATTTCATGAGTGCTTTTACTCCAAGATGCTCTCACAATCTGTTGAAGTCTTCCTCCTCCAAAGGCTTCATGAAAATATTTGCCAAATGCTCCTTGGATCTGCAAAACTATAGCTAAATTTCTTTGAACTTCACCAACTCTCTAATGAAATGATAACAAATATCGATGTGCTTCGTTCGGCCATGGAACATGGGATCCTTTGACAAGTGCAATGGCTGAATTGTTATCACAAAAATTTGTTGTTGCACCTTCCGGAGGAAAGTTCAATTCACTCAAAACTCTTCATAGCCAAACTTCCTAGCATGCGACTAATGTGGTGTCGACATATTATGCTTCAGCTATGGACAACACAATGATGGGTTGCTTCTTGGATGCCCATGAGACTACCCCTGATCCAAGATGGAAAGCATACCCGAAGGTGCTCTTTCGATCATCGATGGTGCTAGCCTAGCCGAAAAAATGTGACGTGACTTTAATATAAAATCAATGACAACTTCTTATAACTTCCCTTACACATTGGTTTCTTCTCTTTCATTACGAGTACTGTGATCTACTGGTAAGGAAGCCACTTGCATTATAGGTGATGTGATCCACGTTCAACATTTACGACCTTAATAAAAAAAATATAATTTTTAACAATTTTATTTGACTTTAACGAAAAGAAAAAACAATGCATATATTAAAAAATATATTTAATTTTTAATTAAAAAGTTTTAATATATATTTTAATTTTAAAAAATAATTTTTAATTATAAATTATAAAATTAATGTAAATTATAAAATGAGAAGTTTTGCACCATAAATATATTTTTTAAGTTAAATATTTATAAAAGTTTATGTTTTTTATATAAATTATATATATATTTTTAATATTTATATGTTTTATATAATTTTTTTTTGAAGAGAACGTTTACAAATTACATCAACAATTTATATAATTTTTATTATATATATGAAATATAAAGTATAATAAAAGGCAACAGTAGAGTTAATCTATCTTTTATGTGATTTCAACTGGAATCCTTTATAAAAATTCAAAATTATAGTGAAAAATGTTTTAAAAAATATAAATAAAAATTAATAAATTTTAATTATAAATTATTAATAATTAAAATTTTTAAATAAATTATATAATAAATTATTAAAAATTAATTTAAAAAAATATATATACAATAAATTACACATTTTCAGACGTCGAGTTGAAATAATCGTCTTAATTGTCCTCGACGAAAGAAATGAGGGAGAGAGGCTGAATTTCTCAAGTCATCAACGATAAGAATTGCGACAAACAGTGTACATGAACAAATAACTGTGGCGATGGAATCGCAACCGGCAACTGTAAAAATCCAAAACAGGCACAAACTTGCTGCAGGATTGGCTTAATGGCGGTCTACAGTGTGTTAGATAACCTTTAAGCTCTGTTTGCCAATCAATCAATCTAGTTCTTTAAATAATATTATATAGGAAAATGTATTTGATTAATTCGATTAAAAGAACTTCTATAGCACTCATTTGAATATGTAAGACTAGTACGTAATGTGATTCAACGACTGATTGCCGCATCTGTATGTCTTAAATTATTATATCATTTCGTAGATTCCGTGAGTTGTATGAACTTATCTGGTTAGAAGATATATGTCTATAAGCATTTTCTTGATTATTAATCTCTGTATATGAATGCTACTCAAGATGTAGAAGAAGAAAAGGTATCTCATCCGCCAACCTCAGCCTTACCACATCCCAATAAGCATTGATACTCGTCCTCATATCGAAAGCTGCCTCCAGCTGATCGCTGCTTTTTGGTACCTCTTCCAATTTGACCTCCCCTATATCCCCAAGTTTAACACTTTGTTATTCGATCTTATTGCTTCCATAAAGGTTCTCTTACATTCAGATAACCGGGATTCTCTGTAAAAACTATGGTCTTCTGCATCTGCATGGCATCTTCGACATAGCGAATGCATTCAGCCTTTTTCCTATTTAGAAGATCATGGAAAGCTATTCTAGACGCCGTCTGCAGCTGGGGATAGCAATCTGTATGGAGATCAATGATGCGACATATGGCTTTCTCTACATAATCACAGGTTTTCATTGCTAAGTCCCTGCTTCTCTCAGAAATGGAATCAATACGTCTCTGCAGAAGATTCACAAAAACAGAATGAGGTAAGAAGTTTCGAAGACCGATGCCCTGTGCCTCTTCAAGTAGCCCAACTTCTTCAACCAGAAATATCTCGGAGTTTGCTGCACTTAATGAAAACAAGTCAAGCGAAATAACTTTTGAATATCTTATTAAGGCAAGGAATACAATGCATTTCACTGTCATCATGACCTTCATAAACTCAATCATAGCTTCTGGAGAAGTGGAAAATTTCCTAGGCAGTGCATTCAACTCCAACTGCCTCTTGGAAAGAGTTGCATCAATTTTTTTCACGATGTTTGGAAGGCATTTAATGATTCCCCTGGCTTGAATATCCATTAGTTTTTCGGCCAACATAGGTATTCCAACCATGGATTTCTTAATCTTGGAGAGGTGAGGATCCATTCTGAACAGGTCCTGCTCAAATTGACTTGCCTGTGCATTGGATTCATTCCCCACCCTCTTTCTCACACACACATAACCAAGACCTATATTGACAGCGTCCAACGTAACTTTCTCGAGCAGGCCCTCGGCAGCTTTATCCACTTTTGTGACCACGGCCAAAGTTCTTTCTCCCTTTTCATCTACTTTTTGGGACATTCTTAGAGATTCACATGTTGGAAAATCTACTGTAGCAGATAACACATTTAAAATGATGGTCTCTTTGGGAGTTATATATTGCATAATGACACGTGAAATCTGTTCATAAATATCATGTGGCTGGCCGTGAACAGGCACCCTGGTAATGCCGGGCAAATCCACCATAGTGAGATCTGGAGCGTTCATCTTTGCTACACTTAGTGTGATGGGGGTGTCGCTGATCCCTTTACCAGACCCTGCAATCTCCTCTGTAGCCAAATTTAGAGCTTCCGCTATCTGGGACTCTGAAAAGTTGTTAATCGTTTCCTTGTATTCTACAGCTCTTTCCGTATCTGGGAGTTTTGAGCTCTGTAGTCTCATAATGAGAGGGACTCTGGTACAAATTCCCTGTCCCTTGGGAAGGCTAATACCTGCAAGGGATTCGAGCACGCTGGATTTGACAGAGGATTGGTCGCCGACAACGACAATGGTAGGCAGTTGGATGCCTTCTTTCATTATTCCAAGATTGCGAAGGTTGTCAATGGCATCCAAGAGAGGCCGAATGCGCTCATTGTAACTCCTGTCCAGCTGAGGATGGTCGAGCATGTCTGCATCCAACATCTCTTTGCTCTTTTCAAGAGGCATGACTCCTGTTCTCTGTTCATCAAACGGACGAGGCAAAAGAGATCATGTAATGAGATTCTTTCAAACATTTTAATATCACCAAAAATATGAATTCGAATATGAAGCTTCACTATCCCATAATGATATTTTTATTTGATAGTGCCAGAGATTTCATATCCTACGTCGTCTCGACCACATGAACAGCGTAATAGGTTCAATCTAACGTCTAACACACTGTTGAAACAAATACATTGTATGAAACAAGCTTGAAATTTGACTTGTAAATCTCCGTCTTCTGCATGCTTTTCCTTCAAATTGTGGTTAAAGTATTCCCATGACCATAGCTACAGATGATCACAATCGTTAAGACACCCTTCAATCTGACAGTAGTATTTTTAAATTGCCTTTCATGTATAATATATCCTCTCGCTCCGCGAGGAGAAATGGTTTCACTACATTCAACCACAGTCTTCTTTGCTGAAACAGACAGTTCACCACGTTTAACTCCAATCTACTCATTCAAATATGAGTTGCCTATCGTTTAAGTTAAAGCCTGGGTAGCATATTGTTATTGTTGTCATTTCTTCCCACAGGTTTGGATTATTAAAACTATATATATATATATATATATATATTCTAAACAAAGGGCAAGCACAAGCGGGAGATTACAGGAATTGCTTACATAACAAACAATCACCCTTTTAACGCAAACTTTCTTGGACTTAAAAACACATACAGATAGCCGGCTGAAAATAAATCAATAAAAAATAAACAAATACCCTACAAATTTTATATTTTATATACAGTTCTAAACAGAAGGCAAGCACAAGCGGGAGATTACAGGAATGGCTTACATAACAAACAATCACCCTTTTAACGCAAACTATCTTGGACTTAAAAAGACATACAGATAGCCAACTGAAAATAAATCAATAAAAATTAAACAAATACCCTACAAATTTTATACTTTATATACTGTTCGTTACTGCCAATGGAAACCAAGAAAACGCCAAACAAATTAGTAAAAGGAAGTGCTTTGTAGCTCACCGCAATTGCTGGTTGACGTAGGGAGAAAATCTGTCCCACGAAACTTCGTGCCATCCACTCCAACGATTGCACACCTACACGCAATTCTTTTTACTATTAACTTCAAAATCACAAAGCCTCTCTTTTTTTTGTGCTGCGATTAACTTCAAAATCACAAAGCCGCTCCTTTTTTGTGCTGTCTCCTAGTTCCATATGGCACAAACAACACATCTTCACCTCTTAGCATTTTTTTTTTTTAAATGTCTCATCTAAACACTTCTTTCATACTCACTTCAATCTCCGCTGTCACTTCTTTTAAGAAAAAAAAAAATACACTTCTTTTAAGAAAACAAAAAAATATACATGTTGCGTGGACTAACGATGAACAGGCAAGATCTTTTCATTTAGATTATTTTTCTTTTATTTCAATAAGGAATTGCCCTTAGGCTGAATTCGATGACAAAGGAAATTAATAGAACACAGATTCTTCCATAAAGTATCAAGTGACGATAGTGAACATGTTTCCAGAAGTCAAAGGTTTGAGGAGGGCACAGACCATTTAAATTCAAGAGAATTCATTTTCTATGAGTATAAATCATGGCACCAAAAACTAAAGATAGGATATTTCGAATTTCAAATGTATTTTCAAACTTTCCTTATAAATCGCTGAAGAATAATATTAAATCATTAATAAAATGTAAGTTAAAGGATTATTTAAAAATATTATGTAACAATATATTATATGACGCTCACTTGATAAGATATTTAGATACATTATTCAAGATAAGGTATAAGAATGGAGTTAATTAATATCCTTGAAAGATGAATATTTGTAAGTCGAAAATATTAATTAATATTTTGTTAGCATGATCATAAGCTTTATCAAATTCAAGTTTAGAAAACCTACAACTTAATTTGTTTATTTTGTTAAAGTTGATGGTCCAAGTAAAATCACACATTATTTAAAATGAAAAAATAACTTCTAGATAAACACAATACAATATGAAGAGTGTTTGAAGATACCAAAGGACTCTTATTAGAGGAACAAGAAGCACTACAATCAATAATAAAATAGTTGGTCAAAAGGGGTATGAATACCTGAATTACACATGACCTTAGGTCAAGGTTAAAAACTAGCCCTAGGGTAAAATATTATAATAAACTCTTTGATACAATGTGTAAAAAGGTCCATAGGGCTATCATGGCCTCAAGTGGGGCTTAACACAATATATTTCAACACATCCCTTAGACTAAACAGAGGATATGGAAAAATTCCCGTGGCAATCATACCCCCTTAAGGGACACTCTCCCACTCTAAGAAACTCCTTTAATCATGGTAAGGATATACATTGTTTGCTTTGCTAATAATATATAGACTAGACTAAGCATCCCATGGGCATGAATCCATAAAATATAGTGCATCCAAACCTTGGTGTACTTAGTTTGTTGATGGAACATTGAATTACAAACAAGCTTGATGGAGCTCTAATTATCAAAATAGAGGGTGATCAAAAAATAATGTGGAATACAAAATAATTTCAAAATCATGAGCATGAGTTAAAGATTTTTGATAGTTTCATTACAAGCATTATGTTCAAATTTTATAGAAAACTAAGACATGATAGATTGTTTCCTATAACACCAAGAGACAAGTCCAAAACCAATAAATAAATAAGCTTAATTGTAGAGAGCCACTACTTCAAGTCAGTTGCCACTTCGAGAGGTGTGAAAACTGAGCAATGAATACCTATTTTATATATACTAAAAGATCCACTTGATCATTATCTAGTGACTCTTATTTCTACATATTCCTAGAATAATAGATGAGAACAAACACAATATCAAACCAAATATGGGTGAGATAAAGAAATACCTTAATAAGTGATTAATATAGTATGGAATCCATAAAAATGGTACCATAATTTACTTGTAGATTCAAAATAGAACTAATGGGATTCCAACCAAGTTTGTAGTCCTCCATCCAAAATTATTTAGAATATCCAAGATATACTTGGGTTAAGAAATGGTGATCCTAGATAATGAGTGATTGTTTAGGATCCTCAAGAACTAAGGAAGGAGGACCAAACCTATCATATTAAAAGTGTCATAAATTCATGACTTTATGTATTGGATTAATGTCACAAGTTTTATATAATGATATGATCATCAATATACACATTATCACCAAGATATAACAATCTTGATACTTGTTGTAGACATCATGCTCCAACTCACAATATTGAAATCAACAATTGAGAAATTAAGAACAAGTATTATCATATCAAGTACAAGGATTTTTCTTAATACCATATAAAAAAATCTTTAGCCTAAACACCAAAGGATGAGAACAATAAAGCTTAAAACTAGTTAATTATCTCATATAAATCTCTCCATAAAGAAAGGTACTCTTCACACCTATCTAATGTATCTCCCATTCATAAGATGTTGCAATAGAGAGAATCATTTAAACAAAGTCCATCCATGCACATGGGGAAAAGGTATTTGAATGATAAAATACCTTAGTCTATGATATTTCCTTATCAACAAGGTATACCTTATGCATTTTGAGTTGACCATTAGAAGTTTCTAGGTCTTAAAGATGTATTTATAGCCAATAATGTTATTTCCTTTAAGTAAATATTCTTCATTAATGAATCATACTCAACAAGCATAGCATCCTTCCACTCTAGAAAACTCTTATCCTAAGAAAAAGTTATGGAATTTACAAAATCATTGACTCTCAAGATGAAGGTCCACGATGAGACTTTTCCCTGATGCTATTAAGAGAGAATGGTTGAGTGTTTTGAATTATAGTCCATACCCACTTGCACATCAAGCAAATTGTGGAAGGCTAGTGCACATATTACACAAAATAAGTATAATAATCTAGTGTTAGATTATTAATTCAAAACTCAACATCCAACACAATCACAAAAGGTATAGGAGGATCAAGCTCATAAACTATAAGACTTGAATCTAGGGTCGATGTTGGAGAAGTAGTTGGGAGAGAAGTAGCCATATTAGTGGAACCTATTGATGAACTCACATTTATGGGATAAGAAGTTAGAATAACTAGAATATAACCAATGATAATATTAAAGGGGTAACAAGAACCACTCAAGTATTTATAGGAGGAGAATCATTGGCTAAAGGGACAAGAAGTAGTATTGAAAAGTAGAGAGAAGAACTCTATTACAAATAACATTTTTTAAAATAATGATATTTGCTTCATGGGATCATATAAGTGATAATCTTTAGAGGTGTCAAAATACTCCATAGGAATACAACAACGGATTTTGGCATCAATATTATTTCATGTATAATTGGGAATATGAGCCTATCAAATGGATCTTTGGGCAAAGAGTAGTTGAATCCAAGACGGTTGAAACGATGCATGAAGGACAATCAAGTGATAGTTATACTCCTACAGTGCCTGAAGTTGAAACGAGTGAGAGCTATACACCTCGCTCTCTTGATTCAGGACCAGAAGAAGCAAAAGTAGAAGCAGAGGAAAAAGAACCAATGGAGGTGAAACTTGTAATTGAAGAACAAGTTGTTCTCAAAAGGCATCTTGATCCAGCAACAGTAGCAAAAGAAGTCATTATAATCAATGACAACAAAACAGACAATTTCACCTTTCTAGTCTTGGGAAATCCTCAAGAAGAAGAACGCCAAATCAGTGAGCATATTAAGAAAGCTAGATTTGATTTAAATCAATAAATCAGTGATCTATTTTGTACTTCTTTGTACTACTTGTTTGAAGTTGAAATAAAGTTTGCTTTCTAATATGGCTTCCAATACTAGTCTACCAATCCCTAAGTTCAATGGTGGTGATTATGAGTATTGGTCAATTAAAATGAAAACTCTTTTGATAGGAAAAGGTCTTTGGGATGTGATTGAAGAGGGATATATTGAACCTTCAGCTGCTTGAGTGGGCGGTTTTGAGTGTTAATGATAAAAGGGCTAAAAAGGAAGCTCGGAAGAATAATTCTTTTGCCCTTTATCACATCCAATCTGCCATTGATAGAAGTATTTTCCTTAGAATAGCTTCTTTTAAAAAAGCTGAATCTGCTTGGAATGCTTTAAAAGAAAGTTATAGGGGTAGTGACCAAGTCAAACAAGTTAAACTCCAAACCTTGAAAAGAGAGTTTGAAAATCTTAAAATGCAAGAGAATGAAAAGGTTGGTGATTCTTGCGTGCGAGTGAAAGCCGTAGTAGATAAGATGGTCACTTTAGGAGATGATGTAAAGCCTGAAGAAAGTGTTGAGGACACTTCTTCCTAAGTGGAATTCAATTGCAATAATTATAGATGAATCTAAAGACCTAACTTCTCTATCTTTTGAAACCCTCATTGGCTCACTTCTCTCACATGAGGAGAGATTACAGCCAACTCCTTCCATAAGTTATGAAGGAGATGATAAAGCCTTTGCTTCTCAAGAAGGCGAGAGGTAGAGGTCATGGCGAGAGGAAAGTATAGAGGAAGAGGCAAAAATAATCGAGAGAGGTGGAACTCCTAACGAGAGGAGGAAATTAGAACAGAAGAGGATTCTCAAATAATAGTGAACAACAATAGAATAGAGGAGGACAGAAAAATAGAGGGAAACAATCAGGCGGAGGTAAAGGAGGACATAAGTCGAAACAATCTTCCTACAATTATGGCAAACTTGGCCATTATGCTCGTGACTGTTGGACTAAGACTTCACAAGGAGCTAGTAATAGCCAGAGCAGTCAGTTTGGAAACTTTGGAGAAGAGGAAGAGGCCACAAATTTCTTTCTCTCATATGGTCATGTAGATCAGAACATGAATGATACATGGATCTTGGACACTAGGTGTTCAAACCATATGAGTGGCAAGGAAGAGCTCTTTGCTACTCTAAACTCCTCCTACAAATCCGACATCAAATTGGGAGATGATAAATCATTGGCGAGTTGAAGGCATTGGAGCTATGGCGGTTCCAACTAAAGAAGGAGTCAAACAAGTAAGTGATATCTATTATACACCCCATCTCCAACATAATATTTTAAGTGTTGGTCAAATGTTAGAAAAGAACTACAAGTTGCTTTTTGATGAGGGTAAATGCACTATTTTTGATAAAAATAACAATAATAGAATCATTACTCAAGTGCCAATGACAAAGAATAGATTGTTTCATTTAAAATTTGGCTAGCCAGGGGGAGATAAGTTAGTAAGTGTTGCTATTTCCAATCCAAGTGTTCTATGGCACTTGCGATATGGCCATTTGAATTACTGCTAGTTTGAAAATGCTAACTTCCCAAGCCATGGTCATCTGGACTATCCTAAACTTTAGGAAGTCCAGGTGACCATGGCTTAGGAAGTTAGCATTTTCAAACTAGCGAAATTCAAATGGCCATATCGCAAGTGCCATAGAACACTTGGATTGAAAATAGCAACACTTGCTAACTTATCTCCCCTTGGCTGGCCAAACATTAAAGGAAACAATCTATTCTTTGTCATTGGCACTTGAGTAATGATTCTATTATTGTTATTTTTATCAAAAATAGTGCATTTACCCTCATCAAAAAACAACTTGTAGTTCTTTTCTAACATTTGACCAACACTTAAAAGATTATGTTGGAGATGGGGTGTATAATAGATATCACTTACTTGTTTGACTCCTTCTTTAGTTGGAACTGCCATAGCTCCAATGCCTTCAACTGCCAATGATTTATCATCTCCCAATTTGATGTTGGATTTGTAGGAGGAGTTTAGAGTAGGAAAGAGCTCTTGTTTGCCACTCATATCGTTTGAATACCCAATGTCCAAGATCCAATTAATGATATAGCTCTGCGAGAGTTTTAATTAAATAAAGATTTGTTTGATTTTATCCTAAGTCACCTGGTTCGAATTTGATAAGTTCAGAGTGCAGTTGGACAAAGGCATGAAATTTGGATTAATATTTCTAACATCCTCCTTTAATCTTGATTTCATGAGTGCTTTTACTCCAAGATGCTCTCACAATCTGTTGAAGTCTTCCTCCTCCAAAGGCTTCATGAAAATATTTGCCAAATGCTCCTTGGATCTGCAAAACTATAGCTAAATTTCTTTGAACTTCACCAACTCTCTAATGAAATGATAACAAATATCGATGTGCTTCGTTCGGCCATGGAACATGGGATCCTTTGACAGTGCAATGGCTGAATTGTTATCACAAAAATTTGTTGTTGCACCTTCCAGAGGATAGTTCAGTTCACTCAAAACTCTTCACAACCAAACTTCCTAGCATGCGACTAATGTGGTGTCGACATATTATGCTTCAGCTATGGACAACACAATGATGGGTTGCTTCTTGGATGCCCATGAGACTACCCCTGATCCAAGATGGAAAGCATACCCGAAGGTGCTCTTTCGATCATCGATGGTGCTAGCCTAGCCGAAAAAATGTGACGTGACTTTAATATAAAATCAATGACAACTTCTTATAACTTCCCTTACACATTGGTTTCTTCTCTTTCATTACGAGTACTGTGATCTACTGGTAAGGAAGCCACTTGCATTATAGGTGATGTGATCCACGTTCAACATTTACGACCTTAATAAAAAAAATATAATTTTTAACAATTTTATTTGACTTTAACGAAAAGAAAAAACAATGCATATATTAAAAAATATATTTAATTTTTAATTAAAAAGTTTTAATATATATTTTAATTTTAAAAAATAATTTTTAATTATAAATTATAAAATTAATGTAAATTATAAAATGAGAAGTTTTGCACCATAAATATATTTTTTAAGTTAAATATTTATAAAAGTTTATGTTTTTTATATAAATTATATATATATTTTTAATATTTATATGTTTTATATAATTTTTTTTTGAAGAGAACGTTTACAAATTACATCAACAATTTATATAATTTTTATTATATATATGAAATATAAAGTATAATAAAAGGCAACAGTAGAGTTAATCTATCTTTTATGTGATTTCAACTGGAATCCTTTATAAAAATTCAAAATTATAGTGAAAAATGTTTTAAAAAATATAAATAAAAATTAATAAATTTTAATTATAAATTATTAATAATTAAAATTTTTAAATAAATTATATAATAAATTATTAAAAATTAATTTAAAAAAATATATATACAATAAATTACACATTTTCAGACGTCGAGTTGAAATAATCGTCTTAATTGTCCTCGACGAAAGAAATGAGGGAGAGAGGCTGAATTTCTCAAGTCATCAACGATAAGAATTGCGACAAACAGTGTACATGAACAAATAACTGTGGCGATGGAATCGCAACCGGCAACTGTAAAAATCCAAAACAGGCACAAACTTGCTGCAGGATTGGCTTAATGGCGGTCTACAGTGTGTTAGATAACCTTTAAGCTCTGTTTGCCAATCAATCAATCTAGTTCTTTAAATAATATTATATAGGAAAATGTATTTGATTAATTCGATTAAAAGAACTTCTATAGCACTCATTTGAATATGTAAGACTAGTACGTAATGTGATTCAACGACTGATTGCCGCATCTGTATGTCTTAAATTATTATATCATTTCGTAGATTCCGTGAGTTGTATGAACTTATCTGGTTAGAAGATATATGTCTATAAGCATTTTCTTGATTATTAATCTCTGTATATGAATGCTACTCAAGATGTAGAAGAAGAAAAGGTATCTCATCCGCCAACCTCAGCCTTACCACATCCCAATAAGCATTGATACTCGTCCTCATATCGAAAGCTGCCTCCAGCTGATCGCTGCTTTTTGGTACCTCTTCCAATTTGACCTCCCCTATATCCCCAAGTTTAACACTTTGTTATTCGATCTTATTGCTTCCATAAAGGTTCTCTTACATTCAGATAACCGGGATTCTCTGTAAAAACTATGGTCTTCTGCATCTGCATGGCATCTTCGACATAGCGAATGCATTCAGCCTTTTTCCTATTTAGAAGATCATGGAAAGCTATTCTAGACGCCGTCTGCAGCTGGGGATAGCAATCTGTATGGAGATCAATGATGCGACATATGGCTTTCTCTACATAATCACAGGTTTTCATTGCTAAGTCCCTGCTTCTCTCAGAAATGGAATCAATACGTCTCTGCAGAAGATTCACAAAAACAGAATGAGGTAAGAAGTTTCGAAGACCGATGCCCTGTGCCTCTTCAAGTAGCCCAACTTCTTCAACCAGAAATATCTCGGAGTTTGCTGCACTTAATGAAAACAAGTCAAGCGAAATAACTTTTGAATATCTTATTAAGGCAAGGAATACAATGCATTTCACTGTCATCATGACCTTCATAAACTCAATCATAGCTTCTGGAGAAGTGGAAAATTTCCTAGGCAGTGCATTCAACTCCAACTGCCTCTTGGAAAGAGTTGCATCAATTTTTTTCACGATGTTTGGAAGGCATTTAATGATTCCCCTGGCTTGAATATCCATTAGTTTTTCGGCCAACATAGGTATTCCAACCATGGATTTCTTAATCTTGGAGAGGTGAGGATCCATTCTGAACAGGTCCTGCTCAAATTGACTTGCCTGTGCATTGGATTCATTCCCCACCCTCTTTCTCACACACACATAACCAAGACCTATATTGACAGCGTCCAACGTAACTTTCTCGAGCAGGCCCTCGGCAGCTTTATCCACTTTTGTGACCACGGCCAAAGTTCTTTCTCCCTTTTCATCTACTTTTTGGGACATTCTTAGAGATTCACATGTTGGAAAATCTACTGTAGCAGATAACACATTTAAAATGATGGTCTCTTTGGGAGTTATATATTGCATAATGACACGTGAAATCTGTTCATAAATATCATGTGGCTGGCCGTGAACAGGCACCCTGGTAATGCCGGGCAAATCCACCATAGTGAGATCTGGAGCGTTCATCTTTGCTACACTTAGTGTGATGGGGGTGTCGCTGATCCCTTTACCAGACCCTGCAATCTCCTCTGTAGCCAAATTTAGAGCTTCCGCTATCTGGGACTCTGAAAAGTTGTTAATCGTTTCCTTGTATTCTACAGCTCTTTCCGTATCTGGGAGTTTTGAGCTCTGTAGTCTCATAATGAGAGGGACTCTGGTACAAATTCCCTGTCCCTTGGGAAGGCTAATACCTGCAAGGGATTCGAGCACGCTGGATTTGACAGAGGATTGGTCGCCGACAACGACAATGGTAGGCAGTTGGATGCCTTCTTTCATTATTCCAAGATTGCGAAGGTTGTCAATGGCATCCAAGAGAGGCCGAATGCGCTCATTGTAACTCCTGTCCAGCTGAGGATGGTCGAGCATGTCTGCATCCAACATCTCTTTGCTCTTTTCAAGAGGCATGACTCCTGTTCTCTGTTCATCAAACGGACGAGGCAAAAGAGATCATGTAATGAGATTCTTTCAAACATTTTAATATCACCAAAAATATGAATTCGAATATGAAGCTTCACTATCCCATAATGATATTTTTATTTGATAGTGCCAGAGATTTCATATCCTACGTCGTCTCGACCACATGAACAGCGTAATAGGTTCAATCTAACGTCTAACACACTGTTGAAACAAATACATTGTATGAAACAAGCTTGAAATTTGACTTGTAAATCTCCGTCTTCTGCATGCTTTTCCTTCAAATTGTGGTTAAAGTATTCCCATGACCATAGCTACAGATGATCACAATCGTTAAGACACCCTTCAATCTGACAGTAGTATTTTTAAATTGCCTTTCATGTATAATATATCCTCTCGCTCCGCGAGGAGAAATGGTTTCACTACATTCAACCACAGTCTTCTTTGCTGAAACAGACAGTTCACCACGTTTAACTCCAATCTACTCATTCAAATATGAGTTGCCTATCGTTTAAGTTAAAGCCTGGGTAGCATATTGTTACTGTTGTCATTTCTTCCCACAGGTTTGGATTATTAAAACTATATATATATATATATATATATATATTCTAAACAAAGGGCAAGCACAAGCGGGAGATTACAGGAATTGCTTACATAACAAACAATCACCCTTTTAACGCAAACTTTCTTGGACTTAAAAACACATACAGATAGCCGGCTGAAAATAAATCAATAAAAAATAAACAAATACCCTACAAATTTTATATTTTATATACAGTTCTAAACAGAAGGCAAGCACAAGCGGGAGATTACAGGAATGGCTTACATAACAAACAATCACCCTTTTAACGCAAACTATCTTGGACTTAAAAAGACATACAGATAGCCAACTGAAAATAAATCAATAAAAATTAAACAAATACCCTACAAATTTTATACTTTATATACTGTTCGTTACTGCCAATGGAAACCAAGAAAACGCCAAACAAATTAGTAAAAGGAAGTGCTTTGTAGCTCACCGCAATTGCTGGTTGACGTAGGGAGAAAATCTGTCCCACGAAACTTCGTGCCATCCACTCCAACGATTGCACACCTACACGCAATTCTTTTTACTATTAACTTCAAAATCACAAAGCCTCTCTTTTTTTTGTGCTGCGATTAACTTCAAAATCACAAAGCCGCTCCTTTTTTGTGCTGTCTCCTAGTTCCATATGGCACAAACAACACATCTTCACCTCTTAGCATTTTTTTTTTTTTAAATGTCTCATCTAAACACTTCTTTCATACTCACTTCAATCTCCGCTGTCACTTCTTTTAAGAAAAAAAAAAATACACTTCTTTTAAGAAAACAAAAAAATATACATGTTGCGTGGACTAACGATGAACAGGCAAGATCTTTTCATTTAGATTATTTTTCTTTTATTTCAATAAGGAATTGCCCTTAGGCTGAATTCGATGACAAAGGAAATTAATAGAACACAGATTCTTCCATAAAGTATCAAGTGACGATAGTGAACATGTTTCCAGAAGTCAAAGGTTTGAGGAGGGCACAGACCATTTAAATTCAAGAGAATTCATTTTCTATGAGTATAAATCATGGCACCAAAAACTAAAGATAGGATATTTCGAATTTCAAATGTATTTTCAAACTTTCCTTATAAATCGCTGAAGAATAATATTAAATCATTAATAAAATGTAAGTTAAAGGATTATTTAAAAATATTATGTAACAATATATTATATGACGCTCACTTGATAAGATATTTAGATACATTATTCAAGATAAGGTATAAGAATGGAGTTAATTAATATCCTTGAAAGATGAATATTTGTAAGTCGAAAATATTAATTAATATTTTGTTAGCATGATCATAAGCTTTATCAAATTCAAGTTTAGAAAACCTACAACTTAATTTGTTTATTTTGTTAAAGTTGATGGTCCAAGTAAAATCACACATTATTTAAAATGAAAAAATAACTTCTAGATAAACACAATACAATATGAAGAGTGTTTGAAGATACCAAAGGACTCTTATTAGAGGAACAAGAAGCACTACAATCAATAATAAAATAGTTGGTCAAAAGGGGTATGAATACCTGAATTACACATGACCTTAGGTCAAGGTTAAAAACTAGCCCTAGGGTAAAATATTATAATAAACTCTTTGATACAATGTGTAAAAAGGTCCATAGGGCTATCATGGCCTCAAGTGGGGCTTAACACAATATATTTCAACACATCCCTTAGACTAAACAGAGGATATGGAAAAATTCCCGTGGCAATCATACCCCCTTAAGGGACACTCTCCCACTCTAAGAAACTCCTTTAATCATGGTAAGGATATACATTGTTTGCTTTGCTAATAATATATAGACTAGACTAAGCATCCCATGGGCATGAATCCATAAAATATAGTGCATCCAAACCTTGGTGTACTTAGTTTGTTGATGGAACATTGAATTACAAACAAGCTTGATGGAGCTCTAATTATCAAAATAGAGGGTGATCAAAAAATAATGTGGAATACAAAATAATTTCAAAATCATGAGCATGAGTTAAAGATTTTTGATAGTTTCATTACAAGCATTATGTTCAAATTTTATAGAAAACTAAGACATGATAGATTGTTTCCTATAACACCAAGAGACAAGTCCAAAACCAATAAATAAATAAGCTTAATTGTAGAGAGCCACTACTTCAAGTCAGTTGCCACTTCGAGAGGTGTGAAAACTGAGCAATGAATACCTATTTTATATATACTAAAAGATCCACTTGATCATTATCTAGTGACTCTTATTTCTACATATTCCTAGAATAATAGATGAGAACAAACACAATATCAAACCAAATATGGGTGAGATAAAGAAATACCTTAATAAGTGATTAATATAGTATGGAATCCATAAAAATGGTACCATAATTTACTTGTAGATTCAAAATAGAACTAATGGGATTCCAACCAAGTTTGTAGTCCTCCATCCAAAATTATTTAGAATATCCAAGATATACTTGGGTTAAGAAATGGTGATCCTAGATAATGAGTGATTGTTTAGGATCCTCAAGAACTAAGGAAGGAGGACCAAACCTATCATATTAAAAGTGTCATAAATTCATGACTTTATGTATTGGATTAATGTCACAAGTTTTATATAATGATATGATCATCAATATACACATTATCACCAAGATATAACAATCTTGATACTTGTTGTAGACATCATGCTCCAACTCACAATATTGAAATCAACAATTGAGAAATTAAGAACAAGTATTATCATATCAAGTACAAGGATTTTTCTTAATACCATATAAAAAAATCTTTAGCCTAAACACCAAAGGATGAGAACAATAAAGCTTAAAACTAGTTAATTATCTCATATAAATCTCTCCATAAAGAAAGGTACTCTTCACACCTATCTAATGTATCTCCCATTCATAAGATGTTGCAATAGAGAGAATCATTTAAACAAAGTCCATCCATGCACATGGGGAAAAGGTATTTGAATGATAAAATACCTTAGTCTATGATATTTCCTTATCAACAAGGTATACCTTATGCATTTTGAGTTGACCATTAGAAGTTTCTAGGTCTTAAAGATGTATTTATAGCCAATAATGTTATTTCCTTTAAGTAAATATTCTTCATTAATGAATCATACTCAACAAGCATAGCATCCTTCCACTCTAGAAAACTCTTATCCTAAGAAAAAGTTATGGAATTTACAAAATCATTGACTCTCAAGATGAAGGTCCACGATGAGACTTTTCCCTGATGCTATTAAGAGAGAATGGTTGAGTGTTTTGAATTATAGTCCATACCCACTTGCACATCAAGCAAATTGTGGAAGGCTAGTGCACATATTACACAAAATAAGTATAATAATCTAGTGTTAGATTATTAATTCAAAACTCAACATCCAACACAATCACAAAAGGTATAGGAGGATCAAGCTCATAAACTATAAGACTTGAATCTAGGGTCGATGTTGGAGAAGTAGTTGGGAGAGAAGTAGCCATATTAGTGGAACCTATTGATGAACTCACATTTATGGGATAAGAAGTTAGAATAACTAGAATATAACCAATGATAATATTAAAGGGGTAACAAGAACCACTCAAGTATTTATAGGAGGAGAATCATTGGCTAAAGGGACAAGAAGTAGTATTGAAAAGTAGAGAGAAGAACTCTATTACAAATAACATTTTTTAAAATAATGATATTTGCTTCATGGGATCATATAAGTGATAATCTTTAGAGGTGTCAAAATACTCCATAGGAATACAACAACGGATTTTGGCATCAATATTATTTCATGTATAATTGGGAATATGAGCCTATCAAATGGATCTTTGGGCAAAGAGTAGTTGAATCCAAGACGGTTGAAACAGTGCACGAAGGACAATCAAGTGATAGTTATACTCCTACAGTGCCTGAAGTTGAAACGAGTGAGAGCTATACACCTCGCTCTCTTGATTCAGGACCAGAAGAAGCAAAAGTAGAAGCAGAGGAAAAAGAACCAATGGAGGTGAAACTTGTAATTGAAGAACAAGTTGTTCTCAAAAGGCATCTTGATCCAGCAACAGTAGCAAAAGAAGTCATTATAATCAATGACAACAAAACAGACAATTTCACCTTTCTAGTCTTGGGAAATCCTCAAGAAGAAGAACGCCAAATCAGTGAGCATATTAAGAAAGCTAGATTTGATTTAAATCAATAAATCAATGATCTATTTTGTACTTCTTTGTACTACTTGTTTGAAGTTGAAATAAAGTTTGCTTTCTAATATGGCTTCCAATACTAGTCTACCAATCCCTAAGTTCAATGGTGGTGATTATGAGTATTGGTCAATTAAAATGAAAACTCTTTTGATAGGAAAAGGTCTTTGGGATGTGATTGAAGAGGGATATATTGAACCTTCAGCTGCTTGAGTGGGCGAGTTTTGAGTGTTAATGATAAAAGGGCTAAAAAGGAAGCTCGGAAGAATAATTCTTTTGCCCTTTATCACATCCAATCCGCCCTTGATAGAAGTATTTTCCTTAGAATAGCTTCTTTTACAAAAGGTGAATCTGCTTGGAATGCTTTAAAAGAAAGTTATAGGGGTAGTGACCAAGTCAAACAAGTTAAACTCCAAACCTTGAAAAGAGAGTTTGAAAATCTTAAAATGCAAGAGAATGAAAAGGTTGGTGATTACTGCGTGCGAGTGAAAGCCGTAGTAGATAAGATGGTCACTTTAGGAGATGATGTAAAGCCTGAAGAAAGTGTTGAGGACACTTCTTCCTAAGTGGAATTCAATTGCAATAATTATAGATGAATCTAAAGACCTAACTTCTCTATCTTTTGAAACCCTCATTGGCTCACTTCTCTCACATGAGGAGAGATTACAGCCAACTCCTTCCATAAGTTATGAAGGAGATGATAAAGCCTTTGCTTCTCAAGAAGGCGAGAGGTAGAGGTCATGGCGAGAGGAAAGTATAGAGGAAGAGGCAAAAATAATCGAGAGAGGTGGAACTCCTAACGAGAGGAGGAAATTAGAACAGAAGAGGATTCTCAAATAATAGTGAACAACAATAGAATAGAGGAGGACAGAAAAATAGAGGGAAACAATCAGGCGGAGGTAAAGGAGGACATAAGTCGAAACAATCTTCCTACAATTATGGCAAACTTGGCCATTATGCTCGTGACTGTTGGACTAAGACTTCACAAGGAGCTAGTAATAGCCAGAGCAGTCAGTTTGGAAACTTTGGAGAAGAGGAAGAGGCCACAAATTTCTTTCTCTCATATGGTCATGTAGATCAGAACATGAATGATACATGGATCTTGGACACTAGGTGTTCAAACCATATGAGTGGCAAGGAAGAGCTCTTTGCTACTCTAAACTCCTCCTACAAATCCGACATCAAATTGGGAGATGATAAATCATTGGCGAGTTGAAGGCATTGGAGCTATGGCGAGTTCCAACTAAAGAAGGAGTCAAACAAGTAAGTGATATCTATTATACACCCCATCTCCAACATAATATTTTAAGTGTTGGTCAAATGTTAGAAAAGAACTACAAGTTGCTTTTTGATGAGGGTAAATGCACTATTTTTGATAAAAATAACAATAATAGAATCATTACTCAAGTGCCAATGACAAAGAATAGATTGTTTCATTTAAAATTTGGCTAGCCAGGGGGAGATAAGTTAGTAAGTGTTGCTATTTCCAATCCAAGTGTTCTATGGCACTTGCGATATGGCCATTTGAATTCTGCTAGTTTGAAAATGCTAACTTCCCAAGCCATGGTCACTGGACTATCCTAAACTTTAGGAAGTCCAGTGACCATGGCTTAGGAAGTTAGCATTTTCAAACTAGCAGAATTCAAATGGCCATATCGCAAGTGCCATAGAACACTTGGATTGAAAATAGCAACACTTGCTAACTTATCTCCCCTTGGCTGGCCAAACATTAAAGGAAACAATCTATTCTTTGTCATTGGCACTTGAGTAATGATTCTATTATTGTTATTTTTATCAAAAATAGTGCATTTACCCTCATCAAAAAACAACTTGTAGTTCTTTTCTAACATTTGACCAACACTTAAAAGATTATGTTGGAGATGGGGTGTATAATAGATATCACTTACTTGTTTGACTCCTTCTTTAGTTGGAACCGCCATAGCTCCAATGCCTTCAACTCGCCAATGATTTATCATCTCCCAATTTGATGTTGGATTTGTAGGAGGAGTTTAGAGTAGGAAAGAGCTCTTGTTTGCCACTCATATCGTTTGAATACCCAATGTCCAAGATCCAATTAATGATATAGCTCTGCGAGAGTTTTAATTAAATAAAGATTTGTTTGATTTTATCCTAAGTCACCTGGTTCGAATTTGATAAGTTCAGAGTGCAGTTGGACAAAGGCATGAAATTTGGATTAATATTTCTAACATCCTCCTTTAATCTTGATTTCATGAGTGCTTTTACTCCAAGATGCTCTCACAATCTGTTGAAGTCTTCCTCCTCCAAAGGCTTCATGAAAATATTTGCCAAATGCTCCTTGGATCTGCAAAACTATAGCTAAATTTCTTTGAACTTCACCAACTCTCTAATGAAATGATAACAAATATCGATGTGCTTCGTTCGGCCATGGAACATGGGATCCTTTGACAGTGCAATGGCTGAATTGTTATCACAAAAATTTGTTGTTGCACCTTCCAGAGGATAGTTCAGTTCACTCAAAACTCTTCACAACCAAACTTCCTAGCATGCGACTAATGTGGTGTCGACATATTATGCTTCAGCTATGGACAACACAATGATGGGTTGCTTCTTGGATGCCCATGAGACTACCCCTGATCCAAGATGGAAAGCATACCCGAAGGTGCTCTTTCGATCATCGATGGTGCTAGCCTAGCCGAAAAAATGTGACGTGACTTTAATATAAAATCAATGACAACTTCTTATAACTTCCCTTACACATTGGTTTCTTCTCTTTCATTACGAGTACTGTGATCTACTGGTAAGGAAGCCACTTGCATTATAGGTGATGTGATCCACGTTCAACATTTACGACCTTAATAAAAAAAATATAATTTTTAACAATTTTATTTGACTTTAACGAAAAGAAAAAACAATGCATATATTAAAAAATATATTTAATTTTTAATTAAAAAGTTTTAATATATATTTTAATTTTAAAAAATAATTTTTAATTATAAATTATAAAATTAATGTAAATTATAAAATGAGAAGTTTTGCACCATAAATATATTTTTTAAGTTAAATATTTATAAAAGTTTATGTTTTTTATATAAATTATATATATATTTTTAATATTTATATGTTTTATATAATTTTTTTTTGAAGAGAACGTTTACAAATTACATCAACAATTTATATAATTTTTATTATATATATGAAATATAAAGTATAATAAAAGGCAACAGTAGAGTTAATCTATCTTTTATGTGATTTCAACTGGAATCCTTTATAAAAATTCAAAATTATAGTGAAAAATGTTTTAAAAAATATAAATAAAAATTAATAAATTTTAATTATAAATTATTAATAATTAAAATTTTTAAATAAATTATATAATAAATTATTAAAAATTAATTTAAAAAAATATATATACAATAAATTACACATTTTCAGACGTCGAGTTGAAATAATCGTCTTAATTGTCCTCGACGAAAGAAATGAGGGAGAGAGGCTGAATTTCTCAAGTCATCAACGATAAGAATTGCGACAAACAGTGTACATGAACAAATAACTGTGGCGATGGAATCGCAACCGGCAACTGTAAAAATCCAAAACAGGCACAAACTTGCTGCAGGATTGGCTTAATGGCGGTCTACAGTGTGTTAGATAACCTTTAAGCTCTGTTTGCCAATCAATCAATCTAGTTCTTTAAATAATATTATATAGGAAAATGTATTTGATTAATTCGATTAAAAGAACTTCTATAGCACTCATTTGAATATGTAAGACTAGTACGTAATGTGATTCAACGACTGATTGCCGCATCTGTATGTCTTAAATTATTATATCATTTCGTAGATTCCGTGAGTTGTATGAACTTATCTGGTTAGAAGATATATGTCTATAAGCATTTTCTTGATTATTAATCTCTGTATATGAATGCTACTCAAGATGTAGAAGAAGAAAAGGTATCTCATCCGCCAACCTCAGCCTTACCACATCCCAATAAGCATTGATACTCGTCCTCATATCGAAAGCTGCCTCCAGCTGATCGCTGCTTTTTGGTACCTCTTCCAATTTGACCTCCCCTATATCCCCAAGTTTAACACTTTGTTATTCGATCTTATTGCTTCCATAAAGGTTCTCTTACATTCAGATAACCGGGATTCTCTGTAAAAACTATGGTCTTCTGCATCTGCATGGCATCTTCGACATAGCGAATGCATTCAGCCTTTTTCCTATTTAGAAGATCATGGAAAGCTATTCTAGACGCCGTCTGCAGCTGGGGATAGCAATCTGTATGGAGATCAATGATGCGACATATGGCTTTCTCTACATAATCACAGGTTTTCATTGCTAAGTCCCTGCTTCTCTCAGAAATGGAATCAATACGTCTCTGCAGAAGATTCACAAAAACAGAATGAGGTAAGAAGTTTCGAAGACCGATGCCCTGTGCCTCTTCAAGTAGCCCAACTTCTTCAACCAGAAATATCTCGGAGTTTGCTGCACTTAATGAAAACAAGTCAAGCGAAATAACTTTTGAATATCTTATTAAGGCAAGGAATACAATGCATTTCACTGTCATCATGACCTTCATAAACTCAATCATAGCTTCTGGAGAAGTGGAAAATTTCCTAGGCAGTGCATTCAACTCCAACTGCCTCTTGGAAAGAGTTGCATCAATTTTTTTCACGATGTTTGGAAGGCATTTAATGATTCCCCTGGCTTGAATATCCATTAGTTTTTCGGCCAACATAGGTATTCCAACCATGGATTTCTTAATCTTGGAGAGGTGAGGATCCATTCTGAACAGGTCCTGCTCAAATTGACTTGCCTGTGCATTGGATTCATTCCCCACCCTCTTTCTCACACACACATAACCAAGACCTATATTGACAGCGTCCAACGTAACTTTCTCGAGCAGGCCCTCGGCAGCTTTATCCACTTTTGTGACCACGGCCAAAGTTCTTTCTCCCTTTTCATCTACTTTTTGGGACATTCTTAGAGATTCACATGTTGGAAAATCTACTGTAGCAGATAACACATTTAAAATGATGGTCTCTTTGGGAGTTATATATTGCATAATGACACGTGAAATCTGTTCATAAATATCATGTGGCTGGCCGTGAACAGGCACCCTGGTAATGCCGGGCAAATCCACCATAGTGAGATCTGGAGCGTTCATCTTTGCTACACTTAGTGTGATGGGGGTGTCGCTGATCCCTTTACCAGACCCTGCAATCTCCTCTGTAGCCAAATTTAGAGCTTCCGCTATCTGGGACTCTGAAAAGTTGTTAATCGTTTCCTTGTATTCTACAGCTCTTTCCGTATCTGGGAGTTTTGAGCTCTGTAGTCTCATAATGAGAGGGACTCTGGTACAAATTCCCTGTCCCTTGGGAAGGCTAATACCTGCAAGGGATTCGAGCACGCTGGATTTGACAGAGGATTGGTCGCCGACAACGACAATGGTAGGCAGTTGGATGCCTTCTTTCATTATTCCAAGATTGCGAAGGTTGTCAATGGCATCCAAGACAGGCCGAATGCGCTCATTGTAACTCCTGTCCAGCTGAGGATGGTCGAGCATGTCTGCATCCAACATCTCTTTGCTCTTTTCAAGAGGCATGACTCCTGTTCTCTGTTCATCAAACGGACGAGGCAAAAGAGATCATGTAATGAGATTCTTTCAAACATTTTAATATCACCAAAAATATGAATTCGAATATGAAGCTTCACTATCCCATAATGATATTTTTATTTGATAGTGCCAGAGATTTCATATCCTACGTCGTCTCGACCACATGAACAGCGTAATAGGTTCAATCTAACGTCTAACACACTGTTGAAACAAATACATTGTATGAAACAAGCTTGAAATTTGACTTGTAAATCTCCGTCTTCTGCATGCTTTTCCTTCAAATTGTGGTTAAAGTATTCCCATGACCATAGCTACAGATGATCACAATCGTTAAGACACCCTTCAATCTGACAGTAGTATTTTTAAATTGCCTTTCATGTATAATATATCCTCTCGCTCCGCGAGGAGAAATGGTTTCACTACATTCAACCACAGTCTTCTTTGCTGAAACAGACAGTTCACCACGTTTAACTCCAATCTACTCATTCAAATATGAGTTGCCTATCGTTTAAGTTAAAGCCTGGGTAGCATATTGTTACTGTTGTCATTTCTTCCCACAGGTTTGGATTATTAAAACTATATATATATATATATATATATATTCTAAACAAAGGGCAAGCACAAGCGGGAGATTACAGGAATTGCTTACATAACAAACAATCACCCTTTTAACGCAAACTTTCTTGGACTTAAAAACACATACAGATAGCCGGCTGAAAATAAATCAATAAAAAATAAACAAATACCCTACAAATTTTATATTTTATATACAGTTCTAAACAGAAGGCAAGCACAAGCGGGAGATTACAGGAATGGCTTACATAACAAACAATCACCCTTTTAACGCAAACTATCTTGGACTTAAAAAGACATACAGATAGCCAACTGAAAATAAATCAATAAAAATTAAACAAATACCCTACAAATTTTATACTTTATATACTGTTCGTTACTGCCAATGGAAACCAAGAAAACGCCAAACAAATTAGTAAAAGGAAGTGCTTTGTAGCTCACCGCAATTGCTGGTTGACGTAGGGAGAAAATCTGTCCCACGAAACTTCGTGCCATCCACTCCAACGATTGCACACCTACACGCAATTCTTTTTACTATTAACTTCAAAATCACAAAGCCTCTCTTTTTTTTGTGCTGCGATTAACTTCAAAATCACAAAGCCGCTCCTTTTTTGTGCTGTCTCCTAGTTCCATATGGCACAAACAACACATCTTCACCTCTTAGCATTTTTTTTTTTTAAATGTCTCATCTAAACACTTCTTTCATACTCACTTCAATCTCCGCTGTCACTTCTTTTAAGAAAAAAAAAAATACACTTCTTTTAAGAAAACAAAAAAATATACATGTTGCGTGGACTAACGATGAACAGGCAAGATCTTTTCATTTAGATTATTTTTCTTTTATTTCAATAAGGAATTGCCCTTAGGCTGAATTCGATGACAAAGGAAATTAATAGAACACAGATTCTTCCATAAAGTATCAAGTGACGATAGTGAACATGTTTCCAGAAGTCAAAGGTTTGAGGAGGGCACAGACCATTTAAATTCAAGAGAATTCATTTTCTATGAGTATAAATCATGGCACCAAAAACTAAAGATAGGATATTTCGAATTTCAAATGTATTTTCAAACTTTCCTTATAAATCGCTGAAGAATAATATTAAATCATTAATAAAATGTAAGTTAAAGGATTATTTAAAAATATTATGTAACAATATATTATATGACGCTCACTTGATAAGATATTTAGATACATTATTCAAGATAAGGTATAAGAATGGAGTTAATTAATATCCTTGAAAGATGAATATTTGTAAGTCGAAAATATTAATTAATATTTTGTTAGCATGATCATAAGCTTTATCAAATTCAAGTTTAGAAAACCTACAACTTAATTTGTTTATTTTGTTAAAGTTGATGGTCCAAGTAAAATCACACATTATTTAAAATGAAAAAATAACTTCTAGATAAACACAATACAATATGAAGAGTGTTTGAAGATACCAAAGGACTCTTATTAGAGGAACAAGAAGCACTACAATCAATAATAAAATAGTTGGTCAAAAGGGGTATGAATACCTGAATTACACATGACCTTAGGTCAAGGTTAAAAACTAGCCCTAGGGTAAAATATTATAATAAACTCTTTGATACAATGTGTAAAAAGGTCCATAGGGCTATCATGGCCTCAAGTGGGGCTTAACACAATATATTTCAACACATCCCTTAGACTAAACAGAGGATATGGAAAAATTCCCGTGGCAATCATACCCCCTTAAGGGACACTCTCCCACTCTAAGAAACTCCTTTAATCATGGTAAGGATATACATTGTTTGCTTTGCTAATAATATATAGACTAGACTAAGCATCCCATGGGCATGAATCCATAAAATATAGTGCATCCAAACCTTGGTGTACTTAGTTTGTTGATGGAACATTGAATTACAAACAAGCTTGATGGAGCTCTAATTATCAAAATAGAGGGTGATCAAAAAATAATGTGGAATACAAAATAATTTCAAAATCATGAGCATGAGTTAAAGATTTTTGATAGTTTCATTACAAGCATTATGTTCAAATTTTATAGAAAACTAAGACATGATAGATTGTTTCCTATAACACCAAGAGACAAGTCCAAAACCAATAAATAAATAAGCTTAATTGTAGAGAGCCACTACTTCAAGTCAGTTGCCACTTCGAGAGGTGTGAAAACTGAGCAATGAATACCTATTTTATATATACTAAAAGATCCACTTGATCATTATCTAGTGACTCTTATTTCTACATATTCCTAGAATAATAGATGAGAACAAACACAATATCAAACCAAATATGGGTGAGATAAAGAAATACCTTAATAAGTGATTAATATAGTATGGAATCCATAAAAATGGTACCATAATTTACTTGTAGATTCAAAATAGAACTAATGGGATTCCAACCAAGTTTGTAGTCCTCCATCCAAAATTATTTAGAATATCCAAGATATACTTGGGTTAAGAAATGGTGATCCTAGATAATGAGTGATTGTTTAGGATCCTCAAGAACTAAGGAAGGAGGACCAAACCTATCATATTAAAAGTGTCATAAATTCATGACTTTATGTATTGGATTAATGTCACAAGTTTTATATAATGATATGATCATCAATATACACATTATCACCAAGATATAACAATCTTGATACTTGTTGTAGACATCATGCTCCAACTCACAATATTGAAATCAACAATTGAGAAATTAAGAACAAGTATTATCATATCAAGTACAAGGATTTTTCTTAATACCATATAAAAAAATCTTTAGCCTAAACACCAAAGGATGAGAACAATAAAGCTTAAAACTAGTTAATTATCTCATATAAATCTCTCCATAAAGAAAGGTACTCTTCACACCTATCTAATGTGTCTCCCATTCATAAGATGTTGCAATAGAGAGAATCATTTAAACAAAGTCCATCCATGCACATGGGGAAAAGGTATTTGAATGATAAAATACCTTAGTCTATGATATTTCCTTATCAACAAGGTATACCTTATGCATTTTGAGTTGACCATTAGAAGTTTCTAGGTCTTAAAGATGTATTTATAGCCAATAATGTTATTTCCTTTAAGTAAATATTCTTCATTAATGAATCATACTCAACAAGCATAGCATCCTTCCACTCTAGAAAACTCTTATCCTAAGAAAAAGTTATGGAATTTACAAAATCATTGACTCTCAAGATGAAGGTCCACGATGAGACTTTTCCCTGATGCTATTAAGAGAGAATGGTTGAGTGTTTTGAATTATAGTCCATACCCACTTGCACATCAAGCAAATTGTGGAAGGCTAGTGCACATATTACACAAAATAAGTATAATAATCTAGTGTTAGATTATTAATTCAAAACTCAACATCCAACACAATCACAAAAGGTATAGGAGGATCAAGCTCATAAACTATAAGACTTGAATCTAGGGTCGATGTTGGAGAAGTAGTTGGGAGAGAAGTAGCCATATTAGTGGAACCTATTGATGAACTCACATTTATGGGATAAGAAGTTAGAATAACTAGAATATAACCAATGATAATATTAAAGGGGTAACAAGAACCACTCAAGTATTTATAGGAGGAGAATCATTGGCTAAAGGGACAAGAAGTAGTATTGAAAAGTAGAGAGAAGAACTCTATTACAAATAACATTTTTTAAAATAATGATATTTGCTTCATGGGATCATATAAGTGATAATCTTTAGAGGTGTCAAAATACTCCATAGGAATACAACAACGGATTTTGGCATCAATATTATTTCATGTATAATTGGGAATATGAGCCTATCAAATGGATCTTTGGGCAAAGAGTAGTTGAATCCAAGACGGTTGAAAGCGATGCACGAAGGACAATCAAGTGATAGTTATACTCCTACAGTGCCTGAAGTTGAAACGAGTGAGAGCTATACACCTCGCTCTCTTGATTCAGGACCAGAAGAAGCAAAAGTAGAAGCAGAGGAAAAAGAACCAATGGAGGTGAAACTTGTAATTGAAGAACAAGTTGTTCTCAAAAGGCATCTTGATCCAGCAACAGTAGCAAAAGAAGTCATTATAATCAATGACAACAAAACAGACAATTTCACCTTTCTAGTCTTGGGAAATCCTCAAGAAGAAGAACGCCAAATCGGTGAGCATATTAAGAAAGCTAGATTTGATTTAAATCAATAAATCAATGATCTATTTTGTACTTCTTTGTACTACTTGTTTGAAGTTGAAATAAAGTTTGCTTTCTAATATGGCTTCCAATACTAGTCTACCAATCCCTAAGTTCAATGGTGGTGATTATGAGTATTGGTCAATTAAAATGAAAACTCTTTTGATAGGAAAAGGTCTTTGGGATGTGATTGAAGAGGGATATATTGAACCTTCAGCTGCTGAGTGGGCGGTTTTGAGTGTTAATGATAAAAGGGCTAAAAAGGAAGCTCGGAAGAATAATTCTTTTGCCCTTTATCACATCCAATCCGCCCTTGATAGAAGTATTTTCCTTAGAATAGCTTCTTTTACAAAAGGTGAATCTGCTTGGAATGCTTTAAAAGAAAGTTATAGGGGTAGTGACCAAGTCAAACAAGTTAAACTCCAAACCTTGAAAAGAGAGTTTGAAAATCTTAAAATGCAAGAGAATGAAAAGGTTGGTGATTACTGCGTGCGAGTGAAAGCCGTAGTAGATAAGATGGTCACTTTAGGAGATGATGTAAAGCCTGAAGAAAGTGTTGAGGACACTTCTTCCTAAGTGGAATTCAATTGCAATAATTATAGATGAATCTAAAGACCTAACTTCTCTATCTTTTGAAACCCTCATTGGCTCACTTCTCTCACATGAGGAGAGATTACAGCCAACTCCTTCCATAAGTTATGAAGGAGATGATAAAGCCTTTGCTTCTCAAGAAGGCAGAGGTAGAGGTCATGGCAGAGGAAAGTATAGAGGAAGAGGCAAAAATAATCAGAGAGGTGGAACTCCTAACAGAGGAGGAAATTAGAACAGAAGAGGATTCTCAAATAATAGTGAACAACAATAGAATAGAGGAGGACAGAAAAATAGAGGGAAACAATCAGGCAGAGGTAAAGGAGGACATAAGTCAAAACAATCTTCCTACAATTATGGCAAACTTGGCCATTATGCTCGTGACTGTTGGACTAAGACTTCACAAGGAGCTAGTAGTAGCCAGAGCAGTCAGTTTGGAAACTTTGGAGAAGAGGAAGAGGCCACAAATTTCTTTCTCTCATATGGTCATGTAGATCAGAACATGAATGATACATGGATCTTGGACACTAGGTGTTCAAACCATATGAGTGGCAAGGAAGAGCTCTTTGCTACTCTAAACTCCTCCTACAAATCCAGCATCAAATTGGGAGATGATAAATCATTGGCAGTTGAAGGCATTGGAGCTATGGCGGTTCCAACTAAAGAAGGAGTCAAACAAGTAAGTGATATCTATTATACACCCCATCTCCAACATAATATTTTAAGTGTTGGTCAAATGTTAGAAAAGAACTACAAGTTGCTTTTTGATGAGGGTAAATGCACTATTTTTGATAAAAATAACAATAATAGAATCATTACTCAAGTGCCAATGACAAAGAATAGATTGTTTCATTTAAAATTTGGCTAGCCAGGGGGAGATAAGTTAGTAAGTGTTGCTATTTCCAATCCAAGTGTTCTATGGCACTTGCGATATGGCCATTTGAATTACTGCTAGTTTGAAAATGCTAACTTCCCAAGCCATGGTCACTGGACTATCCTAAACTTTAGGAAGTCCAGTGACCATGGCTTAGGAAGTTAGCATTTTCAAACTAGCAGAATTCAAATGGCCATATCGCAAGTGCCATAGAACACTTGGATTGAAAATAGCAACACTTGCTAACTTATCTCCCCTTGGCTGGCCAAACATTAAAGGAAACAATCTATTCTTTGTCATTGGCACTTGAGTAATGATTCTATTATTGTTATTTTTATCAAAAATAGTGCATTTACCCTCATCAAAAAACAACTTGTAGTTCTTTTCTAACATTTGACCAACACTTAAAAGATTATGTTGGAGATGGGGTGTATAATAGATATCACTTACTTGTTTGACTCCTTCTTTAGTTGGAACTGCCATAGCTCCAATGCCTTCAACTGCCAATGATTTATCATCTCCCAATTTGATGTTGGATTTGTAGGAGGAGTTTAGAGTAGGAAAGAGCTCTTCTTTGCCACTCATATCGTTTGAATACCCAATGTCCAAGATCCAATTAATGATATAGCTCTGCGAGAGTTTTAATTAAATAAAGATTTGTTTGATTTTATCCTAAGTCACCTGGTTCGAATTTGATAAGTTCAGAGTGCAGTTGGACAAAGGCATGAAATTTGGATTAATATTTCTAACATCCTCCTTTAATCTTGATTTCATGAGTGCTTTTACTCCAAGATGCTCTCACAATCTGTTGAAGTCTTCCTCCTCCAAAGGCTTCATGAAAATATTTGCCAAATGCTCCTTGGATCTGCAAAACTATAGCTAAATTTCTTTGAACTTCACCAACTCTCTAATGAAATGATAACAAATATCGATGTGCTTCGTTCGGCCATGGAACATGGGATCCTTTGACAGTGCAATGGCTGAATTGTTATCACAAAAATTTGTTGTTGCACCTTCCAGAGGATAGTTCAGTTCACTCAAAACTCTTCACAGCCAAACTGCCTAGCATGCGACTAATGTGGTGTCGACATATTATGCTTTAGCTATGGACAACACAATGATGGGTTGCTTCTTGGATGCCCATGAGACTACCCCTGATCCAAGATGAAAAGCATACCTGAAGGTGCTCTTTCGATCATCGATGGTGCTAGCCTAGCCGAAAAAATGTGACGTGACTTTAATATAAAATCAATGACAAATTCTTATAACTTCCCTTACACATTGGTTTCTTCTCTTTCATTACGAGTACTGTGATCTACTGGTAAGGAAGCCACTTGCATTATAGGTGATGTGATCCACGTTCAACATTTACGACCTTAATAAAAAAAATATAATTTTTAACAATTTTATTTGACTTTAACGAAAAGAAAAAACAATGCATATATTAAAAAATATATTTAATTTTTAATTAAAAAGTTTTAATATATATTTTAATTTTAAAAAATAATTTTTAATTATAAATTATAAAATTAATGTAAATTATAAAATGAGAAGTTTTGCACCATAAATATATTTTTTAAGTTAAATATTTATAAAAGTTTATGTTTTTTATATAAATTATATATATATTTTTAATATTTATATGTTTTATATAATTTTTTTTTGAAGAGAACGTTTACAAATTACATCAACAATTTATATAATTTTTATTATATATATGAAATATAAAGTATAATAAAAGGCAACAGTAGAGTTAATCTATCTTTTATGTGATTTCAACTGGAATCCTTTATAAAAATTCAAAATTATAGTGAAAAATGTTTTAAAAAATATAAATAAAAATTAATAAATTTTAATTATAAATTATTAATAATTAAAATTTTTAAATAAATTATATAATAAATTATTAAAAATTAATTTAAAAAAATATATATACAATAAATTACACATTTTCAGACGTCGAGTTGAAATAATCGTCTTAATTGTCCTCGACGAAAGAAATGAGGGAGAGAGGCTGAATTTCTCAAGTCATCAACGATAAGAATTGCGACAAACAGTGTACATGAACAAATAACTGTGGCGATGGAATCGCAACCGGCAACTGTAAAAATCCAAAACAGGCACAAACTTGCTGCAGGATTGGCTTAATGGCGGTCTACAGTGTGTTAGATAACCTTTAAGCTCTGTTTGCCAATCAATCAATCTAGTTCTTTAAATAATATTATATAGGAAAATGTATTTGATTAATTCGATTAAAAGAACTTCTATAGCACTCATTTGAATATGTAAGACTAGTACGTAATGTGATTCAACGACTGATTGCCGCATCTGTATGTCTTAAATTATTATATCATTTCGTAGATTCCGTGAGTTGTATGAACTTATCTGGTTAGAAGATATATGTCTATAAGCATTTTCTTGATTATTAATCTCTGTATATGAATGCTACTCAAGATGTAGAAGAAGAAAAGGTATCTCATCCGCCAACCTCAGCCTTACCACATCCCAATAAGCATTGATACTCGTCCTCATATCGAAAGCTGCCTCCAGCTGATCGCTGCTTTTTGGTACCTCTTCCAATTTGACCTCCCCTATATCCCCAAGTTTAACACTTTGTTATTCGATCTTATTGCTTCCATAAAGGTTCTCTTACATTCAGATAACCGGGATTCTCTGTAAAAACTATGGTCTTCTGCATCTGCATGGCATCTTCGACATAGCGAATGCATTCAGCCTTTTTCCTATTTAGAAGATCATGGAAAGCTATTCTAGACGCCGTCTGCAGCTGGGGATAGCAATCTGTATGGAGATCAATGATGCGACATATGACTTTCTCTACATAATCACAGGTTTTCATTGCTAAGTCCCTGCTTCTCTCAGAAATGGAATCAATACGTCTCTGCAGAAGATTCACAAAAACAGAATGAGGTAAGAAGTTTCGAAGACCGATGCCCTGTGCCTCTTCAAGTAGCCCAACTTCTTCAACCAGAAATATCTCGGAGTTTGCTGCACTTAATGAAAACAAGTCAAGCGAAATAACTTTTGAATATCTTATTAAGGCAAGGAATACAATGCATTTCACTGTCATCATGACCTTCATAAACTCAATCATAGCTTCTGGAGAAGTGGAAAATTTCCTAGGCAGTGCATTCAACTCCAACTGCCTCTTGGAAAGAGTTGCATCAATTTTTTTCACGATGTTTGGAAGGCATTTAATGATTCCCCTGGCTTGAATATCCATTAGTTTTTCGGCCAACATAGGTATTCCAACCATGGATTTCTTAATCTTGGAGAGGTGAGGATCCATTCTGAACAGGTCCTGCTCAAATTGACTTGCCTGTGCATTGGATTCATTCCCCACCCTCTTTCTCACACACACATAACCAAGACCTATATTGACAGCGTCCAACGTAACTTTCTCGAGCAGGCCCTCGGCAGCTTTATCCACTTTTGTGACCACGGCCAAAGTTCTTTCTCCCTTTTCATCTACTTTTTGGGACATTCTTAGAGATTCACATGTTGGAAAATCTACTGTAGCAGATAACACATTTAAAATGATGGTCTCTTTGGGAGTTATATATTGCATAATGACACGTGAAATCTGTTCATAAATATCATGTGGCTGGCCGTGAACAGGCACCCTGGTAATGCCGGGCAAATCCACCATAGTGAGATCTGGAGCGTTCATCTTTGCTACACTTAGTGTGATGGGGGTGTCGCTGATCCCTTTACCAGACCCTGCAATCTCCTCTGTAGCCAAATTTAGAGCTTCCGCTATCTGGGACTCTGAAAAGTTGTTAATCGTTTCCTTGTATTCTACAGCTCTTTCCGTATCTGGGAGTTTTGAGCTCTGTAGTCTCATAATGAGAGGGACTCTGGTACAAATTCCCTGTCCCTTGGGAAGGCTAATACCTGCAAGGGATTCGAGCACGCTGGATTTGACAGAGGATTGGTCGCCGACAACGACAATGGTAGGCAGTTGGATGCCTTCTTTCATTATTCCAAGATTGCGAAGGTTGTCAATGGCATCCAAGAGAGGCCGAATGCGCTCATTGTAACTCCTGTCCAGCTGAGGATGGTCGAGCATGTCTGCATCCAACATCTCTTTGCTCTTTTCAAGAGGCATGACTCCTGTTCTCTGTTCATCAAACGGACGAGGCAAAAGAGATCATGTAATGAGATTCTTTCAAACATTTTAATATCACCAAAAATATGAATTCGAATATGAAGCTTCACTATCCCATAATGATATTTTTATTTGATAGTGCCAGAGATTTCATATCCTACGTCGTCTCGACCACATGAACAGCGTAATAGGTTCAATCTAACGTCTAACACACTGTTGAAACAAATACATTGTATGAAACAAGCTTGAAATTTGACTTGTAAATCTCCGTCTTCTGCATGCTTTTCCTTCAAATTGTGGTTAAAGTATTCCCATGACCATAGCTACAGATGATCACAATCGTTAAGACACCCTTCAATCTGACAGTAGTATTTTTAAATTGCCTTTCATGTATAATATATCCTCTCGCTCCGCGAGGAGAAATGGTTTCACTACATTCAACCACAGTCTTCTTTGCTGAAACAGACAGTTCACCACGTTTAACTCCAATCTACTCATTCAAATATGAGTTGCCTATCGTTTAAGTTAAAGCCTGGGTAGCATATTGTTACTGTTGTCATTTCTTCCCACAGGTTTGGATTATTAAAACTATATATATATATATATATATTCTAAACAAAGGGCAAGCACAAGCGGGAGATTACAGGAATTGCTTACATAACAAACAATCACCCTTTTAACGCAAACTTTCTTGGACTTAAAAACACATACAGATAGCCGGCCGAAAATAAATCAATAAAAAATAAACAAATACCCTACAAATTTTATATTTTATATACAGTTCTAAACAGAAGGCAAGCACAAGCGGGAGATTACAGGAATGGCTTACATAACAAACAATCACCCTTTTAACGCAAACTATCTTGGACTTAAAAAGACATACAGATAGCCAACTGAAAATAAATCAATAAAAATTAAACAAATACCCTACAAATTTTATACTTTATATACTGTTCGTTACTGCCAATGGAAACCAAGAAAACGCCAAACAAATTAGTAAAAGGAAGTGCTTTGTAGCTCACCGCAATTGCTGGTTGACGTAGGGAGAAAATCTGTCCCACGAAACTTCGTGCCATCCACTCCAACGATTGCACACCTACACGCAATTCTTTTTACTATTAACTTCAAAATCACAAAGCCTCTCTTTTTTTTGTGCTGCGATTAACTTCAAAATCACAAAGCCGCTCCTTTTTTGTGCTGTCTCCTAGTTCCATATGGCACAAACAACACATCTTCACCTCTTAGCATTTTTTTTTTTTTAAATGTCTCATCTAAACACTTCTTTCATACTCACTTCAATCTCCGCTGTCACTTCTTTTAAGAAAAAAAAAAATACACTTCTTTTAAGAAAACAAAAAAATATACATGTTGCGTGGACTAACGATGAACAGGCAAGATCTTTTCATTTAGATTATTTTTCTTTTATTTCAATAAGGAATTGCCCTTAGGCTGAATTCGATGACAAAGGAAATTAATAGAACACAGATTCTTCCATAAAGTATCAAGTGACGATAGTGAACATGTTTCCAGAAGTCAAAGGTTTGAGGAGGGCACAGACCATTTAAATTCAAGAGAATTCATTTTCTATGAGTATAAATCATGGCACCAAAAACTAAAGATAGGATATTTCGAATTTCAAATGTATTTTCAAACTTTCCTTATAAATCGCTGAAGAATAATATTAAATCATTAATAAAATGTAAGTTAAAGGATTATTTAAAAATATTATGTAACAATATATTATATGACGCTCACTTGATAAGATATTTAGATACATTATTCAAGATAAGGTATAAGAATGGAGTTAATTAATATCCTTGAAAGATGAATATTTGTAAGTCGAAAATATTAATTAATATTTTGTTAGCATGATCATAAGCTTTATCAAATTCAAGTTTAGAAAACCTACAACTTAATTTGTTTATTTTGTTAAAGTTGATGGTCCAAGTAAAATCACACATTATTTAAAATGAAAAAATAACTTCTAGATAAACACAATACAATATGAAGAGTGTTTGAAGATACCAAAGGACTCTTATTAGAGGAACAAGAAGCACTACAATCAATAATAAAATAGTTGGTCAAAAGGGGTATGAATACCTGAATTACACATGACCTTAGGTCAAGGTTAAAAACTAGCCCTAGGGTAAAATATTATAATAAACTCTTTGATACAATGTGTAAAAAGGTCCATAGGGCTATCATGGCCTCAAGTGGGGCTTAACACAATATATTTCAACACATCCCTTAGACTAAACAGAGGATATGGAAAAATTCCCGTGGCAATCATACCCCCTTAAGGGACACTCTCCCACTCTAAGAAACTCCTTTAATCATGGTAAGGATATACATTGTTTGCTTTGCTAATAATATATAGACTAGACTAAGCATCCCATGGGCATGAATCCATAAAATATAGTGCATCCAAACCTTGGTGTACTTAGTTTGTTGATGGAACATTGAATTACAAACAAGCTTGATGGAGCTCTAATTATCAAAATAGAGGGTGATCAAAAAATAATGTGGAATACAAAATAATTTCAAAATCATGAGCATGAGTTAAAGATTTTTGATAGTTTCATTACAAGCATTATGTTCAAATTTTATAGAAAACTAAGACATGATAGATTGTTTCCTATAACACCAAGAGACAAGTCCAAAACCAATAAATAAATAAGCTTAATTGTAGAGAGCCACTACTTCAAGTCAGTTGCCACTTCGAGAGGTGTGAAAACTGAGCAATGAATACCTATTTTATATATACTAAAAGATCCACTTGATCATTATCTAGTGACTCTTATTTCTACATATTCCTAGAATAATAGATGAGAACAAACACAATATCAAACCAAATATGGGTGAGATAAAGAAATACCTTAATAAGTGATTAATATAGTATGGAATCCATAAAAATGGTACCATAATTTACTTGTAGATTCAAAATAGAACTAATGGGATTCCAACCAAGTTTGTAGTCCTCCATCCAAAATTATTTAGAATATCCAAGATATACTTGGGTTAAGAAATGGTGATCCTAGATAATGAGTGATTGTTTAGGATCCTCAAGAACTAAGGAAGGAGGACCAAACCTATCATATTAAAAGTGTCATAAATTCATGACTTTATGTATTGGATTAATGTCACAAGTTTTATATAATGATATGATCATCAATATACACATTATCACCAAGATATAACAATCTTGATACTTGTTGTAGACATCATGCTCCAACTCACAATATTGAAATCAACAATTGAGAAATTAAGAACAAGTATTATCATATCAAGTACAAGGATTTTTCTTAATACCATATAAAAAAATCTTTAGCCTAAACACCAAAGGATGAGAACAATAAAGCTTAAAACTAGTTAATTATCTCATATAAATCTCTCCATAAAGAAAGGTACTCTTCACACCTATCTAATGTATCTCCCATTCATAAGATGTTGCAATAGAGAGAATCATTTAAACAAAGTCCATCCATGCACATGGTGAAAAGGTATTTGAATGATAAAATACCTTAGTCTATGATATTTCCTTATCAACAAGGTATACCTTATGCATTTTGAGTTGACCATTAGAAGTTTCTAGGTCTTAAAGATGTATTTATAGCCAATAATGTTATTTCCTTTAAGTAAATATTCTTCATTAATGAATCATACTCAACAAGCATAGCATCCTTCCACTCTAGAAAACTCTTATCCTAAGAAAAAGTTATGGAATTTACAAAATCATTGACTCTCAAGATGAAGGTCCAAGATGAGACTTTTCCCTGATGCTATTAAGAGAGAATGGTTGAGTGTTTTGAATTATAGTCCATACCCACTTGCACATCAAGCAAATTGTGGAAGGCTAGTGCACATATTACACAAAATAAGTATAATAATCTAGTGTTAGATTATTAATTCAAAACTCAACATCCAACACAATCACAAAAGGTATAGGAGGATCAAGCTCATAAACTATAAGACTTGAATCTAGGGTCGATGTTGGAGAAGTAGTTGGGAGAGAAGTAGCCATATTAGTGGAACCTATTGATGAACTCACATTTATGGGATAAGAAGTTAGAATAACTAGAATATAACCAATGATAATATTAAAGGGGTAACAAGAACCACTCAAGTATTTATAGGAGGAGAATCATTGGCTAAAGGGACAAGAAGTAGTATTGAAAAGTAGAGAGAAGAACTCTATTACAAATAACATTTTTTAAAATAATGATATTTGCTTCATGGGATCATATAAGTGATAATCTTTAGAGGTGTCAAAATACTCCATAGGAATACAACAACGGATTTTGGCATCAATATTATTTCATGTATAATTGGGAATATGAGCCTATCAAATGGATCTTTGGGCAAAGAGTATTTGAATCCAAGACGGTTGAAACAGTACCTGAAGGACAATCAAGTGATAGTTATACTCCTACAGTGCCTGAAGTTGAAACGAGTGAGAGCTATACACCTCGCTCTCTTGATTCAGGACCAGAAGAAGCAAAAGTAGAAGCAGAGGAAAAAGAACCAATGGAGGTGAAACTTGTAATTGAAGAACAAGTTGTTCTCAAAAGGCATCTTGATCCAGCAACAGTAGCAAAAGAAGTCATTATAATCAATGACAACAAAACAGACAATTTCACCTTTCTAGTCTTGGGAAATCCTCAAGAAGAAGAACGCCAAATCAGTGAGCATATTAAGAAAGCTAGATTTGATTTAAATCAATAAATCAATGATCTATTTTGTACTTCTTTGTACTACTTGTTTGAAGTTGAAATAAAGTTTGCTTTCTAATATGGCTTCCAATACTAGTCTACCAATCCCTAAGTTCAATGGTGGTGATTATGAGTATTGGTCAATTAAAATGAAAACTCTTTTGATAGGAAAAGGTCTTTGGGATGTGATTGAAGAGGGATATATTGAACCTTCAGCTGCTAAGTGGGCAGTTTTGAGTGTTAATGATAAAAGGTCTAAAAAGGAAGCTCAGAAGAATAATTCTTCTGCCCTTTATCACATCCAATCCGCCCTTGATAGAAGTATTTTCCCTAGAATAGCTTCTTTTAAAAAAGCTGAATCTGCTTGGAATGCTTTAAAAGAAAGTTATAGGGGTAGTGACCAAGTCAAACAAGTTAAACTCCAAACCTTGAAAAGAGAGTTTGAAAATCTTAAAATGCAAGAGAATGAAAAGGTTGGTGATTACTGCGTGCGAGTGAAAGCCGTAGTAGATAAGATGGTCACTTTAGGAGATGATGTAAAGCCTGAAGAAAGTGTTGAGGACACTTCTTCCTAAGTGGAATTCAATTGCAATAATTATAGATGAATCTAAAGACCTAACTTCTCTATCTTTTGAAACCCTCATTGGCTCACTTCTCTCACATGAGGAGAGATTACAGCCAACTCCTTCCATAAGTTATGAAGGAGATGATAAAGCCTTTGCTTCTCAAGAAGGCAGAGGTAGAGGTCATGGCAGAGGAAAGTATAGAGGAAGAGGCAAAAATAATCAGAGAGGTGGAACTCCTAACAGAGGAGGAAATTAGAACAGAAGAGGATTCTCAAATAATAGTGAACAACAATAGAATAGAGGAGGACAGAAAAATAGAGGGAAACAATCAGGCGGAGGTAAAGGAGGACATAAGTCGAAACAATCTTCCTACAATTATGGCAAACTTGGCCATTATGCTCGTGACTGTTGGACTAAGACTTCACAAGGAGCTAGTAATAGCCGAGACGATCGGTTGGAAACTTTGGAGAAGAGGAAGAGGCCACAAATTTCTTTCTCTCATATGGTCATGTAGATCAGAACATGAATGATACATGGATCTTGGACACTAGGTGTTCAAACCATATGAGTGGCAAGGAAGAGCTCTTTGCTACTCTAAACTCCTCCTACAAATCCGACATCAAATTGGGAGATGATAAATCATTGGCGGTTGAAGGCATTGGAGCTATGGCGAGTTCCAACTAAAGAAGGAGTCAAACAAGTAAGTGATATCTATTATACACCCCATCTCCAACATAATATTTTAAGTGTTGGTCAAATGTTAGAAAAGAACTACAAGTTGCTTTTTGATGAGGGTAAATGCACTATTTTTGATAAAAATAACAATAATAGAATCATTACTCAAGTGCCAATGACAAAGAATAGATTGTTTCATTTAAAATTTGGCTAGCCAGGGGGAGATAAGTTAGTAAGTGTTGCTATTTCCAATCCAAGTGTTCTATGGCACTTGCGATATGGCCATTTGAATTACGCTAGTTTGAAAATGCTAACTTCCCAAGCCATGGTCCTTGGACTATCCTAAACTTTAGGAAGTCCAAGTGACCATGGCTTAGGAAGTTAGCATTTTCAAACTAGCGAAATTCAAATGGCCATATCGCAAGTGCCATAGAACACTTGGATTGAAAATAGCAACACTTGCTAACTTATCTCCCCTTGGCTGGCCAAACATTAAAGGAAACAATCTATTCTTTGTCATTGGCACTTGAGTAATGATTCTATTATTGTTATTTTTATCAAAAATAGTGCATTTACCCTCATCAAAAAACAACTTGTAGTTCTTTTCTAACATTTGACCAACACTTAAAAGATTATGTTGGAGATGGGGTGTATAATAGATATCACTTACTTGTTTGACTCCTTCTTTAGTTGGAACCGCCATAGCTCCAATGCCTTCAACTCGCCAATGATTTATCATCTCCCAATTTGATGTTGGATTTGTAGGAGGAGTTTAGAGTAGGAAAGAGCTCTTGTTTGCCACTCATATCGTTTGAATACCCAATGTCCAAGATCCAATTAATGATATAGCTCTGCGAGAGTTTTAATTAAATAAAGATTTGTTTGATTTTATCCTAAGTCACCTGGTTCGAATTTGATAAGTTCAGAGTGCAGTTGGACAAAGGCATGAAATTTGGATTAATATTTCTAACATCCTCCTTTAATCTTGATTTCATGAGTGCTTTTACTCCAAGATGCTCTCACAATCTGTTGAAGTCTTCCTCCTCCAAAGGCTTCATGAAAATATTTGCCAAATGCTCCTTGGATCTGCAAAACTATAGCTAAATTTCTTTGAACTTCACCAACTCTCTAATGAAATGATAACAAATATCGATGTGCTTCGTTTGGCCATGGAACATGGGATCCTTTGACAGTGCAATGGCTGAATTGTTATCACAAAAATTTGTTGTTGCACCTTCCAGAGGATAGTTCAGTTCACTCAAAACTCTTCACAACCAAACTTCCTAGCATGCGACTAATGTGGTGTCGACATACTATGCTTCAGCTATGGACAACACAATGATGGGTTGCTTCTTGGATGCCCATGAGACTACCCCTGATCCAAGATGGAAAGCATACCCGAAGGTGCTCTTTCGATCATCGATGGTGCTAGCCTAGTCACTGTCTTTGAAGCCCATCAGTTCCAACTGGTCCTATCTGACATAAAATAGGTCATTGTTTTGCATCTCGTTGACATAGAAAAAGATCCTCTTTCCTGCTTGCTAGTGCGTTTCCTTGGGAGTCTCAATAAAACAGCTGATTAGACTGACTTCGAACATCAAATCTGGTCGAGTTAAAGTTAAATACATAAAACTGCCAACTAGCCTCTTAAACAGGGTTGGATCTACATTCCTCCCTGAATCTAGCTTGCTCAGCTTCAAACCTGTGGCTACAGGTGTGATGGTAGGTTTGCTATCCTCCATCTTGAACCACTTCAAGACATCCTTCATATACTTACCCTGAGAAATGAAGATGCCATCTGCTGATTGGTCAACTTCAATGTCGAGAATATACTTCATCAGCCCTAAGTCCGTCATCTCGAACTCCTTCTTCATGGTTGTTATGAACTGGGAAAATAGTGTTGTGTTGTTGCCAATGTAAATCAAATCATCCACATACAAGAAAATTATTATGAGCTTACCTGCATCATTTGTCTTCATGTACAAGGTGTGTTCATATGGGCATTTTACAAACCCATTTTCCTGAAAATAACTATCAATCTGGCTGTACCAAACCTGCGACACCTGCTTCAAACCGTACAGGGCCTTCTTTGACTTTAGGACTTTGCCCTCTTGGCCTTCAATTTTGTAACCTGGTGGCTGGTCTATGTAGACCTCTTCCTCCAACACTCCGTTGAGGAAGGTTGAATTGACGTCCATCTGGAACACCTTCCAACCCTATTAGGCTGCTAATGCCAAGATCATCCTGGCTGTGTCAATTTGTGCTATAGGTGCATATACCTCATGGTAATCAATGCCTGACATCTGCTTGTAGCCCTTCGCCACCAGTCCAGCCTTATGCTTGTCAACTTATCCTTGGGCGTTGAACTTTGTCTTATACACCCATTTGAACCCAATGGTCTTCTTCCCTACTAGAAGATCTGTTAGTTGCCATGTATCATTCTTTTCAATGTCTTCAATCTCCTCGCCCATCGCCTGTACCCACTTCTTATTCTGAATTACGTCTTCAAACTCTACTAGATCAACTTTAGTAAAGAATGAAAAGTTAGAGTACTCTTCATATTCATGGGTTTGGGTTACCTCATAAATTTTTTGTAAGCTCCTTGTCTTCGCTGGTGTCACCAGGTTCTGAATTCTATTTGCACATGGAGGTGATCGAGATGGAGTGGCTGTGCTACTACTGGAACCGCTACTGCTGTTGGAGGTTACAGGTGGCTGCACACTACCTTCTTCCAAGTTAACATACTCTACTACTGGCTCTGACTGGCCAGTCTCTAACTTCTAGTTCCAGGCTTCATCTTCAAGAAACTTCACATCATGGCTGATGATGAGCTTCTTCGTCATAGGGTTGTACAACCTATATGCCTTCGCCTGCTCACTGTACCCTATGAAAATGCACTTCTCAGCTATATCATCCAACTTATGTCACTTCTCCTCTAGAACATGTGCATATGCAATGCACCCGAACACATGCAAGTAAGCCACACTTGGCTTCACACCACTCCAGGCATCCTAAGGGATTTTTTCCTTCATACTTTTGGTGGGACATATTTTCAATAGGTAATCTACACATGTTACAACCTCTACCCAAAATTCATGTAGCAATCTCTTTACCTTCATCATTATGTTGTGTGCCATCTCTATGATGGTCCAATTCTTCCTCTCAGCTACACCATTTTGTTGCGACATGTATCTGGCAGTGAGCTGCCTCTAAATTTTGTGCTGCTTACAAAATTTGTGGAATTCATTGGAGATGTATTCACCTCCACCATCTATTCTAAGAGTCTTGATCTGATATCTGCTTTGTTTCTCCATTAGATAATTGAACTCCTTGAATCTAGCAAATGCTTTTGACTTCAGCTTGATGGCATAGATCCAAGTCTTTCGGTTGAAGTCATCTATGAACATCAAGAAGTATTTGTTGCCAAAAAATATGTTGGTCTACATCGGACCGCAAATGTCTAAGTGCACCAGCTCTAGTGGCTATGATGCTCTCCAAGACTAACCGAAAGGGAACAAATCCCTATGTTGTTTTCCAACTAAGTAGCCCTCACAAACTTGATTTTGCTGCTCTATTAGTGGTAAACCCTTCACCATATGCTTCTTGTGCAGTTGATTCAGGCCATTGAAGTTCAGGTGACTAAATCTGATATGCCAAAACCAGGTAGCATCTTTCACAACTGCACTTAGAGACATCAATGATTCATTCTGAATCTGTAATGAAAAATTTTTATTCTTTGTCATGGACACGGTAGCAATTTATCCATGCAAATTATCTCTAATGGTACAAGCTTCATCTTTGAACTGGATCATATGTCCCTTCTGCATAAGCTATCCAACACTCAACAGGTTGTGCTTCAGGCCAGGCACATAGTAGACATCATAGATCTAATTTTTTTCATCATGCCTGGTGTGGATGAGGATATTTCCTTTCCCTATGATGGGAACCTTGTTGTTCCCCATATTCACCTCAGACTGGACTATTTCATCTAGTTGGGAGAACATCTCCTTGGTCCCCATCATACAGTTGTTGCACCCGCTGTCTAAATACTAGATATTCTTCTAGAACTCCTCCTCAATGTTGCAAGTCAACAACACATTTCATCCTACCAAATTTTTGGTTTCATCCGTGTAATGGGTCTGCTACTGGTTCTCCTTGGTCATCCATTTTCTAAACTATGAGATGTAATGGCTGAACTTCTTACAGAAATAGCACTGGACCTTTGACATGTCGTTCTTCTAACCAGATCTAGCTTGCTAAATTTTTTAGCTCCCTCTTCCATATTGCTGATGAAAGTTACAATTGGTCTCTCCCTCTCTAGGGTTTGACTGTCCTCCTTACTTGTTGCCTTTCCCACACCTGCCTCTGCCTCTTACTCCATGAGAACTAGAGGCACCATGGTGGGAATCTTGTCTGTCGCTGTCTCTAAATGAGACCTGAGCCTTGAATGCTTGCTCCAGATAGGTCTGAGATGAACAACTCAGCCTTTGTTCATGTGTCTACAATGAACCCATGAGCTCATCTATTGAGAGGGTTGTCAGATCCCTCAACTCTTTGATTGCTATCACAACTAAGTCAAAATTGGCAGGCAGACTTCTAAGAATTTTCTCCATGATTCTCTAGATCTACATGATTTCTCTATTCAATCGCATCTAGTTGATAATGTCCATCGTCTAGGTGAAGAAATCACTCATGGACTCGGACTCACTCATCTATAGATTTTTAAACTCCCTCCCGAGCATCTGTAGCTTCACCAAATTTGCCTTTTTGTTACCCTGGTATGATTTGGCCAGAATATCCTAGGCCTGCTTCACCTTGGTGACTGATGCGATCCATGGAAAGATGGAATCCTTGACTACTTGCATGATGTAGAAGAGGGCCTTCTGGTCCTTCTTCATGTTCTATTTCAACAGGTCCTTGTCAGCTTGAGAGAGGGTGGCCAGTGCTCCTACATCTATTTATTCTGGGTAGTCTTTCTTAACTAAATCCCATAGCTCCTGAGATCCAAATAAAATATTCATTTGGATGCTCCAGTAATCGTAGTTCTTCCTATTGAAGCACAAGATCTACAACTACAAGTTGTTACTACTGGAAGCTATTTTGCTTTGGTCTCCATGTCAAGGGATCAGTGGCTCTGATACTAATTTGAAACTTTAATTTTGTTTCTATTTGGTAGTCATCAAGGAGCGTAGGGTGAAGTAGGGGCCCGAAGTCGGGTTGCACTCCTGAATTCGGGTGGCACTCCCAAATTTGGGTTATGCTCTCAAACTTCTACGTAGTTGGGATGCACACAAAGAAATATGCGAATTTGGGTGGATGGGGTGGTCAACGCCCGATTGTGCTAGTCAAACAATGCACAATCAGGTTGCACAGGAAGAGAGCTATGAATTTGGATAAATACTGCTGATCAACACCTAGTTACGCTAGTCAAATGGTGCACAGTCTGACTGTGTTGCACAGTTAGGTGATTCCTAGGACACAGCCAAAAAATTAGCTTGCTTCTCTTGATTGACTATGTTGATCAACGTCTAACTGCGCAAGTCAACTATTGTCCTACGTGTTGCACAATTGTGGTGATGCATTCCTTATCAGTAATAGCGTCGATAGGAGAATGGCCTCATATCTAGAGACGTCGAACATCGAGACTGGTCAATATTTGAAATCGCTCCATTGGGGAGGCGATTGAAGAAGTTTTTCAAAGGAAACAACAAACCCTGACAATGAGTGTTAGTAAACAAATTTGTAAGAAATGACATAAATACAAATAATAATGTAGAGGAGCGAGATGCAGTAAAATCTGAGAAAGAACCCATTTTAATGCCTAAAATGTGAAAATATTTATATATTTATCAAAGCAACATGGTTACAAAGATCCTAAACCGAGGATGTGCAAGCTTCTATAGATAAAATTGTAGGATACACAAACAAATCTAAAATGTCGAGACTGCTGCTCAAAATTGAACATATGAGCATGTTTGCTCACTAAACTGCTCTACAAAATGATTACTGCTCCAAAATATTCTACTTCAATCCTCTTTTTTTTTAATACTCAAACTACTTTATATAGACATCAAGAGAGGAATAGGGGGCTTATCTTCTAACAGGTTTTGACAGACCCTGAACTAGGGTTTCTAACCAATCACCGAACTGGCATTAACTTATGTGGTGATCGGATCTGTTAGACGTCACATCTATCAGAAGGCACATGTGACGTCAAGTCATAAAAATTGTCAGGATGCCCGAATTCGTGAATGCAGTCTAGTTTCACCCAAGTTCGAAGTGCAGTTGGATAGAGACATGAAATCTGGATTAATATTTCTAACAAAAGAAAAGACTAAAAAATATCCTTACCTCCATAGACTTACAAGGTCCTCCTCTTTAACATCAGCTCATAATATAATGAAATCTCAAACGCTTGTACTGAAAGAATATGGAATAAAGCACTCATTTCAATTTCATGAAGAACAAAAATCAATTTTAATTGCAGTTGAATTAAATCAATTTTCTTAATACCATAGAAAGAGGTAAAGGGAAATTTATCTTCTTATAAGGTCAGGTAGGCTTGCAGTATTATAAAGGTTACATGAGGTGAGGTGAAAATGCCATGTGAAAGTGGTAACGTGGCATAAAAAATAGCACCACGCAGAGTGTTGAGAGTGGAGGTGACACCTTTTACGTAATGTCTCCCATCTTAAGTCTAGATTCCTATTAAGTACAAGATATCTTAAGAAAAACAAGATATCTTACGTAATTATTATTTTTTCATTCAATAAATTCAAAAATATTTGGTTCATCCAAACCCCATAAAGGGTGGAGGTCCATAGTTCAAATCTTGAGTCTCGCTGGACTGAACGCTTATCCCTTTCCTAGTGCTTTTAGTGGCGTAAAATGTTTAAAATTATTGTGGCATGGCGGTTATAATGGCGGACTACACAAAGGTCTGTGTGGCAGATTCTAGGGTAGACAACGCAGAATACTATGGCAACCATAAAATATGGATAGCTTGCCCATATTCGTGGCAGATACTGATTCCACCATGTTAAAAAAACAAAATAAAAAATATTATTTTTTAAATAAGTTTATCTTAATAATATTTTTATTAAAATAATATATTGATACTAGCTTAATTAAATCAGTTAATTTTTTTATTAATTTATTTTTTTATTTTTTTATTATCAAATATATTTTTTAATGATTGGTAAAATGGGTTTTGAAAATATTTCGTAACATTTTACAAAAATATGAATGTTGGAAGGAGATATCCCAACCAAAAATTAGCTGAAGAAATAGACCCTCTATGAGCTATTGGAAAAAAATAGTTGAAACAAAAAAAGAGAAGCTCACATAGTAGCAAGAGAGAAAGCCACACTAGCTGAGAAGAGAAGCCCTCATAGGGGCAACAGAGAAAACCTCATAGGTAAACAAAAAATTAAAAAGGTTTTTTCGTATAGGAGAAAACCTCACACCAATTTGAAAAGGGTTTTCCCACATAAGAGAAAAACCTCAAAATTAGAAGGCCATTCGCAAACAAATTAGGATCATCCACCAATGAAATAAGACCATCTACAAAATGAAATAGGACCATCTGTAAACCAAATCAAGATCATCCGCAAATAAATCAGGACCATCTACAAACCACATAGGACCAACCACAAATGAATCAGGACCAACTACAATAGAAAAAATGACCACTCAAAAACCATCATAGGATCATCCACAAACTAGCCTAGGGTCATTCGCAAACCAACACTGGACCATCCACAAGAGCCTCCATGCGATCTCCCAAAGAATAACGGTAAAGCACAACCAAAGACAAAATTTGGAAAGAGGATGCCCAGATTAATAAGAAACCCTAACCCAACCACCAATAGAGAACCCATGAAACCCTTCTGCAATACAAAGAAGCACATGACTCCCTCCAAGACCACTAAAATAAGAGAATGAATCCAATAGAAACCCCTAGACACGAGCCCCAAAATTTTAGCCATAAAAAACACTCAACTATGAATTTGAGGCCTCCCTAAGCCTAGAAAAGGTAGTGAGTGACCATATTGGCAAACAAATCAAAATAAAAGCATCTGTCAAAAACCCTAAAATACTAGCCACAAACCACAAATAATGGGAAACTCTCAAATAGGAACAATCAGGGCCTCATCCAAGCCCACATAAACTAGAGAAAGACCATCCCAAAAAGTAGAACAAATGAATCAAAGCCACCATAAATCGTAAACCACCAACCATGAATCACAAACCATGGGAAACACTCAATTGAGAACAATTAGGGCCTTCCCCAAGCCTAGAAAAACCCAGTGAATGACCATCCCAAAAAACAAAATGAAACAATTGGATCCCACTCTAACGCAATGCCAAGATTTGGAGAGGAACAAAGAGTTTTCCCTACAGGCAGTAAAGTGCATGGCCCCATCCCATGTCCAAAGAAAAATTTGCAGGGAAGAGCTCTATGGACCCCCAAACTGAGCAACGATGAAAACCTCCACATCGTGACCAAAAACTCATTTTTTTTCAACCACGTAGCAACATCCAAGAAGACTTCCTAGAACACCTCAATAAGAATTAGAAAATGTCTTAGAGACCCTTTGGGCACCAAGCAATAGTAGGAATGGCTAGAAATCCTAGGAAAACTAGGAGATCTACTTGGAATTCCCTAGTAAAGCAAGATATCCACCTAAGAAGCCTAGGAAGAGTGAGAGAGGGAGCAAGAAGATGAAAATATGACCTCCCAACCATAGTGGGAGGTCTCTTGCTCCCGCATCGGGGCACCTCCTTAGCTTACTATAGATCTGCCATAAGAAAAGGAGATTTTCCTCCTCTTTTTGGAAAACCTTAGGAGGAAGCATAAATGGTCTTGGAGATCCTCCAGGCACTACGCAGTAGTAATAAAGACAAAAAAACCTAGGAAAACAAGGATATCTACCTGGAATTCCATAGCAAAGCAAGAGATCCACTTGAGAACCCTAGGAAGATTCAAAGAGGGAGAAAAAAGATGAAGAGGTGACCTCCCACCCAGAGTGGGAGGTCTCTTGATCCTGCATCGGGGCACCTCCTTATCGCAGTACGAATCCGCCAAAATAAAATAAGATCTATGTCCTCTTTCCTGGAACACCTTAGGAGGAAACAAAAAAGTCTTGGATATCCTCCAGGCACCAAGCAGCGATAGGAAGGGCCAAAAAACCTAGGAAAACTAGGATATCTGCTTGGAATTCCATAGCAAAGCAAGAGATCTTCCTGAGAGCCCTAGGAAGAGCCAAGGAGGGAGCAAGAAGTTGAAGAGATGACCTCCCACCCAGAGCGGGAGGTTAGATGCAATCATTATCAAATATATTTTAATCTTCCTCAACATATTATATTTATATTATTTTTATTAATAAAAAATTATTTTGTAACTATTTTCTATTTTAATTTTACTTAAAAACCAAAATATCAATTTAAATAAATGTTGATCCTTGTCTTTCTCTGTAACATACAATTCCCAAAAATTATCTCTAATAATAAAAGATAAACTTCAGAGTGCATAGTAAACTATTGAAGACTTCAGCATTTATCCACCACCCCATTTCCTCCTTTTTTATGGCAAAAGATCCTCCCCTTGCATTTTTTAAAAGAAAAAAAATGCCTCTTTTTTACAAATATTTTATTTTTAAGAGGTGCCTTTCCCCTTCTTTCAGAGCTAAATTTATTTCTTTTAAAAGGTTAAAGGGGGTCCAACTATAAATGGTGAATACCAATCTATTGATAATCACTAGGAAGACCTTAAACACATCATCTATTTGTTTGAGTCTACACAACTCATGAATGACAAGGCTTAGACAAAGCTTATAGCAACAAAAAATAACTCTCTAGGACAAAGAATAAACTTTTTCTTACTTAGGTTTACTTTGAGGACACCATTCACTTATGAGGATGGCGACTTGGGACCAGTAAGAGCTTCTATTAAGATGTAATCCTTTCAAATTGAGCACTAATAGAATGTAAGCTAGTTAAAAAAGCAATATGGGTTGGAGAGTGCCTCAAAGCCAATGACGACAATCACACTAAAGGAATTTTTAATCAGTGGCAATGAAGAGTGGGAAAATACAAGAAAGTATAGATTTTACAACCCAAAATTGTGATAAAAAAGAAGACCCAAACCAAGGCTAGAACTAGAAGCTCTTATACCAAATCTAATGTAGAACCAAAAGAAACTTGATCCTTTTATTTCCTTCAATAATATTTATAGATACAAAATGTCTTTCTTGAGATAAGGGCATATTAAAAACAATTAGGTGAAACATTAATTGACATTTCTCTAGAAGTCAATTGATGAATATCTAGAAGGTTGACTAAAATTGTCGACCATTTACATTAATTATTTATTCAAAACATTATTTGTATTATATGTGTAGTTACATTATATGTTATATAAAACATAATATTAAAACTTTATGCCTATCAAATAATGTATATTTTTATTTTGGAGTGCATTTTTTATGGTATCCAACACTTCATTTATCAATTTGTAAGTCACTTTTGTTGTTTTCTAATATTATCTCATATTCTCTTTAGCTAGGATGTGAGGAGCCATGACTAGCAATTTGGTCGAACAAGTAGCGGCTATAGCTCACATAGTGAGCAACTTGGTGGACAAAGACAATAATATTTATGTAGAGTCAAATGTCAAAATAAGCACTCATCCTAAGGCCAAGTACAAAGTTAAGGTTTATGATGGCTCTAGGGATCCAAAATTTTTGAATAGTTGGATCCTATACATGGAGACATGGTTCTCCTTTAGTTAAATATTTGAAGAAGATAAAGTGACCTTTGTAAAATTAAAGCTATTTGGAATTGCCAGAATTCTAATTTTTAAGCGACAAGATGCTCAAAATCCTATCACTACTTGGGATAAATTAGCCACTTCACTAAAGGCCACATTATACCCCTCCAATTATGATGATGATTTAACTATAAAATGGTGTTAGTTATTTCAAAGAAACCAAATATTTGTACAAGACTACATCTATCAATTCAACAGGCTATGCATTTTCCTTCATGTCATCGATCTAGCTTTGGACCTTATATTGAAGTTTAAGAGTGGATTACAAGCACATTTATTCAGATACCTTAAGTACACATATTTTGTCACATTGGATGTAGCATTCAATCATGCTACAAAAGAAACCTTCATCAGAAGCTTTGAAACCATCCAAACAACATAAAAAAATCTCATAGATGAAGAAAAATACCTCTTTCTCTCCTTCATCTTCTTCTTCTTTGTTATCTTCTTCCTCTTATTTTTCTCGTAAGCCATACCCTTCTAAGGTAAAATCTAAAAAAAAAAATGATCATTGTAAAAATAAATGGCATTATAAGTTTGAATGTTTTAATCTAAAAAAATGATTGTAACATCTCATGATGGGGACTCAAAGCAAGGTCCCATCGAGATAATGGGTTAAGACAAAATATATCAATAATTGAAGGGAAATCTCAACAAAGCAACTTTAATGAATTACAATTCATCTGCAGGTGATCATGACCATCTCTTTGTCATACATGCTCACCTTACTCATTAATTATTCAATGGATTGTATAATAGACTATGGCTCACAAAAGAACTTGATTGTGAGATCCGTTGTTGACACATTGCATATTCCTATAGCTCCACATCCTCATCCATATGCTCTTGGGTGGAAGGATGGCAACTCCACCTCACAAATAACTCACACATGAACCATATTTTTTGCCTTTAGTCTAAAATATGTGGATAAAGTCACTTGTGAAGATGCAAAGGGTTTGGATAAGGGTGTGATTGAAAAATTCAATTTTACCATCAAATTGAGGGTGGAAGGGTATAGAGAAGTTAAGAGATACTCCTAGAAGTTTCCATAAGGACGTCCAAAAATTACAAATAAAATGAGAGTCTCGAACAAAGATAATGTTCGTACAAAGACCATAGGAATGCCATACAAGATCGATAAGAGTTGTACTAGATTGAGTGTAGTGTTGTTTCTATTTTTTGTTTTATATATTATATTAAAAATATTGAATTATTGGTGCTATATAATAGAACAACACAACTATTTCTAAATTATTATATTAACAATTCCTAATGCACCACAAAGAGGAATTTATTTTCAAAATGTGTACAAGTGGGAACATGGGGCAAGCGAGGTTGTTGAAAAGGTAGTTTGAGTGGTAAGGAGGCAAATAAAAAAGTGGGTTTTTTGGGTCTCCCATCCCTTTGGGTTTTCGTGGGTCTATTACAAGTGAGTTGGTGGGTTGGGTCCCTCCCTTAGGACTAGATATGTAGAAATATTGTTTGACCTTGATGTTTTTTCCTATGATGTAGTGGTTTCAAGCAAGGCTGGAAGAAGTGCTTTAAAAATACCTTTGATTTATCTCTAGAATAAAAAAATATGAGTGTTCTAGATGACCTTGTGGGTTTGACCTTGAACTAGGGGATTTTTAGCCACGTGCGTTAGTTCCAAAGAGCTCGATCATATCTAGACTCCACTATAATATGGGTCTTTTCCAAGTAAAAACCTTGGGGTTTGTTGGAAATAGTGGCTCTTCCAAAGGCTTTTTCCTCATAAACCTAAACTATGATGATAATTCAAGTCAAATCATAGGTGGAGGACCCTAGTTTTATGGTAAGAGAGGTTTGGTTCTCCAAAAATGGTGGTTGGATTTCACCTTGACCATCCAAAGAATAAATTTGATGCCCCTATGGGTTAGGCATCCTTGCCTACTTTTTCACCTATGGAATGAAAATGTTCTAAGAGGGATTGCTAAGGCTATGAGAGAGATAATTTTTGTAGATTCAATGACAAGGGCAAAATCAAGGATGATCTTTTTGATAATGTGTGTCAATGCAGATCTGGAAGTTGATTTTCCAATGTCCATTCAACTAATCTAAAATTTAGGGTCTTCGAATCAAGCTATTGAATATGAGAATAAACATAGAATCTACTTTATTTGTAAAGAATAAATGTATAGTTCAACACATTTCCCGATTAAGATAAAGTCAATAAAAATTTTTGGGTGAAGAAATCCTCTAACAATAACCCAACTCAAGAAATATCAATGGAGAAAGGACACAAAAGCCTCACTTTGAAAGAAGGTGTGGATGGAGAGTTCAGTATCGGGACTCAAGATGTCATGGAAACTGGTGGAGTAAACACCCTCCCAATGGAATATGGAGAAACCTAGTTGGGATAAATTGGTACCATTCAAAGCACAACGGGTTTGATGGATTCACCCTTTAAAGCCTTAAGGTCGATTAAAATCAAGTTTTTTAGGTTAGCTCCTCTCTTTTCACTTAGGATGTGCTCTTTACTAATAATATTTTTCGGATTTATTTCAAGTGTCTTGCACCATCCTATAAGATGCCTGAGGATGTGTTTTCTAGCTTGGTTGACCTTGAGCTTTTTTCTCCTCATTCTCTTGAAGCTTGAATTGAGATACATAAAACCATTTTGGATAAATTCTCCCCTGGCTCCCAAACTCAAAGTTATAAAACAGGTATATTATTTTGGGAGTTGTGCATAAAGTGGGGAAGCCACCTAATAACTTCCTATCAAAGAGAAACTATATTTTATTAGGATATTAGCATATGCACTCTTCTTTTATGGGATATAAGATATCACAACCCAAATAGATATCCTCTTCATAATAATTAATATGGTGATATCTGATATGTAACATCCCATGTCTACTCACTTGGTTGTACCACTAAAAATTACAAGTGTATTACTAGGTATTTTTTTTATGTTTGTAAACTACAATTATGCTTAAAATATTGCTTTCAATATCATAGTAAATTTTGTTTCACCCAAATAAATAATATCATATACTATAGATAGTACAAGCACATCATACCACTTGTGGATTCTAGACTACTGCAAAAATCCATCTAAGCGGATGAGATTGGCCAAATCCTATGAAGGTACCATTAGTGGAGTCGACTTGTCTCATTTATCATCCTCATTTTTTGGTATGAGGGTCGATCCACAATAGGGGTTATCCTCTAGGGTCCATAACACCTAGAGGGTGGAAGCTTTATTTCCCCATACTTTAACACTAGTGAACCCACAATCCCACTGGTTGACTTGTTCCGAACCCATGACCTATGTAGTCAACTTGTTTAATAAAGTATTTGCAAGGTGTCAGCATACATATACCTTAATGACTAAATTATTATCCTCTTTTTGGAGTCAGTTAGTGCCATGTCAATTCCTTGAACTTGGAATTCATCTCACAAGCTCATCATGAATCTTGATCATTTATCGTATACCAAATGTCAAGGCTAAATGAGATAAATTAGATGAAAAAGGGATTTATCACTAGTACCATTGAGCTGCAATCCAAGAATGGCATCCCATACCACCATATTGATGTAGCTCTGACCGAGTCTCATATTTCAACCAATACTATCAGTCTATGATTGCTTTCATAAATAGTTGAGTGCATACTCGTATCTCAATGATTTTGGGTGATAATGAGCATCCTTCTCACTTGATGCCTAGTTGGTGAAAGTTTAATCACTTAGACCACAAATTTTAAAAGTTTTTGGTTTTATTATTTTATGGTTGTATTGTCCCCAAAGGACTACATTGGAAAACCAATTTTCTGTCATTTCACTAAGTGATGTTTCAATAGTGAAGTTCTAATTAGAGTAGGTTATGGTTTGATACATACTCAAAGCTAAATATTGACCATTATAATCCATGCTTTGATATTATATAACATAATTCATTCAATACCTTCAAAGAGGTTTTCAAAATCAGCAATACTTATATCATGATGTTCTTTAATATTACATGCCTTGAAAGCTCATACCATTTTCCTATAATTGAACAATTATTAAATTAAGGAATACAAAAAAAATGAAAATCAAAATGCAATGCAGCCTTCTTCAAATTAAGAAAATTTTCCATTTGGTAAAAATACCACGTGGGTAACATCTTCCTTATGGAGGTTATTAACTTTTAATAAGGTTTATGTGCATCAATATTAAAGGCTTTATAACCCCACAAGCATTTATATCTTTATCTGCAATAAATATTGATAGTTTAGTCCTCTTAAAAAATTATTTATTTATTTATTAACAAATGCATCCATTACCTTCATATTGAAGATTGCACCCTGATCATTTTTCCAAATTACTCGTGCTTCAAACCAATATTAAAGAGGGAAATGAAAAATTATAAAAAAATTTATCCATAGCTAAAGATAAAAATTTGTTCGGTTATTCACATGTTTTTAGGTAGGTCTAGCTTTGGTTTGCCATTCATAGAATTAAATGTATGTGAATGGTTCTATCATAATCACCATTGTTTTCACAACTTTGAATTCCATGTTTTTAAAAGTTTATAATTTGCAGAGTTGAATCATTCTCTTCAATAAAACCAATTAAGTTATTCATTTATAAAATATATTACTTAATGTTATTATTGGGTCTAAATCCCATCAAATAGAGGTTTTAATAGAATCATAATACAAAGGTATGTATTTACAGTTTACCTTTACCTATGGTGAAAAAATCACATTTCCATTTCTAGAAATTTCATGAGATGGGTTCAACACTTAAGCATGCCCAAGAAAATATAATTGTTGTATCACAATCACAATCATTTCTCTCTTCTAAAATCTAAAATAAATTATAGGAACAATTTATTGTATATCCTATAATACGCAACTTGATATTTCAAGAATAGCCTAGGTGAGATTTCTCATTTCTAGGCAACTCTTACTGAAACATCTTTTACATTGGAAGAAATAGTTCTTTCTAATATATAGTAAATATTTTGGTTTTGACCCAAAATACTTTCTTAACCTACAATAATTATGATATAGGGACTTTTGACCAAATCTATCTATACTCTTGAACGAACACACAGCAAGCACCCTATCCTTCCAAGACTTTATTTAATTTTACCCTCTCAACACCAATGCAGAATTACAAGGAATTTTTAAAATAATTTAACAAGAAATGTAGAGGCTTCATTTGCAATCACCATAGGTTATTCTCACTTGCAACATGCTCAGTATTTCACACATGCATTAAACCTAGTATGCCTCCCATGTACTTGATGGCTCTATTTTTGTTTAAGAGGGATTAGATTATGACTCTTTGTGTTATGATTGCAAATATACATGTAAAATAAATAATAAACATGCAAACACAACTTAGATATTCACTCAACACTCCAGATTTCACATGCATGCATTTCAATAATGTTTTCCAAAAATGTCCAGCTTCATTTGATGTTCACAATATAATACATATGTAAAATGGGTAGCAAAAAAACCATAGCAACAATAGTATGCATGCACACGAATTTTTCCATTTGGTTTCAAACACATACAAACAAACATTTCTTCCTAGAATATTCACAAAATGTCTTTTCTCTTTCTTTTTAAAAAAATTCAACATGCTCATTGAAAAACATTCATGACAACTTGCAATATGAATTACCTATCCTATTTTGCTATGCTATCACACCACGCAGAGTGTTGAGAGTGAAAGTGGTAACGTGGCATAAAAAATAGCACCACGTAGAGTGTTGAGAGTGGAGGTGACACCTTTTACGTAATGTCTCCCATCTTAAGTCTAGATTCCTATTAAGTACAAGATATCTTAAGAAAAACAAGATATCTTACGTAATTATTATTTTTTCATTCAATAAATTCAAAAATATTTGGTTCATCCAAACCCCATAAAGGGTGGAGGTCCATAGTTCAAATCTCGAGTCTCACTGGACTGAACGCTTATCCCTTTCCTAGTGCTTTTAGTGGCGTAAAATGTTTAAAATTATTGTGGCATGGCGGTTATAATGGCGGACTACACAAAGGTCTATGTGGCGGATTCTAGGGCAGACAACGCAGAATACTATGGCAACCATAAAAGATGGATAACTTGCCCAGATTCGTGGCGGATACTGATTCCACCATGTTAAAAAAACAAAATAAAAAATATTATTTTTTAAATAAGTTTATCTTAATAATATTTTTATTAAAATAATATATTGATACTAGCTTAATTAAATCAGTTAATTTTTTTATTAATTTATTTTTTTATTTTTTTATTATCAAATATATTTTTTAATGATTGGTAAAAGGGGTTTTGAAAATATTTCGTAACATTTTACAAAAATATGAATGTTGGAAGGAGATATCCCAACCAAAAATTAGCTGAAGAAATAGACCCTCTATGAGCTATTGGAAAAAAATAGCTGAAACAAAAAAAGAGAAGCTCACATAGTAGCAAGAGAGAAAGCCACACTAGCTAAGAAGAGAAGCCTTCGTAGGGGCAGCAGAGAAAATGTCATAGGTAAACAAAAAATTAAAAAGGTTTTTTCGTATAGGAGAAAACCTCACACCAATTTGAAAAGGGTTTTCCCACATAAGAGAAAAACCTCAAAATTAGAAGGCCATTCGCAAACAAATTAGGATCATCCACAAATCAAATAAGACCATCTACAAAATGAAATAGGACCATCTGTAAACCAAATCAAGATCATCCGCAAATAAATCAGGACCATCTACAAACCACATAGGACCAACCACAATTGAATCAGGACCAACTACAATAGAAAAAAGGACCACTCAAAAACCATCATAGGATCATACACAAACTAGCCTAGGGTCATTCGCAAACCAACACTAGACCATCCACAAGAGCCTCCATGCGATCTCCCAAAGAATAACGGTAAAGCACAACCAAAGACAAAATTTGGAAAGAGGATGCCCAGATTAATAAGAAACCCTAACCCAACCACCAATAGAGAACCCATGAAACCCTTCTGCAATACAAAGAAGCACATGACGCCCTCCAAGACCACTAAAATAAGAGAATGAATCCAATAGAAACCCCTAGACACGAGCCCCAAAATTTTAGCCACAAAAAACACTCAACTATGAATTTGAGGCCTCCCTAAGCCTAGAAAAGGTAGTGAGTGACCATATTGGCAAACAAATCAAAAGAAAAGCATCTGTCAAAAACCCTAAAATACTAGCCACAAACCACAAATAATGGGAAACTCTCAAATAGGAACAATCAGGGCCTCATCCAAGCCCACATAAACTAGAGAAGTACCATCCCAAAAAGTAGAACAAATGAATCAAAGCCACCATAAATCGTAAACCACCAACCATGAATCACAAACCATGGGAAAAACTCAATTGAGAACAATTAGGGCCTTCCCCAAGCCTAGAAAAACCCAGTGAATGACCATCCCAAAAAACAAAATGAAACAATTGGATCCCACTCTAACGCAATGCCAAGATTTGGAGAGGAACAAAGAGTTTTCCCTACAGGCAGTAAAGTGCATGGCCCCATCCCATGTCCAAAGAAAAATTTGCAGGGAAGAGCTCTATGGACCCCCAAACTGAGCAACGATGAAAACCTCCACATCGTGACCAAAAACTCATTTTTTTTCAACCACGTAGCAACATCCAAGAAGACTTCCTAGAACACCTCAATAAGAATTAGAAAATGTCTTAGAGACCCTTTGGGCACCAAGCAATAGTAGGAATGGCTAGAAATCCTAGGAAAACTAGGAGATCTACTTGGAATTCCCTAGTAAAGCAAGATATCCACCTAAGAAGCCTAGGAAGAGTGAGAGAGGGAGCAAGAAGATGAAAATATGACCTCCCAACCATAGTGGGAGGTCTCTTGCTCCCGCATCGGGGCACCTCCTTAGATTACTATAGATCTGCCATAAGAAAAGGAGATTTTCCTCCTCTTTTTGGAACACCTTAGGAGGAAGCATAAATGGTCTTGGAGATCCTCCAGGCACTACGCAGTAGTAATAAAGACAAAAAAACCTAGGAAAACAAGGATATCTACCTGGAATTCCATAGCAAAGCAAGAGATCCACTTGAGAACCCTAGGAAGATTCAAAGAGGGAGAAAAAAGATGAAGAGGTGACCTCCCACCCAGAGTGGGAGGTCTCTTGATCCTGCATCGGGGCACCTCCTTATCGCAGTACGAATCCGCAAAAATAAAATAAGATCTATGTCCTCTTTCCTGGAACACCTTAGGAGGAAACAAAAAAGTCTTGGATATCCTCCAGGCACCAAGCAGCGATAGGAAGGGCCAAAAAAACTAGGAAAACTAGGACATCTGCCTGGAATTCCATAGCAAAGCAAGAGATCTTCTTGAAAGCCCTAGGAAGAGCCAAGGAGGGAGCAAGAAGTTGAAGAGATGACCTCCCACCCAGAGCGGGAGGTTAGATGCAATCATTATCAAATATATTTTAATCTTCCTCAACATATTATATTTATATTATTTTTATTAATAAAAAATTATTTTGTAACTATTTTCTATTTTAATTTTACTTAAAAACCAAAATATCAATTTAAATAAATGTTGATCCTTGTCTTTCTCTGTAACATACAATTCCCAAAAATTATCTCTAATAATAAAAGATAAACTTCAGAGTGCATAGTAAACTATTGAAGACTTCAACATTTATCCACCACCCCATTTCCTCCTTTTTTATGGCAAAAGATCCTCCCCTTGCATTTTTTAAAAGAAAAAAAATGCCTCTTTTTTACAAATATTTTATTTTTAAGAGGTGCCTTTCCCCTTCTTTCAGAGCTAAATTTATTTCTTTTAAAAGGTTAAAGGGGGTCCAACTATAAATGGTGAATACCAATCTATTGATAATCACTAGGAAGACCTTAAACACATCATCTATTTGTTTGAGTCTACACAACTCATGAATGACAAGGCTTAGACAAAGCTTATAGCAACAAAAAATATCTCTCTAGGACAAAGAATAAACTTTTTCTTACTTAGGTTTACTTTGAGGACACCATTCACTTATGAGGATGGCGACTTTGGACCAGTAAGAGCTTCTATTAAGACGTAATCCTTTCAAATTGAGCACTAATAGAATGTAAGCTAGTTAAAAAAGCAATATGGGTTGGAGAGTGCCTCAAAGCCAATGACGACAATCACACTAAAGGAATTTTTAATCAGTTGCAATGAAGAGTGGGAAAATACAAGAAAGTATAGATTTTACAACCCAAAATTGTGATAAAAAAGAAGACCCAAACCAAGGCTAGAACTAGAAGCTCTTATACCAAATCTAATGTAGAACCAAAAGAAACTTGATCCTTTTATTTCCTTCAATAATATTTATAGATACAAAATGTCTTGCTTGAGATAAGGGCATATTAAAAACATTTAGGTGAAACATTAATTGACATTTCTCTAGAAGTCAATTGATGAATATCTAGAAGGTTGACTAAAATTGTCGACCATTTACATTAATTATTTATTCAAAACATTATTTGTATTATATGTGTAGTTACATTATATGTTATATAAAACATAATATTAAAACTTTATGCCTATCAAATAATGTATATTTTTATTTTGGAGTGCATTTTTTATGGTATCCAACACTTCATTTATCAATTTGTAAGTCACTTTTGTTGTTTTCTAATATTATCTCATATTCTCTTTAGCTAGGATGTGAGGAGCCATGACTAGCAATTTGGTCGAACAAGTAGCGGCTATAGCTCACATAGTGAGCAACTTGGTGGACAAAGCCAATAATATTTATGTATAGTCAAATGTCAAAATAAGCACTCATCCTAAGGCCAAGTACAAAGTTAAGGTTTATGATGGCTCTAGGGATCCAAAATTTTTGAATAGTTGTATCCTATACATGGAGACATGGTTCTCCTTTAGTTAAATATTTGAAGAAGATAAAGTGACCTTTGTAAAATTAAAGCTATTTGGAATTGCCAAAATTCTAATTTTTAAGCGACAAGATGCTCAAAATACTATCACTACTTGGGATAAATTAGCCACTTCACTAAAGGCCACATTATACCCCTCCAATTATGATGATGATTTAACTATAAAATGGTGTTAGTTATGTCAAAGAAACCAAATATTTGTACAAGACTACATCTATCAATTCAGCAGGCTATGCATTTTCCTTCATGTCATCGATCTAGCTTTGGACCTTATATTGAAGTTTAAGAGTGGATTACAAGCACATTTATTCAGATACCTTAAGTACACATATTTTGTCACATTGGATGTAGCATTCAATCATGCTACAAAAGAAACCTTCATCAGAAGCTTTGAAACCATCCAAACAACATAAAAAAATCTCATAGATGAAGAAAAATACCTCTTTCTCTCCTTCATCTTCTTCTTCTTTGTTATCTTCTTCCTCTTATTTTTCTCGTAAGCCATACCCTTCTAAGGTAAAATCTAAAAAAAAAAATGATCATTGTAAAAATAAATGGCATTATAAGTTTGAATGTTTTAATCTAAAAAAATGATTGTAAAATCTCATGATGGGGACTCAAAGCAAGGTCCCATCGAGGTAATGGGTTAAGACAAAATATATCAATAATTGAAGGGAAATCTCAACAAAGCAACTTTAATGAATTACAATTCATCTGCAGGTGATCATGACCATCTCTTTGTCATACATGCTCACCTTACTCATTAATTATTCAATGGATTGTATAATAGACTATGGCTCACAAAAGAACTTGATTGTGAGATCCGTTGTTGACACATTGCATATTCCTATAGCTCCACATCCTCATCCATATGCTCTTGGGTGGAAGGATGGCAACTCCACCTCACAAATAACTCACACATGAACCATATTTTTTTCCTTTAGTCTAAAATATGTGGATAAAGTCACTTGTGAAGATGCAAAGGGTTTGGATAAGGGTGTGATTGAAAACTTCAATTTTACCATCAAATTGAGGGTGGAAGGGTATAGAGAAGTTAAGAGATACTCCTAGAAGTTTCCATAAGGACGTCCAAAAATTACAAATAAAATGAGAGTCTCGAACAAAGATAATGTTCGTACAAAGACCATAGGAATGCCATACAAGATCGATAAGAGTTGTACTAGATTGAGTGTAGTGTTGTTTCTATTTTTTGTTTTATATATTATATTAAAAATATTGAATTATTGGTGCTATATAATAGAACAACACAACTATTTCTAAATTATTATATTAACAATTCCTAATGCACCACAAAGAGGAATTTATTTTCAAAATGTGTACAAGTGGGAACATGGGGCAAGCGAGGTTGTTGAAAAGGTAGTTTGAGTGGTAAGGAGGCAAATAAAAAAGTGGGTTTTTTGGGTCTCCCATCCCTTTGGGTTTTCGTGGGTCTATTACAAGTGAGTTGGTGGGTTGGGTCCCTCCCTTAGGACTAGATATGTAGAAATATTGTTTGACCTTGATGTTTTTTCCTATGATGTAGTGGTTTCAAGCAAGGCTGGAAGAAGTGCTTTAAAAATACCTTTGATTTATCTCTAGAATAAAAAAATATGAGTGTTCTAGATGACCTTGTGGGTTTGACCTTGAACTAGGGGATTTTTAGCCACGTGCGTTAGTTCCAAAGAGCTCGATCATATCTAGACTCCACTATAATATGGGTCTTTTCCAAGTAAAAACCTTGGGGTTTGTTGGAAATAGTGGCTCTTCCAAAGGCTTTTTCCTCATAAACCTAAACTATGATGATAATTCAAGTCAAATCATAGGTGGAGGACCCTAGTTTTATGGTAAGAGAGGTTTGGTTCTCCAAAAATGGTGGTTGGATTTCACCTTGACCATCCAAAGAATAAATTTGATGCCCCTATGGGTTAGGCATCCTTGCCTACTTTTTCACCTATGGAATGAAAATGTTATGAGAGGGATTGCTAAGGCTATGAGAGAACTAATTTTGATAGATTCAATGACAAGGGCAAAATCAAGGATGATCTTTGTGAGAATGTATGTCAATGTAGATCCTGGAAGTTGATTTTCCAATGTCCATTCAACTAATCTAAAATTTAGGGTCTTCGAATCAAGCTATTGAATATGAGAATAAACATAGAATCTACTTTATTTGTAAAGAATAAATGTATAGTTCAACACATTTCCCGATTAAGATAAAGTCAATAAAAATTTTTGGGTGAAGAAATCCTCTAACAATAACCCAACTCAAGAAATATCAATGGAGAAAGGACACAAAAGCCTCACTTTGAAAGAAGGTGTGGATGGAGAGTTCAGTATCGGGACTCAAGATGTCATGGAAACTGGTGGAGTAAACACCCTCCCATTGGAATATGGAGAAACCTAGTTGGAATAAATTGGTACCATTCAAAGCACAACGGGCTTGATGGATTCACCCTTTAAAGCCTTAAGGTCGATTAAAATCAACTTTTTTAGGTTAGCTCCTCTCTTTTCACTTAGGATGTGCTCTTTACTAATAATATTTGTCGGATTTATTTCAAGTGTCTTGCACCATCCTATAAGATGCCTGAGGATGTGTTTTCTAGCTTGGTTGACCTTGAGCTTTTTTCTCCTCATTCTCTTGAAGCTTGACTTGAGATACATAAAACCATTTTGGATAAATTCTCCCCTGGCTCCCAAACTCAAAGTTATAAAACAGGTATATTATTTTGGGAGTTGTGCATAAAGTGGGGAAGCCACCTAATAACTTCCTATCAAAGAGAAACTATATTTTATTAGGATATTAGCATATGCACTCTTCTTTTAGGGGATATAAGATATCACAACCCAAATAGATATCCTCTTCATAATAATTAATATGGTGATATCTGATATGTAACATCCCATGTCTACTCACTTGGTTGTACCACTAAAAATTACAAGTGTATTACTAGGTATTTTTTTTATGTTTGTAAACTACAATTATGCTTAAAATATTGCTTTCAATATCATAGTAAATTTTGTTTCACCCAAATAAATAATATCATATACTATAGATAGTACAAGAACATCATACCACTTGTGGATTCTAGACTACTGCAAAAATCCATCTAAGCGGATGAGATTGGCCAAATCCTATGAAGGTACCATTAGTGGAGTCGACTTGTCTCATTTATCATCCTCATTTTTTGGTATGAGGGTCGATCCACAATAGGGGTTATCCTCTAGGGTCCATAACACCTAGAGGGTGGAAGCTTTATTTCCCCATACTTTAACACTAGTGAACCCACAATCCCACTGGTTGACTTGTTCCGAACCCATGACCTATCTAGTCAACTTGTTTAATAAAGTATTTGCAAGGTGTCAGCATACATATACCTTAATGACTAAATTATTATCCTCTTTTTGGAGTCAGTTAGTGCCATGTCAATTCCTTGAACTTGGAATTCATCTCACAAGCTCATCATGAATCTTGATCATTTATCGTATACCAAATGTCAAGGCTAAATGAGATAAATTAGATGAACAATGGATTTATCACTAGTACCATTGAGCTGCAATCCGAGAATGGCATCCCATACCACCATATTGATGTAGCTCTGACCGAGTCTCATATTTCAACCAATACTATCAGTCTATGATTGCTTTCATAAATAGTTGAGTGCATACTCGTATCTCAATGATTTTGGGTGATAATGAGCATCCTTCTCACTTGATGCCTAGTTGGTGAAAGTTTAATCACTTAGACCACAAATTTTAAAAGTTTTTGGTTTTATTATTTTATGGTTGTATTGTCCCCAAAGGACTACATTGGAAAACCAATTTTCTGTCATTTCACTAAGTGATGTTTCAATAGTGAAGTTCTAATTAGAGTAGGTTATGGTTTGATACATACTCAAAGCTAAATATTGACCATTATAATCCATGCTTTGATATTATATAACATAATTCATTCAATACCTTCAAAGAGGTTTTCAAAATCAGCAATACTTATATCATGATGTTCTTTAATATTACATGCCTTGAAAGCTCATACCATTTTCCTATAATTGAACAATTATTAAATTAAGGAATACAACAAAAATGAAAATCAAAATGCAATGCAGCCTTCTTCAAATTAAAAAAATTTTCCATTTGGTAAAAATACCACGTGGGTAACATCTTCCTTATGGAGGTTATTAACTTTTAATAAGGTTTATGTGCATCAATATTAAAGGCTTTATAACCCCACAAGCATTTATATCTTTATCTGCAATAAATATTGATAGTTTAGTCCTCTTAAAAAATTATTTATTTATTTATTAACAAATGCATCCATTACCTTCATATTGAAGATTGCACCCTGATCATTTTTCCAAATTACTCGTGCTTCAAACCAATATTAAAGAGGGAAATGAAAAATTATAAAAAAAATTATCAATAGCTAAAGATAAAAATTTGTTTGGTTATTCACATGTTTTTAGGTAGGTCTAGCTTTGGTTTCCCATTCATAGAATTAAATGTATGTGAATGGTTCTATCATAATCACCATTGTTTTCACAACTTTGAATTCCATGTTTTTAAAAGTTTATAATTTGCAGAGTTGAATCATTCTCTTCAATAAAACCAATTAAGTTATTCATTTATAAAATATATTACTTAATGTTATTATTGGGTCTAAATCCCATCAAATAGAGGTTTTAATAGAATCATAATACAAAGGTATGTATTTACAGTTTACCTTTACCTATGGTGAAAAAATCACATTTCCATTTCTAGAAATTTCATGAGATGGGTTCAACACTTAAGCATGCCCAAGAAAATATAATTGTTGTATCACAATCACAATCATTTCTCTCTTCTAAAATCTAAAATAAATTATAGGAACAATTTATTGTATATCCTATAATACGCAACTTGATATTTCAAGAATAGCCTAGGTGAGATTTCTCATTTCTAGGCAACTCTTACTGAAACATCTTTTACATTGGAAGAAATAGTTCTTTCTAATATATAGTAAATATTTTGGTTTTGACCCAAAATACTTTCTTAACCTACAATAATTATGATATAGGGACTTTTGACCAAATCTATCTATACTCTTGAACGAACACAGCAAGCACCCTATCCTTCCAAGACTTTATTTAATTTTACCCTCTCAACACCAATGCAGAATTACAAGGAATTTTTAAAATAATTTAACAAGAAATGTAGAGGCTTCATTTGCAATCACCATAGGTTATTCTCACTTGCAACATGCTCAGTATTTCACACATGCATTAAACCTAGTATGCCTCCCATGTACTTGATGGCTCTATTTTTGTTTAAGAGGGATCAGATTATGACTCTTTCTGTTATGATTGCAAATATACATGTAAAATAAATAATAAACATGCAAACACAACTTAGATATTCACTCAACACTCCAGATTTCACATGCATGCATTTCAATAATTTTTTCCAAAAATGTCCAGCTTCATTTGATGTTCACAATATAATACATATGTAAAATGGGTAGCAACAAAACCATAGCAACAATAGTATGCATGCACACGAATTTTTCCATTTGGTTTCAAACACATACAAACAAACATTTCTTCCTAGAATATTCACAAAATGTCTTTTCTCTTTCTTTTTAAAAAAATTCAACATGCTCATTGAAAAACATTCATGACAACTTGCAATATGAATTACCTATCCTATTTTGCTATGCTATCACGCCAAGGTATTTTCCAAATATTCCAGCAAATATCTATTATCCAACACCTTCTTCCATTCTCTTTTACCTGAAGCAACTCCTTGAATCTCTTCCTTTTCAAGTGAACTGTCACTCCTTTTACCAAACCCTCCCACTTGTCTTTCTCCACTCCCAGGTGATGTTTAACAAACCAGTATTTTAACCAAGTAAAAGCACTCCTCCACTACCTTACATCTCGACAAAAATTATGGATAAGGTCTTTCAAGTCATCATGATACTATATGATTAGCATATTCATGGTTAATCCAAATATACTTTTCACATAAAATTCAACCAAAACAAAATATAATTCCCCAAATTCACACGCTTGATTTCAATTTTATGCAAGATACATTTTTATATTCTTAACATAGCTCATATGCTTAATAATAATAATAATAATAACAATGTGTATTTATTATTATTTTTATACCATGTCCACATGCAACCATATTCCTACTTATTCTATATTTAACTATTTTAATCCTCACTTTTAATCATATGCACAACTAAGAAGAAAGTCATCAAAATAAAATGTAATTAAACAAAAACCATACTACGTGATCAACTAACTTTTAATCATATGCACAACTAAGTGGCTCCCATCGTCATTGCCACATAAACTATATTCATACTTTTGATCACTCAATAAGCAAATAAAATTTCAAGCAAAATGCACACACTATCCAAACATTCATGAGGTATACATGATATGAAATGTGTGTGAGCATCCATATACTTGTGATCCAAATTATTCACTTATTTTCTTGCATTTTTCATCTACTTACTTCCCTTTATCAACAGCTAGAATCTGATCCTACACTCAAAGAGGCTATCAATAGTACCATAATTCATAAGAAATGACAGGTTTATTATCTAATTTATTTTTTCCTAATGAGTGTGTGAGAAGGGTTATTACATCCTTCCTCACTAGGAACAAACACAATCCCTATGTTTTGTACAAGGTTAACCAAAAGAAACTCTTTAGCATATATTTTGTACAAAAGCTAAAAGTAAAGAATAAATCCATTATTCCCCTTTTATACAAAATGTCCCAATCATCATAATCATCATTAATACACATTTAATCAATTTTTTGTATACATTAAAAAATTCTATTATATCATATTGCATTCATACATAACATACACTATCGGATGTTCAAAACCTTTTTACTTAGCAATGCAGGTCATATTTAAGCTATTCTACTTAGTATCCAATACCATATCCTTTTGTATATATACATATATTATCATATCATATGATTTTTTTTTTCAATAAAGTCTATATATCTACTCAAATAGAAAAGGAAATTGTTGTTGCATATTTGCCTCATCCTCCCATGTGGCATTTCTATTTGAGTAGTGGTCCTACTAGACTCAAAATTGCTCTATGCTTCTTTTCCTCATATTCTTGGTTCTTAAACTAATTATGTGAATAGGTCAAAATTCAATATTTAGTGGATCGGTTATCTGCGATTTGGAGACATCCAAAACATGAATAGGATCAAAAATATATTTTCTCAAGAGGGACACATGGAAGACATTATGAATTTTGGATAGGCTTGGTGGTAGAGCAAGTTTTTAAGCAACTGGGCTCATCTTGGCCATAATTTCAAATGGACCCACATATGTGGAGTTAATTTTAGAATATTTTATGGATCTTTTAGTTGGTTTCACCCTTAAGAATACCTTGTCTCCCACATAATATTCCCTTAGTATTTTATTGAGGTCCATATAGCTCTTCTGGAAGTTTGCATCCTCTTTTAGCTTATGTTGAATTCTTTTTAGTTGTTCTTCCATTTCTTTAACCATTTCCAATTCGATCACTACCCGATCTTTCATATTAACCCAATAAAAGGGATTTCTACATCTTCCCTTGTATAGGGCCTCAAAAGGTGCGATACCTAGTGATGCATGATAACTATTATTATATGTAACTCCTCATAGTTTTAAATAGTCTTCACACTTTGTATGTTGATCCATGTAGTACATTCTTAGAATATCCTCCAATATCTGATTCACCCTCTTAGTTTTCTCCTTTATCTTAGGGTGATAAGCACTATTGATATTCAATTTGGTCCCCAATGCTTGATTCAATGCTTGTCAAAATTTAGAGGTAAAACAGAAATCTCTATTGGAGATTATAACCTTTGGAAAGCCTTGTAGTCTTACCACTTTCCTAGTAAACATACTTTCTACATCAGGTGCGTCATCTTGCAAATTTTCTAGTATAAAATGTGCAACCTTGATTAAATTATCCACAACTATCAATATTGCATCATGCCTAAACCTTATTTTAGGCAATCACACATTAAAGTCTATTAATACCACTTGCCATTTTTGCATAGGTATCTCATGTGAGTACAACTTTCCTATTGGATGAAGATGTTCTACTTTCACTCTTTGACATTCCAAATATTTAGCCACATAATTAGTGATATCTTTTTCAATCCTGGCCAAAAATAAGATTTTCTCAAATTCTTGCGTATTTTTACCCCTCTCGAGTGCGTAGAATAAGGAGTATTGTGAGCCTCCTTAAGAATCATCTCTCTCAACCCATATGTGTTTGGAACTACCAACTAATTCTTATAAAATAATAGATCATATTTATATGTGAATTCTATATCTTTTCTGGTTCTTGCTCAACCTAAACCTTACATGACTGTAAAAATTCATCTTTTCCTTGTGATAATCTAAGTTGATATAATAGATCATAATGATATTTTGTCATTGTTGTAATACGCTCTATCCTACTCAAAGCATCAACAAACTTATTCTCCTTACCCTTTATATAATCAATGCCAAAATTGTATTCAGCTAGAAATTACATCTAGCATCTTTTTCTAGAATTTAATAAGGGTTGAGGAAATAGGTATTTGAGACTTTGATGATCCATATTTAATTCAAATGGCTTCCCAAAAAAATAATGTCTCCAAATATTTAATGCATGTAATATCGCTACCAACTCTAAATCATGAGTGGCATAATTTACCTCATGCCTCTTAAGTTTCCTGGACTCATAGGTAATAACCACATCATCTTGGGTAAGAACCCCACCTAATACTTAAATTTATGTGTCTATACACATTGTAAACTACTTATTAATATCAAGCAATTATAGGATTGGTGCAGTTGTCAACCTTTATTTCAAAACCCAAAAATCCTCTTCACATTAATTTATTTATTTTTAAGCTTTTGCTTTTATTTGAAGGTTTGTGATGGGTTGGACAATTCTTTAAAAACCTCTAAAAAATTACCTGAAATATCCTACAATAGCCATAAAAATTTGCACCTCTATCACATTAGTAGGTGTTGGCCAATCAATGATTGCTTCAATTTTCTTGGGATCTACTGCTATCTCTTTTTTACAGACAATATGTCCTACATAATGTATTTGTAGAGTATACAACTCACTCTTAGATAATTTTCCATATAATAAATTATTTCTCAGAATCTCAAACACAGTTCTCATATTTTGGTCATGTTCCTTCTTGTTCTTAGAATAGACCAATATATCATCGAAAATATGAGCACAAACTGGTCCAACTTCTCTTCAAAAATACTATTCATGAGATTCATGAATATGGTTGGGGCATTAGTTAGCCCAAAAGGTAGGATAGAAAATTCAAAATGGCCATATACTATTCTAAATGTTATTTTAGAAGTGTCTTCTTCTTGTATTCTCAACTAATGATAACCAGATCTTAAATCAATCTTTGAGAATATAGTTGTTCCTTTTAATTGGTCAAATAAATCATCAGTTCTAGGTAATGAGTACTTATTCTTGACAATCACCTTGTTCAAAATCCAATAATTTGTGTACATCCTCAAGGTGTCATCTTTCTTCTCAACCAACAAGATAGTAGCTCCCCAAGGTGAAACACTTGGATCGATTAGCCATTTTTTGAACAATTTTTGAAGTTGCATTTTTAGCTCTTGTAGTTTTATGGGAGTCATTCTATATGGTGCCCTTGCTATAGGAGAAACTCCAGGTAATAACTCAATAGAAAAATGAAATTTCCTTTGAGGAGGTAACCCTAGAAGGTCCTTCAAAAATACATCCTCGTATTCTCCCAATATGGTATGCTTTTGGAAGAGGTCATATTCTATCTCGGTTTTCTTTTTCTTATTCATATTAACTATGAAGATCATTCTCTTCTTCCTAATAACTTTTTTTATTTGTATTGTAGATAATAAATGTGGTTTAGCTTCTCTTCACCCACATAGAATTCTAATCCTTTGATTAGATTCATCCATGAATTCCACCCATCTCTCTTCAAAATTTAGAAGAGCCTTATGCTCTTTCAACCAATCAGATCCTAGAATTATATCAAATGCATGCAAAGGTTCCACATACAGATGTCGATTAGTTTTTCCTTGTGGAAAAATGATGTGAGGATCAAATAGACATTGGTTAACTTGGTAGTTTTTCCCCAATCCATACTCTACCTTCCAACTATTGACCAAAAATATAGGTCTAACAGGCATGTACCTCACTAATTTAGTAGAGATAGAGCTACAAATCGATCCACTTTCTATCAAAATTTGCACATCTTTATCAAAAAAAATTCATTTATTAATAAAGGAGTAATTTGACCTTCAATTTTAGAACTACCTATGGTTGCATAGATCTTGTGTGTGGTCTCCTCTGGTTCTTTGAGACATTGGTTATCTCTATGGGGGTATTTATTGGCATAATGATATCCTTGACATATATAACATCTCTTTGGTGGATTTTTATTTCCCTTGCTACTACTCTCATTTCTATCCAAAGGTGTAGTTTCCATAATCATTTCCTAACCTACTGGTTTTTTGTCTTGTATTTTGGGAAACTCTTTACCACCCCTTTTGAAATTACATCCCTGATAATTAGGTTTATTTTTGCCACCTTGCCTATTTTGCTCTCCTCCTTTGGGTTTCTTATTTTGGTATTTCTCCCATATTATAAACCCAACACTTGTTCACGTATTGAGCTCATATTTGTCCTTTTTAGATAGCTTTTCGTAGTTGAAATATATCTTTCTAGTTTCCTGATTAGATTCTTATTTCCTTGCCAAATCAAATGCTATAGGTAGGTTAACAATTTTAAATGTTTACCACCATCATTATTCTAGGATGTAATCCCAAAATGAATTTTTGAGCCTTAATTTCTTCATTTCTTTCATATTGAGATTCATATTTCAATAGGTGAATGAACATTTGGTGGTAGTACCACACTGACATGCCTTCCTAATGCAAATTGGAGAACTCTCCAAAATCCTCCACATAGTATTGTTTAGTCAAAAATATAAATTTGAATTTCTTGATAGAATCCTCCCACTTGAGATCCACAAATTCAATATTATGCCCTTTATTATAATAATTCCATCATTCTAGAGCTACTTTAGTCATATTCATAACTGCTAAAGTAGTTTTAGATTTAGATGATAAAATCACCATGAAGAAGTACGAATCCAACTCATTAAGACAATTTTCTATAGTATCACCATCACATTTTCCATTAAATTTGAATATCTCAATTTTCTTTAGATTCCTATATAATTATTTACTCACCCTATCCCTTCTAGTATTGGATCCCTCAGGTTCTTTAGGTTCTTCCTTTTCCCTATCCGATCCAACTTCTCTTCCCCTAGCTAAGTCTTAAATGACCCGATGTTGTTGGAAAATAAGTTCTTGTTGTTGAGTCATGTGATTTTTCTATTGGGCCATCTCTTCCCTTTGCTAATTTATGTGAATTTGCAATAATTGAACAACTTTGGCAAGATTTACCTTCGCTATGATAGTTTAATTAGGAGAGGATTCATTCAATCTTTTCAACCTTCTTTCACATTGAGGACCTTATCATATTATTCACATTCTTGGTCCCCTTACTACTCTTTTAGTGGTTTCTTCCTCCCTGCATCTCATAGAATTTCTTGAAGATCCGCCTCGCAGCATCTGTGCCATTTAACCTATAGGTGAAAGAGGTAGATTATTAGTTTTTCATTTTACTTAAATAAATTTTTCATTTATATTCTACAACTTAGAATTACTTCTTCTCTAGTAACATATGTAACAACCCAAGTCTAATCACTTGGTTGTACCACTAAAAATTACAAGCATATTATAATTTTGCTTATAATATTACTTTCAATATCATAGAAAAATTTGTTTCACCCGAGGAATTAATATCATATAGTACATATAGTATAGGTATAGCATACCACTTTTGGATTCTATATTGCTACAAATAGTCATCCAAGTGGACGAGAATGACCAAATTGCATGAAGGTGCCATTAGTGGAGTCGACTTGTCTCATTTATCATCCTTATTTTCTAGCATGAGGTTTGATCCAAGATAGGGATTATCCTTTAGGGATAATAATATGTAGAGGTTGGACGTTTTATTTCTCCATCCCTTAACACTAGTGAACCCATGACCTCATTGGTCGACTTGTTCCAAACCCATGACCTATCTGGTTGACTTGTTTAGTAAAGTATTTGAATGGGATCAGTGTACATATACCTCTATGATTAAATTACTATCCTCTTCCTAGTTTTAGTTAGTGCCATATCAATTCCTTGATATTGGAATTCATCTCACAATCTCATCGTGACTCTTGACTATTTATCCCATATCAAACGTCAAGGCTAAATGAGCTAAGTCAAATGAATAAAGGATTTATCACAAGTACCATTGAGTAGTAATATGAAGATGGCATCCCATACCACCATATTTATGAAGTTCTGATTGAGCTCATGTTTCAACCAATTATGTCAGTCTATGTTTGCTCTTACAAATAGTTGAGTGCATACTCATGTATCAATTATTTTGGGTGATAATGAGCGTCCTTCTCTCTTTATGCTTAGTTGGTGAAATTTTAATCACTTAGATCACATATTTTAAAAGTCTTTGGTTTCATTGTTTCATGGTTGTATTGTCCCCAAAGGACTACATTGAAAAACTAGTTTTATAACTTTTCACTAAGTAATGATTCAATAGTTAAGTTCTAATTAGAGTAGGTTATGGTTTGATACATACTCAAAGCTAAATATTGACTATTCTAAGCCATGTGTTCATACTATATAACATAATCCATTCAATACTCGTACCATTACCTGATGTTCTTTAAAATTACATGCCTTCAAATCTCATACCATTTTCCTATAATTGAACAATTATTAGACTGCACCCCAAGCATTTTTCCAGCTTACTCGTGCTTCAACCCATGATTAAAGAGGGAAACAAAAAGTTATAAATTATTTTATCCACAGCTAAAGATAAAAATGTGTTTGGTTATTCACCAAATTTTAAGTAGATATAGCTTTGATTTACCTTTCATAGCATTCAATGCATGTGAATGGTTCTACCATAACCATTTTTGTTCTGATAGCTTCAAATTCCATGTTTTCAAAAGTTTATAATTTGTAGAGTTGAATCATTCTCTCCAATAAAATCAATTAAGTTACTCATTTATAAAATATATTACTTAATGTCATTTTTGGGTATAAATCCCATCAACTAGAGGTTTTAATAAAATCATAATACAAAGTTATGTGTTTACAATTTACCTTTACCTATGGTGAGCAAATCACACTTCAATTTTTAGAACTTTCATGATACGAGTTCAACACTTAAGCATGCCCATAAAAATATAATTGTTGTATCACAATCGTAATCATTTTTCTCTTCTAACTTGTAAAACAAATGATAGCATATGTTTTATTGTTTATCCTATAATACATAACTTGATATTCCAATAATAGCCCAGGCAAGCTTTCTTATTTCTAGGTAACTTTTACTGAAACATAATTTATATTGAAAGAAATAGTTCTTTCTAATATAATGTATACATTTCAGTTTTGAACAAGAACACTTGCTCAACCTACAAGAAATATGATAGAGGGACTTCTAAATAAACCTATCTATACTCTTCAACCAACACAAAAAGGATCTCATCCTTGCAAGACTTTATTTAATTTTTCCCTCTCAACATCAATGCAAAATTACAAGGATTTTTTAAAGCAATTTAACAAACAATGTAGAGGCTTCAATTACAGTCACCACAGGTCATTCTCATCTACAACATGCTCGGTAGTTCACTCCTATATCAGACCTAGTCTACCTTCCATGTACTTGATGGATATATTTTTATTTAAGAGGTATCATATTATGGATCTTTGTAATATGAATGCAAGTCTACATGTAAATTAAATAATAAACATGCAAACACAACTCAGAGATTCACTCACCACTCTAGATTTCACATGCATGCATTTAAATCATGTTTTCTAGAAATGTTAATTTTATTTGACGTGCATAATATAATACATATGTAAAATGGGTAGTAAAACAACCATAAAAGCAATAGTATGCATACACATGAATTTTTCCATTTTGTTTCAAACATATATGAACAAACATTTCTTCTCAGCATATTCACAATATGTCTTTTCTTTTTATTTTAAAAAAAATGTACCATGCTTGTTGAAAAACATTCATGATATATTACAATATGAATTACCTATCCTATTTTGTTGTGCTATCACACCAAGGTATTTTCCAATATTTCTATCAAGCCCTCGTTATCCAACACCTTCTTTCGTTTTCTTTCACCTAAAGCAACTCCCAAAATCTCTTCCTTTTTTAGTGAACTATTACTCCTTTTATCAAACCCTCACACTTGTCTTTCTCCACTCCCAAGCAATGTTCAACAAACCAATATTTTTGTCGAGTAAAAGCACTCCTCCAATTTTGTACATCTTGGCCAAACATTATGGAGAAGGTATTTCAAGTCATCATGATACTATGTGACCAGCATATTTGTGGTTAAGCCAGTATCCTTTGCACATAAAATTCAACCAAAACAAAAGCTTTTTTCAAAAAATTACATGCTTGCTTTCAATTTTATGCAAGGTATATTTTCATATACTTAACATAGTTCATATGCTTAATAATAATAGAATTTGTTATTATTATTATTTTTATAATCGTCCATTTTAATCATATGCACAATTAAGAATAAATTCATCAAAATCAAATGTAATTAAAAAAAAAAACAAAATAAGTGATCAACTAACTTTTAATCATATGCACAACTAAGCAACTTCCATAATCATTGTTGTATAAACTATATGCATACTTTTTATCATTCAACAAATAAATAAACTTTCAATAAAAACACACATACTATCCAAACATTCATGAGGTCTACATTATATGCAATGTGTGCGAGTATCCATATACTCGCGATCCAAATCATCATTTCTCCTCTTACCATTTTTGTTGAATTTATTTCCTTTATATATAGCCATAATCTGATCCTACACTCATAGAGGCTATTAGTAGTACCACAATTCATAAAAATGTAAGTTTATTATATATTTTACTTATTCCCAATTAATGTGTGAGGAGGGTCGTTACACTTTTGAAGTTCATAGAAGGTAAGGTTTTCGGGGATAAGCTTTTAAAGCTAGAATATCTTATATCTAAGCCCCACAAAATCAAGGCTAATTGAAGTAGATCTACTTCGAGTAGGAAGAAAGTGAATATTTGCACTCCTTAGGTGCCTTAATTCCCATTTCTAGGTTGATGTGGGATCAACAAGATTTACAAGACCTAGTAATGCATTTACTAGTGGTTTTAGGTTTTGGGTTATTTTTATTGTTCCATAGGGTGGGAGGATTGTTTGACCTATGGTCATTTTTTTCTAATATTTGCTTAAGAATTTTTGTATGTTGGTTCTTTACTTTTCTTTCTTTCTTTTTTCATGATCCTGCTAGGTAAGAGTGGCTTTGGCTGGGGAAGTATCTCCTTGATGGAGAAAATCATTTTATATAGTAGTCAGATGCTATCTTTGGAATTTTATACTCTCTCTATAAAAGGTTCAAAGACCCTTTCAAAACCCTTATTGAACCTCGTTGCATGACCATTGATTAGCAATTAAATTGATGATGTGAACTTTCCTTTTTTTATGGAATGTGGTACTACTAATGGTTTTGTTTACGTAGGACCAAAGACTTCCTTTTGATATATATGAAAATTCAATAGAAAAATGTAAGTGGGGAAGTGATGATTTGGCTCGTTAGTACATGGAAGCTCATGTAGGTGAGATTCATATAGGTGCATTGAGAATGAAATGCATTATGTGTATGCTTTGTTTAAAATAATATGTTTGTTGTTTGTTAAAAATATATAAGTATTCATATATTTTAGGGTGGCAATGAAATTACCAAAGGTGTGCGAGCTTTCATTCATTAAGTATTAATGAATTGGAATTTTTTTGTGTACATTTATCAATAAAATTTGATAAATAGGGATAATTAAAATTATACTTGTGTAAAAATATATAAATAAAATATGCACATATAATTATGGAATAAAAGTATTGGAAAATATATTGTACATGTTTATATGCATTATAAATTAAAACAAAGGAAAGCCTTCATCGTCCACGATCTAACTGAAGGAGTGGAAAAATGATGGTGGAGTCTGTAAGATAATAAATGGAGAAAGTGATCATTTTTTAAAATAAATTTATGATTTTTTTAGACATGGGAAGAGAGGAAGTTAAAAAAATAATAAAAACAACATTGGAGGGGAATATTGGGAGAGCATTGGAAAAATACTAAAAGAAAGAGAGTAATGTGAGGAAAAATAACAGTTTTATTTGGGTATTTGCTAGAGTCTAAGCGAAAGAGCTTGAATAAAACACCTTGGATAGCAAAGGATAATAGTAATAACCATGTTGGAATATTTCTTATAAAGTTTTAAAATAATTTAAAAGTTTTTTGCCTTTGTTTTTAGTGAAATTGATGTAAAAATGAAAATTGTTTCATTGTGTGGATATTGAATTCGCATTTTATGAAAATATGGAAGGTTGATTTGGAATTCAAATTGGTTTCAGAATGCACAATGTATATAACATTATTACCTAAACTAGATTTATTCCACTGCATAAGTTATTCATGAGTTTTGAAGTAATTAGAGAGCTTGTTATGAAAACTATAAATGATTTTGAGTTGCACATATTATTACTTTGATTACTGTTTCTTAGAAATCTTGAACAACAATGAAACTATGTGTTTGTTAGTGTTTGTTTTTAGCAAAGTACTTTGTTATTAATTTAGATTTTCCTATGAACCTTTCTAATTATTTCAATGAGGTTCAATTGTTGTCTTTAGATAATGTTAAGTTTATTATGCTTGTTTTGGTCCATCATTAATTTTAGTTTAGTTAGGCTTAAATTCGGGGCACAACTTACATTGAAATTCTTCCATAGAATCCAAGAGCAAAATGTCTTTTAAACACATCTCAAGTAAACTTATTTGGATATGTAAATGCTTAGTTTATGTATGCTAATAGGGATCACGAACTTAAAAAAATAGTTTGTATATCTTACCTTGAATTATGACTTCTAGTAAATTGAAGAAAGTTGGAGCTAATTCTGAACATTATTGTGAGTAGGGTTTAGTTATCTCTATAGACTTGTATGTGAGTATGAACCTTAACTTTTAATCTCTAAGAAATAATATTTGGTATTTATTTCTATTATTTTTAAATAATTTTCCTTAGCCAAATTATAATGGGTATGTAATGATTTTATGTTGCAGTATTTATTCACCCTGTAATAGAATCTAAGAAAATAGAGTAGGGTCGACTATTATAAATTAATAATATATGTAAATTTAAATTAATGAATTGGTTATAGGTTATTTGGGATTTATAAAGTAATTATTTTTATAGACTTTAGGCTTGGTGGCAAAAAGTAATTACAATTATTATGAGATCCATAAATGGTAAATAGTTCATTACGTTCTTACATGAAGTAGGGATGTGATTTAATATTTAAAATAAATGGACTAGAGTTAGTTTATGTATGATGTTAGCTTTTGATATATTTGTTGTATCAATAAAGCTTATCATTAAAATAAAACTAAACATATCAATGGTTCACTTTAATATGACAGAACTTAGTGGTTTTGTTTGTGATAATCCATAGTTTTTTACTTATTATAGTTGTATTAAGATGTATGTATTGACATTGAAACCTTAACACCTCACATAGTCTTTTTAAGTAGGTAAAACTTAGTAACCTTGGTAATTTTTTACGATTTGTATAGTGAAAACACAAAACTAGTATTTGAATTTTATACTTTCCAATGTGAAGAATAAAAGCCTTAAATGCTCAATGATGTTGAGATGCGAGTATGCATACAACATGACTCATGAGTGACTATAGTTTGACTAAACATGTTAGAACAAGTGACCACAAGTGACCTGGTTAGTACTTATAACAAGATATGGTATGAGACGTCTTCTTTAGGTTGTTTCCTAGGAGTACAATGATATGTTTATGGTTCATAATGATTATAGAGGTCTAACATGAATACAGAAGCTAATTATACTACATCATTTCATATGGGACAAAAATATGTAAATCAAAGTATGAATTGGAGACTAAGTCCAGTGTTAGGGTAATAACACGGCTCTGGTTGACTCTAAATAGTGGAACAATCAACTAGACACTAGGCATATGTATGTAAAATCCTTGCATATTAAAACAAGAACAAGCTAATAAATTAGATCAAGGTTCATTATGTCAAGGATTGGGGAGAGTATGCGTTCACCATTTAGGGGTTATGGGCTCTAAAGGATAATCTCTGTCGTGGTTTGACTCTCATGCCAAGAACAAGAGGACGATAAATAAGACAAGTTGATTTGACAAAATGACATCTTCTACGAGATTTAGCCAATCTCGTCCACTTGGGTCACTACCTACAATAGTCTTGATATCGAAAAGGGGTATGATATGTTTGTACTGATTAAAATTTATAATGATAATTTATTAGGTGTAACACTAAAACTATGATAGAAAAGGCATTGCTAGGATTAAATAATAATTTTAAATAAAGAAAATTATCCGGTAAAATAGATTGAATTATGTAATGGTGCATTCAAGTGAGTAGACTTGTGTTGTTACACAACTAATAAAAAATATATATAAACATTGTCAAAGAATATTATTTATATTATATAATTAAAAAAATAAATATATAAATAACTTTAAAAATATTTATACTTGACTTGGTATAAATCCTTTTAAATATTATTCTTTCAAAATTAAAATCATGTTCCTTTTAATAAAATTTATTTTAAATTTAAAATTAAAATATTATTAATTAATATGATACTTTTAATTTTTTTAAATATTAATCAATATTTATAACATGTAATTTAATTTAATTTAAAAATATTAAATAAATTATTATTAAATAATCAAAACCAATTTATAATTTAAAAAATGTATTTAATTATATAATAATGTTTAACTAAATTTATCTGTCAACTTCTAATATTTTAAGTATAAACATATAAAATCAAAATGTTTGATAACTTTTAAAATTTATATATTTAAATATGTTTTTAAACTAAAACTCATGGTGATCTCTTATATGACTTTTAAATAAACAGAAACTTTAATATTCTTTCTTTTAGAATGTAAAAATCACATGCAGGCAAACAGAAACTTTAATATTCTTTCTTTTAGTGTGTAAAAATCACATGCGGCATGTTATTTAGTGCCTTCGTGTTCTTTCAGTGTCAAAATTTACATGTGAGAAATATTCAAGGTCGAATTTATTTTAATAATTATTTATTTTTTAAACAAAGACTATTTTGAAAAAATATTAACATTTTATAAAAATAAAAAAACGCGAAAAGATAACTATAGAATAGGATTTGTAGTTCAAACAGAGGAAAACAAACAGTCAAAAGGATAAATATGGGACAACTATGGGTTTACATGCATGCAGACTAAGTAAAAATTTCGCTGTGCCGAAGGAATGTTTTGAATTCGAGGCATTAGGCACAATGATTGCTCATAAGGGTTTATGTTCGAAATTTGATTTTCAAGCATTGTATGATTGTTTTGAGACTGATTGTTAAACATTTTTGTGTGCAACACCTATTGAACTGAGGATGGAGGTTCGATGTGTATTATTAAAATAAATTCTCATATTTTTCTTCCATAGCTTTTTAGGCTAGCATTTAACTCCTCTTATGTTGTGTTTACTTGTTTAAATTATTTGATCACTTAAGATATGTCCGATACTTCTAGAAACTTTAAAGTTTTGATTATTCTCAGATGAGATTAAGTGTTCTCCTATATTATAGAGTCCTGCTGCAAATATCCATGGATGTGGAGGAAGTTAAAAGAAAGTGCTTCTGCTGTTTTAATTCATATGCCAGAGTTGCATATTACTATTGTTATCGTTAGAAATAGAGTCTAGCCAAAAAACAATAATGTTTTATGTTCTTAGCTCTGCAATTTCTTCAGGGGAGTATAACTACGTTGATGTTATTCTAAAAGGATTGCGACTGATATTGATTTCTAATCACAGTTTTAGATTGCCCAATCCACAAGTCACTATGCCAATTTTTGTCAACAAATTTGGAATACAGTTCCAGTGTAGTGGACTTCTTTGTTTCCCATCGATTAAAGACATCAACGGAAGAGAGGGAATTCCTCAAGCCATCGATGATAATAAATGTTACAGACGGAATCTGGATGACCAAATAAAAGTGGAGGTGGAATGGCAGCGGCCTACTCTAAAAGCCTAAAACATGGCTAAACTTGCTACAGGATTGGTATTGATGTGGTTCACTCTATGTTATATTACCTTAAGTTTAATGGTCGTTCGATCTTTGATTCTTTCAAATGCAAACTGTTCTTTCAAATGCAAACTAGGTACATGTAGTGGATAAAAATACATGTAAATATATCCATACACCGGTGGAAGCTTTTTACATTGTCTAGTAATATGTGTGGCTTCAATGGGACCCTTGAAGGATTTAAGCTAGAGTGGAATCCGGAAAGGACACAAGATTTCGGAAGTGCACAGGAGCGGATGCGGAATGCCGCAATTTTAATCCGGAGAGAAAACAGTTTATCCTGAAGCAGAATCGCGATCCGGAGTTTGAGAGTTCAATCGGCAGCGGAATCACGATCAACACAAATATGGATCGATTAGAAGGCAATCCACAGCGGAATCACATACACACAAGGTACGAGGCAAATACAGTTTAAACGACAACTAAATAGTGGTCGCTTCTAATCCAGAACGTGGAGGCGGCCATCCGCTATCAAATGAAGGGGCAATGACAGAATACGTTCCACCGCAATTTGCACTAAGGAAGGTCCGTATTTGATCAGCTCTATGATGAAATAGTATCAGATGTTAATGTGCGTCGTCATGCCATAAAACACTAGGTCCTTTGATGGCAGAATTGTTGTCACAAAAAATGGTTGTTGCTACTTCCGTCGGATGATTCAGCTCACTCAAAACTCTTTTCAGTGAAACTACCTGGCATGCAGCTGAGGTGGCAGAAACATACTCTGCCTCAGCAGTTGATAGTACAACAATTGGCTGCTTTTTTGAGGACCACAAAACTACTCTGGATCCAATATGGAAGGCGTATCCAAAAGTGCTCTTTCGATCATCCATGTTGTCAGCCCAGTCGCTATCTGAGTAGCCCATCAGTTCAAGTTGGTCTTGTCTAGCATAGTGGATTCCATGGTTCCTCATTCCATTTACATATCGCAAAATCCTTTTACCTGATTGCCAATGAGTGTCATTTGGGGACTCCATAAACCTATTGATTAAACTCACTATAAACATCAAATATGGTATGGTTGCATTCAAATACATCAGGCTTCCAATTAACCTTTTATAGAGAGTTGGATCATCATTTTTGTTGTTATCAATTTTGCTCAGTTTCAGGCCTATGGCAACTAGGGTGATGGAAGATTTGTTGTCCTCCATCTTAAAATGCTTCGGGACATCCTTTGCATACTTGTTATAAGAAATGAAGATGCCATCCACAGATTGGTCAACTTCAATGCCAAGAAAATACTTCATCAACCCCAAGTCCGTCATCTCAAACTCTTTCTTCATGGTTGTTTTGAACTGCTCAAATAGCTTTTTGTTATTTCTAGTATATATCAGATAATCTACATACAAGCAGATGATTATCATCTCCCCCTCTGCATTTGTTTTCATGTACAGCGTATGCTCATATGGGTATTTTATGAACCCATTCTCTTGAAAGTAAGCATCAATTCTGCTATACAAAGCTCTGGGTGGTTGCTTCAACCCATACAGAGCTTTCTTCAATTTCAAGACCTTGTCTTCTTGCCCTTCCATCTCATAGTTGGGTGGTTGGTCTATGTAAACCTCTTCTTCCAGTACTCCATTTAGGAAGGCAAAATTGACATCTATGTGGTAAAAATTCCAACCCTTTTGGGTTGCCAATGCTAGGATCATTCTAACTATGTCAATTCGGGCTACAGGTGCGTACACCTCATGATAGTCAATCCCTAACTTTTTCTTGTAGTAGTTTACCACCAATCTAGCCTTATTCTTGTCTACCTCACCTTACACATTAAACTTCAAGTTAGGAATCGAACATCTCAAGATTTTTGGTGATTCTGAGCTTGTTGTAAACCAGATCACAAATAGGTGCATTGCTAAGCAACATTACCTTAAAGCATACCGCAACCAAGTGTGGGACTTGTTTGAGTTTTTTACAACTTTAAATATTCAAGCTGTTTCCCGAGAGATGAATAAACATGCAGATCTTTTAGCATCTCTTGGAGCCAATTTTTCCCCTGTTGAACAAGTAATGAAGAAACCCAAGATAGTAAGGATGGTATACAAACCCAGTGTGCCAGACAAAGAAACTTTCTGGCAAGTCTTCGAAGATGATGAGCAGATTGTCAACTTCCTGATCCACGAAGCTGCTACTGTTGAAGGGAGAACTTTGGAGCATGAAGAAGCTGAAGGTCTCATTCAGTTACGAAACAATCACATTCCGAAGGGTCTTATAACTCTGGAAAGTTTATTTGATCAGCACGATAGATCCAAAAAACATCGGATAGAGATTGATAAAAAGGAGTACATGGAGTTAGAGTTAGAGCCTAATAAAGCTATTAAGGTTGGAACTGACTCTACGCCAGATGAATTGTAGGAGATCAAGCACCTGTGTGAGGAGTTTTCTGATATTGTAGCTTGGAGCTATGAAGACTTGAAGGGATACAATAAACAGATTGTGCAGCATACAATTGAATTGGAGGAAGGAGTTAGACCTTTTCGGCAAAAATAGTGACCTGTAAATCCAAAGATTGAGATGTTGATGAGGGCTGAGCTTGTAAAAATGTTGCAAGCCAAAATTATTTATCCAGTTAAGCATTCCACTTGGGTTGCCAATCTGGTCCTGGTTCGAAAGAAGAATGGAGACATACGATTGTGTGTAGACTTTCGAAACTTGAACCGTGCATCATTGAAGGATCATTATCCTTTGCCACGTATAGATCAAATACTGCATGTTGTGGCTGGAGCTCAATGTTTTTCTCTGTTGGATGGATTCTCTGGATATAACCAGATTTGGGTGAAAGATGAAGATCAGTACAAGACAGCATTTACAACAAAGTGGGGCACTTTTGCTTATCAGCGAATGCCTTTCGGACTATCAAATGCTGGAGCTACCTTTCAAAGAGCCATGGACATTGCATTCAAGGAATTGTTGAACAAGATCATTGTGATATATCTTGATGACATGACAGTATTTTCACATAGACAGGAGGATCACTGTTCTCACCTGAGACAGATTTTTGAAAAGTGCAAGGAATTTAGGATTTCCATTAATCAAAAGAAGTCAGTGTTTGTAGTAAAAGAAGGTAAGCTTCTAGGGCATGTGATTTCATAGGATGGGTTAGCAACAGATCCAGCCCGAGTTGAAGCATTAAAGAAGTTGTCACTCCCTGCAAAAAAAAAAGAACTGCAGTCTTTCTTTGGACAGATCAATTTCATTAGGAAATTCATTTCTGATTTTGCCCAGGTTGTAAAGCCTATGACTGAATTGTTGAAAAAGGATGCAGATTTTCAATGGACCGCTCGAAGGAAAGAAGCATTCCAAGAGATTAAGGAAAGAATAACACAGGCCCCTGTTCTGATTAACCCTGATTACTCCAAGGATTTTATTTTGTATGCAGTTGGGGAAGAAGAAAGTTATGCCGCGGTTCTTACACAGAAAGGAGACGATGGGAATGAAAGGCCCATAGCTTTCCTTAGCCAGGTCATTCTACCTCATGAGGCAAAGTATAACTTCATTGAAAAATAGGTGTACACAGTTATGAAATCCCTTAAGAAATTCAAGCATTTTATATCTCAGAGTAGAACAATTATTTACGTGATTCATCCTAATGTAAGAAATTTTATTCTTCAATGAGAGTTGGGTGATAAACGTGCTGGTTGGGTCACCAAGATCCAAGAATTTGATGTTGAAATTCATCCTACTAAGCTGGTGCGTGGTAAGGCTTTATGCCAGCATTTGGCAAAGATGGTAGCCTCTGGTATAGATGAACATCAAACAGAAAATCTTGCCAGTGATGACAATTTGATGAATTTCTTAATTTAGGAAAAGGATTGGACAAAAGACCTCATTGATTATTTCACAACTGGTAGGGGTCCTTCACATTTGAATGCTTCACAGAGGAGGAGATTTCGGTTGCAAGCTCTTCGGTATGTCCTGTTACCAGAAGGTTTGTTTTTTAAGAATATTGATGGTGTTCTTCTAAGATGTGTAAAAGAAGCAGATAAGGCTAGGCTCCTGGAAGAATTTCATTCTGGTCTATCAGGAGGACACTTTGCAGGAAGACCGATGGCTTTGAAGATAATTTGAGTTGGTTATTATTGGCCGACCCTATTTTTAGACGCTTTCAAGATTGCACAAGCCTGTGACAAATGCCAGAGATACACAGGAAGAGTAAGGAATGCAGCACTGCCTTTGCATCCAATTCAGGTTGAAGCACCCTTTCAGTAGTGGGGGTTGGATTTCATTGGGATCATTGATCCAAATTCCTCAGCTGGTCATAGGTACATTTTAACAGCTACAGACTATTTCACGAGGTGGTCTGAAGCTATCCCAACAAAGGTGGCAAACCAAACTGTGGTGATTTATTTTGTTGAAGGCTTGATTACTCGCTTTGGCATTCTTGATGCCATTATTACAGATAATGGGACCCCATTTATTGGAGCTGAACTAGCTGAGTTTGCGAATAGGTATGGCATTTTCCTAAAAACATCTTCTAATTATTATCCACAGGGAAATGGCTTGGCGGAGTCAACAAATAAAAATTTGCTCCGGATTTTGAAGAGGTCTTTGGGAGAGAACAAGAAATCATGGCACCTTTTACTGAATCAAGCTTTATGGGCAGATAGGATTTCAGTTAAGAATTCCATCAAGACCTCACCCTATGCCCTAGTTTATGGGAAAGAAGCAATGTTGCCTGTTCATCTTGAATTGCCAGTATTGCAACAATTGTAGGCTTTTCAGGACAATGAGACAAACACAAGTTCCTTGGATATGCGGATAGCTCAATTGTTGCAGTTAGAAGAATAGCGTTTAGAGGCATATGAAGAGTTTTTCAAACACACATAGGGTATGTCAAAGTGGTTTCATAAACATTCTGCAGATCGTCCACTCAAAATAGGAGATTTGGTGTTGAGATGGAATGAAAACAAAGCTAAACCTGGGAATCACAAGAAATTTGATGCTTTATGGGAGGGTCCTTTCCGCATTACCAGCACAAGTGCAGCAAATTCGTTTTACCTCGGAGACTTGGAGGGCAACCCACTTCCAATATCAGTAAACGACTTTCATCTGAAGGCCTATACTTCATGAATTGATGAGTCCAGTATGAGTTTTTATATAGTATAAAAACAAAAAAAAAATAGAAAAGAGAAGAGGGAAAAAAAAAAAGAGGTATTGTTTTTATTTGTCACCTTGGTTCTTGTTGCCTGCGAACCGTAGGTGTCTTTTTTTTTTCTATGCTTTTCTCCTTTCCCAGCAGTTGGTGGCTTTCCAGGAAATTCTTCTTTTCCCTTCCTTTTTCTCTCTTTCCTTTCTTCCCCTTCCTCCTTCTTCTTTTTCTTCTGTAATAAAAAAAAAAAAAGCAAGCCACGACTGTTGTTTCTTTTCCCTTTTTCTATTTTTCCCCGTTCCTTCTTCTCCCTTTCCTCTACGTTCTGTCATTTTACGCATTTGCTTACAGTCTAGTTCATTGCCATTCCACAGCCTTCCTATTTCCATTTCCATTCCATAAGTTCATTCACTTTCATTCCACATCGCTTTGTCATTATATCATTCCATTATTATCATCATTCCATTTTGCATTCACCGCTTGCACAATCGCAGGAGCTCACTCCATTATCTCATTCCATTTGTTCCATTTCATTCTTCGTTATATGCAGGTTCTTCCAGTTTCAGCTTTTCGACAGAAGTTATTGTAGCAAGTCCCTTGAGATGTATCACAGCAGCCAGCTTTCTGTTCTAAGTTTTATGACTCTGTGTCCAATGGATTCAGGCCTGGATTCTTGCATACAGCGAGCTGTATACCCCGCGAGCCGCCAAGAATGTTGGCATTTTTGCCAAATTGATTCTCATTTGTTGAAGTTTAATGCTTAAGTTGTTGCCTACCTAACTTTTCTACTGACTTTGATGTGGTTTTGATCAAAAAGGAGCAAAAATACTAAGTCTAGAAACCGCCGTGATTTCGTGACGTGTCGCAAAATCGCGGTCAACGCGGTCAATGCATGCAGGTTGGGAAGAACCGTCGCGATATCGCGACGTGTTCTATTTTTGTGACTTCAAAATGTCTAAGGTAAAAGTTGTAGCGATGCGTTGCATGTCTCAAAATCATGAGAAGTGGTTGCAAAAGGGAGTCCAAAGCAAAAAGTGCAGCGATGCGCTGCACGTTCCATTTTCACGACGCGGGTAGCTTCAAAGACCTAAGTGCTCAAATGTGTAGCGATATCGCTACACCTATCAAACAAAAGAGTCTAAGGAAAAAAGTGCAGCGATGCGCTGCATGTTTTAAAATCGCGGAGCATTGGTTGAAGAAGAGTCTAAGGTAAAACGTGCAGCGATTCGCTACACTTTTAGAAAAGAGTTTCGGCAAGGTAAAAGATGTCGCATTTTCACGACGAAAAGTGGCCAATGGTACGAAAAGGGAAAAATGTAGCGATATCGCTACACATTCTAAAATCACGGTCGTTTTGGTTCAAAAGGCAAAAGACATGAAAGTGGTAGCGAATCGCTACACTTTTGACGATAAGGTTGAGCGAGGTGAAGACGTCGCGAAAGCGCGACAGGGAATAAAAACCGTATAAAAAAAAAACAGTGAGATGGTAGTGATTTCATGCCACGTTGTTAAAGATGACTAAGTGTTCTTATGTGTAGCGAAATCGCGACAGGGGTAAGGTCGAAGACATTTCAAAGAGCAAAAGTGTCACATTTTCGTGGCCTATGAACAAGACCGTACAGAGTGTAGGAAACATGTAGCGATACCGCTACATGTTCCATTTTTGTGGGTTCCAGCAGCAAAGGTGTACGGCACAAAAATATGTCACGTTTTCGCAACCTACGACAGTTTCCCTCCCAAGCGCAATATGAACGACCGAGAAGGTTTTTTTGATTTTCGAGGATTAAATGCCTGCCCAAATTTAATGTTTTTCGGATTTACAAGGTATTCAAGGTCGAAGAAGCGTTCAGGCCACCAAAATTGAAGATTTTATTTGTTCGAAGCTGCTATTCGTGGATTGTTCTAACGATTTCATGCACATTTTCAAAAATGAATTTAATGAAGGTGACCGTTGATGTCAAATTGCATTCAATTTTGTGATTCTTCAAGGCTGCGATTAAGGGGATCATGCTCCTAGTTTTCATGGCATATTTGTAGATCTCGAGAAGGTCGGTGGCAAACATTAAATGCTGCAAAGAGGCCGGCCCTCTATAAAAACCAATGTAAACCTCATTTGAAAAGGTTGGGAGTTTTCTGCTAGAAACTGGAAGTTCATTTGCAGGAATAAAAGAGTTGGCTTCTAATTTTTCAAGCGTTTGTATGGGTGATTTTCCTTTCTATTATTTCTACATTTCTAATAGCATTTATATTTCTTAATGGTTGTTCCATTTAAATTCTGCATAATTGGATTTAAATACTGCTGTTAAGGTATGATTCCTGGAGTGTAGTTTTGGAGGGATTTTTTGCATACATTGTGCGAGAGTTAAGTTAATGCTTTCTGTTACTTGCTATTGTTGTCCTTCAAGTTTTCTATTGTTGTTCTCATGATCTTGTAACTTTGGCTATGGCCATATTTCCCATTTCTTTCTGCAATTTCTTAATTTATTTCTAGCAACCCTTATCTTCAAACAAATTTAGAGTAGTAAAGGGAACCAACCCACTCTGGAGATTGGTCTGGGAGCCATCTCTTGCTTCCAGCCTTTCAATGTTGGTCGGGTCTAGGGCGCACTTGTAAAATCCTTTCCTGTGGCAGATTCGTGACCAACACTGCCATTCTATATTCTAATCTCATCCTTATTTATATTCTTGGTTGCCTTGATTAGGATTCCATATTTAATTTTTTTAGTTTTGATGGCATCCTTGTTTAAATATTACCTTGATTTTAATAATTTTGATGGCCTCCTTGATTAAATCCTTGATCTTGATTTTAATTCACTCCCTATTGGTTATTGGGTATATGTTATTCATGAATGGGAAATGATGTGTTATAAGGATGATTATATTTTTTCTAGAGACCCTATTTATTTTTATTGGACAAATCATTGTTGACTTTATCAATGTTAAAATTAGGACCAAGAGTTGTTTAAATAAAACTTTACACAAATATATGCATGTATTATTATCATGGCCTTAAGTCCCATGCCAGTAGTAAATTTGTTTTTGGGGGCATGCCATGTAGGTGCTTCAATCCTACTTTTGCAATGGTAAATTTTAAGTTGTTGAAATTTTTTGAGAATATCTTCATAAGTCCGTTATAGCTGCATATTATTAGGTCTTAGACCACCTTCTCATTTTGCCAATATATTCATAGGGGATATATCTATATCTATCTCATGAGAGGTATTTTGGACTACCATATTACAAATTTCATCTCCTACAACATGTTTAGTAGGTTTTTAAGTTTTGTAGGATTTTTGGTTGGCCTTTTTTTCTCATTATTCAAGGATTTAAAAAAATTGTAAGACCTTGTCTAGAAAGGGGAAATTATATGGGTTATGATCCTAGATTATAGCTTGAAAATGTGGTTAAATATTATTTACAAACAATATTATGGTTACCTCTTTAGTTAGTGTCATATTAACATGACATTTAAGTCTTTTATAGCTCTTGTAGAAATCAATTATATATTCATTAGGGATTTGTTTAGAATTCATTAAAACATCCATTTCTTCCATCATGATCTTGTCATTATCAAATTTTTGTTTCATTTTATGGATAAATTTTTCTATGGATTCAATAGAGTGGTTGGGTAAATATGCAAACTAATCAAGAGCATTTCCTACCAAAGATCTAGTTAATAATTTAATCAAAGCATTATTATTATACAACTAATCCCTATGATACATAGTAAAATTATTAAAATATGTTTGGAATTTTATTTGTTCAATTAAAAAATAATTTAGGGATATACCTAGACAAGTCTATGTTTTCCTGTAACAACCCAAGTCTATCCACCTAGTTGTCCCATAAAATAATCCAATAAAATTTTACAGGGTTTTTTTTTTGTTTTCAAATTCCAATTTTTGTTCCTAAGAGTGCTTTCATGTTCATAGTAGAATTGTTTCACCCAATGCAACATTTTTATGTTTAGTAATTAGCATAGGCATATCATACCACATTTGGGTTCTAGACGACTATAGATAGCCACCCAAGTGGATGATATTGGCCAAATCCCATAAAATATGCCATTCTATGGAATCGGCTTACCTCATTTACGTGCTCATGTTCTGGAATGAGAGTCAATCCATGGATGGGGTTATCCTCTAGAGCCCATAACACCTAGAGGGGGACACTTTATTTCTCTATCCCTTAGCATTTGTGAATCCACGACCTAACTGGTTAAATTATTCAAACTTTAATGTGCAAGGGATCAGCGTACATATGCTTCTATATCTAGCTGATTATCCCTTACCTAGATTCATCTAGATCCATGTCAATACCCTGACCTTGGGCTTGGTCACTTATTCCCACTATGACTGATGATCATTTATCCCATACCAAATATCATGACTGATCAAGCATAGTCAAACAAACATAGGACTTATCACAATACTACCCAGGCTGCAACCTAGAGATGATATTCCATACCACCCCTCATTACTAGTTCTGACCTAGTTACATGTTCTGACCAATTCTATTAGACTACAGTTGCCTCTGGACTCATTGTGTGCATACCCATGGCTCAATGGCATTGAGTGTTCACATTATTTTTTAATTCATCCTTCTCGATGAATAGATCCATACTCTTCTCAATATGGGTTATACTAGATTTAAGATTGTCTAAAAGGCTCATTTTCATCTTAAAATAAAATCGTAAGGTTTCTAATAAAGGATTGCATATGTTGCTTTTACCCAAGCTCACAAAGAACCTTAATTCTTTAAAATTAATTTTCATCAAATATACAATTATTTGCAAGGTTCAAGTAACTAAGCTCATTGCTCATAACACCAATTCTTTTGTTTACAAGAAACTAAATAACTAATCTATTTGATGAATCATCCTATATATCAATCCCTACAAACCCTAAGTAAAAGGGGTAAATAAATTTTATACTATACTTTATTATGTAACCAATAGCAACCTTAAACAAAACACATTGGATACCCTTATTGTTTTTAAAAACTTTCAAGATGACTTGAATGGAAACTAGAGCAATTGTTATTTTACTTCTATGACCAAGACTAGGACTAAGCATTCAATCCACTTGATTGATAAATCATCTAGTGAAGATCATCTAGGATATCTAAAATTTTCTAACTATTACCTAAAGTTTCTTTTGTTGTAGAAAATTAATTCTTAGAGGATTGGGACTCCTACAATAGAAAGCTAGGATACTCCAACTTTATTTCTCGAAGTTCAACGTGCCTTCATAGTGCATAGATTAGTTTCTTGTGCAAGAGAAGAATACTTCAAAAGAAGACTTCTAGTGAAGAGTCGTAGTGAAGTTAGGAGATTGAATATCTCCATTGTTGGATTGAAGAACTTCACTATTGAAGAAAAATCCATAGAATCCTTGATACAAAACATCCATAGTAGCCTTGAATAAAAGGCCATAGAAGCCTTGATGAAGAAGCCACAAAAGTATTGATACTGAAAAGGCCATATAATCCTTGATACTAAAAAGGCCATAGAAGCCTTGGTACTAAAAAATCCATAGAAGTCTTGATACTGAAAAGGCCACAAAAGCCTTGATACTAAAAAGGCCACAAAATCCTTAGTATTGAAAAAGGACACAGAAGCCTTAATACTGAAAAAGTCCACATAAGCCTTGATCCTAAAGAAGAATTCAAAGAGAATATCTAATTCAAAAGCAAAATAATTATTTTAGTACTAATATTTTTGTTGCAAGGAAAGAATATTCGGTGAGTTGGGAAACTTCCTACAAGAAAGGAAGAGTATCTTATTTTAGAATCAATTCAGCACTTGAAGTAAGTGAAGAGATCAGGTGAAGATCTCGATGAAGAATTTCTAGTATACCAACCTAAAGTTTAGTTTATATTGAAACTTAAAGGTTTCAGGATTACTCCTTTGCTTTCGAGACCAAGCCCATGTTCTACCCGAATAAATGTAGATCAAAATTTCACCTAGCTAATCCAATACTCTCATCCAATACTCTTGCTAGACTTACTAGAGCAAAAGAGTTAACCTTACTTTCTTAAAAAGGTTCTCAACATTGACCAAACAATAAAGTAACTCTTACAATCTTCAAATATAATGGATTGATATTGTGCAGACCATTTAATAGGTACCCATCCCAGTTATTCAACATTGTAACAATTGAAAGGTAATTAGTTAGGTGATTACACTACCTTCGATAACAAAAAGGCACTGCAAAAAATTTAGCTATAACATACTTTTTAAATCAATATATAAATACATATTTTAGACCACAACTCTTAGCCTATGGTCTTATTCGCTACCTGAGACATCACAACCAATGAACATCTCAATTCTAGAACCATATCCTTCTAGAAGACATTAATTTAATTGATGACACTACTTAGGTTTTCCATTGTTTGAGGTGATCATATTGGTAATCTAAATTCATGCATTCACTTAGAGGTTACATTCGGATTACTTGTAGTCTTTTATGGAAATACCCAATTATCATAATATTAAGTGTAAAAGAACACATTATAATTAACAATATTGGCTTGGCCAAATAATAAAATTTTGACATCATAAGATAATACTGGTAAACTATTAATATACATCCTCAAGCCAGGGTTTTAATCAGAATATTCTACTTTATAACACTCACTTTCCCATTCTCCCAATGTGGCAATGATTCAACTTATTTTTGGAATTTAATTCAAAATACACATCTCTTGTAAAAATTGGTAAATTTATTTTTCCAACTAGGTTCCACTATTGTAGAATACAATCATAGAATGTAGTGTAACCCACTTACAATATAATTAAAAAAATTTGTATTCAAAGAAAAATACTGTACTATTTTTTTTACAGGTTATCATTCACCAGTTTTACATTGATTGATCACAAAATAATATCTAAACTTTTGAAGTTCTCCATCCTTTATACCTAGTCGATTGGCAATCAAATACAGTCATATGATAAGCTTACAAAATGATGCTTTGGTATGGGATTCACTTTTTGATTAGAGAATCATGAATCTACCTTGGTTGGCATACGTATTCTTAGTGGTTTCTTCAAACCTAGTTCTAGTATGGTTCTCGTGTTCTTCTAGAATGCATCATTTTGATAGCATATGAAAATATTCTTCCCAGCTACACATATTTTTTGCTAACACTTGAATGTTCAATCCATTTAATATTATATTTGATAGGGGATCAGAATTGGTTCCTTAATTTATGTGTTTCTAAGTTCTACCACTATTTCAACATGCATTACTTACTCTAAACACACACACAAAAACTACCAAATATTTCATATTTCTAAGCAAGCCACATGCATATTGTTTCATTGTCATTCTAAGCTTTCCAAGTGTCAAGAGTTGTAACAATAATATTATGCATCCAAAAAATATTTCTATAACAACAATAGAAAGTTCTCACTATTACATATAGAATGAATACAGGGTTCACACAGTCAGGGTTATGCATAAGGGTTTGGACTCAAAATGTACTTGTAAAAAATGGTGAATCCTAATAGAAATCAAGGTGAATCATGATGAATCCTAAGCAAATTAAATCAATCATATTCATACCAAAATTTGGGTTATTTGAAGCCCTAAAAAGTAAGTTCATATTTGGGATACATTTTGACCTATTAAGTCACCTTATAACTTCATAAAAACACCACCATTAGATCAGGCTCAAAAAGAGTTTTCCAACGAGTACAAATATTTCCATGTTTGGATATATATTGTGGTGAATTGACCCTAAAAACAAACTAGTCCTAAAAATTTTAGGTGAATGGGCTGACATTGAGGGTCCTCATATTCTCCAATTTCCAACTTTGGAAATCCTAATATTCATCCATTTTGTGAATATTCGCCACTATGCATAACCCTACACATAGTATAACAACTCCTTTTTAAGCATTAATGCCTATTGTGCATCCTTTAAGCTAGTTTCATTTACGTATCCATTTTTTACATATGCACATTTTGCAAACTAATTTCACATAGTGAAACATTTCATTTCATTCTTTAAGACCTCTCTAAAAGAAAACAAGCACAATATGCTAGCAAAATTAGAAATAAGTTCATCGACATCCAACCTAGAGTTTGTTACTGAGTTCTTGTTATCTAGAGAGCTTTGTCAAATTTTATTTTACCCCTTTTTTTTTCCTGCTATTGTAGAAGTAAGTCAGTATATTATCCTTCCTTTTTTTCCTTATGCTCTGAATATCTTATTATTTTTTAACAACCTTCCTCTCATGCCCGTCAACTCTTGAAGTGGTTCTCCCAAAGCAATAATTACCACTACTCATATCACATAAATTGCTCCATCATCAAACTTCCACTCCATCACTTGGGCCATGGGTAGCGAAGGCTAAAATTCACATTTCTTTTTTAAACAATGCATAGATATGTACTAAATATATTCATTTTCCATCATATTATTTCAATGATCATATGCACATTTACTTACCTATTAAGTTTTTTGACAATTATACTCAATCAGTATCCATACCATCAATACTCAATGAAGAACATATTTATTATGAAATACACACAAACAATATCCACTTAATCAATCACTCAATGAAGGTAGACTCCCATGCCTTTGGAATTTTCATTGTCATCCTTCAATATATGGATACTTATATCAAACAACCAATAAATATTCTACACAAAACACACACAAAATGTATTTCATTTCCAATGCACCTATATGACACTAACCTACGTGAGCTTCCATGTACTCATGAACTAAATCATCATTTACCCTCTTACCTTTTCCTGTCGACTTCTCTTTAATGTCAAAGGAATGTCCCTAATTTTGTGTACATAAAACCATTAGCAGTATCATATTTAGAAGAAAAAGGTAAGTTTAAATCATCAATTATTTTTCTATCAAAAATTATGCGAGGGTTGTTACATCCTCCTCCATTAAAAATAAACATAGTCCCTATGTTTCATGAATGGGTAAGAAAACAAGTTATCATCACATTCATTCATATCCCCATCAATAACAGTTCATTTATAGTACATATACCATGCAATAATATTTATACATATCCTAAAAATAATTAAATTTTATTCACCAAATCTATTCACATGATATCTCATTTTCATTCAACCATATGTTCATGCATAAACCACATTATACATCAAGCATAAATAATATCACTCGACGTAGTAACCAAAATGTACACAAGGCTACTCCTCGTAGTAGTCCAATTGTATATCCATATTTATACATATATCATCAAACACATATAATTATTTAAAATGTCTAAATCTACTCAAACAAATAAGGAAACTATTACTATATATCTGCCATGTTCTTCCACATGGCATTTTTGTTCAAGTAGAGGTCCCATTAGACCCTGCATTGATCTATACTCCTCTTCCTTAGGTTCTTGGTCCTAAATCCAAGTATATGTATATGCCATACTTTAATATTTAGTGGATTGGTCATCTTCAAATTGGAAACATTCAAAACATGAGTAGGATTAAAAAAGTACTTCCTAAGGAGGAACATATGGAAGACACTATAGATTTTGGATAAGCTTGGTGGTAGAGCAAGTATGTATGCAACAGGGTTTATTTTGCCCATAATTTCAAATGGGCCCACATATCTAGAGCCAAGTTTGGAATATTTTATGGAACTTTTAGTTGGCTTCACCCTTAAGAACACTTTGTCTCCTACAAAATATTCCCTCGATGTTCTTATGAGGTTCGTGTATCTCTTTTGGTGGTCTACGACCTCCTTTAGCTTCTACTAAATTATTTTCAATTGATCCTCCATTTCTTTAATATGTTTTGGTCTGATCACTACCCAATATTTTGTATTATCCCAAGATAAGGTAATATGCATCACCTTTTGTATAGGGCTTCAAAGGGTGCCATACCTAGCGATGCATGATAACTATTATTATATACAACCTCCTCTAAATATAAATAGTCTTTCCACTTTGTATGATGATCCATGCAATACATTCTTAACATATCTTCTAGTACCTGATTCACCCTCTCAGTCTTCCCATTTGTCTCAGGGTGATAGGTGGTACTAATATTCAATTTGACTCCTAATGCTTCACACAAAGCCTACCAAAACTCAGAGGTAAAGCGAGAATATCTATCAGATATTATGAATTTAGGAAATCCATGTAGTCTCACCACTTCCCTAGCAAACTTTCTTGCAACTGTAGGTGCATTATCTTACACATTGCTTGGTATAAAATGTGTGACCTTGGTTAACTTATCCACAACTACCAAGATTACATCATGCTTGAATCTTGTTTTAGAAAAACCCACTATAAAGTCCATTGATACCACTTACCACTTTTGCATGGGTATCTCATGAGCGTACAACCTACCTACTGGGTGTAGATGTTCCACTTTTATTTTCTGACATTCTAAGAACCTAGCCACATAATCAGTGATATCATTTTTCATACCCGACCAATAGTAAATATTTTTCAAACTCTCACACATATTTACCCCTCCCAGGTGCATAGAATAAGGAGTATTGTGAGCCTCCCTAAGGATTTTTTCTCTTAATCCTATTTAATTTGGAACCACAAACCAATAACTTTTCCAAATTCTTACCCCATTTGAGTAGTGCAAGACTTGCAAAATTTATTTGTTTGTTGCTGATTTTTAATCTGATCTAACATATCATATTGACATTTTATCATTGTAGTAATATACCCTTTCCTACTTAGAGTGTCAACAACCTAATTCTCCTTACCCTTAATGTATTCGATGCCAAAATTGTATTCTACTAGAAACTCCATCCAACATCATTTCCTAGAATTCAATAAGGGTTGAGTAAATATGTATCTAAGACTTTGATGATTAGTCTTCAATTCAAATAGTTTCCCCAACAAATAGTGCCTACAAATTTTAAGGGCATGTACCACGGCTACCAATTCCAAGTCATGAGTGGCATAATTCACTTTATGCCTCTTAATTTTTCTTGATTCGAAGGCAATAACTGCATCATCTTGGGTCAAAACTCCTCCTAATCCTTCAATTGAAAAATTTGTACATACTGTAAATTCCTTATTAGGATCAGGTAATTGCAGAATCAATGTAGTTTTCAATTTTTATTTTAATACTCAAAAATACTCTTCACACTATTCTATACATTTGAATATTTTTCCTTTCCTTTGAATATTTGTAATGGATTAGGCAATTCTTGAGAATCCTCTATGAAATCACCTATAGTAACCTGCGATCCCCATATAACTTCACACCTCAATCACATTAGTAGGTGTTGGTAAATCAATAATTGCTTCAATTTTCTTGGGATAGACTACAATCCCTTTTATAGAGACAATATGTCCCAAATATTGTACTTGTGAAGTATAAAATTTGCACTTCGATGGTTTCCCATATAAATGATTTTTTCTCGCTATTGCAGAAGTAAGTCAGTATATTATCCTTCCTTTTTTTCTCATGCTTCGAATATCTTATATTTTTTTTAACAACCTTCCTCTTGCACCTGCCAACTCCTGAAGTGGTTCTCCCAAAGTAATAATTACCACTACTTGGTATCACGTAAATTGCTCCATCACCAACATTTCACTCCATCACTTGGGCCATGGGTGACGGAGGCTAAAATTCATATTTCTTCTTTTTTAAAGAATGCATATAAGATATGTATGAAATATATTCATTTTCCATCATATTATTTCAATGATAATATGCACATTTACTTACCTATATTTAATTTTTTCTTCCTATCAAGTTTATTAACACTTATACTCAAGCAGTATCCATACCATCAATAATGAAGAACATATTTATTGTGAAATACACACAAGCAATCTCCACTTAATCAATCACTCAATGAAGATAGACTCTCATGCATTTCGCATTTTCATTGTCATCCTTCAATATATGGATACTCATATCAAACAACCAACATATATTCTACAAAAAACACACATAAAATGCATCTCATTTCCAATACACCTATATGATGTTTACTTGCATGAGCCTTAATGTACTCATGAACCGAATCATCATTTTCCCTCTTACCTTTTCCCATCGACTTCTCTTGCATGTCGAAGAAATGTCCCTGATTCTACGTACATAAAACCATTAGTAGTACCATATTTCGAAGAAAAATGTAAGTTTAAATCATCAATTATTTTGCTCTCAAAATTTATGCAAGGAGGGTCATTACATTTCCACATCAAGAGCTAGAAATTGACTTTAATAATTTCTTAATGTAGGATCAATAAATATTGGTAAATTCATCCCAAGGTTATCTAGGGGAGGTGGAGGACGAGTACCATTGGTGTTATGGAGGGATAACAACTTGCACTACAAGATTTCTATTAACACTCAATAGTTGACTTAGGTTACTCATCATATCCTACAATTATTTAGCTATCTCTCTTCTAGGATCCTCTATTTTTTTCTTAGTATCTCTATTATGATTATCTATATGAAAAGCAAGAAATTTTTTAAGGATAGTCATGTATGCAATTTTTTTCATGAGGCTTAGGAAAGGGGTGGTACATCTAGGAGACCTAACTCATGTTTTCTCTTTTTATTCATGCCTAATTTTGTGCAATTACCATATTAAGTGAAAATCATGGTAAATTATGATTTTCACCATAAGTGATGAATGTAGATGCTCCTAGGACATCATTGAACCTTATGAAATATTGATAGGGTTCATTATAATCACTATTTGGATCCACCTCCTCCTCAAAATCTAATTCTTCTTCCTATTAGTCAAATTTTTAATTAGTACATCATTATCTTGACCAATGAAGAAGAAATAGACAACATTATTTTCATGAGAAATAATCCAAATCCTCTTTTAGTTATGGAATCTACTTCTTATTAGACCTAGTAATCATTTCAAATCCCTTGGAAGAAGCAAGAGGATCCATAAGGGAAAGCAAAAAATATACTCAAAGGAAACTAGAGTTTTCACAATTTTTTTATCCTCAAGCAAGCAATCTACCAAAAACCCTCATAAAAAACAAAATAGATTTTAAAAGAAGCCCTATGAGAAAGAGGAAAGCTATGGTGGGACCAACCAACTTACATAAAAATGCAATTTCTAAAATAAAACCTATGACAACTAGCCTACTAAATCCTAGGGACTAAAATTGGAAGATAAAATCCTTAGAAGGGGGTTCTCATTGGATTCACCAACAATTTTACCAAAAAAGGGGATATCTGATACAATTACAAGAGAAAAAAATGATATCTCATACAATTACTGTTAGATATACCAATATACTTCATCCAAGATAGTAAGACAAAAATCATGCACTAAAATCTAAGAATATCCTGATCTAATTGGAAATGGAAAGAGAACATTCAAAGAGCTTACTGCACTAAGATCATAAAAAAAAAAAATCATATACTAGGTTGATACCCCATGCAGTAAAACAAATATTTGATACCTAGAGCATTGAGGACCATAACATTCACAAGTAAGTGTGATAAAGAGCTCACTTCTACTATATCTTGCTTGCAATATCACCAATATAAAAGGAGAGATCATACCTAGAATGAATATAGAGGATTTTCTATACTTTAGAAAGCAGTCCTAGAGGGACAAATTTGATCTTTGGTTATAAATCTTAGTAGAGGATTGGAACCTTGGCTTATGATATGTACCTCCTAAATCCATTGGGCATTCTCACCACCAATTTTATTCCAACTTATTGATAAAATAATCAATATAATTATCTTAAAGACTTTGGCAATCATTTTAGCTTTAAATAGTAAATCAACACTTTTCATGTTGAAATTTTTCCTCTCATATTTTAGTGGATAGTAAATAAACTAAATATTTTTGCATTTTAATATTTGTTATAACTTTGTCAAATCAAATTTTGATGCATTGTATGAGAACTAATTATTGGCCTTCTATTTTGTAACCCATAGTCAATCTAGTAGTTCAAACTAAAGTTAAGATTTCTCCTTTCTATAAATTGCTTCTACATTCCAAACCATTCTTAATTTCATTTTATGCCCCATGGCATTTTAGGAAGTTGCATTCCATTGTTGATTTAGGACTTTTAGTCCATTGTTGATTTGTCCATACCCTTAGCATGAAGAGGGGCTTTTCCACACCCTTAGCATGAAGTTGCATTCCATTGTTGATTTAGGACTTTTAGTCCATTGTTGATTTGTCCATACCCTTAGCATGAAGAGGGGCTTTTCCACACCCTTAGCATGAAGAGGAACTTTTAATCCATTATTGATTTCCATACCCTTAGCATGAAGAGAGGCTTTTGCACATTTGAAACTCGAATATTTTTCGTATGTAGTTAAAGTTGCAAAAACTTCTTCCTTTTACTTGATGTTGAAAACCAAATCATTTGATCAAAAACACTATAAACAATAAACAATAACGAATACCAATAGCTTTTCATAAGTAATGTGGCACTTTCAGTTCTTACAATATCTTCCTCTACTTTCCTTTTTGTTCATAAGAGTTTCCCTTACTTCCCTTTTTGTTCATAAGAGTGTCATATATTACTTTGGAATTTTTATTTACGTACATAAAAGAGTAGTCACCCTTTTTGTTCATAAGAGCGTTATATATTAATTTGGAATTTTTATTTACTCATATAAAAGAGTAGTCACCCTTTTTGTTCATAAGAGTGTCATACTCTTTTGGTGACCCTTCTTTTAGGTCTGTAACGACAACACACCTACTCATATAAATTGAAAAATAATAACCCACTAGAAAAATAATAACTTAATATTAATATTAGATGTTGGTGGGGGCCGCGCGAACGCGAGCCCCCTCTGCCACAAATAATGACGTGCACTCTCCACAATGGGAGATGCTAGGCAACGCCCCCTCCCAACGTGCAATGGAGGTGCCTTCCCTAAGCCATCGGCTTTCCTGTTCACCGATTAACCCCGCCCAGGTAAGTATGCCTTTCATCTCCCCCATTCCCTATTCTTATTCTCTCCCTTCTCACGCCCACCTCCACAGTGCAACAATGTGGGACTAACTTCTATTTTATATTCATAGCAGAGCAGATAGGATTATAATGGGGATGTGAAATAGAATAGATAGATTATGAAAGAAAGGACCAACCAGACCACTTTGGGATAAGTACTAAGAACGCATAATAAGGTTGGTTCGTTTCAGAGGATTCAAGGATCTCAAATGCACACTACGTAACTAAACGGTAAGCCAATGCCTACACGAAGAATCTTAAAGAGCGCCATTTGCATATATTAGAATAATGTTTTGGAAACCAGCTGTTTTTTTGTACGTTAAAAATTAAAAGTTTCTTCAACAGAATGCATCATGACAGGAAATATGAATAAAAAATTCTTCAATAGAATGCATCATGACAGGAAAAAAGAATAAAAGATCCCAACTTTACGGAATAATTGTTGGAAAGTTTTTTATTGTCACTCTATTATTGGTTTAATTGGTTAGATTTTTTAATATTATAGGAAAGATGTGGTTATTAAACCCTCCTCTAAGCTTTGTTATAATATACAGATAATATCTAATATTTGTTATAAATCCACTAATACCAATAAAATCCATTTCAATCCCATATAATCATTTAAAAAAAAAACACTACCATAAACAAAATATCCTGTTCAATATCCAAAACCAAATAATTATGCAAAATTCAAAACCCAGTACTCTCAAATTTCCATATCTCTCATGACAAACTCAACTGATATATCAAATTGAATCCCATAGGCAAAACACTTCAGCCTTCTAAGAGGAACTAAAATATAAATGAAAAGTGACTTTTTGTTAGCTGACCCTGTAAATATTAACATGTGAATTATATTGCTGCAATTGGCAAATCTACAGCATCTAGCGTAGCGCCCTTTACGCCGAAAAGAAGAAGAATTAGGAAAAGGGTGTAATCTGATTAAGTACCTTGGATACTCTTTGACAATTACACTAATGAGGAAAAGAAAAACAAACAAACTGTTTTGTTTTCCACTTTTTAAGTAAGCACTCTAATGTTACAATGAAATATTACGGAAGATGCCCATCGTAAGGAAATAACTAATTATATCAGTTGCTAGCTTGCCAATATGATTGTCAACATGGTGTATGGTGTACTAATAATCTTATTAATGGGTGTTGCTTTAAAACATGGTAGCTTGTGCTATGAAAAATACTTGTTTTGTAAAGCAATGTGGTGAAGGTGAAGTATCAAGAAGTGCTTTGTCATACATATAATTTGCATATACATATAAAAATATAAGTTATGTTTCAATAGTATGATATATTATGTGGAAATCATCATGTTTATGTTTCAATAGTATGATATTTCTGTAAATCATCATGTTTTTAGTGGAGTCATTTATTTTAATCGAAGTGTTTGCCAATTTGCTAAGGTGTTTACTCATGCAAGGGTTATTTTTTCTTACCCACATTGCCGTCATCTATTTGTCAACATTGGACAATTTTTTAATCATTTTTATTCACAGGATCACACTTTTAAACGAAGAAAAGGACAATGGACATGCTTCTGCGAAGATTTTGGCTTAGCCTTTCTTAGGGTATAATAAAAACCACACTTGGAGTTTTTATTATTAAAATAAAATATCAAATATCTTTTAACAAAAAAAACAAACCCAAATGTTTCTTCTTATAAACTTCAAACAAATTTTTAATAATAACAATTTATTGTTTTATAATTAAAACACAAATTACCAAAATAAAATATTAAATATCCCCACACAAACACAAACACAAACACAAACCCAAATACCTCTTCCCTCCTCGTAAACTTCAAACAAATATTTGAGCGGCTTCTCTACAAAGGGAAGAAACTATATTTAAAAAATAAAAAAATAATAAAAAACAACTCATTCTCCTTCTAAACAGAAACCGTCGCCTGAGAGATTCGAACTCTCGCGGGGAAACCCCATGTACTTAGCAGGCACACGCCTCAACCACTCGGCCAAAGCGACAGTTCTGACAGAATTGTCTTCAAAATAATTTCATGAGGAAGCAAAGCACTGCATTGAAGCCACCCATTAACTAGACAATGTAACAAACTTCCACCAGTTTATGGATATATTTACATATTGTATTCTTATCCACTACATGTACCTAGTTTGCATTTGAAAGGATCAAGATCGAACGACCATTAAACTCGCTGCCAAATAAAACTTAGATTGCAACTCCTTTGAATACCTTTCTCCTTAGATTATAACTCCTTTGAATATCTTTCTCCCTAGATTGCATCAATTTCTTGAATAAAAAGCAATGTTTTTTCTTCTACAGGTAATCCATGAGCCACCTTGGAGCTTTGGACAAAGATGAGATAGCTCTCTTACTACCCTTTTCCTTGGATGATTGACGGTGAATCTAGGCCTTGTAAATGTTGTAGAACAAAATCTTTCTTTTAGTTGCATTAACCCTAAGTGCTTTGGATTTGAGACTCACCAAGTCTCAATCTTAGAAGTTTATTTTTGGTTAGTTATTTTTTCTTTTTTATTTTCTTGTACTAACCAATTTTGGTGGCTTATATTGGCCACTATGAGTTGCAAGTTTCTATGCTTTAAAAGAGTCTTTAAACAATTGATCTAAAAAATATTTTGTAGCCTTTATTTCAAAGCACAAAACTAATTTATTTTGATAGTAATAATAGTGTAAATAAATCTAACAAAGTCTATTTTTAATGCACTAACAGATTACACCTTGTCACTCCAATCTACTCTCAAGAAAATGTACTTAATCATTTCACTACAACTAATCAAGAATAATATCAAATAAACCTTCAAGATTTATTTTGTAAATTTCTTATAAGCAAGATATTAGGAGATAGTCTTTTTTTGTTTTCCAAAGTAGATAATAGGTTAATTGATAGATATTTAAAATTTTGAAATCTAATCAACTCCTAATGTGCAAATGAATTTTAAAAAGAACCTTTCTTCTTTCACACTTGAATATTGTAATACAAATCTCCTTTTTGCAACTTTAATTAGGATGAAGGTATTTTAATAAATTTGATAAGTAATTCACCTAATGAATCTACTTGCACCAATAGTTGCTCATATTTTTTTGAATGCTTTTGTAGCTCATTTTTTTCTTCTATAGAGGATGTAGATCTTAGTTTCTAAGAACACCAAGTTGCTACCTTGAATAGGATCTTGCAGCTCTTTGTAGAAAGTTTTGAAGAATTTCTTCTTCATCAAATTGATGGTCTCGAACTTTCTTTCATGATTCTAGGATTTGGTGACTTTAATCTCCTCTTGTAATATCCTTCGTATACTATAAATTTGGAGAATTTTGTATCTCTAAAGTAGTGACATATTTTTGTAGGAGGTAATATTCAAATCTCCTTGGTAGTGGATTTCTCCATTGAGATCGCCTTTAAGTATTTCTTTAGAAAGTCTCTTCTAGCCTTTTACTAGATGCTCGTCGAGACCTAGTCAAGTCTTTGATCTTGCAACTTCTTCTGGTTTACCTAGATATCTTATCTTCAACCTTCTACTTCTGGAAGTATTGTGGTATGAAACTAAATAGTGCAAAAAGAGGAATCATTTTTATATTGAATCACTTTTTGATTGTAAGGTAGAAAAACCTACAATAGACTTAATTAATATATTTGTTCGATGATGACTTATTATCATATTTGGATTGCATTTAAATACCTAGTCTAATAGTTGTAATAGTGAAGGGTTGTGACCCTAAACTATAAAATAAATAAATAATATAAGTATTAGGACATGTTAGGAGGGTCCTAACATGCCATCCCTCTTAACGAAGATTTGTCCTCAAAGATAGAAATTTGGAAATTGTTGCTGGATATCTTGAAAATTTTCCCACATTGCTTCTTCTAAAGGTAGACCTTTCCAATGGATTAAAACTTCCATGATATCACGAGTACGAAGGCGATGCGAGCGACGATCCAAGATAGCTTCTGACTCAACTTGAAGTACTCCATTATCGGAGAATTCAGGGAGAGTGGTTTGTGTCGTGATATGGGCTCCAACTACGAGCTTAAGGCAAGATACATGAAACACGAGGTGAATTTTGCAAGAGGGAGGAAGCTCTAGTTTGTAAGCAACGGTCCCAATACACTGGAGAACTTTATACAGCCCGTAAAATTTGGGTGCTAACTTCTGAGAACCTTTTTGTTTAAGAGAGGACTGACGGTAAGGTTGGAGATGTAAGAAAACCAAATCACCCTCGTGGAAACTATGTTTGATTCTATGTTGATCGGCCTGCTGCTTCATCAGATGCTGGGTGATGTGTAGGTTCTCTTTTAGGATCCGTAGTATGTCATATCTATTAGCAAGTTCCATTTCCACCACATGGAATTTTGTAGTCCCTGGAATATAGGAAGTGAGGGATGGTGGTGTTTGACCATATATTGCTTCATAAGGAGTCATTTTGATGGACGTATGGTATGAAGTGTTATACCAACAGTCCGCTAGTGAAAGCCACTTTACCCAATGGAGTGGTTGAGTAGAAATAAAATATCGAAGGTATATTTCCAAGCATTTATTTACAACTTCTATTTGGCCATCGGTTTGAGGATGGTAAGCGAAGCTCATACGAAGTTGAGTACCTTGTAATTTGAACAATTCCTTCCAAAAGGTGCTAGTGAAATTTGGGTCATGGTCACTAAAAATTGTGGAGGGCATACCATGTAATTTAAATATGTTATCTAGGAAGAGGTGGGCTATAGTGCTAGCGGTATAAGGATGAGGCACGAAGCAAAAATGGGCATATTTAGATAAACGATCAACGACTACAAAAATGATTGTTTTTCCTCCTCATTTTGGTAATCCTTTAATAAAGTCCATAGAAATATCTGCCCATGTTTTGGTGGGTATAGGAAGAGCTTGAAGTAATGTTGGAATAGCGAGGGTCTCCCCATTTTGTCTTTGGCAAACTTCACATTCTTTTACAAAGTTTTTGATGTAATTTTTCATTCCTACCCAATAGAAGGAGGTAGTGGCTCGTTTATAGGTTTTTAAGAACCTTGAGTGGCATGCAGTGGGTGAGGTATGTAACTCATGAATAAGTTTTTCACGATAAGTTGAATTGGGGGTGAGGACCATCCTCCCTTTGTATCTTAATATATTGTCGTTCCAAGTGTATGGAGGTTTGCTGCTAGGATTATGTTGAAGTTTTTGAATTAAGGCATGGATAGTAGGATCATTATCCATTCTTCATGCACCTCATCTACCCATTTAGGAATAAGGGAGGAAAGAACATGGACTTGAGGCATATCATCAAATTTTCTAGAAAGTGCATTGGCTGCCATGTTGTCCTTTCCATTTTTATATGTAATTTCATAATCATAGCCAAGAATTTTAGTAACCCATTTTTTTTGTTCCGGGGTATTAGTCCTTTGTTCCAAAAAATACTTCAAGCTATGATGGTTAGTGCGTATAATGAAATGTTGGCCAATAAGGTAAGGCCTCCAATGTTGAATAGCATGGACAATCGCCAACATATCTTTTTCATATGTAGAACGAGCTAAATTCTTAGGATAAAATGCTTTGCTTATAAAAGCTAGAGGCCTTTCATCCTGCATGAGTACGGCTCCCATTCCTATTCCTAAAGCGTCACTTTCAATGATGAACGGTTTAGAAAAGTTGGGCATGGCTAGAACAGGGGTGGTACACATTGCAATTTTCAAGGTGATAAAGGCCTCATCCGCTTTAGACAACCATTTGAAAGTGTTTTTCTTAAGTAATGTTGTTAGAGGAGTAGCGATTTTACCATAATTTTGGACAAATTTTCTATAATATCCTGTTAGTCCAAGAAACCCACGTAGAGCTTTTAAGGTTTTTAGAATAGGCCAATTTTTCACCTCCACGATTTTGGAAGGATCTACCATAACTCCTTCCTTTGAGACAATATGCCCTAAGTATTCAATTTCTTGTTTTCCAAAGGAACACTTTGACATTTTTGCATAAAGTTGATTTTCCTTCAAGATTTGGAATGCTTGTCTGACATGGTCCAAATGTTCTTCCCATGTTTTGCTATAAATCAAAATGTCATCAAAGAAAAATAATATAAATTTACGAAGAAAAGGGTGAAATACCTTATTCATTATACTTTGAAAGGTAGAGGGAGCATTGGTCAGGCCAAATGGAATCACCAAGAATTCGTAGTGCCCGCAAAAGGCCATATTAGGAATATCCTTTTCATTGACTCGTATTTGGTGGTAGCCTGACTGTAAGTCTAACTTGGAAAAATAAGCTGCCCCATGGAGTTCATCTAATAGCTCATCTATGACCGAAATAGGAAATTTATCTTTGATGGTCATTTTATTAAGCGCTCGAAAATCGACACATAAATGCCATGAGCCATCCTTTTTTCTAACTAAAATAATTGGAGAGGAGTAAGGGCTTTTGCTAGGTCTAATGACTCTTGCCTTAAGAAGATCTTGTACTAATTTATCTATTTTGGTATTTTGGACGTATGGATAATGATAAGGTCTAATATTAGGAGGTTGATGCCCTGGAAATAGTGGAATAGTGTGATCGTGACATCATTTTGGAGGTAGTCCTTTTGGTTCATTGAATATCGCCTTATGGTGGTCTAAAATATTTTGTAACTCTGGTGTATCATCTTCTTTGTGACTAGGTTGAATTGAAAATAATTTTGTGACCATTCCTTTGTTTCCTTTTCGGATAATTTTCTCCATTCTATGCGAGCTGACGATTTGGGAAGGTCCTAATTTCAGGCTTTGGATAATATAGGTTTGGTTCTTGACTGTGAATTTCATCCATAGTTCATCAAATTCCCATTGGACTACGCCCAAGGTTCATAACCATTGTATGCCTAGTACAATGTCGCACCCACCTAGGGGTAGGATGTACATGTCGCCTTTCATATTATAAACCACCATAGTTAGTTTTATATTTTTGCATTTTCCTTTGCATGTAATTTTTTTGTTGTTTTGAATCATCACTTCAAAGTTATTGCAAAGGTATATAAAACAATTTGCTTGTTTAGCCACCTTTGGATCGATAAAATTGTGCGTGCTACTAGAATCTAGGAGCACGATAAGGTTTTGTTTCTTAAAATACCCTTTTACTCGCATTGTTTGAGGGGAAAAAAATTTTGCAAGGGCGTTGAAGGAAACCTTTGGTGTATTTTATTCGTCACTTTCAAGTGTGTTGGATAATACCTCTTCTTCGAGTTTAGGTTCCTCTTCAGTAGAATTCCCTTCCTCTGTGGCATCTATAATATATAATTTTTGTGAGGCACATTTATGAATTCTATCAAATTTCTCATCATAATGGTAGCAAAGACCCTTAGCTTGTCTTTCCTTCATTTCCTCGAAACTCATACGCTCAATTGGTAGAGCAGGGTTAATTTTGGGGGTTGTGTAGGAGTTTTGGGTTCGTCCATTTTGCATTGGTTTGGGGTTGGTATAAGTGTTTGATGGTTCCCCCAAGTTGGTTTTGTGAATCGATTCTATGCCTTGATTTTGTCCTCTGCTAATTTTGCCAATCCGATGGTCTCTAACATGTTTGTAGGGTTATACATTTGCACCTCTATTTGAATTTCTTCTTTTAATCCACTGACAAAACATTCTTGAAAGAAGGCAGTGTCTAATCCGAATGTTCGATTAGCTAGCCTTTCAAATTTTGCTTGGTATTTGCTTATCAAAGTGGTTTGGCATAATTTAGTGAGGGCCCCTGTAAAGCTTTGAAACTTGCTAGGGCCGAATCGCACTAATAGATTCTATGTAAAGGTTGACCACGTTAGAGTGATGTTAGTTTTATCGAACCATTGGTGCCATTGGATGGCATCGTTTTCCAAGTGGAAGGAGGCGATATGCACTTTTTGCATTTCTAGAATTTGATTTAGTGATAAATATTGCTCTGATCGGTAGATCCAGTTTGTAGGGTCTCCTCATTCAAATTTTGGGAAGTCTAATTTGGTCGTCCATGGTAGAATGGATGTTTGTGGACCTCCTAACATTGCTCAATTTGATGACCCATTGTTGGTTGAATTTGCATGTGTTGTTTCCTGATTTTGACAGATGGCATCAAGTTTAACATCCATTGCAAATATTTTCTTGAAGATTTCTCTTGTGTTACAGGTATTCTCCTCTCTTTCCTATTGAACTTCTTCAACGAGCCTTTCGTGTTTCTCATGAATTGAATCCAGTGATCATTGTCCTTCAGCCATTGCGGTTGGTGTAGGTAACGATCAATATGACTTGGTACAGGTGAGCAAAATTTTTTTGTTTAACAACTTTATAAGTTGTTTTAGCAATTTTTTTTTTCAAAATTTGTCAAAAATTTGGTGGGCAATGCCCTATCAAATTTTTGAATTTTTTGCTCTCTGTTATTTAATAGGTAGCTTGTAGAGGCGTCAGGGTCGAGAGCGCACGACGATCGATAGGGTGGTAGGCGGAAGGTAGACTGACAGGGCGACAGGTGGGAAGGTAGACTGGCAGGGCGACAGGCGGGAAAAATTTTTAATGGTGAATTTGCTCCTTGATCTAGCTCTGATACAGATGGTATGAAACTAAATAGTGCAGAAAGAGGAATCATTTTTATATTGAATCGCTTTTTGATTGTAAGGTAGAAAAACCCACAATAGAATTAATTAATATATTTGTTTGATGATGCCTTATTATCATATTTGGATTGCATTTAAATACCTAGTCTAATAGTTGTAAGAGTGAAGGGTTGTGACCCTAGAATATAATTAATAAATAATATAAGTATTAGGACATGTTAGGAGGGTCTTTTGCTTTAGGTACTAGATTAATTTTGAAGAGACTTTTATTCATAATTTTCTTGTAGGAAGATTTCTCGACTTACTAGATCACCTTTACCTGCAGCAAAAATATTAGTACTAAAATATTCTTTTGAATTGGATCCTTTCCTCTATAATCTTCTTTAAGATAAAAGACATCTAATTCATGTTTCAATACCAAGGCTTCTGTGGCCTATTCTTCAATATCAAGGCTTTTATGGCATGTTATTAAATATCAAGGCTTTTATGGCGTGTTCTTCAATATCAAGGCTTATATGGACCGTTCTTCAATATCAAGGCTTCTATGGCCTATTATTCAATATCAAGGCTTTTATAGCCTTTTTTTCAGGATCAAGGCTTCTATGACCTTTTCTTCTGGATCAAGGCTACTATGGTCTTTTCTTCTTTTGAAGTTCTTCAATCTATCAATGGAGATATCCTATCTCTGGACTTCACCATGATTCTTTTCCATAAGATTCTTATAAAGTATTCTCCTTTCTAGAGCAACTAATATTTGTACTATGAAAGCACTGTGAACTTCGTGCAACGAAGTTGAGGTCTCCTAGATTTCTATTTTAGGATGTTTCCAAATAATCTGAGTATTAACAACCAGCAATGAAAGAAAATTTTAGGTAAGTATTTCTAGATATCTTAGCTTCACTAGTTGATTTATCAATCTAGTGGATCAAATACCGAGTCCTAGTTTTCATGAGTTTTTCTTCAACTCTATGGAAATACTCTAGCCTTATGCAATCTCAATATTTTTGAAACTGATATTTGAATCCTCACTTGTAACTCTCCCTTATTCTACCACCTAGACTCTTCTGAGAAATTTTGACAGTGACTAGTTCAATAGTGCATCAGGTTCTCAAAAAACTAAGGATCAAATAATAATGGTGGTTTTCCTATAGACCTACTATGGCTTGATCTACCATAACTTTGATACCACTATTATATTTTGATACCACATACATTGGGAGATACCAATCACAAGATGCAAAAAGAAATAAAATAAATCTACAAGATGACTAAAATATGCTATAAATAGAAATAAAAAAATATTACAATAGTAGCTATGGAGAAAATGAGCACTCCATAATATATTTTATTGCTCCATGAACGAGCTCTAAGTTTATAGATCACACACACTACCCTTATGTCTATCTACCACACACTAACTATGATGTTGCTCTATGATGATTTATAATGATCTACATATATGGCTATTATATAGGAAGATAAGTTCCTTGGACAACATTCTATCTAGTTGTACAAGCGGGCATCTTGCACATTATAGCTTGCACATTAACACTTATGCATTTATTACATTGCATGATGTAACAACCCCAAATTTCAGTTACATCATATTCAATATTAGAAAGCAAATAACGATTAGTTTTCCATCATATTCAATATCCATCATCTAACTAATCATAATAGAAAGAAAGTATGAAATCCATGCATAACAATAATTACAAACCACGAGTAGAGGTACACAATATATACCCTAGGAACCCTCATGGGGAATAAAACCAACCTTCAAAATATGTTTCTCCTCTCATTTCATAAACTAAAATTGCCATAAATACAAGTATAGAAAAGCATCCCACATATCTAAATTAAATATGCAATTAAAGGAATTAATTCATTTATTTTACAAATCATGATGCAAATAAGGAAATGACTCATTTCCTTTCTCTAAGCCATCATTACAATACATAATAATATCACAAACTCTTATATCTACATATTTATGAATGATCATCAGATTCATATTAAGGAGAAATTTCATCAATTATTGAGAGGGAACCCCATAATTCCCTCAGGAAGACATAAAATTTCTCTACTCACATTAAGACTTTCACTTGATTCAAAGTAGAAGGCATTACATCATAATAAAAAGGCCATCCATTGGAAAATATAAAGGTATCAATTATTATAACCTCAAGATCAATCATAATCCATTCTCATCCATGGAACATTGCTTGTTAACAAAATATTACATCATATAACATTCTATTAATCACCTTATATGAAATTAAATACATCATTCCATTTGAAAGCAAATAACAATTAGTTTTCCATCATATTCAATATCCATAATCTAACTAATCATAATAGAAAGCAAGTATGACATCCATGCATAAAAATAATTGCAAACCACAAGTAAAGGTACATAGCATATACCCTGGGAACCCTCATGAGGAATAAACCCAACCTCCAAAATATGTTTCTCCTCTCATTTTATAAACTTAAATTGCCATAAATACAAGTATAGAAAGGCATCCCACATATCTAAATCAAATATGCAATTAAAGGAATTAATTCATTCCTTTTACAAATCATGATGCAAATAAGGAAATGACTCATTTCCTTTCTCTAATCCGTAAATACAATACATAAGAATCTCACAAATACTTATATCTACATGTTTATAAATGATCATAAGATTCATATTAAGGAGAAATTTCATGAATTATCAAGAGGGAAACACATAATTCCCTCAAGAATGAATTCCAAATTCATTCTCCAACCTAGATGTCATTATTTCATTTAAATCAATGTGATATAGTAATTATCTAAGGTTTCATAATACATGGAGATATCCCATACTCTCTCCAATATTAGACTCCATATCTTTTTTCCCCACATTCATCCATGAATTCACTATTTAGACAATTTTTGCCACATTATTGTTGGATCAAAAACATACTATAGTTCTTATAATCCATCAACAAGATCACCCTATAGTTCTCATCAAACTGTCTCAAGATCTATCCAAAATATTATTCTAGATTCTATAAAAATTTTACCTCAAATTGCATCATAACCCTACAACATGATTGAACTCTAGAATTTACAAATTTTTCCCCCAAGTAATCTATTAATCAATATTATGCTATAGTTTTAAATTTATCTCATAGATTTTATCACAAAATTGCCTCTTAGTTTAACAAACTAGATCACACCATAGTCTTCCATTATTCTTGAGTAAATATTACATTATAGTTTCTCACAAACTATCTCTCAAATTTGTCTTGTAGTCTATCAATCAAGATTACACCTTAAACATAAATTAGCCTTATAATATATCAACCAATATTCCTAATATGGTATAATATTTGGGAGATTTTTAATATGGTTGAGAATTTGGCTGTATGTATAAGGTTGTGGGGACCCTTTCAAAACCCTCTCTTTAAATTAATACCAAAAAAAAAATATTTTTTGAGTTTTGGTCTTTGCTACTGCAATCATTGGCTATGAAACTAATGCATCAACCATATCTCAAAAAGGGTAACTAGCAATGAATTGCATGCAATTTTGTCTACATGCATTTCTATCATACACTTCAACTATGTTGGCTCAATAATATATTGCTTGAAAACTTATTTTAGAACATAAACCCTTTTGAGCAATCATTGTATTTGATGCCTCCCAATTCAAAAAATTCCTTCAACATGACCTGCAATAGTAGAAAGTTTTACTTAGTATGCGTGAATGTAAACCCATAGTTATCATTTTGTCTATCTATTTTCCTTTGCTTGAAATACAAATCCTTCTATAGGTTTTATAAACTATTCTAGTAGTGATTCTGGTCTGTAGCATGTGCAACTAGTAGTTATCATTTTGTGTGTTTGTATTCCTCTCTTATATTTTTGACATTAAACTATAAATATTTTAAATAATTATAAAAACCCTTGACTTCTTGCCAACTCACCTAAATAAAATTAGGAGACTCAAATGAAGCATCATTAATACTACGAACTTGGAATGCCCACAAAAATTTGACTGTCACTTTCACATTATCAATATTTAGGATAACATTAAATATCAAGAATTTTAGAGGATCAAAATGTTTGATAAAAAGAAAATTTAATTAAAAATTTATAAAACATGATGTTAAAAATAAACTTTTCATAATCAAGTGGTATTACATCAACAACTTAGATTCCTCAATATTTAAAGAGAAGACCAAGATTTAGATCTTGGCAAGGGATACATGGGTAATATTCAATATTTGTTCTAATAATAGTATATGGTGATGATGTAATATGAGTGTGACCCATTTCAATCCCATATAACCAATAAACAATAAATTTTCTTAAAATAAAAAGAAAAATTGTGTATATATATAAAGACCTTTGTTAAAGAAGGAAAAAGGATATTTATAGATAAAAGGATTATCTTAAGGAAGAAGAAAATTTGTTCATAAATAAAAAGACAATTATTAATAATAACAATTAGGGAAAGTAGGAGCTACAAGATTATTGTAGTGGTAAGGGCTTTGGTTTATCTTTGAGAGGTCCAAATTTCAAACCCCACTTAGTATGAGCGGACCGTGACCCCTCATAAAAATGTGTAAACTCATTGAAAAAACAATAAAGGAAATCATAACCCCTCATAAAAATATGTGTAAACTCATTGAAAAAACAAGTAACATAATCAGATATTTGCTTATTATTAGCATGAAGGATGTCTATTAATACATGCAAATCCATTTTAATTCAACTTTTTAGTTAAATTCAATAAAATTCATTTAAAATCTATCAAGAAATCAATTGAAAAAATAAAAACATGAATACTTTATAGTTTATCCTCATCGATATATGTTTATATCTTTTTGATTTGTAGTTTTATTTTTTGAATTGAAAATCAACAACTATAATATTAAAATAAAAGAGTAATACAAAATAGCCCGAAGGCAGAGTACTTGAAATAATATCAAGACTAAGAGCCTACCAAACTACACAAAAGTCCTTAAAAGGATGCTAAGTACATATATCACTAGTATTATACAAAGTATCATATTTATTTTGAAACATATTTATACAATGCTCGAATAAGTTAAAATAAAAATCACCAAAGTGTCTGTATCCGTCCATAGCATTGTTGTTCACACTATGATTGTGCTCCTGGAAAGTTTGAATAAAGTGTTTGAAAATATCCTTAAAATAAAGCACGAACATGGCAACCTGTAAAGAGATTTTGAAAACTGTGAGTCTCCTAAGAGACCTAGTAAGAATCCTCTGATTATCCTAAAAAAATGTCTAGATTTCTAGCCAACCAAATATACCATAAAACTTCATTCGAAAGCAACAACCAAAAAATATTATAACACCTCTTCATAGTAGGAATATAGCCAAACAATATATGTTGCCTAAAAATATTATCATTAATATTCCAGCCTGAGATATTAGGGCAAAATAATGATCAAATTTATTTAGCAAAAAAGCAATCAAAAAATATATGCTTGATAGTATTAGGAGCTCTGCATAAAGTGCAGATCATTGGTGATTGAGGGTCTTTACATACAGAAAGCCTCTAGAGAAGTAATCACCAATGAAAACATGTCTTTTAGGCTCAAGAAATCTGGACTAGATATGCTGCAAAATACTATGCCCATGATTAGTGAAGACTTCCATAGACCAATTATTATCAATATGGAGTAAAATCTCATTAGTATCAGTGATCAAATTATAAATAATTTTTGAACAATTGTGTGTCATCATGCCATTAAATATTACCATAAAAATTCTGATCCTCATCAATAAATATAGGACTTATTAATTGCAAAAACGAGGCTCAAAGTAAAATGTATGTCCTCTATTGAGAGCGAGGAATATCATACTAAATACTAAGAGACTCAAGATTTAAGACATCCATTTTCAATAATATTAGCAAATGATACAATACCTTTATGCGCCCATGTTTTTGCAGAACAACCTTGAGTAACAACAAGCAACTTATTATTATGAGAAATATTCCACCAGATAGAATTGTGCAAGAAGAAAGTATTTTGAGAATCAACAATAGATAGTTACCTCTAACATTCTCCCAAGCCTTCCAAAGGCTATTGAAAACTACTGACCCAATTGGAACAACTAAAAAATTATCAAAAAGGGTATCAATCATATGAAAATATTTCCAAGCATGAGCGTTTTTTGAAACATCCTTAGTAATATTATGTCTGAGAAGAACTTTCCATGGCTCATTACCGTTAATACAATTCACTATCCACTTGATGGCTAAGGACATACCTTGAACAACCAGATTTTTCAACCCAAGGTCGCCAATATATTTATTAACAGTGCACCAATTCCATCTTACCTTATGATTTTTTATCTCTATATTACCACTGCCCTATAAATTTTTTTGTATATGTTTATGAATATCATTAATTTGATATGAACATAATGACCAAGCTGAAGCAAAATAAATAGATTAAGTAGAAAGAATTTTTTTTGACAAACTTGAAATCTACCAGCAATAGACAACTGCTTATTATTCCATTTATTAAATTTATTAATAATACTTTCTTTAACCCATAACCACATATCCTTAATGCAAGGGTCAATGGAGAAAGAAATGCCAAGATAACTGATCTGTTTGGATGGACCTCCCCACTGAATATCAAACTTGGATAACCAAGGAGGGGCAACAAAATCCCAAGTAAGTAATATAGATTTCGACATAGCAATTTTAGCTCCTAAAGCATTGCAAAAGCAAGCGAGCTTTGAAAAAATAGAATCAAATTTTTTCTCAACCAGCTTAAAAAAAATCGAGATATCATCATCAAAATGAATATTAATAAGTTTTTGATCATTAGGCAGAGTCATTCCTTGAATATCATGACTTATTGAGCTCTCTCTGAACATATAATACAAGGCATCAGTAGCAATAACAATAAAAGTAGGAGCTAACGGACATCCTTGACGTATAGATCTCTAAAGCAATATAGGATCAGAAAGAGACCCATTAACCTCAACAAAAGCACCTGCATCAGTAAGAAGCACCTTAACCATTTTGAAAAATAGAGGAGGGAAACCAAAGGCCTCAAGAACCTTGAGAATATATTTCCATTCAATTATGTCGTATGCCTTTTCAAAATCCAATAAAAGCATGCCTGCATTTTGTCTAGAGCATTTAGCCCAATACATGGCTTCCCAACTAGTGATCAAATTTTCCAAGATATATCTTCCTTTTATAAAACCTGTTTGAGTTGAATTAATAAACTTAGGTAGACAATTTGCAACCCTCAAAGCCAAAGATTTTGAAAGGATTCTATATGAAACATTTAACAATGTTATTGGTCTCCAGTTTTTGACTAAATTTTTATCACCACCCTTAGGCAAAAGCCTTATGATACCAGTATTAATATTCCTACCCAAGGAACCATGAATAATGACCTCAAAGTAAACCTGCTACAAATCATCACTAATCCAATGAACATTTTTCTTATAAAATTCTATAGGAAGCCCATCAAGGCCAGGGGCCTTGTCATTGTTAATAGATTGAATAGCCTTGATGATTTCTTCTTTAGTAATTGGAGCATCTAAAACAAGAGCTTTCTGATCAAAATTTTTATGAGGAATAAGAGAGAAACAAAATTTTCTATCATCAATTCTAGCTTCGTTATCTTCAGAAGTGAACAAATCTTTATAAAACTGATAGAAAATGCTTTTTATAGTATCAGAATCACAGATCAAATCCCTTCCATTCCATATTACATCAATTTTCTCTATCATACCCCTCTCTTTAAGGAATTTGAAGAAAAAATTGGAACCTTTATCTCCTAAATGGATCCAATTAAGTCTGGACTAAACTCTCTGACCCTGAATTCTTTTCATGTGCAATTGTCTCAAATTATTCTCGATGGAAATGAGCTTTTCCTCCAAGTTACTTGGATTGTTTTTCTTTATTTACATTCCACTTTCTTTCTTCGTCGGTTTTATCGTACTATGGTTTTGAAAATGATATACAAACTATATCCATGTGCTATGACAAATGTTATATTGCTTCGTCGGCTTTATCGTATTATGGTTTGAGATTTTTGAGTATATGGTTTGGTTGATATACAATCTATATCATCTTGGATGAAAAGGCACGTTCAGAAGACAAAGAAGGCTCTAAAATTATTGGAAGATTATTTCCCATCTTAGGTTTGTAAGAACGACGCACCTAATCCTATAAACTAAAAATAATAATTTAACGTTAGATGTTTGTGGGGGCCGCACCAAATCATATAAACTAGAAAAATAATAATTTAATGTTAAATGTTGATGGGCACCAAGCGAACGTGAGCCCCCACTGCCACAAATTATGACGTGCACTCTCCACAATGGGTGATGCTAGGCAACTCCCCCTCCCAACGTGCAATGGAGGTGCCTTCCCTAGGCCGTCGGCCTTCCTGTTCACCGATTAACCCCGCCCAGGTAAGTATGCCTTTCCTCTCCCCCATTCCCTATTTTTATTCTCTCCCTTCTCACGCCCACCTCCACACTGCAACAATGTGGGACTAACTATTTTTTTATATATATTCATAGCAGAGCAGATAGGTTGAGAATGGGGATTGGGAAATAGAATAGATAGATTATGAAATAAGGGACCAAGCAGATCACTTTGGGATAATTACACTTTGGGATAATTACTAAGCACACATAATAAGGTTGGTTCGTTCGTTTCAGAGGATTCAATGATCTCAAATGCACACTACGTAACTAAACCGTAAGCCAATGTCCACACGCAGAATCTTATACAGCGCCATTTGCGTATATTAGAATGATGTTTTGGAAACCAGCTGCTTTTCATCAATTGCATGTTAAAAAATTCCTGAGTAGAATGCATCATGGCAGGAAATATGAATAAAAGATCCCACCTTTACATAGGAAAGTTTTTTATTATTTTTAAGTTTTATTGTCATGGTTAAATTTTTCAATATTAAAAAGAAACCCTATGTAAAATCTTTCCAAATAAAATTTAAACCGAATCTTCATAAACATTTATACTTTGTCCCCAACATTTTTTTTGAATCAAAGTTATAGTTTGTTCTATATTTTGAATATAATTAATGCAATCATTGGTGTTAAGAATGCATTCTTTTAATTGACATGGCTCTATGTAAGTACGCTTCATAAAATTTAAGTAGAAGTTAGAGATATGGACTTTCCAATGAATTTTGAGATTTTTTATTTTTATTTAGAACTGTGCATTTTATTTGTATGAAAGAAATATAATTAATACCAAATAAAATAATTTAGATAATTCAAACAAAAATATCTCTACAAAGATAAACTCAAATGCCTCTTCACTCTTAAAATTCAAATAATTTTTTTGCGCTCCTTTTTTCCAAAGAAAAATAACTATATTTAAAAAAATAAAAAATAATAATAAAACAACCGTCTCATGAGAGATTCAAACTTTTGTGGGAAAATCCCATGTACTTAGCAGACACACGCCTTAACCACTCAACTACCTCTCACAGAAAACCCACTTACTTAGCAGGCACATAACTTAACCACTCGGCCAAAGTGATTATTCTATAAGCATTTTCTGTGAGGCAGTAAAGGGCTATTAGAAAATTAAACCAAATTTGACATCTGTAACAAATCGATCCACTCTATCATTTGTCGGATTCTGGTTCATTCAGATTAATTACTTGTAATTTGATGATTGGAAGGAAATCGTACTTTTGAGTTAACTACATGTTAGAGAAGTTGGTGGAGCTTTCTCGCCTCATATGTGAATCCCTAGCATATATTTGTGTTGCGAGTTCATTTTGTAAGAGTTCGAGAAAATTAGAGAGTGTAGCAACATGGAAGTGGAGAGCGACAAAAGGCCAGAGAAGCCAAGAGCAGAGCAGAAGTAGAAAGTTGTGTCTTGAGTTGAAGCCAAAGTCTTCAAAAACTCTTTTTGATTGTACATTGCATATTTGCAACCCAATGGATGTATTTCCAAGTTCTCTCTGTGGATGTATTTCCAAAGCTAAGTAATATATAATATTTGAAGTTAAATGCTCCTTTCTCCATTCTGTATGTTGTTTGGTTGAACATAATTCTAACTTAGCAAAGGTTCCTTTTAATTTACTGCTATTTATTCCAACCCGGAAGAACCCCCTTGTAAACTGTGTTGTTGAAGAATGTGACTCCCTTCCTCTCATTTCTCCTCATTATTTCGCAACATTTTCCTTGATATATTTCAAGTTCGCTCCTCCACAAGGTGATATTCCATTTCGTACTAAAATCCCTTATATTATTTCTGGATTAGACATTCTCTTATTCCGCGCACTCCATTTTGAAATATTTTGTGGACTTAATGAAAACCCGTTGACTTTATTTTCATTCCGCTCCATTTTGGTCTATATCCTAGTGGATTACTATTCCGTCCATTTGTTTGGCATAGGTGACATCATGTATTAATATTCTTCGGATTAGCAATCCGGACCTTCCTTAGTGCAAATTGTGGCGAAATGTATTCTGCCATTTCACCTTCATTTGATAACGAATTGCTACCTCCATGTTCTGGATTAGAAGCAACCACTATTCTACTGTTGTTTAAACTATATTTACCTTGAACTTGGTGTATATGTGATTCCGCTATGAATTGCCTTCTAATCTCTCCAAATATTTTGTTGATCATGATTATGTTACCGATTGAACTCTCAAACCCTTGGATTATGATTTTCCTTTGGGATAAATTATTCTCTCCAGATTAAACTTGTGGTATTCTGCATTCGCTCCTGTGCACTTCTAAAATTGTGTGTCCTTTTCGGATTCAGCTTTGGCTTAAATCCTTCAAATTGGTATCAGAGCCTAAGCCTACTTGTGGAAGATAGAAGAAATGGCTTCAAAAAAATAACTCCTTGCAGTTGCAAATCCCATGATTTAGTGGAAAGAACTATGATTACTAGAGTATTCAAATGCAAATTTTTTTTGGGTCTCAAGAGCTATGAGACTTGGTCTAGAATGGTTATATAGAACTAGTGGATGTAGCAACATTGGATGCACTCTCCCAAGATGATTTAGATTTGCTGAAGGAGAATAAAAAGAAGGACCAGAAAGCATTATTTTATATAATACAGATGGTTTAAAATACAATTTTTCCACGAATTGTAGCAGCAACCAAAGCAAAGAAGGCATGAAAAATTTTAGCCAGTTCTTATCAAGGCACCAACAAGGTGAAGTTTGTGAAGTTGCAGATGTTAAATTCAATGAACGATTTCTTCACCCGGATAATAGATGTCATCAACTAGATGCAATTGAGATATTTTGGGCAACTAGAGGATATTTGAGAAGATAATGAGGAGCCTCACAACCTCTACCAGTAAGGTTGTGAGAACAATTGAAGAATTAAGGTATTTGATAATAATCTCAATGGATGAACTCATGGGCTCTCTGTAAACACATGAGTAGAGGCCAAGTTGGTCATATTAGTCCTCGTTGGAGTAAGCATTCAAAATGCAAGTCTCATTCTGAGATAATAGCATGAGAGAAGATTCCCACCAGGGTGCCTCATGTTCTCGAGGAGGAAGAGAACAAAGCGATCAAGGCAAACATGGAAGAGGTAACAAGCAAGGAGGAAGGCCCATATCTGATGAAGGAGAAAATAGTTTCAACTTCCATCAGGCAGAAGGAAGAGACATTGGCAAAAAGTAACAAGCTGAATCTAATCAGAGGTTTGACAAGTCAAATATTCAATGCTATTACTGCAAGAAATTTGGTCATTACATTTTTAATTGTAGAAAGAAACTGGAAAAGGATAACAAAAATCAATCCCACTACACAAATGAAGTTGGAAATGTAGAGAGTAGAGATGCTTGTGGGAATGTATTATTAACTTGTAGCACTTAGGAGGAGATCTAGAAGAACACCTAGTATTTGGATAGTGGGTGCAGTAACCACATGTCTAAGAACAAATAAATGTTCTCACAATTGGATGAAATAGTTCAATATGAGGTGAATATGGGGAAAAATAGCAATGTGCTAGTCAAGGAAAAAGGGAAAATATATATTCACACTAGACAAAGTGAAAGGAAGTAAATCATTGATGTGTTTTATGTGCTTTGGTTGAAACACAACTTGCTAAGCATTGGATAACTTGTGTAGAAGGGGTACACTATTCAATTCAAATATGGAGCATGTACCATCAGAGATAAAGATCATGGAAAAATTACAACTATGTCCAAGACAAAGAACAAAATTTTATTTTTGCAGATTTAGAATGAATTGCCGATGTCATTGAGTATAATAGTGAAGGATGCTACTTGGTTGTGGCATATCAAATTTGGTCACTTGAGTTTTAGTGGTTTGAACCTACTACACATTAAGAAAATGGTGAAGGGCTTACCCACTATTGAGCAACCCAATCAAGTTTGTGAAGGTTGCTTAATCGACAAGTATCATAGGGATATGTTCCCTTTCAGGGTAGTCTTGGAGAGCTTCACAGCCATTAGAAATTATGTACTCAGATATCTGTGGTCCAATGCAGACTAGCACATTTGATGGAAATAAATATTTTTTGACTTTCATTGATGACTTCAGTCGAAGGACATGGGTTTATCCCATAAATAAAAATTCAGAAGCATTAAACAAGTTCAAGGATTTAAAGGCCCTAGTTGAGAAACTGGGTGGTTATTTTGTGAAGACTCGCATGATTGATGGAGAAGGAGAATATATCTCTAATTAATTCCATAATTTCTATAAATCAAATGTAATTCGAAGGTAGTTCATAGCTAGATATACACCACAACATAATGGTGTTGTAGAGAGGAAGAACAAAACCATTATGGATATGGCATGAAGTATGTTGAAGGCAAAGGGATTGCCACATGAGTTATGGGCAAAATTTGTATACTATACAATTTATCTACTGAAAATATGTCCCACCAAAAGTGTGAAGGACAAGATTTCTTAAGAGGTATGAATAAACTAGAAGCCAAGCATTTCTCACTTAAAAGTTTTTGGTTCCATTGCATATGCACGCATTCTAGATGAGAAGAGAAAGAAGCTAGATGATAAAGCAGATAAGTGTATCTTCATAGGGTACAATGAATAAGCAAAATCTTATAATTTGTATAATCCTATAACTAAGAAGATGATCATCAACCGAGATGTGATGTTTCTGGAGGATGAAGCATGGAACTGAAATTGAAAGACAGGCCACCCGAGCTAGTAATTATTGAATTTGAGGATTCAAAGTAAAACATGGTGCATCAACCTATATCTTCAAGTAGTAATAGTGGTGCCAATAGTAGCACAACCTCATCACCTCGATCACTTCCACTTAAAATAAGAATCTCCAACTTGAAGATATCATCAAACACAAGGAGCTTGCAAGATATTTATGAGGTAACTAGAAATAAAACTGATGAAAAACATTATGATTTTGTTTTATTTTATGAGTGTGATCCAATTACTTTTGAAGAAGCAATTTAGAATAAAATATGAGTGAATTCTATGAATTTTTTCATAACTTTATTATCATTAACATAAACCATTCACCAATATGCATAAATAACAAATCATTCATCCACAATACATTATCTAAAATAACAATCCACAAATGAGAGAGAGATAGATAATACCCTTAATATAGGGAAACACCAATAATAATCCTTAAGGAAGGAATCACTCCAAAAGTTCTCCCAAGATAAGAGGCCACTCAAGGAGGGCAAAGTCCTATAATCAACTTCGTGAGCAACGACGATTATATAAGATTATTCTTCAATGATAATTACAATGACAAATATATCTTCTTTATATATCCATATTCTTATTCTACTTTGGGGAGCCTACTACTAATATAATATTATATTATAATATAATATAATATTATAATACAATCAACCTTGGGTTATGTGTGGTCCATGCCAACCCTTTACAATATAATAATATATCCCCAAATATCTATTCCTAGGTAGCCTACCATGCCACCCTCCTTACAAATGTTTCATCCTTGAAATATATGAAGAAACAAGATAATATGATTTGCTAAGAAATGTTAACAACTGGTACCAATCTCGATCATCCATCCATCCAAGTGAAACATCATGATGCTGGTATGCCATTTTGTTACTTGAGTATCCAAATCTACTTTGTTGGCTCCACACTTCTACTGTTGTATTTTGATAACTTGAATGATGGGTCCACTTTTTACTTGATGTTGATGATCCACTCTGAAAACTAGGATCTCTATGCTTTCTCTTCTAAACTCTACCATATTTGATGCCCTTCTGATTCCATGTAGAACCATAATATTATTGCCTTGAACCATACCTCCAATATTGTTGATGCTTATGGTGGTGTGGATGGCAATATGGTGCAACCTTAACTTGATGTTCTACCTTCTTTGACTTCTCAACATTTAGCTCCATTATTTTAAATTCTTATACACATTGTCCTTTTATGTTATCTTTTTTTGGTGTGTCCTTGTGCTCTTCTATCAAAGCTCCCCATTCTCCTTTTATTTCATTCTTCTCATTTTGAATTCCCTGTAGTTTATTTTCAATATCTTTGATGACATCCATTAGGATATCTATATAATATGGGTCCCATTTACTTAAGAATTCATGCTTCACTTCGTCCAAAGTCTATTCATTATTTTTTTCTTTACAAAAATTTATCCACCAAGACACAATTTTCCCTTTAAGAGAAATTAAGAAAGGATTTCCAGACAAGATTATTATGATATAGAGACCTAAAATTTTTCCATCATTATCTAGAATCAATATTGTCTTCTCCAAAAAAAAATTTGCGTGCCATTGTTCATGCCCTAATGCAACTAGGGTTTTTTTTGGTAATATATATTATGACCTAATGCAAACTAGGGTTTTATGAAAATAAATATATGTTAGAATAAGAGAATATTCTCTTAAGTTCCACTAGGATAGACACACTTGAGTTTTCACTCCTCCATGTGTCAAGAGAACTCTTAGTGGTGTCTTCATCAGGTCTAATGATTTGTTGTAATCCAACGACTCTCAGTGATCAACTTTGCTATTTATACAAAGTTGATCCTTGGAATAAATCAACTAGTTCTATTTTGCTTCTTCAATCTCTTGTAAAGCTTTGCATGTCTATTTGGGAAATTCTAACAAGGAGAAGGCTCAATGGAGGAAGAGGACATTTGAGGATATTTTTGAGGGAATGTTTCATCAAAAAAGGACATTCCTATGAAATAAGACCGCATGAGTTGAGGGATCAAGAAGCCTGTAACTCCATCTCAATGTATTTCAAATCCTTCCACTATGCCAAAATGAGCTTGCACCATTGTTAAATAAGCCACTCATTACATCCAAAATATTCCATCAACCAGATCATCCAACCCCATAGGCACTGGTCTTATCTATTAGTCTATTTCGTCTGATCCTCAATCCTTTAAATAAGTCTCAGGTATTAAAGAATGGGATAATGCCATGGAGAATGAAATTTCTTCCTTAATAAAAAATAAAACTTGGGATTTAGTTCCCTTGCCTAAAGGAAGGAAGTTAGTTCATTATAAATGGATCTTCAAAACAAAATATGGGACTAATGGAGAAATAGACAAACACAAAGATCGTCTAGTAGCCAAAGGTTTTTTTTCAAATTGAAGGTATTGGTTATGCAGAAACCTTTGCTCTAGTTGCTAAAATGGATTCCATTAGATTGGTTCTTGCTCTGGCTACTTCCCATAAGTAGCCTGTCTATCAAATAGATGTAAAATGTGCTCTCTTACATGGATATTTAAAAGAAGAGATATTCATGGAACAACCTACTAGTTTCACTCAAGACTCCTCTCTTGTTTGTAGGCTTAAAAATTCTCTCTATGGCCTCAAACAAGCCCTTAGAGCTTGGTATGAATATATGGACTTTTTTCTTCTTTTCGTAAATTTTTCTCTTTGTGAGTCTGATAACACAATTTATATTTGGATAAATGAAGGCAATATCACCATTATTTATCTATATGTTTATGATCTTCTTCTCACTGGTAGTAACTTGACTCACATTCAGACTATAAAAAACTTTCTCTCTAAAAATTTCAAAATGGTTGATCTAGGTAAAGCTCATTACTTCCTTGGGATCAAAATAAGTCAAATAGATGCAGGAATTTCTTTGTATCAAAAAAAGAACACTCTAGAAATTCTTCAAATATTTAAAATGATAGATTACAAACCATATCCTACCCCCTTTCAATATGACATTAATATTAGTACTTCCTACTCATCCCCTTTATGTGATGCAACTCTATAACGTCATATTGTAGGGATTCTGCTATACCTTACTCATACTCACCTAGATATCTCTTATGTTGTTGGCATCATCTAGATTCTCTCACCAACCTCATTTTAGTCATTGGTAAAAATAAAAAGGAATCCTCCACTACTTGCAGGGAACTATGCATTTTAGGCTCTTCTACAAGGGAAAATTCATGGATATCATTGGCTACACAGATTCAGATTGGGTAGGTTCAATAGAAGATAGATGTTCAACCTTAGGCTATGTATTTTACCTTGGTACTTCACCAATAGCCTGGTTATGCCAGAAACAACAAGCAGTAGCATTATCTTCTACAGAGGCATAATACAGGGCAACAATTTTAGCTAGTTAGGAAGCTCTTTAACTTCATCAAATTTTGAGAGAATTTTGTTTCACCCATGAAAAACCTATAACTATTTGGTGTGACAATCAGAGCGCAATTTATATTGCACACAATCCGATTGATAATCAGCGCACCAAGCACATTGAGATACGCATGCACTTCATATGTCATATTATTCATAATGGGAATATATACTTGGAATATATTCCAACTGAGAATCAAATTGCAAATATCTTCACCAAGTCATTTACTTCTCTGTGTTACCTTCAGTTGTGAGAAAATATTGGAGTAATACAGTTGCATTGATTGATTTTATGAGGACAATATTTTCCATACGAATATAAGCCTCTCTTCTTATCATAGTTGGTTTTTACCCAAAGGGGTTTTTTCACCAACTATAAGTTGTATATGAGTACCTAATCAGGCCAAGTTGTCAAGACTCATATTTCTTTTTGTATAAAGAGGACAATATTCACCATACGAAGACAAGCCTCTCTTCTTTTCATAGTTGGTTTTTCCCCATAGGGTTTTTTTCACCAACTATATAATGTAAATGAGTACCTAATTAGGTCAAGTTTCCAAAACTCATCCTTATTTTTGTATAAAGAGGACAATATTTGCCATACAAATACAACCCTCTCTTCTTCTCATAGTTGGTTTTTTCCCATAGGGGTTTTTTATTAACTATTTATTGTAAATGAGTACCTCCTCAAGCCATGCTACCAGGACTTATCTTTCTTATTGTAATAAGAGGAAAATCTTTGTCATACGAAGACAAGCCTCTTACTTCCTTTTTATTGATGGTTTTTCTCATTGGTTTTTTACCATATCTTCAAAAAGAAGTCATTGTACATGAGCACCTCATCAAGCCTTGTTGCCAGGACTCATTTGTATAAATATCCCCTAGTATCACTTAAGGGGGGGGGGTGTTAGAATAAGATAATATTATCTTAAGTTCCACTAGGATATACACACTTGAATTTCCACTCCTCCATGTGTCAGGATAATTCTTAGTGGTGTCTTCATCAGGTCTGATGAGTTGTTATAATCCAATGACTCTCAGTGATCAAATTTGCTATTTATACAAATTTGATCCTTGGAATAAATCAATCAAATCTATTTTGCTTCTTCAATCTCTTGTAATTATTTGCATATCTATTTTGGAAATTCTAACAATATCTTCCCACTGAGTTGAAGCTAAAAATCCACATACAAACCTAGATCTGCAATGTTTTCTTCCAAACAAAATATAGTGCAACTGATTTGCTTACCTGAACTAAACAAATTTTATCTTTCTAAAAAATCGCAATTTGAAAAAATCTTCACGTTCCTTGTTCCATATGACTGAATTCATAAAGGTCGTATCTCCCTCAATACTACTAATATTCCTTCATATGACCACTCTTTTAAAATATCTTCAAATTCTGAATAAACTAATCCAAGAATCGCTTGAATCAAATAAATTTGTGTAGAGATATGGCTCATGAAAGATGAGACATTTGTCTAAAAAAATTTGTAAAATTCGTCACTATCCTTGTTCTAGATAACTAACTTCAAATTGTTGTATCTCCCTTAATACTGCTCAAATTCCTTCATATGACCACTCATTTTAAGTATCTTAAAATTCTACACAATTTTATCCAAGAATCGCTTGAATCGGATAAAATTACGTAGAGATACAGCTCCTAAAACATGAGACATTTTTCCAAAAAAATTGCCCTAATTTTACAATTTCACACAAAAATCCCCTTTGTAAAAATCGTTGCTCTGATACCACTTGTTGCATAACATTATTATTATTAGCATAAAACATTCACCAATATGCAAAAAATATGAAATCATTCATCCACAATACATTATCCACAATAACAATCCACAAATGAGAGAGATATAGATAATACCCTTAAGGTAGGGAAACACTAATAATAATCCTTAAGGAAGGAATCACTCCACAAGTTCTCCCAAGATGAGAGGCCACTCAAGGAGGGAAAAGTCCTATAAGCCACTTCATGGGCAATGATGATTACATAATATTATTCTTCAATGATAATTACAATGACAAATATCTCTTCTTTATATATCCATATTCTTATTCTACTTTTGGGAGCCTACTACTAATATAATATAATATTATAATATAATATTATATAATATTATAATACAATCAACCTTGGGTTATGCATGGCTCATGCCAACCCTTATACAATATAATAATATATCCCCAAATATTTATTCTTAGGTACCCTACCATGGATTATGAGATAGCAGCAATAGAGAAAAATCAGACCTGGGAGCTAATGGATCTTCCAGCAGGTAAGAAGACCATTGGGGTCAAATGGGTATATAAAAGTTTCCACTTTATATTTTTTGCCTTCTTTTTGTTTCTCTTGTACCCAACAACATTATTCCATTTTATGACTTGACTCCATCTATCAAGGATCTTTGCTTCTAGATTAATGACTGGGCAAGTTTATAAGGTTGAATTAGACTCCTTTATAGCTAAAAAAGTCTTCCTTTTCATTACCTCTAAACTGCTTTCCTTTTATTTAAATATTATTTTATTCCTTTCTAGTTATATAGTCCAAAGTATTGTATTTTATTGTGTATTCTCTTGAGCTATTCAATTCCTAAATAAATTTATCCTTTGATCCCTTTGAAATAATCATAGTTGTTATCTTTCTACTCAACTATCTTCTATCATCAATACCTTGTATACTTGTAAAATAATCTTATTTCCATTTGTATCTTCCTTCCTCATCCTTGTACAAAATGTTTGAAACCCTATCACCATATTTGTCTTGAAGTAGTCTCATCCAAGGTTTCAAAATTAAATCTATATTGACTAGGTTTTTATCACACCAAGTATCCATCCAAATAAAAAATTTCTCTAGTTTCCACCACCCATTTTAAACCTTCAATCACTAGATCAATATATTATTTTTAAATAATTCCTAAGTGCAAAGCCATTTGGTAGAGAGAATGCAATAAATATTAAGCTTGGATCATTGGGCTCAACATACTTACTTAGAAGAATTCTTACCCATTATATTTGACTCTCTTTGTACATTGTCCAGATTACTTTTACCCTAAGAGCTAAGTTTGCATCTAGAAGAATTATTAAAATGATACCTCCACTAGTTTTATCATCACACACCTTGCTCCATTTCACCAAAGGAAAATTCTTTTATCATGTAAACTTGACCACAAAAAGGATCACATAATAAATATTACACTTTTTCCTATTGATTTTGGTATAGTATACAATGACATATAATTTGTCAAAATGGCCTATAAGACTGATTTAATTAGTTGCACTCTTCCACATAATGATAATAATCTAGCTTTATATACCGATAGTTTATTCTAAACTTTACTTATAACTGGATTGCATAATTCTATCCTCATTCTCCCCTTAAATAAGGGCATCCCTAGATAAGTTGTTAGAATGTTTTTTATTATTTGTGGAAAACATCCCAAAAGGGATGCCACTTTTGCGTAAGACCCAAGGAGGTAGGGGTATCAATTCCACCAAAATTACCTAGGGTATGATACTGGCCTACCACATTTGACATAATCAAGGAGTTAACAAACACACAATAAGATATAAAATAAATAAATAAAAATAAGAATACAAAAATAAAATAAAAAATATGCTCCTTGAGTGTGTCAAAAAGATAAAGCACAACCAAGCACATAGAAAATAAGAAACAAAAACCACAACACAAACCACATAGAAAAAAAAACAATAACAACATACCAAAACACAAAAATGACAAAAAAAACAGACCACTACAAAGACATAACCAACAAAAACATGAAAAACACAAACAAACAAAACCTAAAAAATAAATAAATAAAAATAAAAATAAAAAAATATCCAACAACAGACAGTAAATAAAAAAAAAAAAACTTAGAAACTACTTTCACACAAAAAACATGAAATAACACAAACATACAAAAACACAAGAACAAATAGAAAAAACACAAAACAACAAAAACACAAGAACAACAAAAACAAAACAAAACAAAAAAACGTACACCTCAAAAAAAATTGAACATAAAAGAGAAGCAAAAATAAAGCAAGAAGAAACTAGGTACCTTCAGAACTGGAGCCATCCAAAGAAATGATAGAAATAAGATCTTCCTTATTTTGTGAAACCCACCATCTAGGACGGTGGCCATAACAAATAAAATCACCTTTGTCCAAAGCCCAATTAGCTAAAGCATCAGCACTCTTGTTTTGATTTTTGACCATATGATTGTAATCAACTTTCAAAAATCCCCTCTGGATGAATTGAATATTCTCAATAATTCTTTTTATTCTCCAATCAACCTTATGATTCTTAGAAGGATTCTTCAAAATATTAATCATGAGTTGAGAGTCAGACTCCACTAACACCTTTTACCATCCAACCTTAGTAGCCTCCTAAAGGCCTCTAAGGATACCATACCCCTCAAAAAGGTTATTGGAAAGAATACCCAAATTATCAGCAAAAGTAAAAACCAAGGAGCCATCTAAAAGTCTATCAATTCCTCCCACACTAGCTTTTGCAGGTTTCCCTCTAGAGGCTTCTTCAATATTAAATTTACCAAAATCCTTAGGAGGAGGTTGCCCTATCCATCTTACAAATACTCATATTTCCTTTAATATGGTTGCCCTTAGCAGATTTAATATTCAATATTTGCATCACTTGATCCTATTTTTGGTGGAAGTTTTTGGGGTGATTAAGGAGTTGATGGACTGATTAAACTAAGTTGGCTATGCTCTTCTACCAAATATAGTGAATATCCTTCCTATCTTGATTAAAATTTTGAATCTTACTTTCATTCCAGATATTCCAAAGAAGAATGGTAGAACCCATCCAAACTAATTGCATAATAAAATGATCAACACCCCCTTGTTTAGGCCAATCCCTATAAATCTATTCAAAAGTTGAAAAATTGGACCACTGTAAGCAAAGTAAAGTGGTCATTCTCCTCCATAGCTCAGAGGCTAAAGTACACTCAATAAAAATATGGTTTAGAGTTTCTACATTCTCTCCACACATTTCACATCTAAAAGGGCCATGAAAACCATGCTTCATAAGTTGCTCATTAGTAAGCACCCTACGATGCAATAAAATCCAAATAAAGAACCTCACCTCAAGCCAAATATTTTGAGCCCACAACTGAGAAAATATGTCAGAAGATTGATTGGGATTATTCTAGCATAAGGTCAAATAACCTTGAGCAACTGAATACTCACCCTTAGTAGTGATGTGCCATCCAAAACAATATTTTTCACGGGACCAAGAGAGAGACCTCATATGAAGGATGCCTTGGATATCTTGTCTTTGCCTTTCTAGGATTTGAATAGGCAAGTCCTCAATAGGGATCCAATATCTACCAACCTTTGAATTACCAATATGGTACCGATAGTAATTAGCCACCTTTATCTAGTTAGCTCAGTGAAGCTCCTCCATCCAAGAGCCTCCAATCAAAAAATTGAGTTATCAAAGGCTTGTGACCATCCCAAGAATCTATCCAAAAATTTTCCTATTGACCATTATGAATGATCAAAAATAATTTTTTCTTTATCAAATACTCACCAGTATTAAAAAATACTAAAAGGGGAGAACCTTTGATAGGAATATGATAAAAAACAAGGTGTTCAGGACTTTTGTTCTCAGCATATTTAGCACGAAGATTATTGGCCCAAAGAGCATTGGGGTTATGCAATATTCTCCTATATAATTTATCAGCTAAAGATTTGTTTTTATTAATATAAAACCAGAATCCTAACCCCCCTTGATTCTTAGGAAGACATAAAGTTTCACATTTCACCAAGTCCCATTTTATTTTTTCTTTAGTTCCACTCCAGAGGAATCAATGACTGATTTTATATAGATCTTGAAGAATGACATTTGGGATATTCAACACAGAATAAACATAAATAGGAATAGCTTGAAGGACTGATTTTACCAAGGTGATTCTACCCCCCGAAGAAAGCCATCTATTGGTCCAATTTCCAATTTTCTTCTTGACTTTCTCCAACAACCAATTCCAACATTTTTTTTTGCCTTTGAATATTGATGGGAATACCTACATAAGTGATTAGAAGGGAGGAATTATTATATCGTAATTTATCCAATACCATGGATTCTTGTCTGGCAAAGCATTGAAAAAAAATAACTTTAGATTTGTCTTCATTGATCAATTGCCTAGTAGCCTTAGAAAAACAACTAATTTGCTTAAGGTTAGAAGCTTCCTTAACTATAGCTTTACCTAAAAGTGTAGATTAATCAACAAATTGAAGATGAGAGATAGGTCTAGCTCCATGAGCAATTGTAACTCCCTCAAGGATTTTGTTATCCCTCTTCTTGGTTATAGTCCTCTCTAAGTATTCAACAAGAAAGAATAAATAAGGGGAAAGCGGGTCACCTTGCCTAATACCTCTAGAAGTAGGGAATGACTACGAAGGTCTGCCATTGATAAGAACTAAGTAGGAAACTGAAGAGATACATCCCATAATCCAATCTATCCAATGCTTAGATAAACCAAATTGCCTCAAAACTTTCATAAGGAAGTGCCAATCCACTCTATCATAATATTTGGATAAGTATAACCGAATGAACATGGAAGGATATTTTTGTATATCCATGAAATGGATGGCTTGCTAAGCCAGAACTATCTCATATACTATTTTACACCCTTCCACATTACCCCCTTGTTTAGGGGAAATAATATTATGCAAAATAGGCTTCAACCTTTCTAACATGATCTTAGTAATTATTTTGAGGAGAACATTACATAAAGCAATAGGTCTAAAAGTTGAGATGTGATCAACCTATTGAGATTTTGAAACAAGAGTAATATAAGTTTTATTGATAACCTTCAAAATATCTTTGGATTTCCTGGCTTCTTCCACCACCTCTAATAAATCAGTGAAAGCACGAGATTCCGGGAAAAGGAAACACTAATTGCGATGCATTCAAAATCAAATACGCTTAAGTCCTAGAAATGTAGAATGCATGAAATGAAAGAGACGCATTGAAATGAGATACAAGCAAATGGAGAAAACACAGCCCTTTCATTAAATTCTCTTGATCTCTGTTACAAATATGCCTCCTCCCTTTTCAGGGGCTAGGAGCGTTAAAAGAATTTGATTACAATCGAGACTTAAGGTTCCTCTTTCCACGTGCCCACACTTTAAATGGGCGGGCCAAGATGATTCCGCCGTTGATGTTGATGAGTCCTTAACCTCTGATGCTCCTCTTGCGAACAAAGAAACAACAAAGATGTCAGTAGCACCTATTGCAAATAGTAAGTGTTTGTTCTCTAAAATCACCAAAAGATGCATGTAAATAATTAGCCAAGTCGATAGACAAAATGACTCTAAATGACCTGAAAACCTGACAGAGGACAGAAGAAATCACCAGAGGGCCACTGCCATTGAAACAGTCGGCCAATCTGCCTTCAACTAGAATTCGTCCCTGGGCAGGACGAATTCTGACTGCTATTCGTCCCTGGGTGAGACGAATTCTACTGTGTTGGAAAAGCCAAAGTGGTATTGCTCCAATGTCGAATCCTGAGACCTCAAAAACACTTTAAAACATAGGGGTTATGTAATTGGGGCCATTTTGGGATGACCCAGATGGTCGGATTATCCCAATTTGGCCTCTATCCTTTGGAATTCGATGTCGCCACCTGCAAGTTAGTAAGACAACAAAGCGACAAAAGGCATGATAAAATCTGATCAAAATGTTATGAAATTGAAGCTATGAGTTAACAAAATAGAATAACATGAGATGCAACCTGAAACAATAATCTAGAATGCTTTTAAAACAAAACTTGGAAAATGCAGGGTGCCCAAGTGGGCCTCCCACCGTTGGCACTTGATTTCGGAGCCAATCCACTAGGGATGGGTCCAAAACCTCTTAGGATTGGGATGTCTGCAAATTGGTGGTGTGAGGTGGTCAAATGTTGGGTTTGGGTTGGATCCACACTTCCAAAATCCACCCAATAACCTCCCTTGTGAAATAGATTAGTGGATGTGAGAAGGTGAATCAAAAGGATGCAAGTGGGTAATCAATCGGACAGCACTTCGTTGCTTGAAATCGCCTCCAATCTATCTTTTTTGGGTGAGAAAAGTCCCACATTTTATAGACCCATGGGGTATCTTTTGAGAGGGAAGCATAAGCACCATGTGTTGGTCATAGGTGCCATGTGGCAGTCAAGTCTTCCCATGAGGGAGGGGAGTCCTCCATGACTTGGGATTTCATAACTACCCTTGTGACAGTCCTCTAACGGCCTATTTGCCCACCCACACACGCGTGCGAGGCAGGAGTCATCAACTGACTGTCCTGGGCTGCCACTTGGCACCATTCTTCTTTTTGCCCGTTAAACTCATAATTCGTCCCTACCAGAGACGAATTTTGAATTCGTCTCTGGGTGAGACGAATTCCATTTTGAATTCGTCCCTGGGTGAGACGAATACTGAGCAAAGTGTCTAAATGTACCAAATTGCCTCTTGACCTTACAAAATTGCTATGAAAGTGGTTAGGACCACTGTTTGACCTCTGAGGGCTGCCCTGGGGGTTGTGTTTGTCAAAGCGATCAGTGTTTGCAGTCACATAATCGGATTGGTGCTGTTTTGGTGTCTACAATCAGCATGAAGGATATCCTATAACTTTTGGTAGAACTCAATGGGAAAACCATCAGGATCTAGGGTTTTCCATTTTTTGCATTTTAAAAACTACATGTTAAAGCTCATTGATAGTAATAGGAGTATTTAAAATAGATTTCTCCTCAGAAGTGATAAGATAAGGGATAAATTGAAGAATATTTTGTTGAGAAGTTGAGTCAAGAGGAGTAGTAGCAAAAATATTGGAAAAGCAATCGACAATAATAGAGCTCATGCCATCCCAAGTATAAACGACATCTCCAGAATCTAATTTAAAAAAATAAATAAAGTTGTGAGATCTACGAGCTAGAAGATATTTGTGGAAGAAATTTGTGTTTCGAGCTCCTTCTTTGAGCCATTGAATTCTAGATTTCTATTTCCATAAGAGTTCTCTTTTTTCCCTTTCCTCTAACTGAGTTGTGACCTTAATTTCATCTGCACTTCTATTATCTATGAGGCCATCTAAGTGGATTTTCTTATTCAAGTTTTCAATTTGAGCAATAACTTCATGTTTTTTATGAACATCCCCAAACTCCTTCCAGTTCCAAGTATTTATTTTGGATTTAATGTATTGCAGTATTTTAGAAAAATAGAACATCTTAGTCCCATACCTAGGCTTACCTTCCTTCCATAAATGTTACACATGAGGTCTAAAGGAACTGTTTCTAAGATACATTAATTGAAAATGAAAAGGAGAGAAACTCACATTGGTTTTCCAAATTTCCACCATGACTGGCCAATGATCCGAACTAGCATTGTTAAGAGTCTTCACTTTAGGAATGTCATCGTGGATTAAGAAATTTTTAAAGAGAAAAAACCTATACAATATCTCCATTATACATGCTAAGCCATACCTTCTGTTAGACTAAGTCATAAGGCCATTATCTGGTTGGATGTCCACATGATGGAGGTTTAAAATATATTCACTCATGAGGTCAGTGCTTTTGTCCAAATTTATGTTTCCTCCTATTTTCTCATCCAAAGAGAGGATGGTATTGAAATATCCTCCAATAAAGATCCAAGCTTTAGGAAAATGAGAGATAATATGAGTAATATTCTTCCACTGACTTATTTTTCCTCCAAAGCAATCGAAGCATAAATAGTAATGCAGAGCATAATTTGGTTGGAATGTCTACTTTGAATAACTATAGCCAAAATACCTAAAATTCCAACCATATGGTTAATAACTACCTCTTTTGGGTCCAAAAGACAAGAAATGCCACCATAAGTCCCCTGTGAACTGAGGGAAACCACTTTTCCAACTGGCCAAATTTTACTAGCAATTGAGTCCATATCCTCCATTGACATGTTTGTTTCTTGAAGGAAAATAAAATGTGGATGATTTATCTGAATCATTCTTCTAATTTCATTTTGTTTTGAAAGACTCCCTTTGAGTCCTCTAATATTCCAAGTGATGATATTTGTTAATACCAATGCAAAAAAAATTGGGAAGGGCATTAATGTTACCTTCATCTACAAGATTTTCACCTTCTTTTACCATATTATATTGATTGATATTGCGACCTGCCTTTTGATTAGAATCCATATTTAGTTTTTTTTCTCTATTTCTTGAATTACTCCAATTGAATCTGAAATGGATTTTAACCTTGAATAATGCTCGTGCACAATCAAAATTTTACTAGAGGGTTCAACAGAATCTATATTTGGACCTATATTATTTGAAGTTTTGACATTTAAAGGATTGTTTTTCTTGTGTAAATTTTTTTGCCTTTTTTTCTTGTTGAAAACATTTGATTTGTTGGTTTATCTCTGAGTTCTTCCCTTCATATTTAAATTATGTTTCTAAGATTTCTATTTCTACTATTTCCCCTTCCTCACTTGGGACATCATTTGTGGAAAGGATTTCAAACATATTAGCAGATGACTTTGATTGATCTTTCATAACTGGTTTTTTCTGAGTGTTCATCTTCTTAGGCAATTGAAAACCTACTAATTTTATATCTTATTTCTTTTGATCAAGAATTTTATTTGGACAAGCACTAGCCAAATGACCATATTCATGACAAATTCTACAATTAAAATGAATGTTTTCATAGTCCACTACTTGCTCCCAAGTGTCTTCCCCAAATTATAATGTGATATTTTTAGGTAGGCATTTTTCAAAATCCATTAAAACACAAATTCGAGCATAAATAATATGTTCAAAATTTTGAGTACAATCAAAATTCATCATAAAAATTCCTAAAGAGTTCCCAATTGAAGAAAAAACAATAGGATTCCAAAATTTAATAGGGAGACCAAAGAGTCTAACCCACACAGGAGCTATAGAAGGCATCTCTTATTCAACTTTAAATTTAGTATGCTAGGGCTTCATGAAAAGCCCTGCCCTTACAAAAATCCAGGGACCCCCTTGAAAAATTTTCTCTCTCTTCATTATTTAAAAATAAAACAAGAAAATAACAATTTGGATAGATAGAGATTTGTAACTCACCTTTAGTTTTCTAGATTTTTGCAACCTAGACTTTGAAAGCAAGTAGGCTCGGATAAAAACCAATGAACCAACAAATTAGTCCTCTTTTTCCAGATCTTCAATGCTAGTTTGAATGTTACCCATATCAAGCTTAACAATATGAGTTCCATCAACTGCTTTAAGACATCTTGACTTCGTTTTCCTGGGATCAATATTGGGCATTCTTAGAGGTTTATGGGAAGCCCTAAGATTAATATTAGCATTGGGCTAAAGCTGTCACCATGGAGGGCATCCCTAAAATTCATTTTTTGGGTTGAGTCTTCAAAATTCTTACCCTTGACAGGGGTTTTCACAATAGATTTAATTTGTGGGTGCACCTTAGAACTAGATTTACTTGATATCTGATCCATTTTTTTATCATCTGCTTGAAACCTGTTTTGTGATCTCTTTAATCCTTGCCCTAGATGCTTTGGAAAGGTATGGTTTTCACTTTTATTTTGTGCAAAAAATTGGAAGTCATTGTCACTCAAGTTCGCAACATGATCTATTGGAATACAAATTTTTAACACATCTTGGATTCCTTGCACAATATCCTGCTAAAATATTGAGTGAAGTTCAATACTGGACATGTGTTGTACACAAATGCTTGAGATCCATCAACTTGCACAGTGATGGAGTCACATATTCTCTACAAAAACCCCCATGGAGGGAATCCATAAAATTATTTTTGGGCTTGAGTCTTCAAAATTATTACCCTTGAAAGGGGTTTGCACAATAGATTTAATTTATGGGTGCACCTTGGCACTAGATTTACTTGATATCTGATCCATTTTTTTATCATCTTCTTGAAAATTTTTTCGTGATCTCTTTAATCCTTGCCCTAGATGTTGTGGAAAGGTATGGTTTTCACTTTTATTTTGTGCAGAAAATTGGAAGTCGTTGTCACTCAAGTTCACAACATGATCTATTGGAATATAAATTTCTAACACATCTTGGATTCCTTGCACAATATCTTGCTAAAATATTAAGTGAAGTTCAATACTGGACATGTGTTGTGCACAAATGCTTGAGATCGACCAACTTGCACAGTAATGGAGTGATGTATTTGCTACGAAAATCCTCATGTTATCTCTTTAGATATCTTTGGCTCGCCCTTGTCTCTCCCTGTGAAAGGGTTAGGGTTTCAATTTTTGAATTCTCGTATAAAAAATGAAATAGATTCAAGCCAAGGCACTTTACTGGTCTCAAAACCCACACATTATCTCTTCATATATCTCTGCCTCACCCCTGTCTCTCCCTACAAAAGGGTTAGGGTTCTGGTTTCAAATTCCCATGATGAAGTGACGTATTTGCTTTGAAAGGGTTAGGGTTCCAGTTTCGAATTTTTGTTTCCTAACTAAACTTCTTGTTTTGGCAAAATTGCAAGGCTTACCATAGAAAACAGGGGAGAAGCCCCATTAGAAAAAATTCCTCCTCCATTTGAAGTAACCTATACATTCTTGCTTTAATTTTAGTTGGAGTGTTTAGGAAGTAAATTTTAGATTTTGTCCTATTAATTTTTGCCTTGATGCTCTTCCATATTCCATTAAAAAATTATTCAAAGCTCTAGTATTGTTTCTCATTGCCCTTCCAAAAAGTGTTGAATCATCTACAAAATATTTTTGATTGATGTTGTCGATGTTATTACTAGCCTTAAGTCCACTTATAAGCCCATATTTGTTAGCCTTTTTCAATTTCCTACCCAAAACCTCCACTTTAATAATGAACATATATGGTGATAGAGGATCTTCATTCCTAAGGCCTATCTTGGATTTAAATGATTTTATTTCTAACCCATTGAACAACACTAAATATGAAATTTTATAGACACAATATTTAATCCATCTAACCCATTTATTCCCAAATTCAAACTTTTCTAATACTACAGAAAGAAAATCCCATTTAATCCTATCAAAGGCTTTACTCATATCATGTTTTAAGATCATTACTTTATGTTTTCTTGAAGTTATTGAATGTATAGCATCATGAGCTACTATGATCCCTTCTAGAATCTATCTCCCTTTCATAATCCTTCTTTCTCTTTTAAAATACTGATGTCCAATAATGACCTTAAGTGATTCATGAAAAGTTATTTGAAGATAGATTCTTGGGATGAGACATTTTTCGCAGGACTGCCCAAACTTCCGAACTCGTTTCGGCCATATCTCACTCATCCGGACTCGGATTGAGCTAAAATTTTGAGGGTAGATGCCTGAAAAACCCTAGAACGTCTCCACCAATTTTCATATCATTTGGAGCAACACAGATCCTAGCACATCCCTATGTGTGAACGACATATTTGGCAAGCGGCTATGCGAGGGTTTCATCTGGGTTGAGTGCAAGCAGCTCCAGAGGTTGGTTTTTAGGGCCTTCGGGCCCTAGCGACCAATATTTTTGTGGTTTATGCTCAATATTTTAGCAAGAAATGTTGCAGGGGATACAATATGGGTTAGAAATTTGTCTTTCAATAGATCATACTATGAACTTGAGTGACAACGACTTCCAATTTGCTGCACAAAAGAAAAGTGAAAACCATACCTTTCCACGACGTCTAGGGCAAGGATTAAAGAGATCACAAAACAAGTTTCAAGCAGTTGATCAAAAAATGGCTCATATCTCAAGTGAATCTGGTGCTAAGGTGCACCCACAAAATAATTCTACTATGAAAACCCCTATCAAGGGTAAGAATTTTGAAGACTCAGTCCCAAAAATGAATTTTAGGGATGCCCTTCATGGTGGACAGCCTCAGCCCAATGCTAATATCAATATTAGGGCTTCCCATAAACCTCTAAGAATGCCTAAGATTGATCCCAGGAAAATGGAGTCAGGATGTCTTAAAGCAGCTGATGGAACTCCTATTGTTAAGCTTGATATGGGTAACATTCAGACTGGCATTGAAGATTTGGAAAAAAGAGGACTAATTTGTCGGTTCGTGGGTTTTCGTCTCGAGTCTATCTGCTTTCAAAGTCTGGGCTGCAAAAATCTGGAAAACTAAAGGTGAGTTACAAATCTCTATTTATCCAAATGGTTATTTTCTTGTTTTATTTGCTAATAATGAAGATAGAGAGAAAACTTTTCAAGGGGGTCCTTGGTTTTTTGGAAGGGCAGGGCTTTTCATGAAGCCCCGGCATACTAAATTTAAAGTCCGAAGAAGAGATGCCTTCTATAGCTCCCGTGTGGGTTAGACTCTTTGGCCTCCCTATTGAATTTTGGAATCCTACTATTTTTTCTTCAATTGGAAACTCTTTAGGAACTTTTATGATGACTCGCTGATTGTACTCAAAATTTTGAACATATTATTTATGCTCGGATTTGTGTTTTAATGGATTTTGACAAACCCCTACCTAAAAATATCACATTACAATTTGGGGAAGACACTTGGGAGCAAGTAGTGGACTATGAGAACATTCCTTTTCATTGTAGAATTTGCCATGAATATGGTCATTTGGCAAGTGCTTGCCCAAATAAAATTCCTGATCAAAAGAAAGAAGATATAAACTCAGCAGGTTTCCAAATACCTAAGAAGAAGAACACTTAGAAAAACCAGCTTATGAAGGATCAATCAAAGTCATCTCGCTAATATGTTTGAAATCCTTTCCACAAATGATGTCCCAAGTGAGGAAGAGGAAATAATGGAAACTAAAATCTTAGAAACACAATTTAAATATGAAGGGAAGAACTCGGAGACAAACCAACAAATCAAAGGTTTTCAATAGAAAAAAAGGAGAAAATTTACACAAGAAAAACAATATTTCAAATGTCAAAACTTCAAATAATGCAGGTCCCAATATAGACTCCGTTGAACCATCTAGTAAAATTTTGGTTGTGTACGAGCATTCTTCAAGGTTAGAAGCCATCTCGGATTCAATTGGAATAAGTCAAGAAATAGGGAAAAAAAATTGAAGATGGATTCTAATCAAAAAGTAGGTCGCAAGACCAATCAATATCATATGGTAAAAGAAGGTGAAAATCTTGTAGAGGAAGGTAAGATTAATGCCCTTCCCAACTTTTTTAGCCCCGGTATTAATGAAGATCATCACTTGGAATATTAGAGGACTCAAAGGGAGTCTTTCAAAACAAAATGAAATTAGAAGAATGATTCAGTAAATCATCCACATCTTGTTTTCCTTCAAGAAACAAAGATGTCAATGGAGGATATTGACTTAATTGCCGAGTAAATTTGGGCAAGCTGGAAAGTGGTTTCCCTCGGCTCCCAAGGGACTTCGGGTGGCATTGCTTGTCTTTGGGATCCAAAAGAGGTAGTTATTCACCATATGGTTGGCACTTGGGGTTTGTTGGCTATAGCTATTCAAAGTAGACATTCCAACCAGATTATGCTCTGCATTACTGTTTATGCTCCGACTTCTTTGGAGGAAAAAAGAAGACAATGGAAGGATATTACTCATATTATCTCTCATTTTCCTAAAGCTTGGATCTTGATCGGAGGAGATTTCAATACCATCCTCTCTCTGGATGAGAAAAGGGGGGGAAATAGAAATTTGGACAAAAGCACCGACCTCATGAGCGAATATATTGCAAACCTCCATCTTGTGGATATCCAACCAGATAATGGCCTTATGACTTGGTCTAATAGAAGGCAAGGCTTAGCTTGTATAATGGAGAGATTGGATAGGTTTTTGCTCTCTAAAAATTTCTTAATCCATGGTCACATTCCTAAAGTGAAGACTCTTAATAATGTTGGTTCGGATCATTGGCCACCATGGTGGAAATGTGGAAAACCAATGTGAGTTTCTCTCCTTTTCATTTTCAATTAATGTGGCTTAGAGACATTTCCTTCAGACCTCATGTGCAACAATGGTGGAAGGAAGGTAAACCTAGGCATGGGACTAAGATGTTCTATTTTGCCAAAATACTTCAATACATTAAATCCAAAATCAAGACTTGGAACTGGAAAGAGTTTGGGGATGTTCATAAAAAAAACATGAAGTTATTGCTCATATTGAAAATTTGAATAAGAAAATCCGTTTAGATGGCCTCACAGAGAAGAGAAGTGCAGATGAAATTAAACTCACAACTCAGCTTGAGGAATGGGAAAAAAGAGAAGAAATCTTATGGAAGCAAAAATCTAGAATTCAATGGCTCAAAGAAGGAGATCGAAACACAAATTTCTTCCACAAATCTCTTCTAGCTCGAAGATCTCACAACTTTATTTCTTCCTTAAAATCAGATTCTGGAGATGTTGTTTATACTTGGGATGGCATGAACTCTATTGTTGTTGATTACTTTTCCAATATTTTTGCCGCTACTCCCCTTGACTCAACTTCACAATATAATGTTCTTCAAGCAATCCCTTCTCTTATCACTTCGAGGAGAACTCTATTTTGACTCGCTCCTGTTACTATCAATGAGCTTCAACAAGTAGTTTTTAAAATGCAAAAAGGGAAAACCCCGAGTCCCGATGGTTTTCCTATTGAGTTCTACCAAGAGTTCTGGGATATCCTTCATGTTGATTTATTAGAGGTGGTGGAAGAAGCCAGGAAAGCCAAAGAAATTTTGAAGGTTATCAATAAAACTTATATTACTCTTGTTCCAAAAGCTCAAGAGGTTGATCATATCTCAACTTTTAGACCTATTGCTTTATGTAATGTTCTTCTCAAAATCATTACTAAAATCATGGCAGAAAGGTTGAAGCCTCTTTTGCATAAGATTATTTCCCAGCAGCAAGGGGGTTATGTGGAAGGACGTCAAATAGTAGATGAGATAGTTCTTGCTCAGAAGCCATCCATTCCATGGATATGCAAAATTCTCCTTCCATGTTCATTCGGTTAGACTTATCCAAAGCTTATGACAGAGTGGATTGGCACTTCCTTATCAAAGTTTTGAGGCAATTTGGTTTCTCTAAGGATTGGATGGATTGGATTATGGGATGTATCTCTTCAGTTTCCTACTTAGTTCTTATCAATGGCAGGCCTTCTCAGTCTTTCCTAGCCTTCCAGAGGTATTAGGCAAGGTGACCCGCTATCCCCTTATTTATTCATCATTCTTGTTGAATGCTTGGGTAGGACTATAACCAAAAAGAGGGAAAACAAAACCCTTGAGGGAGTTACCATTGCTCATGGAGCTAGACCTATCTCTCATCTTCAATTTGTGGATGACTCTACTCTTTTAGGTAAAGCTACAGTTAAGGAAGCTTCTAATATTAAGCAAATCATTAGCTATTTTTCTAAGGCTACTCGGGAGTTGATCAATGAAGACAAATCTAAAGTTATTTTCTTTCACTGCTTCCGCTAGACAAGAATCCATGGTCTTGGATAAACTAAGATATAAGAAGACCTCTCTTCCAATCACTTATTTAGGTATTCCCATAAATATTCAAAGGCAGAAAAATAAATATTGGAATTGGTTGTTGGACAAAGTCAAGAAGAAAATTGGAAAGTGGACCAACAAGTGGCTTTCTTCTCGGGGGTAGAATCACCTTGGTAAAATCAGTCCTTCAAGCTATTCCTATTTATGTTTCTTCCATTTTGAATATCCCAAAGGCTGTTCTTCGAGAATTGGATCAAATCAGTCATCGTTTCCTTTGGAGTGGTACTAAGGAGAAAAGAAAATGGGCCTTGGTGAAATGGGATACTTTATGTCTTCCTAAGAGTGAAGGGGGGTTAGGATTATGGTCTTCAATTAATAACAACAAAGCTTTAGCTGCTAAATTATATTGGAGGATGTTGCATAACCCCAATGCTCTTTGGGCCAATAATCTCCGTGCTAAATATGCTGGAGAACAAAAGTCCTCGAAGACCTTGTTCGCTATCAACTTCCTACCAAAGGTTCTCCCATTTTAGCAGTTCTTAAGACTCGGTGAGGATTTGATAAAGAAAAAATTATTTTGGATCATTCATAATGGTCAACATGCAAATTTTTGGATAGATTCTTGGGATGGTCACAAGCCTTTGATAACTCGGCTTCCCGATTGGAGGCATTGGATGGAGGAGCTTCACCGAGCTAATTGGATAAAGGTGGCTAATTACCGTCGGTACCATACTGGTAATTCAAAGGTTGGTAGATATTGGATCCCTATTGAGGACCGGCCTATTCAAATCCTAGAAAGGCAAAGACAAGATATCCAAGGCATCCTTCATATGAGATCCCTCTCTTGGTCCCATGAAAAAGATTGTTTTGGATGGAACAACACTACTAAGGGTGAGTATTCAGTTGCTCAAGGTTATTTGACCTTATGCCATAATAATCCCAACCATTCTTCTGACATATTTTCTCGATTGTGGGCTCAAAAGCTCTGGCCTAAGGTGAGGTTCTTTAATTGGCTTTTATTGCATCGTAGGGTGCTTACCGGTGAGCAACTTATGAAGCGTGGTTTTCATGGCCCTTTTAGATGTGAAATGTGTGAAGAGAATGTAGAAAATATCAACCATATTTTTATTGAGTGTACTTTAGCCTCCGAGCTATGGAGGAGAATGGCCACTTTACTTGGCTTACAATGGTCCAATTTTTTTACTTTTGAACAGATTTGGAGGGATTGGCCTAATCAAGAGGGTGTTGATCATTTTATTAGGCAGTTAGTTTGGATGGGTTCTACCATTCTTCTTTGGAATATTTGGAATGAAAGGAACAACCAAATTTTTAATCAAGATAGGAAGGATATTCACTATATTTGGCAAAAGACCATAGCCAACTTAGTTGAATCAGTCCATCATCTCCTTAATCACCCCCAAAACTCCCACCAAAGATGGGATCAAGTGATGCAAATATTGAAGATTAAACCTTCTAAGGGCAACCAACTTAAAGGGAATGTGAGTATTAGTAAGATGGATAGGAATAGAAATTGGCAACCTCCTCCTAAGGATTTTGGAAAAGTCAATACCGATGGAGCCTCTAGAGGGAACCCTGGAAAAGCCAAGGTGGGAGGAATTGGTAGACTTTCGGATGGCTCCCTGGTTTTTACTTTTGCTGAGAATTTGGGTATTCTTTCCAATAACCTTGCCGAGGGGTATGGTATCCTCGGAGGCCTTCAGGAGGCTACTAAGGTTGGATGGGAAAAGGTGTTAGTTGAGTCTCGACTCTCAACTTATGATTAATCTCTTGAAGAATCCTTCTAAGAATCATAAGGTGGACTGGAGAATAAAAAGAATTATTGAGAAGATTCAGCTTAATCCAGATGGGATTTTTGAAAGTTGATTACAATCATGTGGTCAGAGATCAAAACAAGAGTGTTGATGCTTTAGCTAATTGGGCTTTGGACAAAGGTGATCTTACTTGTTATGGCCACCCTCCTATATGGTGGGCTTCTCAAATTAGGGAAGCTCTTCTTTCTATCATTTCTTTGGATGGCTCCAGCTCTGAAGGTACCTAGTTTCTTCTTGTTTTTTTTTTTGCTTCTCTTTGGTTCATTCAGTTTTTTTTAGTTCCCTAGCTCATTCTATTCTTTATTTTGTTTCCTCTGTTGATTCTTGCCTTAATAGTCTTCTGGTCTAGATAGGTCATTGTTTTGTTCATTTTTTTTTTTTTTTTTTGTTTAGTTTTTTAAGGTGGGTGGGTTTTTTTATTTTGTTTTGTTTTTGTGTTCTTTGTGTTGTTTTTTGTTGTTCTTGTGTTTTTGTTGTTTTGTTTTGTTTTTTTTTATGTTTTTTGTTATTGTTCTTGTGTTTTTTTTCGTTCTTGTTCTTGGGTTTCTCTTTGTTTGTGTTATTTCGTGTTTTTATGTGTGAGTGTTTTCTATGTTTTTTGTTTTTGTTTATTGTCTCGTTGTTGGTTGTTTTTTATTTTTATTTTTATTTTATTTTTTTATTTTTTAGGTTTTGGTTGTGTTTATTTTTCATGTTTTTTTTGGGTTATGTCTTTGTAGTGTTCTGTTGTTTTTGTCTTGTTTGTGTTTTGTTATGTGGTTCTTGTGTTTTTCTATGTGGTTTGTGTTGTGGTTTCTTTTATCTTATTGTGCGTGTTTGGTTGTGCTTTTGTTTTTGACACACTCAAGGAGCATGTTTTTTATTTTATTTTATTATTTTTGTTGTTATTTACTTATTTTTAAATTGGTTTTGTGTGTTTGTTTGCTCCTTGAGTATGTCAAAGGTGGTAGGCCAGGTCCGAGTCCTGGGCATTTTTGGCGGAATGGATACCCCTGCCTCCTTGGGTCTTACCCGAAAGTGGCATCCCTTTTGGGATGTTTTCCACAAAAAAAAAAAAGTGATTCACCATCACATTAGAGATAATCTTATATGTCATATTATATTTGCTTATGGGTCTAAATGAATCCAAAAATTGATCATCCTTATTTTTTGGAGTTAGGGTAAGATATGTTGCATTTATTTTATAAGGTATGTATTATTTTACCCTAGTTGGTTCCACTACCATCAATAAAGAATCGTTTAGTATATCCCAATTATATTGGTAAAATACTATAGAGAGTCCATATGGACTTGGGGATATATACTTATTAAAAGAGAAAAGTTCTAAATGAACTTATTCTCGAGTAATACACTCCATCAATTTCCTATTTTCATATTTCATTATAACTAAAGATACCTCTTGAAAATGTTTTTCATTAAGAACTTCAAGCTCCTCTGATCCTAGAGTATTCTAATAAAAAGACCTTACCTATTTTCTAAATTTACTCGAGTATCCAATACAAACCTCTTCTATTGGTTTAATTCTACTAATTTTTTATGCTAATCTCTGTATTATAACAATCATACAAAAAAATTTGTATTTTTATCTCCTTGTTTTAACCAAGTTTGTTGTGATTTTTAATCTAAAATTTCTCTTCCTCGCTCAAAATATTATGATATTCACTAAGCAACTCCCTTTCCTGTGATCTTGGATTATTATAATCAAATTTTTGGAATATTGAAAGTTTATCTTTTGGTTCTTATTTCTTCTCAAAAATATCTCCAAAAGTGTTATTTTTCCATTCTTTTAATCTAGATGTCATTCATTTAATTTTTTTGGAAGTGCATACAACCCACTATTTCCTAAAGAATTCATATCAATAAAATTGAGAATGGTCTTCCCACATCTGCTCATATTTAAAATATGATATTTTTTGAATTCAATTACCACCATTTTAACTCTTATTGGCTAGTGATATGAACCAATCCTTGTTAAGGTATTAATTTTAGCACAAGTTCCTTCATCTATCTAATGATTTGAGAATATACCTCTATCTAATTTTTTCACTATTAGGTTATGGACTCTCCTATTTTTGGTCCATGTATAGTTTTCTTCTTTGAACTCAACCTCCCATAGATTGTTGTTTTGAATAAAAGCTGATAAATCTCTCATACTTTGGGTTAGTTTCCAAATTACCCCAAAATTTTCATCTAGCTTGGTTATGGCATTAAAATTTCCTATGATCGTGAATCATTTTTTTGGTTTTAACTCTTCATAAAGGCTTAAATCCCACTCAAGACTTCTAATCTACCTATGTTGTAGGTACATAGACATTGATAAGGATGAAATGAATATCTATAAAGTAGAATGTGACTGTAGAGGCTATCTAGTGCCTAGTTTTATGAATGGTTACACAAGGGGTTCTAGTAGGATTCCAACAAGTTAGAATTCTTCCTACCATTCCTTCAAAATCCATAGCATCCCATTCATATCTCGTCCATACTACTTTAATATTTTTAAACTTCTTTTGTATGGTCTCCATTTGTAAGTTTCTCTTGTAGTTATTAAGCTCTTCTTAGGGTATGATCTCTCAATATGCACCACCTCATGAAATATTCTATATATAGAAGATATGTTTTCATAATGTATGGTTTGGGTTCACATCCTATCCCCATACATAATAATGATTGATTCTATTAAAGCTTTACTTATATCAATCATGACCATATCCAAGCATAAATAGCCAGGAATCCATATTTTGTAGTATCTAAACTCTAAAGGAATTCCCCTTGAGTGTTTCCTATTGATTTGAAGGTATCCATTTTCCAAAATTTAATGGGTAACCTATACATCCTAACATATACCGGTACTAGTGATATATATATGTTTTCATGTGAAAATATTTCATACCAGGGGTAAGGAAGAGTCCTTCTCTTCCCATAAACCAAGGACCTCCTTTTAGGATTCAATATCTTTCTTTCGTAGAATAAAATGGATAGAAATAAACATTTGGGAAGAAATGATAGAATCACTCCTGAAGATATCCAAATCTTATTAATCTATTTTCTCAAGGGTGAAGCCCTTGGCCAATACCCATTGAAATTATCAAATCAACCCTATCTTTGAGCAATGAGGATTGATACTATGTTGTGTGCTTACTAACTTATACTAGTAGATATGTTTCTAAGGATTTAACTATAAATTGGTCAATGCAAAGGAAAATAATACTCAAAATCTATTGAAATTTACCATAATATCCTATAGCAAATATAATTTTTAGTAAAAAATATAATAATTTGCATGCAAAATTTCTAATATAAATAAGAGAAAAATAAACTATGCTGAAAAACAATATAACCAAATAGAATATCTTGAAAAATAATATTTTTAGAATTTATTGCATAATTTTTGCCTTACTATCTTCGTTGAATTATATTGGTATGTATTATAGTAATTGCATGAGATATCCCCTTTTTTCCTCCTGTAATTGTATGATATATTACTTTTTTGTAAAACTATTGGTGAATCCAATGAGAACCCCCTTCTAAGGATTTTATCTTCCATATTTAGACCCTAGGTTTTAGCAGACTAGTTGCCATAGGTTTTATTTTAGCAATTACATTTTGATGTAAGCTAGTTGGTCCCACCATATCTTTTCTCTTTCTTTTATGGCTTTTAAAATCTATTTTGCTTTATTTTGAGGGTTTTTTATAGATTGCTTGCTTGAGGATAAAAACTTTGTGAAAACTCTAATTTTCTTTGAGCAAGTATCTCTTATGGACCTTCTTGCTTCTTCCAAGGGATTTTAAATGACTAATAGATCTAATAAGAAGTTGATTCCATAATTAAAAGAGTATTTGTATCATTACTCATGAAAATAATGTTGTATATTCCTTCTTCATTGGTCATGATAATGATGTCCTAATCAAATATTTGACTAATAGGAAGAAGAATTAGATTTTTAGAAGGATGTGGATCCAAATAATGATTATAATGAACCCTATCAATAAATCATAAGGTCCAAAGATGTCCTAGGATCATATACATTCATCACTTATGGTGCACATCACAATTGACCATGATTGTCACTTAATATTGTAATTGCACCAAATTAGGCATGAATACAAATATCAAACATGAGTAAGGTCTCCCAAATTTCCCAACCCTTTCCTAATATTCATGACAAAAAACTAGTTGCATACATGACTCCCCTTAAAAAATATCTTGCTTATAATATAGATAAACATTATAGAGATACCGAGAAGAAAATAGAGGATACTAGAAGAGAGATAGCTAAATAAATGTAGGATATAATGATTAACCTCACTCAACTATTCAGTGTTAATAGAAACTTATATTTCACATTGTTATCCCTCCACAAATATTAAACACCAGTGGTCCTCCTCCTCTACCAATCCTAGATAACCATGGGATGGATTTACCAAAATTTATTTATCCTACATTAAGAAACTACTAAAGTCAATTTCTAGCCCTTGATGTGGAAAACATAGACTTGTCTAGGTATATCCCTAAATTCATTTTTAATTGAAAAAATAAAATTTCAAATATTTGTTTATAAGTTTCTATGTATCATACGGATTAGTTCCATAATAATAAGTCTTCCCTAAAATGATTGACTAGATATTTAGTAGAATATGCTCTTGATTAGTTTGCATATTTTCCCAGCCATTCTATTGAATTCGTAGAAAATTTTATCCATAAATTGAAACAAGAATTGATGATGACAAGACTATGATGGAAGCAATGGATATTTTTATGAATGCTATACAAATCCCTAAGGAATTTGAAATTGATTTACACAAGAGGTGGAAAAGACTTAAATGTTATGTTAATATGGCATTAACTAAAGAGGCAACAATAACAATGTTTGTAAATAAGATTAGACCACATTTTCAGGCTAAGATCTAGGATCATAAACCACATGGTTTCCCCTCTCTATACAAGGTCTTACAATTCTTTAAAATCCTTGAATATTGGGAACATAAGGTCAACAAAAAATCCTAGAAAACTAAAAAACCTTCTAAAAATTTTGTAGGAGATGGAATTTGTAATATAGCAATCCAAAATATATCTCATGAGATAGAGATAGATATAGCCCCTACAAATATGTTGGAAAAATTAGAAGGTGGTCTAAGACCTAAGAATATGGTGTTATAATAGACTCATGAAGATATTCTCAAAATATTTCCACCACCTAAGCTTAAAATTTACAAGTGTAAAAATAATATTGAAGCACCTACATAGAATTCCCCTAAAAAATTTTGCTTTTGGCATAGGATGTAAGGCCATAATAATACTACATGCATAGATTTGTGTAAATGTTTCTCTAAACAAACTCTTGGTCCTAACTTCAACATTGATAAAGTCAACAATTATTTGTCCAGTGAAAAGAAATAAGGTCTCCCAAAAAAGTATAATCATCATTATAACACCTCATTCTCCAACCACGAATAATGTAACAACCCAAGTATACTACTCTCTTGGTTGCACGTCTAAAAGAATAAACGAAAAATATTATACAATTATTTCTCAAAAAGTTAATCACTTAACATTAAGAATGTTTTCCTAAGTTTCCAAGTTTTGATTCAAGCTAACATCATAAGAATCACACAATTACTTTAAATTTGAATTTATAAAATATAGCACATGCATAGCTAACCACATTTGGGTTCAAGACTATTGTAGCCAGTCACCCAAGTGGATGAGATCGACCAAATCCCATTGAGATACCATTATGTGGATTCAATTACCCTCATTTGCTTCCATCTATTCTGGCATGAGGATCAAACCACAAATAGGGTTATCGTCTAGGGTCCATAAAACCTAGAGGGTGGACGCTTTCTTCCTTTTCCCCATGATACTGAACCTTTGACCATCTAGTCAACTTGTTCTGAAACCAGTATAGATGAGAGTAGCTTATTTATACCCTATGACTAAATGGTGATTCCTCTCCTTCGAATTCAGTTAGCACCATGTCAATACCCTAACCTTTGACTTCATTATACATACTCATTAGAACCCACTGTAGTCTATCCTATACCAAATCCCATTGCTAGTTCAATAAACATGGTTTTTCTATAGTGCTTTTCGAGTAGAAATATGGAAAATATGTCCTATACCACCTTCTTTTTTTCACTTGATTGAGTCATATTATATAACCAATTATGTCAGTCATTGGCTATTGCAAATCTTGTTGTGTGCATTTTCATACCTTAACAACATTAGGTATTCATAGATTTAACCTTAAGTTATAACTTCCCAAAAAACCCATCAAATTTATTAAACTAATCTATCCTTTTGTGAGCATTCAATTTTTTCTCAAATAAGAGATTTTCTAGTTTTTCTTTAACACTAACTAGAATCATAATGGGTATAATCTAACAAAATATACAGTTCAAAACCTCTCACTTGAGGTACCATATTAATGTTAGAAATATTTTTCGTCTTTATTTCCCTTTCTATTTTATTGCCAAAACATCTCTAAATATGCCTTAAATAAAAAGGTGAATGCAAATAAAGTTGAGTTGTTTAAGTTTTAAGGCTATACATTAAATATGCCTTAAATAAAAAGGTGAAAGCAAATCATTTCATAACATACTTGTTTGGAATTAACACATGAAAAAATTCTTAAAGGTTAAATCATTTTTTTTTTTAAATATAAATTATAAGTTTTCTACCAATTATAATAAAAAATAAAAAGTTGCTCATATCATGCATAAAACAAAGCATTTAAAATATCTTATATTATTTAAGTTTAAAATTTAGAAAATTCTAGTTTTAGGTCTCCATAGAAGCTATGGTTTTAGAGGGATGTTTTTATAAGGTTAAAGAGCAATGTTTTTTTTCTTTTATTTTGAAGAACTCCTAGATTATTTGAGACAAGGAGCATTTCAAATAGCAAGTGCAGAAATAATGAAGCCTTCAAGTGGGAGATTTTTTTGTAAACTATAACTTTTAGAGCTATCCATTCTCTCAGATGATGATAAAGAAATAAAGAAAATAGCATCCCATGAGGTTGAGAATACACTGAAAATGGTTGCTTCAGATAGTATCTGCAAAAAAATTCAAGATTTTAAATTACATGTTCTCTTGTCAAGTTCAACTATCTAAATCATAGCCTACAAAGAAAAGAAGAGGAGATTTGTTTATCAACTACAAATTTCAGAGCTATCCATTCTCTCAAATGATGATAATGAAATAAAGAAAATAGCATCCCATGAGGTTGAGAATACATTGAAAATGGTTGCTTCACATAGTATCTGAAAAAAATTTCCAAAGTGCATGTTCCCTTGTCAATTTCAACATCTAAATCATAGCCTACAAAGAAAATAAGGGAGATGTTGCAGTAGGGTTTGTTCACAGCTTCCATGATTCCTCTATATTTTTTCAATAGCTAAAAATTGATTTTAGGGTTTTTGATGCTTGTTTTTCACCCAATTTTTTCTAGCCGAATTTAGGGTTTGTTTTCTAAAAATTGATAAAAACTTATTTTAAGGTTTTTGATGTTTTTTTTTCATAAAAAAAAAATTCTAGCCAAATTTAAGGTTTGTTTGACAAATTTATGTGATAGGATTTTAAATTTGATGATTTTGAATTTCATATCCAATTCTACGAATTTGATAACTAAAGTTATAAATGGATAACTTAATATTGTATATAAATCTTAGACATTATTATTGCAATTTTAAATTCATGTTATTTTTATTTTAAATTAAATATTATAAATATTACTAATTGTATATGCTATTTTTAATTTAAAATAAATATTATAAATATTATTAATTGGTATAATTGTATGTAATATTTATAACATATAGAAAAGTAGGGTCTCGAAAATATTGGGTTGTGGATCATAGTTGCATAAAGAAAATTTTTAAACATGTCTTTTTGAAATTATTGGTTTAGGTTTGTGTTCTCTTTTTTTTTTTTTTTTTTCTTGTAGTAAATCTTGCTTGGATTTATGTTTCCTCATTTAGGTGGAAAACTGTATTGTAATTTTGAATTTAAAGTTTTTTATGAGCGAGAAAGTTATAGGGTCAAATCAATTTGTGAAAATTCATTTTGAATCCTCAAGACCCATCTCTATTCTCTATTTTTTGAAACTATTTTACCAAAATGTGTTTAAGTTTATCTAAGCATTTGTGCTATTGCAATTGACTTGGTCCTTCTCTTGAATGTAACTTATAATATTCTATAATTTCTTAAAAAAAAAAAATGTAATTTTTATTATTTTATAATTGATTTATGTTCTAATGATAAAAATAAAAATCATTTAACAATTTACTTATAAAAATTCACAACATAACCTAATGACTTGGGTCTGAAAAAAATATAATTATGACATATAATTTTAACTTATAATATTGTAATTTCTAAAAAAATATTTTGTAATTTTTATTATTTTATAACTGATTTGTGTTTTAATCATAAAAATAAAAATCATATAATAATTTACGTATAAAACTTCACAACATAACCTAATAAGACCTGAAAACTTATTATTAATATTAAGTATAAAAATATAAATTAAATTACACAAATTAATATGTTATTCTATAATATTAAAGATTTGTATATAACAATAGGTTTGTAAGACAAATTTCAACATGATATTCCTTAATCTTTCCCATATGATTTTATGACAAAGCAAACCTAAATGTTCATTCAAGGTAAGCATATACCCACAACATTAATGTTATCTCAACGTGAAGGATGTAATTCAATACTTTAATGTTCTTTCATCCTTTCTTTCAGACTCATAATCCACCATCGAGGCTTGTAATTTAGTCTATTAACATTTTTTAGGTACGTAATTCAATAAGTTAATGTTATTTCAGTTTCATAATCCACCGTTTAGGCATGTAATTTAATTTGATAAATGTTCTTTCAACATGAAAATTATTATTTTTAAGATGCGAATCCACCTATAAGATGTAATTCAGAGTGTTAATTGGTAGAACCCTAAAGGTTTCAACAAATATTTAAATAATAAATAAATAAAATAATACCTAATTTAAGAGAATCATTGTTGCATTGATAAGGGATCCCTCCAATGGTTTCATATAAACATATTTTTTATATTATATTCATGGATGAGGAGTTCTATGCCTCTCTCCTATTATTTATATTATCCTAGGGTTATGAATGAAAGGTCATGACTATTCATATTATAATAATATAATAATAAATGAATTAATAATATTAATAGTTAGGATTAGGATCCTAACATGCCACCCTCCTTAAAAAGAGCTTTGTCCTCAAAGCTCGAAGTAAGGAGCTTCATTGCTTGTTTTCGAAGTTGAATTTGTGCAAGTTCTTGTACTATATTAATGGCACTCTTCCAAAGGTAGGGATATTTTGAAGGTTGAAATGTTAGTGGGGGGTTGCCAGGAAAAATAGTAGAATCTTCCTTAGGATATTTGTGATAAATATGGAGGGCGACCCTTTGGGTTCCTCAAAAAATTTAGAAGGATGCATCAAAAGTGGTGGTAATGCTTCCATATCCTTTTGTTGTTCCCTAGGAGAGCCAACGGAGAATGAGTGTGTAATCACCTTTCTGCGTTGTTTTCGAATAGGTTTGGTTATATGGCAAGAACTCACAATTGGGGGGAAATTTGAGTGTAGTTCTTGTAGAGTGTAAGTTTGGCCATTGTGGTCTATTTTAGGAATTTCTAGCATATCAAGAATATTACCTTCATCATTGTGATCAAGTGCTTGCTGTATTTCTTGCTTATTGTCCTTGTTTTCCATATATTCTTCATCTTTCTTATCTTATGTGGCTTGCTCATCTTCCTTACCTTCCTCATCGTCCCCATATTTAGTGTCATCTTCAGGTGTATTTTTAACTATGACTACCTCAATCGCATTTTCATCATTGGGAGAACTACAAGGAATAGTTTCATCCAAAATATATAGTGCAGGTGTAATACATTGATGATTGTGAATAAATTTCTCATCGTAATGAAAATAAAGCTCTTCTTGCATCATGCCTTCATTTCCACGGGGTGAATACGTTTAATAGGTAAGAGTTGGGTGAGTTTTTGAGTGGTGTAAGACATTTACATAGTCCTTGTTTGAAGTTGTGTCTAAATTTGCCAAAAATTATCACAAAAATCATTGAAAAAAGTCATCAATAAATTGTGCTAAAAAATGGTTGTTAGAATTTGGCAATAAAAATCATCGACAAAATTTTCACAAAATTTGTCAATAAAAGTCACTAAAATAATCATCATCAAGAATTGTGTAAAAGTTGCTGGTGAAATTTGCAAAAATTTATCGTCAATTGCTTGGTAAAAATTATGTCACTAATTTGTCTGTTCAAAATTTTTCGTCGTTAGTTTGTTTTTGATATTTTACAATTTTTTTCAAAATTTGGTACAAAATTTGCAAAATTTGTTGCGTGTAAAGTTTGCTTTTTGAAAAATGTTTGGTGATATTTTGCAATTTTCACAATATTTTGTTGATTAAAACTTTGATTTCAACTTGGGACCATCGGTCATTTTGAATTTGAGCATGAGGGCAGAGCATGTGAGGTGGTGTTTGGGCACTAAGGGTAAGGTAGGGCAGAGCGATAGTGCAAGAAAAGGAGGTTGGACATGCAAGGTAGTGTGATGAAGGGCTTGGCAGGTGGCTAGCAGGATGTGAAGGGTCAAGGTAGAGCGAAGGACGAAGGTTGACTACAGGTGAAGCATGGGAATGATATTAAGAACAAGTGAGAGCATAGGATAGCTATGAGAGAAATCGATGATGGTTTTAATAGTGGGTAGGTGGTAGCAAAGCTAAGCAAGCAATATTGAGTGCGGATGAGGGACGGTAGAGCGCTTGCAACCAATGAGATGGTAGATTCACTTAGTTTAGTCAATGGAAGGACTGAGTGTGGTGACCAATGAGAGGGTAGATTCATGCACAATTTGACTAATGGGAGGGTAGAGCGTGGGACCAACAAGAGGGTAGATATGATAGCATAAGTGGAAATTGATGGTAGGTTCATGTGAGGGTGATTCAAAGGACCATATGACCAAATTCATGTAAAGCTATTGTAGCCTTCACTAGTTCAAACCTATCATTTTTGTTTTCCCCATGAATTTTGGATATAATCCCATAATTGAATTTCACATGAATATGTTGGCATTTTCACATTTCAATGTCGCGAGTCACCAAAAATTGGAAAATTAATTTTAGACCGTAGTTAATCATTTTTTTTCTTCATTGGTTATTCACTTCTTCACCTGAAACTTCACACATTTCCAAAAAATGTATTTCGCCAGGTTTGTGTTTTAAAATCTTGCATCCCTTCAAGATTTTATGGTCGAATTGAGATTATCCTCGAGTTTTTTTATTGAAAATCATAGACTTATTTAAAATATTTTGGTTTAAAATGTTTCCCGGTCACATCATTGTTTGTCTGAAAGCAACTCTTTGGAGGTCAATCCTTTGTAGATCTATTGTTTTCTTGTGTTGGGATGAAGAGAGGTCATTTTTTTAAATGATATATAGGTGTATGTAAAATTGATGGGTTTTAATCATAGTGTTGTGTGTGAATTGGATGTACTGCAATGTTCTAATCTGGTAATGAGATGGAGGCATAGGTTGGAGAGAACTATATGATATGCAGAATGGTACAAGGTGGAACGATGTTTTATGACTTATCACACCCACTCCAATACTAAATGGTAGAACCCTAAAGGTTCTAGAAAATATTTAAATAATAAATAAATAAAATAATATTTAATCTAAGAGAATCACTATTGCATTGATAGGGGATCCCTCCAATGGTTTCATATAAACATATGTTTTATATTATATTCATGGATGAGGAGTTTTATGCCTCTTATATTATTTATTTATATTATCCTAGGGTTATGAATTAAATGTCATTACTATTCATATTATAATAATATAATAATAAATGAATTAATAATATTAATGGTTAGGATTAGGATCCTAACATTAATGTTATTTCAATGTCAAAATCTACAATTAATGTAAACACATATAATTCAGACCATTATTGTTCTTTTAAGCATCACAATTCACCATTGAGACAAGTAATTCAGTACGTTAACTATATTTAAGTGTCAAAAATCTACCATTATCACATATAATTCAGAGCGTTAATGTTCTTTGAGTGTCAAAATTCACCATTGAGGTATGTAATTCAGTAGTAGGTTAAATGTTCTTTAAATTCACCATTGAGGTATGTAATTCAGTAGTAGGTTAAATGTTCTTTAAATTCACCATTGAGGTATGTAATTCAATGTAAGAGTAGATAATTTTTCATGAATCATTTATGTCTTCAATAAAGACTTTTCAAAAATATTCATCAATAACATTTTCATGGCATGCACACGAGTATTAAAAAATAAAATTTTATCATGAAAAGGAATAATCTATATAAGGAACATCATGTATTAAAGTAGTTAATCAAGAGATACATAATAGATGAAAATGGATAGAGAAAAAAGAAGTATCCATCGCACATGCTACAAACTAGCATCACTTCTATAGTAGTTCATACAACCTGCAAAAATATTTGTAGCTCAAACCATACCTAGCAGAGGAAAATAGACAGACAAAATGATAACTATGTGTTTACATGCTACAAACTAGCATCATTACTTATAAAAAAAATATTTCCCTCCTGATCCCCTCTTATGCTTTCGTAATCTTACTCATGAATTTTGAGAGGGTGGATTTTTTTTCTTTGAGCATACCAATGTTTTTCAGAAGATTCCTCCTCTTACTAGCTATGACTGGAATTTCTTCTAAAATATGTTTGATCAATTTCAAGTTTTGTCCTAGAAGTTCCTTCACAATGTGGCCCACAATATCATTTTGAACCATTTTTTGGAAAATGAAATGAAGATGCAGAGGTATCTCATCCGCAAACCTCAACCTCACCTCATCCAAATAATAATAGAGACTCATGTTCATGTCAAAATCTGCCTCCATATTATCATTGCTCTTTGGCATCTCTTACAAATTGACCTCTCCTATATCCCCAAGTTTAACTATCGTCGTATTCAATTTTATCGCTTCCATAAAGGTTCTATTAAATTCTTGTAATTTTTGTAATGACTCCAGATAACGGGGATTCTCTGTGAAAACTATTGTCTTCTGCATCTCCATGGCATCTTCAACATAGAGAATGTATTCAGCCCTTTTACTACCAAGAATATCTTGGAAAGCTCTTCTAGATGTCATTTGCAACTAGGGATAGCAATTTTCCTGGAGTTCAAAGATGTGATAAATGACTTTCTCTACATAATCGCAAGTCTTCAGTGCTAAGTCCTTACTTCTCTCAAAAATAGAATCAATTCTTCTCTAAAAAATACTCACAAAAACAAAATAAGGTAAGAAGTTTGGAATACTGAAACCCTGTGCTTCTTCCAATAGTTCTACTTCCTCAACCAAAAAAAATTGGAGTTTCCTTCACTTAATGAGAACAAGTCACGCGAATAAATTTTAAAAATCTTGGTCAAGTAGCAAATAAAATGCATTTCATGGTCATCAAGAACCTGCTCCATGTCTTTCTGGATAAGAAGTTTATCTAACATATATCTTATGTTATCCATGACCACCATAAATTCAATCATCACATCTGCAGCATTGGAAAAAAAAATTAGGAAGTGCATTCAACTCCAACTGTCTCTTGGAAAGAGTTGTATCTATTTTCTTGATAATATCTAGCAAGAATTTATTGATGCCCATCGCTTGTATTTGTATTAGCTTTTCAGCCAAAACTGGTATGCCAACCATGATTTTTTCAATCTTGGAAATATGGGGATCTTGTTTGAAAATTAAACCATATTTGAAATCTTTGATAGATTTTATCCTTTGCAAAAATCGACAAATTTCACTGGATTTTATTGTACTTGCTTTTATTACCGATAGATCAAGTTTATAGCAGCATGTTTTTCATTTAATGTGTGTCAAAGTATTGGAGAGAGTTTCCCACTTTTTTCCCATCCTCAACTATATATATATGTGTGTAGTTGGCATTTTTCTAGACAGAATAGGGGAATGCACAACAGTGCAGATTAGATTAGAGAGAGCAACCAGTGATAGAAGAGAGAGTAGAAAGAAGAGTGAAGTAGATGCAAAAGAAGGAGCCAGAGCAACACCATTCATTAAACTCCTCTGGTGTTTAACCTTCAACTGAGCTTGTAGATGTTTGTAAAGCTTCAGATCAAGAAGCGTTAGGTGATAGTCTTTGTATTAAGCATTGTAATACTGCATATGCAGTTAGTTCATATTTTTAGTCAATAATATATTATCTTTCCTTTAAATGAGTCTTTCGGCAATTTTCTTCGAAAAATCATTTTCACTCAAATTTTCTCCAAAAAGGGCATTTTGCCCATTCAACCTCCGAAAGGGGGTTTCATTCCTTATTTACTCTAAAAATGAATTTAACCACCTTTGACCGCATAAATTCTGAATTGAGTGAAACTTTCGTTTCACTATTTCGACGAGCGAAACTTAAAATCGCTCTTTATTTCCTTCAAAAGTCGTTTTTGGGTAATATTCACTCCAATTTTAAAAATTGTGCAAAGTCTCTGCGCAAATTCTTTTCAGGACATTTTTTCCTAAAAAAGCATTTTTGGATTAATTTATCCCGAAAACAATTTTAGGGATTTTCTTGTCCCAAAAAGGTGTTTTAGGACCCCTTGTCCTGAAAACAAATTTCGAAACTCCCAAAACGTGAATCTCTCAAATTGGTATCAGAGCTAGAGCATTCCCATAGATGATAAGAAGCAATAGCTTCTAGTGGTAATTTGTTGCAGTTGCAGATCCCATGGTTCAATGGCAAAAATTATGATTACTAGAACAAAATACTATTCACGTCTAAAGAGCTATGGGACTTGGTCAAAAATGGTTATGCAGAACCAACAAATGTGACATAATTGACCTCTCTCTCCTAAGTAGATTTAGACCTGTTAAAGGAGAATCAAAAGAAATATCAAAAAGCATTATTTTATATAATGTAATTAGTTGAAGAGACCATTTTCCCGATAATTGCAGCAACAAACAAAGCAAATAAAGCATGAAAAATCTTAGCCAGTTCTTATCAGGGCACCAACAAGGTGATGTTGGTGAAGCTACAGATGTTGAGAAGGGAGTTCAAGAACCTGTAGATGAGCGAGTTGGAGTCCATGAAGGATTTATTCACTTGAAAAATAGATGTCACCAACCAGATGAGGTTGAATGGGTTGTTGAGTGTTGGACAACTTGTGCAGAAGGGGCACATTTTTCAATTAAAAAATGGAGCTTGTAGCATCAGAGACAAAGAGTATGGACAATTCACAACTATGTCCATGACAAAGAACAAGATATTTCCCCTTTAGATCTAGAATGAACTATTGTTGTCATTTAGTGCAATGGTGAAGGATGTTACCTGGTTGTGGTAACTCATATTTGATTACCTGAGTTTCAGTGGCTTGAACTTGTTGCACAAAAAATAGATGGTGAAGGGTTTACCCCTCATAGGGCAACCAAATAAAGCTTTTGTAGGTTGCCTAGTCGGAAAACAACATATGTATGCATTCCCTTTTAGGGAAATCATGGAAAGCTTCACAACCATTAGAGCTGGTGCATTCATATTTTTGTGGACCTATGCAAACCATCACATTTGCTAGGAATAAGTACTTCCTATCTTTCATAGATGATTTTAGTTGGAGGACATGGGTATATCCCATAAAACAAAAGCTAGAGGCATTCAAAAAATTCAAGGAGTTCAAGGATATAGTTGAGAAATAGAGCAGCTACTTCATGAAGAATCTCAAGACAGATAGAGAAGGTGACTACATATCCAATGAATTCCATAATGTATGCAAGAAAAATAGAATTCTCAGGAATCTCACAACTATATATACACCACAACATAATGGTTTTGTAGAGAGGAAGAATAGAACAATCATGGAGATGGCACGGAGCATGTTAAAGGCAAAGAATTTGCCACATGAGTTCTAGGTAGAAGTTGTATGTTATGCAATTTATCTACTAAATTGGTGTTCCATGAAGAGTATGAAGGAAAACATTCCTTAGGAGGCTTGGATCAACTAGAAGCCCAGTGTTGCTCACTTAAGAGTTTTCGGGTGCATAGTATATGCATATGTTCCAGATGAGAACATGAAGAAGATGGATGAAAAAACAAAGAAGTGTATATTCACAGGGTACAATGAACAAGCAAAAGCTTACATGCTGTATAATCCTATAACTAAGAAGTTGATCATTAGCCGAGATGTGAAGTTCTTGCAGGATGAAATATTGAACTAGAAGTCAAATATTGGCCAGCCAAAGCCAAAAATTATTGAATCTAAGGATTCAGAGGGAGATAAAGTGCCTACTCCTATAGCTTCAAGTAGTAACAATAGTTCCAGCATCAGCACAATCTCATCATCTCGATCACCTCCACTTGCAACAAGGATTTCCAACTTGAAGATACCAACAAAGACAAAGAGCTTGCATGACATTTATGAGGTAACTAGAATTGAAATTGATGAAGAACATTCTGATTTTGCTTTATTTTTTGAGTGTGAACCAATTGCATTTGAAGAAGCAATTCGGAATAGAAAATGGGTGAATGCTATGGATGATGAAATAGCAATAATAGAGAAAAATCAGACCTAGGAGCTAATGGATATTCCACTAGGTAAGAAGACCATTGGGATCAAATGGGTATATAAAACTAAGTTTAATGCCCAAGGAGAAGTAGACAAATATAAGGCAAGTCTATTTGAAAAAGGCTACAAGCAGAAGTTAGGTATTGACTATCATGAGGTGTATGCACCAGTAGCCCTACTTGACACACTCAGAATGATTTTAGCAATGGTAGCTTAGAAAGTTTGAAATGTTTACCATATGGATGTTAAGTCAGCCTTCATGAATGGAGTATTAGAAGAAGAGGTGTACATAGACCAACCACCCAACTATGAGCTAAAATGGCAAGAAGGTAAAGTCCTAAAACTGAAGAAAAATTTGTATGGGCTAAAGTAAGCATCTAGGGCTTGGTACAACCACATTGATGAATACTTTCAAAAAAATGGGTTCATCAAATGCCCATATGAGCACACCCTATATATGAATACAAATGTAGAGGGTAAAATGATAATTGTTTGCTTGTATGTAGATGATCCGATATATATTGGAAATAGCAGCAGGCTATTTGACCAGTTTAGAACAACCATGAAAAATGAGTTCAAAATGATGGACTTAGGGCTGATGAAATACTTTCTAGGCATAGAAGTTGACCAGTCTACATATGGCATCTTCATTTCTTAGGGCAAGGATGCCAGAGATGTCCTGAAGAGGTTTAATATGGAGGATAGCAAACCTGCCATCACACCTGTTACCATAGGCCTGAAGCTGAGCAAAACGGATTGTAGTAGAAATGTTGATCCAACTTTGTATAAGAGGTTAATTGGCAATCTCATGTATTTGACTACAACTAGACCAGATTTGATGTTTGGAGTGACCTTAATTAGCAGGTTTATGGAGACTCCAAAAGACACTCACTGAAAAGTAGGCAAAAGAATTTTGCATTATGTCAATGGGACGCAGAACCATGAAATATTTTATGCCAAAAAAGACCGGCTTGAACTTATTGGCTACACAGATAGCAATTAGGCTGACAACATTGATGATCGAAAGAGCACTTTCGGCTATGATTTCAATCTTGGATCAGGAGTAGTTTCATGGTCCTCAAAGAAGCAACCAATAGTTGCATTGTCCATTGTTGAGGCAGAGTATGTTGCCACCACTTCAGTCACATGCCAGGAAGTATGGCTCCAAAGAATCTTGGGTGAACTCAATCATCACAGGAAAGGGTGAAAATAGTTTTCTATGACAACAATTTTACCATAGCACTGTCGAAGGATCCAATGTTTCATGGCAAAACAAAACACATCGATATTTGCCACCATTTCATCAAAAAGCTAGTAAAATTTAACAAAATTAAATTATTGTTTTGTAGGTCCAAAGAGCGGGTAGCAGATATTTTCACAAAACCTTTGAAGGAGGAAGACTTCAATAGGCTATGGGAAATGCTCGATGTCAAACATTTTATGAAATCTGGTTTAAAGGAGGGTGTTAGAAAATTAAACCAGATTTGACACCTCTGACAGATTTTATCCTTTAATGGATTTCATTGGATTTTATTGTACTTGTTTTTATTATCGGTAGCTCACGATTTGACTGCAGTTGTTTGGGAAGTTTTTGACAGCATGTTTTTCATTTAATGTGTTTCAGAGTATTGTGAGAGTTTCCTGCTTTTTCCTCATCCTCAACTATATATATCTGTGTAGATGGCATTTTGCTAAAGAGAAGAATAGGAGAATGCACAACAGTTTAGAGTAGAGTAGAGAGAGCAGTCGGTAATAAAAGATAGAGTAGAAGGAAGAGCGAAGTAGATGCAGAAGAAGGAGCCAGAGCAATAGCATTCAGTAAACTCCTCTGGTGTTTAACCTGCAACTGAACTTATAGATGTTTGTAAAACTTCAGATCAAAAAGCGTTAAGCTTTTTGTTAAGCATTGTAATACTATAGAGGCAGTTAGTTTGTTTTTCAGTCAATAATATATTATCTTTCCTTTACTTGATTCTTTTGACAAATTTCTCCGAAAAATCGTTTTCGCTCAAGGCATTTCGTCCATTCAACCTCGGAAAAGAGATTTCGCTCTTTATTTACTGGAAAAAGGAGTTTACCTTTGACCACACAAATTCTCAAGCGAGCGAATCTTTTCGAGGAGCAAAACTTAAAATCGCTCTTTATTTCCTGCGAAAGTCGTTTTTCGCGTTTTCGGGCAATATTCACTTCAAATTCAAAAAACACGCGAAGTATCTGTGAAAAATATTTTCGGGGCGTTTTTTTCCCCGAAAAGCATTTTCGAATTAATTTATCCCAAAAAGGCGTTTCGGGATTTCCTTGTCCCAAAAAGGCGTTTCGGGACCCCTTACCCCGAAAACAAATTTCAAGACTCCCGAAACGCGAATCTCTCAGATCTGTGCTAAAAAGATCCTGTTCGATTTGCCTTGCTTTGGAAATGGACTCATTCCCCACTCTGTTCCTCACGCACACATACCCCAGACCTATACTAACATCTTCCATTGTAACCTTCTCGAGCAAACCCTCGCTAGCTTTATCAACTTTTGTGACCACGGCCAAAGTTCTTTCTCCCTTCTCATCTACTTTTGGGACATCCTTATAGATTCACAAGTTGGAAAATCTACTGTTGCAGATAACACATTTAAAATGATGTTGTCTTTGGAAGTTATATATATTGCATAATGACACGTGAAATCTATTCATAAATATCTTGTGGCTGGTCGTGAACAGGCACCCTGGTAATGCCGGGCAAATCCACCATAGTGAGATCTGGAGCGTTCATGTTTCTCACACTTAGTGTGATGGGGATGTCACTGATCGCTTTACCAGACCCTGCAATCTCCTCTGTAGCAACATTCAGAGCTTCTGTTATCTGGAACTCTGAAATGTGCTTCATCGTTCCATTGTATTCTATAGTTATTTCGGTCTCTGGGTGTTTTGAGCTCTGTAGTCTCATTATAAGAGGGACTCTTGTACAAATTCCGTGGCCCTTGGGAAGGCTAATACCTGCAAGTGATTCAAGCACTCTATATTTGCGAGAGGATTGGTCGCCGAAAACAACAATGCTAGGCAGTTGGATGCCTTCTTTCATTATTCCATGATTGCGAAGGTTATCAATGGCATCCAAGAGAGGCCGAATGCGCTCATTGTGACTCCTGTCGAGGTGAAGATTCTCGAACATTTTTACACCACATTGAATTTTATACAATTTAACATTTTACCACCACAAATAATTTGAAATTGAATATGAAACTTCAGTATCCTATAATTATATTTTGTATTTAATAGTTCCAGATATTTTATATCCTAAGTCACTCGGACCACCTGAACAGCGCAATAGGTTCGTCTAACGTCTATTACACTGTTCAAACAAATACATTGAATGAAACAAGCTTGAAATTTGACTTGTAAATGTCTCTTCTGCATTATTTTTCCTTCAAATTATGGTTAAACCGTTGAAGTATTTCCATGCCTATCGCTACAGAAAAACACCCTTCAATTTCATAGTATTCTTTTTAAATTGCCTTTCCTGTGTAATATATCCTCCTCGAGAGAGGAGAAATGGTTTCACTACATTTAACACCAATCTACTTTGAGGAGAAATGGTTCACTACTTCTAACTCCAATCTACTCATTCGAATAATGAGTTACCCATCGCTCAAGTCAAGGCCTCGCTAAGCAGAGATTCTTCCGTATTCATTTCCCTCCAACAGGATTGAATTATTAAAGCTATTCAACATTTTTTAAAATCTAAATAGAAGGCAAGCACAATACAGGTGCGGGAGATTACTCGAAGGGCAAGGGTTGCCCTTATATAACAAACAATCACCCCCTTTAATGTAAAACTGTCTTGGAGTAAAATCATATACAGAGAGCCAACCGAAAATAAATCAATTAAGAAAAAAAAATATCCTACAATTTTTGTATTTTATATATTTGAGTTCGCTACTAGCAATGGAAACCAAATAAAACACCGAACAAATTACTAAAAGGAAGTTCTTTGGATTTTGGAGCTCACCATAGACAAACAATTACAGTTTCTCCTCTTAAATAGAAGAATTTGAAATGTATCATCCCTTAGAAATAATAGTGTTTTTTTTTTTCTTTTTAAGTTAAAGGTGAAGAAACAAAATACAAAAACCATGAACCATGCTGTCAAAATTTTGTTCAAGGAGAAAAGAAGTTGTTTAAATATAGTTTTATTTAAAAAATGAAAACGAAAAGAAATTTAAAAATAGTGAAGGAGAACCCCTAATAGTGAAGGACTTGGGATAATTATCACCATGCAACAACAATCCCAAGATGAGGAGAATTTCACAAGGAGTGTCAAATTTGAGTAAAAGAAGAATCCAGTGAAGACCTCAAGATATTCAGAATCTTGAGGAAAAGATCCTTTTTGAAGTAAGAGTTTGACAAGAAGACTTCAAGGCAGAAGGTGCTTATCAAATCTAGGAGATTTGAATATTACCTCCTATAGAAAGAGGTTACGACTTCAGAGATACAAACTTCTCCAAATCTATAGTAGAAGGAGGATATTACAAAAGGATATCAAAGTCACCAAATTCTAGGCTCATGAAAGAAAGTTTGAGACCATCAAATTGGTGAAGAAGAAATTGTTCAAAATAATCTACAAAGAGATGCAAGATCCTATTCAAGGTAGCAACTTGGTGTTCTTAGGCACTAATATTTACATCCTCTACAGAAGTAGAAAATGAGCTACAAAAGCATTCAAAAAAATATAAGCAACTATCAGTGCAAGTAGATTCATTAGGTGAATTACTTATCAAATTAATTAAAATACCTTCATCCTGATTAAAGTTGCAAAAAAAATATTTGTATTATAGTCTTCAAGTGTGAAAAAGAAAGATTATTTTTAAGGTTCATTTGCACATTAGGAATTGATTGGACTTTAGAATTTTCAATATCTATCAACTAGCCTATTATCTACTTTGGAAAGCAAAAGAAGACTATCTCCTAATATCTTGCTTGTAAGAAATTTATAGAATAAATCTTGAAGGTTGATTTGAGATTATTCTTAATTAGTTGTAGTTAATTGATTAAGTACATTTTCTTGAGAGTAGATTGGAGTGATAAGGTGTAATATGTTAGTGCATGAAAAGTAGAATTTGGTATATTTATATGCACTATTATTACTCTCAAAAGAAATTAGTTTTGTGCTTTGAAATAAATGCTACAAAATATTGTTTGGATCAAGTATCTAAATACACTTTTAAAGCATAGAAACCTATAACTCATAGTGGCCAATAGAAACCATTGAAATTGGTTAGTACAATCAAAGGAAAAAGAAATAAAACTAACAAAAAAAAAGATTTTATGATTGAGACTTGGTGAGTCTCAAATCGAAATCACTTAGGGTTAATGCAACTAAAAGAAAGCTTTTATTCTACAATATATACAAGGCTTAGATTCATCAATAATCATACAAGAAAAAGGGTAAGGAGTATAGCCAAAGATATTTCCTTAAAATCCTCATTTTGCACTCATCAATCTCCTATAATAATAAGAATTTTAGACCTAAAAAAGAGTGTAAGGAAAAGGTGCAATAAAAAAGTCCTATATATATGTAAATTTTACATGATGTTGCACTTCTAGAATACATTTAACATAGGGAAAGGAGCAGATTTAAAGTTACCGCACAACAGGTATAGGAAAAAAGGTAGCCAAAGGAAGGGCCAAAGGATCGAGCATTCTCCAACATCGAAAGGGCATTCTCTCCAAGATTGAACTTGTAGACAAAGGAAATTTTACGTAAATGACAGTAAGCCTTCAAAGGAAATATATCACAAATGGTTACGTAAATCATAGTCAAGAATAAAAATCTATCCATGTAAAATAAAATATAGATCACATTTCAGCATTTAGAAGCATCAGGATTCACCTCTATCATCGTGAATAGGAAGCACAATGAAGGTATAAGTGCACAGAAGGAAAATGGATGCTATGTTTGGAGTAGCATCAACAAAGGGCAGGAAGAGAGCTACCTCATCCTCGTCCAAATCTCCAAGGTGGCTCATAGATTACCTGTAGAAGAAAAGACATTGCTTTTTATTCAAGAAATCGATGCAAGCTAAGGAGAAAGATATTCAAAGGAGTTATAATCTCCTTCTTGGAGGTGTTACGTAGGAAACTCCATGCAAAAGGGCTGAGTGCCACTTGGCACATTATTCCCTCATGACTACCTGGAAAAGACTCTCCCCTCTCTATCCATGAATTTCGATGATGATCCCTAAGGAATTACAAGACCAAAAAGGATAAAGACCCTATCGCTACAAAAATAACTCCCAAGAAAACTTGTAAAATGTGAAAGGCTAACAATCCACCTCCAAAGGTCACCTGTGACAAAATTCCCAAGCAAATTTGTAAATGCAAAATACTAATAGTCTATTTCCAAAGGTTACCCCTGAGGAAAGCCCTAGCAAGCCAAATTTGGGTAGGACCAATAGTGAAGCTAAGACAATAGGAGAAGCTTCCACGCATGCAATGCAGAACTTGATTCTCTACTTGATAGAATCCTTCGCAGCCAACCTGTATGCTGCAACAAATTCTACGAAGGCAACATGAACGCTCAACATTTAGGTCACTAAGGTGATGGACAATCTCCATTCTCAGTTCAAACAATGTTTTACTTGGCAAGAGGCAGGTAATTAAGCTCCTACAACCAACACTGAAGGTTGGTGACATTGTTGATCCACTAATTCTTTTTTTATTGTTGGGTGGGATTGTCCCTTGGTATTGCATTCTCAATATTGCTTTGTTAATGTTGTTTAGAACTACGTGCAGGATGTGTTCCCTCTATTTGATCATTAAATTTATTATAAATACTTTTATCAGTATGTAAAAAGGTTTTAAATACCTTTTAAAACCCATTTTAATTATCAACCTATCAAAAAAAGTATAAACATATAAAATTAAAATGTTTAATAAATTTTATAAATTATAGGTTTGTAAAATAAAACTCCCTAATCTCTAAGTAACCTTTTTTATATGACTTTTAAATCAAACATAACCTTTAATATTCTTTCTTTTATATTTAAAATTCACCATGTAGGCATGCTATTTAGTCCCTTGATGTTCTTGTTGAAAATTATTTTAATCTAAATTTTCGGTGTTCATGCCTGACCTGGGGGCACGACTTTCCACATGCATTTTTGTCGTCTCCAACATCTAGTCATCTAGTCATCTGGTAAAATAATTAGGTGTGTCATTTAATGCAGTAGGTAAGCTCCAGCTAATCTAGATATTCCTACCATCGGCATGTCCTTCTGGAGAGTTCCTCTACATTCTATAAATGCATGTTTGGGGTCCTCATTCTGCAATCTAGGTGCAACAGCACCAGGTTCCCTACACAATAGTAGTGCAGGTGATTTGGATAGTGTATACTACATTTTGGCGGTGTATTCCATAGGTGGTGTATTTTGAAGTATGTATGCTCAGCAGATCCCCTTTGTCTTGAACCTGTTGTTTAAAAAAATCATCATGTTTTCTACCTCTATCTGTCTATGTTTGAATTACCTCTCATGAGGCTGTCATGATCTTGTGGTTTGAAATTTTTGACATGGTATCAGAGCTAGGAGACAGGAGATAAGCAGGAAAATATCGTGGAAAGCTATGGGTTTCATCCCATATCTGCTACCTCAAGAGTTTGTAGGCATAGGTAAATTTTTTGAGGCCATGCAGTGCCCTATTTTTTTATGGAGAGTTTTATGATGGAGGAGTCAATCTCCAACCCCTTGTTCGAATCCTGCAGTGCATGCTCAAACTCATTCGTCTACAGCAACGTTTCAACCCAGTTGGAGTAGGCCATAAGAAGCGTCTCCTTCACCACTGCATCATTTTACTTTACAACCATGAAGTTGATGCATTTCATGTAGTGGACGGTGGTATTGTTCCAGTCTTGGTTTCTGCTATTTGTTAAAGCATCAGTGCAATGTAGAGCAGGGCTGCAGAGTTTTCATGGTGGTGTTAATTTTAAATTCCCTTGAGTGCTCCTGAGAAATGTGATTTGTGTCATTTTCTTTTAATTTGTGTCATTTTCTTTTAAGTCAAGCGATTTAGGGCATTGGTATTTTGTCTTACTTCTATTTTGTTGTTTCTCCCACTCCCTACGTCTCTAAACCTACGTCACGCAAAGCATCTTCCTCACCTTTGTTTTAAAAATTGGAGATTAAAGGAGTTAGAAAAAAAATTGGCAAAATTTCCTTTTCATTTTTCTCCCTAAAGCGCTCGCATTGGCCAATTTCTCCCTGTCGTGTTCCTTGCGATTGCGATCCGCAACACTTTTTAAACTTGCAACTTTAGAAAATTGTGGCCCCTTTATTTCTGTCCCTATCTCGCTGACGCACAAGTTTTTATCCCTCTTTCACTGCAAGAGACAGTGCTCCAGGGCACATTTTGTTTCTTCAAATTGGTATTAGCCCGGCGACTTTGAAACTACAAATTATTGTTATTGTATTAGTTGGAATTTAGATTAAGGGGGGATGTTGGAAATTATTTTAATCTAAATTTTGAGTGTTCATGAATGACTTGGGGGCACAACATTCTACACGTGTTTTTGCTGCCTCCAACGTCTTGTCATCTGGTCTTCTGGCAGAAGAAGTAGGTGTGGCATTTAATGTAGCAGGTAAGCTCCATTTAATCTAGAGATTCCCCCCACAATCATGTGCTTTTGGAGAGTTCCTCTACATTCTATAAATGCATGTTCTTGGGTCCTCATTCTGCAATCTAGGTGCAGCAGCACCAGGTTCCCTGCACAACAACAGTGCAGGTGATTTGGGCAGTGTATACTGCATTTGGGCGGTGTATACCGCAATTTGTATGCTCAACTGATCCCCTTTGTCTTGAACCTATTGTTTAACAAAAAAACATCTTGTTTTCTGCCTCTGTCTGTTTGAATTGCCTCTCACGAGACTGTCAAGTGGTTTGAAATTTTCGACAGTTCTTTCAATGTAAATTTCTACATGTGAAAAATATTTAAGGTTGAGCAATTTTTTTTTAATAATTATTAATATTTTTTATAGATATGTAAAAAAATAATTTATATAAATTATATATATTAAAATAATAATTTAATATCAAAGATATAGAAGGGAGTAAACCAAACACACTACATAACTACCATATGTTACAAACTAACATCAGTGCAAAAAGATAACTACGCACATTCTACAAACTAATATCAATAAAATAGTTCATACAACCTGCAGAAGGATTTGTAGTTCAAGCAGAGTAAAACAAACAGACAAAACGATAACTAGGGACAACTATGGGTTTACATGCAAGCAGACTAAGTAAAAATTTCGCCCCTGCCGAAGTAATGTTTTGAATTCGGTGGCATTAGGGTTTATGTTCAAAAATTGATTTTCAAGCATTGTATGATTGTTTTGAGGGAACATAGCATTTGATTGTTAAACATTTTTGTGTAGTAGTTTGTGACTCTGCAGCACATGCTGAACTGAGGATGGAGGTTCGATGTACTTGTTTAAATTATTTGATCGCTTAAAATATGTCCGATACTTCTAGAAACTTTAGAAGTTTTGATTATTTTCAGATGAGATTAAGTGTTCTCCTATCTGCTGCAAATATCCATGGATGTGGAGGAAGTTAAAAGAAAGTGCGTCTTCTGTTTTGATTCATATGCCAGAGTTGCATATTACTATTGTTATCGTCAGCAATAGAATCTAGCCAAAAAAAATGATGTTTTATGCTCTTAGCTCTGTAATTTCTTGAGGGGACTATAACTACATTGATGTTATTCTGAAAGAATTGCGAGTATTATTGATTTCTGATCACAGTTTGAGATTGCCCAATCCACAAGTCACTATGCCAACTTTTGTCAATTAATTTGAAATACAGCTCCAGGGTAGTGGACTTCTTTGTTGACCATCGATGAAAGACATCAAGGGTAATAGAGGGAATTCCTCAAGCCATCGATGATAATAAATATTACAGAGGGAATGTGGATGACCAAATAAAAATGGAGATGTAATGGCAGCGGCCTACTCCAAAAGCCTAAAACAGGGCTAATCTTCTACAGGATTAGCATTGATGCGGTTTACTCTATGTTATATTACCTTAAGTTTTATTTGGCAGCGAGTTTAAAAGGTTTCGATCTTGGTTCTTTCAAATGCAAACGAGGTACATGTAGTGGATAAGAATACAACATGTAAATATAACCATAAACTGGTGGAAGTTTGTTACATTGACTAGTTAATGGGTGTCTTCAATGCAGCGCTTTGTGCCTCATGAAATTATTTTGAAGACAATGCTGCATAACAGTCGCTTTGGCCGAGTGGTTAACGCGTGTGCCTGCTAAGTACATGGGTTTTCCCCGCGAGAGTTCGAATCTCTCAGGCGACGGTTTATGTTTAGAAAGAAATCAAAATACTTTGTTTTTAATATTATTTTTTTTTAACTTTTAAATATAGTTGCTTCCCTTTGTAGAGAAGCCGCTTAAAAATTTGTTTGAAGTTTATGAGGAGGGAAGAGGCGTTTGGTTTTTTTTTTAATATTTGATTTTGGTAATCAAGTTGATTTCAAAGCCAAAATATATTCGTAGAAGCATGTCCATTGTCCTTTTCTTCGTTTATAAGTGTCATCCTGTAGTTCTTCGTAGAAGCATGTCCATTGTCATTTTCTTCGTTTAAAAGTGTGATTCTGTGAACATTACAAACAAAAATGATTAAAAAATTGTCCAAGTAGATGCTATTATTAATGTTCTTCCAAAATGACGGCAAAGTGGGTAAGAAAAAATAATCCTTGCATGAGTAAACACCTTGATGCAAATTGGCAAACACTTTGATTACTTTCTTGCCTTAACTTGAGATGCAAAAATATATATTACCATCACCATGGTGTATATGATAATAGTTCACTTTCACCATCAAAAGAAAGAGTATTTTTCATAGCACATGTTACCATGTTTTAAAGCAATACCTATTGAAGGAGTATATATATATACTCTGATAAGATTATGAGTACACCATACACCATGTTTACAATCATATTGGCAAGCTAGCAAATGATATAATTGGTTCAATTGCTTTTAGTTAATATATTAGTTATTTCCTTACCATGGGCATCTTCTGTAGAGTGCTTAGTTTAAAAAGTGGACAGCAAAACAATTTGTTTGTTTTTCTTTTCCTCATTATTGTAATTGTCAAAGAGTATCCAAAGTACTTATGACTCTGTTGCTTTTAATTTTTTGAAGAATCGGATTACACCGTTTTTTTTATTCTTCTTCTTTTCAGCGTAAATGGCGCTACGCTACAGGCCGTAGATTTGCTAATTGCAGCAATATAATTCACATGTTAATATTTACAGGGTCGGTTAACAACTTAGTTACAAGTTCGAATTCTTATTCGAGTTTCACACTATAGAAGTTCGACAAACAAGTTCGAATTCTTATTCGAGTTTCACACTCTGGAAGTTCGACAAAAATTGACATGTTTAAAAGTTCCGAATAAAATTCAACATATCAAATCCGATATATCAAATTTAAAAAAAAAAATTATTAATTTTTTTATTTATTATATATATATATATTATTTTAATTATGTTTTAAATTTTACTTCTTTAATTACTTTGTTAAACTATTTGAAGATAAATATTAAATTATTCAAATGTTAAAATATTAAAATTTAATATATTTTATTTTAAAAAATTTAAACCTATGAGTTGGATTCCTTTGTTGTTTTCCACGGCTCAGGATTATTTTTTTGAGGTCAAAGAAACACCGGGATAGAGTGAAAGCAGCGTACACTACCATGGTCGTGACCCTAGCAGCAACGACCTCTGCTGCTGTTTCTTTCTCATCCCTTTGACAGCGCAAACAAGGACCATGAATTTCCTTCGAAATGCCAACATTCACTCTCATAACACCTCATAATAAATTCACTCTCACTCTCATAGCACCTTCAGATGCAGTTGCCGGGACTCGATAAAAGCTTTGGGTTCAAACCCTTCCCTGTCAATCTTATTCGTGATATTACTTGGTAATTGTTTGTCAGTTGTCTTGCTGGTAGAGAAGAAGCGCATGGCCGTATACAGCTCCAGATCCTCCGGTCACTCCGCATGGCGCATATTGGACCATCTCTCGGCCCAAACGACAAACAACATCTGAGTGAACCAGCCACATCTGAGTGAACCAGCCAGCCAACCAAGACACCCTCGTAAATGAAAAAACCATACAAATTGATTAAAAAATTCGCCGAACATATTCGTTAGGTTTAAAAATTCGACGAATTCGGTAACTAAGTATTTATCTATGCATTGGATGCTAATCACTCCTTGAAAATCACGCGTAACTCTGTATTTTTATTAAATTCAATTTTTAAGCTCCTTTTTCCCATGTTGTCGGACATATCACATGCGCTCTTTAGAAACAAACGGAAAGGAAACAGTAGAGAGAAAGCCCAATAAACATTTAAAATGTGAGAAGAATATTCAGGTATCCTTCACATCATTAACAATAAATAACCAATAAGCTTACCCCACAGGGAAAAAAATTGAACAGACTGAAAAATAAGCTTACCCCACAGGTTTCCACAGCCTAAGCAAGGACTGAAAAATATCCTTACCTCCATAGGCTTACACGGTCCTCCTCTTTAACATCAGCTCATAATGTAGTGAAAGAAATGGAATATAGCACTCAATCCAAGTTCGGGAAGAACAACAATCAATTGTAATTGCAGTTGAATTAAATCAATTTTCTTAATACCATAGAAAGAGGCAAAGAGAAATTTAGCTTCTTATAAGGCGGGGTAGGCTTGCAGTAATAAAAAGCTTGCATGATGTGAGGGGAAAACGCCACGTGAAAGTTGTAACGTGGCATAAAAGAACAGCACCACTCAGAATGTTGAGAGTAGAGGCGGCACCTTTAACGTAAAGTCCCCGATTATTCCTATGAAGTACAAGATATCTTAAGAAAAACAAAAAAATCATTCGTTTTTTTTTATTCAATAAATTCGAAAATATTATTTTTTAAATAAGTTTTTCTTAATAATATTTTTATTAAAATAATATATTTTTTATTAAAGCTATTTTTCAATTGTTTATTATTAATATATTTTAATATTCCTCAATATATTATATTTTATATTATTTTTATTAATAACAATTTTATTTTCTAACTACTTTCTATTTAAATTTTACTTGAAATCAAAAGATCAACAAAAAATATCTTCCAATCCCTGTCTCTCTCCTTAAACATACTATTCCCAAAAATTATCTCTAATAATAAACAATAAACTTCACACTCCATATTAAACTATTGAAGACTTCAACATCTATCACCACCCCGGCCCTCTTTTTTAACGCAAAAGACCCTCCCCTTGCCTTTTTTAAAAGCAAACAAAAGCCTATTTTTATAAAGCTTTTATTTTTAAGAGGTGCCTTTCCCATTATTTCAGAGCTAAATTGATTTTTTTTAAAAGGTGAAAGGGGTCCAACTATAGATGGTGAATACCAATCTATTGAGCATCACTAGGAATACCTTACACACATCATCTACTTGTTTGAGTCTGCACAACTCTAAAATGACAAGGCTTAGACAAAGTTTATAGCAATAAAAAAGAACTCTTTAAGACAGAATAAAATTTTGCTTTCTTAGGTTGACTTTGAGGACACCATTCACTTATGAGGATGGTGACTTTGGACCAACATGAGCTTCTATTAAGATGCACTCCTTTCAAATTGAGCACTAGTAGAATGTAAACTAGTTAAAAAAGGCATGTGGATTGGAGAGTGCCTCAAAGCCAATGATGACAATCACACCAAAGGAATTTCTAATCAATGCCAATGAAGAATGGGTAAATATAGGAAAGCATAGATTTTACAACCCAAAATTGTGATTGAAAAGAAGATCCAAACCAAGAATTGAAAATTGGACCTAAACCCAAAGCTAGAACTAGAAGCTCTTATACAAAATCTAATGTAGAGCCCAAAGAAACTTGATCCTTTTATTTCCTTCAATGGTATTTATAGATACAAAATGCCCTTTTTGAGATAAGGGTATATTAAAAACATTTAGGTGAAACATTAGTTGAAACTTCTCTAGAACTCAATTGATGAATATCTAGAAGGTTGACTATTTTACATGTGCTTAGATGGTTGACTAAAAGTGTCAACCATTTACATTAATTATTTATTCAAAGCTATATTTGTATTATGTATGTAGTTACATTATATGTTATATAAAACATAATATTAAAACCTTATGCCTATCAAATAGTGTATATTTTTATTTTGGAGTGCATTTTTTGGTGGTATCGAACACTTCATTTATCAATTTGTAAGTCACTTTTATCGTTTTCCAATATTATCTCATATTCTCCTTGGCTAGGATGTGAGGAGCCATGACTGCCAATTTGGCCAAACAAGTAGCATCTATAGCTCACATAGTGGGCAACTTGGTGGACAAAGTCAATAATATTTATGTCTAGTCGAATGTCAAAATAAACACTCATCCTAAGGCCAAGTGTGAAGTTAAGGTCTATGATGGCTCTAGGGATACCAAATTTTTGAATAGTTGGATCCTATAAATGGAGACATGGTTCTCCTTTAGTCAAATATTTGAAGAAGACAAAGTGACCTTTGTAAAATTAAATCTATTTGGAATTACCAAAATTTTAATTTTTAAGTGACAAGATGCTCAAAATCCTATCACTACTTGGGATGAACTAGCCACTTCACTAAAGGCCACATTCTACCCCTTCGATTATGATGATCATTTATTTATCAAATGGCTTTAGTTATATCAAAGAAACCAAATATATGTACAAGACTACATCTATAAATTCAATAGGCTATGCATTTTCCTTCATGTCATCGATCTAGCTCTGGCCCTTATCTTGAAGTTTAAGAGTGGGTTACAAGCACATTTGTTAATATAACTTAAGTACACATATTTTGTCACATTGGATGTAGCATTCAATCATAATACAAAAAACATCTTCATCAGAAGCTTTGAAGCCATCCAAAAAACATTAAAAAATATCATAGATGAAGAAAAATACCTCTTTCTGTCCATCTTCTTCTTCTTTGCTCTCTTATTCCTCCTCTTATTCTTCTCATAAGCCATACCATTCTAAGATAAAAGCTCAAAAATTTTGTGATCATTGTAAAAAGAAGGGACATTATAAGTTTGAATGTTTTAAGCTAAAAAAGAAGAGTATGATTGTAATATCTCATGATGGGGACTCAAATCAAGGCCCCATCGAGATCATGGGTGAAGACAAAAAATATCAAAAATTGATGGGAAAGCTCAACAAAGCAACTTTAATGAATCACTTTTCATCTATATGTGATTGTGACCATCTCTTTGTCACGCATGCTCACCTTGCTCATAATTATTCAATGGATTGTATAATAGACTATGGTTCCCAAAAGAACTTGATTGTGAAATTCATTGTTGACAAATTGCATCATCCTATAGCTCAACATCCTCATCCATATGCTCTTGGATGGAAGGATGGCAACTCCACCTCACAAATAACTCACACATGCACCATCTCTTTTTCCTTCAATATGAAATTTGTGGATAAAGTCACTTGTGAATATGTAGAGGGTTCGGATAAGGGTGTAATTGACAACTTCAATTTGACCATAAAATTAAGGGTGGAAGGCAGTAGAGAGGTTAAGAGAGACTCCTAGGATTTTTCATAAGGACGTCCAAAAATGACCAAAAAATGGGAATCTTGAAGAAATGTTAGTAGGAAGACCAGAGGAATGCCATACAAAATCAAAGAAGAGTTGGACTAGATCAAGAGTAGTGTTGTTTCTATTTTTTGTTTTATATATTACATTTAAAAATATTAAATAATTGGTGTTTTATAATAGAAAAACACAACTATTTATAAATTATTATATTAACAATTCCTAATGCACCACAAAGAGAAATTGATTTCCAAAATGTGTGCAAGTGGGGACATGAGGCAAGCATGGTTGTGGAAAAGGTAGTTTGAGCAGTAAGGAGGCAAAAAAAAAGTGGATTTTTTGGGTGTCCCATCCCTTTTGGTTTTTATGGGTCTATTGTAGGTGAGATGGTGGGTGGGGTCCCTCCCTTAGGACCAGAGATGTTGAAAAAATTGTTTGACCTTGATTTTTTTCTATGATGTAGTGGTTTCAAGCAATGCCAGGAGAAGTGCTTTGAAAATACCTTTGATTTATATCTAGAACAAAACAATATGAGTGTTCCATATGACTTTATGGATTTGACCTTGAACTAAGATATTTTTAACGACGTGTGTTGATCTAGAATCCATTAGAAGATGTACCTTTTCCAAGTGAAAACCTTAGGGTTTGTTGGAAATAGTGGCTCTTCCAAAGACTTTTTTCCTCATAAAGCTAAACTATGATGATAATTCAAGTTAAATCTTAGGTGGAGGCCCCTAGACTTATGGCAAGAGAGGTTTGTTTCTCCAAAAATGGTGTTTGGGTTTCAACTTGACCATCTATAAAGTAAATTCAATGCACCTATGGATTAGGCTTCCCTACCTACTTTTTTACCTATGTCATGATGATGTTCTAAGAGATATTGCTAAGGCTATGAAAGAGTTAATTTTAATAGATTCGATGACAAGTGAAAAATAAAGGATGATCTTTGTGAGAATGTGTGTCAATGCAGATATGGAAGTTGATCTCCCAATGTGAATTCAACTAATCTCAAATTTGGGGTCTTTGAATCAGGCTATTGAATATGAGAATATACATAGCATCTGATTTACTTGTAAAGAATCAAGGTATAGTTCAACACATTTCTTGATTAAGATAAAGTTGATGAAAAAAATTTGGGTGAAGAAATCCTCTAACAATAGCCCAACTCAAGAAATATCAAGGGATAAAGGGCTCAAAAGCCTCGCTTTGAAACAAGGGGTGGATTGAGAGTTCATTATCAAGACTTAGGATATCATGGAAACTGGTGGAGTAAGCACCCTCCCATTGGAATATGGAGAAACCTAGTTGGGTTCAAATATTTCCATTCAATGCACAAGGTTCTTGATAGATTCACTCTTTAAAGCCTTGTAGGTTGATCAAAATCAAGTTTTTTAGGTTAGCTCATCTATTTTAACTTAGGATGTGCTCTTTCCTAATGATATTTGTCATAACTATTTTTTGTGTCTTGCCCTATCCTCTAAGCTGCCTAAGGATGTGCTTTCTAGCTTGGTTGACCTTAAGATTTTTTCTCCCATTCTCTTGAGGCTCGACCTAAGATACATAAAAACCCATTTTGGAGAAAGTATCCCCTAGCCCCAAAACTCAAAGTTATAAAAGGGGCTATTGATGTGGGAGTTGTGTGTAAAGTGGGGAAGCCACCCAATAACTTCCTATCAAAGAGAAACTATATTTTCTTAGGATATTAGTATATGCACTCTTATTTCAAGGGATATAAGATATCACAACCCAAATATATATACTATACCTAATAACTAATATGGTGATATATGATATGTAACAACCCAAGTCTATTCACTTGGTTGTACCACTAAAAATTACAAGCATATTACTGGGTATTTTTTTTTGTTTCTAAACTACAGTTATGCTTATAATATTGCTTTTGAGATCATAGCAAATTTTGTTTCACCCAAAGAAATAATATCATATACTACAAATAGTACAAGCATATCATACCACTTGTGGATTCTAGACTATTGCAAATAGCCATCCAAGTGGATGAGATTGACCAAATCCCATGAAGGTGCCATTAGTGGAGTTGACTTGTCTCATTTATCATCCTTTTTTTTTGGTATGAGGGTCGATACACAACAGGTTTTATCCTATAGGGCCCATAACACCTAGAGGGTGGATGTTTTCTTTCCTCATCCCTTAACACTAGTAAACCCAAGACTCCATTGGTCAACTTGTTTCGGAACCACTACCTATTTGGTAGAGTTGTTTAATAAAGTATTTACAAAGGGGTTAGTGTACATATACCTTTGTGACTAAATGATTATCCTCTTCTTGGAGGTATTTAGTGCCATGTCAATTCCTTGACCTTGGACTTCATCTCACAAGCTCATCATGACTCTTGATCGTTTATCCCATACCAAATGTCAAGGCTAAATGAGCTAATTCAAATGAACAAGGAATTTATCACCAGTACCATTGAGCAGCAATATGAGGATGGCATCCCATACCACCATCTCGATGTAGCTTTGATTGAGTCTCATGTTTCAACCAATTCTATCAGTATATGATTGCTCTCATAAATGTTTGAGTACATAATCACATCTCAATGATTTTGGGTGATAATGAGCATCCTTCTCACTCAATGCCTAGTTGGTGAAAGTTTAATCACTTAGACCACAGTTTTTGGTTTCATTGTTTCATGGTTGTATTGTCCCCAAAGGACTACATTGGAAAACAAATTTTCTAACTTTTCACTAAGTGATGTTTCAATAGTGAATTTCTAATTAGAGTAGGTTATGGTTGGATACATACTCAAATCTAAATATTGATTATTCTAAGCCATGCTTTCATACTATATAACATAATTTGTTCAATACCTCCAAAGAGGTTTTCAAAATCAGCAATACTTATATCATGATGATTTTTAATATTACATGCCTTCAAAGCTCATACCATTTTCCTATAATTGAACAATTATTAAATTAAGTAATACAACAACAATGAAAATCAAAATGCAATGCAACCTTCTTCAAATTAAGTAGAGTTTTCGATGGGTAAAAATACCATGTGGGTAACATCTTTCTTTTGGAGGTTATTAAATTTTAATAAGGTTTATGTGCATTAATATTAAAGTCTTTAGAACCCAAGAAATAGTAAGAGAATTATCCACAAGAAATATTGATAGTTCAATCCTCTTAAACAATTATTTATTTATTTTTTAACAAAGGCAACCATTGCCTTCAGATTGAAGTCTATACCCCAAGAATTTTGTAAGCTTACTCATGCATCAAACCAAGATTAAAGAGGGAAATGAAAATTTAAAATTCTTTTATCCATAGCTAAAGATAAAAATTTGTTTGACTATTCACTGGTTTTTAGGTAGGTCTAGATTTGGTTTGCCTTTCATAGTATTAAATATATGTGAATGGTTCTATCATAACCACTGTTGTTTTGACAACTTTGAATCCCATGTTTTCAAAAGTTTATAATTAACAGAGTTGAATCATTCTCTTCAATAAAACCAATTAAGTTACTCATTTATAAAATATATTACTTAATGTCTTTTTTTAGTCTAAATCCCATCAACTAGAGGTTTTAATAAAATTATAATACAAAGGTATGTGTTTGCGATTCACCTTTATCTATGGTGAACAAATCACATTTCTATTTCCAAAAATTTCATGAGATGATTTCAACACCTAAGCATACCCAAGAAAATATAATTGTTGTATCACAATCACAATCCTATAATATATAACTTGATATTACAATAATAACCCAGACGAGCTTTCTCATTTCTAGGCAACTCATACTCAAACATATTTTACATTGGAAGAAATAGTTCTTTCTAATATACTACATAGATTTTGGTTTTAAACCATAATACTTTCTCAACCTACAATAAAATGGGTAGCAAAACAATCATAGCAACAATAGTATGCATGCACAAAAATCTGTCCATTTAGTTTTAAACACATATGAACATTTCTTCCCAGCATATTCATAAAACGTCTTTTCTCTTTCTTTTTAAAAAAATTCAACATGCTCATTGAAAAACATTCATGATAGATTGCAATATGAATTATCTATCCTATTTTACTATGCTATAACTCCAGGTTATTTTCCAATATTTTCAGCAAGTCCCCATTATCCAACACCTTCTACCATTCTCCTTTTCCCAAATCACTCCCCAAATATATTCCTTTTCGAGTGAACTGTCACTCCTTTTACCAAAACCTCGCACTTGTCTTTATCCACTCCTAGGTGATGTTCAACAAACCAACATTTTTTCCGAGTAAAAGCACTCTTACAATTCCTTACATCTCAACCAAACATTATGGATAAGGTCTTTCAAGTCATCATGATACTATATGAATAGCATCTTCATGGTTAAGCCAAATATCCTTTGCACACAAAATTCAACCAAACAAAATATATTTCCTCAAATTCACATGCTTGCTTTCAATTTTATACAAGATACATTTTTTTATTCTTAACATAGCTCATATGCTTAATAATAATAATAATAATAACAATGTGCATTTATTATTACTTTTATACTATGCACACACACAACCATCTTCCTAATTATTCTATATTTAACTATTTTAATCCTCACTTTTAATCATATGCACAACTAGGAAGAAATTCATAAAAATCAAATGTATTTAAACAACAACCAGACTAAGTGATCAACTAACTTTTAATCATATGCACAACTAATTTGATTCCATAATCATTGCCACATAAACTATATGCATACTTTTGATCACTCAAAAAGAAAAAACTTTCAAGAAAAATGCACATACTATCCAAACATTCATGAGGTCTACCGATATACAATGTGAGCAAGCGTCCATGTATTTTCTATCCAAATAATTCACTTATATTCTTACCTTTTTTGTTGACTTGCTTCTCTTTATCAACAACTAAAATCTGGTCTTGTACTCATAGAGGCTATCAACAGTACCATAATTCATAAGAAAAAGGTAAGTTTATTATCTATTTTACTTATTCCTAATGAGTGTGTGAGGAGGGTCATTACATCCTTCCCCACTAGGAACAAACATAGTCCCTATGTTTTAGACAAGTTTAACCAAAAGAAACTCTTAAGCATATATTTTGTACAAAAGCTAAAAGTAAACAATAAATCCATTATTCCCCTTTCATAAAAAATGTCCCAATAATCATAATCATCATTAAATCACATTTACTCAAATTTTGGCATACATTCACAACTTCTATTATATCATATTACATTCATACAAAACATACACTATCGCATGTTCAAAACCTTTTTACTTAGTAATGCAAGTCATATTTAAGCTACTCTACTCAGTAACTCAAACAAACATAAACTACTCTACTCAATATCCAGTATCATATCATTTTGCATATATACATATATTATCAAATCATATGAATTTTTTTATAAATAAAGTCTATATATCTACTCATATAGATAAGGAAATTGTTTCTACATATCTGCCACATCCTCTCATGTGGTATTTATATTTGAGTAGTGGTCCCACTAGATCTAACATTGCCATACGCTTCTTTTCCTTAGACTCTTGATTCATAAACTAAGTATGCGAACAGGTCAAACTTCAATCTTTAGTGGATTTGTTATATGCAATTTGGAGACATCCAAAATATAAGTAGGATCAAAAATATATATTCTCAAGAGGGACACATGGAAGACATTGTGAATTTTTTATTGGCTTGGTGGTAGAGCAAGTTTGTAGGCAACTAGGCTCATCTTAGCCATAATTTAAAATGGACCCACATATTTGGTGTCATGTTTAGAATATTTTATGGAAATTTTAGTTCGTTTCACCCTTAAGAATACCCTATCTCCCACAAAATATTCCTTCATTATTCTTTTGAGGTCCACGTAGCTCTTCTGGAAATATCAAGTCTCTTTTAGATTTTGCTAAATTATTTTTATTTATTCTTCCACTCCTTTAACCAATTTTGATCCAATAAGTACCCAGTCTTTTGGATTATCCCAAGATAAGGGATTTGTACATATTCTCTTATATAGGGTCTCAAAAGGTGTCATACCTAGTGATGCATGATAATTGTTATTATATATAACTTCTACTAGGTATAAATAGTCTTTTCACTTTGTATGTTTATCCATGTAGTACATTATTAGAATATCCTCCAGTACTTGATTCACCCTCTCAGTTTGCTCATTTTTCTCAAGCTGATAAGCACTACTAATATTCAATTTGGTCCCTAATTCTTGATACAATGCTTGTCAAAATTCAAAGGTAAAATGATAATCTCTCTTAGATATTATAACCTCTATAAAACCATGCACTCTTACCACTTCCCTGGCAAAATTATTCCCTACAGCAGGTGCATCATCTTGCACATTGTCTAGTATAAAATGTTCAACCTTGGTTAACTTATCCACAACTACTGAGATTGTATCATACATGAACCTTGTTTTAGGCAATCCCACTTTAAAGTCCATTAATACCACTTGCCATTTTTGCGTAGTTATCTCATGTGGGTACAACTTTCCTATTGGATGAATATTTTCTACTTTCATTGTTTGGCATTCCCAACATTTGGCCACATAATTAGTGATATCATTTTTCATTCCTAGCCAAAAATAAGTGTTTCTCAAATTCTCGCACATTTTTACCCCTCTCGAGTGCGTAGAATATGAAGTATTATGAGCCTCCTTAATAATAACCTCTCTCAACCCACCTATTTTTTGAATGACCAACTGATTCTTATAAAATAATAGATCATCTTTATATGTGAAGTCCATATCTATTTTGGTTATTACTCAACCTAAACCTTACATGAATGGAAAAAAAATCATTTTTTCCTTGTTATAATATAATTTGATCTAATAGATCATAATGATAATTTGTCATTGTTGGAATACACCATCTCCTACTTAGAGCATCAACAACCTTATTCTCCTTACCCTTTATATAATAAATGCCAAAATCGTATTCATCTAGAAATTACATCCAACATATTTGTATGCCATTTAATAAGGGTTGAGTAAATAAGTATTTTAGACTTTTATGATCCATATTTAATTAAAATGGCTTTCCCAACAAGTAATGTCTCCAAATCTGTAAGTCATGTACTACCGCTACCAGCTCTAAATCATAAGTGACATAATTTACCTCATGCATATTAAGTTTCTTGGACTCATAGGTAATAACCACATCATATTGGATCAGAACCCCACCTAATCCTTCAATTGATGTGTCTATACACACTGTAAACTACTTATTAAGATCAAGCAATTATAGGATTGGTGTAGTTGTCAATATTTCTTTCAAAAACCAAAAAAAAAATTCACATTGATCTATCCATTTGAAAGATTTTCCTTTTCTTTGAAGGTTTGTGATGGGTTGGGCAATTATTGAAAAATCTCTGACAAATCACCTGTAGTATCTTGCAATACCCATAAAAATTTGTACCTCTATTACATTGGTAGGTGTTGGTCAATCAATGATTACTTCAATTTTCTTGCGATCTATTGCTATATCTTCTGTAGAGATAATGTATCCCAGATACTGTACTTGTAGAGTATAAAACTCACACTTTGATAATTTTCCATATAATCAATTCTTTCTCATAATATAAAGCACAGTTCTTATATGTTGGTCATGTTCCTCCTTGTTCTTAGAATAAACCAATATATCATCAAAAAATATGAGCACAAACTGATCCAAATGCTCTTTAAAAATTCTATTCATGAGATTCATGAATATTACTAGGGCATTAGTTATCCCAAAATGTAGGACAAAAATTCAAAATATCCATATTTTGTTCTAAATGATGTTTTAGAAATGTTTTCTTCTAGGTATTCTCAACTAATGGTAACCAGATCTTAAATAAATATTTGAGAATATGGTTATTCCTTTTAGTTTGTCAAAAAAATCATTAATTTTAGGTAATGAGTACCTATTATTGATAGTCACCTTGTTCAACATATGATAATTTATGCACATCCTCAAGGTGTCATATTTCTTCTTAATAAAAATATAGTGGCTCCCAAAGATGACACACTTGGATTGATTAGCTCTTTTTTCAACAAGTCCTGAAGTTGCATTTTGAGCTCTTGTAGTTCTATGGGAGTCATTCTATATGGTGTCCTTGCTATAGGTGCAGCTCTAGGCAATAACTTAATAGAAAAATAAAATTGCCTTTAAGGAGGTAACCCTAGAAGGTCCTTTGGAAACACATCCTTATATTCTTCCAATATGAGATGCTTTTTAAAGAGGTCAAATTCTATCTCAGTTTAATTTTTCTTATTCATATTAACTATGAATATCATTCCCTTGTTATTAATAACTGTCTTTATCTGCATTGTAGTTAATAAATGTGGTTTAGCATCTCTTCATCCATGTAGAATTCTAATACTTTGATTAGATTCATCCATGAATTCCACCCATATCTCTTCAAAATTTAGAATACCCTTATGTACTTTCAACCAATCAGCTCCTAGAATGATATCAAATACATGCAAATGTTCTACATACAAATGTCAACTAGTTTTTCCTTGTGGTAAAATGATGTTAGGGTCAAACAGTCATTGGTTAACTTGGTAGGTTTGCCTTGACCCATACTCTACCTTCCAACCATTGGCCAAAAATCTAAGTCTAACAGGAATGTCCCTCACTAATTTAGTAGAGATATATCTACCAGTTGATCCACTTTATATCAAAATTTGCACATCTTTATCAAAAAATTTCCATTTATTAAGAAAGAATTAATTTGACCTTCAAGTTTAAAAATACCTTTGGGTGGTCTCCTTTGGTGCTTTCTAACATTGGTCAGCTCTATGGGGGTATTTTTTGGCATAATGAGTTCCTTGACATATATAGCATATTTTTGGTGGAGCTCTATTTCTTCTGCTACTACTCTCATTTCTATCCAGAGGTGTAGTTTCTCTAGTTTTTTCCTAACCTACAGGTTTTTTATCCTATATTTTGGGAAAATCTTTACCATCCCTTTTGAACTTACCCCCGTGATAATTAGGCTTATTTTTTCCAGCTTGCCTATTTCGCTCTTCTCCTTTGGGTTTCTTGTTTTAATATTTTTCCCATCTCATAAGCCCAACACTTTTTCACTTCTTGAGATCATCTTTCTTCTTTTTAGACAAATTTTGATAGTTGAAATATGTCTTTCTAGTTTCCTAATTGGCTTCCTCTTTCCTTGCCAAATCAAATCTTGTAGGTAGGTTAACAATATTGTGCATGTTTACCACCATCATGATTCTAGGATGTAATCCTAGAATGAATTTTTGAGTCTTCATTTCTTCATTGCTTTCATATTGAGATGCATATTTCAATAGTTGAATGAACTTTTGATGGTATTCCCATACTGACATGCCTTCTTGATCACCAGAGATAAGTATAACTCCAGCTCACTAAGCCAATTTTTTGCAATATCACCATCACCTTTCCCATTAAATTTGGATATCTCAATATTCTTTAGATTTCTATCCAATTCTTTACTCACCCTCGCCCTTATAGTACTGGATCCCTCTCATTCTCTAGGTGCTTCATCTGCCCTGCCTGATCCAAATTCTCTTACCCTAGCTAATTCTTCAATGACCCAATGTTGGACAATAATTTCTTATTGCTAGATCATGTGAGTTTTCTATTGGGCTATCTCTTCCCTTTGCTGATCCGTGTGGGTTTGCAATAATTTAACAACTTTGGCAAGATTTCCCTTCTCTCTAATAGTTTCATTGGGATATGGTTCATTCAATATTTTCAACCTTCTTTAATGTTGAGGACCTTCTCATCTTATTCATATTCTTGGTACCCTTACTGGTCTTTCAATGGTATCTTCCTCCATGCCTCCTGCAATATTTCATGAATACCGACCTCACAACATTTGTGTCATTTAACCTGTAGGTGAAAGAGATAAATTATTAGTTTTGCATTTTACTTAAACAAAATTTTCATTTAAATTCTAAAAATTAGATTCACTTTTGCTCTAGTACCATATGTGACAACCCAAGTCTACTCATTTGGTTATACCACTAAAAATTACAAGCGTATTACTGGGTATTTTTTAATTTCTAAACTATAGTTTTGCTTATAAGATTGCTTTCGATATTATAGAATTTTTTTTCATCCAAAGAAATAATTTCATATACTACGTATAGTATAGGCATATCATACCACTTTTAGATTCTATAATGTTGTAGATATACATCCAAGTGGACAATATTGACCAAATCTTGTGAAGGTGCCATTAGTGGAGTCGACTTGTCTCATTTATCATCCTTTTTTTCTAGCATTAGGATCGATCCATGATAGGGGTTATCCTCTAGGGTACATAATACATAGAGGGTGGACGCTTTCTTTCCCCATCCCTTAACATTGGTGAACCCATGACCTCACTGGTCAACTTGTTCTGAATCCATGACCTATCTGGTTGAGTTGTTTAATAAATTATTTGCAAGGTATCAGAATACATATGCCTCTATGACTAACTGATTATTCTCTTCTCATATTCGATAAGTGCTATGTCAATTTGCTAATATTGGAATTCATCTCACAAGCTCATCATGACTCTCTATTATTTATCCCATGCCAAACATCGAGTCTAAATGAGCAAATTTATATGAACAAGGGATTTATCACCATTACCATTGAGTAGCAATCCAAGGATGGCATCTCATACCACCATCTCAATGTAGTTCTGAATGAGCTCATGTTTCAACCAATTCTATCATTCTATGATTCCTCTCATAAAAAATTTAATGCATACTCATGTCTCAATGATTTTGGGTGATAATGAGCATACTTCTCACTTGATGCTTAGTTGGTGAAAGTTTAATCACTTAGAATATATATTTTAAAAGTGTTTTGTTTCATTGTTTCATGGTTGTATTTTCCCTAACAGACTACATCGAAAAACCTATTTTCTAACTTTTCACTAAGTGATATTTCAATAGTGAAGTTCTAATTAGAGTAGGCTATGGTTTGATATATTCTCAAAGCTAAATATTGACTATTCTAAGCCATGCTTTCATACTATATAACATAATTCTTTCAATACCTCCAAATATGTTCTTTAATATTCCATGCCTTCAAATCTCGTATCATTTTCCTATAATTGAACGATTATTAAATTAAGGAATACAACAACCATGAAAATCAAAATGCAATGCAGCCTTATTCAAATTAAGAAAAATTTCCAATGGGTAAAAATACCACGTGGGTAACGTCTTCCTTTTGGAGGTTTTTAAATTTTAATAAGGTTGACGTGCATCATTATTAAAGGCTTTAGAACCTAGTAAGCATTTGGACATTGATTTGCATAGTATATCGATAGTTCAATCATCTTAAATAATTATTTATTTATTTTTTAACAAATGTAACCATTGCCTTAATATTGAGGATTGCACCTCAAGCATTTTGCTAGCTTACCGGTACTTCAACCTAGGATTTAAGAGAGAAACAAAAATTTATAAATTCTTTTATCCCTACTTAAAGATAAAAATTTGTTTGATTATTCACCAGTTTTTAGGTAGGTCTAGATTTTTTTTACCTTTCATAGCATTAAATGTATGTGAATGGTTCTACCATAACCACCGTTGTTCTAACAACTTCAATTTCCATGTTTTCAAAAGTTTATAATTTGTAGAGCTGAATAATTCTCTTCAATAAAACCAATTAAGTTACTCATCTATAAAATATATTACTTAATGTCATTTTTGGGTATAAATCCCATCAACTAGAGGTTTAAATAAAATCATAATATAGAGGTATGTGTTTACAATTTACCTTTACCTATGGTGAACAAATCACACTTCCATTTACAGAACTTTCATGATATGAGTTCAACACTAAAGCATACCCAAGAAAATATAATTGTTGTATCACAATCGCAATCATTTTTCTCTTCTAACTTGTAAAATAAATGATAGCAATATTTATTATTTATCCTGTAATACATAACTTGATATTCAAATAATAGCCCAGATAAGCTTTCTCATTTCTAGGTAACTTTTACTAAAATATCTTTCACATTGGAAGAAATAGTTCTTTCTAATATACTGTATAGATTTTAGTTGAACCAGAATACTTGCTCAACCTAAAATAAATATGATAAATGGACTTTTGAAAAAACCTATCTATACTCTTCAATGAACACAGCAAGCGTACCAGTCTTGCAAGACTTTATTTAATTTTTCCCTCTCAATATCAATGCAGAATTACAAGGAATTTTTAAAGCAATTTAACAAGCATCATAGAGGCTTCATTTACGGTCACCACAGGTCATTCTCATATGCAACATGCTCAGAAGTTCTAACCTATATCAAACCTGGTCTACTTTCCATGTACTTGATGACTCTATTTTTTTTTAAGAGGGATCAAATTACAGCTCTCTATGTTATGAATGTAAGTCAAAATACTAATTAAGTAATGAAACATGCAAACACAACTCATAGATTCACTTAGCACTCTAGATTCACATGCATGCATTTCAATCATGTTTTCCAAAATCATCCAACTTCATTTGACATGCAGGATATAATACATATGTAAAATGGGTAGCAAAACAACCATAGCAATAGTAGTATGCATTCACATGAATTTTTCCATTTGGTTTTAAAAACATACGAACAAAAATTTCTTCCCAACATATTCACAAAATGTATGTTCTCTTTCTTTTTGAAAAAATTCAATATGCTCATTGAAAAACATTCATGACATATTGCAATATGAATTACTTGTCCTATTTTGTTGTGCTATCACACCAAGGTATTTGCCAATGTTTCTAGAAAGTCCTCGTTATCCAAAACCTTATTTTCTTATCTTTCTCCTAAATCAACTCCCCGAATCTCTTTCTTTTCGAGTGGACTGTTACTCCTTTTATCAAACCCTCACACTTGTCTTTCTCCACTCCTAGGCAACATTCAAAAAACCAGTATTTTTATCAAGTAAAAGCACTCCTCCACTTCCTTACATCTCGACCAAACATTATGGAGAAGGTCTTTCACTTCATCATGATACTATATGACTAGCATCTTCGTGGTTGAGCCAATATCCTTTGCACACAAAATTCAACCAAAATAAAAGCTATTTTTATAAATTCACATGCTTGCTTTCAATTTTATGCAAGATACATTTTCATATGCTTAACACAACTCATATGCTTAATAATAATAACAATTTATTATTATTATTGTTATTAATATTATTATTATTATTACTATACCATGCCTACATACAACCATCTTCCTACTTAGTCTATATTTAACTATTTTAATCCTCACTTTTAACCATATCCACAATTAATAAGAAATTCATCAAAATAAATTGTAATTAAACAACAACCAAACTAAGTGATCAAATAAATTTTAATCATATGCACAAGTGGCTCCCACCATCATTGCTACATAAACTATATGCATACTTTTGATCATTCAACAAACAAATAAACTTTCAAGCAAAATGCACACACTATCCAAACATTCTTGAGGTCTACATGATATGCAATATGTGTGAGTGTCCATATACTTGTGAACCTAATCATCACTTCTCTTCTTACCTTTTTTGTCAAATCGCTTCCCTTTATTGATAGCTAGAATCTAGTTATACACTCACATAAGCTATCAATAGTAGTGTAATTCATAAAAAAGGTAAGTTTATTATATATTTTACTTATTCCCAATGTGTGTGTGAGGAGGGTCATTACACTTTTGAAGTTGGTAGAAGGTAATATTTCTAGAGATAATATTTTAAATCTAGTATCTCTCAGATCTAAGCCCCCCAAATCAAGGTTGACGAGAAAGAGACCTATTTCGAGTAGGAAGAAAGTGAATATTCATACACCTCAAGTACCGTAATTCCCATTTCTAGGTTGGAGTGGGATCAACAAGATTTGCAAGACCCAGTGTTGACTAACACATTGACTAGTAATTTTGGGTTCTGGTTGTTTTTCTTGTTCCATAGGGTGGGAGGATTGTTTGACCTATGGTCATTTACGTATGATATTTATTGAATAATATTTATATGTTGGTTATTTATTTTTATTTCTTTCTTTTTTCATGATCCCACTAGGTGGGAGTGGCTTTGGCTGGGGATGTGTCTCCTTGATGAGGATAGTCCTTTTCTATAGTAGTTAGATGTTATCTTTAGAATTTTATACTTCCTCTTAATAAAAGGTTTAGAGACCCTTTTAAATTCCTTCTTTCAACTTATAATGACCCTCCTCACATGACCTTTGATTAACAATTAAATTGATGATATGAATTTATCTTTTTCTTTGGAATGTGGTACTACTAATGGTTTTGTTTACGTAGGACCAAGGACATTTTTTTGACAGATAGGAAAAGTCGATAGAAAAAAGTAAGTGGGGAATTGATGATTTAGCTTGTGAGTAAATGGAAGCTCACGTAGGTGAGATTCATATAGGTGCATTGAGAGTGAAATGCATTATGTGTATGCTTTGTTTAAAGTAATTTTTTTATTGGTTGTTAAAAATATATGAGCATTCATATATTTTAGGGTGACAATGAAAGTGCCAAAGGCATGGGAACCTTCATTCATTAAGTATTAATGAATTGGAAATTTTTTGTGTGCATTTATCAATAAAATTTCATAAATAGGGATAACCAAAATTATAATTGTGTAAAAACATATAAATAAAATATGCAAATATAATTATATAATAAAAGTATTGGAAATTATATTGTACATGTTTATATGCATTATGATTTAAAACAAAGGAAAGCCTCCATCACCAACGATCTGACTGAAGGAGAGAGAAAATGATGGCAGAGTAATCTATAAGCTAATAATTTAAGAAAGTGATTTTTTTTTTTAAACTTCATTATTTTTGAGAAATGGGAAGAGAGGAAGTTAAAAAAATAATAAAAACAACATTGGAGGGGAATATTGGGAGAGCATTGGAAAAATACTTAAAATAAGAGAGTAATATGAGAAAAATAATAGTTTTCTTTGGTATTAGCTGGAGTCTAAGTGAAAGAGCTCGAAGAAAATTCCTTGGATAGCAAACGATAGCAATAATAACCAGGCTGGAATATTGCTTATAAAGTTTTGGAATAATTTAAAAGTTCTTTGTCTTTGTTTTTAGTAAAATTTTATGTGAAAATAAAAATTATTTCATTGTTTGGATATTTATTTCATATTTTATGAAAATATGGAAGCTTGGTTTGGAATTGAAATTGGTTTCATAATGCACAATGTATTTCTCATTATTACCTAAACTAGATTTGTTCCACTGCATGAGTTATGCATGAGCTTTGAAGTAATTAGAGAGCTTGTTATGAAAACTAGAAATGATTTTGAGTTGCATAGATTATTGCTTTGATTATTGTTGCTTTGAAATATTGAACATCAATGAAATTATGTGTTTTTTAGTGTTTGTTTTTACCAAATAATTTGTTATTAATTTAGATTTTCCTATGAATATTTTTTAATTATTTCAATGAGTTTCAACCGTTGTCTAATTTGATTATTCTTATTTTGGTCCATCATTAATTTTAGTTTAATTAGGCTTAAATCCAGGGCACAACTTCCATTGAAATTCTTCTAGAGAACCCAAGAGCAAAATATCTTTTAAATACGTCTCAAGTAAGCTTATCTGGAAATGTAAAAGATTAGTTTTTGTATACTAATAGGGGTTATAAACTTAAAATAATTAGTTTACAGATCTCACCTTGCATTTTGCCTCCTAGAAAATTAAATAAATTTGGAGCTAAGTCTGATCATTGTTGTAAGTAGGATTTAGTGATATATGTAGACTTGTATGTGGGTACATACCTTAACTGTGAATATCTAACAAACAATGTTTGACATTTTATTTTAAAATAGTTTTCCTTAGCCAAATTATAATGGGTATGTAATGATTTAATGTTGTAGTCTTTATTCACCTTGTAACAGAATCTAAGAAAATAGAGTAAAGTCGACTGCTATAAATCAATACTATCTATACATTTAAATTAATGAATTTGTTATAGGTTATTTGGGATTTATAAAATAATTATTTTTATAGACTTTAGGCTTCATGGAAAAAAGTAAACTAGTGAAAACATAGCTAGAATTTACAATTATTGTGACATGCTTAAATGGTAAATAGTTCATTAAGTTCTTACGTGAAGTAGGGATGTGATTTAATATTTAAAAGAAATGCACTAGAGTTAGTTTATGTATCAATAAAGCTTATCATTAAAAAAACTGAACATATCAATGGTTCATTTTAATATGATAGAACTTAGCGGTTTTGTTTGTGATAATCCATAGTTTTTAACTTATTATAGTTGTATTAATATGTATGTATTGAAATTGAAACCTTAATACCTCACATAATATTTTTAAGGAGGTAAAACTTAGTAACCTTGATAAGTTTTTATGAGTTGTATGGTAAAACACAAAACTAGTATTTGAACTTTATACTTTCCAATGTGAAGAATAAAATACTTAAATGCTGATGTGAGTATGCATACAAAATGACTCAAGAGCGATTGCAGTTGATAGAATGTGTTAGAACAAGTGATCTAATTAGTACTTATAACAAGATAAGGTATGCAACATCTTATTTAGGTTGTTTCCTTGGAGTATAGTTATATGTCTATGCATCATAATGATTATAGAGGTTTTATCATGAATATAGAAGCTAATTATGCCACATTGTTTGGTATGGGATAAACATATGTGAATCAAAGTGTGCATTGAAAACTAAATCTAGTGTTAGGGTAATAACATGGCTTTAGTTGACTCCAAGTAGTAAAACAATCAACTAGACACTAGGCATATATATGCAAAACCCTTGCATATTAAAATAGGAACAAGCTAATCGATTAGATCAAGGTTCATTATGTCAAGGATTGGGGAGATTATGTGTCCACCCTTTAGATGATATGGGTCCTAAAGGACAACCCCTCTCGTGGTTCGTCCCTCATGCCAAGAACAAGAGTTAGATGATGATAAATAAGACAAGTTGATTCCACAAAATGACATCTTCTATGAGATTTGGCCAATCTCGTTCACTTGGGTAATTGCTTCCAACAGTCTTGATATCCAAAAGTGGTATGATATGTTTGTACTAATTAAAATTTATGATGATAATTCATTGGGTGTAACATTAAAAATGTGATAGCAAGGACATTGTTAGGATTAAACAATAATTTTAAATATAAAAAAATATCCTATATAATAATTTGACTTAGTTAATGGTGCATTCAAGTGAATAGACTTATATAATTAAAAATAAATAAAATATAAATCATTTAAAAAATATTTATACTTAATATGACTTGGTATAAATCCTTTTAGATACTATTATTTCAACTTGTTCTTTTTAATAAATTTTTTTTTCAATTTAAAATTAAAATATTATTAATTAATATGATACTTTTAATTTTTATAAATATTAATCAATATTTATAACATGTAATTTTAATTTAATTTAAAAATTTTAAATAAGTTATTATTAAAGAATCAAAACCAATTTATAATTAAAAAAAAATGTATTTAATTATACAATCATATTTAACTAAAATTATGAAAAAGATGTATTATAATTATTTACCTATAACCTGCGTGACTTAACCATAAGACTTCTTTCTTTTCAAATTTAACTGTCACCTTCTAAGCTTATTAAGTATAAACATATAAAATTAAAATGTTTGATAACTTTTAAAATTTATATATTATAATGTTTCTGTAAACTAAAACTCACTCGTGATCTCTTATATGACTTTTAAATCAAACGGAAACTTTAATATTCTTTCTTTTAGATTGAAAATTCACCAAGGTCAAATTTATTTTAATAATTATTTATTCTTTGAAAAAAACTTATTTTATAAAAATATTAACATTTTTATGTATATAAAGAAATAATTTATATGAACTAAGAGAGGAAAACAAAAAAATAAAAATAACTACATGCTACAGACTAAATCACTGCAAAAAAAGATAACTACGCTCTAACATCAATAGAATAGTTCATACTACAACCTACATACAGAAGAATTTGTAGTTGAAACAGACGAAAACAAACAGACAAAACGATAACTATGGGACAAATCTGGGTTTACATGCACGCAGACTAAGTAAATCGCCGTGCCGAAGGAATGTTTTGAATTCGAGGCATTGGGCACAATGATTGCTCACAAGGGTTTATGTTGTACAATTGACTTTCAAGCATTGTATGAATGTTTGGAGACTGATTGTTAAATATTTTTGTGTGCAACACCTACTGAATTGAGGATGGAGGTTCAATGTTTATTATTAAAATAAATTCTCAATTTTTTCTTCCATAGCTTTTTAGGCTGACATTTAACTCCTCTTATGCTGTGTCTACTTGTCTAAAATATTTGATCGCTTAAAATATGTCCGATACTCCTAGAAACTTTAAAGTTTTGATTATTCTCACATGAGATTTAGTGTTCTCCTATATTATAGAGTCTTGCTGCAAATATCCATGGATGTGGAGGAAGTTAAAAGAAAGTGCTTCTTCTGTTTTAATTCATATGCCAGAGTTGCATATTACCATTGTTATCGACAGCAATAGAGTCTAGCCAAAAAACAATGATGTTTTATGTTCTTCGCTCTGTAAATTCTTCAGGGGAGTATAACTACATTGATGTTATTCTGAAAGGATTGCGAGTGATATTGATTTCTGATCACAGTTTGAGATTGCCCAATCCACAAGTCACTATGCCAATATTTGTCAACAAATTTGAAATACAGTTCCAGGTAGTGGACTTCTTTGTTGCCCATCGATGAAAGACATCAACGGAAGAGAGGGAATTCCTGAAGCCATCTATGATATTAAGTGTTACAGACGGAATGTGGATGACCAAATAAAAGTGGAGGTGGAATGGCAGCGGCCTACTCTAAAAGCCTAAAACAGGGCTAAACTTGCTACAGGATTGTCATTGATGTGGTTTACTCTATGTTATATTACCATAAGTTTTATTTGGCAGCGAGTTTAATGGTCGTTCGATCTTGATTCTTTCAAATGCAAACTAGGTACATGTAGTGGATAAGAATACAACATGTAAATATATCCATAAACTGGTGGAAGCTTGTTACATTGTCTAGTTATATGTGTGGCTTCAATGCGGCCCTTTGCTGCCTCATCAAGTATATTTGAAGAAAATGCTGGCAGAACAGTCGCTTTGGCCGAGTGGTTAAGGCGTGTGCCTGCTAAGTACATGGGGTTTTTGAATCTCTCAGGGGACGGTAGCTGTTTTATTATTATTTTTTTATTTTTTTAAATATAGTTTTTTTTTTAAATGTAGTTACTGCTAAAGAAGCAGCGCAAAAAATTGTTTGATGTTCAAGAGGATTGAAAAGGCATTTGAGTTTGAATATTTAAGTAAGAATTAGGGAATTATGTAACTTGGTATTACTCAAAAAAACACTTCTAAATTTGTATGATTACATATCTTCCATACACAATTCTAAATAAAAATAAAAAATCTCAAGACTCATTAGATGGTTCCCACCAATTACAAAGTCTATCTCCACTTCTACTTAATTTTAAGAAGTGTACTTACATAGAAGCATGTCAATTAAAAAAATGCATCCTTAACACCAATGATTGGATGAATTATATTCAAAACAAAGGGTAAATTATAACTTTGATTCAAAACAAATATTGGAGATAAAGTATAAATGTTTATGGAGATAAGGGTTTAAATTTTATTTGGAAAGGTTTGATATAAAATTTTTATTTTGATGTTGAAAAATCTAATTAATTAAACTAAAACCATTTAATATTATAATAATAAAAATTTAAAATATAAGTACAATTAAAAAACTTTCGACACTTGCTCTACATTTGCTGTAAAGGTTGCATCTTTTATTCATGATTCATTCCGTTGAAATTAACATCATTCTAATATATAGAAATGGCGCTGTTTAAGATTCATCGTGTGGACATTGGCTCACCGTTTAGTTACGTAATGTGCATTTGAGATCCTTGAATCCTCTGATACAAACGAACGAACCAACCTTATTATGGGTGCTTAGTAATTATCCCAAAGTGGTCTGCTTGGTCCTTTCTTTCATAATCTATCTGTTCTATTTCCCATCCCCATTCTCATACTATCTTCTCTGGTATGAATATAAAATAGAAGTTAGTCCCACATTGTTGCACTGTGGAGGTCGGCGTGAGAAGGGAGCGAATAAGAACGGGAAATGGGGGAGAGGAAAGGCATACTTACCTGGGCGGGGTTAATCGGTGAACAGGAAGGCCGATGGCTTAGGGAAGGCACCTCCATTGCACGTTGGGAGGGGGCGTTGCCTAGCATCTCCCATTGTGGAGAATGCACGTCATTATTTGTGGCGGAGGGGGCTCGCGTTCGCGCGGCGCCCACCAACATCTAATATTAAGTTATTATTTTTCTAATTTATATGAGTAGGTTATTACTTTTCAGTTTATTTTACTAGTTTAGGTGTGGTGGGAAGATATTGTAAGAACTGAAAGTGCCACATCACATTACTTTTTCCAAAGTAATATATATAACACTTTTATAAACAAAATGCTAAAGATATGAAAAAGTAATATATATAACATATTTATAAACAAAATGCTAAAGTTATGAAAAAGTAATATATATAACATATTTATAAAGAAAAGATATTGTAAGAACTGAAAGTACCACATTACGTATTCCAAGATGGACTTTTCCCTAATTCTATTAAGAGAGAATGGTTGGGTATTTTGAATTATAGTCCATACCCACTTGCGCATCAAGAAAATTGTGGAAGGCTAGTGCACATATTACACAAAATAAGTATAATAATCTAGTGTTAGATTATTAATTCAAAACTCAACATCCAACACAATCACAAAAGGTATAGGAGGATCAAGCTCATAAACTATAAGACCTGAATCTAGTGTCAATGTTGGAGAAGTAGTTGGGAGAGAAGTAGCCATATTAGTGGAACCTATTGATGAACTCACATTTGTGGGATAAGAAGTTAGAATAACTAGAATATAACCAATGAGAATATTAAAGGGGTAACAAAAACCATTCAAGTATTTATAGGAGGAGAACCATTGACTAAAGGGACAAGAAGTTGTATTGAAAAGTAGAGAGAAGATCTCTATTACAAATAACATTTTTCCAAATAATGATATTTGCTTCATGGGATCATATAAGTGATAAGCCTTAGAGGTGTCAAAATACTCCATAGGAATACAACAATGGCTTTTGGCATCAATATTATTTCATGTATCATTGGGAATATGAGCCTATCAAATGGATCTAAAGATAGTACTTGGAGATATCAAGCTTGTCACATACGATCATTGGGAATATACTAAGTCTTTCTTTTTAGAGGAAGATGAGGAAGAGGGACACATACCAAGCTTATACATTTGATTGAACTTTTATAAATACCCTAAAGCAATTGTGTTAAATCCATCATCAATATTCTTAATCACCCATTGAACTTGCCAAAAATTAACCTTATTTGTATGGGTGATGTGATAAAAAAATAATATTAGATCCCACACATGGAATAAGAAGAAAATGAAATAAGGAAGAACCAACTATCATCTCACCATATATGGCGACCTATAAAGATGAGTCATCATCGATGACCTATTAAAACAAATCTTTTTCTTCATAATTTTCACATTTCACTCTAGTTTATCATGAATAAAAAATACATTAAATACATATAATTCCTTAGGCTTCCTCAGCAATTCATTCGAAAGTCTCCAAGATATTCTAGTGAATTTGCTACAAATTATCAAATTGTAGTGAAGTGGATTGATTTTTCTTGGGAACACCATTCCTGTTCACCACTTCGACTTAAAAAAAGCAATATTTTGTTTTTAGATTATACCCACCCCCAAATTGTTGAACATCCTTCCATCTGACTGTGCTACCCTATTCTTTTTCCTGTGCGTGACAACATGCTCATCATGACCACAATCGACTTCAACCGTTCAAGTTTTGGTGGCAAGGGGATCAGCTATAGCTCATGAAATCCATGCATCTCTAATGGTTTGCATCTAGACTACCATGCAAAAACATTTACCAATATGCGCCCTGACAACAAGCCATATTCAGCTAAGGCATTCCATTTATAATGTGCATTTATTTTGCCACTTTGTAGAAGTAATATTAGTAAACCAATCTTCTAATTACTTTTCTTCAACTAGAAATCTGCATGCACAAAGTTTCATATGCCTTTCATGTAATATAAGGATAATTTTTCATCTGTAATGCAATATGCAATTTTGGACTTCCTTCCAAACAATATACACAGTTTCAAGTATATACACAGTGATTATGTTTCTCTATTTTCCTACTAGTGTTACACCCGTCCCACAATGTAAACTTTCATAGCACGACATTATAGGATTGGTTCTACAAAATAGTATATCCATTTCATTGGTTAAACATCAAACAAATAACCACTTGCTATAATGTTCAACATTTCATACAAATATTTCACAATATACACACAACTTCACAAGCCATTACACATCAAATTAAAGTTTCATATACTAAACCCAAAATTTCTCTTCCAAATAAATTCTCTCCAATTTTCTTTCACCAATTTCCCTGTCTTCCCAAGCTAATGCTCCCCAAAAAGTATTCTTCGATGTTTACACCCCTTAAGCCCTCTACTTCGAAAAAATAGGAAACAAACTCTTAAAAATAATTTTTAAGCAAGTGTTAGGTGGATAGAATTAAAGCAACCATGATGTACACCCCAGTAACCATCGTAACTATGCCATCATTATCCGAATGCCCAAGCAAAAAACAACAACCTTAGGCACACCGCCAAAGACTATGGTTCTCATTGAAAAAGATAATATTCTAACTAATTAAATGTTTTATCACACCAGTATTATAATTCACCACATAAATCAAATAAAGGAATATGGCTCCCATGTTCACAACATCTTCATTGCCGCTTTAACCATATGCAATCACACTACAACTAACTTTCAAACAAGCAAATAGAAGGTGGCTCTCATCATCATCCCCACTTCAAACCATATGAAAAACATACCCATATTTCAAATAAATTTAAACTCTAACTTAATAATTTATCATGATGGCTCCCATGCTTAGCATCTTCACTGCCAATGGCTTCCATGCTTAGCATATTCATTGCCAATAAAAATCATGATGCATCACTTAAACATACAATAGCATTTTTCAAGTGAAGCAAACACAAGTATACCATAGAAAAATCCTTCATGCAATCCTACCTGAAATACAATAATGAGACTTTCATGTATTCCTTGAGCTAAATCATCACTTTCCTACTCGCCTTTTCCACTAAGCAACTTATCCATCCAATACACATACCCGGTCTTGCACATACAAAGGATATCATCAGTACCATGCTCCAAAAAATAAAGGTAAGTTTAATCCATTAATTAGTCTATAACTAATGGTCGTGTGGGGAGGATCATTACAAATTATATGTAATATTATCAATAATCACTAAAAATAATTTCTATCGACCTTGAGGGCTCATTGATGAATCCATGGTACTGTAACAGTTCTTCATACCATGAAAATACCGATGGTGGTGCTGGTGCTAGTGGTGGGATTGTTTTTATTGACAATTACTATCCACCACAAATTATATGGCTATCTTTAGATGGAATTACCATTATGATCCTCTAAAATTCTCAACATTCAATGTTACCTCAAATATTGATGATGTTAAGGTGATAGTCAATTTTTTGTTGACTTTCTAGGTTATTGGCATTAATGATGATTGGTTTTGTGTCTCCTCATTCTATTTATGTGATTCAACAAGAACTCAATGGGTTTATTTGTTAATTACTAGCCACAAATACTATAAACTAACATTACTACTAGATTAGTTCATACAATCTACATAAATATTTGTTGTGCAAGCTAAGGAAAATAGAGAGATAAAATGATAAATATGGGTTTACATGCATCCACACTAAGTAGAAATTTCCATTATTGTAGGTTGTGTTGAAGGAATATTTTGAATTGAGAGGCATCAGACACTAACATTGAGCCACATGCAATTATTTTTCCATTATTGCAGATTTTCAAGCATTGTATGATTGTTTTGAGACAAAATAGTTAAATCTTATCACAAAAATGAATGGAAAAAGAATTATATGTGGCTCAATGTTAGTACCTATATTTTGAGATATGGTTGGTGCATTAGTCTAAAAACTAGCCAGTGACTGTAGCAGCAAAGCTCAACACTAAAAACAATTCCTACATGGTATTGGTTGTGGAATTACATGTGATTTTACCAATAATCATTGTAAAGAATTTTTGTCAGTCTTGAGGGATCACTAGCAAACCCATTCTATAGCAACAATTGTTCATAACATCATATTTATTTATCACTCTAAAATCATTGGTCTTGGTGAATCTGAGGGCTTGGTTTAATGATCAAAATGCTTATGTAAGAGCGCAGAGACCAGGATTCCAATCCCTCAGGCATCCCTCGAGCCCGTAGTACCGATGGGCATATTGCATTAGCGTAGCTAATTACGTAAAAGGTTTACCCCATGCAACTGAAGGTTATAGTGGTGACAAGGAGTGAGATTCGCACCCTCAAAGAGGTGTAAAAATTTGTAATGAGTTACCAATTCCTCTAGTATAATAAAAAATAATTATTGGTGTTGGTATTGGTGTTGGTGCTAGTGTTGCTGGTGAGATTGTTCTTGTTGATGCTTACTATCCATCACAAACTCTTTGGCTAGCTTTACATGGAATTTGGAATGTATGAGCATTTTCATGAAAACTTTTGTCAAGTGTTATAAAGATAGCTAATCAAACACATAACTCAAAAATATATAAACATATATCAATGAGGATAAACTACAAACTATTCATGCTTTTATTTTGTTGAATTCAACTAAAAAGCTAAATTACCTCACATATTAATAGACATCCTTCATGCTAATAATAAATAAATATATTTTTCATTCCCTGAAGAAATATTTTCTGAATGTTTAAGGTGGTCATGGTAATGCCCCTATTCACCAAGGTCTGGCTTTGTTGGTGTTCGAACAGGCTACTCTTGAGCATGGTCATAATGCTAATGATTTTATAAAGCCTTTTGCAGATCTTCCTAGTCCTCTAGCAAGGGGTACCAAGTTGTTGGTGGAGTCCCCTTCTCTCAGTGGTGGTTCTCATTTGGATTTTGGGACTGATTTAGATGATAGTGAAGACACTTATTCCTTCACCTTTGGTTCTGGCCTGGAGCATATATCTAGAAGGATTCAAGTCTCTTCCAAAGGGGTTTGGGGTAGGACTTCAAATGTGGAAGTCATTGCCCATTCAACTGGTCCTACTGTAAAATTTGACCTATCACATAAAGTGATTATGGAAAACATTGTTGAATCAGATCTGAAGCATTACTATTCTATTTTTGCTAGTGATCAACGCAAATCCAATCAGTTACATTGTAAAAATGTTAAGGGTCACAATCCATCCCTTCCTTTTGCCCTTTTTGATTTTGATGTTCTTCCTAGGGTTCGCTCCTAAGAGAAATTTATGGAGGAATTTTTCACTTCGATTGCTTTGGTTGCTCTTAAGGATTTTAAACATGATATTTTTTGTGACTTAAAACTCATCGATGTCTATCAACGTAAGGTCTGGTGTTCTTTGAAGTTGACCTTGGATTGGTCTAAGAATGTAACGTGTTTAGTTTTTGATGTTACTTAGGGTTTGGATAAGCTGGTGTAGAACTATCTTAGTTCTCCCTATTTTTGGGCCTTGAGGTTTGGGTGTTTGTAGTTTTTTTGTCTACCTCTGGTCTTTCTTTTGAGGTTATGTTCTATTTCTTGACTTTGTGGCTTTTTTGTAGTGGTTGTGGGATCCCATTAAAACCCTCTTCTCTTTTAATTTTACCAAAAAAATAATAATAAATAAATTTTTTGATTGCCCTAATTTTTATTATTAATAGTTATATTTTTATTTATGAATAACTTTTCTTCTTCCTTAAAAAAGCCTTTTATTTATAAATAGTTTTTTTCCTTTTTTAACAAAGGTTTTTATATATATAAACAAATTTTCTTCTTTAAGAAAAGTTTTTTTTTAATTGGTTACATGGTATTCAAATGTCCCCACTCATATTACATCATATCCATGTACTGTTTTTAGAAAAAATCTTTAATATTATCCATGTATCCCTTGGCAAGATTTGAACCTTGGTTTCCTGTTTAAATATTAAAGAATCTAAGTTGTTGAGCTAATACCACTTAATTATGAAAAGTTTATTTTTAACATCATGTCGCGACCTCTGGAGGTATGTTGTTGCGTCGTTGTGGCTGCTCTTTGGATTTTTGTCGCGATATCGCGACATGTTGCTCCGTCGCGGCCAAGGTTGGATTTTTGTTGTGATTTCGTGACATGTCGTGATTTCGCAACAGGTTGGCTTTTTTGCAGTCAGAGGGGTCTTGTGTCGTGATTTCGCAACTTGTAGCTTTTTCGCAGACAAAGGTGCAGTTGGTGTTTGCTGTGTGTTTTCATGATAAGTTGTTGTATCTGACCTATCAGCTCTCTCAGCTAGCTTGATATTGGTTCAAGAGATTTGGACCCAGTGCAAATATTCCTCTTCTCTTCATGTGCTTTCATTGTTTTTGGCTGGGATGTATCTTATCCCAATTGTAACTGATCACTGTTTTAATACAAGTTTTTTTCAATTTAAAAAAAAAAAACATCATGTTTTTTTTTTTTTGATTAAGTATTCTTTTTAAAAAATATTATGATCCTCTAAAATTCTTGACATTTAATATTACCTTAAATATTGATGATGTTAAGTTGACCTCAAATTTTACCTTAAAATGCTACCTCAAATTTTTGTGGGCATTCCATGTTCTTGGTATTAATGATGCTTATGTTCTTGGTATTAATGATGCTTGTTTTTCAGCCTCATCATTTTATTTAGGTGAGTTGGGAAGAAGTCAATGATTTTTTTTAATTATTTAAAATATTTATAGTTTAATGCCAAAATTATAGAAGATAGGAAAACAAACACACAAAATGATAACTACATGTTACAAATCAACATCGCTGCTAGAATAGATCATACAATTTACAGAAGGATTTGTATTTCAAGAAAATGACAATAGATAGACAAAATGATAACTATGGGTTTACATTAATGCATACTAAGTAAAACTTTCCACTATTGCAGGTCGTGTTGAAGGAATGTTTTGAATTGGAGGCATAAAACACAATGATTGCTCAAAAGGATTTATGTTATAAAATAGATTTTCAAGCATTATATTATTGAGACAACATAGTTGGTGTATGACAGAAATGCAGGTAAACGAAATTGCATGCAGGTCATTGCTAGTTCCCGTTTTTCAGAGATGATTGGTGCATAAATCTCATAGCCAATGACTGCAGTAGTAGAGACCAACACTCAAGAAAATAATTTTACAAGGTACTGATGGTGGAATTATCCGTGAATTCACTATTAATTATTGTAAATAATTTCCACCAGCCTTAAGGGCTTACTAGCGAACCCACACTATAACAACAGTTGTTCATAACATCATATTTACGTGTTGCTCTAAAAATAATGATGTGAGTGCTAGTGCCATTGGTCAGATTGTTCTTTTTGGTGATTACCATCCACCACAAATGATAGTAATTTTGATGAAAATGTACATACATTCCAACTCACTCTTTTCATATATGTGATGGATTGAAATGTTTGAGCTTTTTCATGAAATTGTTTTTAGCTAAGCAAACACATAACTAAAAAAATACAAACATATATATTAACGGCAATAAACTATAGACTATTTGTGCTTTTATTTTTTCAATTGCTTGCGTGATAAATTTCAATTGAATTATGTTGAATTCAACTGAAAAACTGAATTACAATGGGTGCCTTGCACATATTAATATTTAATAGACATCCTTCATGTTAATAATAAACAAATATATGATTGCTCTAACAGTTATAATTTTTTATTATGAGTAACATTTTATAAAAATGTATTATCTCAACTAATTAAATTCTTCAACATTTGAAGAGACCAAAATTCAAATCTTGTCGGATGATTAAAAGTGAACCAGATTTCTGATCTGAGCGCGATGAAATTAGGGTTTCTTGGGAGGGTGGGGATGACGGTGGGTGGGAAGGCTGCTCTGGGAGAGCACGGGAGCGTCAACAGGTCGAACCAGGGGCTCGGCAGGGTCAAGGGAGAGCAAACAGAGTCTGGGGACGCCGAGGAGTCCTTGCCAAGTCGCGGTAAGGATCTGCCAGACAAACGGGGAGTTGGACCTCGGAAGTCATATGCTTTGGCAGCAACCTCTGAAACCCTAAGCGGGCTCTTCTCCAAGGAGTTATTTCCGTCCGGGGACGAGTTGGACATCCCAATAGAAATTCTCTCAAGATTTATGGATTTCGAAAAATTTACCCTCATCGGTAAGTTTATTGGTGGTCGTCCCGACATGGAGACCATTCGCAAGTGGGCGTCTGGCAAATGGCGGACCTTTGGTCACTTAGAGCTGGCTGCCCTAACCCGAGGTTTTTTCACGATTAGGCTGAGCAACAAGGAGGACTACTATAAAATCTTGGCTGGAGGGCCTTGGTTCTTGGGCCGTAGGAGTCTCTTTCTAAGGAAGTGGGGTTTGGACTTTAACCCCGATACCCAGAATATCAACATTGCTCCAATATGGGTTAGGCTCCCGAGTCTTCCCCTTTTTTGTTGGCATGAAAATGTAATCAGAGGTATTGCTCGATCCATCGGGGAGCTGATCACTTTAGACCCTCCCACCAGAGCTCGAACTAGATTTGTCCAAGCCCGGTTCTGTGTTTTGGTGGACTTGGAGACGGACCTCCCATCCTCCATTACTCTGCGGTTTGGGGGTACTTTTCTACACAAGCAAGCTATTTTTTATGAGAACAGGCCAGCTTTCTGCCCTCAGTGTAGTTCTCAAGGGCATCTTCAGTCCAATTGTCCTCTCCAAAAGTCAAGGAAGAAGGAGCGGGATCCCTGCAACCCTTTGGAGCACGATGAAGGTCAGACAAAGCACCCTTTTGTGAAAGGCCATGAATCTCCAGGTCCATCCAAGGACCATCTCGAATCCTCCTTACCAAAAGAGGAAATCACCACCCGTCTGGACTCTGAGTAGTGTGGTGGGCGCCCCCAACTAGGACCATAGGAGGAAAAGGAACAGGCCCCCCCCTTATCACCACTCAGGCAGATTCACCCAAAATTTATGACCGAAACTCTCCCGAGGCACAAAAGCTATTGGAAGACTACCTGCTGGGAAGAAGAGGTTACCAGCCTAGTAATATTAGCCCTCGAATTACAAGGAGTCAAAAGCGAGGGGTGGATTTTGGTAGTGAAAGGCGACGAGGTCGTCCCCCAACAAGGAAAAGAGAGACAAAGAAACTGCGACTGATGTTGCAAATGGAACCCAACGGTTGCTGTTTCAGGATGACTCCGATTCTCTGATGGGTGATGCACTTATCTCAAAATCTCCCTTCCAGTAGGGAAAGGGAAGTAAGAAGAACCTCAAACTGTACGGATGAAATCCTGGATGCGAGAAGACTAATCGGAGTGGCCATTTGGGCCAGGGCAAAATTTTCCTGCAGGATTTTCAACGATTTGTTTCAGTCCAATCATTTTTCTTGGATCCTATCCAACATGTATGCTTCGAATTCTACCTTCGGGAAAGCAGAAATGTGGAAAGTTATTTCCCAGGTATGGGAGAATTTTTGTAGTTTTCTTGGCTGTCTTCTTATGCTTTCCGATGGTCCAGCTTCTTCGGCTAGTTTTTGTTTTCCTAGTTATAATGGCCATGGTTTCCAGGATAATCAGGCAAAAATGCCTTACTTGTAGCCCTCGGGCAATTAGCAACTTTTTGTTTTTTTTCTGCATACAGGTTTATTCTTCCAGCCAAGAGACATGAAGCACTATTTAGCAAGGCTGATTTTGTATATAAGGTTTTGGGATCCTCTATAAAAACCCACTCTTAATCTATTATAATAATTACCAAAAAAAAAAAAATTCAAATCTTGTCAGGTGACATATGATTAATATCCAAACTTTTTTAATACCACTATATGTAGTAATGATGTAAACTGGGTGAGGCCTATTTCATTTCCTTACATAACTAATTGAACAAAAAAATTATGAATAACTTTTCTCCTTTTAAGAAAAGTTTGTTATCTATAAATAAGCTTTCTCCTTCTTTAACAAAGGTCTTTAAAAGTTTAATTTTAACATCAAGTTTTTTATATTTTAGATTAATCATTATTTTAAATGCTGATCCTCTAAATTTCTTGAGATTCAATGTTACCCTAAACATTGATGATGTTAAGGTGACATTCAAATTTTTGTGGGCTTTTCAGGTTCCTAATATTAATGATCATTGGTTTTGAGCCTCCTCATTTTATTAAAAAAGGGGAACTCAATGAATTTATTTTTTAATTACTCAAATTCTTTATAATTTAATCTCAAAAACACAGAAGAAAGGAAAAGAAACACACAAAATGATAACTACTGGTTGCACATGCTACAAACCAATATCACTGTTAGAATTTCATACAAACTACAAACTACAGAAGCCCCTTTGTAGTTCAAGCAGACAAACAAACAAAACGATAACTATGGGTTTACATGCACGCAGACCTAATTAAAAAATTTCACTCTCGCAAGCCCGGTTGAAGGAATGTTTTGATTTCGGAGGCATGAGGCACAATGATTGCTCAAAAGGATTTATGTTCTAAAATAGGTTTTCAAGGATTGTATGATTGTTTTGAGAAAACATAGCACTTGATTGTTGAACATTTTTGTGTGGTGGTTTGTGACTCTAAGGCACCTGTTGAACTGTGGATGGAGGTTCGACGTTTATTATTAAAATAAATTCTTAAATTTTTCTGCCATAGTTTTTTATGTTGACATTTAACACCTCTTATTCTGTGTGTTCTTGTTTAAATTATTTGGTCGCTTAAAAATGTCTGATACTTCTAAGAAACTTTAAAAAAATTTATTGTTTTCAGATGAGATTAAGTGTTCTCGTATAGTAGAGTGCTGCTGCAAATATCCATGGATGTGGAGGAACTTAAATGAAAGAGCTTGTTCTGTTTTGATTCATATGCCAAAGTTGCATATTACTATTGTTATCGTCAGCAATAGAGTTTAGCCAGAAAACAATGATGTTATATGTTCTTAGCTCTGTAATTTCTTCAGGGGAGTATAACTGCATTGATGTTATTCTGAAAGGATTACGAGTGACGATTCTTGATATTGATTTCTGAACAGATTGAGATTGCCCAATCCACAAGTCACTATGCCAACTTTTGTCAACAAATTTGAAATACAGTTCCAGGGTAGTGACTTCTTTGTTGACCATCGATGAAAGACATCAAGGAAAGAGAGGGAATTGCTCAAGCCATCGATGATAATAAATGTTACAGACGGAATGTGGATGACCAAACAAATAAAAGTGGAGGTGGAATGACAGCGGCCGACTCTGAAAGCCTAAAACATGGCTAAACTTGCTACAGGATTGGCATTGACGCAGTTTACTCTATGTTATATTACCTTAAGTTTTATTTGGTAGCGAGTTTAAATGGTTGTTCATTGTTGATTCTTTCAAATGCAAAGTAGGTACATGTAGTGGATAAGAATACAACATGTAAATATATCCATAAACTGGTGGAAGCTTTTTACATTTCTAGTTATATGGGTGGCTTCAATGTGGCGCTTTCCTACCTGATGAGAAGACAATTTTGGATCAACAGTCGCTTTGGCCGAGTGGTTAATGCGTGTGCCTGCTAAGTACATGGGGTTTCCCCGCGAGAGTTCAAATCTCTCAGGCGACGGTTTTCTTAAGTTTAAAAGGAATATAAAATTAATTGTCTTATTATTTTTTTATTTTTAAATAGAGAAGCAGTTCCAAAAAATTGTTAAAAGTTTATAGCTTTAAAGAAATAGTTCAAAAAAATGTTTTTTTTAAAATAGAGAAGCAGTTCCAAAAAAATTGTTAAAAGTTTATAGCTTTAAAGAAGCAGTTCAAAAAAATGTTATAAGTTAAAAGTTTATAGTTGTAAAGAAGCAGTTTAAAAAATTGTTTAGAGTTCATTTTTTTTAAATAAATTTTTTTTTTTTTTATAAAGAAGCCGTTCAAAATATTATATAAAATTTATAGTTGTTTTTCTTTGTTTAAAGTTCATTATATATATATATATATATATATATATATATATATATATTTTTTCAAAAAATTATATAAAGTTTATAGTTGTTTCTTTTTGTAGAGAAGCAGTTCAAACATTTTCGAGAAGCAGTTCAAACGAAAAAATGTTTGAAGTTAAAAGTTTATAGTTGTAAAGAAGTAGTTTAAGAAATTGTTTAAAGTGATTTTGTTTTTTTAAATATAGTTTTTTTTTAAGAAGCAGTTCAAAAAATTATATAAAGCTTATAGTTGTTTCCTTTTGTAGAGAAGCAGTTCAAAAAAAAATTAAAGTTCATAGTTGTAGAGAAGCAGTTCAAAAAATTGTTTAAAATTTATAATTTTTTCCCTTTGTCAAAAAATAGTTCAAACAAAAAAAAAATTATAATTCATGAAAAAGGAAAAGACGAGAAAAATACTTTTTAATAATTTGAATTTGAATAATAAAAAAAAAACTATGAAAAATACCATGAATAAGGCTAAACTTAAATAACCCAAATGAAGTTCTTCGTAGAAGCATGTCCATTGTCCAATGAACATTACCAATAAAAATGATTAAAAAATTGTCCAATGTTGACTATGTGGGTACGAAAAAATAATAATCCTTGCATGAGTAAACACCTTAGCAAATTGCAAAATGACAAATAGATGCTATTATTAGTGCTTTTTCCAAAGTGACGGCAAAGTATGTAAGAAAAAATAGTAATCCTTGCATGAGTAAACACCCTAGCAAATTGCAAAAAATAATTTTTTCAACTAAAAAAAGATGATTTACAGAAATATTATACTATTCAAACAAAGCTTATACTTTTATATGTGTATGGTGTATAGGTAAATTATACGCATGACAATGTACTTAATGATACTTCACCTTCACCAACCTTATTATGTGTGCTCAGTACTTATCCCAAAGTGGTCCGGTTGGTACTTTCTTTCCTAATCTATTTATTCTATTTCCCATCCCCATTCTCATCCTATCTGCTCTGCTATGAATATAAAAGAGAAGTTAGTCCCACATTGTTGCACTGTGGAGGTGGCCGTGAGAAGGGAGAGAATAAGAATGGGGAATTCGGGAGAGGAAAGGCATACTTACCTGGGCGGGGTTAATCGGTGAACAGGAAGGCCGATGGCCTAGGAAGGCACTTCCATTGCACGTTGGGAGGGGGCGTTGCCTAGCATCTCCCATTGTGGAGAGTGCACGTCATAATTTGTGGCAGAGGGGGCTCGCGTTCGCGCGGCCCCACCAACATCTAATATTAAGTTATTATTTTTCTGGTTTATTTGAGTAGGTGCGTTGTTGTTACAGACCAAAAAGAAGAGTTACTCTTCTATGGGTGAATCTTTGTTGTTACAGACCAAAAAGAAGTGTTGTTACAAAGCAAAATGAAGGATGACTACTCTTCTATGGGTAAATAAAAATTCCAAAGTAATATTAAATACATTTATGAAAAAAAATCAAAGTAATATTAAACATTTTTATGAACAAAAAATTATTCCAATAGTTGTTACAAACCTAAAAGAACGGTGACTAAGTAATATTAATCACTTTTATGAAAAAAAAAAATTTCGAAGTTGTTACTACAAACCTAAAAGAAGGGTGACAACCCTTTTATGGGTAAATAAAAATTCAAAAAATTTCAAAGTAATATATAACAGAAGAAAAAGAAGTAAGGGAAGGCATTGTAAAACCTGAAAGAGCAAAATCTACTGTTATTATTTATTGTCTATATTGCTTTCAAGTGACTTGGTTCCAAATGATTTAGTTTTCAAATTCAATCTTGAACAAAAGACTTAGTTTTCAACCTCAAGTAAAAGGAAGAAGCTTTTGCAACTTCAATTACTTATAAAAAAAATATCCAAGATCCAAACGTATAGAAGCCTCCCTTCATGTTAAGGGTATGAAGAAATCAACAATGAATTGAACGTATAGAAGCCTCCTTTGGAAAAATCAATAATGAATTGTAACTTCCTAAAATACCATGAGGGGTAAAAAATAAATTGAAAATGGTTGGGGATGTAGAAGCAATTTATAGAAGGGAGAAATATTAACTTTAGTTTGAACTACTAGATTGACTATGGGTTTCAAAATAGAAGGCTAATAATTAAATTTCATACAAGGCATCCAAATCTGATTTAAAAAAATCATAACAAATATTAAAATTCAAGAATATTTAGTTTATTTATTATCCACTAAAATATGTGAGAAAAAAATTCAACATAAAAAGTGTTAATTTATTATTTAAAGCTAAAATGATTGTCAAAGTATTTAAGAAAATTATATTGATTATTTTATCATTAAGTTAGAATAAAATTGGTGGTAAGAATACCCAATGGATTTAGGAGGTACATATCATAAACCAAGGTTCCAATCATCTACCACAATCTATAGCCAAAGATCAAAGTTGTCTCTCTAGGACTAGTTTCTAAAGTATAGGAAATCGTCTATATTCATTCTAGGTATGATCTCTCCTTTTATACTGGTGATATTACAAACAAGATATAATAGAAGTGAGCTCCTTATCACACATATTTGTGAATGTTATGGTCCTCAATGCTCTAGATGTCAAATATTTGTTTTACTATATGGGGATTCAACCTAGTATATGATTTTTTGGATAATCTTATTGTAGAAAGCTCTATAATGTTTTATTTCCATTTCTACTTAGATCAGGATATTTTTATATTTTATTGCATAATTTTTACCTTCCTATCTTGGTTGAAGTATATTTGTATATTTTATAGTAATTGTATGAGATATCCCCTTTTTTCCTCTTGTAATTGTATGAGATATCCCTTTCTTTAGTAATTTTTTTGGTGAATCCAATGAGAACCCCTTTCTAAGAATTTTATCTTCCACTTTTAGCCCCTTGGTGATGTAAGTTGGTTGATCCCACTATAGTTTTCCTCTTTATATTAGGGCTTATTTTAAAATCTATTTTGCTCTATTATGAGGGGTTTTTTTTGTAGATTGCTTACTTGAGGATAAAATATTTGTGAAAACTCTAGTTTCCTTTGAGTAAGTTTTTTGCTGCCCCTTATAGAGCCATTTGTTTTTTCCAAGGGATTTTAAAAGACTACTAGGTCTAATAAGATGTAGATTCCATAACTAAAAGAATATTTGGATCATTCCTCATGAAATAATGTTGTATATCCCTTCTTCATTATTCATGATAATGATGTCCTAATCAAATATTTGACTAATAGGAAGAAGAATTAGATTTTCAGGAGGATATGGATCTAAATAATGATTATAATGAACCCTATCACTATGACATAAGATCCAAATATATCCTAGGAGCATCTACATTCATCAATTATGGTGAACATCACAATTTACCATGATTGCCATTTAATATGGTAATTACACCGAATTAGACATGAATACAAGGAGCAAACATGAGTCAGGTCTCCCAAATTTTTCACCCCTTTCCTAAGCCTCATGATAAAATACTAGTTGCATACATGACTACCCTCACAAAATATCTTTCTTATCAAATAGATAATCATAATAGAGAACTGAGAAGAAAATAGAGGATACTAGAAGAGAGATAGTTAAATAAATGTAGGATATGATGAGTAAACTCACTCAACTATTAAGTGTTAATATAAAACTTGTAGTGCAAGTTGTTATCCCTCCATAGATTTTAGACCCCAATGGTCCTCATCCTCCACCTCCCATAGATAACCCTAGGATAATTTTACCAACATTTATTGATCCTACATTAAGAAACTATTAAAGACATTTTCTAGCCCTTAATGTGGAAGACATAGACTTGTCTAGGTATATCCATAAATTAATTTCTAATTGACCAAATAAAAGCCCAAATATTTGTTGATAAGTTTAAAATGTATCATAGGGATTAGTTACATAATAATAAGGCTTTGCTAAAATTATTAACTAGATATTTGCTAGGAAATGCTCTTGATTAGTTTTCATCTTTGCCCAACCACTCTATTGAATCCATAGAAAATTTTATCCGTAAATTGAAACAAGAATTTTATGATCACAAGACCATGATGAAAGAAATCGATATTTTTATGAATGCTAAATAAATCCCTAATGAATATGTAGTTAATTTTCACAAGAGGTAGAAAAGACTTAAATATCATGTTAATATGATATTATCTAAACAGGCAACCATAACAATATTTTTAAATAAGATTATACCACCTTGTCAGGATAATATATAGGATCATAACCCACATGGTTTCCTCTTCCAGACAAGGTCTTGCAATTTTTTTAAATCCTTGACTATTTGAAAAATAAGATCAACCAAAAATTATAGTAAACTAAAAAAACCTACTAAAAATATTCTAGGAGATGAAATTTGTAATATGGTAGTACAAATTACCTCTCATGAGATAGAGATATCTATAGCCCCTATGAATATGTTACCAAAATTAGAAGGTGGCCTAAGACCTAAGAATAAGGTGCTATAATGGACTCATGAATATATTATCAAAAAAATTCCACCACCTAAGCTTAAAAATTACCATTATAAAAATAGGATTAAAGCACCTACATGGCATGTCCCCCAAAATAATTTCTTTTGGAATGGAAATTAAGGCCATGATAATACTACATGCATAGATTTGTGTAAATTTTTATCTAAAAAAACTCCTGGTCCTAACTTTAACATTGATAAATTCAACAATGATTTATCCAAATGAAAATAAATAGGGTCTCTAGAAAAATTATAATCATCCTTATAAAACCTCATTCCGTGACCATGAATAACATGTTCCCAATAAAAAATGGGGAGTGAATTAAAATCAAGATCAAGGATTTAATCAAGAAGGCCATCAAAACTATCAAAATCAAGGTAAAGGATTTAATCAAGGAGGCCATAAAAACAATCAAAATAAAATATACAATCCTAATCAAGGTAACCAAGAATATAAACAAGGAGGGGTTAGAATAATCAAAATTAGAATGGTAGCTACTCCCAAAATTAAAATTATAGACTTAGTGCTTCTAAAGTTAATTAAGTCTTTGCCCAACATGGACCAAAGAGAATATATTTGTAGTCAACAAAATGTGGCCCATTATATCAATATTTTGTATGTGTAAATAGAAACTATGAAATTCTTGGAACAACATTCCTTCTATTACTAAGAGTACACCTTAATACAAAAAGAAGCAACCTTCTAATGAGGAAAAAATAGAAGGATAAGGAACATATCCATACAAAAATCCATCAAACTATAATTTATAAAATGCTAAATCCTCCTTTGGTCATGCAAGAGCCTACTATAAACATAAAAATAAAAAAAAATAAAAAAACATTCTCAAGATGGCCTCAAATAAGTCTATAGACCTTGTGTTTTCTAAAACATTGAAATACCACAATCCCCACTTAAAGTGGTGATCCCGACATCCATAACCAAAAAGCATTACGTCCTTATCCAATGTAAGGAATCATTGGTTAAGGTAGTCATGACCAAAACTAAAGTGTAGTGCATAGTTGAAGAGTTACGTACAACCCCTTGCAAGGCCTCATGCTTAGAATTAGTTGGGACATATTCTTATCAAAAATAATGTTTAAGAGACTTACTAGATGAGATGAAGATGTGTAGACCAAGGTTTTCCAACATTATGCACACCATTCTAGTATCTTATAAAATGTAATAAATTCAATTACATAAAGAAACTCTTTGTATTGACGCACATACTAGCTCTTATGTGATTATAGGATTTTCTTTGAAACCATTATCATTGTTGATTATTTATCAAGGGATAATGATCTTCCATTGATAGAAATTGTAGTTTACAATGACATGGTGGTCTGTAGGGATTTGGTTGATAAAAGGAGGGTTATATATGTTATATCATTATTATTTCTAGATCAACTAAAGATCCATAGAGAATAACTAAACACATAATGGAAGCACGAGATTCCGGTCAAAGGAAATCATTCAAGTGCAATTGCATTCAAAATTAATCACGCTTAAGTCCTAGGAATGTACATTGCATGAAACGAAAAAGAGACATGTTGTAAGAGACGCAATCGAATAAAGAAAAACAGCCCTTTCATTAATTTCTTTCGATCTCTGTTACAATAATGCCTCCTCCCTTTTCAGGGGCTAGGAGCGCAAATAAGGTTTGATTACAATCGTTGAATGGTTCCTCCTTCCGCGTGCCCACGATTGCACTGGGCGGGCTAAGATGATGCCGTCGCTGATGTTGATGGGTTCTTCGCCTCTGCTGCTTCTCCTGCAAACAAAGAAATGATCAAGACGTTAGTAGCACCTGTTGCAAATGAAAAGCATTCTCTCTCTAAAACTAACAAAATATGCATACGAATATTTGCCTGAAACCATGAAAACAGTGAATCCAAATTGCTTCAAAATCTGACAGAAGGTAAGAACAGTCACCAGAAGGCCACTGCCACTGAGGCAGCTGGCCAATTCACCTTAAACTGGAATTCGTCCCTGGGCAGGACGAATTCTGACTGTAATTCGTCCCTGGGTGGGACGAATTCTTCTGAATAGGAGAAATCGACCTGTTGCTGCTCCAATGTCGGATCTCGGGACCTGCAAAACTCCTAAAAACAGGGGGGTTAGGTAATTGGGGCCATTTTGGGACGACCCAGATGGTCGGATTTTCCCAATTTGGCCTCCTCCCTCGGGAATTTAACCTTGACACCTGCAAGTTAGCGAAACGATAAAGCAATACAAAACACCCTAAACTCTGACCAAAAGCTACAAAATTGCAATTATAGACTAATCAGACCTAGTAACATAGAATGCAATCTAAAAATTAATCTAAAGTGCTCAAAAACTGAAATTAGAACTTGGGGGTGCGGGGGTGCCCAAGTGGGCCTCCCACCGTTGGCCCTCGATTTTGGAGCCAATCCACCAAGGATGGGCCCAAAACCTTTTAGGATTGGGGGTCGGCGAATTGATGGGTTTAGATGTCCATGCGTCGGATTTGAGTAAGGTTCGAGCTTCCAAAGGCCACCCAACAACCTCCCTTGCAAAAGAGATTGATGGATGTAGGAAGGTGAACAAAGGGGGATGCAAATGAGTCTTCGATTCGGCAGCACTTCGTTGCTTGAACACTCCTTCTACCTGCATGTTTTGGGTGAGAAAATTCCCACCTTTTATAGACCCAAGGGGTCTCTTTTGGGAGGGAAGCACAAAAGCCAAGTGTTGGCCATGGGCGCCATGTGGCAGTCTTGTCTTCCCATGAGGGAGGGGAGTCCTTCCATTGACTTGAACTTTGATAAATGCTTTTTGTAACAGTCCTCTAACGGCCCCTCTGTCCACTTACACATGCGTGCAAGGTAGGAGCCCTTAACTGACTGTTCTGGGCTGCCACTTGGCACCATTTGCCTTTTTGCCCGTTAAGCTTAGAATTCGTCCCACCCAGGGACGGATTCAGAATTCGTCCTGGGGTGGGACGGATTCTATTTTGAATTCGTCCCGGGGTGAGACGAATACTGGGCAAAGTGTCCAAGTGTGCCAAATTGCTCCTTGACCTTACAAAATTGCTATGAAAGTGGTTAAGACCACTGTTTAACCTCTGAGGGCTGCCCTGGGGGCTGTGTTTGCCAAAGCGATCAGTGTTTGCAGTCACATAATCGGATTGGTGCTGTTTTGGTGTCTACAGATGCCCCTTTTTGGGAAGCGCTACGGGTGACGCAGTGCTGAGCAAAAATAGATAACCAAAGCACTAATGATTAGGGTTTCTTGGTAACCTAACCAACTTTTGATGCCCCAAGTATGGAAAGGGCATGCATTCTTGAATCCTTGCTTCTGACGAGCTAAGGAATTTGATTTCAAGTATTAACCTGTTTTGGTGAGGTGTGACTTGAACTCAGACATCGATCAGTCATGAACAAGTGAAGGGCGTTTTTATCCTCAGGGGGAACCTTGTGTTCATGATTCACGAAATCTTGAACTTAGACATTGATCAATCATGAACAAGTGAAGGGCGTTTTTATCCTCAGGGGGAACCTTGTGTTCATGATTCACGAAATGCCAAGTGTTTGATTGATTTGATTGTTGCTTGTTTATTGCCCCAAGCAGGAGCGTGATTGTCTTTGTCAATGATTCTTTGAATGCATGTCGTTTTCCTTAATTGGGTGTGTGATTGTTGGTTGGTGACTAAGTGTGACTACCCCCTCAAGCGACGAATCGATGAGGGAATGACCTTCGTGAGAGAAGCGACGAGTCGCTTGACCCAAGATGACTTGTGCAAGGTTTGCCTTTAGAGGGTTTACCGTTAAGCGTGTGCAATTTTTCCAACATATGGACCTATTTTTGGTGGGTGTTAACCCTTTTGGTGATGTCATAATGAGGTGAAATCGTCGAAAACCTATTTCCCGTGGAGCGGTCCGGCTATGATAGCCTTCTTGGGGAATTAGGAGAGCGATAATTTGGACCTCGACATCGATTTTCTTTGCCTAGAGGCTAAGTGCGTGAGCACTTATGCCCGGCAATGTTTTTGTTGTGTTTTTGTTGAATTTTGTACTTGTTTTTGTTGTTTTTGTGACACCATTTGGTGATTGAATTGTCGGCAATCCGTCCTCCCGTGGAGCGGTCCGGCTATGGTAGCCTTCTTCGGGAGTAGGATAGTGACAATGCAAACCCCGACATCAATTTTGCTATGCCAAGAGGTTAAGTGCAAGAGTACTTGTGTCTGGCAATGTTTATTGCTTGTTTTTTGTTGCATTTTTTTGTATTTTTGTTGTTTTTGTGACACCATTTTGGGGATTAAATTGTCGAAAATTTTGTCCTTCCCGTGGAGCGGTCCGGCTATGTTAGCCTTCTTAGGGAGTAGGATAACGAGAAGACAGCCGACATGTTTTTTTTTGTTTGACTTTCAACCTTTTGTGATGTCGTTTGGGGAGAAATTTCAAACCCCATTCCCGGGAGCGGTCCGGCTATGGTAGCCTTCTTAGGGAGTAGCATAGAGCACTTTTATGCAAGAGCACCAATGTTCTTTTGTTTTTATTTTTGTTGTTTTTTTTTTTTTTTTTTTGATTTTATCTTGTGCATGATGGTTGATGAATATGGATGTATGCGATTTTGATTTATTTTGATGGATGCATATGCTATGATGAATGCAAATGTTTTTGATTTATATGTGATATGCGAGATATGAAATGGATGAATGGGGTTTGTGATGTTTGGCTATGGCACCATAGACTGTTTAGAGTCCTTTTTTTTTTTTTTTGATTCTTGTGATGCATGACTTTGTATGTATATATGTGGTTTTTCTTTTTTTTGTATTTTTTTTATGGTATTTGCAAGGATGAAAAGTAGCGCAGTTGGTTTAGAAATGTAGCTAAGGTTTTCTGAGACTCAGACGGTTTTAGCTCACTAGCCACGACTGTACTTTATCTTACAAGACTTTTGACCAAGGTATGAATCGGACTTGTTTTTGACCAAGTTATTTCACATCCCTGTGTGTGCAATTGAGTTCATTTATGTGGTATTTGTTAGGATACCGCCAGTGCCAGATGGGCTTTCAACCGAACCTGTACTGAGGATCACCTAATTAGCTCCACGAATTCCTTTGTTGTATGTACTAAGATTAATCTGCGGTGTAATCCAGGATGCCATAAGCTAGCTCATCCACATGCAAACATTGATCTGTACGCAAGTTAATGTGACGGATATATCGTCATGCGGGAGGTTTACTTAGCGCTATCAACCAAATTGGTATTGAAGCTTGCCTTATGACCTACTAGAATCGTTGAGAGTTCCGGGGATTCAAGGTCAACTCCCTTCTTTTCTTCAATTGTATTGGGATACTTGCTCTTTTGTAGTGATGAGATCACTGTTTATTTTGATTTGTTTTTCTTTTGAGCAAGGGATTGGGGATATGGAGTGATGAAAATCACTGTTGTTTGTGCCTTTTGATGTGTGCACTGTAGTTTGTCAAATTTGGAGTTTTGACATTTTGCAAATTTTTTGTGTTTTGCAACTATTGAGAACTTTAGGGATTCTTAGGGAATTGGGTAGGGAGGATGCTTGTCCTTTTGCCAACTCTCAGCATTCTAGGGGTCATTCGCACAGGGGGATGAGCAAGATAACCGTTTCGCTTGTGGTGACCTAGATTATTTTGCGAGGTTTCGTCTTTCGTTCACACAATTTTGGGAATTTTAGTGTTTTGATTTGTGTTGGGATGTTACGTAACAAGGTGTATTTCAAGTATGACTCTACCTTTGTAAAATCCGTTCGACTTGGTACACTACATGGCTAAAGAGGAAAATGATGACTGAATCACTGAAACTCTTGGTACATTCCCAGACCACTGACTGTAGTGTGGTAAAAGTTATGCATGGTGTTTTTGTTGTTTTTGTAACATGAGACAATGCGGAACAAGATGGACTATCAGAGCTATTGTAGCCTATGGTGCCTTTGACCTGTATGACTACAAATATGCAATGTATGGATGCAATGCTTAATGCAGCTATATATTTTTGTAATTTTGATGGATTGTTTTTGGTGAAGGTGAAGATGAGGTGCGAGAATATGAATTTTTTTTGATGAATTTGAGTATGCCTAGAATTGAGATGCAAATCTTTGTTGTTTTTGATGATTTTTGTTGTTTTGTTTTTTGAATTTCTTGATTTTTTTTGACCAAGCGATTGCGATAATCGTTGGAGCTTTTTGGGTTGACCAAGAGATTGCGATAATCCTTGGAGCTTTTTGTATTGACCAAGAGATTGCGATAATCCTTGGAGCTTTTTGGTGACCAAGAGATTGCGATAATCCTTGGAGCTTTTTGGTGACCAAGAGATTGCGATAATCCTTGGAGCTTTTTGGGTGACCAAGAGATTGCGATAATCCTTGGAGCTTTTTGGTGACCAAGAGATTGCGATAATCCTTGGAGCTTTTTGGGTGACCAAGAGATTGCGATAATCCTTGGAGCTTTTTGGTTGACCAAGAGATTGCGATAATCCTTGGAGCTTTTTGGGTGACCAAGAGATTGCGATAATCCTTGGAGCTTTTTGGGTGACCAAGAGATTGCGATAATCCTTGGAGCTTTTTGGGTGACCAAGAGATTGCGATAATCCTTGGAGCTTTTTGGGGTGACCAAGAGATTGCGATAATCCTTGGAGCTTTTTGGGTGACCAAGAGATTGCGATAATCCTTGGAGCTTTTTGGGTGACCAAGTGATTGCGATAATCCTTGGAGCTTTTTGGTTTGGATTATGGTTCTTTAGGGGATAGAGGTACCCCTGACTTGATGGTCTTTGCACTCCGGATCTGGCTCTAGAGGTATGGGCATGAATGGATCGGCCCTATGCACGGAGATGAGGACAGGGTCCGCCCGTGGCACTGATGTTGCTATGATGTCTCTTGGTGGAAGTTGCTCTTTGTGTGCCCAAAGTTGTGGATGTAATGCTTGGTCCCACTGCGGTGGGTTAACACGCCACTCATGCCCTAGTATTATGTTTATCTGTTGACATGCTTCTTCAAATTTTATGGGATGCCGATGTTGTCGCATGTGATTGCTGTGGGCTATCTCTGTTTCATCTTCACTTTTCAACTAATGTGTATAGCTCATCAGAATCTGGAGATTCTGAGACATGGAGGACTGCATCATCAGGTAGCCCTATGGTTAAAGGTTGATCCTCTTCGAAAGGAGCCTTATGTAAGTTGGGCCTTGGGAGCTCCAAAATCTTGGTCTCTACCAACTCTAAGTGCTCTAGTGCTTTGCATGTATCGGGAGATTTGAACTCCTCCTCTTTGGTTGGTTCTTGTTGAGGAACTTGGGGCTTATGGAGGGGTGGCCAGATGGCACCCCGCTCTGATTCCTTAGAGGCTTCTTGATGAATTTCTAAGGGTGGCTCATAAGCCTGGGTGGATGTCTGAGGAAGGCACCCGTCATTGGTTATAGGAGCGGCCTCCCATTCATGTCTAGGAGGCGTCGGGGGTGGTGCTTCAGGAATCGGGAGAGTAGCTTCCCGCTCCTGTCTAGGAGGTGTTGGGGGTAGCTTTTGATGAGGTCGCGATGACCTATCTTCCCCCCATGGGTTGTGCCACTCAAAATATTTTGTCTTATGCATGTGAGGGGTTGGAGTCTTCTCTTGCATAGTGTGTTGGAACAGCTCATCCTTCTGGCATCGAAGGTGCTCTTCGTTAATATGGTACGGTTCCTCTAACGGTAGTCGTTCGAGCTCAAGTTGCGTGAGTTGCTTGAGATGTGTGATATATTCGGTAGATTCTACGATAGTTGGTCCCACCGCCTCATGTCTAGAAGGCCTAGATGCCTCTCTTAGATAAAAATCTCGGTCGTAGTGATCCAAGATCTCTATAGGACACATCCCTCTGTTAGGGGTAGCAAGCATTCTCTCGGGGCTTTGGCCTCAGTGAGTGGTCCTGATAGATAGCAGGTGCGGAGGCATATTGCTCTCGCATTGTATATTGCTCTCGAGGAAGGTAGAGGTCTTCCTCGTGCTCTCTTTCATAAGTGAAAAAGGGATGGACGGAGCTATCTCGCCCTGCCCGAAGAGCCTTGTGCTCTGGATTTGTCTTTGTAGTCCTGGCAACTAGAGGGGGTGAAGGAGGGATAATGTAATCATGTGGTTCCTCCCTTCGAACCCTATGTTGACTTAGCACTTCATCGCGCGATGACCGCTCATAGCGATCATCTAAGGGAGCTCTCCTATGATTGTACCCCTCATGGAAGGGTGTGTGATGAGTGCTATGTTGAACAGGAGTGCTCCTCGAAGAGGTGTCCCTGTAGTCTCTTTCCTTTAAGGTGTGGAGGGGACTGCATTGTGTGTTAGGTCGCCAAGGTGGTATGACCAAATCCTTGGGATTGTAATGGAGGTGACTTGTTCCTCCTTGGATATTCCCCATAGCATCCGCCCGTGATTGGGCTTGGCTATGGGTGAGCACCATGACGATGTCTCTCTAAAAAGCCCTAAAATTGAAATGAGTCGGATGGGGCCCAAAATTGGTGTGCGCATCCCTCTTATAGTAGATAAGACAAAAATGAAGTTTCAAGTCCTATCTCTAAATACATTAGGAGATATTGACATCCGAACAGCTCAAAAAGTGCATAGAATTGCGTGTCCAATTTTAAAACCTAATTTCGGGGCACTAGATGATGGAATTTGGCCCCGAAAACTGACTTTTCTGGGCAAATAGGATTCTAGGGAATTGTATTTGTTTAAAATTATCCCAACTAACTCCCTGTAAAATTTCAAGTCAATCGGAGCTACGGTTGAGAAGTTATGGCCCCGACAAGATGCACTAAAATTTAGGGAAAAATGTAAGATTTCCCATATTTTGTTGGATGGTCCTGCATCACTTATGGGCACATTTGGGGTGCTTTTGGGTTGACCAAAGGGTTCATGGACACCTTTGGGGCATTTTGGAGTGACCAAGCGATTACGGGAATCCTTGGAGCTTTTTGGAGAAAATGACAAAATGCGTAGATTTTTTTTTATCTTTGTTTTTAATGATTTTTTTTGTCTACACTAAACAGAATTAAACACACACATTCACAAAACCGTGATTATCTCTTTTAAGGATTCTTGGTGTGCCCTAGACTGGTTTAGTGCATTTTGATGTTTTGTTTTGTTTTTGTAGGTTTTGTAGAACGTTTAAATGCATCATGTAGGCTCTTATAACTCCAAAAAGGTCGCCCCTTCAATATACCAGCCAAGCCGATATACCAACCTCTCTATATACCCGCCCTTACGAGAGGGAGACTATAGGTACGTGAGAGCAGAAGGTACGTGGTACATAGGCGGTACGGAAGGGGGATTGTCCTGTTAATGGCACCTACCATAGAAAACTTATCCTCGCGCGCATGGGAATCACCCCAGCTACGCTCGGTCTGTCTTCGTCAGGATTTACGCCTAACAACAGTTGACAATCGGGAAATGGATGCAAATCAAGCCAAGGTGGTGATTAAATCCACCAATGGTCTTGATCAAGGGCTGGGGTCTTAAGACCAGCTCCTTGGTTTAAAGTTGTCTCGTGATGTGTGTGGGATTCGTTTTATCCAACAAAATGAAACTAGCATACATGACTTTTCCTAATGCAATGCAAGATTAAATGAAAACAATTAACGAAGCAGAAACAGAAAATTATAACAGAGATCATGAAAATCCCTACCTCTTCTCTGCCTGCTCCTGTTGTCTCTGAATTTCTGCTCTGAAAATCCACAGACAGGAATTCGTCCCTCTGGGAGGCAGATTGCGGAACGGAATTCGTCCCACCCGGAGACGAATTTGAATTCGTCTCGGGGTCAGAAGGAATTGCGAGAAAAGGATTCGTCCACGTCGAGAGACGAATAGCGATCTGCAACAAAAAAAAGTGTACTGTCAAGCACAAACACAAAATTTTAATCAGTTTACGTGATTTCAAAAACCAGGGAACAGGGTCCCACCGTGATCGCCACTGAAAGCACGAGATTCCGGTCAAAGGAAATCATTCAAGTGCAATTGCATTCAAAGTTAAGCACGCCTAAGTCCTAGGAATGTAAATTGCATGAAACGGAAAAGAGACATGTTGTAAGAGACGCAATCAGATAAAGAAAAATAGCCCTTTCATTAATTTCTTTCGATCTCTGTTACAATAATGCCTCCTCCCTTTTCAGGGGCTAGGAGCGCAAATAAGGTTTGATTACAATCGTTGAATGGTTCCTCCTTCCGCGTGCCCACGATTGCCATTGGGCGGGCTAAGATGATGTCGTCGCTGATGTTGATGGGTTCTTCGCCTCTGTTGCTTCTCCTGCAAACAAAGAAATGATCAAGACGTTAGTAGCACCTGTTGCAAATGAAAAGCATTCTCTCTCTAAAACTAACAAAATATGCATACGAATATTTGCTTGAAACCATGAAAACAGTGAATCCAAATTGCTTCAAAATCTGACAGAAGGTAAGAACAGTCACCAGAAGGCCACTGCCATCGAGGCAGCTGGCCAATTCACCTTAAACTGGAATTCGTCCCTGGGCAGGACGAATTCTGATCGTAATTCGTCCCTGGGTGGGACGAATTCTTCTGAATAGGAGAAATCGACCTGCTGCTGCTCCAATGTCGGATCTCGGGACCTGCAAAACTCCTGCAAACAGGGGGGTTAGGTAATTGGGGCCATTTTGGGACGACCCAGATGGTCGGATTTTCCCAATTTGGCCTCCTCCCTCGGGAATTTAACCTTGACACCTGCAAGTTAGCGAAACGATAAAGCAATACAAAACACCCTAAACTCTGACCAAAAGCTACAAAATTGCAATTATAGACTAATCGAGACCTAGTAACACGGAATGCAATCTAAAAATTAATCTAAAGTGCTCAAAAACTGAAATTAGAACTTGGGGGTGCGGGGGTGCCCAAGTGGGCCTCCCACCGTTGGCCCTCGATTTTGGAGCCAATCCACCAAGGATGGGCCCAAAACCTTTTAGGATTGGGGGGTCGGCGAATTGATGGGTTCAGATGTCCATGCGTCGGATTTGAGTAAGGTTCGAGCTTCCAAAGGCCACCCAACAACCTCCCTTGCAAAAGAGATTGATGGATGTAGGAAGGTGAACAAAGGGGGATGCAAATGAGTCTTCGATTCGGCAGCACTTCGTTGCTTGAACACTCCTTCTACCTGCATATTTTGGGTGAGAAAAGTCCCACCTTTTATAGACCCAAGGGGTCTCTTTTGGGAGGGAAGCACAAAAGCCAAGTGTTGGCCATGGGCGCCATGTGGCAGTCTTGTCTTCCCATGAGGGAGGGGAGTCCTCCATTGACTTGAACTTTGATAAATGCTTCTTGTAACAGTCCTCTAACGGCCCCTCTGTCCACTTACACATGCGTGCAAGGTAGGAGCCCTTAACTGACTGTTATGGGCTGCCACTTGGCACCATTTGCCTTTTTGCCCGTTAAGCTTAGAATTCGTCCCACCCGGGGACGGATTTAGAATTCGATCTGGGGTGGGACGGATTCTATTTTGAATTCGTCCCGGGGTGAGACGAATACTGGGCAAAGTGTCCAAGTGTGCCAAATTGCTCCTTGACCTTACAAAATTGCTATGAAAGTGGTTAAGACCACTTGTTTAACCTCCGAGGGCTGCCCTGGGGGCTGTGTTTGTCAAAGCGATCAGTGTTTGCAGTCACATAATCGGATTGGTGCTGTTTTGGTGTCTACACATAACTAAAAAAATACAAATATATATATATATATATATATATATATTAACGGGAATAAACTATAGACTATTTGTGCTTTTATTTTTTCAATTGCACTTGATAAATTTCAGTTGAATTATGTTGAATTCAACTAAAAAACTGAATTACAATGGGTGCCTTGCACATATTAATATTAATAGACATCCTTCATGGTAATAATAAACAAATATTTGATTGCCTTAAATTTTATTATTAATAGTTATATTTTTTTTATTATGAATAACATTTCATATAAAGGTATTATCTCAACTAATTAAATTCTTCAACATTTGAAGAGACCAAGATTCAAATCTTGTCAGGTGATATATGGATAATATCCAAACATTTTTTTAATACCACTATATGTAGTGATGATGTAAACTGGGTGAGGCCTATTTCATGAAGGATATAAAATTTAAATAGCAATTTAAATCGCGTCAATAAAGTTCTTTGAGGATTTCTTACGCGAGGGAGGAACTTCGGGGGAGATACTCCCGAAGTATGCACTTCGGGGAAAATAATCCCAAAGTAAACACTTCGGGGAATATTTTGCTGAAGTAAAACTACTTCGGGAAATAATGTGCCGAAGTGAAACTGCTTCAGGGAAATTCTCAATGAAGCAGTTGCTTCACATGATTTTCTTCCGAAGTAGAATCACTTCGGGAATTTTCTAGCCGAAGTGACTACTTTGGACAAGAAGGCTGTGAAGCACTGCAGTCTCCAAAAACTTGGCAGCTTCGACGAAATGGCTGCTGGATTCTACTTCGGGAATACAAAGTCCCGGATTACTTCTTCAACAGAATAAACAGACAAATAACTAAACTTCCTTTCTGGATCGAGTGGGTGTTTTACCACTTTGGGGCAAATCCTTACTGAAATTTGTCTACAGATTTAAAACCACTTCGAAGCAAAGAACAAATACATAGCGACCCAAATTTCTAGGGTAAATATTTTATATATTAAAATATTTCCACATTTAAAAAGCTTCCTTTTGAAGCAATTACAAACTTTTGCAATATAAAAATTGTAGGATAAACACACGGATTTGATGGGAGACTGCTGCTCCACTCTTCGGTTGTAAGAGGATGCTGCTTCTGCTGCACTGCTTGTCAAAACCCTAGCTATGCGGTTGCTCTACGTGCTCTACTCCCTTCGTTGCTATGCTCCTTCCACTATCCTCCAAATACTTCCTAAATGACAAAATGGCCCCAGTATTTATAAGCGGAAGATGAGGACAAAAGGTGAGAGAAGTTCCCCGACCGACTGATAGAAAATAAATGTCAAGGAATGGTTCCTGTCCAATCGTCGAGCAATCCCAACTACCCGCACGCTTGACGAATTAATGTTTTGATTCCCGTGCTTGATTTTTGCTTCGGCTGATTTCCACTTCGGAGGGCAAAATGAATTTACTTCATGGCGAAGTGTTTTTAGGGGGTGAGTTAAATGTGCTTCACGGCAAAGCATTTTTTGAAGTCGTTTTAATAATGCTTCGCATCGAAGCGCTTGCAGGCATGGTTGGTTTAATAATTATAACACCCTCCTTTAAATCAACTTTCATGATTTCTCTAACGCCCAACATTTCTTGTAGTCTAGCAAAGTCCTCCTCCTTCAAGGTTTTTGTGAAGATGTCAGCCAGCTGCTCCTTGGACCTACAAAACTGCAATTGTACTTCACCAAATTTCACCAGATATTTGATGAAATGATACCGGATGTCTATGTGCTTCATCCGACCATGGAATACTGGGTCCTTCGAGAGCGTGATGGCAGAGTTATTGTCACAAAATATTGTTGTTGCTGCTTTGGGCAAATGATGTAGTTCACATAGAACTCTTCTCAACCAGACTGCCTGGCAGGAAGCTGAGGTGGCAGCAACATACTCTACTTCTATTGTAGATAAAGCAACAATAGGCTGCTTCTTCGAGGACCAGGAGACAACTCTGCATCTAAAATGGAAGGCATATCTAGAAGTGCTCTTTCGGTCATCTACGCTACTAGCCCAATTACTGTTGGTGTAGCCAATCAACTCCAGCTGGTCTTGTCTAGCATAGTGAAGTCCGTGATTCCTCGTGCCATTGACATACTGCATAATTCTCTTGCCTTATTTCCAGTGAGTGTCTTTGGGTGACTCCATAAACCGACTGATTAAACTCATGACATACATCAAATCTAGCCTGGTTGCTATCAAGTACATCAGGCTTCCAACTAACATTTTATAGAGAGTTGGATCAATGTTTTTGATGTTGTCAATCTTGCTCAACTTCAAACCAGTGGCAACTAGGGTGATGGCAAGTTTGCTGTCCTCCATCTTAAAATGCTTTAGGACATCCTTTGCATACTTGCCCTGAGAAATGAAGATGCCATCTGCTGATTGGTCAACTTCAATGCCAAGAAATAATTTCATCAACCCCATGTCTGTCATTTCAAACTCGGTCTTCATGGTTGTTCTGAACTACATGAATAGGCTACTGCTATTGCCAGTATATATCAGATCATCCACATACAGGCAAACAATTATCATTTCACTCTCTATGTTTGTCTTCAAATATAGGGTGTGCTCATATGGGCATTTTTGAAATCCATTCTCTTGAAAACAGCCATCAATCCAGTTGTACCATGCCCGGGGTGCTTGCTTCAGTCCATACAGGGCCTTCTTCAACTTTAGGACCTTGTCTTATTGCCCTTGTATTTCATAACCGATTGGTTGGTCTATGTAGGCCTCTTCTTCTAACACTCTATTTAGGAAGGCATACTTGACATCCATCTAGTACACACTCCAGCATTTTTGAGCTGCTAGTGCCAGAATCATTCTGACTATGTCAAGTCGGGCTATAGGTGCATACACATCATGATAGTCAACTCCTGACTTCTGCTTGTAGCCTTTTTCCACCAATCTAGATTTATGCCTGTCAACTTCTCCTTGGGGGTTGAACTTCATTTTATACACCCACTTGACCCCAATGGTCTTCTTTCCTACCGGAAGATCTATCAGCTACCATGTCTCATTCTTTTCAATGGTTGTTATTTCTTGATCCATCACATTTACCCATGTGCAATTCTGACTTGCTTCTTCAAACTCCATTGGATCACACTCAGTAAATAAAGTAAATTTAGAATATTCTTCATCTATCTGATTACGGGTTACCTCATAAATGTCTTACAAGCTTCGAGTCTTTGCAAGTGTCCTCAAATTTTGAATTCTGCTTGCAAGTGGAGGTGACCAGGATGATGAGGTTGTGCTACTACTGGCACCACTATTGCTACTTGAAGGTACAAGTGGCTGCACACTATCTTCCTCCAAGTTTACAAGTTCAACAATTGCTGGTTCAGACTAACCAGTATTTGACTTCCAAGTCCAGGCTTCATCCTCCAAGAACTTCACATCGTGGCTAAAGACAAGTTTCTTTGTCACCAGATTGTACAACCTGTATGCCTTTGTTTGTTTGTTGTACCCCGTGAGAATGCATTTTTTAGATTTGTCATCCAGCTTTTGTATTTTCTCATCTAGAACATGTGCATATGAAATGCACCCAAAAACTCGCAAATGAGCCACACTTGGCTTCAAATTGCTCCAGGATTCCTCCAAAAAAATTTCCTTCACACTCTTGGTGGGACATTTGTTCAGCAAATAAACTGCACATGACATAGCTTCTGCCCAGAACTCATGTGGCAAACTTGTTGCCTTTAGCATGCTCCATGCCATATCCATGATTGTTATATTCTTCCTCTCAGCTACACCATTCTGTTGTGGTGTGTATCTAGCAGTGAACTGCCTTCGAATTCCATGCTGCTTACAGAAGTTGTGGAATTCATTGGAGATGTATTCTCCTCCATCGTCTATCCTAAGAGTCTTCACGTAATACCCACTTTGTTTCTCAACTAGAGCCTTGAACTCCTTAAACTTCACAAATGTCTTTGACTTTAGCTTAATGGGATAAACCCATGTCTTTCGGCTAAATTCATCAATGAAAGTCAGGAAGTATTTGTTGCCGACATATGTGCTGGTCTGCATGGGACCAAAAATGTCTGAGTGCACTAGCTCCAATTGTTGTGATGCTCTCCAAGATTGTCCTACAGGAAATGCATCCCTGTGCTACTTACCGACTAGGCAACCTTCACAAACTTGGTTTGTGTTGTGGCTACTCCACAACGTACCCCAAAATTGGGGACCCACCTTTTTTTGCATGTTTTCCAAGAAGACCGAAGTGGCCCATATGCTAAAGATCAAATAAAAAGAAAAACACCACAAGGAGAAAAAAGTGTCGCGATATCACGACATGTTAAAGTTTCGTGGTCCAAGAGAAGAGAAAGAATGAAGAAGAAAAAGTGTCGTGATATCGTGACATATTGCATTTTTGCGACCAACAGAGAAGAGAAAGAACGAAGAAGAAAAAATGTCACGATATCGCGACATGTTGCATTTTCGTGGACAAACAAGAAAAAGTGTCGTGATATCGCGACATATTGCATTTTCGTGGCCAAACAACAAAAAGTGTTGCGATATCGTGACATGTTGCATTTTCGCGGCCAAAAGAGAAAATGTGTCGTAATATCGCGACATGTTGCATCATCGCGGCCGAAGAGGAAAAAGTATCACGATATTGTGACATGTTGCATTTTCATGACCAATAGAGAAGAGAAAGAACGAAGAAGAAAAAGTGTCACGATATCGTGACATGTTGCATCGTCACGGCCAATGAGGAAAAAGTGTTGCGATATCGCGACATGTTGCATTTTCGTAGCCAAACAAGAAAAGTGTCACGATATCACGACATGTTGCATTTTCATGGCCAAACGAGAAAAGAAAGAACAAGAAAGAAAAAGTGTCACGATATCGCAACATGTTACATTTTTGCGATTAAAAGCAACAAAAGAGAGCAAGGAGGCAAAAGTGTCGTGATATCGTGACATGTCCGATTTTCACCAAGGGAACATAGCAGTTGACAGTGCATCTGATAATAGTGACATGGACATAAGGACAAAATCCAATGAATAAAACAAAACATTACATAAGGAATCTTTAATTATTTGAAATCATTTAAGATGGTCATTACACACGGAAGGAAACGGACGCAAGCCCATGTGGTGAAAAGGAAACATTCTTTCAAAATCAAACGAAAAGTGAAGCCAAACCTTGGAAATGAAATGAAGGGCCACAAAATAGAAGCGAAAAGTTATTTTGGAAACCAAAACACATGCATGCACAGGGAAGGTGAAACGAACAGCCATTGGAAAATGAAACGAACCATCATGGAAGGAGAAACAATGTTTTCAGAAGTTTAAATACGCCATTCAAAGAGGCCAGAAGGGGTCAGAAACTACTGCAAGAAGAGTTGCATATTTGAAGGCAAGAGGGCCATTCTAGACCTGTTTGAGTCATTTTTCTTCCATCGACTGGTTTGGGAAAACCAGAAATTTTGCCATTGTAAAATGACACATTTCTAATGCAGAATTTTTCATAAATTTGCATCTTGTGGGCAAGAAAGAAGGAGATTCTCTTTGCATGCTATGGATTTAATGTCTATTTATTTTCTCTTTTTCAGATTTTGAGTTTGTATATGGATTTAATGCAAGTTTGATTGGTTTCTTCATGTGAATGCTTGAATCTAAAATTTATTTTAAACCCTAGGAATCAGCACTTAGTCTATGGGGATTGTGCTTGTTTTGCAAGTTCAATAGGTTAGGTTGCATGTGTTGAGACCTCATATCTTTGGTTTTGTTGAAATAGGATAGCATCATACTGAATGCATTTTATTTTCAGTTCTCTGCATTTCATTTTCACGTTCTCCATTTTATTTTTTTCAAAAATTTTAACTTATTTTCAGGCATTAAAATAAACATTTAAAAATTTTCAAAATCCAAAAAAAACAATGAACAATCACTAAAGTTTCATGGTGAAATAAACCAACATTTGCCCCTTGTTTAAAGTTACTTGCAATCACTAAAGGTGTTCCAAGCATTTAAATTGAATATCTTTATTTTATATTACTAATACACATATGAAAATGCTAATACAACGGAGACCTTGGAGAAGTTGTTTTTTTAACTTCTTTTCAAGAGGGGATTTGGAACCCAAATCCTAAAGGAGAGTGTACTTTCACAACTGGGTGAAAATACCACTCAACAGATTGGCGCTAGAATGATGGCCTGATTTGGTTTATTTCAGTATGATTTAAATGCTATAGGGATTTGAATTTTGAATATTTCATGCCCCATTAATTATTACCTTTAGCCCTCATTTAACAATACAACCTTGTAGTGTTAAAAGGAGGAAATGAATGACTATGCATTGTTCTAATGCTTTTGATTGTTCATACAAGAATAATGTGTTTTGATTTGATTTTGAAAAATTTTGGTCTTGACTAATGAGGTTGTTTCCATGCAATTACTTTCATTTGATTTTAAGGGATACATCTTTTGGTTGATGCTAGCATGATTATTAATATGTTACATGTTTGATATTTTCTAGTCAATGTCATGCTTATTTGTAAGGAATTATTTTTTGTCTAAAATGTATTTGTTGTCAGTATTATGCTCATTTGTTGTCAGTATTATGCTCTTCACTTGCGTGTAATGCGATATTGTGAATCAGAAAGCCTACAACACTAGGAGTATGCTCTTCACTTGCGCATATGCGATATGGTGAATCAAAAACTTACATTTTTAGAATACTTCTTTGTCATGGTTCCTTCTTTCATTCACGACTAACAAATTGATTTTGAAGTTATTCTTTGAATTTCATTAATTGCAAGATTTTCTGTGTCGTAGGTTTTCTTTGAGGTATTGAGAGTTTTGTCAAGTTTTGTAGGATAGTTTCATATACAAGCTGGACCCACCGCATCACATCACAACTAGGTCCAAAAAAATCGAGGAAACCATATTCCAAAGCCTCTCACTCACTCATAGGAATCCAAGGAATAAAATCGAGCAAATTGTGGTCCCACCAGATATTCTTGTTACAGAAGATCCTTTTGTTTCAAGCGCATCTAGCAAACTTGCATTGATGGTGTCATTTGCCATTAGTGTACCAATTATCAGTACCATTTCCATGGTTCTTGTAGGGTTATCATCATCGATTTTGAATCAAATGGCCCAACCTCCACCAACTCCTTGGTACGGAGCCCATAACATTCCTTTGAATATTGTAGGGGATATTCACGAGATCCCTAAGAATATAGAGATATTTTTTCACGAATACAAACTGAATGGCCCAAGGACCGCAAAATAACATATTCAGGCCTATAGGGATGTTTTGATAAGGTTGCAAGTTCAACATGAAGATGTGGCTTGTAGACTCTTCCCCATGAGCCTAGACCAAGTGGCCTACGAATGGTATATTTTCTTACCTATTGGTTCCATTACGTCATGGAAGCAAATGGAGGATGCTTTTTTCAACCAATTCAGGTCACCATTAGATCCCACAATCATCTATAATCAGTTCATTACATGCAAAAGAGGCCAAGGTGAGCCAATCCAAACTTTTAATCAGAGATTTTAGAAGTGCTATAATAGAGCAATTCGACATTTTGCCATTGATCCCGTAGTAGCTTTGCAAATATATTTTGGGGTATTGGATCCTATGACGGCAATGTTTGCAAGGCGAAATCCTCAATTTACCATGCTTACTCTAGCCTACAATGAAGCTATGACCATTGAAAAAGAAATGACACCACGGGGTTATGGATTTTCCCATATGCCTATGGTAGGAAAATATTATCCATATGGTCAAGATCCTATGATGAATCAGATCATGGCACCACAAATATCAGGCATAAATGCTTTGCCTTATCAACAACCATATTCATCAACATCCGCTTACGCACCCAATCCAATTCTGATTCAAAGTGTGAATCCCTACGCAGATCAAGTGGCTCAAAATCCAACTCAAATGTTAAGTCAAGATCTCACCAATTACGCAAACCCTAATGGAACTAGCAATAACATAGCTCAACCAAAAGAGATTTATTCAAAGGTTGAAGAGCTCAAAAATATGGTTCACAAATTGAGTAACGATTTGGTTCAAAAATAGAAGTATGAATCCCATGCCCCTCATCCAAATCAAAACTCCAACATTAGATGGAGACAGTGGAATACGAAGCCAAAAAATGGGGGTGTGCCTTCCCCTATTGCTAATCAGATAGATACTTCTACAGGACCAAATCACTCTAGTTCCATTCTTAATATTTCTGATTTTGCGTGGGAAAAGGGGTGTAGATTGCATAATACAAAGGAGCATAATGAAAGGAATTGTCCCAAAATTTCTAGGTATACCCATTGTCTCCAAGCTCAAGTGGATGATTTGGAACTTGTGCCAAATAAGGGTCCACCCCAACATCAACAAGGAGAGGACAACATTTTGGTGGTGGAAACTCTATATCGTCAAGAGAGTGAGAATGAGGAAGTTGAAGATGAATGGGGTGAGAAACATGTTGATGAATTGAAAGATGAAGAAGAAGTACTTGAGCGTCACAACTTGAACTTGGAGGATGATTACTATGATTCATGGAAGAAATGGGAAGAATATTATCAATTTAAATCTTCTAATAAACTTGTTGTGTCAATTAATATGCAGGATAACTCAATTGCTTCCTCACATGAGGATACTATAAATCCTGTACAATTTGAGAAATTTTTGGAAGAGGAACTCGAATCTCATCAAATTTTGGAACATGATAAGGATTCTACAACCATGAATCAAGAAAGAGAGTCATTTTCTTTAGATTCCTTTGGAGGAAAAAAAATTGAAAATCTTGATCCCCTTACTTATGCTACAATGATTATGCCATTTCAAAATGAGAAAATTACAAAACCTAAATCATTTGGGTTTGATATCATTGATGATCCAATTGAAAATCTCACCTTACCCAAAACAACCCAAGTGATTGATCATGGAAATGTGTTAGTTAACCCACCCATAGATAGACAAGACTTATGGTTTGAAAAGGATGGACATATTTTCAATTGGGTACCTAAGTTTGGTGCCTTTGATAAATGAGTCATGGATAAAGAACAAGTTCTACATGATGATGAATGTCATGAGAGAAAAGAGGAATTTTCAAATCCTCTTCAAGTAAGGTCAAATGAAAACATGCCAAAGGTAAAATCTCATCTTTTTTGTTTCACCATGCAAAATTCGAATGAAGGTTTGCCTAATGAATGGTTTGATTTAAATATTATTAATTTTATGGCTTTATTGAATGAAAATGAAAGCTTATTTCTACACCATGAATCAAAGTGTAGAATGGACATCTTAAAGAATAGACATAAAGGAATTGAATATCAATCATTGTCTAATCAATTTGAAAATTTGAAACTCCACCATAGGATTATTAATGAAACTAAATCAAATTGGTTTGGTGAGAGGGGCAAGTGGAAGTTTGTTTCTTTGTTTAGTTTGATCTTGTTTTTGTTGGATTCCTATAAAACTTGGTATGCGTATCACGTCATACGTCTTTTAAAGAATTCCAATCAAGTTTGGGATCCGAAAAAATGATAATCCAAACTTTGCACCATCTTGCATTATATTGTACATTTGTATATAGTTTTGGTTTTCGTGTTTTGGTTTTGGATTGGATCTCATTTTGGTTTTCGTGTTTTGGTTTTGGATTGGATCTCATTTTGGTTTCAAGTTGTGTGTTGGTCCTTTGGACACTTTTGGTTTGTTTTTATAAAAAAAAAAAAAAACAAGATGTAAACTTATGTCCTTATGAATGTTGACCAAGACTAGGAGAATATGAAACATCGGAATTGTATTGCAAAAAGCTCCACGAGTATCGCAAACACAATAAAGAATATCATTTGGAACTTGTGATGCATGAAGTTGTTATTTTTACACATTATGGTAAAGTAGGTGATATACTCCATCCGCATTTCAAAAGGAGCAATGCATTCATATCTGATGTTACATTCTGCATTACATATACGTTTCATCTCAGTTGCATCTTCATTTCATATACAATCATTGAAAAGGTGTCGAATCCTCTTAGTTTTATTACATAACATATATTAAAAGGATCCTAAGGTTGGGAACTGATGCCTGAACTATCTTGAACCAAGCACGTTCTATGCATATTAAAGAGGATCTTGAGCAAAATGGTCAAAACCATACTTGGAAGAAAAGGTGAGGAGAAAGGAGTATTTCATGTCTGTCCTATTATGCAGCATAATCCTTAAAATATTGGTTTTTACCACTCCCATAGTGCTTAAAGCCTAAAATCAGAGTAGTAAGGATAGGTTTAAATCCCCATCGAACTTAGGTTGAGGATCCAACTCCCCAAAGATCTGATTTGACCTTCATGGAGTAGTAAGGATAGGGTCTAATTCTCATCTCGCTTAGGTTGAGAATATGATTCCCCAAAGTTTCTATTTTGCCCACTCAAGAACTTGAAATTCCAAAGAAAATATTTTTCATTCTATTTTTCATTTCTTTATTAATATTGGATTGGAAGAATCGTACTACATGTCTCTTGAAAGGATGGGTAGTCATCTCCAAGGTCCAAGAAATCAAAAGTAGAGCCAAATCATGGATTATGGGGTTAATCTCCATTAGGGCTATAGACGCTTTCCTGACAGTGGAGTATGCTCATGCGTGGCAACATGTCTTGTCTAAAAGCAAGATCACTGACTGCTCAAATGGACAGGCTATCCTGACAGTTTCATCCATAATCGGTTAAATCATTTTGTTCAATATGAGGTAATGAACTCCAGATCAGAGTAGTAAGGATAGGGTTAAATTCCTATATCGCTTAGGTTGGAAATCCTATTCTCCAAAGCTCTAATTTCACTTACACTTGCACATGGGTTCAAGATGGGAGGGGAACATAACCAACTTTGGGATCTAGTAAATTAATTCAGTATACATATTTTTGGTCCTAAGAGGGTTTGACAGTTTCAATATGTTTTTTCATGACACTAGAAATTTTGAGCCTTTGCAAAGCAGGTTGTTATATCTTTAACATAGTTGTCATATATCAAATCCTGCACAAATCATTCATAGCCTTGCATACAAATCATAAATGAAACTGACAATGGAAAGTTGAACAAGTTTTAAATGATAGGGAATGAAGCACATTGCACACACCGAGCTGATGCTTAATAATTCTAATGCTTCATGTATTTATCGTCTAGTTTTATTCTTGGAATATTTGCTGACACTTGTATTTGAGTCTGTGTGTTTTCAGGTTGAGTTCTCACTAAAATGCTCAGGAGCATTTCCCAGTAGAGTCGCCATTTGTTGTGGCTACTCCACAACGTACCCAAAAATTTTGGACCCACCTTTTTTTGCATTTTTTCCAAGAAGACCGAAGTGGCCCATATGCTAAATATCAAAGAAAAAGCAAAACACCACAAGGAGAAAAAAGTGTCACGATATCGTGACATGTTGTAGTTTTGTGGTCCAAGAGAAGAGAAAGAACGAAGAAGAAAAAGTGTCGCGATATCGTGACATGTTACATTTTCGAAACGAACAGAGAAGAGAAAGAACGAAGAAGAAAAAGTGTCACAATATCGTGACATGTTGCATTTTCGCAGCCAAACAAGAAAAAGTGTCGCGATATTGCGCCATGTTGCATTTTCGCGGCCAAACAAGAAAAAGTGTCGCGATATCATGACATGTTGTATTTTTGTGGCCAAAAGAGAAAAAGTGTCACAATATCGCGACATGTTGCATCGTCACGGTCAAAGAGGAAAAAGTGTCGTGATATTGTGACATGTTGCAATTTCATGACCAACAAAGAAGAGAAAGAACGAGGAAGAAAAAGTGTCGCGATATCGCGACATATTGCATTTTCATGGCACAAAGCAAAGAGAAAGAGCAAGGAGAAAAAGTGTCGCGATATCGTGACATGTTGCAATTTCACAGCCAAATAAGAAAAAATTTTGTGATATCGTGACATGTTGCATTTTTGCGGCCGAACAAGAAAAAGTGTCGCGATATCGCGACATGTTGTATTTTCTCTGCCAAAGAGAAAAAGTGTCGCAATATCGCGACATGTTGCATGGTCATGATCAAAAGAGAAAAAGTGTCACGATATCACGACATGTTGCATTTTCGTGGCCAAAAGAGATAATTGTCGCGCTATCATGACATGTTGCATTTTTGCGACCAAAAGAGAAGAGAAAGAATGAAGAAGAAAAAGTGTTGCAATATCGTGACATGTTACATTTATGTGGCTAAAAGCAACAAAAGAGAGCAAGGAGGCAAAAGTGTCATGATATCACGACATGTCCGATTTTTTCCAAGGGAACAGAGCAGTTGACAGTGCATCTGATAATAGTGACGTGGACATAAGGACAAAATCCAATGAATAAAACAAAATGTTACATAAGGAATATTTAATGATTTGAAATCATTTAAGATGGTCGTTACACATGGAAGGAAACGGACGCAAGCCCATGTGGTGAAAAGGAAACGTTCTTTTGAAATCAAACGAAAAGTGAAGCCAAACCTTGGAAATGAAATGAAGGGCCACAAAATAGAAGCGAAAAGTTATTTTGGAAACCAAAACACATGCATGCACAGGGAAGGTGAAACGAACAACCATTGGAAAATGAAACGAACCGTCATGGAAGGAGAAACAATGTTTTTAGAAGTTTAAATATGCCATTCAAAGATGCCATAAGGGGTCAAAAATTACTGTGAGTAGAGTTACAGATTTGAAGGCAAGAGGGCCATTTTGGACCTGTTTGAGTCGTTTTTCTTCCATCAACTGGTTTGGGAAAACCAAAAATTTTGCCATTATAAAATGACACATTTCTAATGCATAAGTTTTTAAAAATTTGCATCTTGTGGGCAAGAAAGAAGGAGATTCTCTTTGCATGCTATGGATTTAATGTCTATTTCTTTTCTCCTTTTCAGATTTTAATTTTGTATATGGAGTTAATGCAAGTTTGCTTGGTTGCTTCATGTGAATTCTTGAATCTAAAATTTATTTTATGGGGATTGTTCTTGTTTTTCAAGTCCAATAGGTTAGGTTGCATACGTGGAGACCTCATATCTTCGGTTTTGTCGAAATAGGATAGCATCATACTGAATGCATTTTATTTTCAGTTCTCTGCATTTCATTTTCATTTTCTGCATTTTATTTTTTTTAGAAATTTTAACTTATTTGTAGGCATTAAAATAAACATTTAAGAATATTCAAAAAAAAAAACACTCACTAAATTTTCATGGTGAAATAAACCAACATTTTCCCATTATTTACAGTTACTTGCAATCACTAAGGTGTTCCAAGCATTTAAATTGAATATATTTATTTGAGATTACTAATACACATATGCAAATGCTAATACATCGGAGACCTTGGAGAATTTGTTTGTTTAACTTCTTTGCAAGAGGGGATTTGGAACCCAAATCCTAAAGGAGAGTGTACTTTCACAACTAGGTGAAAATACCACTCAACAGTTCGGTTGCTCAATAAGGGGTAAACCCTTCACCATATGCTTCTTATGCAGCAAATTCAGGTTACTAAAACTTAGGTGACCAAATCTGAGATGCCACAACTAGGCAGCATCTTTCACAACTGCACTCAAAAACATTAATGATTCATTATGAATCTATAGCGAAAACATTTTGTTTTTCGTCATTGACACTGTTGTAATTTGTCCATACACTTTATCTTTGATGGAACAAACACCGTCTTTGAACTATATAGTGTGTCCATTTTGCACAAGCTGTCCAACACTTAGCAGGTTGTGTTTCAACCCAGGCACATAATACACATCACAAATTTGCTTTTTTCTCCATGTCGGGTGTGAATGAGGATTTTACCTTTCACCATCACAGGAACTTTGCTGTTGTTCCCCATATTGACTTCAGATTGGATTGTTTCATCCAATTGTGAGAACATATCTCTGTTCCCAGTCATGTGGTTGCTGCACCCACTGTCAAGATACCAAATATTTTTCTTGCTCTCCTCTTCAACACTGCAAGTTAGCAACATATTTCCTCCTGTCGCATTTCTAGATTCATCTATACAATGGGCGTACTACTGATTCTCGTATGCCATCCTCTTTCTACATAGTGAGATAAAATGGCCAAAATTTTTACAGTAGTAGCATTGGACCTTTGACATGTCCTTCTTCTACTGAGAGCCACCTTGCTAATTTTTGCCATTGCCTCTTCCTCCTTGCTGAAGAAAGTTGCAGCTAGTCTCACTGACATGAGGGTTTGATCTCCTTCCTTGCTTGTTACTTCTCCCATGCCTGCTTCTGCCTCTTCCACCTTGAAAATTAGAGGCGACATGGTGGGAGTCTTGTCTATCATTGTCTCGGACTAAGACCTACACCTTGAAAGCTTGCTCCAAAGAGGACCGAGTTGAGCGGCTTAGCCTTTGCTCATGTGTCTGTAGATAACCCATTAGTTCATCTATAGAGAGGGTTGTCAGATCCCTTGACTCCTCTATTGCAATCATAATAGAGTCAAATTTAGCTGGCAGACTTCACAAAATTTTCTCCACAATCCTTTGATTATGCACAATCTCACCGTTCAACTGCATCTGGTTGATGACATCAATTTTTTGGGTGAATAAGTCACTCATCGAATCAGACTCACTCATTTGCAAGTTCTCGAACTCCCTACTAAGCATCTATAGTTTTACCAACTTCACTTTGTTGGTGCCTTGATATGAATCGACCAAAATATCCTAGGCCTGCTTGGCCTTGGTGGCTGATGCAATCCATGGTAAGATGGTCTCCTCAACCACTTACATGATATAGAACAGGGCCTTTTGGTCTTTCTTTCGGTTCTCCTTCAGAAGATCTTTGTCAGCTTGGGAGAGGGTGGCTACTGCTGCTGCATCTATCGGTTTTGGGTAACCATTCTCGATGAAGTCCCGCATATCCTGAGACCCAAAGAGAATATTCATCTGGATGCTCCAGTAATCGTAGTTCTTGTCGTTAAATCATGGGATTTACAACTGCAGGTAATTTTTTTTGAAAGCCATGCTTCTATCTCCGCGTCACAGCACCATAGGCTTTGATACCAATTTGAAGGAAATAAAATTTAAATCATGATTTAAATCGTGTCAATAAAATACTTCGGGGATTTCTTACATGAGGGAGGAGCTTCGGGGGAGATACTCCCCAAGTATGCACTTCGGTGAAAATGATCCCAAAGTAAACACTTCGGGTAATATTTTGCCGAAGTAAAACTACTTTGGGAAATAATGTGCTGAAGTGAAACTTCTTTGGGAAAATTCTCAGTGAAGCAGTTTCTTTGCACGATTTGCTTCCGAAGTAGAATCACTTTGGGAATTTTCCAATCGAAGTGACTACTTTGGACAAGAAGGCTGTGAAGCACTGTAGGCTCTGACAACTTGGTAGCTTTGGCGAAATGGTTGCTGGATTCTACTTCGGGAAGACAAAGTCCTAAATTACTTCTCCGACAAAATAAACAGACAAATAACTAAACTTCATTTTTGGATCGAGCAGGTGTTTTGCCACTTTGGAGCAAACCCTTATTGAAATTTGTTTGCAGATTTAACACCACTTCGAAGCAAAGAACAAATACACAGTGACCCAAATTTCCAGGGTAAATATTTTATATATTAAAATATTGCCGCATTTACAAAGCTTCCTTCTGAAGCAATTACAAACTTCTGCAATATAAAAACTATAGGATAAACACACGGATTTGATGGGAGACTGCTGCTCCACTCTCCGGCTGCAAGCGGCTGCTGCTTCTGCTGCACTGCTGGTTGAAACCCTAGCTGTGCGGCTGCTCTACGCACTCTGCTCCCTTCGCTGCTCTGCTCCTTCCACTATCCTCCAACTACTTCCTAAATGACAAAATGGCCCCGGTATTTATAGGCGGAAGATGAGGACAAAATGCGGGAGAAGTTCACCGACTGACTGACAGAAAATAAATGTCGAAGAATGGTTCCTGTCCAATCGCCAAGAAACCCCAACTACCCGCACGCTTGACGAATTAATGCATCGATTCCCGTGCTTGATTTTCGCTTCGGCTGATTTCCACTTCGGAGGGCAAAATGAATTTACTTCGCGACGAAGTGTTTTTAGGGGGTGAGTTAAATATGTTTCGCGGTGAAGCATTTTCCGAAGTAATTTTAATAATGCTTCACGCCAAAACGCTTGCGGACGTGGTTGGTTTAATAATTCTAACCTTTCATTTCCTTAAATAACTAATTGAATAAAAAATTATGAATAACTTTTCTCTTTTTAAGAAAAGTTTGTTATCTATAAATAAGCTTTCTCCTTCTCTAACAAAGGTCTTTAAAAGTTTATTTTTAACAGATTAATAATTATTTTAACCAGCATTCTGATCCTCTAAAATTCTTGAGATTCAATGTGGATTCAATGTTACCCTAAACATTGATGATGTTAAGGTGACATTCAAATTTTTGTGGGCTTTTCAGGTTCCTAATATTAATGATGATTGGTTTTGAGCCTCCTCATTTTATTTAAAAAGGGGAACTCAATGAATTTATTTTTTAATTATTCAAGTTCTTTATAATTTAATGTCAAAATACAAAAGAAAGGAAAAGAAACATGATAACTACTGGTTGCACACGCTACAAACCAATATCGCTGTTAGAATTTCATACAAACTACAAACTACAGAAGCCCCTTTGTAGTTCAAGCAGACAAACAAACAAAACGATAACTATGGGTTTACATGCACGCAGACCTAATTAAAAAAATTCACTCTCGCAAGCCCGGTTGAAGGAATGTTTTGATAATGTTTTTATTTCGGAGGCATGAGGCACAATGATTGCTCAAAAGGATTTATGTTCTAAAATAGGTTTTCAAGGATTGTATGATTGTTTTGAGAAAACATAGCACTTGATTGTTGAACATTTTTGTGTGGTGGTTTGTGACTCTACGGCACCTGTTGAACTGTGGATGGAGGTTCGACGTGTATTATTAAAACAAATTCTTAAATTTTTGCTGCCATAGTTTTTTATGCTGACATTTAACACCTCTTATTCTGTGTGTTCTTGTTTAAATTATTTGATCGCTTAAAAATATGTCTGATACTTCTAAGAAACTTTAAAAAAATTTATTGTTTTCAGATGAGATTAAGTGTTCTCCTATAGTAGAGTGCTGCTGCAAATATCCATGGATGTGGATTAACTTAAATGAAAGTTCTTGTTCTGTTTCGATTCATATGCCAAAGTTGCATATTACTATTGTTATCGTCAGCAATAGAGTTTAGCCAGAAAACAATGATGTTATATAGTCCAATGAACATTACTATTCGGGGAAGTCCATTGTCCTCCTCTTCGTTTATAAGTGTGATCCTATGAACATTACAAATAAAACTTATTAAAAAATAGTCCAATGTTGACTATTAAATGCTATGATTAGTGCTTTTTCCAAAGTGACGGCAAAGTGGGTACGAAAAAATAATAATCCTTGCATGAGTAAACACCTTAGCAAATTGCAAAATGACAAATAGATGCTATTATTAGTGCTTTTTCCAAAGTGACGGCAAAGTAGGTAAGTAAAAAATAATAATCCTTGAATGATTACACACCCTAGCAAATTGCAAAAATATATTTTGCACTGTGGAGGTGGGCGTGATGTTATATGTTCTTAGCTCTGTAATTTCTTCAGGGGAGTAAAACTGCATTGATGTTATTCTGAAAGGATTGCGAGTGACGATTCTTGATATTGATTTCTGAACAGATTGAGATTGCCCAATCCACAAGTCACTATGCCAACTTTGAAATACAGTTCCAGGGTAGTGGACTTCTTTGTTGACCATCGATGAAAGACATCAAGGAATAGAGGGAATTCCTTGAGCCATCGATGATAGTAAATGTTACAGACGGAATGTGGATGACCAAACAAATAAAAGTGGAGGTGGAATGGCAGCGGCCGACTCTGAAAACCTAAAACATGGCTAGACTTGCTACAGGATTGGCATTGATGCAGTTTATTCTATGTCATATTACCTTAAGTTTTATTTGGTAGCGAGTTTAAATGGTTGTTCGATGTTGATTCTTTCAAATGCAAACTAGGTACATGTAGTGGATAAGAATACAACATGTAAATATATCCATAAACTGGTGGAAGCTTGTTACATTGTCTAGTTATATGGGTGGCTTCAACGTGGCGCTTTCCTACCTGATGAGAAGACAATTTGGAATCAACAGTCGCTTAGTGGTTAAGGCGTGTGCCTGCTAAGTACATGGGGTAGGCGTGTGCCTGCTAAGTACATGGGGTTTCCCCGAGGCGTGTGCCTGCTAAGTACATGGGGTTTCCCCGCGAGAGTTCAAATCTCTCAGGCGACGGTTTTCTTAAGTTTAAAAGAAATATAAAATGAATTGCCTTATTATTTTTTTATTTTTTAAATAGTGAAGCAGTTCCAAAAAATTGTTAAAAGTTTATAGCTTTAAAGAAACAGTTCAAAAAAATGTTTTTTTTTTAAATAGAGAAGCAGTTCCAAAAAATTGTTAAAAGTTTATAGCTTTAAAGAAACAGTTCAAAAAAATGTTTTTTTTAAATAGAGAAGCAGTTCCAAAAAATTGTTAAAAGTTTATAGCTTTAAAGAAGCAGTTCAAAAAATGTTTAAAGTTAAAATTTTATAGTTGTAAAGAAGCAGTTTAAAAAATTGTTTAAAGTTCATTTTTTTTAAATATAGTTTTTTTTTTATTAAAGAAGCCGTTCAAAAAATTATATAAAGTTTATAGTTGTTTTTCTTTGTTTAAAGTTCATTTTTTTATATATAGTTGTTTTTTTTTTTTTTAAGAAGCAGTTCAAAAAATTATATAAAATTTATAGTTGTTTCCTTTGTAGAGAAGCAGTTCAAAAAAATGTTTAAAGTTAAAAGTTGTAAAGAATCAGTTTAAAAAAAGTTTAAAGTTTTTTTTTTTTAATAAAGTTTCTTTTTTTAAGAAGCAGTTCAAAAAATTATATAAAGCTTATAGTTGTTTCCTTTTGTAGAGAAGTAGTTCAAAAAAAAATTTAAAGTTCATAGTTGTAGAGAAGCAGTTCAAAAAATTGTTTAAAATTTATAATTGTTTCCCTTTGTGGAGAAGTAGTTCAAACAAAAAAAATTATAATTCATGAAAGACGGTAAAAATACTTTTTAATAATTTGAATTTGAATTATAAAAAAAAAACCTATGAAAAATACCATGAATAAGGCTAAACTTAAAAACCCAAATGAAGTTCTTCGTAGAAGCATGTCCATTGTCCTCCTCTTCGTTTATAAGTGTGATCCTATGAACATTACAAATAAAACTTATTAAAAAATAGTCCAATGTTGACTATTAAATGCTATGATTAGTGCTTTTTCCAAAGTGACGGCAAAGTGGGTACGAAAAAATAATAATCCTTGCATGAGTAAACACCTTAGCAAATTGCAAAATGACAAATAGATGCTATTATTAGTGCTTTTTCCAAAGTGACGGCAAAGTAGGTAAGTAAAAAATAATAATCCTTGAATGATTACACACCCTAGCAAATTGCAAAAATATTTTTTTCCACTAAAAAATGATGATTTACAGAAATATTATACTATTCAAACAAAGCTTATACTTTTATATATGTATGGTGTATAGGAAAATTATACGTATGACAATGTACTTAATGATACTTTACCTAAAAAATGATGATTTACAAAAATATTATACTATTCAAACAAAGCTTATACTTTTATATGTGTATGGTGTATAGGCAAATTATACGTATGACAATGTACTTAATGATACTTCACCTTCACCAACCTTGTGCTCAGTACTTATCCCAAAGTGGTCCGGTTGGTACTTTCTTTCATAATCTATTTATTCTATTTCCCATCCCTATTCTCATCCTATCTACTCTGCTATGAATATAAAAAAGAAGTTAGTCCCACATTGTTGCACTGTGGAGGTGGGCGTGAGAAGGATATGGATATTCCTTCTTCATTATTCATGATAATGATGTCCTAATCAAATATTTGACTAATAGGCAGAAGAATTAGATTTTCAAGAGGATATGGATCTAAATAATGATTATAATGAACCCTATCAGTATGACATAAGATCCAAATATAACCTAGGAGCATCTACAATCATCAATTATGGTGAACATCACAATTTACCATGATTACCACTTAATATGGTAATTGCACCCAATTAGACATGAATACAAAGAGCAAACATGAGTCAGATCTCCCAAATGTTTCACCCCTTTCCTAAGCGTCGTAATAAAATACTAGTTGCATACATGATTACCCTTACAAAATATCTTGATTATCAAATAGATAATCAGAATAGAGAACTAAGAAGAAAATAGAGGATACTAGAAGAGAGATAGTTAAATAAATGTAGGATATGATGAGTAAACTCACTCAACTATTAAGTGTTAATATAAACCTTGTAGTGCAAGTTGTTATCCCTCCATAAATTTTATACCCCAATGGTCCTCATCCTCCACCTCCCATAGATAACCCTAGGATAATTCTACCAACATTTATTGATCCTACATTAAGAAACTATTAAAGTCATTTTCTAGCCCTTGATGTTCAAGACATAGACTTGTCTAGGTATATCCATAAATTAATTTCTAATTGACCAAATAAAATCCCAAACATTTGTTGATAAGTTTAAAATGTATCATAGGGATTAGTTGCATAATAATAAGGCTTTGCTAAAATTATTGACTAGATCTTTGCTAGGAAATGCTCTTGATTAGTTTCCATCTTTGCCCAACCACTCTATTGAATCCATAGAAAATTTTATTCGTAAATTGAAACAAGAATTTTATGATCACAAGACCATGATGGAAGAAATCGCTATGTTTATGAATGCTAAACAAATCCTTGATGAATCTATAATTAATTTCCACAAGAGGTAGAAAAGACTTAAATATCATGTTAATATGATATTATCTAAAGAGGCAACCATAACAATATCTTTAAATAAGCTTAGACCACCTTGTCAAGATAATATATAGGATCATAACCGACATGGTTTCCTCTTCCAGACAAGGTCTTACAATTTTTTTAAATCCTTGAGTATTCGAAAAAGAAGATCAACCAAAAATTATAGAAAACTAAAAAACCTACTAAAAATATTGTAGGAGATGAAAATTGTATTATGGTAGTACAAATTACCTCTCATGAGATAGAGATAGCTATAGCCCCTATGAATATGTTACCAAAATTAGAAGGTGGCCTAATACCTAAGAATAAGGTGCTATAATGGACTCATGAATATATTATCAAAAAAATTCCACCACCTAAGCTTAAAAATTACCATTATAAAAATAGGATTAAAGCACCTACATGGAATGTCCCCATTTCTTTTGGAATGGAAATTAAGGCCATGATAATACTACATTCATAGATTTGTGTAAATTTTTGTTTAAAAAAACTCTTGGTCCTAACTTTAACATTGATAAAGTCAACAATGATTTATCCAATGAAAAGAAATAAGGTCTCTAGAAAAATTATAATCATCCTTATAAAAACTCATTCCCCGACCATGAATAACATGTTTCCAATAAAAAATGGGGAGTGAATTAAAATCAAGATCATGGATTTAATCAAGAAGGCCATCAAAACTATCAAAATCAAGGTAAAGGATTAAATCAAGGAGGCCATAAAAACAATCAAAATAAAATATACAATCCTATTCAAGGTAACCAAGCATATAAACAAGAAGGAGTTAGAATAATCAAAATTAAAATGGTAGATACTCCCAAAATTAAAATTATAGACTTAGTGATTCTCAAGTTAATTAAGTCTTTGCCCAACATGGACCAAAGAGACAATATATTTATAGTCAATAAAATGTTGCATATTATATCAATATTTTGTATGTGTAAATAGAAACTATGAAATTATTGGAACAATAAATTTCTTATATTACTAAGAGTACACCTTAATACAAAAAGGAGCAACCTTCTAATGAGGAAAAAATAGAAGGATAAGGAACATATACATACAAAAATCCATCAAACTATAATTGATAAAATGCTAAATCCTCCTTTGGTCATGCAAGAGCCTTCTATAAACATAAAAAATTTCAAAAAACACAAAAAACATTCTCAAGATGGCCTCAAATAAGTCTATAGACCTTGTGTTTTCTAAAAAATTGAAATACCATAATCCCAACTTAAAGTGGTGATCCCGACACCCATAACCAAAAAGCATTATGCCCTTATCCAATGTAAGGAATAATTTGTTAAGGTAGTCATGACCAAAACTAAAGTGTAGTGCATAGTGAAGAGTTATGTACAACCCCTTGCAAGACCTCATGCTTGGAATTAGTTAGGACATATTCTTATCAAAAATAATGTTTAAGAGACTTACTAGATGAGATGAAGATGTGTAGACCAAGGTTTTCAAATATTTTACACATCATTACAATATCTTATAAAATGTAATAAATTAAATTACATAAAAAAACTATTTGTATTGACGTACATAGTAGATCTTATGTGATTATAAGGTTTTCTTTGAAACCATTTCATTGTTGATTATATATCAAGGTCTAATGATATTCTATTGATGGAAATGGTAGCTTACAATGACATGGTGGTCTGTAGGGCTTTGGTTGATAAAAGGAGGGTTATATATGTTATATCATTATTCTTTCTAGATCAACTAAATATCTATAGAGAAAATATCCTCTCTACTAGAATTCATTAATATATGTATAATGGTCAACCGCAAGACCTTTTGGATTATACTTGGTTGTCAAATTTAGCTAGGCCTAAAGAAGTAAAATTAAATTTTATAATGTTTCAGTTTTAGACCAACTATAACATGATTCTAGGTAGACCTTGAACTAGAAAAATTAGAGCAATAACTTCCTCTACTTTTCAAGTGGTTAAATGATGATGACATCTCTTAATGGAATTATTAGGATTAGTATAGATTAGGATTTATTAAATAAATTAGTTTCCTACCTCCTTCGCATGTAAATGTGATCTTCCAATCCAACTGAAGTCCATTATCTAGAAGCTTTAGCTATTTTCCTCTCTATAATATGTTCTCCATAGCTTTAATTAGCTCACAATTAGGCTATATTTGGAATCAATTGTTATTAGCATATTTTGTCAAGGATTAGATGTGACAATTTGCTTTGTATTATATTTAGAAGAATATTGTAATTTGGACATGTATTTGTCTATATAAACACCAAATGATGAGTATCGAATGGGATATCAAGAATATCCTTGATAGTAGAATACCATACTTTTCTTATTATTGGTAATGTTTGCATGAAAAGACCATTGCTAACTTGTAAAGATACGTATTTTGACCAAGAATAAGAGTTTATGTTGCTAAGCATGTGAAGGGTTGTGATTTATGTAGCATTAGTAAGTTGAATAATAAAAATTTGACGCTATACACACCATTATCAATTCCACCTAAGTCTTATGAGAGTGTCGCTATGGATTTTCCTATTGGGATGTCCAAAATGAAGTAGAAGAATGGCTATCTATTTGTTATAATTGGTTAGTTTAAGAATATGTGTATGTTGGTTCTCTATAAGAAGACCATTCTAACTCAAAAGCCTCTCTACAAGTTCTTTATATAGATTTGGGTCCATTTTTAGTTTTCAAATTTTATTATTTCAAATTGGGATAGTATATTTCTTAGTACCTTTTAGATAACATTGTGAGATAGGATAGATAGTAAGTTGAAAAAGTCTACAAATTTTCATGCCCAAAAAAATGGGCAAACAAATATTGTGAATAAGACATTGGTCCATCTCTTAATATGTTATAATCTAAGGAATCCAAAGATATGTTATGAGAGTTCAGCTACATTCAACATGCGTATAATATGATAATTCATAGTTCCACTAATATTTTACCTTTTGAAACTTGCTACGAATATATTCCTAATTCACATTTTAATTTGGCATTTGAGTTTTTTTAGAATGGCATATATAGCATAATGAGGTAAAAGAATCCAATATATTCTTGGCAAATATCAGGTCTAAATCACCATAGGATCAATGATATCATAAATGAGACCTAATCCAAATACAAGGTAAGGCATGAAAAGCATAGGGTTGACCATACTCTTTGATTTGGTAACTAAATTTTTGCACTTGGGAATATACATGATTCATGGGGTTGTTAAGAAGTTAAAACCCATTTGGTATGGTCCTTTCTGTATAATTTTAAAAATATGAAGTAATATATTTTATTTGGATATAACACCTTTTATGAAGATGAACTCTATTTTAAATGTGGAAAACGTGAAGTTGTTTGAACCTTCTATGCTTGATGAAGATAAATAGAGGTAAGTTGTACAATTAATCAAATATTTTATTCCCAAAAAGTATGCTCATCTAGATGAATATACCATGTTACATAAGTAGGTAAGTTCTACCTACCAGGGACAACAAGAGTTTTGGTAAGTGGGGCTCAAGGGAAAACTAGTGAAGAAAACAAAGTGGTATACTATAAATTAGATCAAGCAAATATTTCCTTGTCTAGTTCAATTTCTAAGTTTTTGAGGGGCCAAAAGCTTCCCATTATGGAGGTGTGATCCATAATGAAGACTAGGTCAAACATAAAAAATAACATAAAGACATTTTTTGGATTTGAAGAGAAATGTAAAATTGAAAGGTCATTAGAGAAGTAGTTGTAGTGGTAGGGGAATGAATTTTGGCCTCTCATGCCCAACATTTATTTTCCTTTACTAGAAAAAGTACAAATTGAGGGTATTATTGCATTCCCCAAGAATTAACAAGGCAAGCATCAATATAATATTGGAGCTTTGTGGGCTATTTCTTCTCTCATTTATTAGGATACACTTTATTCCAGTTCACACATATTGTATTTATACTAATTTTAATAATATAAGCTATTTCATGTCTTTCTTTTGGGTTTTCATCTTGTAAAATTTTTTCCCACTTAAATACTTGGATTCCTACTAGATTTTTATGTCTTAAGGTTATTGTCAATGTTTGTTACTTCCCTATGCTACAATTATGTATTTCTTAGTTGGTTCTTTTACTTTTGATGTATTAAGTAAGGGACCCTATTTTTTTTGATATTTTTGTTACAATATTTGCGTGCCTAAGCCATTATCGGGGATGTCCAAATTTAATATAGCAAAGAATAATATTTTCATGTATTACAAAGGAAGAATAATAACAAGTATATATTTTGAATATTACAAGGAAAGAATCCAAAGGCATCTTGGCATCAAGATAAGAAAAGTATTTATGGGAAAATTCTTAATTTTACTCTGCAACCACTCAAAAAATGGAGTAGACAATGAGATAAAAAATATGATGGAAAAATCAAGTTATACTCATAGTCAAAACATTCCCACTAGCATGACCTCCATTAGCTTATAATATTTCATTCATATGATAGGCTTGAGAAAGCACACCTACATGCCTATGATATTGAACTTGGATAGTATCATTGTATATCAACTTTTTCAAACTATATCATGGAATCTCTCATATATACAACCCATCAATAATATTACTCCTCCAATTCATTATTAGACCCCATGTGAGCGCAATAGAAATCATGATAGAAGATCATCCACATAAGCCCATCCCAATTGAAGTGGACTTTCTACTAAAAAACTTGTATATAAATCTTCTAATGTACAAGTGGTTGGCTATTTTAGTGTAGAAAACTTTATCCCAAAGCAACCTCAACATCACCTTCCAATATATGTATGGTGGAATGATCCTACAACCTTATATTTATATTATAAAAAATATGTATGATTCCCCATTAGTTAGATAAGACACGTACAACCTTACCATATCTCGAGTCATGGCAACATATCTGCATGATTGTCCTATCATTAATATGCCCAAGAGAGAGTTATAGTCATTATGTATATCATTCATACATTATTTTATACCCACTATAAAATATTTAGCTATATTTACAAGGAATTTATAATAATTTTGATGAAAATGACCATACATTCCATCTTGCTCTTTTGATATATGACCAACTTACCATGGATATAAAAAAAATAGAATGTATGGTCATTTATATAACATGAAGGATGAGATGAGATGGTGTCCAACACTCAATTTATCAGTTTTTAAGTCACTTTAATCATTGCAAAATATTGTATTATATTCACCTTGGCTAGGATGAGAGGAACCATGACTGCCAATTTGGTCAAACAAGTAGCGGCTATAGCTCATATAGTGAGCAACTTGGTAGAAAAAGTTAATAATATTTCTATCTAGTCAGATGTCAAAATAAGCATTCATCATAAGGCCAAGTGTGAAGTTAAGGTCTATGATGGATCTAGGGATCCCAAAGTTTTGAATAACTAGATCTTAGACATGGAGACATGGTTCTCCTTTAGTAAAATATCTAAAGAAGATAAAGTGCCCTTTGCAAAATTAAAGCTATATGGAATTGGAAAAATAATTATTTTTTAGCAACAACCCTAAATATTGAAAGTCCAGTCGAAAGGTAAAGGGGAGGCTGCACACAAAAGAGTGGTCATTAGGATTCTAGTCAAACTTGCACCACCTAGGATTCAATATTTTAGGAGGCCAAATTTTGATTTGGGGGCTCCTGCTCCCAAACCCTTGCATGGATGTTTGTTGGCTTCTCATAACCCCTAGTCGAGTTTGTAGCCTAAAACCTTGCACATTATGTTAAGGTGTTCACTCTCCCATGGTGTATGGTCCTCCATGTGCAAGAAAGCACAACATTAAAAATCACCAACCTAGAGCTTGTTGAGAAGTGAATATGGACCTAACAATATTAATGATATAAAATCCTTATATCCAATCACTATTGATTCCTAGAATGGGAATCTAGACCTCACTCCAGCGGTTCTAGATTTGAAGACCTTAGGATTGTGCACCATCAATGCAAAATTTTATAGGCAAGAATTTTTACAAAAGCATTTTGAATTTTGGGAGAGAAGAATTCCTAATTTTTCTTTAAATACTTTTGTTTTCTCAATTGTAAGGCATCGAAAGCTAGCCAAACCTATGTCTAGTATTTTCCGTCGTATTGGGTTTTTTTCATTCTCTTTTGTATCACATCCTAGATTGAGCCTTGAGTCATCCAAGTTGATTAGTTTTGAGCCTCTTTCTCTGGAATGTATGTAGTCCATTCATTGTACATAGGAGAAGTTGTGATTATTTCCCTTTATGTATTCAATATTATGTGTGTGTTTAGTGCAACTCATATTTGGGGAAACTATGTTCCTTATGTATTTTCAGCTATGATTCAAGTGTTCATTCAACCCCTCATGATATAGGGATACTTAGATATTTTGCATATCACCCCCTTAGAATAATTTTAAGTTTCTTGTTATTTGCTTTCAATCATTTATTGCTTTTCCCTCTAACCATTTTTCCTTGGTAAGATCCCATTAGAATAGGCTAGTGTATGAATATAATAAATTACCAAAGATCACATCCAAACAAGGATTTGGTCTTGGTAATAAAAACCCATAGATAGTTTGAAAGAGTCATGTCCCATGCTCATCAGACTTTCCAAGATTGGCACTCCATGTGAGGTACAGGCATTGAACACACCCTACAAAGCCGCATTGTAGGTGGTCATGGTGCCCAAAGTGTAGGGACTAGATCTGATCCCCAATAGTCTTCTCTTATATTTGGATCATCTCTCATATTTTGCTTATAATTTCAATGCTAATTTGTAAAAAATAAAATTCAACGTTAAATCCTTCTTTCATTTGGGTCTAAGATTTTTCTTTTTTATTTATGAACCTTGAATACCATTTAAATAAGATTAAATAAAATGCATAATCCAATAAACATTTTATGGATATAGTTACAAAAATTGTCAACATCTCATGAATACATTCAACAATATTTTATTTGTATGGAGAACTCAAATTCTTACTTTACATATAGAAGACATCACACATATTTGACTAATCTTCAAGCATTTAACCTTATATTCTTAATAATAATTATATGAATGTTCCTTAAATGTGCCAAAGTAACAATACCTCTCAAATTGGTGAATACCCCCTTCATAATTCCTCCTTGCATTTCATTTTTGAAATCTTCTCAAATCGACTTTCTTCTTCCTTGTCCTTACCTACTATATTTTCGCTTAAAACTTCTCAATGCACCTTCTTCATTCACCTATTGTATGTTTATAATACAAGTCTCTTTTGTAACAACACAAGTCTACTCACATGGTTGTACCACAAAAATAAGTGAAGCATTTCCTTAATGTATTTTTTTTCGTTTTCAGACAACAGTTTTGTTCATAAGAGTGCTTTCAAGTTCATAGCACATTTGTTCATCCAATAAATCAAAATTATTATTTAAAATAAGTACGGGTATCTCTCCCTTAGCATTATTAAATCCATGACCTAACCGATCAACTTGTTTTGAACCCAAGACCTAATTGGTCGATATAGAATCCATGACCTAACTGGTTAGCTTACTTAAAACTTAAGTTATGCAAGGGATCAATGTACACATACGTCCATGACTAATCTATTATCCCCTACTAGGAGTTAGTTAGTGTTAGTTCAATACCCTAATTTTGGACTTCATCGTACATACCTATTGTGACTCAAAATTTGTTTTCTCATACCAAACATTGTGACTAAACTAGCAAAGTCAAATTAACATGGGACTTATCACAATACTACTCGAATAGCAACCTAGATATGACATCCCATACCATCCCTTGCTACTAGACCTAATCAAGTCTTAATCCAGACCAATATTGTTAGCCTACAATTGCTCTAAGACTTGCTCTATGATATATCCATACCTTAGCAACATTGGATGTATCAATATATTAATCATATTTCTAGATAATTAAGATTGGTATATTTACCTGAGTAAGGTTAAATTTACATTTTAATTGTAAGACTTATTGTGTGTACTACCACACATCAAGTTGTTTGCTCATCCTACCCAATGATTTAGATCAAGAATTACCTGTAGTTAAAGCTAGAATTCATCACTAAGACTCTAGACAATATTTGATAAAAGGATTCACATAGTTTATTTCATACCCTTCGATATCCTTTATTCATAACCCACATATTCCTATCTTTTATTTCTTAGCCAGGAGTTGATAATCTAACTAAAAGCAACACTGTGATATGAAATAACATCATCCATATATTCCATTATTACACAAATTCCATGTTGGATTTATATCATGATCAAGTCCTTAATTGAAAAGGATTACTTCTAGCACATATTTGAGTCACAATCTACCTCTTCCCAAGTTTATTGTTTCATAAGTCTCATAGCCCTTTTCTCCAAACAAGCTATGGGTATTTATCCTTCATTTGATTTAACCAAAGTTTTAAGATTATCATAAAATATCCTTCATTTGATTTAACCAAAGTTTTAAGCTTATCATAAAATATGATTCATCATTCTCGATGAACAATTTTGGGTCAAAAAATTAGAAAGTTGTTTCTACAACAATTTTAGAATATCTAAGATTTGAAGACTCCACGAAGAACACATTATATCTTATCTCACCATAGTATTGTTTTAACTATTTTTCCTAGTAAAAAATATCTTATTTTAGTCCTCACCCATCATATTTAAGTATTATTATCAAATAAAAGTTTATAGTTCCAATCCGTGCCATGGTTATATGGATTCATAACCGCTACATTATTTCCATAACACAATCATTCAAATACATTAATCATTATTTGATGTGGCTTTCATAAACAATAATTATTTTCCATTCCTAGCCATAATATAAATTGGTAAACTTTTTCTCATTATTCTCTCCATTCAACTTCCAATTAGCTAGTAATAATAATGTCATAATTACAGAAACCATAATGTCTCATATACCATAGTTGTATTTTTTAGATAAACTGAAAGGTAAGTTTTTTAATGACTGCTATCTTATCTTCACGATGGCCAATCACTCCTAAAGGACATTGAAACTCCCCAATTCAACTCTTGAAAGTTGCACCATGCCTTAGCATGCAAGATTCAGCTTCACAATACATATATGTTTCCTCAAAAATACAGGGTTACTACTATCTAGTTTGTCTGCTAACACTCTGATTGCCTCATAACCGAATCGGTTTGCGCTCACTAAACTATAAAGGTTCTCCTTCACCAATAGCAATAAAATTTGAAAAGACTTACTAACATTCATGTATTTTAGCTCATTTTTAGAATTCCATTTAAAACTTACTCTGGTGAACTCTTTCACCAAGTCTTGCTAAATTTAATTAATTAAAGTTGTATATAAGGGAATAGGTCGTGATTCTAAAAGTTAGCAAAACAATATCAGCCTTGTCACTTTATTTTTATTTCATTAATCTAAATTATTCTTAGAACATATATATGGGCAACCAGAATCACGTCCATACTAAATTTTCCCTTTGGAATTTGTTTTAGTAAAGTGAATATCTCAATTATATTAAGTCACTGATTGATCTGGATTTTAACAAGATTTCATTGGAAATTCATAAAACGTTTTGCCTAACACACGTCTAAAGCTTCAGTTTTAACATGGATACAATTGTCTAGAATTTCTCGAATATTAAATAATTTATTAATTAGATATGAAATTCTATAGTTGATGATCACTCACGAAAATTAAAAGACTTCACTACAAACCATAGGAGGTTTACACTATAGCATAAATAAATCTCTTTTATATACATTATAGATTTGAATGCAACCACATGTGCACATTTATTAACCCAATTTAGGTTGAGATTTGATTTAAATTACAAGCTGGGAAGAGCTCTATACATTTTCTCAATTCCACTTGTTACAAGTGCAAACATAATATAATATATAAATCATGCATTACATGCCAATCATCAATGATATATAAATCATGCATTACATGCTCAATACATCATGAGACCCCGAGTTCCAAAATCATAACTTCTTACATGTCAGATTCATTTAGTATTGAACACTAATAATAATATAATAGGGGATTTCTCTATAAGCTACTTGAAAATGAACCTTCTATGGATGTATCTTGCAGACGCTATACTATTATTTCCAATTAAATCATAGCATAATGTTTTACTATAGCCTTATCCATAAAACAAATTTGTTTCTCAAGTATTATTATAGTCCTGGAGACTTATGATAGAACGTATCAAGAGCATCCATAGTTGTTGTTAATTATGGTTTTAAGGAAATACACGTCTTCCTTTCCATGTAAGCCAGTGGTTCGATGGCTAACCCAACGACATGTGGTCCTCACATCATGAGCCAAAAAGGAGATTGAACATTATTTCAATCACATATTTTGTATGTTTTCTTAATGTGGTATTAGATTTTAGCTAAAATTTGTGTGATATGCACTCTAAATGCATGCAGAAAACTATTTTGTACTATTTTACCACAAATTCAAACATGCAAAAATACTTATATGTATTTTTTTTTTGGTTCAAATACACGACAACGTTTCAAACATTCATTGCTCCCAATACCACATACCACCCAAGTCATTTGTAAAACCAGCAAGCATTTACACAATTTAAATTCTAATTTAATAATTTAGTGTCATGGCTCACATGCTTAGCATCTTCACTGCCCATGGCTCCCATGCTTAGCATATTCATTGCCAATGAAAATCATAATGCATCATTTATGCATACAACAATATTTTTCCAAGTGAAGCAAATACAAGTATACCACAAACAAATCATTCATGCAATCCTACATGAAATGCAATTATGGGTATTTCGTCTACCCCTAAGCCGAATCATCACTTCCCAACTCACATTTTCCACTGAGGAGATTATCCATCCAATGCACATACCTAGTCCTGCACATACAAAGGATATCAATAGTACCATGCTCCAAAAGATAAAGGTAAGTTTAAAGTTAAGTGGTCTATTGGAAAGGATGCCACTTGGATTATCGATGATGTGACCTAGGTTCAATCCCCATGGTGGATATTTATAAGAAGTATTACTAAACAAAAAAAATTAAACCATAACTAATGGTCGTGTGGGGAGGGTCGTTACATTCTCCCCCACTTAGAACAAACACAGTCCTTGTGTTTTATGCATGATGGAGAAAATAAATTACATATTAACCAAAATTATTCATTTACATCTCATATATCATGTAAACATATTCATTTACAGTCTTCACTCACGTAGTTCAATCACATGATGCTTCATATATAATTAATCACATATAAATACATCATCTCAAAATAGACATAATTCATTAAAGCAAGCTACTCTACTTAGTAACTCAAACATAAACAAAGATATTTTTCTCAATGTCCAGTCATCCATCCATAAATGAGAATCCATTCACAAACCATGCACAACCTATCAATAATTTAAACTTGTTTAAAAAATGTGTTCACATGATGTTTTATATTATATTTATCCACAGATTCATGCACACAATAAAATATACACATAGCTAGTCAACTATATAGTCTACTTCCTTAGGTAAAAAAATTTGAGGAGCAAATTTAACATTGGTTAACTTGGTAGATTTATCCTGACTCAAACTCTACCTTCCAAATATTAGCCAAAACCCTAAGTTTTTCAAACATGTTCCTCACTAACTAGTGGAAATAAACCATCATCAAATCCACTATTTATCAAAATATGTGCATCTAGATCATAAATTTACCATTTAACAAATAAAAATGGGAACTTGTCCCTCAAGTACAGTAACTACCCATTCTTGCAAATATTTTATGGGTGGCTTCTTCTGAAGATTTTCTATAGAGATCAATTATACGAGAGCACTTGCTAGAAAAGTGGAACCCTTTTTGCATACATAGCAACCATTCCAAAATTTTTACTCACCAGTTGTTATCCTCATTCCCACTTTGAGGTGCAATTATCCTAGCTATTTCCTAATCTACATGTCTCAGATTACTTCTTTTAGGGTATTCTTTGCCATCTTGCTCAATTTTGATCTCCTACCTTAGTTTTTTTTACCTATGCTCCATAACCCACTTCATAAATTTTTGGTATTAGGATCATATTATCAATAATCCTTTGTTGCAAATAGTGAATTTATCTCAGATAAATTATTTTAGGGTATTCTTTGCCATCTTGCTCAATTTTTATCTCCTACCTTAGTTTTTTTTACTATGCCCCATAACCCACTTCACAAATTTTTGGTATTAAGATCAGATTATCAATAATACTTTATTGCAAATAGCGAATTCCCAAATTTTTCTACTATATTGTCATTACTCATACCATTAAAATTGGGAATCAAACCTCCTTTTAGGTCCTTAGCGAACTCCTCACTCACTCTGGCCATTCTGAAACTAATTATTGCATGTTCATTAAAGGGAGGTGCTTTCACTTGTGTCATCTTTATTTTCCTTTGAGGATCTTCACATTGATTTCCTAGTTGTGGTTCTTTTAGATTTTTTTTTTTTTTTTTTTTAGATATCTTCCCCTTGCCCACCTCTCATGGAGTCCCCAAAAATTCCACCTTGCAACATATGTGCCATAAGATCTTTTTTCCAAATTTTAATTTATTCATAAAAAAGTTGTGATCATAGTTCTAAAAATTAAGATCTCTTCTACTCTAGTATCATATGTAACAACCCAAGTCTATTCACTTGGTTGTACCACAAAAATAAGTCAAGTTTTTCCTTAGGGTATTTTTTTTTCATTTTCAAACAACAATTTTATTCATAAGAGTGCTTTCAGGTTCATAGCACATATGTTCACCCAATAAATAAATAGTATTATTTTGAATAAGTACAGGTATACATCCCTTAGCATTAGTGAATCCATGACCTAACCAGTTGACTTTTTTTAAACCCAAGACCTAACTCGTGAATTTAGAATCCATGACCTAACTAGTCAGCTTGCTTAAAAATTAAGTTATGCAAGGGATCAGAGTACATATGCCTCCGTGATTAACCGATTTTTCCCTACCAAGAGTCAGTTAGTGCCAGGCCAATACCTTGATATTGGACTACATCACACATGCCCATTGTGACTCACAAACGTTTATCCCATACCAAAAATTTTGGATAAATTAGAAAAGTCAAATGAACATAGGACTTATCACAGTACTACCCAGATATCAACCTAGATATGGTGTCCCATAATGCCCCTTGTTACTAGATCTGACCAAGTCTTAATCCAAACCAATATTTTCAGTCTAGTGTTACTTTGAGACTTGCTCTGTGCAATATCCGTGCCTTAACAACATTGGGTGTATCAATATATTAATCATATTTCCTAATAATTAAGGTCGATATATTTACCTAAGTAATGTCAAATTTACATTTTAAATTTAAGACTTATTGTGTGCATTACTGCACATCAAGTTGTTTGCTCATCCTACCTGATGAGTTAGATAAATAATTAATTGCATTTAAAGCTATCATTTATCAATAAGACTCTAGACTTGATCCAATAAAAGGATTCACATAATTTAGTTCATACCTTTGGATATCCTTTATTCATAACCCACACATTCCTATCTTTTATTTCTTAGCTAGGATTTCAAATTATGACTAAAAGCAACTTTATGATATGAAATAACTCCATCCACATATTCCATTATTATCCAAATTCCATGTTGGTTGTATACTATGATCAAGTCTTTAATTGAAAATGATTACTTCTAACAAATATTTGAGTCACAAGCTACCTATTTTCAAGTTTACATTTTCATAAGTCTCATAGCCCTCTTGTCCGAACAAGCTATGGGTATTTATCCTTCATTTGCTTTAACCAAAGTTTTAAGATTTTGGAACAAGAGTAATATAAGTTTTATTGATAAACTTAAAAATTTCTTTCTCTTTCTTGGCTTCTTCCACCACCTCTAATAAATCAACATGAAGTATATCCCAGAACTCTTGGTAGAACTCAATGGGAAAACCATCAGGATCTAGGGTTTTCTTTTTTTGCATTTTAAAAAATACATATTGAAGCTCATTGACAGTAACAGGAGCAGTCAAAATAGAGTTCTCCTCAGAAGTGATAAGATAAGGTATTGCTTGAAAAACATTTTGTTGAGAAGCTAAGTCAAGAGGAGTAGCAGCAAAAAGATTAAAAAAGTAATAAAAAACAATAAAGTTCATGCCATCCCAAGTATAAATAACATCTCCAAAATATGATTTTAGGGAATAAATAAAGTTGTGAGATCTTTGAGCTAGAAGATATTTGTGGAACAAATTTATGTTTCGATCTCCTTCTTTGAGCCATTGAATTCTAGATTTTTGCTTCTATAATATTTCTTCTCTTTTTTCCCATTCCTCTAACTGAGTTGTGAGTTTAATTTCATCTACACTTCTCTTCTCTGTGAGGCCATCTAAAAGGATTTTCTTATTCAAATTTTCAATATGAGAAATAACTTCATGTTTTTTTATGAACATCCCCAAACTCTTTCCAGTTCCAAGTCTTTATTTTGGATTTAATGTATTGTAGTCTTTTGGCAAAAACAAAACATCTTAGTTCCATGCCTAGGTTTACCTTCCTCCCGCTATTGTTTTACACGATATCTAAAGGAAATATCTCTAAGCCACATTAATTGAAAACAAAAATGAGAGAAACTCACATTGGTTTTCCACATTTCCACCATGACTGGCCAATGATCTGAATGAGAATTGTTAAGAGTCTTCATTTTAGGAATGTGACCATGCATTAAGCAATATTCAGAGAGAAAAAACCTATCCAATATCTCCATTATACAAGCTAAGCCTTACCTTCTGTTAGACCAAGTCATAAGGCCATTATCTGGTTGGATGTCCACGAGATGAAGGTTTGCAATATATTCACTCATGAGGTCAGTGCTTTTGTCCAAATTTCTATTTCCCCCCATTTTCTCAACTATAGAGAGCATGGTATTGAAATATCCTCCGATCAAGATCCAATATTCAAGAAAATGAGAGATAATATGAGTTATACCCTTCTACTATCTTATTTTTTCCTCCAAAGCAGTCGAAGCATAAACAATAATGCAGAGTATAATTTGGTTGGAATATCTACTTTGAATAACTATAGCCAATAGATCCGAACTTCCAACCATATGGTGAATAACTACCTCTTTTGGGTCCCAAAGATAAGCAATGCCATCAGAAGTCCCCTAGGAACTGAGGGAAACCACTTTTCTAGTTGACCAAATTTTACTAGTAATTGAGTCCATATCCTCCATTGACATCTTTGTTTCTTGAAGGAAAATAATATGTCGATAATTTATTTGAATCATTCTTCTAATTTCATTTTGGTTTGAAAGCCTCTTTTTGAGTCCTCTAATATTCCAAGTGATGATATTCATTAATACCAGGGCTAAAAATGTTGGGAAAGGTATTAATATTACCTTCCTCTACAAGATTTTCACATTATTTTACCATATGATATTTATTGGTCTTGCGACCTGATTTTTTATTAGAATCCATCTTCAGTTTTTTTTCCCTATTTCTTGACTTATTCTAATAGAATCTAAGATGACTTCTAACCTTGAAGAATGCTCCTACACAACCAAAATTTTACTAGAGGGTTCAATAGAGTCTATATTGGGACCTGTATTATTTAAAGTTTTGACATTTAAAAGATTGTTTTTCTTGTGTAAATTTTCTCCCTTTTTTTCTATTGAAAACCTTTGATTTGTTGGTTTGTCTCTGAGTTATTCCCTTTATCTTTAAATTTGTTTTCTAAGTTTTTTGTTTCCATTATTTCCTCTTCCTCACTTGGGACATCATTTGTGGAAAGGATTTCAAACATATTAGCAGATGACTTTGATTGATCTTTCATAACTGGTTTTTCTGAGTGCTCTTCATCTTAGGAATTTGCAAACCTGTTGAGTTTATATCTTCTTTCTTTTGATCAGGAATTTTATTTTGGCAAGCAGTAGCCAAATGACCATATTCATGGCAAATTCTACAATGAAAAGGAATGTTCTCATTGTCCACTACTTGCTCCCAAGTGTCTTCCCCAAATTGTAATATGATATTTTTAGGTAGGGGTTTGTCAAAATATATTAAAACACAAATCCGAGCATAAATAATATGTTCAAAATTTTGATTACAATCAACGATCTTCATAAAAGTTCCTAAAGAGTTTCCAATTGAAGAAAAAATAGAAGGATTCCAAAATTCAACAGGGAGGCCAAAGATTCCAACCCACACGAGAGCTATAGAAGGTATCTCTTCTTCAGCTTTAAATTTAGTATTCCAGGGCTTCATGAAAAGCCTTGCCCTTCCAAAAAACAAGGACCCCCTTGGAAATTTTTGTCTCTATCTTCATTATTATAAAATAAAACAATAAAATAACCATTTGGATAAATAGAGATTTGTAACCCACCTTTATTTTTTCATATTTTTGCAGCCCATACTTTGAAAGTAGATAGGCTCAAATGAAAACCCATAAACTAAAAAATTAGTCCTCTTTTTTCCAAATCTTCAATGCTAGTCTGAATGTTACCCATATCAAGCTTAACAATAGGAGTTTCATCAGCTACTTTAAGACATCCTAACTCCATTTTCCTAGGATCAATATTAGGTATTCTTAGAGGTTTATGGGAAGCCTTAATATTGAAATTAGCATTGGGTTGAGGCTGTCCACCACGGAGAGTATCCCTAAAATTTATTTTTGGGGCTAAGTCTTCAAAATTCTTACCCTTGACAGGGGTTTTCATAGTAGAATTATTTTTGGGTGCACCTTAGCACCAGATTCACTTGAGATATGAGACATTTTTTTATCAACTACTTGAAACTTATTTCGTGATCTCTTTAATCCTTGCCCTAAACATCGTGGAAAGATATGGTTTTCACTATTCTTTTGTGCTACAAATTGGAAGTCATTTTCACTCAAGTTCACAATATGATCTTTTGAAATATAAATTTCTAAACCATATTGGATCCCCTGCAACAATTTTGGCTAACATTTTGACCATAAACCATAAAAATATTGGCCTCTAGGACCTAAAGGCCCTAAAAACCAACCTCTGGAGATGCTTGCACTCAACCCAGATGAAACCCTCACATAACCGCTTACCAAAAATCTTGTTCACACATAGGTCTGCGCTAGGACCTATGTTACTCTAAATGATATGAAAATTAGTTGAGACATTCTAGGATTTTTCAGGCATCTACCCTCAAAATGTTAGCTCAATTCGAGTCCGGATGATTGAGATATGGATTAAAAAACTTTGATAGTTTGGGCAGTCCTACAAAAAATGTCCCTCCTCTAAAGCGAAGTTAGCATGATTAAAAATATTTTTTTATAAGAGTTGTGTGCCTAATCCATTATCGAGGATATCCAAATTTTATATAGCAAAGAATAATATTTTCATGTATTACAAAGGAAGAATAAGAACAAGTATATATTTTTAATATTACAAGGAAATAATCCAAAGGTATCTTGATTTCAAGCTAAGAAAAGTAGTTATGGAAAAAATCTAAATCCTGCACTACAACCACTCAAAAATTGAGTAAATGATGAGATAAAAAACTATAACAAAAAAATTAAGTTATCCTCATAGTCAACACATTCCCACTAGCATGACCTCCACTAGCTTATAAGAGGTCATTCATATGATAGGTTTGAGCAAGCACACCTACATGCCTATGATATTGAACTTGGATAGTATCATTGTATATCGAGTTTTCCCAACTATATCATGGAATCTCTCATATATACAACCCATCAATAATGTTACTCCTCCAATTCATTATTAGCCCCCGCATGAGTACAATAGAAATGATGATAGAGGATCATCCACATAAGTCCATCCCAATTGAAGTGGACTTTCTAATATAACAACTTGTATATAAATCTTCTAATGTAGAAGTGGTTGGTTGTTTTAGTGTAGATAACTTTATCCCAAAGCAACCTCATCATCGCCTTACAATATATGTATGGTGGAATGATCCTACCACCTTATATGTACATTATAAAATATATATTATTTCCCATTAGTTGGATAAGACACATACAACTTTGCCATATCTTGAGTTATGACAACATATCTTATAATATATATATTATTTCCCATTAGTTAGATAAGACACATACAACCTTGCAATATATTGAGTTATGGCAACATATCTCCATGGTGATCATATCACTAATATGCCCAGGAGAGAGTTATACTCATTATGTACATCATCCATCCATTATTTTATATCCACTACAAATAATTTAGCTATATTTACAAGGAATTGAAAATAATTTTGATGAAAATGACCATAGACTCCATATTGCTCTTTTGATATATGACCAAATTACCATGGATAGAAAAAAAGTGGAATGTATGGCCATTGATATAACATGATGGATAAGAGGAGATGGTGTCCAAAACTCCATTTATCAATTTGTAAGTCATTTATATCCTTGGCAAATATTGTTTTATATTCTCCTTGGCTAGGATGAGAGGAACCATGACTGCCAATTTGGTCGAACAAGTAGCGACTATAGCTCACATAGTGAGCAACCTAGAAAATAAAGTCAATAATATTTCTATTTAGTTAGATGTCAAAATAAGCACTCATCCTAAGGCCAAGTGTGAAGTTAAGGTCTATGATGGATCTAGGGATCCCAAAGTTTTGAATATATGGATATTAGACATGGAGACATGGTTCTCCTTTAGTCAAATATCTAAAGAAAATAAATTACCCTTTGCAAAATTAAAGCTATCTAGAGTTAGAAAATATAAATTTTTGAGAAACAAGATGCTCAAATTCCTATCACTACTTGGGATGAATTAATCATTATACTAAAGACCACATTATACCCCTCAAATTAATATGATGAATTAACTATAAAATGGCTTCAATTACACCAAAGTAAACAAATATATGTACAAGACTACATCTATCAATTCAATAGGCTATTCATTTTTCTTTGTGTTACTGATCCAGATCTAGACCTTATATAGAAGTTTAAAAGTGGGTTATAAGCACATTTTTTTAGAGATATTAAGTACACATATTTTGCCACATTTTACATAGCATTCAATCATTCTAAACTTGTGATGGTGAAATTAGCAGCACAATCAAGTGGACCACGATAGGCACCTTCATCAAGAGCTTTGAAGCTATCTGAACAACATCAATAAATCTTACAGATGAAGAAAAATTCTTATTTCTCTCCTTCTTCTTCACACTTTTCTTTCTCTTCTTCTTCTTCTCACAAGCCATACCCTTCTTCTAATGTAAAAACTCAAAAAAAATGTGATCATTGTAAAAATAAGAGACATTATAATTTTAAACATTTTAAGATAAAAAAGAAGAGTATGATTGTAACATCTCACGATGGGGACTCAAAGCAAGGTCCCATTGAGATCATTGGTGAAAACAAAACATATCAAGAATTGGAGGAAAATTTTAACAAAGTAACTTTAATAATTCACTCTTCATTTGTAGGTGACTGACCATCTCTTTGTCATACATACTCATCTTACTCATAATTATTTAGTAGATTGTATAATAGAAAATGGCTTGAAAAATAACTTGATTGTGAGATCCATTGTTGACATATTACATCATCCTACAACTCAATATCATCATCCCTACATTTTTGGATGGGAGGATAGTAACTCCACCTCACAAATAACTCACACATGCACCACCTATTTTACCTTTGGTCCCAAATTTGTGGACAAAGCCACATGTGAAGATGCAAAGGGTTTGGATAAGAGTGTTATTGACAACTTTAGTTTGACCATTATATTGAGGGTGGAAGGCAGTGGAGAAGTTAAGAGAGAGTCCTAGAAGTTTCCATAAGGATCTCCAAAAATTACCAATAAAATAGGAGTCTTGATTAGAGATAATGCCAATAGGAAGACCAAAGGACTAACATACATAATCAAAGAAGAGTCGGGCTAGATCAAGAGTAGTGTTATTTCTAATTTTTATTTTATGTATATTATTATTTTCTAATAGAACAACACAACTATTTTTAAATTGTTATGTTAACAATTCCTAAAGCACCACAAAGAGAAATTGATTTTTAAAATGTGTACAAGTGGGGATATGGGACAAGCAAGGTTGTGGAAAAGGTAGTTCGAGCAATAAGGAGGTAGAAAAAAATGTGGGTTTTGTTGGGTCTCCCATCCCTTTGGGTTATCTTAGGTCTGTTGTAGGTGAGTTGGTAGGTGGGATCCCTCCCTTGGGACCAAAGATGTTGAAAAATCCTTTGACCTCAATGTTTCTTCCTATGTTGCAAGGGTTTCAAGTAGGGTTGGGTGAAGTGTTTTGAAAGTACTTTTTGTTTAATCTCTAGAATAGAACAAGATGAGTGTTAAAAATGACCTTATGGATTTGAATTTCAACCAGGGGATTTTTAATCTCATGCATTAGTTCCAAAGAACTCAACCAAATGTAGAATCCATTATAATATGAGACTTTTCCAAGTGAAAACCTTGGGGTTTGTTAGAAATAGTGGCTCTTCCAAAAAAAAAAATTCTTGCAAAGCTAAACTATGAGAATGATTCAAGTTGAATCTTGGGTGGAGGCCCCTGTTTTCATGGCAAAAGAAGTTTGTTTCTCAAAAAATAGGAGGCAGATTTCAGCTTGACCACCCCAAAAATAAATTCAATGCCCTTGTGGGTTATGCTTCCTAGCCTACAATTTCACATATGGCATGATGGTTTTCTAAGGATATGAGAGAACTAATTTTAATAGATCAATGAGAAGGACAAAATTAAGGATGATTTTTATGAGAATGTGTGTCAATGCAAATCTATAAGTTGATCTCCCAATATCCATTGAACTAATATCAAAGTTGGGGTCTTGGAATAAGGCTATTGAATATGGAAATAGATGCAAAATTTTCTTTGTTTGCAAAAAATCAAGAAATAGTTTGATACATTGCTCGATTAAGATGAAGCTAATGAAAAGCATTTTGGGGAAGAAATTCTCTAATAACAACCCAACTCAAGAAATATCAAGGAAGGAAGGGAAGAAAAGCCCCACTCTAAAAGAAGGGGTGGTTGGAGAGTCTAGTATTGGAACTCAAGATATCATGGAAACTAGTGGAGTAAGCACCCTCACATTAGAATTTGGAGAAATCCAATTGGGTTTAAATGACATCATTCAAGACATAAGGGTCTCAATAGATTATCCCTTTAAAGCCTTGGAGGCTTATCAGAATCAAGTTTTTCAGGTTAGCTCCTCTTTTCGCTCAAGATGTGCTCTTTCCTAATGATATTTATCAAAAATATTTTTGGTGTCCTGCCCCATCCTCTAAGCTGCCTAAGGTTGTGCTTTCTGGCTTGGTCGGCCTTGAGATTTCTTCTTCCCATTCTCTTGAGGCTCGACTTGAGATACATAAATCTATTTTGGAGAAATACTTCCTTAGCCCCAAAACTCAAATTAAAAAGGGGTTATTTGTGTAGGAGTTGTATGGAAAGTTGGTAATCCATCCAATAACTTCTTGTGGAAGAGGGAGACTAAATCAGAGATTGCTAATGGTACCTAGTCTCTTCTAAAGTTGATAGAAGATAAGGTTTCTAGGGATAAGATTTTAAAGCTAGCATATCTGATATCTAAGCCTCTAGATTAAGGTTGAGGGAAGTAGACCTCATCTGAGTAGGAAGAAAGTGAATATCTGCACACCTAAAGTACCTTAATTCCTGTTTCTAGGTTGGGGTGGGATCAACAAGATTTGTAAGACCCAGTGTTGACCAATGTGTCAACTAGTGATTTTAACTTTTGGTTTGTTTTTCTTGTTTCATACAGTGGGAATATTGGTTGACCAATGGTCATTTTGGTCTGATATTTACTTAAGAATATTTGTTTGTTGGTTTTTTAGTTTTTTTCGTTCTTTTTTCATAACCGCACTAGGTGGGAGTGGCTTTGGTTGGGGATGTGTCCCCTTGATGGGGATAGCCCTTCTCTATAGTAGTTGGATGTTATATTTGGAATTTTCTACTTCCTCTTTATAAAAGGTTCATAGACCCTTTCAAATCCCCTTCTTTCAAATAATAGAAAAAAATTATAAATCATTCTTAAAAAATATTATTTATATTATATATAACTTGGTATAAATCCTTTAAATATTATTATTTCAACTTTAAAATCATATTCTTTTTAATAATTTTTTTTAATTTAAAATTAAAATATTATTAATTGATACGATAGTTTTAATTTTTTTTAAATATTAACCAATATTTATAACATGCAATTTATTATTTTATTTTTTAATAAGTAACTTATCATTAATCAATAGAAACCAAGTTATAATTAAAAAAATGTATTTAATTATACAATGATGTTCAACTAAAATTATGAAAAAAAGGCCTAGGCTTTATAAGGATTATAATTATTTACCTATAAAACTTTAAACCTGCTTAATCTTTCTTTTTCACTAAGTATAAACGTATAAAATTAAAATATTTAATAATTTATAAAATTTATACATTATTATATGCTTGTAAACTAAAAATTCATGAAATTCGCTGATCTCTCTCATATGATTTTTAAATCGAACATAGGCTTTAATATTCTTTTAGATTGAATATTCACCGTGTAGGCATGTTATTAACATTCCTTGATGTTCTTTCAGTTGCAAAATTTACATGTCGAAGCAGATATTTTTTCAATAGTCATTTATTTTTTCAAACAAAAATTATTTAAAACATATTTCATTAACATATTTTATCGGTACACATAAAGAAACAATTTATATAAATAAAATATTAAAATAATTACTGAAAACAAACACACAAAGATAACTACCAGTAGCACATGCTACAAACTAACATCACTGCAAAAAGATAACTACCGGTCGCACATGCTACAAACTAACATCACTACAATAGTTCATACAACATACAGAAGGATTTGTATTTCAAACAGAGGAAAACAAACAGACAAAACGATAACTTTGGGTTTACATGCACGTAGACTAAGTAGAAATTTCCACTATTGCAGGCCGTGCTGAAGGAATGTTTTGAATTCGTAGGCATTAGACACAATGATTGCTCATTAGGGTTTATGTTCTAAAATTGATTTTCAAGCATTGTATGATTGTTTTGACACAACAGAGCATTTGATTGTTAAAGATTTTTTTGTAGTAGTTTGTGACTCTGCAGCACCTGTTGAACTGTGGATGGAGGTTCAATGTGTATTATTAAAATAAATTCTCAAGTTTTTCTTCCATACATTTAACTCCTCTTATGCTGTGTCTACTTGTTTAAATTATTTGATCGCTTAAAATATGTCCGATTCTTCTAGAAACTTTAAAGGTTTTGATTATTTTAAGATAAGATTAAGCGTTCTCCTATATTATAGAGTCCTGCTGAAAATATCGATGGATGTGGAGGAAGTTAAAAGAAAGTGCTTCTTCTGTTTTGATTCATATGCCAGATTTGCATATTACTATTGTTATCGTCGGAAACCAATGATGTATTATGTTCTTAGCTCTGTAATTTCTTCATGGGAGTATAACTATATTGATGTTATTCTGAAAGAATTGCGATTGATGATTCTTGATATTGATTAGCACAGTTTGAGATGTTTCAATCCACAAGTCACTATACCAACTGTTGTCAACAAATTTGAAATACAGTTCCAGGGTAGTGGACTTCTTTGTTGACCATGATGAAAGATATCAAGGAAAGAGAGGGAATTGCTCAAGCCATCGATGATAATAAATGTTACAGACGGAATGTGGATGACCAAACAAATAAAAGTGGAGGTGGAATGGCAGCGGCCGACTCTGAAAGTCTAAAACAGGGCTAAACTTGCTGCGGTTTACTCAATGTTATATTATCTTAAGTTTTATTTGGCAGCGAGTTTAAAAGGTTTCGATCTTGATTCTTTCAAATGAAAACTAGGTACACGTAGTGGATAAGAATACAACATGTAAATATAACCATAAACTGGTGGAAGCTTGTTAGCTAGTCTAGTTCTATGGATGGCTTCAATTGGGCGCTTTGCTACAATATTAAGAGAACAGTCGCTTTGGCCGAGTGGTTAAGGCGTGTGCCTGCTAAGTACATGGGGTTTCCCCGCGAGAGTTCGAATCTCTTAGGCGACGGTTTCTTATATATAAAATGAGTTGTCTTATTTTTATTTAATTTTTTTTGATTGGTTGAAAGGGTGTTGAAAGGTCCCTGAACCTTGTACAAAACAGTCGTGGGCCTCCAAAGAGGGGAGGCAAAGGGGAAGTACGGCGGCAGCAGAACAAGTAAGCCCGAAAACAGCAGGGGCCACCTAAGGTAAAGGCGCCCAGAAGAACTAACTAAAGTGAAACATGACCAGTGGCCAACAGAAAAAGGAAAGCGAAACTTAAACAGAGAAATTTAAGGCCAAGCATGGGAAAGGGGCTGTGTATTCATAATTATGCTTGTGAGGACGTTGAAAATCAGGGGTGCGCTCCAAGGAAACTGCCGCTTGTGAATGCCTTTGGACCGATATTCCTTCCATTTACCAGACATCCCCAACAGATGGGTGCAGGAGTTGATGTTGTCTCTGATTTCGAACAAAACCTCCCTGAGAATGTCATGGAAAGACTCCATGGTCGACAGGCAACGTGCGGACCAAATGATCGGGTTCCAACTGTCCTCAATCTGGAAATTATTGTGATGCTTGTGGATACATTTGTGGATGGAATTTGCAAACGTGGCGTAGGTGATTAGAGCAGCAACAAACCTGGGATTGGTTCCCTCAGAACCGTGTCTCATCCATACCAAGCCCCCTGGCAACAACTCACATTGTGCAAACATTGAAACTTGTAGGGTCGTTCCTTAGGCCAATGGGGAAGGAGTCTCTCCAAACTTGAATGTCAGATTCGTCAACTCCCCTGTTAGCTAGCCAGTCTGCAGCTTTGTTTCCTTCCCGATACTGATGTTGAATGACTAATTCTGGGTAATTGCCAACTAGAGCCTTGCATTCTTGGAAAATCGAAGCTAGGGACCAAGGAGGCCTAGCTGTACCTTGGAGGCAGTTGATACAGTGCAATGAGTCTCCTTCGATGATAAGTTTATTGATGGTCAACCCTTCCATGAGGATCAAACTTTGGAATAGAGCTCAAGCCTCTGCCATATTGTTGGATTGAATTCCCAGGTTCTAGGCGAAGGCCAAAATTATTTCTCGTCGATGGTTTCTGAGAATTCCTCCTCTACCAGCAACTCCTGGGTTGCCTTTAGCCGCACAGTCGAAATTGAGCTTGTGCCACCCAGTAGGTGGTAAGACCCACTTGATGGCAAACCTGTCAACAGAATTACGAAGCACAATAGAGATGTTAGACAGATTGAAAAGTTTGGCTAGATCCGATTCTAAGCCAGGAGGGGGGGTTTGGAGAAGAAACAAGAGAGGCATTCTCCGCAGATAGGGCCAAGATTTTGGCAGTGATAATCCTCTTATCAGTGGCTTGATTTTTGAAAATTTTGGTGTTTCTCTCGAGCCATATCTGCCACAGGTAAAAGTGGAGGCAAGCTTGCCACATGAATTTTAATTGGGTGCTCTTGAAAGGCCGGGGACATTGCTTAATAAGGAGGGTAATAAAAGGTGGGAGGGCTATGGAGATGCCAAAGGTGTTATGGACCTGGTTGAGAACTACTAGAGAGAAGGGACATTCCAAAAAAACATGCGAAATAGACTCACAGGTGTTTTTTGCATAGGATACACCAATTGGTAATGAGTAACCCTCTGATTATCAAGTTGTCTATGGTGAGGATTCTATTTTGGGTGGCCAACTAGTAAAAGAATTTGACCTTGGGAATGATCTCGGGAACCCAGACCTGATTTGATAAGTCCCATCCATCTGTGGGAGTTTCTTGACTGTAGTAAGCTGATTTGATAGTGAAATTTCTAGATTCTTCAAGGTTCCATGCCATAGAATCATCTTTTCAGAATGATGCATGTCCTCAACAGGTTTTGTAACCGCCTGAGAGACTCGATGATTTGTCTAGGCCCGTTAAGAGCCAGGTGTTTCCATTGACGTCTTGTAGGACCTTGGGTAATGAAGTGACACACCTTATCTCCAAAGGTAGCTTCTGTAGTCGCCTTGAGCACTACAAGATGCGGATCTTGGCTGAGAGGTTTATCGTGGATCCACGGGTCGTCCCAGAAACAGATGGTCGTTCCTATTCCTAGACACCACCTTAAGCCTCCATGATGATTTTTATGTAATTTTAATTTTTTGTTGTTGTTGAGAAGCAGTTTTAAAAATTGTTTAAAGTTCATTAGGAAGAAAGAGGCATTTGGATTTATAATTATTTTAATTTTTTTTTGTTGTTGTTGTAGAGAAGCAGTTTTAAAAATTGTTTAAAGTTCATTAGGAAGAAAGAGGCGTTTGGGTTAGTTTTTGTGATTTTTCTTATTATTATTATTTTTTTTTTAAATATAATGGTTTTTCTTTGTAGAGAAGCAGTTTTAAAAATTGTTTAAAGTTCATTAGGAAGGAAGAGGCATTTGGGTTTGTTTTTGTGATTTCAAAAAATTATTATTTATTATGTTTTTAAATATAATAGTTTTTCTTTGTAGAGAAGCAGTTCAAAAATTTGTTTAAATTTCATTAGGAAGAAAGAGGCATTTGGGTTTGTTTTTGTGAGTTCAAAAAATTATTTTTTATTAGTTTTTTAAATAGAATTGTTTTTCTTTGTAGAGAAGTAGTTCAAAAAATTGTTTAAAGTTCATTAGGAACAAAGAGGCATTTGGGTTTGTTTTTGTGAGTTCAAAAAATTATTTAAAGTTCAATTTTTTAAAATTCATTAGGAAGAAAGAGGCATTTGGGTTTGTTTTTGTGAGTTCAAAAAATTGTTTAAAGTTCGTTATGAAGAAAGAGGTTTTTGGGTTTGTTTTTGTGAGGATACTTAATATTTCATTTTGTAGGGACGCAGTTCAAAAATTTGTTTAAATTTCATAGTTTTCTTTTGTAGAGAAGCAATTCAAAATTTAGGAAGAGGCATGTGGGTTTCTTTTTTGTAAGGATACTTGATATTTCCCTTTTTAGAGAAGCGGTTCAAATTTTTTTTAAAGTTCATAGTTGTTTCCCTTTGTAGAAAAGCAGTTCAAAAAATTGTTTAAAGTTCATAATTGTTTCCTTTTGTAGAGAAGCGGTTTAAAAAAGATTAAAGTTCATGAGGAAGGAAGAGTCATTTGGGTTTGTTTTTTTGTAAGGATACTTGATATTTTATTTTGGTCATTTGAATTTGAATTATGAAAAAAAAGACCTTATGAAAGATGCCATGAAAAATACTAATCCTAATGTTTGATTTTAGAAAAATACTTGATATTTTATTTTGGTAATTTGAATTTAAATTATGGAAAAAAAGACCATATGAATGATACCATAAACAAGGCTAAGCCTAAAACAAACCCGAATGAAGTTCTTCTTAGAAGCATGACCATTTTCCTTTTCTTTGTTTATAAGTGTGATCCTATAAACATTACAAATAAAAATGATTACAAAACTATCCAATGTTTTTTTTTGAAAATAAACTTATATTATATTATATCAATAACTGGAAGATTACAATATTTTGGTGTTAGCACTGTCCACCAACTAAAAAACAAAATGAGGTGGATAAGGAGTAAAGCATCCATAATTGAATATACATAAGAATAGAAGTTAATATCAACAAAAATCCTATAGCTATATCTTGTTGCAATACACCAGATATTAGCATTCATCTGTAGGAGAGTCTGTTATATGAAAAACTTCTAGTTATATCTTATGTGATATATTCTAAAGTCTTCAGACAAGAAAAAGAAGTAACCAAACCCTAAACCTGCTTATCATTGTTAACTGTCTTCTTCTTAGTTTCTTTTTGGACTTTCTAAAGATATTGAATCATATGAGAAAGTTGATGAATTCTATCAATAAAATATCGAGGTGTGTTGGAAGGTCCATAGACTTGAGAATGAATGTGTGCCACATGTTACAAAATATTAAAGCTCAAGTCTACCAAAACTATATCCCATGGAGGTGCAGATCCAGTAAACACCTTTTTGCATATGTACTTCCAAATGTACATGATAAGGATGAGTCTACAAACATCCCAGAGTTTGGGGCATTGATCCAGCTGAGAAATACCAAGTAGAGAAAGAAAGAGAGAAAAAGGAAAGAGTCGAAGATATCCCAAAATTGTTAAGCCATGCCACAAAACCAAAATAAGTGAATAAGAGTTTCTAAAATATTACAAAAATAGCATTGAGGGGAAATGTGTAAAATCACAACCAAAATTTTAGTTGTTGGTAGTTTTTGATGCAAAATCCACCAACCAAGAAGTTGAGTTTTTGATTCAATAGGAGCTTTCCAAATTTGAGTAGCAATAAAATGCCATTGGGCATTGGTAAAATTCACTTGCCACTTGACATTGAGCTTAGAGTCTAAAGAAGGTAGACACATAAGATTTTTGTATAACCAACTAGAAGTAATGGAAGAGATTCTATGACCATTAAGCCATCTCCAGTCATTCCAAATATTATGGGTAGTTGTTCCCAACTTCATAAGGACCTCACAAGGGATGGAAGCCACAATTAAACCATAAGACTCTTTGAACCTAGAGGGAAGGGAGCAATTATTGTAGATCTGGTTCCAAGTAATAATTGAGCAGCTATCTAGATCCCATAAATCTCTAATTCTATTAGTTCCTTTCTTCAAAAAACCTAGCCCATGAATAGCATTGCATAAATCTAAAGGTTTATCATTATAGAGTATAATTTTATTCCACAAAATACTATTTAGACCGAGGCTCAGACCATGTCTCAAAGAGTCAAACTTCCAAACCAATAAATGAGAAACTAATTACCAAGATTTTGAGTTTTGGGTAACCAAAATAGAACCTTTAACTATAAAATAAGGTGCATTAAGGACATAATCCTCCCAAAGTGTGTCTTTCCATTTACCTTTGTGAGTAGCTAGAGAGATTATGTATTGAAATAAGTGTTTCCAATTTTTGTTACCAATAATGGCTCTAGCAACCCATTTTACAGCCAAATTTTTGCTTTGGGTAAGAGGATCAATGATGCCTAGACCTCCTAAAGCCTTAGGTTGAGTATAAATTTTCCAATATATGGGTGTCATACCCACCTCTCCATCCCATTTTGTCCAAAAAAATTATGAATGACTTGAGTTAATTTATTATAGGCTACCTTGGGGGCCATCCAACAAGAGGAGTAACAAACATGAGAGACTGCCATTATTTTATTCGCAACTTAAATTATTCCTGCTAATGAAAGAAACCAAGCTGACCAAGTATTAAATTTTTTTTGAAGTCTTTCCATAACCCAGTTCCACATATCCTTAGGAGATATATTAATCCCAAAGGAAATTCACAAATAATGCACATTCATACCATGAGGGATGATCTTATACTAAATTAAAGAGTTGCACCCATAAGGAGAGGAAGAGGTATAGAAGACTTTAGTTTTAGAATCATTAATACGAGAACTAGAGACATCACAAAACAATTGAACAATCTCTTTAGTCGTTTCCACCTCTTGTTGGGTATTTTGAAGAAAAAGAAGGGAATCATCAACAAAATGAGAGTTAAGAGCATGCTTATCCTCAGGAACCTTAATACCCTAAAGGAGACCATCATAATAAGGCTTATGAAGAAAATAACAAAGAGCATCGGTAGCCAAAACATACAAAAAAGGAGCAAGGGGGTAACCTTGTCTGATAGACCATTGAATAGGGAAGGAGGGGGAAAGAGCTCAATTAACCTAGATACAAGATGAAGCATCACCAAAGAGCATACCAATTTGACTACAGAATTTTGGACCAAAACCAATCCAAGAAAGCATACTCAGAATAAAATCACATTTGATTCTATCATAAGCTTTATCAAAATCTAACTTAACCAAGAGGGCATCTTGATTATAATCGATAGCCCATTGTGAAGTTTCCCAAGCCATCATAAGATTATCTAAAATATAACGACCTTAAAGAAAAGCATATTTTTCGGGGCAAAAAATCACTTGAGAAATTTTTTTTATTTTTAAAGCTATAGCTTTAGCTATGATCTTGTAAGAAACATTAAGTAGGGTAATAGATCTCCAATTAGAGATTTGGTTACGAGTCTTACCTTTAGGAATAATCTTGATAAGCCTTGCATTGATATAATCTCCAAGGGAACTATTATGAATATCAGAGGAAAGAATATTCCATTTTTTTTATAAAACTCCACTAGAAGCCCATCCAATCCAGGAGGTTTGTCATTCTTCATATAAAAAAGAGCAGTTTGCAAATAATTCACAGAAATAGGATATTCAAGTTAATCTCAAATAATGGGATAAAATAAGGTTGGGATATGTTTTTGCATGTATTCCATTAAGATACATTGGATTTTATCCCTTGGATCCACTGCAAAAATTTGACAAATGAGCTACAAAATGATTCATGATCTCTTTAAAATCGGAAATAAAATGACTTGAAGGGTCCTCCAACTTAGTGATCCTTTCCAAGATATTCTTATGTCTGAGGTAGTTAAAAAAATTATTTTCCTTGTCTCCCTAGGAGATCCAATTGAGGTGAGACCTAACATGTGCCCCTCTAGCATGGTAAGACTCATAAACTCTAGCCTAATTTTCAACATTAGCTAGATCGCATTGAAAAACAATGTTAATAGGGTCTTTCATAAGCATGGAACAAATATGAGAGATCTAATTATGAAGATGACTCTCTTGAATCTTATTCCTCCTTGCAACATAACACCCATACCATCTAAGAGATGAAACCGTATTGGAAATTGTTGTTGCAAACCATTTGATCAAGCCAGTATTACCAGTTGGTCTAGAAAATCTATTCTAGACATGCTATACAAGGTGATAACAGGAAGTATTGTCAAGGTGGGACACATTTAATTTGAAAGTAAGCAGCATGGAATTGAAAGATATTGAGGAATTTTGGACAGAATATAATAAAGGAAGGTGATCAGACAAAGTAGTGTGAGACAGGATGAGAACTTGCTCATGGATAGAGAATTTATCCAGGAAATAATTACTGAAATAAAATCTATCCAAACGAACAAGCTTCCTAGAGGAATCTTGGTGATAGTTGGACCACGTAAACCAATTATATCTATGAGAGGAGGCTTTACCAAAGAGAGGTTCATGCACACCTTAATGATTATGACAAAACAACCAACTACAAAATTCAACATTAGTAAGGGGTCTATTACTAGTCCAACTTTTGTCACTAGGATTCTACATCATATTAAAGTCACCTCCAAGGATCCATTCTATAGGAGGGAGAGAAACAACTAACCATTACCAAAGGGTTATACGACTATGAGGTTCATTAGGGGCATAGATAGAACAAAATCCAATAACTTGAGAGTTAAGAGCCAATCTAACCCATACACAATGATGAACAGGGTCTTCACCATGGTATAGAATAACATAGCAAAGAGACTTGGATATGGAAAGGGCAACACATCCTTTACCATTAACATGAGAAGTAGTAAAGGCATATGCATACCCACCACCAATGATATCCATACAATGGGTGAGAGTGTGACCAGTGACTTTCAATTATTGAAGAAAAATAACAGAAATATGATTTTTAGCAACAACTTTTCAAACTTGAAACTTATGGTAAGGGAGGGAGAGACCCCTAAAATTGTAGGATAGAATATTTAAATTCATGAGATGTGATTTAGAGGCTGCTCGACCTAATGATTTAGATCCTAGAAAATGTTTTCACTGATTGGCAATAATTGCGTGTTATCCAGATGAGCTTGTTGAGCATCAACCTTATTTTGAGACACTTGAGAGAATGATCTAGAAAGATCTTTGACAGAGGGTTTTTCCTTTGAATGGATGGAGTTATATTGGGGGATTTATGAACATTATAGGTTGCCTACCACTCTCCACCCATATGTCATAAGACTATCTTTCAAGAGTTGTGGTAAAGGAACGAGAGCTAACTAAAGATTCATGATTGAAATCAGTGGGGCTTGAGGATTAACAAGAGTATCTGAGTACTTAGTCTGAGCCATGGAAGAGGCAAGAGGGTTCTTGGGAGGAACAAACTGAGAAGTTGAATTTTTTTCAGAGACTGGGGAGTGTTGAGGGCCACCAATAGGGAATTTCTTGGCTAAATTTTCATTAACAACTTCCATATGAGGGTCATTAGTTAGGATTTTCTTTGCAATATGTTTAGCAGTTGCTTCCATATGTTCATTTTTAGCCTTTTTTTTTTTAGATAATTTTTTATCAAATTCCCAATTTCTATATAGTAAAAATATGTATTAGGTAATTTTAGATAGACAATAGGTTGACTTACTTGGAAACCTAGCCCATTGAGTTCCAGGGAGGGGGTCAACGGCTTGGATATGTCCATTTCTATACAAATACGAGGGTGCACTCTATAATTAGACAATTTTTCTAACACTGGGTGAGACCATAAAAACTTGCCAAGAACAACAATAATTTTATTGAGAAATAGACAAAATCACAGAGATAAAAAGGGCAATTCTATCCATAAAGGGTATTTTACCCTAGAGGGACCCTTTGGATGAAAATCCAAAGACCAACCTTGCAGATAACAAGTTTACCCACAAATAACCCAAGTTCTATATTGGAGGGCTTTTTTGGCATGTTCAAAATTTGCAAAGGTGATTGCTATGTACCCCCTACCCAACCCTCGAATAGCCTCAACTATCCAACCTCTAGTATTTTCCCAAACCACCCTAACCCATTTGAGAAATTTAGCCTCAAGTGATATCCCACGTAAAAAGTTCATTAACAACTTCAGCAAAGGAATCAGGAAGAACAATTGAAAGGATCTTACCTTGCTCTGCATGTGGTTGATATGTTGCTAGAGTAAGGTTTGATGGATCAACAATGTAACCCTCTGGTAAGCTCCTCTCTCTCTCCGAATTTGTAGACTTCTCCATGGAATTGTTTTCAAGGTTTCCAAGGGGAGTCAAGGGAACCTAAGATTCAAGCTCATTCAGGGATGGAGTTTCGTCCATCATAGAAACCTCATATCCCGTGCCAACAATTTTTATGTACTTCTTCACTACAAAGTTGGGCTTGTCATCGTATGGCGGCGATTGTCCCAATTCTTCACTCTAAACCCTGTAAGATGCACAAGCTGCCTCAAACTCCAAAGATGAGTAAAAACCCTAAAATAGCATAAGAGTGCCCTAATTGCTTTTTCCATGAATATTTGAAATGCTTGGATGTTCACCCATGGAAGGAAAATGAACTCAAAAAATTTAAAATATGCATAATTGATTCAAAAATCTCAATTACTAAGGTAAAACCCTAAAAATTAACATAGGAGTGCCCTCTTTTTTTCAACCTTTAAAATATTCACCGGTGAAAGGCAAAAGGCCTACTAAATGTCAACCTTCCTTAAACACCAAATATGAGTAAATACCCTAAAATAGCATAAGAGTGCACTAAATTTTTTTTCCAAAAATATTTGAAATGCCTGGATGTTCAGTGATAGAAGGACAGTGAACTTGAAAAATTTAAAATATGCGTAATTAATTCAAAAATCTCAACTACTAAGGTAAAACCCTAAAAATTAACATAGAAGTGCCCTTTTTTTTTTCAATCTTCAAAATATTCACCGGTGAAATGTGAAAGGCCTGCTAAATGTCAATGTTTCTGACATAGTTCGGTGTTGTTACACAAAAATATACCTTCACAACACTATTAATTCAAAATTTGTACCACCGTTGTAAATAATCACAAATAGCTACTCATTACGAAGCTTCTTCCTTCGCGATGACAACGAGGTTTACATTCAATTCATTTCATACAACTAGACAACCTCATCAAAGCAGAAATATGTTAAAAAATGGTAGTCTGAGATTTTGTATGCCCATGCATACGCTTTCCTTGTCAATCAGACCCAACTAAAATACATTTTATGTATTCAAAGAAACTTTAAAATTATCGAATGTTGACAAATATATGCTATTATTAACGTTTTTTCCAAAGTGACAGCAAAGTGGGTAAGAAAAAATAATCCTTGCATGAGTTAACACCTTAGAAAATTGGCAAGATGCAAAAATAAATTACTCGACTAAAAAAATGATACCACTAAAAAATTGATGATTTACAGAAATATTATACTATTCAAACAAAGCTTATACTTTTATATGTGTGGTGTATATGCAAATTATATGTATGACAATGCACTTATTGATAATTCACCTTCACCAACCTTATTACGTGTTCTTGCTCAGTACTTATCCCAAAGTGGTCGGTTGGTCCTTTTATAATCTATTTATTTTTATTTCCCATCCCCATTCTCATCCTATCTGCTCTGCTATGAATATAAAAAAAAAAAAGTTAGTCCCACATTGTTGCAGTGTGGAGGTGGGTCTGAGAAGGTAGAGAATAAGAATGGGAAATTGGGGAGAGGAAAGGCATACTTACCTGGGGGGAGTTATTTGGGGAACAGGAAGGTCGATGGCCTAGGGAAGGCACCTCCATTGCACGTTTGGAGGGGGCGTTGCCTAGCATATCCGATTGTGTGGCTAAGGGGGCTCGCGTTCGTGTGGCCCCCACTAACATCTAATATTAAGTTATTATTTTTTTGGTTTATTTGAGTAGGTACGTTATTGTTACAAACCTAAAATAAGGGTGACTACTCTTCTAATGGGTAAATAAAAAATAAGGGTGACTACTCTTCTAATGGGTAAATAAAAAATAAGGGTGACTACTCTTCTAATGGGTAAATAAAAATTCCAAAGTAATATTAAACAATTTTATGAGCAAAAAATTTAAAGTAAGGGAAGACATTGTAAGACCTAGAAGTTCAAAATCTACTGGTATTCTTTATTGTATATAAGGGAGACTACTCTTCTATGAGTAAATAAAAATTTTAAAGTAATATTAAACACTCTTATGAACAAAAAAATTCCAAAGTAGTATATAACACTCTTATAAACAAAAAGGGAAGGGAAGACATTGTAAGACCTAAAAGTGCAAAAGCTAGTGGTATTCTTTATTGTCTATATTGCTTTTTAATGACTTGGTTTTAAATGATTTGGTTTTCAACTCTTAGCATCTTAACCAAAAGACTTGGTTTTCAACCTCAAGCAAAAGGAAGAAGCTTTTGCAACTTCTCTTCCTTTTACAACTTCAACTGCTTACATAAAATATCCAAGTTCCAAACCTACAAAAGCCCCTTTTCATGCTAAGGGTATGGACAAATCAACAATGGATTTTAACTTCCTAAAACACCATGGGACGTAAAAAAATAAATTAAGAATGGTTGGGGATGTAGAAGCAATTTATAGAAGGGAGAAATACTAACTTTAGTTTGAATTACTAGATTGATTATGGGTTCCAAAATAGAAGGCCAATAATTAACTTTCATACAAGGCATCAAATTTTGATTTGATAAAGTCATAACAAATATTAAAATGCAAGAATATTTAGATTATTTATTATCCATTAAAATATATGAGGAAAAATTTCGACAAAAAAAGTGTTGATTTATTATTTAACGCTAAAATGATTGCCAAAGTATTTAAGAAAATTATATTTATTATTTTATCATTAAGTTGGAATAAAATTGGTGGTAAGAATGCCCAATGGATTTAGGAGTTATGTATCATAATTCAAAGGTTCCAATCCTCTACCACGATTTATAGCTAAATATCAAAGTTGTCACTCTAGGATTAGTTTATAAAATATAGGAAATCCTCTCTATTCATTCTAGGTATGATCTCTCCTTTTATACTGGTGATATTACAAACAAGATATAATAGAAGTGAGCTCTTTATCACACTTATTTGTGAATTTTATGGTCCTCAATGCTCTAGGTTTCAAATATTTGTTTTACTAAATGGGGATTCAACCTAGTATATATTTTTTTGGACAATATTAGTGTAGTAAGCTATTGAATGTTTTCTTTCCATTTCTACTTAGATCAGGATATTATTAGATTTTATTGCATAATTTATGCCGTACTATCTTGGTTGAAGTATATTGGTATATCTTATAGTAATTGTATGAGATATCCCCATTTTTCCTCTTGTAATTGTATGAGATATCCCTTTTTTTATAAAATTTTTGGTGAACCCAATGAGAACCCCTTTCTAAGGATTTTATCTTCCATTTTTAGCCCCTATGTTTAAGTAGGCTTGTTGCCATAGGTTTTATTTTAGCAGTTACATTTTGATGTAAGCTGGTTGATCCCACCATAGCTTTCCTCTTTATCTTAGGTCTTCTTTTAAAATATATTTTGCTCTATTATGAGGGTTTTTTTGTAGATTGCTTGCTTGAGGATAAAAACTTTGTGAAAAATTTAGTTTCCTTTGAGTAAGCTTTTTGCTTCCCCTTATGGAGCCTCTTGTTTTTTCCAAGGGGTTTGAAATGACTACTAGGTCTAATAAGATGTATATTCCATAACTAAAAGAGGATTTGGATCATTCCTAATGAAAATAATGTTGTATATTCCTTCTTCATTATTCATGATAGTGATGTCTTAATCAAATATTTGACTAATAGGAAGAAGAATTAGATTTGGATGAGGTTATGAATCTAAGTAATGATTATAATGAACCATATCAGTATGACATAAGATCCAAATATGTCCTAGGAGCATCTACATTCATAACTTATATTAGAATTTCACAATAATAGATATGCAAAGCATTACACAAAATATGAAGAGAATAGTGGAACTTATTGATTTATTTCAAGGATCAAATTTGTATAAATACAAAATTTTATCATTGAGAGGCGTTGGATTACAACAACTCATTAGACCTAATGAAGACACCACTGAGATTTATTCTAACACATGGAGGAGTGAAAACTCAAGTGTATATCCTAGTGGAACTTAAGAGAGTATTAACTTATTCTAACACCTCCCCTTAAGTGATACTAGGGGAGATCATACAAATGACTCCCAATGACAAGGCTTGATGAGGTACTCATGTACAATGACTTCTTTTGAAGAGATGGTAAAAACCTAATGGGAAAAACCATCAATCAAAAGGAAGTAAGAGGCTTATCTTTGTATGGTGAAGATTATCCTCTTAATACAATAGTTAGTTGGTAAAAAAAACCCCATGGGAAAAACCAACTATGAGAAGAAGAGAGTCTTGTCTTCGTACAACAAAGATTTTCCTCTTTTACAAAAAATAAAGATGAGTCCCGACAACTTGACCTGATTAGGTACTCATTTAAATTATATAGTTGGTGAAAAAACCCTTATGGGAAAAAACCAACTATGAGAAGAAGAGAGGCTTGTCTTCGTATGGTGAAGATTGTCTTCTTTATACAAAAAAAAAATATGTTTCTCGACAACTTGGCCTGATTAGGTACTCACATACAATATATAGTTGGTGAAAAAATCCCTGTGGAGAAAAACCAACTATGGGAAGAAGAGAGGCTTGTATTCGTATGGTGAATATTGTCATCATAAAACCAATCAATGTAGCTGTATAACTCCAATATTATCTCACAATTGAAGGTACCGTGGAGAAGAAAATGACTTGGTGAAGATATTTGCAATTTTTTTCTCAGTTGGAATATATTCCAAGTATATGTCCCCACTCTAAATATGTTGTCTTATGAAGTGCATGTGTATTTCAATGTGCTTGGTGCACTGATGCTCAACTGGATTGTGTGCAATATGAATTGTGCTCTGATTGTCACACCAAAGAGTAATAGGATTTTCATGGGTGAAACCAAATTCTCTTAGAATTTAACGAAGCCAAAGATCTTCCTGACTAGCCAAAACTGCTGCCATGTATTTTGCCTTTGTAGGAGATAAGGCTATTGCTTGTTGTTTCTTGCATAACCAGGTTATTGGTGAAGAACCAAGGCAAAATACATAGCCTAAGGTTGAACATTTGTCTTCTACTGAACCTACCCAACATGAATTTGTGTAGCCAATAATATCCATGGATTTTTCCTTGTAGAAGAACCAAAAGTGTGTAGTGCCCTGCAAGTAACGAACAATTCTTTTTTTTGCTTGCCAATGACTGAAGTGAGGTTGATGAGAGAATATAGATATGAGGACAACAACATATGATATATTTGTGTGAGTATGAGTAAGGTATAGTAGACTCCCTACAAGATGATGGTATAGAGTTGCATCACATAGAGGGGATGAGCAAGAAGTACCAAGATTAATGCCAGATTGAAAGGGGGTAGGAGAAGGTCTACAATCTATAATTTTAAATATTTTAAGAAGATATAGTGTAATTTTGTTGACACAAATAAATACCTAAATATTTTTGACTTATTTGGATCCCAAGGAATTAAAGAGCTTTACCTAGATCAGTCATTTAAAATTGTTTAGAGAGGGAGTCTTTTATAGTTTGTATGTGAGTCAAGTTACTACCATTTAGAAGAAGATCATCAACATATAGAACAAAAATGGTGATATTTCCTTCATTTCTCCAAATTTAAACTATGTTATCATACTCAATGAGAAAAACCTACTGAAAGAAGGAAGGAGTCCATATTTTCATACCAAGCTCTAGGGGCTTTTTTGAGGCCATAGAGAGACTTTTTAAGCCTACAAACAAGAGAGGAGTCTTGAGTGAAACTAGCAGGTTGTTCCATGAATATTTATTCTTTTAAATATCCATGTAAGAAAGCACTTTTTACACTTATTTGATAGACAAGCCACTTATGGAAAGCAGCCAGAGCAAGAACCAATATAACAGAATCCATATTAGCAACTAGAGTAAATTTTTCTGCATAATCAATACCTTCAATTTGATAAAAATCTTTCGCTACTAGATGAGCTTTGTATTTGTCTATTTCTCCATCAGGCCTATATTTTGTTTTAAAGATCCATTTATAATGAACTAATTTCCTTCCTTTAGGCAAGGGAACTAAATCCCATGTTTTGTTTTTGATTAAGGAAGAAAATTTGTTTTCCATGGTATCATCCCATTATTTAATACATGAGGATTCTTTGAAGGATTGAAGATCATAGGAAATAGACTGACATACAATACCAATACCTATGGGGTTGTATGGTCTTGTTGAAGGAAGATTTTGGATGTAAGGAGTAGTTTCTTTAACAATGGTGTGGGTCCATTTTGGCATAGAGGAAGGAGTGGAAGGAGTTGAAAGACATTGAGTTGGAGTTACAAGTTTCTCATCTTGATTATCAATGACCAAGTTAACTTCAAGAGTTGGCTCTTCATAATATTGAGGTTTTACTATAGGATAAGGCTCAATGGAGGAAGAGGATGTTTGAGGATATTTTTGAGGGAATGTTTCATAAAATTGGACATTCCTATGAAATAAGACCTCATGAGTTGAGGTATCAAGAAGCCTATAAGCTTTCAATTCTTCACAGTAACCGATAAAGATGAGCTTTTTGCTTTTCTTATCAAGAGACTTCCTTTTGTTATTTGGGATGTGAGCCCAAGTAGTACACCCAAAAACTTGAAGTAGGAAACATTTGGTTTTGAGTCATACCATGCTTCTCTAGGAGTTAAATGGTCAAGAGTTTTATGAGGTGTGCAATTTTGAATATAATTGGCACAATTAATAGCTTCTACCCAAAAAAAAATTGGAAGATCTCTTGAATGGAGCATACAATTTGCCATTTCTTTTAATGTCTAGTTTTTCCTTTTTGAAATATCATTTTGTTGAGGATTATGGGAGACAAAATTTTGATGAATGATACCATGACTTGAAAGAAACATGGAGAACTCATTACTGCAGTATTCCCACCCATTATCTGTGTGAATCTTCTTGATTTTGCAAGATGCCTGATTTTCAACTAAGGTTTAAAACATTTAAAGTGGGATAGAACATCACATTTATATTTCAATAAGTAGACCCAAGATATTCTATAAAAACAATCAATAAATGTTATAGCATACTTTGCTCCTTTAAAATAAGGTTATGGAAATGTCATTAAGTCACTATGGATTAAATATAGAGGGGATGAGGCTTTTAGAGAACTAGTTGGGTGGAAAGGATCTTGATGTTACTTTCCAAGAGCACATCCAGGACAAAATCCATTACTAGAAGAGACTTAGGGTAAACCTGTTACCATATCATGGGTGCTCAAATCCTTTAGGTAGTTGTAACTAAGATGACCAAACCTTTCATGCCTAATTTGGCTTTCAACATCTCCATGAGCCATAAAACGGGAGGCTCCTTCTAGATTTTGGAAACCTTTGAAGTAAAATAGATGAGAGTTATTATCAATATTTCCTTTGGCTATAAGATAATGGGTATCTTGAAATTCTCCTATCTCAACTTCTGTTGGAGAGAAGAGAACAATTTTCCCCTTTCCAGAAGTAGAAATTTGATAGACGAAAAGGATATTTGTGGCAATGTTTGGAACATAGAGAACATTATTTATAGAGCCACCATAAATGGTTATGTCCCCCTTTCCTTTGATAAGGATAAAGGAGGACTCACCCACTTCTATGCTACAAGTACAGCTAGAGGAGATAGAAGAAAAATACTTATCTAAAGTAGTCATGTGATGAGTAGATCTAGAATCTAGGACCCAAAAATTAGAGGAAGAATTGGAGGTTTTTCCTAGAACATTAAGGGCTTTTCCTATTTGATTTTTACTGTTTATATTTTGATCCTTTATATCTACCTCTAGTTGATGTAATCTTTTCCAGCATTTGTTTGTAGAGTGACTATTATTTTTGCAATGAGTACAGGTTATGGGGGTCTTTTCCTTATTTTCAAATTTTTCTTTAGAATATGTGGAGGCTACTAAGGCTTTAGAGTAAGAGGAAGAAGAAGAGATTTCATATCTAGCAAGTTTTTTTTCTTCCCTAGTTAATCTATAACAAAAATATTCTAAAGAAGGCATTTTAAAGGTTGCACCAAGAGCATATTTGGTAGATATAAAGGTGGTAGCAAAAATTTGAAAAACACCATTTACCTTATAAAGGATTAGATAAATGCATTCTTCTTCAGTATTAGTCTTCCGACTACCTTTGTATTGAGTGAGGACTTCTTTGAACTTAGTAAGGAAGTCAAAAATACTACTAAAATATTCAGGAGACAAAGACGTTAGTTCTACTTCTAGTTGCATTGATCTCATCTAATCTACTTTCCCAAACAAGGTTTTTAGTTTCTCCCAACTTTCATGAGGAATTTTGCAATCTGTAATGTGAAACTACAAACTTTCATGAACATTAGAGCTAATAATACCCATTGTTTCATGCATCTTTCCTTTATGAACAAAAATTTCATATTCTTTCTCAAACTCTGGTTGCTTTTCTTCTAGCAAATGAGTAAGACCTTTTAGAGATAATATTTAAAATTTTAGGTTTCCAAGTGTGAAATTTATTAGGGGTTTTCAATTGAATTCATTATTTTAACACAAGAGAAAAGTTGAAGTTTTAACCAATATATCCCCCCTTAGAACTTCAATTTTAGGATTAATGAATTGATTTTAGGGAAAAAAATGAAGTTGTTCAATATATAAAACTCAAGATACCCGCCCTAACAAGAGGGAAACTATAAGTATTTGAGGTTTGAATATTTTTTTCTTATGATATGCCAAAACCTCTTAGTTCCTCTCAATACCCGCCCTTACTTGAGGGAAACTGTAAGTATAGAGAAGAATTTCAAGGGTTGTAGGCTTGAAATGCAAGGATATCAACCAGATTTATAATTTGGATATTCTCAATACTTGCCCTTAATAGAGGGAAACTATAAGTGAGAGATATATCTTATATAAAAATTGGTTGATTGAAAAATATATGGCAGGCATTTATACCAATTTACATCTAAAAACATGCCCTTACGTGAGGGAAACTATAAGTTTTTAGTGGTAATGATACATGGAATGTAGGAAAATATATTTTGAGGAAAAAAATTATTATTATATTTTTTATTTAAAGGTTTTTGCTTCTTTAATATTTATTAAAGATTAAGAACAAAAAAACACAATTTTTAAAAAAATATATTTGTTAAGATTTAAGAATAAAATTAACAAATATGAATTTGAAGAAGCAAATAATATGGAATCTTCTTTGAAATTTAAAATTTCAACTATAACACTTATATTTTATATAGCTTTCCTTTAAATTTAATATTTAAAAAATAAACATAAAAGGAGTTTTAATTTTTTGAAATTAGAGAGTGTATTCCATATGAAATATAGTTACTAATGTTTCAACAATAACACCTAGAAAATATTCTTAAAAAATTGATAGAAATAACTATACAGGAAGGTAGAAGAAAATGATGGAACCCCCCCTTAAGGAACACAAAATGTACAAATAAATGCACTAACCCTCCCCAAATATTTTTTTTTATTAAAAGGTTACAATATTGACTCACTATTCAATGATAGCCTTGTAAAATAAGGCTTTGCAAAAATGAGGCAAAACAAATGACCTTCGAAATGGGAGGATCAAAAAACTAATACAACAATATTTTTATGGATATAAAACATTATAAAGTTGTTACATCCCTGAGAGAGAGGGTGTTCTGAAATATGAAGACACCTGATGAAACAACGATTTTACAGCACAGGATGGAGACTATTGAGATGGTTGCTTCAGAGTAAAGGTGAATCCTGCAACCAAAATTAAAAAATATCCTCCTCAAAGATGTGGTGCTTTGTTGATGTCTTCACCGAAGCATAAAGTATGCTTTTAGGATGATGAGTGTCCAAGTCTTCTTCCTTTTATGATTTGGAGTATGCAATCTACGCAAAAAAATTAAAGGAACCAAAAAAAATTATAAAATGAAATAACCTAAGTTTACTCAGAAGACTTAAGCCGGAGAGTCGAAGAAGCCTACAAAAAACATTAGTTATTTTAAGAAAATAATCGCTATGAAAAATTTAGAGCCTGAGGTGCCTACAAAAAAATTGATTAGAATCAGTACGCTCTCTTTGAGGACGAATCACGCCCCTCAATAAATTTCTTGCAAAATAAGGTTACAGAGCCCAGAATAAAGGGTTGCAAAGTCCTTTGAAGACACCTTGTTCACATTTTAATTGGATCCTTTGACAAAGAAAGTTTCTATCAAAAAACTTGTATAAAAAATGGATAGGATAGAGAACAATGCTATTTGAAAGGAAGAAGTGATGAGAAACAAGCTTGATCGGACGATCTTTTAAAGGGACCCAACTATAGCCATTTTTCGAATGCCAAATGGATTAGATATGCTTGGCGTCGTTTAAGGATTTTGACTCCGATAAAATTTGATTCAAAATAGGAGTGCAAAAATATAATCAAAATATTCTAAACGGTCATTATTTAAAGAAATAAAGGAAACTGAAAGAAATCAAATGAAGGGAGACAAAAAATTGTTATCTCCAATGTTCGAAGAGGGAGACCGCAAAAAGAGAGATTGGCGAGATGTTCCACATGTTGCCTTATGGCACCCAAATTTGGGTGCTGAGTTAACAAAATAACACAACTTCTCTGAGAACACTCTTAGATAGCCAGAGAAGAGGCTGAATATTGCCTGCAAAAAAAACTTGAAAAGGAGTTAACCTGTATATCAAGATATATGTGAAAAATAAGTTCTTTTGCTAAGGTAAACAATGAAAAATTAATGTATGAGTATCATAGAATTTCTTAAAAATACATAGAAAATGAATTATATCTTATGTATTTTAGAATAGATCTATGAAAAGAGAAAGAGCAATATATCTGAAAAAATTACTCATAAGACAAAGAGTCTTCCATTATTTAAATGAGAAAGAGGAAAATAATATCAAAAAAATCCCACATACATATAATTTTGAAAAATATATATATAGCTAAAAAAAACTATATAATCTTATGAAGGCCTGTAAAAAAAAGGACCAACAAAAAGATAAAAGAACCAACTCCTAGAACCTCCAAGAGAGAATGCTAGCAAAATATATCCTACTATGGTACCATGTTAGAATTTCACAATAATAGATATGCAAAGCATTACACAAAATATGAATAGAAGAGTGGAACTGATTGATTTATTTCAAGGATCAACTTTGTATAAATAATAAAGTTGATCATTGAGAGATGTTGGATTACAACTCATCAGAACTGATAAAGACACCATTGAGAGTTCTCCTGACACATGGAGGAGTGGAAACTCAAGTGTGTATCCTAGTGGAACTTAAGAGAATATTCACTTATTATAACAACTTATGTTGAACATCACAATTTACCATGATTGCCACTTAATATGGTAATTGCACCACATTAGACATGAATACAAAGAGCAAACATGAGTCAGGTCTCCCATATGTTTCACCCCTTTCCTAAGCCTTGTGATAAAAGACTAGTTTCATACATGAATATCCTTACAAAATCTCATGCTTATCAAATAGATATTCAGAATAGAGAACTGAGAAGAAAATAGAGGTTACTAGAAGAGAGATAGTTAAATAAATATAGGATATGATGACTAATATCACTCAAATATTAAGTGTTAATAGAAATATTGTAGTGCAATTTGTTATTCCTCCACCTCCCCTAGATAACCCTAGGATGATTTTACCAACATTTATTGATCCTACATTAAGAAACTATTAAATTTATTTTCTAGCCCTTGATGTGGAAGAAATAGACTTGTCTAGGTATATCCCTAAATTAATTTTTAATTGATAAAATAAAATACCAAATTTTTTTTGATAAGTTTGCAATATATCATATGGATTGGTTGCATAATAATAAGGCTTTGCTAAATTTTTTGACTAAATATTTGCTAGGAAATGATCTTTATTAGTTTTCATCTTTGGCCAACCACTCTATTGAATCCATAGAAAATTTTATCCGTAAATTGAAACAAGAATTTGATGATCACATGGAATAAATGGATATTTTTATGAATGCTAAACAAATCCCTAATGAATCTATTATTGATTTCCACAAGAGGTAGAAAAGACTTAAATATCATGTTAATATGATATTAACTAAAGATGCAACCATAAAAATGTTTGTAAATAAACTTAGACCACCTTTTCAAGCTAATATATTGGATCATAACCCACATGGTTTCCTCTTCTAGCCAAGGTCTTACATTTTTTTTTAAATCCTTGAGTATTCGGAAAAGAAGGTCAACCAAAAATTATAGAAAACTAAAAAACCTACTAAAAATGTCGTAGGAGATGAAATTTGTAATATTGTTAGTACAAATTACCTCTCATGAGATAGAGATAGCTATAGCCCATATGAATATGTTTCAAAAATTATAAGGTGGCCTAAGACCTAAGAATAAGGTGCTATAATGGACTCATGAAGATATTCTCAAAACATTTCCACCACCTAAGCTTAAAATTTACCATTATAAAAATAGGATTGAAGCACCTACATGGCATGTTCCCCAAAAAAATTGCTTTTGTAATGGAACTTAAGGCCATGATAATACTACATGCATAGATTTGTTTAAATTTATCTCTAAATAAACTCTTGGTCCTAACTTTAACATTGATAAAGTCAACAATGATTTATCCAATGAAAATAAATAGGGTCTCTAGAAAAATTATAATCATCCTTATAAAACCTCATTCCCCAAACATTAATAACATGTTTTCAATAAAAAATAGGGAGTGAATTAAAATCAAGATCAAGGATTTAATCAAGAAGGCCATCAAAACTATCAAAATCAAGGTAAACAATTTAATCAAGGAGACCATAAAAACTATCGAAATCAAAGATACAATCCTAATCAAGGCAACCAAGCGTATAAACAAGGAGAGGGTTAGAATAATAAAAATAAGAATAGTAGCTACTCCTAAACATAAAACTATAGACTTAGTGCTTCTCAAGTTAATTAAGTCTTTGCCCAACATGGACCAAAGAGACAATATATTTATAGTCAACAAAATGTGGCCCATTATATCAATATTTTGGTTGTGTAAATAGAAACTATTAAATTCTTGGAACAATGAATTCCTTATATTACTAAGAGTACACCTTAATACAAAAGAAGCAACCTTCTAATGAGGAAAAAATAGAAGGAACATATCCATACAATAATCAATCAAACCATAATTGATAAAATGTTAAATCCTCCTTTGGTCATGCAAGAACCTACTATAAACATAAAAATTTCAAAAAAAACAAAACAAAATTCTCAAGATGGTCTCAAAGAAGTCTATAGACCTTGTGTTTTCTAAAACATTGAAATACCATAATCCTCACTTAAAGTGGTGATCCTGAAACCCATAACCAAAAAACATTAGGACCTTATCCAATGTAAGGAATCATTGGTTAAGGTGACCATAAATAAAGTGTAGTGCATAGTTAAAGACTAACATATAACCCCTTGCAAGGCCTCATGCTTGGAATTATTTAGGACATCTCCTTATCAACAATAATGTTTAAGAGATTTACTATATGAGATGAAGATGCGTAGACCAAGGGTTTCCAACATTATGCGCACCATTACAGTGTCTTATAAAGTGTAATAAATTCAATTACATAAATAAACTCTTTGTATTGACGCATATAATAGCTCTTATGTGATTATAATATTTTCTTTGAAACCATTATCATTGTTGATTATTTATCAGGGGCTAATGATCTTCCATTGATGGCAATGGTAGTTTACAATGACATGGTGGTATGTAGGGCTTTGTTTTATAAAAGGAGGGTTAGATATGTTATATCATTGTCCTTTATAGATAAACTAAAGATCCATAAATAAAATATCCTCTCTACTAAAAGTCATTACTATGTGTATAATTATCTACCACAAGACCTTTTGGGTTATACTTGGTTGTCAAATTTAGCTAGGCCTAAAGAAGTAAAAGTGATTTTATGGTGTTTTATTTTTAGACCAACTATAACATGCTTCTAGGTAGACGTTGAACTAGAAACATTAGAGCAATAACTTACTCTACTTGTCAAGTGGTTAAATGATGATGACATATCTGAATGGAATTATTAGGATTACTATAGATTAGGATTTATTAAATAAATTATTTTCTTACCTCCTTTGCATGTAAATGTGATCTTCCAATCCAACTCAAGTCCATTCTCTAGAAGCTTTAGCTATTTTCCTCTCTATAAGATATTATCCATAGCTTTAATTAGCTCATGATTAGGCTATATTTGGAATCAATTATTATTAGCATGTTTTGTCAAGGATTAGATATGACAATTTGCATTGTATTATATTTAGAAGAATATTGTAATTTGGGCATGTATTTGTCTATATAAACACCAAATTATTAATACCCAATGGGAGATCAATAATATCCTTAATAGGAGAATACCATACTTCTGTTATTGTTGGTAATTTTTGCATGAACAAGACCATTGTTAACTTGTAAAGATATGTATTTTGATCAAGAATAAGAGTTTATGTTGCTAAGCATGTGAAGGGTTGTGATTTATGTAGCATTAGTAAGTTGAATAATAGAAATTTGGGGCTATACACACCTTTATCAATTCCACCTAATTCTTATGAGAGTGTCTCTATGGATTTTCATATTGGGATGTCCAAAATGAAGTAGAATAATGGCTATCTATTTGTTATAATTGGTTAGTTTAATAATATGTGTATGTTGGTGCTCTATAAGAAAACCATTTTAGCTCAAGATCCTCTCTATACTTTCTTTATATACATATGGGTTCATTTTTAGTTGTCAAATTCTATTATTTCAAATTGGGATAGTAGATTTATTAGTTCCTTTTAGATAACATTGTGAGATAGGATAGATAGTAAGTTGAATAAGTCTACAAATTTGCATCCCCAAACAAATGGGTAAACAAATATTGTGAATAGGACATTGGTTCATCTCTTAAGATGTTATAATATAAGTAATCCAAAGACATGTGATGAGATTTTACCTACATTCAACATGCATATAATATGATAATTCATAGTTCCACTAATATTTTACCTTTTGAAACATTCTATGAATATATTCCTAATTCACCTTTTAATTTGGCATTTAAGTTTTTGCAGAATGGCATATATAGTATAATGAGATAAAATAAGCCAATATATTCTTGGTAAATATCAAGTTTAAATTACCATAGGGTTAATTATATCCTAAATGAAACCTAATAATAATACAAGTTAAGGCATGAAAAGCATAGGGTTGACCATACTCTTCAAGTTGGTAACTTGACATGGTTGCACTTGTGAATATACATGATTCATGGGGTTGTTAAGAACTTAAAACCCATTTGGTATGGTCCTTTTTGCATAATTTTAGAAATATGAAGTAATATTTTTTATTTGGATATCACACCTTTTATGAATATGAACTCTATTTTAAATGTGAAAAAACTAAAGTTGTTTGAACCTTCTATGCTTGATGAAGAGCAAGAAAGTCAAGTTCTACAATTACTCAAAAATTTTATTCCCAAAAAAGATGTTCATCTAGATTAATATACCATGTTACATAAGTAGGTAAGTTCTACCTACCAGGGAAAACAATAGTATTGGTAAGTGGGGCTCAAGGAAAAACTAGTGAAGAAAAAAAAGTGGTATACTGGAAATTAGATCAAGCAAATATTTCATCATCTAGTTCAATTTCTAAGTTTTTGAGGGGCCAAAAGCTTCCCATTATGGAGGTGTGATCCATAATGAAGACTAGGTCAAACATAAAAAATAACATAAAGTAATTTTTTGGATTTGAAGAGAAATGTAAAATTGAAAGGTCATTAGAGAAGTAATTGCAGTGGTAGGGACATTACTTTTGGCCTCCCATGCCTAACATTTATTTTCCTTTACTAGAAAAAGTACAAATTGGGGGTATTTTTGCATTCCCAAAGCATTAGAAATGCAAGCATCAATAGAATCTTGGAGCTTTGTGGGCTATTTGTTCTCTTATTCATTAGGATATACTTTGTTCTAGTTCACACATACTGTATTTATACTAATTTTTAATAATATAAGTTATTTCATGTCTTTCTTTTGGGTTTTCATCTTGTAAAAGGTTTTCCCACTTATATACTTGGATTCCTACTAGAATTTTATGGCTTAAGGTTATTTTCAATCTTTGTTACTTTCCTATGCTACAATTATGCATTGCTTAGTTGATTCTTTTCATTTTGATGAATTAAGGGACCCTACCTTTTAAAATATTTTTGTTAGAATATCTATGTGCCTAAGCCATTCTCGGGGATATCCAAATGTAATAAATCAAAGAATAATATTTTCATGTATTACAAAGGAAGAGTAATAATGAGTATATATTTTGAATATTACAAGGAAATAATCCAAAGGTATCTCGACATCAATATAAGAAAAGTAGTTATGGGATTTCTAAATTTTGATCTACAACCACTCAAAAAATAGAGTAAACAATAAGATAAAAAATATGATGGAAAATTTAAGTTATCCTCATAGTCAACACATTACCACTATCATGACCTCCACTAGCTTAGAATATTTCATTCATATGATAGATTTGATAAAGCACACCTATATTCCTATGATATTGAACTCGGATAGTGTCATTGTATATCATGTTTTTCCCAACTATATCATGGATTATCTCATATATACAACCCATCAATAATGTTACTCCTCCAATTCATTATTAGCCCCAACATGGGCACAATATAAATCATGATAGAGGATCGTCCACATAATTCCATCCCAATTGAAGTGGAATTTCTACTATAACAACTTGTATATAAATCTTCTAATGTAGAAGTGGTTGGTTGTTTTAGTGTATAAAAATTTATCCCAAAGTAACCTCATGATCACCTTCCAATATATGTATGGTGGAATGATCCTACCACCTTATATTTACATTATAAAAAATATATATTATTCCTCATTAGTTAGATAATACACATACAACCTTACCATATCTCGAGTCATGGCAACGCATCTCCATGATTGTCTTATAACTAATATGACCAAGTGAAAGTTATACTCATTATGTACATCATCCATACATTATTTTATATCCACTACAAAACATTTAGCTATATTTACAAGAAATTGATAATGATTTTGATGAAAATGACCATACATTCCATCTTGCTCTTTTGATATATGACCAACTTACCATGGATAGAAAAAAAGTAGAATGTATGGCCATTGATATAACATGAAGGATTAGACGAGATGGTGTCCAACACTCCATTTATCAATTTGTAAGTCACTTTTATCCTTGCCAATTATTGTATTATATTCTCCTTGGCTAGGATGAGAGGAACCATGACTACCAGTCGAAAAAGTAGTGGCTATAGCTCACATAGTGAGAAACTTGGCAGAAAAAATTACTAATATTTCTATCTAGTCAGATTTCAAAATAAGCATTCATCCTAGGGCCAAGTGTGAAGTTAAGGTCTATTATGGATCTAGGGATCCCAAAGTTTTAAATAACTAGATCTTAGACACAGAGACATGGTTCTCCTTTAGTAAAATATTTAAAGAAGATAAAGTTCCCTTTGTAAAATTAAAGCTATATGGAGTTGGAAAAATACTTATTTTTGAGAAACAACCCTGAATATTGAAACTCCAGTCGAAAGGTAAATGGGAGGTTGAACACAAAAGAGTGGTCATTAGGATTCTAGTGAAACTTGCACCACCTAGGATTTAATATTTTAGGAGGCCAAATTTTTCTTTGGGGACTCCTTCTCCCAAACCCCCACATGGATGTTTTTTGGCCCCTCATAACCCCTAGTTGAGGTTGTAGCCTCAAACCTTGAACATTATGTTAAGGTGTTCATTCTCCCATGGTGTATGGTCCTCCACTTACAAGAAAGTACAACATTAAAAACCACCAACCTAGAGCTTGTTGAGAAGTGACTATGGACCTAACAATATTAATGATAGAAAATCCTTACATCTAGTCACTATATATTCCTAGCATGGGTGACTAGACCTCACTCTAGTGGTTCTAGATCTGGAGACCTTAGGATTGTGCACCATCAATGCAAAATTTCATAGGCAAGAATTTTAAATGAAGCATTTTGAATTTTGGGAGGGAATAATTCCTAATTTTTCTATAAATACTTTTGTTTTCTCCATTGTAAGGCATTGAAATCTAGCCAAATCTATGTCTAGTATTTGACCTCCTATTAGATTTTTCTTCATCCTCTTTTGTATCACATCCTAGCTTGAGCCTTGAGTCATCCAAGTTGATTAGTTTTGAGCCTCTTTCTGTGGAATGTATGTAGTACATTCATTGTACATAGGAGAAGTTGTGATTATTTCCTTTTATGTCCTCATTCTTATGTGTGTGTTCAGTGCAATTCATATTTGGGTAAACTATGTTCCTTATGTATTATCAGCTATGATTAAGGTGTTCATTCAACCCTTCATGATATAGGGAGACTTAGATATTTTGCACATCACCCCCTTAGAATAATTTTATTTTTCCTATTATTTGCTTTCAATAATTTATTGCTTTTCCCTCTAACCATTTTTCCTTGGTAAGATCCTGTTAGAATAGGCTAGCCTTTGAACATAATAAAGTACCAAATATCACATTCAAACAAGTATTTGGTCTTGGTAAAAAACCCCATAGATCGTTTGAAAGAGTCATGTCCCATGCCCCTCAGACTTCCCAAGACTGGCACTCCATGTGAGGTACATGCATTGAACACACCCTATGAAGCCGTATTGCAGGTGATCATGGTGCCTAAAGTATAGGGACCAGATCCTATCCCCAATAGTCTTATCTGATATTTGGATCATCTCTCATATTTTGCTTATACTTTCAATGCCAATTTGTAAAAAAATAAATTCAATGTTAAATCCTTATTTAATTTGCATATAAGCTTTTGATTTTGCATTTATGAACCTTGAATACCATTTAAATAAGATTAAATAAGATGCATAATCCAATAAACATTTAATGGATATAGTTACAAAAATAGTCAAAATCTCATGAATACATTAAACAATATTTTATTTTTATGGAGAACTCAAATTCTTACTTTACATATATAAGACATCACACATATTTGACTAATATTCAAGCATTGAACCTTATCTTCTTAATGATAATTATATGAATGTTCCTTAAATGTGCCAAAGTAACAATACCTCTCAAATTGGTGAATACTCCCTTAATAATTCCTCCTTGCATTTCCTTGTCCAAATCTTCTCAAATCAACTTCCTTCTTTCTTGTCCTTACCTACTATATTTTTTCCTAAAAATTCTCAATGCACCTTCTTCATTCGCCTATTGTATTTTTATAATACAAATATCTTTTGTAACAACCCAAGTCTACTCACATGGTTGTACCACAAAAATAAGTGAAGCATTTCCTTAGGGTATTTTTTTTCATTTTCAAACAACAATTTTGTTCATAAGAGTGCTTTTAGGTTCATAGAAAATTTGTTCACCCAATAAATCAAAAGTATTATGTTAAATAAGTACAACCATATCTCTTTTAGCATTAGTAAATCCACGACCTAACTGGTCAACTTGTTTTGAAACCAAGACCTAATTGATCGATATAGAATCCACGATCTAACTGGTTAGCTTAATTAAAACTTAAGTTATGCAAGGGGTCATTGTACACATACCTCCATGACTATCCAATTATCCCCTATTAGGAGTTAGTTAGTGTCAGTTCAATACCCTGATATTGGACTTCATCGCACATGCCCATTATGACTCACAAATATTTTTAACCATACTAAACATTGTGATTGAACTAGCAAAGTCAAATTACCATGGGACTTATCACAATACTATCCAGATAGAAACCTAGAGATGACATACCATACCACCCCTTGCTACTAGACCTAACCAAGTCTTAATCCAGACCAATGCCATCAACCTATAGTTTCTATGAGACTTGCTCTATGCAATATCCATTCCTTAGCAACATTAGGTGTATCAATATATTAATCATATTTCTAGATAATTAAGGTTGGTATATTTACCTGAGTAAGGTCAAATTTACATTTTAACTTTAAGACTTATTTTGTGCACTACCGCACATCAAGTTGTTTGCTTATCCTACCTGATGGGTTAGATCAAGAATTAATTGCAGTTAAAGCTAGCATTCATCACTAATACTCTATAAAATATTTGATAAAAGGATTCACCTAGTTTATTTCATACCCTTAGGTATCCTTTATTCATAACCCACACATTCCTATATTTTATTTCATAGCCAAGAGTTCATATTCTAACTAAAAGCGACTTTGTGATATGAAATAACACCATCCATCTATTCCATTATTACACAAAGTCCATGTTGGCTTTATACTATGATCAAGTGCTTAATTGAAAAGGATTACATCTAGCACGTATTTGAGTCACAAGCTACCTATTCCCAAGTTTACTATTTCATAATTCTCATAGCCCTCTTCTCCAAACATGCTATGGGTATTTATCCTTCATTCGCTTTAACCAAAGTTTTAAGCTTATCATAAAATATGATTCATCATTCTTGATGAACAATTTTGGGTCAAAGATTTAGAAAGTTGTTTCTACAACAATTTAAGATGATCTAAAATTTGCATACTCCACGAGGAGCACATTATCTCTTACCTCACCATAGTATTGTTTTAACTATTTTCCCAACGAGAATATCTTATTTCAGTCCTCATCAATCATCTTTAAGTTTTATTTCTAGTTCCAGTCCATGCCATGGTTATATGGCTTCATAACCGCTAAGGTATTTCCATAACACAATCATTCAAATGCATTAATCTTTATTTAACCTGGCTTTCATAAACAATAATTGTTTTCCATTCCTATCCATAATATAAATTGTAAACTTTTTCTCATTATTCTCTCCGTTCAACTTCCAATTAGCTAGTATAAGAAAATCATCCAACCCATGATAATCAAAAAGCAACACCTTCCTTTTCATACCAAACTTTAATATCACAATTACAACAACCATAATGTCTCATGTACCATAGTTGTACTTTTCAGATAAACTGAAAGGTAAGTTTTTTAATGACTGCTATCTTATCTTCACGGTGCCCAATCATTCCTAAAGGATGTTTAAACTCCCCAATTCAACTCTTGAGAGTTGCACCATGCCTTAGCATTCAAGATTCAGCTTCACAATACACATCGGTTTCCTCGAAAACACAGGGTTACTACTATCTAGTTTCTCTGCTAACACCCTGATGGCCTCATAACCGAATGGGTTTGCGCTCACTAAACTATAAAGGTTCTCCTTCACCAATAGCAAGCTACTTTGAAAAGACTTACCAACATTCATGTGTTTTAGCTCATTTTTGGAATTCCATTTAAAACTTACTCTCATGAACTCTTTCACCAAGTCTTGCCAAATTTTATTAATTAAAGTTGTAAATAAGGGCATAGGTCACGATTCTAAAAGTTAGCAAAACAATATCAGCCTTATCACTTTATTTTTATTTCATTAATCTAAATTATTCTTAGAACATATATATGGACAACCAGAATCACGTCCATACTCAATTTTCCCTTTGGAATTTGTTTTAGTAAATTGAATATCTCAACTATATTAAATCACTGATTGATCCAGATTTTAACAAGATTTCATTAAAAATTCATAAAACTTTCTTCCTAACACGCGTCTAAAGCTTCAGTTTTAACATGGATACAATTGTCAAGTATTTCCCAAATATTAAAATAATTTATTAGTCACATATGAAATGCTATAGTTGGTATTCACTCACGGCAATTAAAAGACTTCACTGCAAACCATAGGAGGTTTACACTATAGCATAAATAAATCTCTTTTTATATACATTATAGATCTGAATGCAACCACATGTGCACATTTATTAACCCAGTTTAGATTGAGATTTGATTTAACTTACAAGTTGGGAAGAGCTCTATACATTTTCTCAATTCCACATGTTACAAGTGCAAATATAATATAATATATAAATCATGCATTACAGGCCAATCATCAATTATATACATTGAATACATCATGACAACTCGAGTTCCAAAATCATAACTTCGTACATGTCAGATTCATTTAGTATTGAAGACTAATAATAATATAAGGGGCTTTCAGCTACTTGAAAATGAACCTTCTATGGACGTATCTCGTAGACGCTATACTATTATTTCCAATTAAATCATAGCATAATGTTTTACTATAGCCTTATCCATAAAACAAATTTGTTTTCTCAAGTATTATTACCATCTTAGAGACTTATGATAGAACGTATCAAGAGCAGCCATAGTTGTTGTTTGTTATTGCTTTAAGGAAATACACGTCTTCCTTTCGACGTAAGCCAGTGGTTCGACGACTAACCTAGCGGCATGTGGTCCTCACATTCACGAGCCAAAAATGAATTTAACATTATTTCAACCACATAATTTGTATGTTGTTTTTTATGTGGATCATATTTTAGGTCAAATTTGTACGATATGCACTCTAAATGCATGTAGAAAACTATCTTATACTATTTTACCACAAATTCAAACATGCAAAAATACTTATATGTAATTTCTTTTTAGTTCAAATACACGACAATGTTTCAAACACCCATTGCTCCCAATACCACATACCACTCAAGTCATTTGTAAAACAAGCAAGCATTTACACATATTACCTTAAGCTAAAGAGGTAGATATATATATTTTTACCTGTGATTGATATTCGCCTCATACCAAATACATTTCAAAAAGCGTTAAATGATAAAACATGCATTACACAGTCAAACGCATAAGTCATAATCAAATAAGACAACTTCATACTAATTTTTTTGAAAACATATACTAATATTTCCTTTAAACACCCAGTACAATTCAAAAGATATTTTCAACAGTCATAGAGTATGAAAAATATTTCGTACTAATTGTCATAGTGGTACCTGAAAGCACGAGGATACGGAAAAAAAAAGGACAAGCCAAGATGTGATGCAAACGAAACAAAAGATAACACTAAATTCTATGTATTGAAAGTGCATGAAAAGAAAGAAGCATAAACGAATCAAAACCACATAGAAAGCCAATATGGAAAACAAACATTTTTATTGATATGTTTCAGAATTCGGTTACAATCCGCCTCCTCCCTTTTCACGTGCTAGGAGCGTCAAAAATTGTTCTTGTTACATCAACGAATGGTATTCCTTCTTCCGCGTGCCCACATGTAAAATGGGCGGACCAAACATTGCCGCCGCTTGCGTTGATGAGTCTTGGACTCCTTGCTGTTCCTCTAATGTTGAGACCCTGTGTTCAAGGAAACAAAAAATAGTCAATAGCACTTGTAGATTAAATAAAACATGCGATTCCCAAGCCCTCAACTAGCATATGCAAAATATGAATCAAACGATAACTGAGATAGGTTCAAATGAACTAAAAACTTGACAGGGGCATAATAACATCACCAGGAATGCACTACAAAAATAACAGTTGGAAAATTCACCACAGATTCGTATTCGCTCCGGGGCGGGACGAATAGACCTGCAACAAAGTGTTAAAAAGCATAGTCCCAAATGTTCAATTCAGGAAGCTCCAAATCACCTGCAAAATTGGGGTTAGCTAATTGGGGGTATTTTGGGATGACCCAAATGGTCATATTTTGCCAATTTGGCCTCTATCACCCAGAATCTGATGATGCTACCTACGTGTTAGTAAAAGCGGGAAATGATAAAAGCATGATCAAAACTTGTCAGAATCACTTGAAATTTAAATGATAGCATATGTAAACAACCTAGAATCAGATGCAAAAGAAAAATCAAGGAAATCTACCACAAATTTCTAATCACTCCGGGGTGGGGCGTTTAAAACTACGACAGCTTGGGGGGTGCCCGGGGGCAGGACGCCCACCGTTTGGGACTCTATTTCGGCACCAATCCACTTGAGATGGGTCCAAAACCTCTTATGGGGTGTTTTCGACAAATTTTGTGGGATATTATGGCCAAATGTTCAGGTTTGGGCTCCGGATTTGCGTTTTCAATAATCACCCAATAACCTCCCTCTAAAAGAGAGATCAAGGATGTGAAAGGCACAAATCAAAAGGTGTGTGTATGAATGTAAAATTGTAGCACTTCGTTGCTCAAAATGCTCTTTCTTTGTCTATTTTTAGGGTGAGAAGACTCACCATTTTATAGACCTGATGGTCTCTTTGGATGAGCATGTAGAGGTGCCACTTGGCAATCATGCCTCCCAAGGAGGAGGAGATTCCTCCCTGATTAGGGGCTCCATGACTACCCCTGTAACTGCCTCTAACGCTCGAAAATGCTCACTCACACTCCCATGCAATGAAGGAAGAGTTAAGTGGTGGATCTGAGCTGCCATTTGTCAAGATTTGACTTTTTGCCCATCAAACCTACTATTTGCCCCACCCTGGAACGAATACTGCTAATCGTCCCTAGGTGGGGCGAGTACGAGTTTGTAATCGTCCCTGGGTGGAATGAATAAGGGGTAGAGTGCCTGAAGGTGCCAAATTGACCTCTGACCTTGCAAAACTATCGTGTGAGTGGTTAGGACCATTGTTTAACCTCTGGGGGTTGCCTTGGGGGCTATGTGTATCAATGCGATCAATGTTTTTAGTCACATAATAGGATTGGTGTTGTTTTGGTGTCTACAGATTCCCATTTTTGGGAAGCGCTGTGCATGGCGTACTACTGAGCAAAAATAGATAACCAAAGCACTAATGATTAGGGTTTTTTAGTAACCTAACCAACTTTTGATGCTCCAAGTATGGATAGGGCATGCATTCTTGAATCCTTGCTTTTGAGAAGCGAAGAAACTCAATTCAAGTGTTAACCTTTTTCGGTGAGATGTTACTTGATCTTGGACATTGATCAGTCATGAATAGGCAAAGGGCGTGACCTTTTGTCTGTGGGAACCTTGAGTTAATGATTCATGAATGCCAAGTGTTTGATCAGCTTGTGATTATTGCTTGTTTGTTGCCCTAGGTGGGGGTATGATTGTCTTTGTCAATGATTCTTCGAATGCATGTCATTTCCATGATTGGGTGTGTATTTTTTGATTGGTGACTAAGTGTGACTCTCCCCTCAAGCGACGAATTGATGAGGGAATGACCAACATGATAAAAGCGACGAGTTTCTTGACCCAAGATGACTTAAGTAAGGGTGCCTTCAGTTGTTGACCATTGAATGCGTAAGCAGTTTTTGAACATTCTGACCTATTTTTGGTAGGTTTCAACCCATTTTGTGATGCATTTTGGAGCTGAAATTGACAAAAATTTGTCCTCCCGTGGAGCGGTCCGGCTATGGTAGCCTTCTTAGGGAGTAGGATAGTGACAATTTGTAACCCCAATGTCTATTTTGGATGCCAAGAATGTCAAGCACAAAGGCGCCTTCGTTCGGCAATGTTATTGCTATTTTTGGTTGGGTTTTGACCCGTTTTGCAACGGCGTTTGGGGATGAAAGTCTCAAAAATCTGTCCTCCTGTGGAGCGGTCCGGCTACGGTAGCCTTCTTAGGGAGGAAAATAGTGAGTATTTGTGACCCCGACGTCTGTTTTGCATGCCCGAAATGTCAAGTGCAAAAGCACTCTCATTGGACAATTTTATTGCTTGTTTTTGGTGCATTTTGTAGAGTTTTTGATGTTTTTAAAATTTTTGCTCTGTAATCGTCCCTGGGTGAGATGAATACCTATTTAGTAAGCATTTGAGGGTGGGATGAGCACTAACTAGAGTGCTCATCCTAGGCAAGAATGATTACAGCCTCAAAAATCCTATTTAAGGGCCAAAACTAGGTTTTGGGCTTATTTGCATTTGTTTTTCCTAGCGATTTGGAGCTCTGAGGAGGAGGTAAATTCTGCGAAGTGAAGCGCTGCTGAATTTTTCCTACCACCATGAGTTCATGAACCAAATCCTCAAGCGACGGAGCCGAAGCGAGACCAATGAATGTTCTTCCTCTTTGTTGTTTGTTTGCATTACAGTTTTAAAACTGCAAGTTATTTGTTTTTTTGTTTTTATGTTTTGTGTTCAATTTAAAACCCTAGTCTAACAAAAATTAAAACTTGACTTAAAACTTAGGTTAACCCGAGTTAAACAAAGACCAAAATTTTAGTTGATAGCTGAAAAACTTAGTTTAGAACGTAACTAAAAAAATTTTTGCTTAACCCGAATGTAACAAAGATCAAAACTTAGGTTAGAAACATAGGGTAAAACTAATCATAAAAACATAGCTTAACCCTAGTTTATTTTTTGTGGCTGTGTTTTTGTGTTTGTAATTGATCAGTTAACATTCAGAGTTAAAAACTCAAGGAGTGACAAATTATTTTGTTTAAATTTTTTAATTTGTTTGTAATTTATCAGTTTTGAGAGTTAAAAGCCCTAGAACTGAAAATTGTTTTTGAATTTTTTAATTTGTTTGTAATTTATCAGTTTTTAGAGTTAAAAACCCTAGAACTGAAAATTGTTTTTGAATTTTTTAATTTGTTTGTAATTTATCAGTTTTTAGAGTTTAAAAACCCTAGGACTGACAAATTATTTTGTGATGTTTGGGTTGTTTTTAATTCATCAGTTTAGACTTAGAGTTAAAAACCCTAGGAACTAAAAAATTGTTTATTGTTTGAATTTTTGTGTGTGTTTTTAATTTATCAGTGTAGAGTTAAAAACCCTAGGACTGACAAACAGTGTTGTGTATTTTTTAATTTGTCAGTTGAACTTAGAGTTAAAAACCCTAGGACTAACAAATTGTTTATCTTTTGAATTTTTGAGTTTGTTTGGAATTTATCAGTTTAGAGTTAAAAACCCTAGGTGGACAAATTATTTTTTGGAATGTTTTTGTTTTTGTTTTTATTAATTTATCAGTTAGAGTTAAAAACCTATGTTGAAAATTTATTTTTTGGAATTTATTTTTTGTTTTTGTTTTTATTAATTTATCAGTTAGAGTTAAAAACCCTAGGTTGACAAATTATTGTTTTGAATTTTTTGTTTTTGTTTAATTTATCAGTTAGAGTTAAAAACCCTAGGTTGACAAATTCTTGTTTTGAATTTTTTTATTTTTTGTTTTTATTAATTTATCAATTAGAGTTAAAAACCCTAGGTTGACAAATTATTGTTTTGAATTTTTTGTTTTTGTTTAATTTATCAGTTAGAGTTAAAAACCCTAGGTTGACAAATTATTGTTTTGATTTTTTTTGTTTTTTGTTTTTATTAATTTATCAGTTAGAGTTAAAAACCCTAGGTTGACAAATTATTGTTTTGAATTTTTTGTTTTTGTTTAATTTATCAGTTAGAGTTAAAAACCCTAGGTTGACAAATTATTGTTTTGAATTTTTTGTTTTTTTTTAATTTATTAGTTAGAGTTAAAAACCCTCGGTTGACAAATTATTGTTTTAATTTTTTTTGTTTTTGTTTAAGTGCTGTATATCCATGTTTTTGTTGTACAGTTTTTTTATGGTGTTTAATGTTTTTATGTTGTTTTCTTTTGTAGGTTGTGAAGAGTCGGTATCGTGTGCCCACGATTTTTATGGAAGCGTGTAAGGCACTGACTTTGGCTGACTGGGAGTGGCTTGATGCCCTTGGGCTCAAGCAGGTGACTGGACTAGAGCCTGTGGTTGAGGATCGGGCCTATCTGATGACCCTGATCAACTTATGGGAGCCCTAGACCAACACCTTCCATCTCCCAATAGGGGAGATGACAGTGACCTTGGAGGATGTCTATCGGATTCTATGGATTTCGATAGACAAACTACCGATCAGGACGATGCTACGTGATCAGCGAATAGCTGTACTAACATGATGCTTTGGGCATGGGGAGGAGGTGGGTGTGGACAGCCTAGTGGAAAGGGCAAAGGGCGACTGTCGTATTAGCGGTATTTTGGTTCGATGGTGGCTTGAGATGGCTATGTTGGGAGTGAGGCATGCATTACTAATGGGCCTTATATCCAACATGATGCTACCCGACTCTTCGGGCACGAGGTTCCCGTGGAACATGTTGGAGGTGATGTTCAAGTTGAGATGGGGACAGACTCTACTGGCACAACTCTATGATGATCTATACAAGGTCCGTTGTTAGAGGCAGAAGGGGATTGGATGTAGAAATCTTCTACAGTGCTGGGCTTGGCAGCACATAGCAGTGGAGAGGCCGATGGGGTTACCATGGATGACTCAGGTGGAGATGGTATACCGAGAGATCAGATATGGGGCATTGTGGCGGCAATCTGAGCAGCAGGGATAAAGTCGACGATGGGTAGGCGTCGTAGGGCACTATGTTGATGCCTTCACTTGGCTTACTCTAGGGGAGGTGTTTTGGTGCCCCTACTGGGACTGTCCAGCCTGGACTGAGGCTGGAGAGTGGCTTCGATGGGTATGCATGTGGCGATGGTTGATTGGGCATCACGAGACTGAGCAGGAGTTCTTCCAATATGGTTGGGTTACATGACAGTTCAGGGTGCGCTAGGGGTTGCCTGGTGAGCCCGTGGTCTATCGACACTCGGGGGATGAGAGGACTCTAGCTTGGCCAGTCATTGCACCATTGGGTGAGGATTTAGATACAGCGATTAATGTCCCAGACATGGAGGACGTCGTGGTTACCGCTAAGTATGACTAGTGGTGGACTTTACGGTGATGGTGAGGCAAGGGGCCTCTAGGGGACGTAGAGGTGGCAACAACAGGGGGTGATGATGCAGAGGTATCAGGAGAGGGCTGGGGGATTTTGCTCGAGGATGCAGACATGGTAGAGGTGGATGATCTTGGGTGGGATTTTGGGGTTCTAGACCAGTCGAAGATGCAAGACGTCCTGGAGTAGTGGGAGCCAGAGCAGACTACTATTCCAGAGATGCCAATGCCTCAGGTAGTCTCAAAGGACATGAAGGTAGGGTTGTGTGCTGAGAATGCACGATTGGTAGGGCTACTTCGAAGGCGGGATGAGGAGCTGGGGGAGGCTTTGTAGAAGAGGGATCTCTTGCGAACTCGGCTAGTGGAGTGGTAGAATGTATTTGCTGCATACCGCTGATGGGATGGGGAAATAGATGCTGCATGAGAGATGGATCTTCTACGGACATAGCTAGCAGACAGGGAGAAGGTGTTGGTGTAGCGTGATGATGTAGTAGAGATGTACCATCGATAGGAGGCATAGTGGTGTCAACACCAGATGGATCTGGAGGGAGAGATCATCTACCTCGGGGGGTGGGTACCTGAGCCCTCTAGAGGTGGGTCTTTACATCGGACGAGGGGCATCAATACTTATTAGTCAATGTCATCTCATCATAGGTGATTGGATGAGGGAGGGCTAGCAGGCATGATGCAGGGGTGAGTAGTAGTCACCCTGAGAGGTCCCATAGGACCCACACCATGGGGGGTAGTTCCTATCACATCGATCCTACATGATCATGGTGGTCGACACCCTAGGCTTGGGGGTTTTTGAGCTTTTGGCTTTTGTTGCGAGGTCAAAGGATCGATTTCTTATAGCCTGCGGGCATTTTTGATGATATATATATATAGATTACTTTCTTTGTGTTTATGCACTTGTCATGGTTTGTGTTTTTGTTTATGCACATTTATTTATGATGATGTATGCATGTGGTATTGTGAATGCGATGTGTCTAATTATATGATGTATGCATAGGGAATGAATGAAATGAGTTTTTGATAACTTGTCGATGACACCATAGACTGTACAAGAGTTACTGGCTTTCTGTACATATGTGATGACTTTGTGGGATGACTTTTGCATGTGATGAGTTTGTTTTTGTATATTTTTGTATGTTCTGATAGGGATGGATGTAATGAAATGTACCGGTTTTTTTTTAAATGTAGTTAAGATTTTCTAAGATTCAGATATTTTAACTAACTAGCCAAGACTATACATTTAGCTTGCAAGACTTTTGAACAAGGTATAAATCTGACTTGAGTTTAACCAAGTTATTTCACATCCCTGTGTGTGCAATTGAGTTCATTTATGTGGTATTTGTCAGGATACCACCAGTGCTAGATAGGCTATCAACCAAACCTGTACTGAGGATCACCTAATTAGCTCCACTAACTTTGTTGTTGTATTTAGTAATATTAATCCATTGGACAATCTAAGGTACCATAAGCTAGCTCATCAACATGCAAACATTGGTCTTCTCACATGAAAAGCTAATGTGATAAACATATCATCATGCATTTTAGGATATCGTCATTGTCAGGTAGGTTGTCCACCAAACCCATAATGAGGATCACCTAGATGGTGTGTAGAATGCTGAGAATTCCAGGGATTCAAGTTTAGGCTTGTTATTTGCTCAATGTGTTAGGATACTTGCTTGTATACATAGTGATGAAAATCACTGTTTATTTTACTCTTTTGTTCTTCTTTTTGAGCAAGGATTTTGAATAGTGATGATAACCACTATTATTTGATTTTGGATTTTGAGCTTTGTAAGGTTGAGCTTGTAGGTTTGTGGCTTGTAAATGGCATTGATCCTTTGATACCTTGGGGATGACTACCCATCCTATTTAGGGACATGTAGTATGAATCCTTACGACTTTGGGAACCAAAGGGGATTATGGAGATTATGAAGTACGAGCATTGATATTTTAGGCCTTGGCGATGACTATCCATCCTTGTCAGGGGTGTTTAGTATGAATCTTTACGACTTTGGAGACCAACAATGATTGGATATGTTTGTGATGATGGCTTATTGGGAATTTGCTTTTGAATGGTCATTGATCCTGTTAGGTCTTGGGGATGACTACCCATCATTGGCAAGGACATGTAGTATGAATCCTTACAACCTTGGGGACCAACGGTGATTGGGATTTTTGCTAGTGGTGAAAACCACTGTTGATTAGGGGGAATGAATGGGGAAGAGCTTGTCCTTTTATCGATTCTCAGCACTCTTGAACCATTCGCATAGGGGGATGAACAGGCTAATCTTTCACCTATGGTACCCTAGACTGCTTTGTAGTTTTCATCTTACGTTCACACAACTTGGGAATTATTTTATGTGTTTTAACTTGTGTAGGGATGTTACATAACGAGGCGTGACCCAAGTAAAACTTTCCCTTGTAAAATGCATTTAAATTTGTACAATTTTTGGCTAGAAATTTAAAGACAGTTGAATGACAAAAACCCTTTATACATTAGGAGACAATCGACTATGCTAAAAATGGGGATTTTTTTATTCTAGATGTATGTGTTTATAAAATGGATTTGATGTGGAAAATGATGGAATTGCCGAGTAATTACAGTCTATGGTGCTTTTGACTTGTATGACCTAGCAAATATGCAATGTATGGATGTGATGCTTAATGCGACCTATATTTTTGTATTTTGATTTTTACGAATATGCATGGAATGGAGATGCAATTTTTTTGTTATTTTTGATGATTTTATTGTTTTTGTTTTTTTTTGAATATTTATTTTGACCAAGCGGTTATGAGTACTCTTGGAGCTTTTGGTGTGACCAAAGGGTTTATGGATACTTTTGGGGCATTTTTGGGGTTGACCAAGCGATTATGGGAATCCTTGGAGCTTTTGGTTTGACCAAAGGGTTTATGGACACCTTTGGGGCATTTTGGGATTGACTAAGTGATTGTGGGAATCCTTGGAGCTTTTGGTTTGACCAAAGAGTTTATGGACACCTTTGGGGCATTTTGGATTGACCAAGCGATTATGGGAATTCTTGGAGCTTTTGGTTTGACCAAAGGGTTTATGGACTCCTTTGGGGCATATTGGGTTGACCAAGCGATTGCGAAAATCCTTGGAGCTTTTGGCTTGACCAAAGTTTTTAGGGGTACCTTTGGGGCATTTTGGGTTGACCAAGTGATTGTGGGAATCCTTGGAGCTTTTGGTTGGACTATGGCTCGCTAAATGTGGAATGGCCTCAAATGACTGATGTTCAAGGGTTCTAGCTCCTTGATTCCTTCAAGAGAGGCAAGTTGGTATGTTCCAGGTCCTATTTTATTGTCAATCACATAAGGACCTAACCAGTTTACCGTGAACTTGTCCCTTAGATGGGATGGAAAATTAGAATTATGTTGGTTCTCTTTTAAGACCAAGTCACCAACATGAAAGTACCTTAGGTGAATCTTCATGTTGTATGCTTTCTTAAGTCGCTCTTGATAGATACACAAATGCTCGAGAGCATTAACGCGTCATTCATTGAGCAACGTCAGTTGGTCTAACCGGGCCTACCGCGTAGTGTCATAATCGATGAACTCTTGCATTGAAATGCATAGGGAAGGGATTTCCAACTCAAGAGGCATGACAGCCTTAGAGCCATACACCAGTGAAAATGGAATAGCCCCAGTGGGCGTCTGAATGCTACTACGATATGCCTATAGGGAAAGCAAGATTTGAATGTTCTAATATTTATGACTATCTGCAATGATATTTTTGAGGATGGCAACTAACATTTTTTTTTATGCCACTGTTTGCCCATTTTCCTACGGATAATAGGGCATTGAAAAACTATGTTGAATCTTGTATTTTGTGGTCAAAGCATCACATATTTATTCTTGAATGACGTCCCATTATCCGAGATGATCTTGGATGGAATACCAAAATGACATATGATGTTATTCAAAATAAACTTCGCAATGCGAGGTCCAGTCGTAGAGGTTAGCAGAATTGCTTCCACCCACTTGGTGAAGTACTCTATGGCTGTTATGATGAACGTGTGACGACCCGACGAAGCAAGGGATATCTTTTCGATTAGATCGAAACCCCACTACGAAAAATGCCAAACTAATTGGATCAGTTGCAAGGCCTGAGAAGGTACGTGTGTCAAATTGGCATGGTGTTGACACTTCATGCACTTCTTTACATATGTGCAACAATCTCGCTCTAAATATGGCAAATAATAGCCCATGAGAAGAATGCACTTTGTGATGGCCATACCACTAAAGTGGCCATCACATGTACCATCGTGAGCTTGGGTGATCGCCCAAGAAGACTCCTGCTGGTCCAAGCAACGAAGGAGGATTCCTTCATATATCTGACGATACAAAATGTCTCCTAACAAGACATGTTTTGCCACTTTCTATTTAAATGATATTTTCGTGGCTTGTGTCAATCCAAGTGGGAGATTACCTAACTTAAGGTAATCCTTGATGGGTGTGTACCAATCCTACTGATCAGAAACCTTGATGGTATGAACGACCAATCCCTCTTGAAGTTCATCCCTAGCAAAAGATGAGCGGGAAAGAACTTGTAAAAATAGTGTTGTGTTGCTATTAAGAGGGGTCAGGGAGAACAAGGACCCCCAATTGGCTCGAGTCAGACAATCTTGGATTCGAGAGAACCTATCTTGAGATGGTTCAATCTGGATCAAGTGGATTCCTGGCATTAGGTTAGATCTTGCAAGCTCCATCGTGGATTGTGATAATGTCTTGACCTGAATGGTTGTCATCTCACTAGAAGGGTCTTGTGGAATTAGTGACCCCAAGGAGGCCATAGTATCCACAAAATGATTCAATGATCGAGGGAGTGCCTCAATGTCATACCATTCAAGTTGTGCCAGGAATTTGTCCACAAGGGCTTTATAGGCCTACAAAACTAGGCATTTACATTGGAATACCCCTTTACTTGATTGACAATTAACAATGAATCACCAAATATGTTTAAACATTTAATGTTCATGGTGACTGTTGTTTGAAGACCTATGAACAAGGCTTCGTATTCTGCATTTTTGTTGGTGCACGAGAAGTATAATTTAAATGATAGAGGAATTGGAGACCCTTGTGGTGTGAAGAATACTATTCTTGTGCCACCTCCTTGCTCACATTTTGAACCATCAAAGAATAGGGTCATGTCGGCCTGTGATTAGGCTCATTAGAATCTGGCAATTCTGAAACATGAAAGACCCCATCATCTAGTAGTTCTACGATCAGAGGCTGATCGTATTCAAGAGGAGCCTCTTCTAGTTGATCAACGATGACTTGAACTTTTATGGATTTTTGTCCAATGAATTCTATGTCAAACTCCATCAACAACATGATCCATTTTGCCATGTGGCTACTATGATAAGTACGACTCATCATGTATCGCAATGGATTCTCATTAGAAACAACATATGTCTTGTTGCTCAACATGTAATGGCGTAACTTTTTGGTAGCAAACACCACTGCCAAGTAGAGCTTCTCAATGTATGCATAGTTAAGTTCATAACTGACCAGGGTGCGGCTAAGATAGTAAGTAGCCTGTTCTTTGTGCAATTCATTTTTTTGGGACAGCATGGCACCCAGTGCCACCTCAATAGTTGAGATGTATAAGTAGAATGACACGCCTGGTCTAGGTGGTGCCAATACTGGTGGTGAAGCCAAGTATTGTTTAATATCGTCAAAGGTTGACTGGGACTCGTCATCCCAGTGAAATGCTACCCCCTTGTGTAATAATTTATTCATGGATCGGGACTTGTCAAATAGCTGTGCTATGAAGCACTTGATTGACGTGACCTTTCCCTGCAAACTTCTGAGATACTTGATGGTAGTTCAGGGAAGAATTTCAAGGATTGCCTTGACTTTGTGTGGATCCATCTCGATTCCTCGTTTGGAGACTATGAAACCCAAGAGATTTCCAGATGTGATGCCAAATATGCACTTCTTGGGGTTTAGTCTGACTTTATGTTCAATGAGGTGATCAAGGATCTTGCTTAAGTCATTGAGATGATCTAGGCGCAAAAGATATTTAGCCAACAAATCATCCATGTAATCTTCCAAATTTTTGTGCATGCGATCATGGAAGATGTACATCATGGCACATTGGTAGGTGGCACCAGCATTTTTAAGGCCAAAAGGCATGACCTTATAGCAAAATGTCCCCCAAGGCATTGTGAACGCCATTTTTAGTTGGTCCTCGGGATTGATACGAATTTGATTGTATCCCAAAAAACCATCCATAAGGGAAAGCACTTCATGGCCCGTTGTAGCATCTACCAATGCGTTGATGCTAGGCAATGGGAAATCATCCTTAGGACTCACTTTGTTTAGATCTCAAAAATAGATGCATATGCGAATCCTCCCATCGGGCTTTTTGATGGGCACCATGTTAGACAACCATGGTGGGTAATCCATGCAAATGAAAAACTGTGCATCCAACAACTTTTGTAATTTATATTTGACCATTAAGATCATTTTTGGGTGCATCTTACATAGTTTTTGCTTTATTGGCTTGACTTTGGGATCAAGCGTTAGATTATGCATGACTAGCTACGGGTCTAGTCTCGAAATGTCTTTGTATTACCATGCAAAAACCTCCTTCTTCTCTTTAAGAAGGGCAATGTAGTCACCTTGCTCTTAGGGGGATATACTTACCCACAGCTTGATGATTTGAAAATTCATTGGATCTGATACGATGTCTACGACAATCGTCTCCTCAACCAACATGTGGGACCCATCCTCCAACTGGTGTGGAGTTGGGATCAAGTGGATATCATTTGCTAAATTTAGATCATCGTTTGAAACATCAAGTTCCTCTTCAGCATGGAAGACATCCTGAGTCTATCCTGGGGTGAAATGGAACATCCCACCATAAGACCAGTACTCTGATGGGGATGGTGGTGTGTCAGTGCGGTCCTAGTCTATAGCATCTAGGTCTAGATGCAATGACCATGTTGGATCGGCTGGATTATGGATGGAGGTGGTTAAATCAATGGAGATCATGTTAATAAAATTATTTTGGTCTCCATTATCATGGGTGTGGTTTCTCAGACATCCTAGATGATCTTTGTGCTCTGGATCTAGCTTTATGGGCACTGGCACAAATGGATCGGCCCTATGTGCGGATAAGAGGATAGGGTACACCCGAGGAACTGATGGCTCTATAGGGTCTCCAGGTGGAATATGTTCTTTGTATACCTAGAGTGGCAAGTGCATTAATTGCTATAACTACGTCTGGTTGAGGTTCCACTTAGGCCTTGGCCGCATATGTAGTTGTTAAAACATGTCATCTATGTCCAAGGGATATTGCTGCTATCACATATGATTGAGTTAGGCCATCTCAGTTTCATATTCATAATCACTGTCAGAGATCCAAAGGCCTTCGTTGGCTCCAATAGCTATTTGTGACATATGAGGCTCATCTTGCTTGAGCAAATTAATGTGGTCCCATCGGGGTTGTTTCGCTCTATGCGGGGGGACCTAATGCTCTTGAGGTGGCATATGCTCAATTGGAGCATTCAAAGGGAACATTGTCAGGAAGCTCTCCTGATAATCATCCATGGGATGCACTTGTGAATGATTGCTATTATATTTGAAAGGATCCCAAGGCACTACCTCATACTCCAACTCATATTCTGAAGAACCTGCTTGGTCTTGTCTATATCCCTCTTCTAGGTGAGTCCTGAAATTTTCTCCCTTTTTGACCAAAGGGAAAGGGTTGTTAAGGTTAACAAGGTTGTTTTTTTGTAATGGGAGATAATCCCCCAATGTATAAGTTGTGTTAGGATTGGCATATGGATCTAATGCCAACCCATCCATGTTGCCTATACCTAGGCCTTGCATGTTCTCTACCAAAATGTCCAGGGGCAATGGGTGGTTAAACCCTACTCCTAACTTGTCATAAGGCATTTGATATCTCGGTTGGCAAATAACACGCACTCCTTGCTCACACCTGCCTAACCCATATCCATGCCAATTGCATTGGCCAAGATATCTCAATGTGAAGTCTGGGTTGGACAAATAGTTGATGTCATCAGTAAAGGGATCTTCATCTTCTTCTTCTTGCATGTAAGGTTCAACGCCATTATCCAGGCCCCCATAAACAAAGTTTGTCTGATTGGGTGGGTAGCCTAGAGGAACCACAGAGTCGATGGGGAGTCGAGGTCTCCCCATGTCTTGTATGGACTCAAGTGCGGGTGTTTCTATAATGTTTTGCACTATATACTCCCCCAGGCCCGTGTTGGCCATCTCAACGGTGATCGTTCGTGGTTGAGGGGAGCGAATTAGAGTCCTTTTAGAGTCCACTCCATGTAGGGTGGACCAAGCGTCTCGAATTCCATTCTGCTAGGCATCTCTTCGGTAGAGATGGTTGAGACTAGGGGTGGTTCCTCTTCTAGGGGTTTCTTTCCCTTGTCCTTCGGTGTGGCCATTGTACGTGGCATCGTTGTTGAAGAACTAGATGAGGAAGATGGACCCGACTAGGGATTTTATGGATTCATCAATGGGGATGCCTATGTAATCAGACCCTATTTAGATGGATTCAACTAAAAATCCAAATGCATTAATGGAAGGGTCGATTGCGACATGAATTGCATCGTATTGTAGTACGTGAAGGGCTCTAAGTCTGTCAGGACTACATGCACCTGTCCTTCAAATGTGCACTTTAAGCACTGATGAGCTATAGAAGGGACACACTTCATGTCCCTTATCCAAGGCCGGCCCAACAAGATATTATAGGCCATCTCACCTTCCAAGATGTGGCACAATGTATGAATAGTCTTTTGTCCCACTTGGATGGGTAGGACAATTGTGCCAACAGTCGAGCATATCGCATCATTGAATGCTCAGAGTATAGGTGGAGGCCACAATGTGAGATGCCAACAACTTTAGATGTTTCAATTTTGTTGTTGTAATTATATTACTGGACAAGCCAGTGTCCACCAACACTCTCTTATACGGAATCTCGTTGACCCGCACAATGACGTGCAAGGGTGGATCCGCCACATCACTAGTCACTGATTTCAATTCATCTTCTCTAAAGGTGATGACTGGTTTTGTACATTGTTTTACATGTCCCATGAAGTTGTTGAAAGAGTTTGCTTCGTGGGGTTGCAGTTCAATGGTTTTTAATATCTCCATTAAAGCCTCTCGATGGGGTGCTGATTGTTGAATGAGCTCGTATATGGAGAGCCTAGCCGACGTGGTCCGTAGACTTTGGGTAAGTTTGGTTTGGCCACTGTTCTAGGTGGGGGAAGTTGCATAGGGTGTTTTTGAGGTTGTGACGTCGATGGAACCTCTCTTGTGGCTGTCCTGGGGGTAGCTCCTGGGTACCTCTTGTTCCTAGTCACTATGCTTATCATCCCTACATACCCCTACATGGGGGAATTCTGTTGCACCTCATTGACTTGAAGGGGTTTTTCCTGCACATCATGAGCTGGCAAGGGGTATCTAAAAACTTCCATTTGTTGGTTTTTTGGTGCTACGGGATTGTCCACTACCAATATCTTGTTGTCAATTAGGTCTTGCACCAAGCATTTAAACTTCCAACATGCATTAAGGTCATGTCCCTTATTTCTGTGGAACCTACAGTACAAGTCTTCCCTGTACCCCTTCGGCTTTGGTGCATTGGGATCTATGGTTTGAATCTTGAGCAGGTTGATCAATTTTTCCGTTGACAAGCGGTCAAACAGGGAGTCCCTGGACTCTATTTAAGGTGTGAATTATCGCCTAGGGCGACACTGTTGATTTTTTTCTTGCCTCTAATTTTCTCTATCATAATTGTTAGGAGGCACCACCTGATAGTTAGCCTTTTGAGGTTGTGTTGCTTGTGCAGGCTTAGGGACATTTATAGAAACCTGATTGATCATAGTGGGTTTCTGTTACATGGTCCCTATTTTAGTGTTCTTAGACCATTCTTTCTTCTTAGTCTTGGCAATTTTGCCATCCTGTATCTTGATCTCCTTAATGATTCTGGCTTGCACCAAAGCTTCCTCAAGAGTGGCATATTGCTACAGCTGCAATAACACAGAGATCGATCTCAAATAGCTCTTTGATGACATTTGGTTTAGGTCAGACATGGGAGGGACGTAGGGAAGCTTTGAGAGAAATGTCCTCCATAGGTTCCCATATGCCACCATGGTTTCTTCCTCATACTATCTGAGGCTAGCTAGGTCACTTAATGACGCCTTTTTCTTAGTGTTGAAGGTGTAGACACCAAAACAGCACCAATCCGATTATGTGACTGCAAACACTGATCGCTTTGACACACACAGCCCCTAGGGCAGCCCTCAGAGGTTAAACAGTGGTCCTAACCACTTTCATAGCAATTTTGTAAGGTCAAAAGGCAATTTGGCACATTCAGGCACTTTGCTCAGTATTCGTCTCACCCAGGGACGAATACTAACTGGGATTCGTCTCACCCAGGGACGAATTCTAAATTCGTCTTTGGTCAGGACGAATTCCAGGTTTAACGGGCAAAAAGAAGAATGCCGCCAAGTGGCAGCCGAGGACAGTCAATTATTGCCTCCTATCGTGCATGCGCGTGTAGGTGGGTAGGTTGGCAGTTAGAGGACTGTCACAAAGGCAGTCATGGAAGCCCAAGTCAGGGAGGAGTCTCCTCCCTCTTGGGAAGGCATGGCCGCCACATGGCATCCCTGCATGCCCCTCCAAAGAGACCCCCTGGGTCTATAAAATGGTGGACTTTCCCACCCAAAAGAGGACAGGTTGGAGGCATTTTCAAGCAACGAAGTGCTGCCAAATTGAACACCCTATTGCACCCTTTTTTGATTCACCTTTTCACATCCATTAATCTCTTTCGCAAGAGAGGTTATTGGGTGGCTTTTGGAAGCGTGGATCCGAACCCAAACCCAACATTTGACCACCTTAATCCACCAATTTGCCGACAACACAATCCCAAGAGATTTTGGGCCCATCCCTAGTGGATTGGCGTCAAAATCAAGTTCCAACGAGGGCGGCCCACTTGGGCACCCCACACTTTTGTTAGTTTCATTTTAGTCTATTCTGTTATTGCTTGTTCATCCTACATTACGTTCTATGCTGTTTAGATAGCTCACAATCTAGATTTCAGAAGACATTTATCAAATATTATCATGCTTTGTCGATTTTGTTGCCCTCACTAACTTGTAGGTAGCAACATCGAATTCTCAAGGATAGAGGTCAAATTGGGAGAATCCGACCATCTGGGTCATCCCAAAATGGCCCCAATTACTTAACCCCTTTGTCTGTAGGTGTTTTGGAGACCCCGAGGTTTGACATTTAGACGGCATCAACTCGGCTTTCCTAACACAGTAGAATTCGTCCCACCCGGGGACGAATAACAGCAGAATTCGTCCCGCCCAGGGATGAATTCCAGTTGAAAGTAGATTGGCCGACTGTTTCAATGGCAGTGGCCCTCTGGTAATGTCTTCTGACCTCTGTCAGATTTGCAAGTCATTTAGGATCATTTCATGCATCATTTTAGTCAGTCTTAGGCATACATCTTTCATTAATTTCAAGGAACAAACTTTTCCTATTTGCAGCAGGTGCTACTAACTCTTTTTGTTGTTTCTTTGAACGTAGGAGGAGCAGCAAAGATCGAAGACCCATCAACACCAGCGGCGGCAACGCTTTGGCCCGCCCATTTTGCATGTGGGCATGCGGAAAGAAGATCACTATTCACTATTGTAACCGAAACTATGCTAACTCTCCTAGCCCCTAAAAAGGGAGGAGATGTATTGTAACCGAGTTGGAATCACATTAATAAAAAGGGCTGTGCTCCTGCTTTCTCCTTTTATGTTTGGTTTTGATTCGATTATATCCTCTTTATTTCGTGCATCAAGCTAGTTAGTTTACATTGCAGCAATTAGTGTTTCTTTTTATTTCCGGAATCTCGTGCTTTCAGTGGCGATCACGGTGGGACTCTGTCCCCTGGTTTTTAAGATCAAGTAACTGATCCATTTTTGTGTTTTGTGCTTGACAGGTACCATTTTTCAATTTTTGACTGTAATTCGTCTTTGACTACGACGATTACTTTACTGTAATTCGTCTGACCCTGGGACGAATTCCAATTCGTCTCAGACCAGGACGAATTCTGTTCTGTAATTCGTCTCTGATAGGGACGAATTTTTGTCTATAAATTTTTAGAGCCGAAGATCAGAAACAACAAGTCTGGGCAGAAAAGAGGTAAGGTTCCAAAACTGTCTTTGTCATTTTTTGATTTTTTGCTTTCACTTTCTGTCAATTCTTGCGTGCTTAGGGAAAGTAGTGGTTGCTTGCATGTTTCAATTTTAAGTAAAATAAACCACACACACATCACGTGGCACATTTTTAACCAAGGAGCTGGTCGTAAGACCCCAGCCCTTGAGCAAGACCAACGGTGGGTTCATCACCACCTTGGCTTGACTTTGCATCCATTTCCCCGATTGTCACTGTTGTTAGGCGTAAATCCTGACGAAAGCTGACCGAGTGTCGCTGGGGTGATTCCCATGCACGTGAGGATAAGTCTTCTATGGTAGGTGTCATTAACAGGACAATCCCCCTTCCGTACCGCCTATGTTCCACGTACCATCTGCTCTCACGTACCTATAGTTTCCCTCTCGTAAGGGCGGGTATATAGAGAGGTTGGTATATCGGTCCGACAATGGTATATTGAAGGGGCGACCATTTATGGGAGTCATATGAGCCAACATTCTGCATTTAAACGTTCTTCAAAACTTGCAAAAACAAAACAAAACATCAAAATGCACTAAACCAGCTTTAGGACACACCATTAAATCTTTAAAAGAGATAATCACCGTTTGTGTATGTGTGTGTTCATTTCTGCTTAGTGTAACAAAAAAAAAATCATCATAAACGAGATAAAAATCTGCTTAGCTAGTAGAAGAGCACCACAATGGTGTACACCCGTAGCCAAGCCCAATCAAGGGCGGATGCTGTGGAAGGTGCACAAAGAGAGGGCGCTGGTCGCCTTCGCTTTAGCCCTGAGGACTTGGCCATACCGCCTTGGCGGTCTGGCCTACAAGAGAGTCCACATCAGGCCACATCAAGAAGGAATTATTGGGACCCCCCTCTGTGGGGTATGCCCATTCAACACAGCCCCTTTCGGGAAGAAGCTTTACATGTAGCACTCGACGTAAATAGAAAACCGCCTTTTGAGGCTAGATATGAGTGGCCACAGCACGATGAAGCGCTAGAGAGGCACAGTGTCCATGAGGAGAGACAGCATGAATACGACATCTCTCCTTTGCCTCCCATTAGAACTGAAAGACAAAACCCAGAGCGCAGGGCTCTCCACACAGGGCGAGCTAACTCCGCCCGCCCCTTTCACACCCATGAAAGGGAGTACGAGGAAGACCATCGCATTCCTCGAGAACAACATACAATGCGAGAACCTTGCATTTCCGCACCTGCTAGATATCATGGTCACCCATCGAGGCCAGAGCCTCAAGTAAATGCCGCCTACCTCGACAGAGGGAAGCGACCCATTGAAATTTTAGATCATCAAGACCGAGGCAAATACATAGGAGAAACATTCAAGCCTCCTGAGCAAAATATGGCAGACCAAATTGACCCGGCAGTCGCCAGACATGCCGCCCGCCAAGCCCGAATCACGCGGCTTGAGCAAGGTCATCAGGAGTTAGAGTACTTATACCGCCTTAATAAAGAGCGCATGCAGCGCGAAGCGGATGAGCTGCGTTATAAACTACCTGAGAGGGTGCCAACCCCTCGCACCCAAAAAGAAGAACAATATGAGAGGCATAACCCTTTGGTGCAGGATAGGTCTCCGTGACCTCGTCAAGCTTTGCCTCCGAGACCTCATAGACCCGAGAGGGAGGCCACTCCCCGAAACAATGATGGGTACCCTCAGCGGGGACTCACTCAGGGTCATAGGTCTCACCCAGAGACTCCTCAAGAAGTTTATGAGGAGTATGAACCAAAAATAGAATGGGCCAAAATGCCCTATCAAGGCGGGAGGGCTGCCATTCGGCCACCCCCCCATAGGCCTCCAGTCTCCCACCACTCACAACGGGAGCAAACAAAAGAGGAAGAGATTAAATCTTTCGATGCATACAAAGCGCTATTAGAGCGTTTGGAGTCTGTGGAGACAAAAGCTTCTGGGCATCAAAAGCCCACGTTACGTCAACTCCGCAGTCATCCAGTGCATCCCTCAGTGCCCACACCTCTTTACCCCGAACATTTCAAGTTGCCTCAATTGGCAGTCTTTAAAGGTGAAGAGGATGCTCAAGAACATGTCACAAGATTCCTGAGCCAATGCTTCGGCATTCAGGATAATGATGCATTGTTGCTTAGGACATTCATAACCACATTCGCGGGCCCTGCCTCGGATTGGTTCACACAGTTACCGAAGCACAACATAAACAACCTAGATCAATTAGTAGATGCGTTTCTTGAACGCTTTGCCTTCAACACAAAGAAGAAGGCATCACTGAGTGATCTGGCCAGCCTCAGGCAATATGAGGAAGAGACAATGGCAGCATATGGGAATCGATGGAGGGCTTTGCTTTCTAAGCTACCCTACCTTCCCCCTATGTCTGACCTCACACAGATGTTTGCATGGAGTTGCTTGAAATCGATCTCTGGGCTATTGCAGCTGCAGCAATACGCCAGCCTAGAAGAAGCTTTGGCGCAAGCCAGAGTTATAGAAGAGATCAAAATAGGGGAGGGCGCAATCGCCAAGCCTAAAAAGAAAGAGTGGAATAAAAACACTAAGACCGGGACTACGCAATCACAACCCGCTGCGGTTAATCAAGTTGCGATAAATGTCCCCAAGCCTGTGCAAGAAATACAGCCCCAAAAGGCTAATTATCAGGCAGTGCCTCCTAATTATGAAAGAGACAATAAAAAATAGGAGCAAAATCAGCAGCGTCGCCCTAGGCGACAATTCACCCCTTATGCGGAGTCCAGGGACTCCCTATTTGACCGCTTGTCAGCGGAAAATTTAGTCACCCTTCCAAAAATCCAAACTGTAGATCCTAACGCTCCCAAGCCTAAGGGATACAGAGAGGAATTATATTGTAGGTTCCATAGGCGAAGGGGACATGACCTGAATGGATGTTGGAAATTCAAGGGATTAATCCAAGATTTGATCGATAATAAAACATTGGCCGTGGACAACCCCATAGCGCCAAATAATCAATAGATGGGGGTATTCAAGGACCCTTTGCCTGCCCACGAGGCATAGGCAAAACCTCTTCAGGTCAATGAGGTGCGACAGAATCTTCCCATGCAAGGATTTGTGGGAATGATCAGCATAGTGACCAGGAACAAAAAGTACCCAGGAGTTGCCCCCGAGGCAGCTACAAGAGAAGTTCCAACAACGTCGCAACCTCAACAACGCCCTGTGCAGTTGCCTCCACCTAGACCCGAGGTCACGATACGGACCAAACTCACGTAGAGTTTGTGGACCACATCGGCTAGGCTTTCCATTTACGAGCTTATTCAACAGTCAACACCCCATAGAGAAGCTCTCATGGAAATTTTGAAAGCCATCGAGTTACAGCCTCACGAAGCGAATTCTTTCAATAACTTCGTGGGACATGTGAAACGATGTACGGAGCCGATCATTACCTTCAGAGAGGATGAAGTTAAAACAATATCGAATGACATGGCAGATCCACCCCCGCACGTTATCGCGCGGGTCAACGGGATCCCGTACAAGAGAGTGTTGGTAGATACTGGCTCGTCCAGTAACATCATTACTACCGTAGCATTAAAACATCTAAAGCTGCCAACCTCTCATATCACGGCTTCCACATACACACTGCGAGCATTCAACGATGCAATATGCTCGACAGTTGGCACAATTGTTCTGCCTGTCTAGGTAGGACAAAAGACAATACCTACATTGTGCCATGTTTTGGAAGGCGAGATGGCATATAACATACTGCTAGGGCGGCCATGGATCAGGGACATGAAGTGTGTCCCTTCGATCGCTCACCAGTGTCTAAAGTATGCATTTGAAGGAGAAGTACATGTAGTCCCGATGGACTTAGAACCCTTCAAATATTGCAATGCGGTGCAATTAATGCCTCAATCGACCCTCCCTTCAACGCATTTGGATTTCCAGTTAAATCCATCTAAACAGGGTCCAATACCGCGGGCACCACTGGTGACCAAATCATCAAAATCCCAGCCAGGTGAGTCTTCATCATCTGCTCCTTCACTACCAATGCCACCTGTCATGGCTAAACAGAAGGACAAAGGAAAACAGATCTTGGAAGAGGCTCAGCCCCTAGAAGAGGGGTTGCCAACAATATCAACTGTCTCAACAGAAGAAATACCTAGCACAACGGAAGCCGAGACTCCTAACCCACCAAACATGGAATGGACTCAAGAAGGCCTCCCGTTCCCTCCCTCCCAAGCATCAACAATTACTGTTGAAATGGCCAAGTACGGGCCTCGGGGGAGTATCTAGTGCAGAATGTTGTGGCAACGCCCACGCTAGAATCAAGTACAAGACATGGGGAGACCTCGCCTTCCCATAGGGACAGTTGTTCCTCTAGGTTACCCACCAAACCAGACTAATTTTGTGTATGGGGGCCTTGATCATGGTGCTGAACCATGCAAGCAAAAGGACGAGGACGAAGAGCCTTTTGCTAAAAATGTCAATTATCTGTCAAACCCGGACTTCGCTCTGAGATATCTCGGCCAATGCAATTGGCATGGATACGGGCTAGGCAGGTATGAGCAAGGGGTGCGTGTCCTTTGCCAGCCAAGATACCAAATGCCATATGATAAGTCGGGAGTAGGGTTCAACCACCCCCGCCCTTAGACATCTTGGTGGAAAACATGCAAGGCCTAGAAATAGGCAACAAGGGTGGATTGGCATCAGATCCTTATGCCAACCCAAATACAGAATATACATTGGGAGATTACCTCCCATGGTCAACAAACACCCTTGGTAACATCAGTAATCCCTCTCCTTTGCTAGAGAGAGGTGAAAGTTCGGACACTAACTCCCAAGGAGAACATAAACGGTGTCCAGAGATCTTTTTGAAACTATTCCCTTTAGAGGTTCCAGTCGAGCCAGAGCTGTGTCAAGAGAATCAGGTCCCTCCACCAAGTGTGGAACAACCGCAATGGGACCAGATTAATTTGCTGGAACAAGGTGAACCCTTAATGTCGCAAGTAGTTGTGGAAGAAAATGAACATTTTTGGATCTCCGACAGTGATTCGGAAGATGAGACTGAGATGGCCTATCTCAACCACATGCGACAGATGCAACAAAGGCAACAAGTGCAACAACGACGTCCCTTAGGGATTGATGACTTATTTGCATAGATGGGCATACTGCCAGGGCATGAGTGGTATGTAGACCCAACGGGGTGGGACCAAGTGTTGGATCCATGGCTCCAAATTTACGATGAGCACCGTCCACCCCGAGACCCTATAATGACATCAATGTCGAGGGAAGACCCTGTCCTCCTATTAGCACATAGGGCCGATCCGTTCGTGCCCGTTCCCCTAGAGCCAGATCCAGAGTATAGGGAGCATCCAGAATGTTCGAGTTATCATACCCACGGTAATGGAGACCAAATTCATTCCATCCACATGATCTCCATTGATTTGACCGCACCCATCCGCAATCCGGCCGATCCAACACGGTCATTGCATCTAGACACAGATGCCATCGACTGGGATCGCGTCAATTCACCTCTCTCACCATCAGAGTACTGGCCTTTCGGTAAGATGCCTCATTTTACCCCAGGGACAACTCAGGATATTTTTTAGGCTGAAGAGGAACCCGAGGTTCCCAACGCAGATTTAAATTCAGCTAATGATATCCATTTGATCCCGACTCCACATCAGTTGGAGGACGGATCCCACATGTCAGTCGAGGAGACGACTGACGTAGATATCGGCATAGATCCAATGAATCCATAGATTCTCAAGCTGGGGGTAAGTCTTTCCCCCGAAGAGCAAGCCGACTACATTGCCCTTCTCAAAGAGAAGAAGGAGGTTTTTGCATGGTCATACAAGGATATGCCAGGACTAGACCCATAGCTAGTCACGCATAATTTAACGCTTGATCCGACAATCAAGCCCGTAAAGCAAAAACTACGTAAGATGCACCCAACAGTGGCCTTGATGGTCAAAGACGAATTGCAAAAGCTGTTGGATGCATAGTTTGTCATCTACATGGATTATCCGCCATGGTTGTCCAACATGGTGCCCGTCAAAAATCCCGACGGGAGGATTCGCATATGCACTAATTTTTGAGATCTAAACAAAGCGAGTCCTAAGGATGATTTCCCCTTGCCGAGCATCGACGCATTGGTAGACGCTACAACAGGTCACGAAATGCTCTCCCTCATGGATGGTTTCTCAGGATACAATCAGATTCGTATCAATCCCGAAGACCAACTAAAAATGGCGTTCACAATGCCTTGGGGGACATTTTGTTATAAGGTCATGCCTTTTGGCCTTAAAAATGCTGGTGCCACCTACCAACGTGCCATGACGTACATCTTCCATGACTACATGCATAAAACTTTGGAAGATTACATGGATGATTTGTTAGCCAAGTCTCTTTTGCGCTCAAATCATATCGATGACTTAAGCAAGATCCTCGATCGCCTCATGGAGCATAAAGTTAGACTAAATCCCAAGAAGTGCGTATTTGGCATCACATCTGGAAAACTCTTGGGTTTCATAGTCTCAAAGCGAGGCATCGAGGTGGACCCAAAGAAAGTCAAGGCAATCCTTGAAATGGTTCCCCCAACTACCATCAAGCAGCTCAGAAGTCTGCAGGGAAAGGTCACGTCGATTAAGCGCTTCATAGCGCAATTATCTGACAAGTGCCGACCCATGAACAAATTATTGCACAAGGGGGTTACATTTCACTGGGATGACGAGTGCCAGTCAACCTTTGACGAAATCAAACAATACCTGGCTTCGTCGCCAGTATTGGCACCACCTAGACCAGGAGTGTCGTTCTACTTATACATCTCAGCTATCGAGGTGGCACTGGGCGCCATGCTAGCCCAGAAGAATGAACTTCACAAAGAATAGGCTACTTACTATCTTAGCCGCACCTCGGTCGGTTATGAACTTAACTATGCATACGTTGAGAAACTACTTGGCAGTGGTGTTTGCTACCAAAAAGCTATGCCACTACATGCTGAGCAACACTACGTATGTTGTGTCTAAGGAGAATCCATTGCGATACATGATGAGTCGTACTTATCATAGTAGTCGCACGACGAAATGGATCATGTTGTTGACGAAATTTGACATAGAGTTTATTGGACAAAAATCTATCAAAGGACAAGTCATAGCCGATCAACTAGCAGAGGCTCCTCTTGAAGACGATCAGCCTCTAGTCATAGAACTACCCGATGATGGGGTCTTCCATGTCTCAGAATCGCCAGATTCTGATGAGCCTGAGTCACAGGCTGACATAACCCTATTCTTTGATGGTTCTAAATGTGAGCAAGGTGGTGGCATGGGAATAGTATTCTTCACACCACAGGGCACTCCAATGCCCCTGTCATTTAAATTAAACTTCCCATGCACCAACAATAATGCAGAGTATGAAGCCTTGCTCATAGGTCTTCAGACAGCAATCGCCATGAACATCAAATGACTGAACATCTTTGGTGATTCGTTGTTAATAGTCAATCAAGTCAAAGGGGTATATCAATGCAAATGCCCAGTTCTGCAGGCTTATAAAGCCCTTGTGGACAAATTCTTGGCAAAACTTGAGTGGTATGACATCGAGGCACTCCCTCGATCATCGAATCATTTTGCGGACACAATGGCCTCCTTGGGGTCACTAATCCCGCAAGACCTTTTCGGTGATATGACAACCATTCAAGTCAAAACCTTATCGCAATCCATGATGGAGCGTGCAAGCTCAGACTTGACGCCAGGAATCCACATGATCCAGATTGAACCATCCTCGGATAAGTTCTCTCGAATCCAAGATCATCTGAAACGTGCCAACTGGGGGTCCTTGTTCTCCCCTACTCCCATTAATAGCAACACAACGCTATTCTTACAGGTTCTATCCCATTCAGCGTTCGCTAGGGATGAACTTCAAGAGGGATTGGCTGTTCATACTGTCGAGGTTTTTGATCAACAAGACTGGTATTTACCCATTAGAGACTACCTCAAGTTAGGTAATCTCCCGCTTGGATTGACGCATGCCACAAAATGAGCACTCAAGCAGAAAGCGGCTAAGTATGTCTTGATAGGAGACATTTTGTATCGTCGCAGCTATGAAGGAATCCTCCTTCATTGCTTGGACCAGTAAGAGTCCACTTGGGCAGTCGCCCAAGCGCACGATGGTACATGTGGTGGCCACTTCAGTGGTATGGCCATCGCAAAGCGCATTCTTTGCATGGGCTATTATTGGCCATCTTTAGAGCGAGATTGTTGTGCATATGTCAAGAAGTGCGTGAAGTGTCAACATCATGCCAATTTGATGCACGTACCTTCCTAGGCCTTGCAGACAGTCCAGTCTACTTGGCCATTTTCGTAGTGGGGCTTCGATCTAATTGGAAAGATCTCCCCTGCATCGTCAGGCCATCACACGTTTATCATAACGGCCATAGAGTATTTTACCAAGTGGGTGGAAGCAGTTCCGCTTACCTCTACGACAGGACCCCGCATTGTGGAGTTCATTTTGCATAACATCATATGTCATTTTGGTATTCCATCCAAAATAGTCTCGGATAATGGGACGCCTTTCAAGAACAAAGACGTGCGTGCTTTGACCACAAAGTACAAAATTTAGCATAGTTTTTTGACACCCTATTATCCGCAGGCGAATGGGCAAGCAGAGGCGTCAAACAAAATGCTAGTTGCCATCCTTAAAAAGACGGTCACAGATAGTCATAAGGATTGGCACATTCAAATCCCACTTGCCCTATGGGCCTATCGCACTAGCATTCGGACACCCACTGGGGCCACTCCATTTTTGCTCGTGTATGGCTCCGAGGCAGTCATGCCTCTAGAGTTGGAGATTCCTTCCCTACGCATATCAATGCAGGAGTTCATCGATGATGACTCGCACGCGACAGGCCCGGTTAGACCAACTTACGTTGCTTGATGAACGACGCGTTAATGCTCTCGAGCATTTACGTATTTATCAAGAGCGACTTAAGAAAGCTTACAACATGAAAGTTCACCTCAGAGACTTTCAGGTTGGTGATTTGGTTTTGAAGGAAAACCAACAGAATTCTAGTTTGCCGTCCCACCTAAGGGACAAGTTCATGGCAAATTGGTTAGGTCCATATGTCATTGATAGCAAAATAGGACCCAAGACATACCGGCTAGCTTCTCTTGACGGAATCAAGGAAACAGAACCCTTGAACATCAGTCATTTGCGCCCATTTCATATCTAAGAGAGCCAAATCCCAAAATGCTCCAAGGATCCCTAAAATCGCTTGGTCAATCCCAAAATGCTCCAAGGATCCCTAAAATCGCTTGGTCAATCCCAAAATGCTCCAAGGATCCCTAAAATCGCTTGGTCAATCCCAAAATGCTCCAAGGATCCCTAAAATCGCTTGGTCAATCCCAAAAATGCTCCAAGGATCCCTAAAATCGCTTGGTCAATCCCAAAAATGCTCCAAGGATCCCTAAAATCGCTTGGTCAATCCCAAAAATGCTCCAAGGATCCCTAAAATCACTTGGTCAATCCCAAAAATGCTCCAAGGATCCCTAAAATCGCTTGGTCAATCCCAAAAATGCTCCAAGGATCCCTAAAATCGCTTGGTCAATCCCAAAATGCTCCAAGGATCCCTAAAATCGCTTGGTCAATCCCAAAAATGCTCCAAGGATCCCTAAAATCGCTTGGTCAATCCCAAAAATGCTCCAAGGATCCCTAAAATCACTTGGTCAATCCCAAAAATGCTCCAAGGATCCCTAAAATCGCTTGGTCAATCCCAAAAATGCTCCAAGGATTCTCACAATCGCTTGGTCAAAAATTCAAAACAATCCAAAAATCATCAAAAAAAAAATAACAAAAAATTTGCATCTCATTTCTAGGCATGCTCAAATTCATCAATAGAGAGCTTTTCTCACATCTCATCTTCATATTCACAAAAATCAATCCATCAAAAATACAAAAATATATAGCTGCATTAAGCATCGCACCCATACATTGCATATTTGTGGTCGTAAAGGTCAAAGGCACCATAGACTATAATTGTTCTGCTAGTCCATCTTGTTCCACATTTTTCCATTTTACAAAATAGCAAACAAATGCCATTCACTGTTGTTTACCACAATAGAGTCAGTGGTCTTATAATGTATCAAGAGTTTTCGTAATTCAGTCATCATTTTGCTCTTTAGCCATGTAATGTACCGAGTCAGACAGATTTTACGAAGGTAGAGTTACACTTGAAATACACCTTGTTACGTAGCATCCCAACACAAATTAAAACACATAAAAATTCCCAAGTTGTGTGAACGAAAGATGAAACCTGCATAGTAATCCAGGTCACCATAAGCGAAACGGTTATCTTGCTCATCCCCCTGTGCGAATGGTCCAAGAATGCTGAGAATTGATAAAAGGACAAGCATCCTCCCTATCCAATTCACCTGAATATACAATGGTTTTTACCACTACCAAATCCCAATCATAGTTGGTTCCCAAAGTTGTAAGGATTGTACTACATCCCCCAAGGATGGGTAGTCATCCCCAAGACCTCAAAAGGATCAAGCCATTCACGAACAAAATTCCAACAAATCATCATCCAAACCCTTTCCATCACCTTTGGTCTCCAAGTGTAAGGATCGACACGCACCGATGGGTAGTCTCCCAAGGCCTAAAAGATCAAGCATAACCACACCCCTGGAAGGAAGGAAACAAACCGGATGGGTAGATCCCAAGGCAGAGGATCAAAGATTCACAAGCTCAAACTGCACACAGCTCAAAAGACAAAATCAATAAGTGATTATCACCACTATTCCAAATCCCTTGCTCAAAAAGAAAAACAAATAGAAAAATAAACAAGTGATTTGCATCACTACAAGACGAGCAAGTATCCCAATACCATTGAAGAAAAGAAGGGACCTGAACTTGAATCCCTGGAACTCTCAAGCATTCGAAAACCATCTAGGCGATCCTCATTACCGGTTTGGTTGATAGCCTATCCGGCAATGGTGGTATCCTACCCGCATGACGATATGTCTATCACATTAACTTTGCGTATGTGCAGACCAATGTTTGCATGTGGATGAGCTAGCTTATGGTATCCTAGATAACACCGCAGATTAATCTAACTAAATACAACAAAGGAGTTAGTGGAGCTAATTAGGTGATCCTCAGTACAGGTTCGGTTGAAAGCCCACTCGGCACTGGCGGTATCCTGACAAATACCACATAAATGAACTCAATTGCACACACAGGGATGTGAAATAGCTTGGTCAAAAACGAGTTCGATTCATACCTTGGTCAAAAGTCTTGTAAGACAAAGTACAGTCATGGCTAGTGAGTTAAAACCGTCTGAGTCTCAAAAAACCTTAGCTACATTTCTAAACCAACTGCGCTACTTTTCATCTTTGCAATACCATCAAAAAATACAAAAAAAGAAAAAATCACATGTATACATACAAAGTCATTTACCACAACAATCGCCTAAAAACAAAATAAACAGAGTCCTAAACAGTCTATGGTGCCATAACCAACCATCACAAATCCCATTCATCCATTTCATTTTGCATATCACATATAAATCAAAAACATTTGCATTCATCATAGCATATGCATCCATCAAAATAAATCAACATGCATACATCCATATTCATCAACCATCATGCATAAAGATCAAATCATCACATGTGCATAACCACAATAAAATAGGTATATATATATATATATATATCATCAAAAAAATGCCCGTAGGCTACAAAACTGGTCCTCTGACCCCGCAATCATATAACAAAAACCACCCAGCCTAAGGCGTCGGCCACCATGATCACGTAGGATCGGTGCGACGGGAACTACCCCCCGTGGTGTGGGTCCTATGGGACCCCTCAGGATGGCTACTGCTAGCCCCCACATCATGCCTACTACCGCCTCCCTCATCCAATCGCCTGCGACGAGATGATGCTGACTGCTCAGTAGCACTATCCCTCGTCCGGCATGAAGATCCACCTCTCGACGGCTCAGGTAGCCGCCCACCGAGGCGGATGACCTCCCTCTCCAAATCTAGCCGGTGTCGACACCACTCGCCTCCCGTCGATGGTAGTAAGCTACCGCATCATCGCGCTGTGCCAAAACCCTATCCCGCTCTGCTAGCTGAGCCCGTAGGAGATCCCTCTCCCACAGCGCATCCCCCAGCTCCTGATCTCGCATCCATAGTAGCTCTGCCAATCGTGCATTCTCAACGCGTACCCCAGACTCCATCTCCTCCACATCCGCCTGAGGCATGGGACTCTCTGGAATAGCAGCCTACTCTGGCTCCCACTGCTCCGCCATGTCCTGCATCTCCGGCTGATCCGGAGCCCCAAAATCTACATCCTCATCCCCCACCTCCACCATGTCCGCATCATCCAACGGAGCTCCCCAATCATCCCCTGGTGCCTCAGCACCCTCCGCTGCTGCCTCCGTGCCTCCCAGTGGCCCCTCTCCTCTCCATCGCCGTAGTACCCACCACGAGTCATACTCAGTGGTAGTCCCGACGTCATCCACATCCGGGACGTCGATCACCGCGTCTGAATCCTCGCCCAGTGGCGCGATGACCGGTCGGTCTAGAGTCCTCTCATCTCCCTAGCATCGATAGACCACGGGCTCACCAGGAAACCCCTGGCGCACCCCAAACTATCGTGTCACCCGACTATATGAGAAGAACTCATGCTCGGTCCCGTGCCGCCCAATCAACCACCGCTCCTTGTGTACCCGTCGGAGCCACTCTCCAGCCTCTGGCCAGGCTGGACAGTCCCGATAAGGGTGCCAAACCACCTCCCCTGGAGTGAGCCGAGAGAAGGCATCGACATAGTGCCCTACGGCACCTGCCCATCGTCGACTCTGCCCTTGCTCTCTGGACCACCGCCACAAAACTGCATAACCTATCTCCTTATCCTCCATCGCCGCCCGAGTCATCCATGGTAACCCGGTTGGCCTCTCAACTGCTATGTGCTGCCAACCCCAGCACTGCAATAGATAACTGTAGCTGACCCCCTTTCGCTGTCGATAGCGGACCCCATACAGCTCCCCGTAGAGCTGTGCCAATAGTGTCTGTCCCCATCTCAGGATCAGTGGTGCCTCTATCGGGCACTCTACCAACTGCCACACCAAATCCAGCAGGTTCCATGGGAACCTCGTGCCTGACGAGTCAGGTAATAACATGTTAGAAATGAGGCCCATAAGGAATGCGTGCCTCACTCCTAACACCCCCCTCTCCTGCCACCATCCAACCAAAATCCTGCCAACCTTGGCAGTCCACCTCGGCCGTCTCCACTGGGCTCTCTACGCCCAACCGCTCCCCATGCCCGAAGCATCTCGTCAGTACAGCAGTCCGCTGATCACGCGGAGATGTCCTGATGGGCAGTCCATCTATCAAAATCTGAAGAAGCCGATAGACATCCTCCAGAGTCACAGTCATCTCCCCTGTCGAGAGATGGAAGGTGTTGGTCCGTGGATCCCAAAGTTTGATCAGGGCCATCAAATAGGCCTGATCCGGGACCACAGGCTCCAGTCGAGCCACCTGCTTGAGCCCAAGGGCATCAAGCCACTCCCAGTCAGCCTTAGTCAGCGCCCCTCGTGCCTCAATGAAAGTAGTGGGTACACGGTACCGGCTCCTAACAACCTGCAAAAGAAAACAATTCAACAAAAAAATTAAAATCATGGAAAAGAACTGTACAGAAAAACAACACACTTACAGTTTTAAAACAAAAATAAACTCTAGGGAGCACTTACGGGTCTCGCTTCGGCTCCACCGCTCGAACCAGTTTGTGTACTCATGATGGCAAGGAAAATCTTGACAGTGCTTCGCTTCGCAGAATTAACCTCCTCCTCCCCAGAGCTCCAAATCGCAAGAAAAATCAGATGCAAATGAGCCCAAACTCAAGTTTTGGCCCTTAAATAGGCCTTTGAGCTGGAATTCATCCTTTACTAGGATGAGCACTCTAGTTAGCACTCGTCCCACCCAGGGACGAATTCTAAAGCTGGAATTCATCCCACCCTGGGACGAATTCAGGCCAGAAACTTCAAAAAACATTAAAAAAATGAACAAAAATGCACTAAAAACAGACAATAAATTTGCCCGATGTGAGTGCTGTTGCACTTGACATCCCGGGCATACAAAATAGATGTTGGGGTCACAAATTGTCATTATCCTACTCCCTAAGAAGGCTATCTTAGCCGGACCGCTCCATGGGAAGACGGATTTTTGCCAATTTCAGCTCCAAACAACGTCGCAAAAAGGGTTAACACCCACCAAAAATAGGTCCAAATGTTGGAAAAATTGCACATGCTTAACGATAAACCATCTAAAGGCACCCTTGCACAAGTCATCTTGGGTCAAGCGACTCGTCGCTTTTCTCATGAAGGTCATTCCCTCATCGATTCGTCGCTTGAGGGGGTAGTCACACTTAGTCACCAATCAACAAGCACACACCCAATTAAAGAAAATGACATGCATTCAAAGAATCATTGACAAAGACAATTACGCTCCTGCTTGGGGCAGTAAACAAGCAATAATCACAAATTGATCAAACACTTGGCATTCCCGAAGCATGAACACAAGGTTCCCCCGTGGACAAAAGGTTGCGCCCTTTGCCTAATCATGACTGATCAATGTCCAAGCTCAAGTCACACCTCACCAAAATAGGTTAATACTTGAAATCAAATTCCTTAGCTCGTCAGAAGCAAGGATTCAAGAATGCATGCCCTTTCCATGCTTGGGGCATCAAAAGTTGGTTAGGTTACCAAGAAACCCTAATCATTAGTGCTTTGGTTATCTATTTTTGCTCGACGCTGCGCCATGCACAAGCGCATCCCAAAAAGGGGCATCTGTAGACACCAAAACAGCACCAATCCGATTATGTGACTGCAAACACTGATCGCTTTGACACACACAGCCCCCAGGGCAGCCCTCAGAGGTTAAAAAGTGGTCCTAACCACTTTCATAGCAATTTTGTAAGGTCAAAAGGCAATTTGGCACATTCAGGCACTTTGCTCAGTATTCGTCTCACCCAGGGACGAATTCTAACTAGGATTCGTCTCACCCAGGGACGAATTCTAAATTCATCTTTGGTCAGGACGAATTCCAGGTTTAACGGGCAAAAAGAAGAATGCCGCCAAGTGGCAGCCGAGGACAGTCAATTATTGCCTCCTGCCGTGCATGCGCGTGTAGGTGGGTAGGTTGGCAGTTAGAGGACTGTCACAAGGGCAGTCATGGAAGCCCAAGTCAGGGAGGAGTCTCCTCCCTCTTGGGAAGGCATGGCCGCCACATGGCATCCCTGCATGCCCCTCCAAAGAGACCCCATGGGTCTATAAAATGGTGGACTTTCCCACCCAAAAGAGAACATAGTTGGAGGCATTTTCAAGCAACGAAGTGCTGCCAAATTGAACACCCTATTGCACCCTTTTTTGATTCACCTTCTCACATCCATTAATCTCTTTCGCAAGAGAGGTTATTGGGTGGCTTTTGGAAGCGTGGATCCGAACCCAAACCCAACATTTGACCACCTTAATCCACCAATTTTCCGACAACACAATCCCAAGAGATTTTGGGCCCATCCCTAGTGGATTGGCGCCGAAATCAAGTTCCAACGGGGGCGGCCCGCTTGGGCACCCCACACTTTTGTTAGTTTCATTTTTAGTCTATTCTGTTATTGCTTTTTCATCCTACATTACGTTCTATGCTGTTTAGATAGCTCACAATCTGGATTTCAGAAGACATTTATCAAGTATTATCATGCTTTTGTCTTTTTTGTTGCCCCACTAACTTGCAGGTAGCGACATCGAATTCTCGTGGATAGAGGTCAAATTGGGAGAATCCGACCATCCGGGTCATCCCAAAATGGCCCCAATTACTTAACCCCTTTGTCTGCAGGTGTTTTGGAGATCCCGAGGTTCGACATTTAGACGGCATCAACTCGGCTTTCCTAACACAGTCGAATTCGTCCCACCCGGGGACGAATAACAACAGAATTCGTCCTGCCCAGGGATGAATTCTAGTTGAAAGCAGATTGGCCGACTGTTTCAATGGCAGTGGCCCTCTGGTAATGTCTTCTGACCTCTGTAAGATTTGCAAGTCATTTAGGATCATTTCATGCATCATTTTAGTCAGTCTTAGGCATACATCTTTCATTAATTTCAAGGAACAAACTTTTCCTATTTGCAGTAGGTGCTACTAACTCTTTTTGTTGTTTCTTTGAACGCAGGAGGAGCAGCAAAGATCGAAGACCCATCAACACCAGCGGCGGCAATGCTTTGGCCCGCCCATTTTGCATGTGGGCATGCGAAAAGAAGATCACTATTCACTTTTGTAATGGAAACATGCTAACTCTCCTAGCCCCTAAAAAGGGAGGAGATGTATTGTAACCGAGTTGGAATCACATTAATAAAAAGGGTTGTGCTCCTGCTTTCTCCTTTTACGTTTGGTTTTGATTCGATTATATCCGCTTTATTTCATGCATCAAGCTAGTTAGTTTACATTGCAGCAATTAGTGTTTCTTTTTATTTCTGGAATCTCGTGCTTTCAAAAGGTGAAGCGTTCGAGGAACACGTCCACTAGCTGATCCAAGTTACTGATGCTATGTTTTGGCAACTGAGTGAACCAATCTGAGGTAGGGCCTATGAATGTGGTTATAAATATTCTGAGCAACAAAGCATCGTTGTCCTGAATGCCAAAGCATTGGCTCAGGAACCTAGTCACGTGGTCTTGGGCATCCTCCTCTCCTCTAAAGAGTGCCAACTGGGGAAGTTTAAAGTGTTCGGGGTATGGAGGTGCCGACACTGACGGATGCACAGGGTGACTACGGAGTTGGCATAAAGTGGGCTTTTGGGGCCCAGAAGTCTTGGTCTCCATAGACTCTAAGCGCTCTAGCAGCTCTTTATATGTATCGAAAGATTTAATTTCTTCCTCATTAGTTTGCTGCTGTTGTGGGTTAGGGGAAACTTGAGGCCTATAGAGGGGTGGCCGGATAGCAGCCCCTCTACCTTGATAGGGAATTTCATCCCGCTCTTCTTCTTGCTCATACTCCTCATAGGCTTCTTGAGGAGTTTTTGGATGAGACCTATAACCATGGGTGGGTCCCCATGGGGGGTGCCTATTGTTGTTCCTGGGAGTGGCCTTCCGTTCAGGTCTAGGAGGTCTCGTAGGCAGCACTTGGTAAGGTCGCGGGGACCTTTCTCACACTAAGGGGTTGCGCCTCTCATACACTTCTACCTTATGTGCATGAGGGGTTGGGACTTTCTTAGGCACAATGTTATGAAGTAATTTGGCTGTCTGAAGCTGAATGAGCTCTTTGCTAAGGTGATACACATGATCTAACTATTGTTGATCTTGCTTGAGCTACATGATTTTTGCTTGGTGGGCGGCATGTCTAGCAAATGCCAAGTCAATTTGTTCTGTCGTCTCATGTTTAGGAATCCTAGATGCTTCTCCTACATGTCTATCTTGGTCATGGTGATCTGAGACCCCTATGGGTTACTTTCCTCTATCGAGGTTAGCGGCATTCACCTAAGGCACTGGCCTCAATGGGTGATCTCGATACATAGCAGGTACGGAGGTGCATCGCTCCCACATTGTGTACTGCTCTTGAGGAACATGGTGGTCTTCCTCATACTCCCTTTCGTATGTGTGAAGGGTGTGGGGAGAATTGTCTTGCCCTTTCTGGAGAGTCATGTGCTCTAGATTTTGTCTAGTGTTTCTAACAGTAATAAGGGGTAAAGGACGGATGACGAAATCATGTGGCCCCTCCTTATGGACCCTATGTTGCTCTAGCACTTCATAACTAGGCCACTCATAATGAGCGTCTAAGGGAGGCCTCATTTTTATGTTGAGTGCTACATGTAGGTTATCCTCTTGAAAGGATCTATGCTGAGTGGGGGTGCCCCTCAAAGAGGTGCCTCTATAGTCCTGTTCTATGGTGGCATGATGTGGACTATCTTGCATGTCAGGCCACCAAGGCGGGATGACCAAGTCCTCAGGACTATATCGGAGGTGACTTGTCCCCCTTTGTGCACTCTCTATAGCTCCTACCCGTGATTGGGCTCAGCTACGGGTGTACACCATGGTGATGTTTTCCTACAAGATGCATATATTTTTATCTCTTTTTATGATTTTTATGCTACACTAAATAGGAAATATCACACACAAAGAAATGATTATCTCGTTTAAAGATTAAAAGTGTGCTCTAAATCTAGTTTAGTGTGTTTTGATTTTTGTTTTGAAAGCTTTTGTAAAGAATGTTTAAATGCAATATGATGGCTCTTATGACTCCCAAAAATGGTCGCCCCTTCGATATACCATTGCCAGACCGATATACCAACCTCTCTATATACCCGCCCTTATGTGAGGGAAACTATTGGTATGTGAGAGCAGATGGTATGTGGAACATATGCGGTACAAAATGGGAATCGCTATGTTTATGACACCTACCATAGAAGACTTATCCTCATGCACTAGGAATCACCCCAGCTACACTTGGTCAGCTTTTGTCAAGATTTACGTCTAGCAACAGTCGCGATCAAGGTTATGTATGTAATATCTCAAGCCAAGGTGGTGATGAAATCCACCGTTGGTCTTGTTCATGGGTTGGGATTTTATGACCAACTCCTTGTTGTTTTAAATTACCACGTGGTGTGTGGGGTTCTTTTTACTTTGCATAAATGAAGGAAAAAAGCATTCAAACTCTCCTATGCAAGAAAATAACCAGAGAATAGAAAACAAAAATAAAAAAATTGACAAAAGGTGTTTAAGACCCCTACCTCTTCTCTTCCCAAATCAGATGTCTCTGAATTTTTGCCCTAAAATTTCATAGAGAGTTATTCGTCCTGGGGTGAGATGAATAATAGATATGTATTCATTTCAGGTTAGGACGAAGTCCTATTCATCCCTGGGGAAGACGAATTCTAGCTCTGTACTCGTCATAGATTGAAATGAATAGCAGTCCAACGTTTGAAAACTTGGTACCTGTAAGAAAAAACAAGCAAATTTTGATTATAAATTTAATATTAAAATCAAGGGACATACATCCCACCATGATCACCACTGAAAGCATGAGGATACGGAAACAAAAAAGAAAAATGCTAAGTACGATGCATGTAAAACCAAACTTAACGCTAAAAGCCTATATATTGAAAAATGCATGCAAGGGAAGCACATAAACAAATCTACACAAGATAAAAGTAATATGGAATATGGCCCTCTTTATTTATATGCTTTTAAAGTCATGTTACAATACGTCTCCTTCCATTTTAGGGGATAGGAGTGTTAAATATGTTTCTTATCACATCCATGGATATCAATCCTTTTGTCGCGTGCCCGCATGTAATATGGGTGGATCAAAATGTCGTAACTACTTGTGTATATGAATTTTGACTCCTTAATGCTCCTCTGATGTTGAAGACCTGCATTCAAGGAAACAAAAAAGATCAGTAGCACCTACAGATAGAATAGAACATGTGTTTCCCAAGGCCTACTGTTAGTGTATGCATGAAAATATTAAACCGATAACCAAATAACATTAGAACAAGCTAAAAATTTGACAGAAGCAATAAAACCTTGCTATGAAGCCACTGCAAAAGGAACATTCAGGAAATTCCTCATAGATTTTTATTCGCTTAGGGGCAGGATGAATAAACCTGCAACAAATTGTTAGAAAGCACCCTCTTCAATGTCCTATCCATAAAGCACCAAATGACCTGTAAAGTTGGGGTTCGCTAATTGGGGGTATTTTGGGACAACCCAGATGGTCATATTTATCCAATTTGGCCTCTATCACCCATAATATGATGGTGCTATCTGCATGTTAGTGAAGGCGGGAAATGATAAAAGCATGATCAAAACTTGTCAGAATGAAGTGAAATTTAAACCAAAACCTATTTAAATAGCCTAAAATAAAATAAAAAAATAAAATAAAGGAAATATACCACATATTTCTAATCACTTCGGGGTGGGGCGTTTAGAACTACAACAGCTTAGGGGGCGCTCGGGGGCAGGACGCCCATCGTTTGGGACTCTGTTTCAGAACCAATCCACTTGGGATGGGTCCAAAACATCTTATGGGGTGTTTTCAGCAAATTTTGTGGGATATTGTGGCCAAATGTTCAGGTTTGGGCTCCGGATTTGTGCTTCCAATAATCACCCAATAACCTCCCTCCAAAAGAGAGATCAAGGATGTGAAAGGCACAAATAAAAAGGTGTGTATGAATGTAAAATGGCAGCACTTCGTTGCTCAAAATTCTCCTTCTTTGTCTATTTTTGGGGTGAGAAGACTCACCGTTTTATAGACCTAATGGTCTCTTTGGATGAGCATGTAGAGGCGCCACTTGGCAATCATGCATCCCAAGGGGGAGGAGATTCCTCCCTGATTAGGGGTTCCATGAATGCCCCTGTAACTGCATCTAACTCTTGAAAACGCTCACTCACACTCTCATGCAATGAAGGAAGAGTTAAGTGGCGGATATAAGCTACAATTTGTCAATATTTGACTTTTTGCCCATCAAACTTGCTATTCACCCCACCCTGGAGCGAATACTACTAATCATCCCTAGGTGGGGTGAGTACCAATTTGTAATCATCCCTGGGTGGAACAAATAAGGGGCAGAGTGCCTGAAGGTGCCAAATTGACCTTTGACCTTCCAAAATTGTCATGCGAGTGGTTAGGACCACTTTTTAACCTCTAAGGGCTGCCCTAGGGGTTGTGTGTGTCAATGCAATCAATGTTTGTAGTCACATAATCAGATTGGTGCTGTTTTGGTGTCTATAGTACCGAATCCTTTTCTCATAAATGCCTTTTCACGGTATCCTCCTCTCTTACCTTCGACCCCCCTTTCTACCATACTATTTTTTCCCTAAAATATATTTTTCTTAACCACTACCCATTCTTTCACCTATCACATTATAAGGTAGTTTAAAAAACAATCATTATTATCATTTTTCAATCCACAAAACATTCCACCAAAATAAAAATATAATAATGCTCTTATTTTTATCCAAAAATAGGGGTACCCCCCTTCCCTCAAAATGCATTCAAAAATGCCAAATATAAGGAGATTTAAAACAAACTTGATAAGCACTCCAATTGTCATCATGACATGGTATTGTCAAAGCAATTTTTTTTTGCTATTTATGGTTAAAAAAAAACTCAATAGCAAAATTGTATGACCATTATCTCCAAAGCATGTTTCAAAATACAAAAATAATTTATAACCAAACTTAGATTTTTATTTCACAACCAGCAACATTAACCTATTAAAAACTTCAATAAGAGAGACTCTCATTCCTCTATTTCAAATACAATTTAAATTCTAACTTAATAATTTAGTATCATGGCTCGCATGCTTAGGATCTTCACTATCAATGAATCATGCTTAGCATCTTCATTGCCAATGAAAATCATAACACATCACTTAATTATACAGCAGTATTTTTCCCAAGTGAAGCAAACACAAGTTTACCATAGACAAATCATTCATGCAATCCTACATGAAATGCAATGATGGGGCTTTCACCTACCCCTAATCCAAATTATCACTTCCCAAATCACCTTGTCCACTGAGCAACTTATACATCCAATGCTCATACCTGGTCCTTCACATACAAATGATATCAAAAATACCATGCACCAAAAGATAAAGGTAAGTTTAAAGTTATGTGGTCTACTGGCAAGGATGCCACTTGCATTATCGGTGATGTGACCCGGGTTCAATTCCCATGGTGGATGTTTATAAGAAGCATTATTCAACAAAAAAAAATTAAAACCGTAACTAATGGTCGTGCAAGGAGGTTCGTTACATACTCCTCCACTTAGAACAAACACAGTCCATGTGTTTTATGCAAGATGAAGAAAACAAATTACATCTTAACCAAAAATATTCATTTAAATCTCATATATCATGTAAACATATTCATTTATAATATTCACTCATGTAGTTCAATTACATGATGTTTCATATAGTATTAATCACATATAAATACATCATCTTAAAACAAACATAATTCATAAAAGCAAGCTACTCTACTCAGTAACTCAAACATACACAAAGATGTTTTTCTCAGTGTCCAATCATCCATCCATTAATGAGAATCCATTCACAAATCATGCACAAACCTATAAGTAATTTAAACTTGTTTGAACAATTTGTTCACATGATGTTTTATATTATATTTATCCAAATATCCATGCATACAATAAAATATACACATAGCTAGTCAACTCTGTAGTCTGCTTTCCTTAGGTAAAAAAATACGAGGAGCAAATTTAAAATTGGTTAACTTGGTAGATTTATCCTGAATCGAACTCTACCTTCCAACTATTAGCCAAAAACCTAAGTTTTTCAAACATGGTCCTCACTAACTAGTGGAAATAAACCATCAGTAAATCCACTATTTATCAAAATATGTGAATCTAGATCATAAATTTACCATTTAACAAATAAAATGGGGAACTTGTCCCTCAAGTACAGTAACTACCCATCACTGCAAAGATTTTGTGGGTGGCTTCTTCTAAAGCTTTTCTATGGAGATCAATTATATGGGAGCACTTGCTAGCAAAGTGGAACCCTTTTTACATAGATAGCAACCATTCCAAAAGTTTTACTCACCAGTTGTTATCCTCATTACCACTTTGAGGTGCAATTACCCTAGTTGTTTCCTAATCTATAGGTCTCATATTACTTCTTTTAGGGTATTCTTTGCCATCTTGCTCAATTTTGATCTCCTACCTTAGTTTTTTTACTACGCTTCATAACCCACTTCATAAATTTTTGGTATTAGGATCATATCATCAATAATCCTTTGTTGCAAATAGTGAATTTGTCTCATATTACTTCATTTAGGGTATTATTTGTCATCTTGGTCAATTTTAATATCCTACCTTAGTTTTTTTTACTATGCTTCATAATCCACTTCACAAATTTTTGGTATTAGGATCGGATTATCAATAATCCTTTGTTGCAAATACTGAATTCCCAAGTTTTCCTACTATATTGTCATTACTCATATCATTAAAATTGGGAATCAGACCTCCTTTTAGGTCCTTAGAAAACTCCTCACTCACTCTGGCCCTTATGAAACTAATTATTGTAGGCTTATTAAAGGGAGGTGCTTTCACTTGTGTCATATTTCTTTTCCTTTGAGGATCTTCACCTCGATTTCATAGTTGTGGTTCTTTTAGATTTTATTTTTGTTTTTTTAGATGGCTTCCTCTTGCCCTCCTCTCATGGAGTCCTTAGAAATTACACCTTGCAACATATGTGCCATAAGATCTTTTTTCCAAATTTTAATTTATTCAACAAAGAGTTTTAATTAGAGTTCTACAACTTAATATATCTTCTGCTCTGATACCATATGTAACAATCCAAGTCTATTCACTTGGTTGTACCACAAAAATAATTCAAGTTTTTCCTCAGGGTATTTTTTTTCATTTTCAAACAACAATTTTGTTCATAAGAGTGCTTTCAGGTTCAGAGCACATATGTTCACCCAATAAATCAATAGTATTATTTTGAATAAGTACAGGTATACATCCCTTAGCATTAGTGAATCCATGACCTAACCAGTCAGCTTGTTCTAAACCCAAGGCCTAACTGGTCAATTTAGAATCCATGACCTAACTAGTCAACTTACTTAAAAATTAAGTTATGCAAGGGATCAGAGTACAAATGCCTCCGTGACTAACTAATTTTCCCCTACCAAGAGTCATTTAGTGCTAGGTCAATACCTTGAGATTGGACTACATCACACATGCCCATTGTAACTCACAAATGTTTGTCCCATACCAAAAATTGTGGTTAAACTAGAAAATTCAAATAAACACAAGACTTATCATAGTACTACCCAGATAGCAACCTAGATATGGTGTCCCATAATGCCCCTTGTTACTATATCTAACCAAGTATTAATCCAAATAAATAATTTTAGTCTACAGTTACTTTGAGACTTGCTCTATGCAATATCCGCACCTTAACAACATTGGGTGTATCAATATATTAATCATATTTCTTGATAATTAAGGTCGGTATCTTTACCTAAGTAAGGTCAAATTTACATTTTAACTTTAAGACTTATTGTTTGCATTACCGCACATCAAGTTGTTTTCTCATCCTACCTGATAAGTTAGATCAAAAATTAATTGTAGTTAAAGCTAGCATTTTTCACTAAGACTCTAGACAGGATCTGATAAAAGGATTCACATAGTTTATTTCATACCCTTGGGGTATCCTTTATTCATAACCCACACATTCCTATATTTTAATTCTTAGCTAGGAGTTCAAATTCTGACTAAAATTAAATTTATGATATGAAATAACACCATCCATCTATTCCATTATTATCTAAATTTCATGTTGGCTTTATACTATGATCAAGTCCTTAATTGAAAATGATTACTTCTAACACATATTTGAGTCACAAGCTACTTGTTTCCAATTTTATGTTTTTATAAGTCTCATAGCCCTCTTGTCCAAACAAGCTATGGGTATTTATCCTTCATTTGCTTTAACGAAAGTTTTAAGCTTATCATAAAATCTGATTCATCATTCTCGATGAACAATTTTGGATCAAAGATTTAGAAATTTGTTTCTACAACAATTTCAGATGATTTAATATTTGCAGACTCCATGAGGAACACATTATCTCTTACCTCACCACAATCTTGTTTTAACTATTTTTTCCACGAGGAATATCTTAGTTTAGTCCTCGTCAATCATCCTTAAGTTTTATTCTCAAATAAAAGTTGTTAGTTCCAATCCATGCCATGGTTATATGGATTCATAACTGCTACATTATTTCCATAACACAATCATTCAAATGCATTAATCATTTAACTTGGCTTTCATAAACAATAATTGCTTTCCATTCCTAGCCATAATATAAATTGGTACACTTTTTCCTATTATTCTCTCCATTGAACTTCCATTTAACTAGTATAATAAAATCATTCAACCCATGACAGTCAAAAGCAACACCTTCCTTTTTCATACCAAACTTTAATACCATAATTACAGCAACCATAATGTCTCATGTACCACAACTGTACTTTTTAGATAAAAAGAAGGTAAGTTTTTAATGACTGCTATCTTATCTTCACGGTTCCCAATCCTTCCTAAAGGATGTTTAAATTCCCCAATTCAACTCTTGAGAGTTGCACCATGCCTTAGCATGCAAGATTCAGATTCACAATACACATTTATTTCCTCGAAAACACAGGGTTACTACTATCTAGTTTCTCTTCTCACATCCCGATGGTCTCATAACCGAATTGGTTTGCTCATAACCAAATTGGTTTGCGCTTGCTAAACTATAAAGGTTCTCCTTCACCAATAGCAAACAACTTCGAAAAGACTTACCAACATTCACGTGTTTTAGCTCATTTTTGAAATCCCATTTTAAATTTACTCTCGGGAACTCTTTCACCAAGTCTTTCCAAATTTAATTAATTAAAGTTGTAAATAAGAGCATAGGTCACGATTGTAAAAGTTAGAAAAACGATTTCAGCCTTATCACTTTATTTTTATTTTATTAATCTAAATTATTCCCATAATATATATATATATATATATATGTGGACAACCAAAATCACGTCCATACTCAATTTTCCCTTCAGAATTTGTTTTAGTAAAGTTAATATCTCAACTATATTAAGTTATTGATTGATCCGGATTTTAACAAGATTTCATTGGAAACTCGTAAAGCTTTCCGCTTGACACACGTCTAAAGTTTCAGTTTTAACATGGATATAATTGTCCAAAAATTCCCAAATATTAAATAATTTATTAATCAGATATGAAATGCTATAGTTCATATTCGGTCACGGCAATTAAAAGACTTCACTGCGAACCATAGGAGGTTTACACTATAACACAAATAAATCAATTTTTTATACATTATAGGTCTGAATGCAACCGGATGTGCACATTTCTTAACCCAATTCAGGTTGATATTTGATTTGACTTACGAGCTAGGAAGAGGTCTATATATTTTCTCAATTCCACATGTTACAAGTGTAGACATAATTTAATATATAAATAATGCATTACAAGCCAATCATCAAATGATATACATTGAGTACATCATGAAACCGCGATTTCCAAAATCATAACTTCTTGCATGTCAGATTCATTTAGTATTAAACACTAATAATAATATAAGGGGATTTCTCTACAAGCATAGCATAACTTTTTGCTATAGCCTTGGCCATAAAACAAATTTGTTTCTCAAGTATTATTACAATCCTGGAGACTTATGATACAACATATCAAGAGCAGCCATATTTGTTTTCCGTTATGGCTTTAAGGACATACACGTATTCCTTTCCACATAAACCGATGGTTCGGTGGCTAACCCAGCGGCATGCGGTCCTCACATCGAGAGCCAAATAGGAGATTGAACATTATTTCAACCACATGTGGGATCAAATTTCAGCTCAAATTTGTGTGATATGCACTCTAAATGCATCCAAAAAACTATATTATACTATTTTACCACAAATTCAAACATGCAAAAATACTGACATGTAATTCCTTTTCAGTTCAAATAAATGGCAACGTTTCAAACACCCATTTCTCCCAATACTGCAGACCACTCAAGTCATTGGTAAAACCAGCAAGTATTTACACACGTTGCCTTAAACTAAAGAGGTAGATATATTTTATTCATCTGTGATTATATTATCCTCATACCAAACACATTTTATAAGGCGTTAAATGAAAAAACATGCATTACACAGTGAAACGCATAATTCACAATCAAATACGACAATTTCATTCAAATTTTTACGAAAACATATACTAAGCTTTTCTTTAAACACCTAGTATGTTTCGGAAGATATTTTCAACAGAGATAGAGTAGGAAAAATATCACTTACTAATTGTCACAATGGTGCGGAATCCTTTTCCTAGGAATGTCTTTTCACGGTATCCTCCTCTCCTACCTTCGGGCCCCCTTGCTACCATACCCTATTTTCCTCGAAATATATTTTTCTTAACCACTCCCCTTTCTTTCGCTCACCATTTCATGAGGTAGTTTAAAAAACAATCATTATTATCATTGTTCAATCCACAAAACATTCCACCAAAAGCAAAACATAATAATGCTCCTCTCTTTTTCCAAAAACACGGGTACCCCTTCCCTAAAAATGCATGCAAAATGCCAAATAAAAAGGAGAGTTAAAATATACTTGATACGCATCCGCCCATGTAGAGGAGTTGGAGAGCAAGTGGGTAGTTAAACCTCTCTAGTTGTTGAGAGGCCCAGGTTCAAATCTCTCGCCTCACATGTTGCGGATATGTTATGTAATGGTTCTCTCGTGGTCACACTCTGTTTACCCCTTGTGGCCACCACCCAAAAAAAATATATATATATATACTTGATACGCACTCCAACAGTTATCACGACATACGACATGGTATTCTCTTACAACAAAAATCCAACAACAAAATTGTATGACCATGATCTCCAAAGCATGATTCAAACTATAAAAATAATTTATAACCAAACTTAGATTTTTATTTCATAACCACCAATATTTACCTACGAAACACTATATTATTGTTACAACAAAAATCCAACAACAAAATTGTATGACCATGATCTCCAAAGCATGATTGAAACTACAAAAATAATTTATAACCAAACTTAGATTTTTATTTCATAACCACCAATATTTACCTACTAAACACTTCAACAAGAGAGACTCCCAGTCCCCTATTTTTAATACAATTTAAATTTTAACTTAATAATTTAGTATAATGGCTTCCATGCTTAGAATCATCAAAGTCAATGGTTTCCATGCTTAATATCTTCATTTATAATAAAAATCATGATGTATCACTTATACATACAACAATATTTTTTCAAGTGAAGCAAACACAAGTATACTATAGACAAATCATTCATGTAATCCTACATTAAATGCAATTATGGGGCTGTTTACCCTTGAATCGAATCATTACTTCCCCACTCACCTTTTCCACTGAGGAACTTATCCATCCAATGCACATACCTAATCCTGCATATATAAAACATATCAAAAATACCATGCTCCAAAAAATAAAAGTAAGTTTATTCCCTTAATTAATCCATATCTAATGGTTGTCCTAGAGACTCCTTACATCTTTAATATTATTGTTAATGATAGTTCAAATCCATTTTTAGGCCATATATCTTTGTATAACTTAAGTGGATCTAAAAAAAAAACTTCATAACTTTAAATAAAAGGTGAAAGTATAATATAAAAGTAAATTTAAACAACTTATATGGTTATAAAAAATAATAAATAATTAACTTTAAAAATCTAAATAAAAAATCAAAATTTAAACCTAAATAATAAAAATGCACATAATATTAAAACAATCAAATTTAAAAAAAAAAATTTACATACCATGTATTGTAAAATGTAAAATAAAATAAAATAAAAATAGATATGAAAGGCATCACCTCATACCATCTAATCTAGCTTCATGCACATAAAAGAACCTAGTTTACTTTCTCCATATTTCCCCCAGTCCGATAATTTGTGTGTAGGGATTAATCATATGATAACCCTCTTTACAGAGAAATACGTGGACGTTATTAGTCCCTGCCAATCGGCGGAAAACTACGGGTTTCAGGATGACCCATATTAACCTGTTGACGAGATTATTCCCATCACTAAATGTGGAAAAAAAAAAACTGGAGAATGAGTTGTCTTCCGCTTCATTTAGTGCTGGCTGGGCATTGTCACAGCAAGAATTTTGTTTTTCAAGTGTTTTTGTTGTGTACCTCTATTGTAGAAAGTTTGCGTGGCTTGCCTTTGCATCTTTTGGTGGTCTTCCCCTGTAGCCATCTGTAAGCTAATCTTCGTTCGATTTTTCAAGTTCGTGATCAACTACAATGAATTCTGCACAATAGATAAGCAAAAGAATAGAAGAAGCTACATTTTGTGTGGAAGTGGTCGGGTAACAGTGATGTAGCTCAAATGGTAGTGTGCTCACTTTGCATGCGAGAGTAACTGTTTACAAGTTGTGCTTGAGGAATGATTTAAGCGGGAGTTCAGCAAAAGATATTGCCAATACCTAAACTTAGAAGAATATTTGAAATTAAAATAAAAGTAAGTACTTTCAATGCAAAGATATCCCTGAGAGAACAAGCGGAATACTTCGTCAAAACTGTTGGTAAGCACCGAAAAATAGTGGTTTATGTGACCTTCGCTAAGTTTTTGGAGAGTACAAACCGTACATGGTGATAGTTCTTGGTTGCTGCTACAGACAGCACAGACCGGAGACAAGTCAATGGTATGTGTAAAACTGAAATTATGAGTTATGAGAGGAAGAGGAAGAACTTTATTTGCCTAAACAGAATTTATAAACTAATTCCACTTTTGATTTCTTTTTCCATAGGGTAATGCTTTTAAAATATGATTTTTTTTTAATATATAAAGCGAGGAGAGGAATTTTTAAGTTTGAATTTTTTTAGTCGGAAGCTTAGCGAGAGTACCACTGAAAACCTTTATTAACGAGAGACACACGTTATGTTGCTTTCTTTCTTGGTGGAAAGCAGGATAGGTAAATATCCTCTACTTAGGAAAAACGTAAATACGAACGTAGCAAACCCCAAGAACTCAATTTGAGAATTGCGGGGCCTCATACATCCTTCCACTTTAGCTTTGGGCAGCCTCTGCCTTAATAAAAGATATTTAAAATTTATGAATCACGTTTTATGCATGTCTTTCTCTGTCCGCCGTATTTCCGCACAGTGTATAATACAACAAGTGTGCAATGTTAGACTTGCGAGGTGTATGATATTAAAGGAATAATGAGTGGAGTATTTTGGAGTAGTGAGTAGAACATTTTACCGACTAATTTTTATATGTTTTGTTTTTAGAATACTTACTAGGTTGGTGTTTCACCTCCATAAAATTATAATTAAGAGCAAAGAGACCTCTTATTGTTATGTTTTAACGTAACTCCACTTATGTCACCATTGGACTTCCTATTACTAAAAAAAATATATATATATATTTTTGAAGATTTTAAAAAAATGTGTAAGCCCGGTAGAGATTCGAACTTCAAACGCCTCAGAGCCCGTGCACACGCTTGGACGATAGAGACTTCAGTTTCGTGAATTTGGCACGAGTTGGGCATTGACATAAACTCTGGTGTCAATCCCCATGACATTAATATAAGAAAGAAATCATTAATGTAAGCACGAATTTAACACCGTGCGCTGCTCCAAAATCCAATAAACTGAAGTCTCTATCCCCACGAGTGTGCGGGAGCTCAGAGGCGTCCGAAGCTCGAATCCAATTTCATGTGATATTAATATGAGCACGAAATTGGCACCGTACGCTGCTCCTGCCAAATCAAATAATTTGAATTCTCTATCCTCCACGCGTGTGCGCGGACTCTGAGGCGTCTGAAGCTCAGATCCCTACCGCCGGAGAACGCCATTCCGAATTCTAGCGGCTCTGAGTCGTCTGAAGCTCGAATCGCTACCGCAGGAGAACGTCATTCCGAATGCTAGCGGCTTTTAAAGGCACCGTACACATTTTTTAATTCTTAAAACCTATAATCAGAAAAATTACTGTAGAACATAGACGAAGCTTAAATCTTAATAATAGTCCATAAATAGCAATTATTAAGTATATATTTGAATTTTACATTGAGGTTCTTCTAGAACAATTATAAATGGTACATATAGCCCATTTATTATTGTAAATTTAATATTTTTCTCATGGATGGCCAGACCATAGAAATCAATTCTATGTCTCAATGAGTTCAAGCAAAAGTGCCTATTGTATGAAGGGATATGAGGTATTTATAGAAGGGGAATTTTATTTAGTTTTGATTATATTAGGTTTAGTTTGGTGATAAAAGTTTGAATTTTTTAACTATCAAATACAAATATAAAAAGGATAATACCATTTAAATCGAGGATGCAAGAAGGAACATGAATATTAAGATTACTCAAATTTATTTATTTTTTTTAATAAATTGATGTAAAATATGAACTAAAATTAAATTATAAGATTGTGGATTAATTGGTTTAACATAAATATTATAAATTATATAATTTACTTTTTTCAATAAATTAATTTAAAATATAAATTAGAATTTAATTATAATATTATAAATTATTTAAATCAATCTTTTTAATAAATTTAATAAAATTTATTTTATATAAATTTATATTTTTTACTAATATAAAATATTTTATTTAAAATATATATTGTTATCAACCGTAACTCCAATAATAAAATGATTAGAGATCACCATACTTGAAAAGAAGGTTTTCCAATCATATAAAAATAAACATAAAAATTTGGATATAAACTAAAGAAAATAATTTTTAAAAAATAATTAAGAGTTTGTGTGTCTTAATTAAAAATAAAAAATACACTAATAAAATAGAATTACATCCTATCACATGAAAGAAATCCTTATAATATGTATAATGCAGCACCACTTCAAAAGGAAAAAAAAAATTAAAAAAATAAGAAAATTCTTATCACTAACTTTTTATTTATTTCAAACAACAAAATAATATTTAAAAGAAATTAAACTCCTCACACCACCCACATTAAACATGATTGCCGGAAAAATGTGACGTGACTTTAATATAAAATCAATGACAAAGTCTTATAACTTTCCTTACACATTGGTTTCTTCTCTTAATGTGATATACCTATAAGGACGTCATTTACGTCATTTAAAAATATATAATTTTTAACAATTTTATTTGACTTTAACGAAAAAGAAAAACAATGCATACATTAAAAAATATATTTAATTTTTAATTAAAAAATCTTAATATATATTTTAATTTTAAAAAATAATTTTTAATTATAAATTATAAAATTAATGTAAATTATAAAATGAGAAGTTTTGCACCATAAATATATTTTTTAAGTTAAATATTTATAAAAGTTTATGTTTTTTATATAAATTATATATATATTTTTAAATATTTATATATTTTATATAATTATTTTTGAGGAGAACGTTTACAAATTACATCGACAATTTATATAATTTTTATTATATATATATGAAATATAAAGTATAATAAAAGGCAACATTAGGGTTAATCTATCTTTTATGTGATTTCAACTGGAATCCTTTATAAAAATTCAAAATTATAGTGAAAAATGTTTTAAAAAATATAAATAAAAATTAATAAATTTTAATTATAAATTATTAATAATTAATAATTTTAAATAAATTATATAACAAATTATTAAAAATTAATTTAAAAAATATATATATAAACAATAAATTACACATTTTCAGACGTCGAGTTGAAATAGTCGTCTTAATTGTCCTCGACGAAAGAAATGAGGGAAAGAGGGTGAATTTCTCAAGTCATCGACGATAAGAATTGCGACAAACAGTGTGCATGAACAAATAACTGTGGCGATGGAATCGCAACCGGCAACTGTAAAAATCCAAAACAGGCACAAACTTGCTACAGGATTGGCTTTCATGGAGGTCTACAGTGTGTTAGATAACCTTTAAGCTCTGTTTGCCAATCAATCAATCTAGTTCTTTAAATAATATTTTATAGGAAAATGTATTTGATTATTCTATTAAAAGAACTTCTATAGCACTCATTTGAATATGTAAGATTAGTACGTAATGTGATTCAACGACTGATTGCCGCATCTGTATGTCTTAAATTATTATATCATTTCATAGATTCCGAGAGTTGTATAAACTTATCTGGTTAGAAGATATATGTCTATAAGCATTTTCTTGATTATTAATCTCTGTATATGAATGCTACTTAAGATGTAGAAGAAGAAGAGGTATCTCATCCGCCAACCTCAGCCTTACCACATCCCAATAAGCATCGATACTCGTCCTCATATCGAAAGCTGCCTCCAGCTGATCGCTGCTTTTTGGTACCTCTTCCAATTTGACCTCCCCTATATCCCCAAGTTTAACACTTCTGTTATTCGATCTTATTGCTTCCATAAAGGTTCTCTTACATTCCTGTAAATTTTGCAAGGACTTAAGATTACCGGGATTCTCTGTAAAAACTATGGTCTTCTGCATCTCCATGGCATCTTCGACATAGCGAATGCATTCAGCCTTTTTCCTAACTAGAAGATCATGGAAAGCTCTTCTAGACGCCGTCTGCAACTGGGGTAGCAATCTGTATGGAGATCAATGACGCGACATATGACTTTCTCTACATAATCACAGGTTTTCATTGCTAAGTCCCTTCTTCTCTCAGAAATGGAATCAATACATCTCTGCAGAAGATTCACAAAAACAGAATGAGGTAAGAAGTTTGGAAGACCAACGCCCTGTGCCTCTTCAAGTAGCCCAACTTCTTCAACCAGAAAGTTCTCGGAGTTTGCTGCACTTAATGAAAACAAGTCATGCGAAATAACTTTTGAAAATCTTAGTAAGGCAAGCAATACAATGCATTTCACTGTCATCAGGAAACTGCTCCATGTCTCCCTGGATAAGAAGCTTGTCTAACATACCTTTGATGTTATCCATGACCTTCATAAACTCAATCATCGCCTCTGCAGAAGTGGAAAATTTCCTAGGCAGTGCATTCAACTCCAACTGCCTCTTGGAAAGAGTTGCATCAATTTTTTTCAAAGGCATTTACTGATTCCCCTGGCTTGAATATCAATTAGCTTTTCGGCCAACATAGGTATTCCAACCATGGATTTGTCAATCTTGGAGAGGTGAGGATCCATTCTGAACAGGTCCTGCTCAATTTGCCTTGCTTGTGCATTGGATTCATTCCCCACCCTGTTCCTCACACACACATAACCAAGACCTATATTGACAGCATCCACCGTAACTTTCTCGAGCAGGCCCTCGGCAGCTTTATCCACTTTGGTGACCACGGCCAAAGTTCTTTCTCCCTTTTCATCTACTTTTTGGGACATTCTTATAGATTCACATGTAGGAAAATCCACAGTTGCAGATAACACATTCAAAATGATGCTCTCTTTGGGAGTTATATATTGCATAATGACACGTGAAATCTGTTCATAAATATCATGTGGCTGGCCGTGAACAGACACCCTGGTAATGCCGGGCAAATCCACCATAGTGAGATCTGGAGCGTTCATCTTTGCTACACTTAGTGTGATGGGGGTGTCGCTGATCCCTTTACCAGACCCTGCAATCTCCTCTGTAGCCAAATTCAGAGCTTCTGTTATCTGGGACTCTGAAATGTTGTTAATCGTTCCATTGTATTCTACAGCTCTTTCCGTATCTGGGAGTTTTGAGCTCTGTAGTCTCATAATGAGAGGGACTCTAGTACAAATTCCCTGTCCCTTGGGAAGGCTAATACCTGCAAGGGATTCGAGCACGCTGGATTTTCCAGAGGATTGGTCGCCGACAACGACAATGGTAGGCAGTTGGATGCCTTCTTTCATTATTCCAAGATTGCGAAGGTTGTCAATGGCATCCAAGAGAGGCCGAATGCGCTCATTGTAACTCCTGTCCAGCTGAAGATGGTCGAGCATGTCTGCATCCAACATCTCTTTGCTCTTTTCAAGAGGCATGACTCCCGGACGAGGCAAAAAATATTGTGTAATGAGATTCTTTCAAACATTTTACTATCACCAAAAATATGAATTCGAATATGAAGCTTCACTATCCCATTATGATATTTTTATTTGATAGTGCCAGAGATTTCATATCCTACGTCGCTTCGACCACTTGAACAGCGTAATAGGTTCAATCTAACGTCTAACACACTGTTGAAACAAATACATTGTATGAAACAAGCTTGAAATTTGACTTGTAAATCTCCATCTTCTGCATGCTTTTCCTTCAAATTATGGTTAAAGTATTCCCATGACCATAGCTACAGATGATCACAATCGTTAAGACACCCTTCAATCTGACAGTAGTATTTTTAAATTGCCTTTCATGTATAATATATCCTCGCGCTCCGCCAGGAATAATGGTTTCACTACATTCAACCACAGTCTTCTTTGCTGAAACAGACAGTTCACCACGTTTAACTCCAATCTACTCATTCAAATATGAGTTGCCTATCGTTTAAGTTAAAGCCTGGGTCAGCATATTGTTACTGTTGTCATTTCCTCCCACAGGTTTGGATTATTAAAACTATATATATTCTAAACAGAGGGCAAGCACAGGCGGGAGATTACAGGAATTGCTTTTATATATATATATATATATATATTCTAAACAGAGGGCAAGCACAGGCGGGAGATTACAGGAATTGCTTACATAACAAACAATCACCCTTTTAACGCAAACTATCTTGGACTTAAAAACACATACAGATAGCCAACTGAAAATAAATCAATAAAAAATAAACAAATACCCTACAAATTTTATACTTTATATACAGTTCTAAACAGAAGGCAAGCACAAGCCGGAGATTACAGGAATGGCTTACATAACAAACAATCACCCTTTTAACGCAAACTATCTTGGACTTAAAAACACATACAGATAGCCAACTGAAAATAAATCAATAAAAATTAAACAAATGCCTTACAAATTTTATACTTTATATACAGTTCGCTACTGCCAATGGAAACCAAGAAAACGCCAAACAAATTAGTAAAAGGAAGTACTTTGTAGCTCACCGCAATTGCTGGTTGACGTAGGGAGAAAATCTGTCCCACGAAACTTCGCGCCATCCACTCCAACGCTTGCACACCCATACGCAATTCTTTTTTCTATTGACTTCGTTAGAAAAATAAACCCAGATTTCACGCCTGTGCCCAACTGCGCTGCGAACCTTGGGCGAAACCGGATTGCGCTCCAGACATGGGCGAAGTCGGACTGCGCTGCCGCAGTCCGGGATCCCGGCAAAAGTGTGACATGACGTCACACCTACCTTCTGACAGACTTGACACCTGACAGATCCGATCTCCGTAGGAGTTAATGCCAAGTCGGCGTTTGTCAGAAACCCTAGATGAGGGTCGGTCAGAGGATAACCCTTATCCGGAGCTGTCAGAGGATAACCCTTATCCTCCTCTCCCCGCGGCTATAAAAGGCGGTTCGGGTCTACAGACAAGAAGTGCGAAAAGAAGAGAAGCAGAGCGGGTGTGAGAGAAGTTCGTGAAAGTGAGCAGAGAAAGAAAGCAGAGCGATTCAGTGAGCAGTGTGGCTCAGCTGAGAAATGTCCGAGCTGCAGACTCGACATTTCCCCTGTTTAGTTTGTCCTGCAGCGTAGCCTGCAGATGTTGTTATTTCCTCGGTTGAGGAATTCTGTAACCCTAGTTGTTCATATGAATAAAGTTTGCTTTTGTCTGTGGCATCTTTAGGGTTTGCAGTAGTTTAGGTGTTAACCTTGTTGTTCTCTGTTCCGGCGTTTCTCTCCTCTCTTTCGGGTCTTGCCAAGCCGGGCAAACCCAGCGACAGCCGTAGAAGACGAAGAAGTCGAAGGTAAAAGTGGCCAAGTCTGAAGTCTGCACTCGTGATCTGCCGTGGCTGCACTACGCGCGAAGTTCGCACTTCGCCAGTTTAGCCAGCGTAGTCCGCATTGCGCACGAAGTGCGCACGCGCGACCGCCGGAGTGCCCTCGGCTTGCAGTCCGCACTGCGCGTGAAGTGCACACTTCGGCACTTTAGCCTTGCGCAATCCGCACTGCGCGCGAAGTGCACACTTTGGCCTTGCGCAGTCCGCACTGCGCGCGAGTGACGGACTTCGCCCAAGGGGTGGGCGTCGTCCGCACTTCGCTCCCGAAGCAGGGAGCTGGCCGTGCACACTACGCAGCACGAACCATCCGACTTCGATGACGAAAAATAAAAATCGCTCCTTCAAATTGGTATCAGAGCTGATAGTGCCGTGACACGGAGATAGAAGCATGGCTTCCGAGAGAAACTCGTTGCAGTTGCAGATCCCACGATTTAACGGTAAGAACTACGATTACTGGAGCATCCAGATGAAGATCCTGTTCGGATCTCAGGAGCTATGGGAGTTAGTCGAGAACGGCTACCCAGAACCGACAGATGCAGCAACACTGGCCGCCCTCTCTCAAGCAGATAAGGATCTGTTGAAAGAGCACAAGAAGAAGGACCAGAAGGCCCTCTTCTACATCATGCAAGCGGTTGAGGAGACCATCTTCCCGTGGATTGCATCAGCCACCAAGGCCAAGCAGGCCTGGGAAACCCTAGCAAGTTCGTATCAGGGCACCGACAAAGTGAAGTTGGTGAAACTGCGGATGCTCGGGAGAGAGTTCGAGAACCTGCAGATGAGCGAGTCTGAGTCGATGAGCGACTTCTTCACCCGGACGATGGACATTATCAACCGGATGCGGTTGAACGGAGAAAATGTCCAGAGACGGAGAATCGTGGAGAAGATTCTCAGAAGTCTGCTTGCGAAGTTCGACTCGGTTGTGATAGCAATCGAAGAGTCGAGGGATTTGACAACCCTCTCGACAGACGAACTCATGGGTTCCCTACAGACCCATGAACAGAGGTTGAGCCGCTCAACTCAGTCTTCTTTGGAGCAAGCCTTCAAAGCGCAAGTCTCAGTCCGAGACAGCGACAGACAAGACTCCCACCACAACGCTTCTAGTTCTCAAGGAGGAAGAGGCAGAAGCAGGCGTGGGAGAAGGAACAAGCAAGGAGGGAGATCAAACCCTCAGGACGCTGAGCCAAGTTGCAACTTTCATCAGCAAGGAGGAAGAGGCACTGGCAGAAATCAGCAAGGTGGCTCTCAACAGAAGAAGGACATGTCAAAGGTCCAATGCTACTACTGCAGCAAGTTCGGCCATTATGCCACACAGTGCAGAAAGAAGATGGCGAACGAGAATCAACAACAAGCCCATTATTCGGAGGAACCCAAAAATGCGATAGGAGGAAATGTGTTGCTGACTTGCAGTATTGAAGAGGAGAGCAAGAAAAACATCCGGTATCTTGACAAGTGGTTGCAGCAACCATATGACTGGGAACAGGGAGATGTTCTCACAACTCGGATGAAACAATCCAGTCCGAAGTCAAGATGGGGAACAACATCAAAGTTCCTGTGATGGGGAAAGGAAAGATCCTCATCCGCACCCGACACGGTGATAGAAAAACAATTCAAGATGTTTTTTATGTGCCTGGGTTGAAGCACAATCTGCTAAGTGTTGGACAGACTTGTGCAGAAGGGGCACACTGTACTGTTCAAAGATGGTGTCTGTTCCATCAGAGACAAAGTCCATGGACAAATCGCAACTGTGTCCATGACGAAAAACAAGATGTTTTCGCTGTAGATTCAGAATGAATCTTTGATGTCTCTGAGTGCAGTTGAGAAGGATGCTACCTGGCTGTGGCATCTCAGATTCGGTCACCTGAGTTTCAGTGGCCTGAATCTGCTGCACAAGAAGCAGATGGTGAAGGGTTTACCCCTTATAGAGCAACCGAACCAAGTTTGTGAAGGTTGCCTGGTCGGCAAGCAGCACAGGGATGCATTCCCTGTAGGGCAGTCTTGGAGAGCATCACGGCCTTTGGAGCTGGTGCACTCAGACATCTGTGGTCCCATGCAGACCACCTCATATGCCGGCAATAAGTATTTCCTGACCTTCATTGATGACTTCAGCCGGAAGACTTGGATTTATCCAATCAAGTTGAAGTCAGAGGCGTTTGCAAGGTTTAGGGAGTTCAAGGCTCTGGTTGAGAAACAGAGCGGTTATTATGTGAAGACTCTCAGAACTGATGGAGGTGGAGAGTACATCTCCAACGAATTCCACAACTTCTGCAAGCAACATGGAATTCGGAGGCAGTTCACTGCCAGATACACGCCACAGCAGAATGGCGTAGCTGAGAGGAAGAACAGAACAATCATGGAGATGGCACGGAGCATGTTGAAGGCAAAAAGTTTGCCACATGAGTTCTGGGCAGAAGCTGTAAGTTGTGCAGTTTATCTGCTGAACCGGTGTCCCACCAAGAGTGTGAGGGACAAAATTCCAGAGGAAGCCTGGAGCAAGTTGAAGCCAAGTGTGGCTCATTTGCGAGTTTTTGGGTGCATAGCATATGCACATGTTCCAGATGAGAAAAGGCAGAAGCTGGATGACAAAGCTGAAAGATGCATCTTCACAGGGTACAACGAACCATCAAAGGCATACAGGTTGTACAACCCTGTGACAAAGAAACTTGTCATCAGCCGAGACGTGAAGTTCCTGGAGGATGAAGTCTGGAACGGGAAGTCAAAGACTGGTCAGTCTAAACCAGCAACTGTTGAATCTGTAGACTTGGAGGAAGACAGTGTCCAACCACCTGTGCCTTCAAGCAGCAATAGTGGTGCCAGCAGTAGCACACCCTCATCATCCCGGTCACCTCCACTTGCAAGCAGAATTCAAAACCTGAGGACTCCTGCGAAGACTCGGAGCTTGCAAGACATCTATGAGGTAACCCGTAATCAATTAGATGAAGATTATTCTGATTTTGCTCTCTTTACTGAATGTGATCCAGTGGAGTTTGAAGAGGCAAGTCAGAATCGCAAATGGGTGAATGCGATGGATGAGGAGATAGCAGCCATTGAGAAGAATGAGACATGGCAGCTAACAGATCTTCCAGCACGAAAGAAGACCATTGGGGTCAAGTGGGTATATAAAACGAAGTTTAATGCCCAAGGAGAAGTTGACAGGCATAAGGCCAGATTAGTGGCGAAAGGCTACAAGCAGAAGTCAGGAGTTGACTATCATGAGGTGTATGCACTCGTAGCCCGACTTGACACGAGTCAGAATGATTCTGGCACTGGCAGCTCAGAAAGGATGGAGCGTGTACCAGATGGATGTCAAGTCTGCCTTCCTCAACGGAGTGTTGGAAGAAGAGGTCTACATAGACCAGCCGCCCGGTTATGAAATACAAGGGCAAGAAGGCAAAGTCCTGAAACTGAAGAAGGCCCTGTATGGGTTGAAGCAAGCACCCAGGGCATGGTACAACCGTATTGACGGCTATTTTCAGGAGAATGGGTTTCAAAAATGCCCATATGAGCACTCCCTGTACATGAAGACAAATGCAGCAGGTGAGCTCATCATCGTCTGCCTGTACGTAGACGATCTGATATTTACTGGCAATAGCAACAGCCTATTTGCGTAGTTTAGAACAGCCATGAAGTCCGAGTTTGAAATGACAGACATGGGGCTGATGAAATATTTTCTCGGCATTGAAGTTGACCAATCAGCAGATGGCATCTTCATTTCTCAGGGCAAGTATGTGAAGGATGTCCTGAAGCGCTTCAAGATGGAGGACAAGCAACCTGCCATCACACCTGTAGCCACAGGTTTGAAGCTGAGCAAGTTGGATACAGGGAGGTCTGTAGATCCAACCTTGTTCAAGAGGCTAGTTGGCAGTCTGATGTACTTGACTGCAACTCGGCCAGATCTGATGTTCGGAGTCAGTCTGATCAGCCGTTTCATGGAGACTCCGAAGGACACGCACTGGCAAGCAGGCAAGAGGATCTTGCGCTATGTCAGCGGGACGCGAAACCATGGCCTATTTTACGCCAGACGGGACCAGTTGGAGCTAGTGGGCTTCACAGACAATGACTGGGCTGGCAGTACTGACGATCGAAAGAGCACCTCCGGGTATGCTTTCCATCTCGGATCGGGGGAAATCTCATGGGCGTCCAAGAAGCAACCCATTGTTGCGTTGTCCACAACCGAAGCAGAATATGTCGCCGCCACGACATCCGCATGCCAGGCAATATGGCTGCGAAGAGTTCTGAGTGAACTGTACAATCCTCCGGAAGGCGCGACAACAATTTTCTGTGATAACAATTCGGCCATTGCACTGTCAAAGGATCCCGTGTTCCATGGTCGGACGAAGCACATTGATATTCGTTATCACTTCATCAGAGAGTTGGTGAAGTCCGGAGAAATTCATCTGCAGTTTTGCAGATCCAAGGAGCAGTTGGCAGATATTTTCACGAAGCCTTTGAAGGAGGAAGACTTCGAGAGATTGCGAGAGCAGCTTGGAGTCAAAGTGCTTGTGAAATCAGGTTTAAAGGAGGGTGTTAGAAAAATAAACCCAGATTTCACGCCTCGTGCCCAACTCGCGCTGCGAACCTTGGGCGAAACCGGATTGCGCTCCGGACATGGGCGAAGTCGGACTGCGCTGCCGCAGTTCGGGATCCCGACAAAAGTGTGACATGACGTCACACCTACCTTCTGACAGACTTGACACCTGACAGATCCGATCTCCGTAGGAGTTAATGCCAAGTCGGCGTTTGTCAGAAACCCTAGATGAGGGTCGGTCCGAGGATAACCCTTATCCGGAGCTGTCAGAGGATAACCCTTATCCTCCTCTCCCCGCGGCTATAAAAGGCGGTTCGGGTCTACAGACAAAGTAGTGCGAAAAGAAGAGAAGCAGAGCGGGTGTGAGAGAAGTTCGTGAAAGTGAGCAGAGAAAGAAAGCAGAGCGATTCAGTGAGCAGTGTGGCTCAGCTGAGAAATGTCCGAGCTGCAGACTCGACATTTCCCCTGTTTAGTTTGTCCTGCAGGCGTAGCCTGCAGATGTTGTTATTTCCTCGGTTGAGGAATTCTGTAACCCTAGTTGTTCATATGAATAAAGTTTGCTTTTGTCTGTGGCATCTTTAGGGTTTGCAGTAGTTTAGGTGTTAACCTTGTTGTTCTCTGTTCCGGCGTTTCTCTCCTCTCTTCCGGGTCTTGCCAAGCCGGGCAAACCCAGCGACAGCCGCAGAAGACGAAGAAGTCGAAGGTAAAAGTGGCCAAGTCTGAAGTCTGCACTCGTGATCTGCCGAAGGCTGCACTGTGCGCGAAGTTCGCACTTCGCCAGTTTGCCAGCGCAGTCCGCACTGCGCGCGAAGTGCGCACTTCGACAGTTTGGCTAGCGCAGTCCGCACTGCGCGCGAAGTGCGCACTTCGGCCTTGCGCAGTCCGCACTGCGCGCGAAGTGCGCACTTCGGCACTTCGGCCTTGCGCAGTCCGCACTGCGCGCGAAGTGCACACTTCGGCCTTGCGCAGTCCGCACTGCGCGCGAGTGACGGACTTCGCCCAAGGGGTGGGCGCCGTCCGCACTTCGCTCCCGAAGCTGGGAGCTGGCCGTGCACACTGCGCAGCACGAACCATCCGACTTCGGCGACGAAAAATAAAAATCGCTCCTTCAACTTCAAAATCACAAAGCCTCTCTTTTTTTTGTGCTGCGATTAACTTCAAAATCACAAAGCCTCTCCTTTTTTGTGCTGCGTCTCCTAGTTCGATATGGCACAAACAACACATCTTCACCTCTTAAATAGAAGAATTTGCAATTTATTTATTTTTTTTAAATGTCTCATCTAAACACTTCTTTCATACTCACTTCAATCTCCTCACTTCAATCTCCGCTGTCACTTCTTTTAAGAAAAAAAAAATACACTTCTTTTAAGAAAAATAAAAAATACATGTTGCGTGGACTAACGATGAACAGGCAAGATCTTTTCATTTAGATTATTTTTCTTTTATTTCAATAAGGAATTGCCCTTTAGGCTGAATTCGATGACAAAGGAAAGTAATAGAACAAAGATTCTTCCATAAAGTATCAAGTGACGATAGTGAACATGTTTCCAGAAGTCAAAGGTTTGAGGAGGGCACAGACCATTTAAATTCAAGAGAATTCATTTTATATGAGTATAAATCATGGCACCAAAAACTAAAGATAGGAGATTTCGAATTTCAAATGTATTTTGAAACTTTCCTTATAAATCGCTGAAGAATAATATTAAATCATTAATAAAATGTAAGTTAAAGGATTATATGAGCTTAAGTTTAAAAATATTATGTAACAATATCTTATATGGCGCTCACTTGATAAGATATTTAGGTACATTATTCAAGATAAGGTATAAGAATGGAGTTAATTAATATCCTTGATTAATATTATATTTAGGTACATTATTCAACATAAGGTATAACAATATATTATATTTAGGTACATTATCCAAGATAAGGCAAGTCGAAAATATTGATTAATATTTTGTTAACATGATTATAAGTTTTATCAAAGTTAAGTTTAGAAAACCTACATTTTAATTTGTTTATTTTGTTAAAGTTGATGGTCCTCTTTAGAAACAAGTAAAATCACATATTATTTAAAATGAAAAAATAACTTCTAGATAACACAATACAATATGAAGAGTGTTTGAAGATACCAAAGGAATCTTACTAGAGGAACAAGAAGCACTCCAATCAATAATAAAATAGTTGGTCAAAAGGGGTATGAATACCTGAATTACACATGACCTTAGGTCAAGGTTAAAAACTAACCCTAGGGTAAAATATTATAATAAACTCTTTGATACAATGTGTAAAAAGGTCCATAGGGCTGTCATGGCTTCAAGTTGGGCTTAACACAATATATTTCAACACACCCCTTAGACTAAACGGAGGATATGGAGAAAGTCCCATGGCAATCATACCCCCTTAAGGGACACTCGCCCACTCTAAGAAACTCCTTTAATCATGGTAAGGATATACATTGTTTGCTTTGCTAATAATATATAGACTAGACTAAGAATCCCATGGGCATGAATCCATAAAATATAGTGCATCCAAACCTTGGTGTGCTTAGTTTGTTGATGGAACATTGAATTACAAACAAACTTGATGGAGCTCTAATTATCAAAATGGAGGGTGATCAAAAAATAATGTGGAATACAAAATAATTTCAAAATCATGAGCATGAGTTAAAGATTTTTGATAGTTTCATTACAAGAATTATGTTCAAATTTTATAGAAAACTAAGACATGATAGATTGTTTCCTATAACACCAAGAGACAAGTCCAAAACCAATAAATAAATAAGCTTAATTGTAGAGAGCCACTACTTCAAGTCAGTTGCCACTTTGAGAGGTGTGAAAACTGAGTAGTGAATACCTATTTTATATATACTAAAAGATCCACTTGATCATTATCTAGTGACTCTTATTTCTACATATTCCTAGAATAATAGATGAGAACAAACACAATATCCAACCAAATATGGGTGAGATAAAGAAATCCCTTAATAAGTGATTAATATAGTATGGCATCCATAAAAATGGTAGCATAATTTACTTGTAGATTCAAAATAGATCTAACGAGATTCCAACCAAGTTTGTAGTCCTCCATCCAAAATTATTTAGAAGATCCAAGATATACTTTGGTTAAGAAATGGTGATCCTAGATAATGAGTGATTGTTTAGGATCCTCAAGAACTAAGGAAGGAGGACCAAACCTATCATATTAAAGTGTCATAAATTCATGACTTCATGTATTGGATTAATGTCATTGATTTTTATATAATGATATGATCATCAAGATACACATTATCACCAGGATATAACAATTTTGATACTTGTTGTAGACATCATGCTCCAACTCACAATATTGAAATCAACAATTGAGAAAGAAAGAACAAGTATTCTCATATCAAGTACAAGGATTTTTATTAATACCATATAAAAAACTCTTTAGCCTAATCACCAAAGGATGAGAACAATAAAGCTTAAAACTAGTTAATGATCTCATATAAATCTCTCCATAAAGAAAGATACTCTTCACACCTATCTAATGTATCTCCCATTCATAAGATGTTGCAATAGAGAGAATCATTTAAACAAAGTCCATCAATGCACATGGGGAAAAGGTATTTGAATGATAAAATCCCTTAGTCTATGATATTTCCTTATCAACAAGGTATACATTATGCATTTTGAGTTGACCATTAGAAGTTTCTAGGTCTTAAAGATGTATTTATAGCCAATAATGTTATTTCCTTAAGTAAATATTCTTCATTAATGAATCATACTCAACAAGCATAGCATCCTTCCACTCTAGAAAACTCTTATCCTAAGAAAAAGTTAGGGAATTTACAAAATTATTAACTCTCAAGATGAAGGTCCAAGATGGGACTTTTCCCTGATGCTATTAAGAGAGAATCGTTGAGTATTTTGAATTATAGTCCATACCCACTTGCGCATCAAGCAAATTGTGAAAGGCTAGTGCACATATTACACAAAATAAGTATAAGAATCTAGTGTTATATTATTAATTCAAAACTCAACATCCAACACAATCACAAAAGGTATAGAAGGATCAAGCTCATAAACTATAAGACCTGAATCTAGTGTCGATGTTGGCGAAGTAGTTGGGAGAGAAGTAGCCATATTAGTGGAACCTATTGATGAACTCACATTTGTGGGATAAGAAGTTAGAATAACTAGAATATAACCAATGAGAATCTTAAAGGGGTAACAAGAACCACTCAAGTATTTATAGGAGGAGAATCATTGGCTAAAGGGACAAGAAGTAGTATTGAAAAGTAGAGAGAAGTTCTCTATTACAAATAACATTTTTCCAAATAATGATATTTGCTTCATGGGATCATATAAGTGATAAGCCTTAGAGCTGTCAAAATACTTCATAGGAATACAACAATGGATTTTGGCATCAATATTATTTCACGTATCATTGGGAATATGAGCCTATCAAATGGATCTAAAGATAATACTTGGAGATATCAAGCTTGTCACATACGATCATTGGGAATATACTAAGTCTCTCTTTTTAGAGGAAGATGAGAAAGAGGGACACATACTAAGCTTATACATTTGATTGAACTCTTCTTAATAGCCTAAAGCAATTGTGTTAAATCCATCATCAATATTCTTAATCATCCATTGAACTTGCCAAAAATTAACCTTATTTTTATGGGTGATGTGATAAAAAAATAATATTATATCCCACACATGGAATAAGAAGAAAATGAAATAAGGAAGAACCAACTATCATCTCACCATATATGGCGACCTATAAAGATGAGTCATCATCGATGACATGCACTCTTGACAATGTTTTTTATGATGTTAATGGAAGAGATGTTAATGATTAGTTATTTATTAGGTTGCCTTTGAGTCTATAATCCACTCTTTCACATAGATGGATGTCCAATATACTGGGTGAATAACTATGTATATCATTGCTATTGCCACACATGCTTAATCTAGTTTCTTCCATCTTCATGAATTGGATAAGCATGGCATAGGGAACAAGATTTGTTATTAAGAGGATAAGGGACACACCTTTATGGTTGGAAAAATGGATGTAGTAAGTCCTAGAAAAAATATTAATCAACCCCATCTGAGGTCCCTCTCTTTTCAAATAAGCCTTGCCTTTGCTTTAAAAATAGTTAAAAAAACTAAAGAAAGGGGAGGAGAGGTTTTTTGGATTCCAAAGCTTTAGCTAATTAATGATTTTATAGGCTCCATTACTCCCCCTTTTAAAATAGAGAGGGCTTGGGTTCTTTTATCATCCAACAAAAACCCTTGCTCTATTATATAGATTACTCCTGTTTAAATAGATACGGATTAGAATCTTTTCTCATCCAACAAAAACCATTGTTATATACCCTTGCTATATTATATACATGAGAAAAATTCTCTCTATTATAGAAGGTTGGAACCTATGAGGTCTTTTATTTTTTAGTTCCAAACATAACACGAACACCATTGAAAATTGTTATTTTTTAGTTTTTTATATACAGTTACACGTAGATATTATATCTTGAAATAATTTGAATTTAAATATTTCAAAAAAAACTTGCTTTCTTTGTAGAAAGAAAGATAGGTAAATACCATCTATTAAGCAAACTAAAATAAGTAGACGTAAATATGAACATCGCAAACCCACGAGAATTGTGAGGCCTCATACATCATTCCACTTCACCTTTGGCCAACCTCTACCTTAATAAAAGATATTTAAAATTTATGAATCATGTTTTATGCATGTCTTTATTTGTCCTTCGTATTTTCGAGCAGTATTCAACACAAAAAGCGTATGATCTCTTGTTGCTCCTTCTGGTTCAATTGTGTTTAGAAGTTTGTGGAAAGCCTGGGAAATGATTAGAGGCAGACTTTTTGTTCACTCTACGAATAATAATTTAGTTTTTTACTTGAATAGTTCATTATGGTGGAATCTTATGTATAGAAATAAGTTTCTTGCTCTTACACAAGGTTGTTCTGCAAAAAAATGGGCTAATTTGGGTATAAGGACTTTTGCTGATATCCTTGACAATGGTATTTTGAAGTCTTGGGACTCTCTTAGTATTCAGTATGGTCTTCCTTCTTCACATAGGAGGACATACTGTTTATTAAGATCATATTTTTTGCAGCTGGTCTCTCCACATTTTGTGGCAAATGAATATTCATTGTTAGATATTATGAGTTGGCAAGATGGTACTCAATTTTGCAAGGTCACTTCCAGGCAATTATATAACATGTTGACTGATACTACTGATATAATTCTGCACTTTAGCATAGTTTGGCATTTGGATATCTCAGTTTCTTTTGGGCAGACCATTTTGCAGCATATTTGGTCCAGCCACTTGGAACCAAAAAAATCTTGGTTTAGATGGCAACTTTTGCTTCAAAGATTGCCTATTTTGGACAGCAATAATAATCCTATAACTTGTTCTATTTGCAGAGTTCCGGATTCTATTGAACATATATTCTTTGATTGTTTTTTTGCTCGTGAGATATGGCATATATTCTTATCTAATATGCAGGGATGGAGTATAACAGATAGTATGATTAGACAACATGTTTTATTGGGATATATTCCGCATATGCATAAATGTTTTAATAATTTTTGGCTTTTACTATCCTCAGAGATTTTATGGATCATATGGTTGTATAGGAATAAGGAAAATTTTCAGCATTCTCAGAGGTCACTTACTGGGTCTCTTAGGAGACTCACATGTTTCAAAATTTCTATACAGGTGGCGAGGATCATGTGTTGCTACAGGGACAAGTATAAATACTTCTTTGACAGGTTTCGTGATTGTGGAGGATATGAAGACTATGGCTCCAGTATTGCTCATTGTGATGTGCAGCTGGACATGGTTCAACAGTTTATGTATATGCTTTATAACAGTTATAGACTGATCTATGGAAATACTTAAGTTATTTTTGTATATTCAGCTTATTCAGATGTATTTTGATGATACTGCCAGACAGTTTAGTGATAATCCTGATACTCTCTATAGTTAGTTTTGTTGATAAACTGATTTGATGTATTGTTTCTGTTGCTTTTAATATAAAGTATACGTTCTCCTTTCAAAAAAAAGTGTGGGATGTTAGATGCGCCAACCGTATTTATGATAATAAAGGAATAATAAGTGGAGCATTTTCGCGAAGTAGCGAGTAAAACATTTACTAAAATTTTAGTTTTCTTTTAATACTTGCTAAACTAGCAGGTTTAAATGTGGAAGCCCTTGGTTTTATTTATGTGGGACTTTTCATTCTTAGTTGTGGCATGTGTGGGGGTATGTCCGGGTAATTGGCCCTTTTACTTTCTAACTGGTTCATGTAAGCATGTGTGGGATAGTTGATCATCTTACTTTTGGTTCATGTGATGTTGTTCCCTTACAAACTATTTATTTCCAATGGTATATTCCTATGTTGGAATTTAGTTCCACTTTAATACCTCTTTGCAAAGGTAGTAGTCTGAATCGACAGGATCATATGAGCTATAAATCAATAAGCTGGTATAAGGGTTATAAGAGATAGCCCCAAGATTTGAACTACTTGATAGTAAAAAATAAATGCGATTCCCTTATATCAATTTTTTTTTAATGTGTTTTAAGTTATTTAAAAAAAAACGTGTACGACGCCTTTTAAGGCAGGTATCATTGGGAATGGCGTCCTCCGACGGTAGTGATTCGAACTTCGGACGCCTCAGAGTCCGCGCACACGATTCGGATAGAGAATTCAGTTTATTCGATTTGGCACGAGAAGCGCAATGACATTAATATAAGCACGAAAGCTGGTCACCCGTGTGTCAATCCGCAATGACATTAATATAAGCACGAATTTAACACCGTGCGCTGCTCGTGCGAAATCCAGTAAACTGAACTCTCTATCCCCACCCGTGTGCCGGGGCTCGGAGGCGTCCGAGGCTCCAATCCAATAAACTGAAGTCTCTATCCCTCACGCGTGTGAGCGGGCTCTGAGGCGTCCGAAGCTTGAATCCGAACGCTGGAGGACGTCATTCCGAATGCTACCGGCCTTAAAACGCACCGTACACATTTTAAAAATATTCAAACATAAGATCATAAAAATTACTGTAAAGCATACAGGAACCTTCAATCTTAATTATTTTTACAGTGAATGTTCTATTGATCGTTGTTTTAAAGTACTCTACGCATTATTCCGTCCAGACTAATTATTTTTACAGTGAAAATAGGATGTTATAAAAATTGTAAAACCATTGTAAAATCATTTAATTAATTCACATAAATTATATAATTAAAATTAAATTTTGTAATAGTATCATATTTAAATTTCTAACAAACCCTATCATATATAAATATTTTTCATATATAAATTTATAATCAAACCTGTATTCCATTGATTGAAAAGAATGTGTGACCATTGATTTTTTACCATGAAAAAAATTACCTCATTTTATAAAGATAATATAATCTAAATTGTTTTATAATCTGTATTATTAATTTTAAAATTATTTTATAAATCATGTTATAAAGGTCTCTTATACAAACATAATCAATATAATGGATTATTGATCTTATATATTAATTTTAGTAAAGTAATTTTAATCAATTAAGATATCACTCTTCAACAAGTTTCTATAAGATTTAAAGTGAAAAATTCCTTATACTTAGCAGGTTATCTTGATGGAAAGATAAAATTGAATCTTGTAACAATTCTATTGAAACCTTCTTTATCTTATGTTTGCGTAACAATATATAAAATATTTTGAAAAACCTTACCATTATTGTAACTTTAAAATTTAATATTTATATCAATTTATTAAAAAAATGTTAAAGTTCATTTATTAAATTAAAATTTTAGTTTACAATGTGAAACTTACTCAGCTTTTATTCTTTATTGAGCTTTTGTTCCTTAAAGTCAACTCATAAGAGTAGAATCTTGGCGTATATATAAAACTCTTTACTCTATCATTTACCCAAATTTATTTAGTATGTTTCATTTATGCTTTATTTTATTTTCTATTTTTCATTTATTTATGATTTATGACAATCCACCTATGTAGATTGGATACCATCGACATCGAATTTTCCTAGCGAATAAGGGTCTATAAAAATGTTAAAATCTAGAACAATAGAATACATTTAGTAGAATTTTTCCACGATAATAATAGACCTTAGAACTTAGTTATGAACACTTTTGAAAACGTGTTGAAAAGCACATGCAATATAAAACAACTTTGAAAAATAAGAAAAGGAAAAATGACATATCTACGATCTTCAAAGACTTGCCAATGTTACTATAATATTTTTGCTCGTTAAATTGGTGTTCCAAGGTCCATATGATGTTTCAACAGCTATCCATAGAATCGTACAAATATAAACACAAGTATAAATTTATCGTGTATGCATACAAATATTAAATATGAATTTTTTCTCGCCATTAAATAATTTTAAAATATTTTGATTGTAAAATAAATAAAAATATTTTTATTTATATATAAAATAGAAATTTTTTAAAAGGTGCAACTTAAAATCAATACAAAAATAATCGTCAATTTATTATCCTAAAATATATCTAATAACCAATAAATTTTAAGTATGATATTTTGATATTTATTTGTAAAATCAACATTAATATTAAAATAATAAATTTATATAATTTTGGCATGTACTAGTAATTATAATCATGTAAATATTATATCTATATATTTATTTGTCAAATATGTAGGTGTGCTTGCCTACCCTGCACTGCAATGAAAATATCAATGCTTAAATTTAAATGTGTATCTTTTATAAATCATATAAAAAAGGATGGGTGAAATTAGCACACCCCATAAACAAACACACTACCCACCATGGTTAGGAGTATATAAGAGTGTCAGAAATACTCCACAAAAAGTCAGATAACAACCACCAAAACAATGTCAAATATGTCGACTCATAGCGTACGGGTTATTCTCCCAATGCTCCGTGAGGGTACATAAGTACTGTATCTTCACATGTAATTTTTCAAACTATACTTGAATCTATATGAAAGCACGAGATTTCGGGCGAAGGAAACACTAATTGCGATGCAACCAAAATCAAATGCGCTTAAGTCCTAGAAATGTAAATTGCATGAAATGAAAGAAACGCATTAAAACGAGACACAAGCAAATGGAGAAAACACAGCCCTTTCATTAAACTTTCTTGATCTCTGTTACAATGACGCCTCCTCCCTTTTCGGGGGCTAGGAGCGCTAAAAGAATTTGATTACAATCACTTAATGTTCCTCTTTCCGCGTGCCCACGATTGAAATGGACGGGCCAAGATGATGTCACCGCTGATGTCGATGAGTTCTTCACCTCTGTTGCTTCTCCTGCGAACAAAGAAACAACCAAGATGTCAGTAGCACCTGTCGCAAATGGAAAGTGTTCGTTCTCTAAAATTAACGAAATATGCATGTAAACATTTGCCTGAAACAGTAAATACAGTGAGTCCAAATGGCTTGAAATCTTGACAGAAAATAGAAAAAGTTACCAGAAAGTCATTGCCATCGAGACAGCTGGCCAATCTGCCTTCAACTGGAATTCGTCCCTGGGCAGGACGAATTCTGACTGCAATTCGTCCCTGGGTGGGACGAATTCTTCTGTGTTGAAAAAGCCGACCTGCTGTTGCTCCAATGTCGATTCCCGAGACCTACAAAACGCCTGCAAATAGGGGGGTTATGTAATTGGGGCCATTTTGGGACGACCCAGATGGTCGGATTCTCCCAATTTGGCCTCTACCCTCGGGAATTTGATCTCGCCACCTGCAAGTCAGTGAAACAACAAAGCGACACAAAACATACTAGAATACGATCAAAAGTTATGAACTTGCAGCTATGAATTAACCAAACATGATAACACAAAATGCAACCTGAAAAAGTAATCTAGAATGCTCTAAAACTTAGAAAGTGCGGGGGTGCCCAAGTGGGCCTCCCACCGTTGGCACTTGATTCCGGTGCCAATCCACTAGGGATGGGCCCAAAACCTCTTAGGATTGGGGGGTCGGCGAATTGGTTGGTTCAGGTGTCCATGTGTTGGATTTGGGTCAGGTTCAAGCTTCCAAAAGCCACCCAACAACCTCCCTTGCAAAAGAGATTGGTGGATGCGAGAAGGTGAACCAAAAGGGATGCAAGTGGGTCTTCAACTCGGCAGCACTTCGTTGCTTGAAATCTCCTCCAACCTTCTCTTTTGGGTGAGAAAAGTCCCACCTTTTATAGACCCAAGGGGTCTCTTTTGGGAGGGAAGCACAAATGCCATGTGTTGGTCATAGGCGCCATGTGGCAGTCTTGTCTTCCCATGAGGGAGGGGAGTCCTCCATTGACTTGGGCTTTCATAACTGCCCTTGTGACAGTCCTCAAACGGCCTATTTGTCCACTCACACACGCGTGTGGGGCAGGAGTCATCAACTGACTGTTCTGGGCTGCCACTTGGCACCATTCTTCTTTTTGCCCGTTAAACTTAGAATTCGTCCCACCCAGGGACGGATTCAGAATTCGTCCTGGGGTGGGACGGATTCTATTTTGAATTCGTCCCTGGGTGAGACGAATACTGGGCAAAGTGTCTAAGTGTGCCAAATTGCTTCTTGACCTTACAAAATTGCTATGAAAGTGGTTAAGACCACTGTTTAACCTCTGAGGGCTGCCCTGGGGGCTGTGTTTGTCAAAGCGATCAGTGTTTGCAGTCACATAATCGGATTGGTGCTGTTTTGGTGTCTACAGATGCCCCTTTTTGGGAAGCGCTATGGGTGACGCAGTGCTGAGCAAAAATAGATAACCAAAGCACTAATGATTAGGGTTTCTTGGTAACCTAACCAACTTTTGATGCCCCAAGTATGGAAAGGGCATGCATTCTTGAATCCTTGCTTCTGACGAGCTAAGGAATTTGATTTCAAGTATTAACCTATTTTGGTGAGGTGTGACTTGAACTTAGACATTGATCAGTCATGAATAAGTGAAGGGCGTTTTATCCACAGGGGGAACCTTGTATTCATGATTCACGAAATGCCAAGTGTTTGATTGATTTGATTGTTGCTTGTTTACTGCCCCAAGCAGGAGCGTGATTGTCTTTGTCAATGATTCTTTGAATGCATGTCGTTTTCCTTAATTGGGTGTGTGATTGTTGATTGGTGACTAAGTGTGACTACCCCCTCAAGCGACGAATCGATGAGGGAATGACCTTCGTGAGCAAAGCGACGAGTCGCTTGACCCAAGATGACTTGTGCAAGGGTGCGTTTAGAGGGTTTACCATTTAAGCATGTGCAATTTTTCCAACATTTGGACCTATTTTTGGTGGGTGTTAACCCTTTTGGTGATGCCGTACTGAGGTGAAATCATCGAAAATCTAACTTCCCGTGGAGCGGTCCGGCTATTATAGCCTTCTTGGGGAAGTAGGAGAGCGATAATTTGAACCCCGACATCGATTTTATTTGCCCAGAGGTTAAGTGCAAGAGCACTTGTGTCCGGCAATGTTTATTGCTGTTTGTTTTTGTTGAATTTTGTACTGTTTTTGTTGTTTTTTTTTTGTGACGCGTTTGGAGATGCAATTGTCGAAAATCCGTCTTTCGTGGAGCGGTCCGGCTATGGTAGCCTTCTTAGGGAGTATGATAGTGACAATTTGTGACTCCAATGTCGATTTTGTATGCCCTTGTTGTCAGGTGCAGTATCACTTCTGTCGGGCAATTTTATTGTCTATTTTTAGTGCATTTTTAGTCATTTTTTGATTTTTTTTGAAGTGCTGGCCTGAATTCGTCCCTGGGTGGGACGAATTCCAGCTGGAGAATTCGTCCCTGGGTGGGACGAGCGCTAATCAGAGCGCTCATCCCATTCAAGGACGAATTCCAGTGCAAAAGGCCTATTTAATGGCCAAAACTTGATTTTGGGCTCATTTGTGTCATTTTTTTTCTTGCAATTTTGGAGCTCTGGGAGGAGGAGGTAATTCTGCGAAGCGAAGCACTGCTAGAATTCTCTCGCTATCATGAGTGCACAAACTGGTTCGAGCGGCGGAGCCGAAGCGAAACTTGTAAGTGTCCCTAGAGTTTATTTTGCTTTTATTTGATGTATTGTTTTTGTGTTGACGCTTTTCAAAACTTTAAGATTATTTGTGATGTTTTTGTTTAACAGTTAAGGTTAGAAACCCTAGAACTGAAAATTTGATTTGTTATTTTTTTTTTTGTGTTTGTGTTGTTTTTTTTTTTTTGCTTTGCAGGTTGTTAGGAGCCGGTACCGTGTACCCGCTGCATTTACTGAGGCGCGGTTGGCATTGACCGATGATGACTGGGAATGGCTTGATGCCCTTGGGCTCAAGCGGTGGCTCGACCGGAGCTCGTGGTTTCGGATCGAGGCCTATCTGACGGCCCTGATCAAGCTTTGGGATCCGCGGACCAATACTTTCCATCTCCCGACAGGGGAGATGATTGTGACTCTTGAGGACGTCTATCGGTTGCTTCGGATTTCGATAGATGGTCTGCCTATTAGGACATCGTCATTTGATCAGTGGACTGCTATACTTACGAGATGTTTTGGGCATGGGGGGCAGCTGGGTGTAGCAAACCCAATGGAGACAGCCGAGGTGGATTGCCAGGTCGGCGGGATTTTGGTTAGCCGGGTGGCAGGAGAGGGGGGTGTTAGGAGTGAGGCACGCATTCTTGATGGGCCTCATTTCTAACATTCTTCTCCCCGATTCGTCAGGCGCGAGGTTCCCGTGGAACCTGCTGGATTTGGTGTGGCAGTTGGCAGAGTGCCCGATAGAGGCACCGTTGATTCTGAGATGGGGACAAACTTTGTTGGCACAGCTCTATGGGGAGCTGTATGGGGTCCGCTGTCGACAGCGAAAGGGTGTCAGTTGTAGTTTTTTGTTGCAGTGCTGGGGTTGGCAGCACATAGCTGTTGAGAGGCCTACCGGGTTACCGTGGATGACTCGGGCGGTGATGGAGGATGAGGAGATTGGTTATGTAGTTTTGTGGCGGCGGTCTCAGCGAGCAGGGGCAGAGTCGGCGATGGGCAGGTGTCGTTGAGCACTACACTGAGGCCTTTTCTCGGCTCACTCCAGGGGAGGTGTTTTGGCATCCCTATCGGGACCGTCCAGCCTGGCTCGAGGCTGGAGAGTGGCTCCGACGGGTACGCAGGGAGCGGTGGTTGACTGGGCGGCATGGGATGGAGCATGAGTTCTTTTCGTACGACCGGGTTACATGACAGTTCGAGGTTCGCCAGGGGTTGCCTAGTGAGCCCGTGGTCTATCGAAGGCATGGAGATGAGAGGGGGTTAGAGCCACCGGTCACTGCACCATTGGGTGAAGAGTCCGATGTAGTGATTGGTATCCTGGACGTGGATGACGTCGGGACTACCACCGAGTATGACTCGTGGTGGGTTTTACGATGATGGAGAGGAGAGGGGCCACTAGGAGGCACGGAGGCGGCAGTGGAGGATGCTGAGGCAATAGGGGGTGATTGGGGGGCTCCATTGGATGATGCGGACATGGGTGATGTGGGTGATGAGGCTGTAGACCTGGGCGTTCCGGATCAGCCGGACATGCAGGACGTGGAGGAGCAGTGGGAACCCGAGCAGGGTGCTGCTCCAGCGAGTCCTATGCGTCCGGCAGATACAGAGGAGATGGGGTCTGAGATACGTGCTAAAAATGCATGACTGACAGAGCTACTACGGATACGAGATCTGGAGTTGGGGGATGCGAGGCGGGAGCTGGGGGATGCACTGCGAGAGAGGGATCTTCTTGCAGGCCCAGCTGGCAGAGCGAGATAGAGTTTTGGCACAGCACGATGATGCATTGTCTTACTATCATCGGTGAGAGGCAGAGTGGTGTCTACACCGGATAGACTTGGAGAGGGAGGTCATCCGCCTTGGTGGGCGGCTACCTGAGCCTTCGGTCAGTGGATCTTCACGGCGGACGAGGGATAGTCTGACTGAGCAGTCAGCATCATCTCATCGTAGGCGGTTAGATGAGGGAGGTGGTAGTAGGCATGATGCGGGGGTTGGCAGTAGCCGCCCTGCAGGGTCCCATAGGACCCACACCACGGGGGGTAGTTCCCGTCGCACCGATCCTGCGTGATCATGTTGGTGGACGCCTTAGGTTGGGTTTTTGGGTATGATTGCGGGGTCTGAGGACCATTTTTGTAGCCTACTGGCATATTTTTGGCGATATATATATATATATATATCGATTTTATTTGGTTTTGTACATGTGATGTTTGATTTTTTGTTATGTGTGATGTCTAATGACTATGGATGTATGTATGTTTATCTATTTTGATGGATTCAAATGTTATGATGAGTGCAAGTGTTTTTGATTTTTTTTATGTGATATGCAAAGTAAATGAATGGAATTTTGTGATGATTGGTTATGGCACCATAGGCTGTTTAAGATGCTCTTTATTGTTATGGTGTATGACTCTTGTACGGATATATGTGGTTTTCTATTTTTTGTATTTTCTGATGGTATTATAAGGGTGAAAGGTAGCACAGATGGTTTAGGAATGTATGTAATGTTTTCTGAGATTCAGACAGTTTTAGCTCACTATCCATGACTGTACTTTATCTTACAAGACTTTTGGCCAAGGTATGAATCGGACTTGTTTTTGACCGAGTTATTTCACATCCCTGTGTGTGCAATTGAGTTCATTTAGTGGTATTTGTTAGGATACCGCCGAGTGCCAGATGGGCTTTCAACCGAACCTGTACTGAGGATCACCTAATTAGCTCCACGAATTCCTTTGTTGTATGTACTAAGATTAATCTGCGGTGTAATCCAGGATGCCATAAGCTAGCTCATCCACATGCAAACATTGATCTGTACGCAAGTTAATGTGACAGATATATCGTCATGCGAGAGGTTTACTTCTGTTACCGATAGGCTATCAACCAAATTGGTACTGAAGCTTGCCTTATGACCTATAGAATGCTGAGAGTTCCAGGGATTCAAGTTCGACTCCCTTCTTTTCTTCAATTGTATTGGGATACTTGCTCGTTTGTAGTGATAAGATCACTGTTTATTTTGATTTGTTTTTTTTTCTTTTGAGCAAGGGATTGGGGGTATGGAGTGATGAAAATCACTATCGTTTGTGCCATTTGATGTGTGCACTGTAAGATGTCAAATATTTGATGTTTGACATTTTGCAAATTTTTGATGTTTTGCAACTATTGAGAACTAGGGATTCTTAAGGAATTGGGTAGGGAGGATGCTTGTCCTTTTGCCAACTCTCAGCATTCTTGGGGTCATTCGCACAGGGGGATGAGCAAGATAACCATTTCGCTTATGGTGACCTAGATTACTGTGTAGGTTTCATCTTTCGTTCACACAACTTGGGAATTGTTTTATGTGTTTTAATTTGTGTTGGGATGTTACGTAACAAGGTGTATTTCAAGTATGACTCTACCTTCGTAAAATCTGTCTGACTTGATACATTACATGGCTAAAGAGCAAAATGATGACTGAATCACGAAAACTCTTGATACATTAAAAGACCACTAGCTCTAGTGTGGTAAAAGCAATGCATGGTGTTTTTGTTGTTTTTGTAAAATGGAACAGTGGGGAACAAGATGGACTAGCAGAGCAATTGCAGCCTATGGTGCCTTTGACCTATACGACCACAAATATGCAATGTATGGATGCAATGCTAATGCAGCTACATATTTTTGTATTTTTGATGGATTGATTTTTGTGAATATGAATATGAGGTGTTAGAGGAACTCTCTATTGATGAATTTGATTTGCCTAGAAATGAGAGCAAATTTTTGTTGTTTTTGTTTGTTTTTTTTTTTTCCCAAGGGGGGGGGGACCCCTGGGGCCTTGTGACCAAGCGATTGCGATAATCCTTGGAGCTTTTTAGGTTTGACCAAGTGATTGCGATAATCCTTGGAGCTTTTTGGTGTGACCAAGTGATTGTGATAATCCTTGGAGCTTTTTGTGGTGACCAAGTGATTGCGATAATCCTTGGAGCTTTTTGTGGTGACCAAGTGATTGCGATAATCCTTGGAGCTTTTTGGATTGACCAAGTGATTGCGATAATCCTTGGAGCTTTTTGTTTTGACCAAGTGATTGCGATAATCCTTGGAGCTTTTTGTTTTGACCAAGTGATTGCGATAATCCTTGGAGCTTTTTGGATTGACCAAGTGATTGCGATAATCCTTGGAGCTTTTTGAGGATATGGCTTTCTTAGATGTGGAATGGTCGCAAATGACTGATATTCAAGGGTTCTGTTTCCTTGATACCATCAAGAGAAGCTAGCCGGTATGTCCCGGGTCCTATTATGCTATCAATGACATATGGACCTAACCAATTTGCCACGAATTTGTCCCTCATGTGGGACGGCAAATTTGAGTTCTGTTGGTTTTCCTTCAAAACCAAATCACCAACCCGAAAGTCTCTTAGGTGAACTTTCATGTTGTAAGCCCTTTTAAGTCGCTCTTGATAGATACGTAAATGCTCGAGAGCATTAACGCGTCGTTCATCCAACAACGTAAGTTGGTCTAATCGGGCTTGCCGCGCAGTGTCATCATCGATAAACTCCTGCATTGATATGCGGAGGGAAGGAATTTCCAACTCGAGAGGCATTACTGCCTCTGAGCCATACACGAGCGAAAATGGAGTTGCCCCAGTGGGCGTCCGAATGCTAGTGCGATAAGCCCAAAGGGCAAGTGGGATTTGTATGTGCCAATCCTTATGACTGTCTGCGACTATCTTTTTAAGGATGGCGACTAGTGTTTTGTTTGATGCCTCTGCTTGCCCGTTTGCTTGCGGATAATAGGGCATTGAAAAGTTGTGCTGAATTTTGTACTTTGTGGTCAAAGCACGCACGTCTTTGTTCTTGAATGATGGCCCATTATCTGAGATTATTTTGGATGGAATACCAAAACGACATATGATGTTATGCAAGATGAACTCCACTATGCGGGGTCCTTTCGTTGAGGTTAACGGAATTGCTTCCACCCATTTGGTAAAATATTCTGTGGCCGTTATGATAAACGTGTGACGGCCTGACGATGCAGGGGAGATCTTTTCGATTAGATCGAGGCCCCACTGTGAAAATGGCCAAGCAGACTGGACTGTCTGTAGGGCCTGGGAAGGTACGTGCATCAAATTAGCATGATGTTGACACTTCACGCACTTCTTGACATACTCGCAACAATCTCGCTCTAAAGATGGCCAATAATAGCCTATGCGGAGAATGCGCTTTGCAATGGCCATACCACTAAAGTGGCCGCCACATGTACCGTCGTGCGCTTGGGCGATTGCCCAAGTAGATTCTTGCTGGTCCAGACAACGAAGAAGAATTCCGTCATAGCTGCGACGATACAAAATGTCTCCTATCAAGACATATTTTGCCGCTTTCTGTTTGAATGTTCGTTTTGCGGCGTGCGTCAATCCAAAGGGAAGATTACCTAATTTGAGGTAATCTCTTATGGGTAAATACCAGTCCTATTGATCAGAAACCTCGACAGTATGAACCGCCAATCCCTTTTGAAGTTCTTCCCTAACAAATGCTGATTGGGATAAAACTTGTAAAAATAGCATTGTGTTGCTATTAATGGGAGTAGGGGAAAACAAGGACCCCCGCTTGGCACGTTTCAGACGATCTCGGATTCGAAAGAACTTATCCGAGGATGGTTCGATCTGGATCATGTGGATTCCTGGCGTCAAGTCTGGGCTTGCACGCTCCATCGTGGATTGCGATAAGGTTTTGACTTGGATGGTTGTCATATCACCCGAAAGGTCTTGCGGAATTAGTGACCCCAGGGAGGCCATTGTATCCGCAAAACGGTTTGATGATCGAGGGAGTGCCTCGATGTCATACCACTCAAGTTTTTCCAGGAATTTGTCCACAAGGGCTTTATAGGCCTTCAGGACTGGGCATTTGCATTGATATACCCCTTTGACTTGATTGACGATTAACAACGAATCGCCAAAGATGTTCAATCTTTTGATGTTCATGGCGATTGTTGTTTGAAGACCTAGGAGCAAGGCTTCATATTCTGCATTATTGTTGGTGCATCGGAAGTTTAATTTAAATGACAGGGGCATTGGAGCGCCCTCGCGGTGTGAAGAATACAATTCCTGCGCCACCACCTTGCTCACACTTAGAACCATCGAAGAACAGGGTTATGTCGGCCTGTGACTCAGGCTCATCAGAATCTGGCGATTCTGAGACATGGAAGACCCCATCATCGGGTAGTTCTATGACCAAAGGCTGATCGTCTTCAAGAGGAGCCTCTGCTAGTTGATCTGCTATGACTTGTCCTTTGATAGATTTTTGTCCGATGAATTCAATGTCAAATTTCGTCAACAACATGATCCATTTCGCCGTGCGACTACTATGATAAGTACGACTCATCATGTATCGCAATGGATTTTCCTTAGACACAACATACGTAGTGTTGCTCAACATGTAGTGGCGTAGCCTCTTGGTAGCAAACACCACTGCCAAGCAGAGTTTCTCAACGTATGCATAGTTAAGTTCGTAACTGACCAGGGTGCGGCTAAGATAGTAAGTAGCCTGTTCTTTGTGAAGTTCGTTCTTCTGGGCTAGCATGGCTCCCAGTGCCACCTCAGTAGCTGAGATGTATAAGTAGAATGGCACTCCTGGTCTAGGTGGTGCCAATACTGGCGGTGAAGCCAAGTATTGTTTGATTTCGTCAAAGGCTGACTGGCACTCGTCATCCCAATGAAATGTGACCCCCTTGTGCAATAATTTGTTCATTGGTCGGCATTTGTCAGATAATTGCGCTATGAAGCGTTTAATCGACGCGACCTTTCCTTGCAGACTTCTGAGCTGCTTGATAGTGGTTGGGGGAGCCATTTCAAGGATTGCCTTGACTTTGTTTGGGTCCACTTCGATGCCTCGTTTTGAGACTATAAAACCCAAGAGTTTTCCAGATGTGACGCCGAATACGCACTTCTTGGGATTCGATCTGACTTTATGCTCTATGAGGCGATCGAGAATCTTGCTTAAGTCACCGAGATGATCTGAGCGCAAAAGAGATTTGGCTAACAAATCATCCATGTAATCTTCCGGAGTTTTGTGCATGTAATCGTGGAAGATATACGTCATGGCACGTTGGTATGTAGCGCCAGCATTTTTAAGGCCAAAAGGCATGACCTTATAACAAAATGTCCCCCAAGGCGTTGTGAACGCCGTTTTGAGTTGATCCTCAGGATTGATACGAATTTGATTATATCCTGAGAAACCATCCATTAGGGAGAGCATTTCGTGACCTACTGTAGCGTCTACCAACGCGTCGATGCTGGGCAAGGGGAAATCATCCTTAGGACTCGCTTTGTTTAGATCTCGAAAGTCGGTGCATATGCGAATCCTCCCGTCGGGCTTCTTGACGGGAACCATGTTGGACAGCCATGGCGGATAATCCACGTAGATGACAAACTGTGCATCCAACAGCTTCTGCAATTCATCTTTGACCATCAAGGCCACTGTTGGGTGCATCTTGCGTAGTTTTTGCTTTACAGGCTTGATTGTCGGATCAAGCGTTAGATTGTGCATGACTAGCTGCGGGTCTAGTCCTGGCATATCTTTATACGACCATGCAAAAACCTCCTTCTTCTCCTTGAGAAGGGCAATGTAATCGGCTTGCTCTTTGGGGGAAAGACTTACCCCTGACTCGATAATCTGTGGATTCTTTGGATCTGTGCCGATATTTACGTCAGTCGTCTCCTCGACTGACATGTGGGATCCGTCCTCCAACTGATGTGGAGTTGGGATCAAGTGGATATCATTAGCTGAGTTTAGATCTGCGTTTGGAACCTCGGGTCCCTCTTCAGCTTGAAAGACATCCTGAGTTGTCCTTGGGGTAAAATGCAGTATTTCACCGAAAGGCCAGTACTCTGATGGTGACAATGGTGAATTGACGCGATCCCAGTCGATGGCATCCATGTCTAGATGCAATGACCGTGATGGATCGGTCGGATTGCGGATGGGTGCGATCAAATCAATGGAGATCATGTGGATGGAATGAATTTGGTCTCCAGAACCGCGGGTGTGATGACTTGATTCTTTTAGATGTTCTCTATACTCTGGGTCTGGCTCTACAGGAACGGGCACGAATGGATCCTCCCTAGGTGCAAATTTTGTGAAAAGGAGGGCGGGGTCTTCCCTCGGCACTGATGTCATGATGGGATCTCGAGGTGGACGAGGCTCGTCTTGAATTTGGAGCCATGGATCCAATACTTGGTCCCACCTCGCTGGGTCTACATGCCATTCATGCCCCAGTAGTATGCCCATCTGTCCCATTAGATCTTCATGAGTTAGAGCACGGTGATGTCGTCGCGCATGTCTGAGATAGTCCATTTCAGTTTCATCTTCTGAATCGCTTTCATAGATCCAAAATTGTTCATCCTCTTCAAGCATCTCGTTGCTTGCGACGTTGAGGACTCTTCTTGTTCCAGTGAATTAATCTGGTCCCATTGCGATTGTTCCACTCTTGGTGGAGGGACCTGATTCTCTTGGCACTGTATTGTTTCATCTGGAACCTCTAAAGGGAACAACTTCATAAAGATGTCCGACAGTCGTTGATGTTCTCTTTGAGGATTACTATCCGAACTTTCACCTCTCTCTAGCAAAGGAGAGGGATTATTGTTGTTTCCAGGGGTGTTTGTTGACCATGGGAGGTAGTCTCCCAGCGTGTATTCTGTATTTGGATTGGCATAAGGGTCTAATGCCAATCCCCCCTTGTTGCCTATTTCTAGGCCTTGCATATTTTCAACCAAGATGTCTAATGGCAGGGGATGGTTGAACCCTACCCCTGACTTGTCATATGGCATCTGATATCTTGGTTGGCAAAGGATCCGCATCCCTTGCTCATATCTGCCTAGCCCGTATCCATGCCAATTGCATTGGCCGAGATATTTTAGGGCAAAATCTGGGTTTGATAGATAGTTGATGTTTTCAACAAAAGGTTCCTCGTCTGCTTCCTTTTGTTGGCATGGTTCAAGACCATGATCAAGGCCCCCATACACAAAATTTGTCTGGTTCGGTGGGTAGCCTAGAGGAACAATTGTCCCTATGGGAAGGCGAGGTCTTCCCATGTCCTGTACTGACTCTAATGTGGGGGTTGCCACAATGTTTTGCACTAAGTACTCCCCCAGGCCCGTACTAGCCATTTCAACAGTGATTGTTGATGATTGGGTGGGAGGAAACGGTAGTCCTTCCTGAGTCCATTCCATGTTTGGTTGTTCAGGAGTCTTTGTTTCTGTTGTGTTGGGTGTTTCCTCTGTTGATATCATTGAGATTGTGGGCAACCCCTCTTCTAGAGGCTTAACCTTTTCCATGATCTGTTTTCCCTTGTCCTTCTGTTGGGCCATGATAGGTGGCGTTGATGATGAAGGAGCAGGTGATGAAGTCTCACCTGGCTGGGATTTTGCCTTGTTGGTCACCAGTGGTGCCTGCGGTATTGGACCCTGTTTAGATGGATTTAATTGGAAATCCAAATGCGTTGAAGGGAGGGTCGATTGAGGTATGAATTGTACCGCATTGCAATACTTGAAGGGCTCTAAGTCCATTGGGACTACATGTATTTCTCCTTCATAAGCATACTTCAAGCACTGGTGGGCGATCGAAGGGACACATTTCATATCCCTGATCCAAGGCCGCCCTAGCAGTATATTATAAGCCATTTCGCCTTCCAGCACATGGCACAGTGTAGGTATTGACTTTTGTCCTACCTGGACAGGCAGAACGACTGTGCCGATCGTCGAGCATATTGCATCATTAAAAGCTCGCAGTGTGTACGTGGAGGCTGTGATGTGAGAGGTCGGCGACTTCAAATGCTTTAAGGCTGCAGTGGTTATGATGTTACTGGACGAGCCAGTATCTATCAGCACTCTCTTGTACGGAATCCCATTGACCCGCGCGATAACGTGCAGGGGTGGATCTGCCATGTCATTTGATATCATTTTGACCTCATCTTCTCTGAATGTGATGACCGGTTTCATACATTGTTTCACATGTCCCACGAAGGCGTTGAAAGAATTTGCTTCGTGGGGTTGTAATTCAATGGCTTTTAAAATGTCCATAAGAGCCTCTCTATGGGGAGCTGATTGTTGAATAAGCTCGTAGATGGACAGCCTGGCCGACGTGGTCCGCAAACTCTACGTGAGTTTGGTTCGTATCGTGACCTCGGGTCTAGGCGGAGGTAACTGCGTTGGGCATTGTTGAGGCTGCGATGTTGTCAGAATTTCCCTCGTAGCTACCTCGGGGGCAGCTGTCGGGTACCTTCTGTTCCTTGTTACTATGCTAATCATTCCCACAAATCCCTGCGTGGGAAGATCCTGTCGCACCTCGTTAATTTGGAGTGGTTTTGTCTGTGCCTCGTGGGCTGGCAAGGGGTCCTTGAATACCCCCATTTGTTGGTTGTTTGGTGCGATGGGGTTGTCCACGACCAATGTTCTGTTGTCGATCAAATCCTGGACTAGGTCTTTGAATTTCCAGCACCCATTCAAGTCATGCCCTCTGCGCCTATGGAATCTACAATACAATTCCTCTCTGTACCCCCTAGGCTTGGGAATGTTAGGGTCTATAATTTGGATTTCCGGCAGAGTGACTAAATTTTCCGCTGACAAGCGGTCAAATAAGGAGTCCCTAGACTCCGCATATGGGGTGAAATTTTGCCTAGGGCGACGCGGGTAATTCTGCTCCTGTCTTCTATTATCTCTTTCATAAGCAGGAGGCACTGCCTGGTAGTTAGCCTTTTGAGGCTGCGTTTCTTGCACAGGCACGGGAACATTTATCGCAACTTGGTTGACTGCAGCGTGTTGTGGTTGCGTTGTCCCGGTTTTAGTGGTTTTATTCCACTCTTTCTTTTTAGGCTTAGCGATTGCGCCTTCACCTATTTTAATCTCTTCTATGACTCTGGCTTGCGCCAAAGCTTCTTCTAAGTTGTCGTATTGCCGCAGCAACAATAGACCAGAGATTGATTTTAAGCAACTTTTTGTGAACATCTGCGTGAGATCAGACATAGGGGGACGGTAGGGTAGCTTAGAAAGCAAAGCCCTCCATCGATTCCCGTATGCTGCCATTGTTTCTTCCTCAAATTGCTTGAGGCTTGCCAGATCACTTAGTGATGCCTTCTTCCTTGTGTTGAAGGCAAAGCGTTCAAGAAACGCATCTACTAATTGATCTAAATTGCTTATGTTGTGTTTGGGCAGTTGTGTGAACCAATCCGAGGCAGGGCCTGCGAATGTGGTTATGAATGTTCTAAGCAACAATGCGTCATTATCTTGGATGCCGAAGCATTGGCTTAGAAATCTTGTAACGTGTTCCTGTGCGTCCTCTTCACCTTTAAAAACTGCCAATTGAGGCAACTTGAAGTGCTCGGGGTAAAGAGGCGTAGGCACTGAGGGATGCACCGGATTACTGCGGAGTAGACGTAACGTGGGTTTTTGATGCCCAACAGCTTTTGTTTCCATAGACTCCAAACGCTCTAATAGCGCTTGGTATGCATCGGAAGATTTTATTTCTTCCTCTCTTGTTTGCTCCTGTTGTACGTTATGGTAAACTGGAGGCCTATGGAGGGGTGGCCGATTGGCAGCCCTCCTGCCTTGATGGGGAGTTTCAACATATTCTACTTCTGGTTCGTACTCCTCGTAAAATTCTTGAGGAGTCTCTGGGCGAGACCTATAACCCTGATTGAGTCCTTGCTGAAGGTACCCATCGTTGTTTCGGGGAGTGGCCTCCCTCTCGGGTCTATAAGGTCTTGGAGGCAAAGCTTGGCGAGGTCGTGGAGACCTGTCCTGTACCAACGGATTATGCCTCTCATACTGTTCAGCCCTTTGGATGCGAGGGGTTAGCTCCCTCTCAGGTAGTTTATAGCGTAGCTCATCCGCTTCGCGTTGCATGCGCTCTCTATCCAAGCGGTGTCGATACTCTATCTCCTGATGACTTTGTTTAAGCCGCATGATTTGGGCTTGATGGGCGGCATGTTGGGCGACTATCGGGTCAATTTGGTCTACCCTATTTTTCTCAGGAGGTTCGAATGTTCCTCCTATGTGTTTGCCTTGATTTTGATGATCTACAACTTCAAGGGGTCGCTTCCCTCTGTCGAGGTAGGCGGCCTGTACTCGAGGTTCTGGCCTCAAGGGGTGATCATGATGTCCAGCTGGTGCGGAAGCGCAAGGTTCCCGCATTGTATGTTGCTGTCTTTGAGGAATGCGATGATCTTCCTCGTGCTCCCTCTCATAGGTGTGAAGGGGGCAGGCGGAGTTAGGTCATTTTGTGTAAAGAACCCTACGCTCTAGATTTTGTCTCTCTATTCTGATGTGAGGTAAAGAAGGGATACCATATCCACGTTGTCCCTCCAAATGGATGGTGTGCCTGTCTAGCGCTTCGTCGCGCCGTGGCCACTCATGTCTAACCCGAGAGGGCGATTCTCTGTTTACCTCAAGGTCTACATGTAAGGCGTCTTCTCGAAAGGGGCTGCTTTGAATAGGCATACCCCACCGAGGATTCTGAATTGGATTCTTTTGTAGGTTAGACCGATAAGGCGGTATGACCAAATCCTCGGGACTGAAGCGAAGGCGATTCGTGCCTGCTTCTTGTGTACCTTTCGGAGCTTCTGCCCTTGATTGGGCTTGGCTGCGGGTGTACACCATTGCGGTGCTTCTATGCTATCTAAACAGATTTTTATCTCTTTTATGATGATTTTTGTTTTTGTCTACACTAAGCAGAAATAAACACACGCATACACAAATCGTGATTATCTCTTTTAAGGATTAATAGTGTGTCCTAAACTGGTTTAGTGCATTTTGATGTTTTGTTTTGTTTTTGTAGGTTTTGAAGATCGTTTAAATGCATTATGACGGCTCATATAACTCCCAAAATGGTCGCCCCTTCAATATACCAACCAGGCCGATATACCAACCTCTCTATATACCCGCCCTTACGAGAGGGAGACTATAGGTACGTGAGAGCAGAAGGTACGTGGTACGTAGGCAGTACGGAAGGGGGATTGTCCTGTTAATGGCACCTACCATAGAAAACTTATCCTCGCGCGCATGGGAATCACCCCAGCGACACTCGGTCGGCTTTCGTCAGGATTTACGCCTAACAACAGTTGACAATCGGGAAATGGATGCAAATCAAGCCAAGGTGGTGATGAAATCCACCGATGGTCTTGATCAAGGGCTGGGGTCTTACGACCAGCTCCTTGGTTTACAATTGTTGCGTGGAGTGTGTGGGATTCATTTTATTTAACGAAAATGAAACAAGCATAAATGATTTTCCCTAAGTAATGCAGGATAAAATGAAAACAGTCAAAGAAACAGAAACAGAAACAAAAATTTTAACAGAGATTATAAAAATCCCTACCTCTTCTCTGGCTCGCTCCAGCTTGCTTCGAATTTCTGCTCCGAAAATCCGTAGGCGAGAATTCATCCCTCTGGGAGACGAATTGCAGAACAAAATTCGTCCCTCCTAGAGATGAATTTGAATTCGTCTCAGGGTCAGACGAATTGCAGTTAAGAATTCGTAACAGTCAGAGACGAATAGCAGTCTGCAACAAAAAAATGTACCTGTCAAGCACAAACACAAAAATTTGATCAGTTTTCTGTGATTTTAAAAATATGGGACAGGTCCCACCGTGATCGCCACTGAAAGCACGAGATTTCGGGCGAAGGAAACACTAATTGCGATGCAACCAAAATCAAATGCGCTTAAGTCCTAGAAATGTAAAATGCATGAAATGAAAGAGACGCATTAAAACGAGACACAAGCAAATGGAGAAAACACAGCCCTTTCATTAAAATTTCTTGATCTCTGTTACAATGACGCCTCCTCCCTTTTTAGGGGCTAGGAGCGCTAAAAGAATTTGATTACAATCACTTAATGTTCCTCTTTCCGCGTGCCCACGATTGAAATGGATGGGCCAAGATGATGTCGTCGCTGATGTCGATGAGTTCTTCACCTCTGCTGCTTCTCCTGCGAACAAAGAAACAACCAAGATGTCAGTAGCACCTGTCGCAAATGGAAAGTGTTCGTTCTCTAAAATTAACGAAATATGCATGTAAACATTTGCCTGAAACAAGTAAATACAGTGAGTCCAAATGGCTTGAAATCTTGACAGAAGATAGAAAAAGTTACCAGAAGGCCATTGCCACTGAGACAGCTGGCCAATCTGCCTTCAACTGGAATTCGTCCCTGGGCAGGACGAATTCTGACTGCAATTCGTCCCTGGGTGGGACGAATTCTTCTGTGTTGAAGAAGCCGACCTGTTGTTGCTCCAATGTCGATTCCTGAGACCTGCAAAATGCCTGCAAACAAGGGGGTTATGTAATTGGGGCCATTTTGGGATGACCCAGATGGTCGGATTCTCCCAATTTGGCCTCTACCCTCGGGAATTTGATCTCGCCACCCGCAAGTTAGTGAAACAACAAAGCGACACAAAACATACTAGAATCTGATCAAAAGTTATGAACTTGCAGCTATGAGTTAACCAAACATGATAACACAAAATGCAACCTAAAAAAGTAATCTAGAATGCTCTAAAACTTAGAAAGTGCGGGGGTGCCCAAGTGGGCCTCCCACCGTTGGCACTTGATTCCGGCGCCAATCCACTAGGGATGGGCCCAAAACCTCTTAGGATTGGGGGGTCGGCGAATTGGTTGGTTCAGGTGTCCATGTGTTGGATTTGGGTCAGGTTCAAGCTTCCAAAAGCCACCCAACAACCTCCCTTGCAAAAGAGATTGGTGGATGCGAGAAGGTGAACCAAAAGGGATGCAAGTGGGTCTTCAACTCAGCAGCACTTCGTTGCTTGAAATCTCCTTCAACCTGTCTCCTTTGGGTGAGAAAAGTCCCACCTTTTATAGACCCAAGGGGTCTCTTTTGGGAGGGAAGCACAAATGCCATGTGTTGGTCATAGGCGCCATGTGGCAGTCTTGTCTTCCCATGAGGGAGGGGAGTCCTCCATTGACTTGGGCTTTCATAATTGCCCTTGTGACAGTCCTCAAACGGCCTATTTGTCCACCCACACACGCGTGCGAGGCAGGAGTCATCAACTGACTGTTCTGGGCTGCCACTTGGCACCATTCTTCTTTTTGCCCGTTAAACTTAGAATTCGTCCCACCCAGGGACGGATTCAGAATTCGTCCTGGGGTGGGACGGATTCTATTTTGAATTCGTCCCTGGGTGAGACGAATACTGGGGCAAAGTGTCTAAGTGTGCCAAATTGCTTCTTGACCTTACAAAATTGCTATGAAAGTGGTTAAGACCACTGTTTAACCTCTGAGGGCTGCCCTGGGGGCTGTGTTTGTCAAAGCGATCAGTTTTTGCAGTCACATAATCGGATTGGTGCTGTTTTGGTGTCTACACTATAACCAACAATCAAAGAATATAGCATATTTATCAGCAACAAAGAAGATACGTCCGACATCTTGTTGAGAAAAAATTGTTCTATTTCGGGACTTCCAAAGATAAAATACAGTACCAATTCTAAAAATATTCCAAAAAAAACCCAAGTTGAAGGAAAAAGCAATAGGGTCACCCAAAATAACATGCACCCAGGTAAAATCCTCTTGCATAAAAGGTCTAAAAAATTTAAGAAGCCATTCCCAGGCCGATTGAGCTCGATCACAAAACCAAAAAACATGCAGTAAATATTTTGCCTATTCGTAAATCGAGAAAATGGGATTATGAACACCCAGATGCTTGAGCCTATTGCCAATAGGTAACCCCTGGTGCAAGAGGCTCCAAGAAAAAAAACTTTGTTTAGGTTCAATATAAGTAGCCCAAGCAATCCAAAACCTCTTATTCCATTGGGAGGGAAGAGAGACTAAGTCTCATATCATAGTGAGCTTATCAACCATTCGAACTTGCAAAGTGAGCCATTTGTAACCTAGATGAACTTTATATTACAAAACAAAAATCTCCCCAAGCCAACACAAATCTGACCACCAGGGTTTTTTAAAATGATTATGCAATTTGCACTAAATAGAAAATGAAATACTATCAATAATCACCTCATAAGTATCTCTATCACTAGGATTTAAATTATGAATTTGACAAAAAAAAATTGAGGGTATCCAAATCCTGGTATGTCAAGAGAAGAAATAAAAAATGGAAGCAATACAACGCTTATAGAACCTCAGTGCTCTGACCCACTGCACCAGATCCAAGGGAGAGCCTTGCCAAGTGATAATCAGAGACCACCGAATATTCATGGAAGGTAAAGAGGTACCTTATTTACAGAAACTCTCTTTCTAACTAAGCCAGGGTTTCAAGGCCTCCCAGGATTTCCAAATACTTTGAATGACAAAATAACCTTCAAATTTAACAAGGATAGGGGCAGTAAGAATGGATTGCAATCCCACCCCTTTTCAAATTTTCTTCCACTAAAGCAAACCAAAAGAAATACAAAAACTTTCCAAGATTCATCCCCAATTAAAGATCGGGTGATCCATTTAGAACAAAGGGAAAAACCTTATCGGTGGTAATCAAACAAACCTATGCCTCCATAGTCTTTGGAAAAAATATCAAATTTCCTAGGCTATCCGATGAAAATCTTGTTTGACAAAGTTGGCCCACAAGAAATATTTCAGAAGCTTATCCAACTATTTATAACAAGATTTGGATGGAACCTAGCAAGATAAATAATAGACATGGGTAGTGGCTAAAACCTTACAACAAATATAAAATTTTTTTGCCAGAGAAAGTTTCTTACTAGTCTAGCAAGAAAGATTCTTATCCACTTTCTCAATAACATACTACCACAATTGAGTAGAGGAACCATGAAATGCAAAAGGAATTCCAAGAAATTTAAACACCTCACCTGGCTTAATCCAAGTCCATTGTAAATAACGTAGCCAACATGGCATCTAGGATTGACATTACCAAAAATAGGAGGTTTTTTCCATTTAATAGAAGAACTAGAGGCTAAACATAACACCTTTAAGAAAATAATAGCTAAGGAAAGAGATTTCTCATCTTATCAAAGCATTAAAAAAGAATCATCAACAAAATGACCATTGACCAACTGATGATCAGAATTGGAGAGAGCAATACCCTTAATTTTTCCTTGATCCACCTTATGGGCCAAAAAATAGCCAAAAGCCTCTAAAAAAAGAATGAAAATATATGGATCAAGAGCGCACCCCTGTATTACAGGAAGACCAAAAAAAATTGACTGAGATTGACTATTATTCAAAAATAAAGCATCTTGAAATAACATAAGAATAATGGTCACAAACACTGGCCTAAAGCCTCAAGCATGGCAGTGATGAAGTACCACTCCTTATTATCATAGGCTCTCTCAAAGTCAATATTAATGAATAAAGCATATTATTCAGAATTTCTTACCCACTCCATACCTTCCCAAATAGCAAGAACATTATCAAGAATGTATCTTCCCTGAACAAAGCTAGTTTATTCAGGTTTGAAAATCAAAGGTAGGAGAGATTTAAGTTGAAACCTGAGGGCTTTGGAAATAATATTATAGCTCACATTAAGAAGGGTGATCACCCTTTAATTAATGATGAGCTTAGGATCTCCAAACTTAGGAATAAATTTAACATTGCCTTTATTAATAATGAAAACCAATGAACCACATTGTAGGGCTTCAAGATATAATTTTTGGAGATTAAAACCAAACATATCCTATAATTCTTTGTATAATTCACATGGGAAGCCATCAATACCAGGTGCCTTATCATTGGCCATGAGTGACAAGGCATTTTTTAGATCTTCCATATAGATACGAGTGTCGGAGAATATCATTTGCTTAGGATAAAGGTTGTTGGGGACAATAGGGGTACAATTAGTAAGAGCTTCCATTCTAGCATCATCAAGGGGTTGAGAAGCAAAAGCACCTTGATAATTTTAAACAAAGACTTTGAAAATGTATAGAAGGTCTGTGAATCTCTGCCCATAAACTTGAATGGCCTAAAACTGAGAATACTGGGAAGGAGGTCTAAGGTATTGAAGAAAACTTTGGTCACTCTATTCCCACTTTGATCCAATGCATTCAAGCATGTAATTGAGCATCCTTGGCTTCATACAAATAAGATTTTTTTAGCTCATGTCAAATGGAAGAAACTTGGGACTGAGTAAGAGAGTTGAAAGGAGAGGCTTCAAGTCTAAGACAGACTTTGGATAGCTCACTCTATAAGCCAAACTTAGCCTATTTTTGCCGCTTTTCAACTTCAACATCCAAAGTCCGCAACACCTTAGTGGTTCATTGAATGGCAATATTCCACCACTCAATCCTTCCAAAAAGACCATTAGGTCTAGGAATCAAATTCCAAATGCAATATATATGAGCTTTCATGCTAAAGCTATGCAAAAAAAAACTTTAGGTAAAACTATGAAGAATGCACTCTGGGTTGAAAGTTTAACTTTGCCTTTGAGAATAAAATAGGTGAATGATCAGAAAATGTAGTACCAGGTAAATTTAGCACATACAACGAAGAAGGTAAAATATGGGAGAATTGAAAGTTGTCACACAAAAAAATCATAACTCTATCAAATATTTCTAAAACCCTGGTAGAAGTAACCTAGAAATTGGACCAGGTGTTCCAAAGAGCCTGAGTGAAGTTAGAAGGCGCGAAGTGAGAATTAGGATCATAAAGGCAAAGATTTTTTTCATAAAAAACCAATCGTCCCTTTCACCTAAACACCATCACATCAGAGCATGACTGACTTGTCAGAAGCTTTCTCCACCATATTAAAATATGCATAGAGCACCCAAGTGGAAAATTATAGATTCATGACAAGCCATCCCCACAACTCACATCGATCAAAAGCAATGTTCAAGGAATACACATTAACCACCAAAAATGGTTTTCCATATATCTCGAGAAAAATCTAGAGAACTTGATTTGATGGGTCAACACCCCAAGTCATAATATTCTTCTATAATCGAGGTGCAAGGATAATGACGAATCCACCTTTTCCCAAGGAATGCTTCATTGCAAAAGAGGCACTTCATGGCCATAAAAAGTCACATGCACACCATAGATTGAAATCAAAAATCTTAATTTCTTGCAGACAATAAAAATCGAGGCTTCCATGCACTCGAAAAACATTTGAAATCTCATTTCAAACCAAATATTTTTTGATCGGGTCCGTTAGTCCACGAACATTCCATGGGAAGAAAATCATTGGGATTTTTTATGATGCATGATCTCCATGACATCCTTTGCATCACCTAAACCTTCAAACAAGCCATAAGAGTTGGAGACCACAGGAAAAGCATCACTGATTAGCTGCTAATGTTTATCATTTTGAACAGGGCTATGAGAGCGATGGACCTTAAAGGCTCTACCCTCCTCCATCAAATAATTATCTGAGCTACCACCACTGAGGCAAAAGAAGGGCTTGACCAAAGAGTGGAAGGCCCGCTTGACCAAAGAGTGGAAGGCCCACATGACCTTTACTATATATTTCAAAATTTCAACCATGGATGGCCTATGTAATTTTGAAGATTGTTTTTTTTTTCTCGTCAAAGAGTGATGTCGCCATTGAGCGATGTTATCTATATTGTTGCCTACAAAGGCATGATATTTTTCTAAAATATGAAGTCCCCATTGACAGCTAAACATAGGGATATTTATAGTCATCAAAAAGGTTTTTCAAGATGAACATATTGGTGGCATCAAAATTTATTTTTGAGGTTGTTCTATATGTCTTTTTTGGCCTTGAAATATTTTGTATCATGTAGTGCACTATCGATTGAACTCCACACTCCAAAAGAATTTGTATGTGATCATTTTATCTAGTCACCTTATTTATAACACCTAATGGATGCAACAACTAGTTACCCATGCATTCTGGTAGGATGAGATAGTCACCATTAGGACACCCACTCTAGGAACTACTGAATATTGACACCCTAGACTCTATCTGAGGACTACATAATATTTTTGAAAGTCATGATCTACAACATATAGGAAATCAAAACCTTTACAATTACAAAGTTCAATTGTGGACAACTCCAATGTCTAATAATCCCTTCTTCAAAATAGTAATGTTGTCTATTTGGATAAATAGTTTAAATGCATAATTAGATGCATGGATGTTAGTTATTCATCTAATATGGATAAATTCTAAAATCATGGTGTTCATAACATTAGTCAATATACTCCTAATTTTAACCCAAAATACTCCACTAAGGTAATCAAAAATAAATATTACACTTAATCTAGGTTTCTAGATGATGATTGTTACATGGTATTCATGAAAGCTAATGAAAATGACTGTCGTCAATTAAAAAGTAAATACATGAAACACTAAGCATTTATAGATGTAAGTTCACTAGAGTAAAATAAATATATCCTTTAGATTCTTGTGATTTTATTCTTCCTAAATAGGTATATGAGTCAAAAAAATAACATTAGTCAATGTTGTAAATATTTTAACTTTTATAAATGCCAAAGTTTCCATGCTTTAGTTTATTAATTATATTTAAATGTTCAATGTTTGTCCATAAATTTATGTTCTTCCACCTATCATCTACTAGCTCAACCATTTACTAGAAAAAATAAATGTATTAATTCCCTCATAAACACTAATTTTATATCTCTTCCTCCTATGACTTACTTACTTAAGCTCCACTTGATGATTTCGCCTTGTCCTACATGTAGTACAAGTCCAAATCCTAAACCTTGTCATACTAGTGTTATGTATCATGATTCTTTGTATTAATCTACATATGTCATAGCCAATCCTACATCAAAATATCCTTGTCCAATTTTTCATTCTAAGGCATGTTGTAAGGGTAAAAATTATATCTTCAATATAGAAAATAGGTATTATTAAAAATATAACAATTTGATAGAAATCCTTACTTGTAGTAACAAAATCAATTATTGCCACAAATGACATATATATTATATTATTCTTAAATATAATATATCAGACAATTATATTGCATACACTCTTTATGACACTACTTTGGAGGCTCAAACTCCTAAGTACATTAATTTTAAATTTTATTCATAATCCCCTTGAAGCATCTTCTCATCCTTCTCCCTTATGGGATTTTGTCCCTATATCAACGCATTTCAGATTGTATTTATCATCATATCAAATTTTATTTAACTAGGTGTAAGAACATTTTAGAGTAAGAACAATTTCCAAGTGTCATATGCTCATAATTGTACCATCTACAGTTTTCCTTTTCATTCCAATTTTAACCTAAAATCTCTTTTGTCTTTATAGATCAACTAAAAAAGGTTTATGATGTGTAAGACGAACATGTGAAGTTTTCCCTAACTTTATCACAAATGTCATGGTCTCAAATATATGTCAAAATTTTCACAAATAGTTGTGAAAATATTGTGGAACATTATAAAATTTCTAGTAATAGTTAAAAAATATTTTGCATGCCATCTTAATGATAATATTGATATCTATCTTCAAAATATTTCTGGTATATGATTGTTCTTTTTATGCATTGTTCTATTCCTACATAACTAGTACTTGGAAATATTACTGTAATTATGCTAAGTGCCTTGATTACATCACCCTCATAATAGCTACCAAGTAGCCCTAGAGGTTGTAATACAAATCCATTAGGGCTTTAGATCTTCAAAAATTAAATATTGATAGTTTTATTAAAAAAAATAAATATAACGCAATTAAAAACCTGAAATAGGAGCATGAAACATATGTGAAATCAAAGAGTATATATATATATATATATATATATATATATATATATATATATATATAGCAAATGAAAATAAAGAGAAAAGACATTTGAAATAATAAATTATTAGATCTTAGAATTTATAGCATCATGCCAAGAGGTTGTCATCATTATGATATTTATAAAAAATAGCATCTTGATATTCTTACACTTTTCATGGATGATGAGATTCATTATTTCATTATCTCTTTTATAATATTAATTTCCTATGTGATATTTCATTGGAAAAATTACACCTATGAAACACCATGTATTCTTATATACTAGTGTATATCTATCGTACATGTATTGATCCTATCCTCCATTGTTAAATATTAAGTATACCTTTATGCATCAAGATTTGATAGGGAATTAGGTGTGTAATTTAATAAATGTTAGTTTTTGTAAGGATTAAGGTGTCATTATCATTTAATGTATCCTCATCTGAAATATATCGTGTAATGTCTATTTATAGGCGTATGTTGTCTATGAAATAGAATTTTCTTGATTTTTCATATTTTCGTCATGCTTGCGATCACTGTTCCATATCAAGATTGAACTTACATATTAAGCATCCTTCATGGGTAATATTTTAGCATTTTCATATTAAATATTCTTAATGGATTGACATTTGAGCACTACATACAAGTATCCTTTATGGATAATATTTTAGCATTTGCATATTAAACATTCTTTATGGATTTGCATTTGATCACTAGATATGAGCATTATTTATGGATAGATATTCAATCATTTTTATACATTGAGCATTCTTACGAGTTGATATTTGAACACTTTATCTTGAGTATTTTACATAGATCATTAAATGAATATTTTATTGATTTATTTCTCACTTAGCTTACTTTATGGTAAAGATAATAAATTTATTACTATGCTCAAAATAAATATAAAATTAGAAAATATTGATAGCTAAGAAATACTAACATGTGATTCTCACACCAAACCTTGTTCAACTTTTAAATGCTACCATTTCATCCATATTTATTTAATTTTACCCCTTCATAACCATTTGATAGATAATAATTTATAAGTCTCTTTAAATTATTTTGAACATATATATATATATATATATATATATATATATATATATTTAATTTAACGTTTTCTATGACCATTAATAATATGTATTATTAATTATTCATTTCTTACATGATATAATTCTTAGACATTATATTTTTATAAAGGTCATTTATAGTTCTCTTTATTCCTAACATTATTATAACTAATTATCTAAAAAAATGATATACGCATTCAAAGATAGCATTATATTTTATTAACATAATCATTATAATTTAAAAATATGATATATGTCATTTATAGTTCTCTTTAATCCTAGCATTATCATTACTAATGATTTTTTAAGAAAAAATGTTATTTAATTAAATGAAAATTAAAAGGCTTTTACAATAAAAAAGTGGGTAGGTGGAAAATCACACCCCCGAGGAGTTCTCACTAACCCTAATTACGGGTTAGGAAAGCAAAAACATTGCTTAAATGCTACCAAAAAAGGTTGGGCCCATAGCCATCATCGCAAAAAAGAATAATTAGATAGCAGATGTGCATTAAGGTGCCTCATGGGAGGAGCCCCTGGTTGGCGCCTCACTATCCATCATATGATGTCATTGATTGTCCAAGAGTGGGATGGACAACACATCACATCCACATTTATACGATGATCCTCCTATAATTCCTCTCCCCAACAAGGAGTATGACGAATGGGAGTTGTGGTATGAGACCATCAAGAGTTATTGTCATTAATACTTAGGGTATCCTATCCCAACAATGGCAGTGGAAGGTAATCATGCTGTTGTGAAAAGCTAGTACCTGCATCATTAATTCTTTTCCAAATAGGTAAATATTGGGACCAAATGTGGTTGGATGACGGATATCAAACTCATGATAGGGGGCATTGGTGAGAACAATATTGGTGTTCTAGGACTGAATGATCTAGAGCAACACAACTGATAGCACACGGTGCATTGCCCTTGTAACTTAGTAGAGCCTGCAAGTGATCCACCTCCATAGCCATCTTATTTACCTGGTCACATATTTGAATCTACATATTGTGGAATACTTCCAATTTATCAACAAGAGAAATATCCATGGAAGCATCAACATGTTTAAGTATAATTTTATTTTTAGAATTTCAAATGTGAAACAAAATGCTGACTAAAAATTTTCCACACTTCACATATTGGCAGATAAAAATAAAGGAATATCCTTATATGGCATGCTTCCAATAAAATGGGATGGGTGTGTAAGGAGAAAAAAATAAGTAAACCATGCCCAAGCCATACTGACATGTTTGCATGGATAAAAAATATGGAGACATGGTTCAAGTTCCTAACAATAAGGGCATCTAGGGTCTGGAACACCTAAATAAGTTAGTCAAGCATCAAGGGGTAAATCCTAACCCAACAAGCTCCAAGAAAAAAAGGCTTTCTTTGGCTCCAGGTAGGATGCCCATGCTGAGAAAAATCTAAACTTCCATCTAACCTGAGTAGAAATTAGAACCCATTTATCATTGAGCTTAGGAACTATGGGAAAATATGGTGTAAGCCAGTCATATTCTTGTCTGGCCTTGTAATTGTACAAAGGAATGTTTCCATGCCATGTCCAATATTTCCACCAAGGTTTTTGAGTTCTAACCCCTATCTTGTACCACATGGAAAAAGGGGTATTCTCAATCACTGTAACATAAGTCACCCTGTCCGCACTAGTCAAACAAAAAGTGCATTTGAAAGTATCTCAAGGTATCTAATCCTTGGTTTATATGGAAAATAAATCTACAATAGTGACAATGCCTTGTTTGAAATATTTATAGGCATGAATCCAGGGAATTTGTGCCAAGGGAGTTCCTTGCATATTGAAAATAGGAGACCACCACACATTAAGGCAATTAATGGAAAGGCCCTTATTCAAACTGGCTCCTTTCCATGTAATCCATGGGTTAATTTGTCTCCAATTCTTCTATATACCCTTGATTACAAAGGAGCAAGGTATTTTGACATATACTGATGCAAGCACCAGGGATGGAAAATCTATACCCACAAATGTTTTTTGAGTAAGGGGAATCCTAGAAGAAATAAAATTATGGAAAAGAAATTTTCATACTTTAGGGTCTTTAAGAGCCCTAATAATCCATTTAGCATAGAGAGCTATTCCTTGTCTCTTACAGTCCACCATACCCATGCCACTAGCATCCCTTGGGAGGTAGCAAATGTCCCAGGCCACTATGTGAAAACCCTTCCGATCAGAACCACTAGACCAAAGGAAGTCCCGTAAGAGCTTTTCAAGCTTTTTGTAACATGTCTAGGAGGGGACCCAAGAGGAGGAGTAATAAACATGTGTGGAAGTCAAGAATTTTGAACAAATTTGGAATTTTTTGGTCAGAGAAAGTTTTTTAGCAGTCCAATACTCAAGCTTTTTTTCTACTTTGTTAATGACATATGACCATAACTGGGATGGAGAGCCCTGAAAAGCAAAGGGTATACCAAGGAATTTGAAAATATCCTCGAGCTGAATCCAAGTTTATTGTACATTCTCAAGTCACTAAGGGAGTGGTAGAAGAGACTATCTATAAGAAAAGGTTTTCATCCATTGTATGCTAGAACCAAAATATTTACAAAATATCTCAAAGTATATAAGAGCTTCAGAAAGGGATTGTTCATACTCCCATAGGGTGAGGAATGAATCATTAGTAAACTGACCATTAATAAGGTGCCCTAACAAACCTATGTAGAAAAATAGCTTCAGTTTGAAAATTATTGAGGCAAAGCATTGCTAAAGCATCTTGTAAAAGCATTTTGATAGTAAGGATAAATTGAGGACCAAAGCCAAGAGCTTACAACATGGAATAATAAACACCCATTCAATCCTGTCATAAGATAATTTCAATGGAAGTATAAGCTTGAATATTTGATTATGAGATTCTTCGATTATGAATCTATAGAGAATCCAAAGTATGACAAATTTATGTGTATGAGGTTTAAGGGACATGCTTCAATTTGGTGGGACGATGTCCACACAAAGAGAAAAAAATTGAAACCTTATCATCCAAACATGGGATAAGTTTGTAACTAAAGTAAAGGCTAAGTTTTTACTTACTAATAATTAGATTTGATTGTTTAGAAGACTCTGATACCTCCAAAAAAAGGATTTGGGAGTGAATACATATAAAAATAAATTCTATGAATTGAACATAAGAGTAGGTCATATTGAATATGATGAACAAAATATGGCAAGATATATAAATAGACTAATATTGTTAATACAAGATAAAATTCATATGCTTCAAATTAGAATAGTTGAAGAGTTATATCAATATGCACTCAAGGCAAAAGAAAAGTTGACTTCTAAGCAACACAAATCATAGAGGAATATGATACTTCTCTAGATAGAATAATCAATTTAGAGATAGAGGTTAGCATATGCAAGAAGGATAAGTAAATACTTCTCAAAGTTATTTCAACCAAAATACCCAAGAAAATAATGAATCATCGAGAGGAATAGGGGGATTTGGTAGAGGTAGAGGACAAGGTTCTGTTCAAAAAGTGTTATAGATGCATAGAATAACGATATATATCATATGAGTACCCCTAAATATACTAGACTAGCAAGTGTGGAAAAACCTCATAACCAAATTGTACAAGTAAATGAAAAGAATACTACTTCACCAAAGCACATGGAGAAACTAGAACAAGGAGAATTTGTGATGATGGATAGAGTATTATTAGAACCAACAAAGGATATGCATAAACCTAAGCAAAGAAGAAACATATTCAAGATGATTTTTAAATTTGAAGAAAAATGTGGATAGCAAGAGTATGAATAATCTAGTCTCTATAGAGATGGTATAAAAGCTTAGGTTTAAGAATATTGAATACCTGAATCTATACAAAGTCTCACATTTCTAAAGGATACATCAAAGTCCAATATCTAAACAATATATGGTAGACTTCCAAATTGGTTCTTACAAGGATGATATACTATGAGATGTTATGTCTATCGATGCTTGTCATGTCTTGTTAGGTAGACCATGGTAGTTTGATAAAAAGGTAGCGCATGATGAAATAATGAATACCTAAAGTATTGAGAAGGATTACAAGAGGCACACATTAATTATATTTAATAACCTAAGATAAAATATGGACAACAATCCTTGAAGGTAATAAATAAGAAGGAAATATTTTTCTTTTATGGCTAAACCAACTGAAGAAGGTATAGAGGATGAGATGGATGGAAATCCACATGAACTGAAGGATTTTTTAGAACAATATGCAAATATTATTTTAAAATATGGGTTTCCACCCATGAGGAGAATTGGTTATCACATGGTTTTTAGTATTGGATTAATCTTACATAATAATCCAACCTATGGGATACCACCAAAATTAATTAGGAAAGGATAGAAATAAGCTAGAGAATAAATATAGGGAAGAGGTATTTAATCCAATTCACCTATATAAAATATATAAATATGATGGTGCAATAATTCCTACTATAGATAAATAGAACAAGAAAAAAAATAACAAAGAGATAGGAGAGGAAGATAAATGTAATGATGTTAATGTGTATTGTGTTGGCCATGAAAAAGGCTATGTTGCTCAAGTTTATTTTAATAATGGTATTTATTAGTGTGGTGAAGGACATTGTGATAGTGTGTGGTATTTGAATAATAATAATAGAGATCAAAGTGATGATGAAGATATGGGGTGTTTTAAAATCCACACCAATGGTATTGGTTTCAAGTTAATGATAAGGATGGGGTATGATGGCAAACGATTGGGAAGATATGAGAAAGGAACTAAAAAACCTATAGTTCTAAAAAATAAGGCTAAATAATGAAAGTTGTAGATATAAAGGTCAAGTAGGAAGTAAGACTAAATTTGTTAGAAGAGAAATCAGTATAGGGGATGAAGATCCTAGGATGAGTTATTGTAGTCAATGTAGAAAATTTAGATACATTGCGACTAGGTGTTAATATTTACACCCTTGTGAGAGATATGGAGGATATAATCATTCCAATAGAAGGTGTTTGCGCCAAGATAAATTATTCAATCAAACATATTTTTATTTTGGTTGGATGGATGTGATGGAATAAAACAAGGTGAAACAAACATTGAGTGTGTTCTATAAGAGGAGGCTTAGTTATTAGAGGAATGTATGGACAAAATAGAAAAGGTGGGCTTGTGAATAAATCAAAACTAAAATTGTAATGGCATGAATAAATCAATTCATGCTTAATAGTTGGAGCTCATAGAATATTTTATCTTACCCGATGAGTATGATGCAAGGGCATCCAAAAAATTATAAGGAAGGCATATGACATCTAGTTTGTAACTACCATTATCTATAGGAAAGATAAATAGGAAGATAAATTGATTGGATATGGAGAGGAACTAATAGGATAAGAGAAAGAGTAAGGGTTGACAAGAGATGAGGAATAATAAGGGGTAGTGGAAAAAAATATGAGAAGGATAATAGTGAGGATAAGAGAGTGGAATGGATAAAAATGAGATAGAGGAACAAAATAGATATTTTGGGAAATACAAGATATGGTGTGAGGTAGAACATAAAGGAAGAAAAAAATAAAACAAAATTATTGATGGAAACACAACAAGGAGCAGTGGTATAGTCATTTTACTAAACCTAGATAATCATATTATTATTTTTTTTATAAAAATGCATTAATGTATATGAAATTCTGAGCAAATCAATATCATGAAAAATTCTTAGTTCCAATTGTGTCTTATTTATCCTATGGGACAAATATAATTTTTTTATGTGAAATTGTATCGTCTATTCATTGCCTTATATAGGAATAAATAGGAGAATTTGAAAGATAAAAGTGAAGCATTGGTACATGAGGATTATTTTGCAAATGGTGAATTTCTCTATAATTATAGTTTTGTATGTGTGAATACCATACAAACACTAGTAATACTAGGAAGAACATATTGTGGAAATCATCATATTTAAGCATTATCATTCCATCCTACTATCATATTAGAAATCACCATATTACACAATAGAAATTTTTTGTCTTAAGACTAAATCATCTTTTGAGTCAATCATACAAAGGAAAGAGGAGTTGTCATCTTGATTGATGATTTTCATCTAATGTTAAACCATTGTATTCTAATCATGTAATTTGAATTGGAAGATATCTATACTATCATGATGGTTAATAGAAAAACCATGGTTGTATAATTGAACTAAGTATAAAATTATTTTTTTTTCCAAATTAATATACAATAAATATTTTTATATAATAAGTGTGAGCATACAATAAATATAATTGTATAATAGGAAGTTGTACAAATATCGCTAGTATTATTCCAAGACAAACAATTTTGTAATAATCCTAAGAGTAGTACAAATATTATAGGAACAATGCCATGAAGAAGATCCATATTATACATATATATTTTTTTGTCTCATAGAATTATTTTCATAGATTTTGCTTTATTATATTGAAATATCATTAATTGCATTTGTGATTACCATGCATTGGGTGGTCATAATTTGAGTGGATAATTGGCTACTTGAGAAGGTCATCCCTAGGTGGATTCCCTTCTCTTGTCTACATCACTATTACTTTGGAAGAATTTCATTAATCTATTTTCTCTCTCAATAGGAATAAATCCTCAAGTTTGGATGGACTATTTGTAGCATTCTATCAAGATAACTAAGAAATAATGGAATTTTTATTAGTGGTAGTGGAACAATTTTTGATTAAAGAGTAAATACCTTATAAAATATATACATTATCTCTTTTTATAATATCAAAAAAGAATTATGCAAAATTGTTTGATTCATTCATACCATAAGCCTATGTAATATAGCATACAAGATAATCTCCAAAGATGTAGAAAATTAGTTAAGAGAACTACTAGACACGATTATTTTAGAAGATAAATGAATATTTGTAAAAGGGATATATATTTTAAATGGGATTATAGTAGCTCATGAAGTATTGTAGTTAGCTATTTCTAAAAATGAGAGAACAATACTCTTAAATCTTGATATCAATAGAGCCTATGATAGGGTTAAGTGGGATTTATTTTTTTAGTATTAGAAATGTTTATATTTGGGAGGAAATGGGTAAGATAAATTAAATCTTGTGTCTCTACAATATTATATTCAGTGTTGGTCAATGGGATAGTAATAGAATATTTTATATCCAAGAAAGGTCTTAGATAGGGTGATCCACTATCACCATATCTATTCATTATTATAGTATAGGTATTAGGAAGGAACCTAAAAAGGCACAAAAAAATAGGTTAATAAGTAAACTTAAGGCTAATAATAAAATTCACAACATTACCCATCAATAGTTTCTAGATGATACAACCCTATTTGAAAGGACCAAGATAAACAAGGCCAAAGCTTTGAATAATTAATTAACGCAATATGAAAGAGCAAAAAGGGTAAAAGTTAACAAGACAAAATCTAAATTTTACTTTATAAACACTCTAGATAGAATCAAAGTAGGGACATCCAAGTTACTTTAAATGGAAGAGGTAAATTTACTAGCAACATATCTAGCGATGCTCTTATATAATGGGAGAATGAAAATAGAATTATAAAATTTGATTATAAGTAAATTTTAAAACAAACTACTGACATGGAAAGGTATATGGTTATTGTTAGCAAGAAGAGTGCAACTAACTAAATTAGTCTTACATGCCATTCCAACATATTATATATCCATGTATATTATGTCAAATTTGGGAGAAAAAAGTTTAGTCTATATTATACGATCATTTTTATGGTCAAGGTTACATGATAAAATATATATATATTTTTGGTGAAATGGATTAAGGTGTGTGATGAAAAAACTAGTGGAGGTCTTATGTTAGGATCCTACTATAAAATAAACTCAAATAAACACACTCTCACACAGTTGTTTGGAAATAAACTCACATAAACATCATATTAATATTCAGAACAAAATACACATTATAACAAAAATTTGCATAAAGGAACAATCTCACAATAATATAGAATCGCAGGCCTCTTCGAGGGGGAAACCTCCTTCAACACTTCATTAATTTACAAAAATATGAATACATTGGTGCCTTCTCGGGTATTTAAAGAGTTCCCTTCCATGGTTGGCTTACATGCAAAATGCCACATGGATTACATGCATAATGCCACCCGAATTACATGCATAGTGCCACTTGAATTACATGCATAGTGCCACTCGAATTACATGCACAATGCCACTTGAATTACATGCACAAGGCCACCTTACATAACCTATCTACCATGTGTTACATAAAAAGGGTGCCATTTGTCATAGGCACTATATAAGCTAAAACTTAGAACATTACAAAATATTAATCATGGGTACTACCCATGTTATTTAGGAATTATTACATCATGGAGTTATTACATTAAGGGTTAGTATGAGATCCTAACATGTCCTTTCCCTTGAATAAGCTTTGTCCTCAAAGCTAAAATGAGGAAACTATTGTTGGAGTTGGTGGAGAGATTCTCATGTAGCATCTTCAGGTTGAATCCCACACCATTGAACCAGGATCTTTGTAATTGTATGGTTGCGAAGAGTGCAAGTCCGATGATCCAACAACTACTCAAGTTCAAGTAATATGGAGCCTTATTCATCCAATTTAGGAAGTGTGGATTGAACCTATACCTGTGTGCCCACAACTTTATTGAGAGCGGAAACATGAAAAATAGGATGAAGCTTGGAAGTAGGTGGGAGTGCCAATTTGTAAGCTATGGGGCCAATCCTTTGTAGAACCTGGTAAGGACCATAGAATTTTTTAGCAAGCTTCTGGAACCTGCAAATTTTTAGGGATGATTTTTTGTACGGCTGCAAGCGAAGGAAGACCATATCACCTACATCAAAACTATGCTTAGAATGATGTTGATCATCTTGTTGGTGCATCCGATTCTTGGCCATGTTCAAATTTTACTTAAGTTGGTGAAGGACCTCAATGTATTGACTTAGAGTGTTGTCGATGACCTAGACCTTGGAGCTACCATGAATGTAAGAGGAAGGCATAGGTTGAAGGAGCCCAAAGACTGCTTCAAATGGTGTGAGTTTGGTTGTGGTATGATAAGAAGTTTTGTACCACCATTCAGCCAAGGATAGCCATTTGGCCCATTGAGTGGGATGATCTAAGACAAAACAGTGAAAGTAGATTTCAAATCATTTATTAAAAACTTCTGTTTGACCATCCATTTGCAGATGGTAGGTTGAAATAATTTTGAGCTAACTCCCTTGCAACTTAAACAACTCTTGCCAAAAATGACTAATGAAGGTGGTATCACGATCAGATACAATGGAGGTGGGCATGCCATGAAGGTGGAAGATGGAGTCAAGAAAAATTTGTGCAATAATGGATGTTGTATAAGGATGGGCGAGGGCACAAAAATGAGCATATTTTGAAATGCGGTCCACTACCATGAAAATAACTGACTTACCTCAAGATTTAGGGAGCCCTTGTATAAAGTCCATGGAAATGTCGGTCCAAACCTGATTCGGGATAGGCAATGGCTGAAGAGTGCCCGAAGAGCACACTATTTCAGCTTTCATCCTTTGACATATGTCATAGGCAGCAACAAAACAACGGATGTCCCGTTTCATACCTTTCCAAAAGAAGGTGTGCTTGAGTCACTCATATGTTTTAAGGAACCCTCAATGACCTGTAGAGTAGCTATCAAAGTGGGGAATTATGAGGTAGAACCAAGCATTGATGGTAGCATAGATCATGGCAATTCCAATTATATCCTGGTGTAGAATCTGGATCATCCATTAATGAGGCTATCAAAGCTTGCAAATCCTAATCCTGACGTGCTTCTTGATGCAAGGAATCAATCCATTAGGGAAGTGGTGCTGAGATAGCACACAACATACTTACGATCTCCATTTTGCAAGAAAGAGCATCAGCCACAATATTCTCCTTTCCTTTTTTGTAGGTGATATCATAATCATAGCCCATGAGTTTAGACACCCACTTTTGTTGGTCAGGCATGGCAAATCTTTGTTCCAAAAAATATTTAAGAGTTTGATGGTCGGTTTTTATGGAGAAATGACGCCCAATGATGTAAGGTCGCCAATGTGTGATTGCATGCAATATGGCTAATATTTCCTTAGCATATGTGGATTTCCCTAGATTATGATCAGAGAGTGCCTTGCTAGTAAAATCCATAGATCATCCTTATTACATCAATACTACCCCAATACTATGACCAAAAGCATCACTTTCAATGACAAATGGTTTAGAGAAATCTTGCATGGCTAAGATGGGAGTGGTGGTCATAGCATGCTTGAGTTCAATTAAGGTTTGGTCAGCATCCAAGTGAAGGAATATTTTTTCAACATGGAGGTGAGGGGGGCAGCTATCTTCCCATAATTGTAGATAAATTTGTGATAATAGCCTGTAAGCCCTAAAAATCCTCGAAGTCCCTTGAGGGTGCAAGGTTTCGGCCACTATTGAACTACTTGAATCTTCTTAGGGTCAACCTTGATGCCATCCTATGAGACAATGAGTCCTAGGTACTCTACTTCAATAAGATCAAAGGAACACTTGGACATTTTGAAAAAAAGATGATGGGTGACCAAAAACTATAAAGTTTGATCCACATGATTGAGGTGCTCTTCCCATATGCGACTGTAAATCAAGATGTCATCAAAGAACCTAAGGATGAACTTTCATAGAAAGGGCTGAAAGATGTTGTTCATAAGACTTTGGAATGTAGAAGGAGCATTTGTGAGACCAAATGACATTACCAAGAATTCATAATGACCTTCATGAGTGTGAAAGGCAGTTTTGGGGATGTCCTCATCCTTGAGCCGGATCTGATGGTAGACAGAGTGGAGATCAAGCTTGGTGAAATACATGGTCTCGTGTAGTTCATCAAGTAATTCATAAACCACTGGAATAGGAAATTTATCCTTGATCGTAGTCTTGTTGAGTTCCTAGTAGTCAATACATAAGTGCCATGAGCCATCTTTCTTGGGAATAAGTAGGATAGGCAAGGAGTAGGGGCTAGTACTAGGCCGGATGACACTAACCTTGAGTAATTCCTATACCAATTTTTCCAGTTCTAATTTCATGGCATGAGGGTACCTGTATGGCCTGATATTTGGTGGTGCACTACCCAGGAGCAATGGGATAGCATGGTCATGAGAGCAACGTGGTGGTAGTGTAGTTGGTTCTATAAAGACATCATCATGTTTGTGTAGAACTAGTTGTAGGTCTAATGGAATTTCAGCCATTAGTGAAGTGGTTGGTTGGATGGAGAAGAGTTGTGCAATGACCCCATGTTTTGATTTCTTTAGCACTTTCTCCATACGATTGGAACTAATGAGGTGATGTGTTCCTGTAGGGGAGCCCTTGAGTAAGTGTGTTTGTCCATTTTAAGAGAATTACATCCAGAGTTCTGCAAAGTTCCAATTGATAGTGCCCAACGTACTAAACCATTGAGATCCCAAAACCATATCACATCCTCCTAATTGGAGGGTAAACATGTCCTGCTTGAGTTCATAGTACCCTATCCTAATCTTGAAATTATGACATTTGCCTTTATAAGGTAATGTTCCCCCATTGGCTACCATGACCTCGAATGAATTACAAGTGTGGATATAGAAATTTTCCTGCTTAGCAACTTTAGGATCAATGAAGTTGTGTGTGCTGCCTAAATCAATAAGGATGGTAATACGTTGGCCCTTGAAAAATCCCACAACTTTCATGGTTTGTGGAGTGGTAATGCCTGCAAGAGCATGGACTAAAATATCTATCTCAAAACCCTATGTATCTTCTTCTTGTGGAGAAGGTGTTTCAGGGGGTCCTCATCCTCATCACTCTGGTCAATGTTAGTAGGTTCCTCAACATCTATCAAGAACAGTCTTTTGTTTGCACACTTATGTCCTTTAAAAAACTTTTCATCACAATTATAACATAAGCCTTGGGCATGACGTGCATCCATCTCCTCTGTAGTCAATCACTTGGGTGTAGTAGGTTTACTATCCACTGAATTTTGGGTTTGAAAAAGAAATGGTCAATTTTGAGAAAACTACGAGGGGCGCCTTTGGTTTGAGAGTTTAGATTCAACTAGATGAGCCAAAATGATAGCTTCCATAATGGAATGTGGTTTCAACATCATTACTTGATCTTGGAGATCCTTTTTTAACCCACTAATAAAATAAATCATGAAGAACCCTTTCGTCAATCCTCTTGTCTTATTGGCCAATTTTTCAAATTGAGTTTGGTAATCACGGATTGAGGATGTTTGTTGTAGTTTGGTCAAGGCCCCCTATGAAGTCCTCACACTCACTAGGCCCAAATTGGGTCAGTAGTTGGGACTCAAATTCCTCCCAAGAGATATTTGGGTTAGAATTACGTAACCACTATAACCAGTGTAGAGCCTTAGATTCCAAATTGAAGGAAGCCATTTGAAATCGATGATATATGGGAACATTATGAAGTCTAAAAAATTGGTCAATCCTACATAACCACCCATCAAAATCCTTCCCATTAAATAGATGGAAGTCCAATTTTGGCATTTTAAAGGATGGGTCATGGTCATTCCTTGTAGATTTTTCTACTTGGTGTTCTGTTTTGAGTGGTCCCTTATGTAACTTGCTATCCATATTTATTAGTGTTTCTTCTAAGCGATTGCTAGTGGCCTCATGATCTAGACGAAGACCTTGGACCTCTTCCCTTATGGATAAAATTTCCAAGTTCAAATTCTTAATGGATTTGGTTAAGGAGTCCATTTTTTCTAGCTATTTTTGATGTCCACAGGTATCCTAGGAAATTTTGGAACCTTTTGTGACCAGTTACTAAAATTAGAATTGGGGTTTCAGGACTTACTATTTTTAGTAAGTGTCCAAAAAAGTGCTTGGATGCTATATATAAAAATGATCAATTTTAAGAGGTGATCACAATGAGCTATATCCCACAACACTACTTTTTGGCACCCTAGACTTTTTTTTTTATCTCCTATTTTGCCAAGTCTAACGATGTTTACAGTTTTTGATTTTGAGCTACAATGCAAAAGTTGGGTACTGGAGCACTATCTATAATTGGTCTTTAGTCACTCGCTCACTATTTTTCTCAGCCTAGATAGTCTCTCTAACACTACTTACCTCACTAGTCTGAAGATTCTTTGTATTGTGTAGGTTACTGTTATGACAGTTTTTTTTACACTGAAAACTATAGTCTCTGACCTGACTGTGCTGACCTGACTGACCTCACTATTACTGCCACTGTAAATTTGACTATTATTCTCTAGACTATCAACTTAACTGTCACCCTCATATTCTATCCTGAATCCATGCAATGTATGTTATTTTTTGGTAGAGGATTCTTTTATCATATGCTCACTTTTGGGAATTTGGAATGCAGGTTTACAAACAGGGAGTTTTGGTTTGTGATTTTGTTATAGATTGAAGTTTTAACAAAACCATGGTATCCTCAGTAAAGGAGTATGTAACAGCCATAGGCCCTTTGTTATACCATAGTGACGAACAATAGTGCTCAGACCAATATTTTAGGCCACTATCCAAGAAGGATTTCCACACATACCCTTGAGCATACTATCTGCCTCTCTGACAGTATGGGAGGGTAATCGTCCAGGATGTTGTGTCCCATGGACTATGGATGATACAAGGCCGATAATCTTCCTACTGGATAAAATTGTGTTAACCCTAAAATGGTCTCTCGATACACCCAAATATGTGTGGGATCTCAAGTCCATGCACGAGTTTTGTCCGAGGCCTGGGTATTGGAGCCTGATCGCCCCTCACTTCACTAGACGATGTATGGGCTATCTAGCTTAGCCAATAATGACAGATCCTTCATGATATTTTAAAACCCCCGACACATGGTTTCTACCTACTCAACTAAAAAAGAATTTTTTTTTTGATAATAGAATAAAAAAAATTACACAAAAATAATAGAGGATTATACCTAACAGGCAAGAATCATTACTGTTGCAATAGAATTTGGCCCTAGAAAGTGGTCTGATACCACTTGTTAGTATTCTACTATAAAATAAACTCAAATAAACACACTCTCACATAATTTCTTGGAAATAAACTCACATAAACATCATATTAATATTTAGAATAAAATACACATTATAACAAAAATTTGCATAAGGAACAATCTCATAATAAGATAGAATCGCAGGCCTCTTCGAGGGGGCAACCTCCTTCAAAACTTCATTAATTTGCAAAAATATGAATACATTGGTGCCTTCTAAGGTATTTAAAGAGTTCCCTTCCATGGTTGGCTTACATGCAAAATTCCACTTGGATTACATGCATAATACCATCCGAATTACATGCATAGTGCCACTTGAATTACATGCACAATGCCACTCAAATTATATGCACAAGGCCACCTTACATAACCTATCTACCATGTGTTACATAAAAAAGATGTCATTTGTCATAGGCACTATATAAGCTAAAACTTAGAACATTACAAAATATTAATCATGGGTACTACCCACGTTATTTAGGAATTATTACATCATTGAAGTTATTACATTAAGGGTTAGGATGAGATCCTAACATCTTAGTTTAAGAGTTCTTATTGATGCAAACTTATATCTAAAGAGAAAAATAATTTGAAGATTTTATAAAGAGAGGTAAAGACAATGTGTAGGAATTATTCTAAGTACATTGATTTGAATGATCTAATCTTAACCTTTTTTGTATTCTCACTACCAAATAGTTATACACTATGAAATGGTTTTAAATAATCAATTGATCTAGTGATTAAAGGTCTAATATGGGTGGTGGAAACTAGAGAAAAAATTTCATTTGGATTGATACTTGATATAATAAAATCACTCAATCTAGATCTAATTTTGAAATCATGGAAAGAAATATTTTTACAAGTATAACAAATATTATTGTTGGGAGGTAATTGAGAAAAAATATAACAACAATGATTATTTTGAGAAGAGCCAAGGATAAGCTGATATGGGAGTTGAATAACTTAGGAGAATAACAACAAGAAGTGGATATAATGTAGAGCACCAACAAAATAGGAATACTACAAGAATTTAAAGATATGTTTGGGATAGTTTGAGGATTTGAAAAGTCAAAATGTTTGTACGGCTTCTAGGTCATAGGAAAATTTTATCTTAGGATAACCAATAAAAAAATATTTTCTTGACCCCTCACAATGTGTTTTATGTAAAATGGAGGAGGAGAGTATAGACCATATTGTAGGACATTCTTTAGTAGTTAGGGAATTGTAGCAATGGATTTTTAATATGTTTGGTAAATGCATTGTGATGAATAGAAAATTTAAAAAAGGTTAAATCAATGGCATATCACTATTAAAAATGAGGCATTATAGATAATACGTTATATATTTAAGGATACAATACTTTGGACCACATGGTTGGAAAGGAAAATAAATTATTTAAAGGAAAGAAAATCAATTTAGTGGTAATGAAAAAAAATATTTGTTTAGCCATAGAGGATTCTAAACCATTCCTATAAACTCACCCAATCCCTAATATTGGAGCAAAGAGTTATGATAGATAGAGTCAAGCTATTAAATGGAATTATGATGTTGGGTGTAGAAGAAATAAAAAGAAGGTAAAGAATATAAAGTGAAAATGACTAGAAGTATATTTGGTCAACTTGAATATTGATGGAGTATCTAAATTAATAAATGTAATTTTAATAAAATTAAAGGATCCATGGAACATACAAGATATAATTATGGAAATACAAAATCTTCCTATAGAGTTTGAAGAAATCAGGTTTACAAACGTGTTAAGGCAAGGGGATAAACATGCAAATAAGTTATCCAATAGAGAGGTTTTAATAGGTGATTATACAGTTAAATTATCTTCTCCATGGTTAGAGGAAGTAGTAAGTTTAGCTCAAGTTGATAAGAAAAATCTAAAAGAACAAATTCAAAATAATATTTTAGAGGACTACAAAATATTTTAGGGGATCCATGTATACACCAATGCATTGAAGGAAACTAATAATCTAAATTTGGTAAAGCACATTATGATTTTATGAAGTGAGCAAAGGTTTTGTATGTTGAAGTAGTGGAATCCATATTTGGTAAAGCACATTATGATTTTGTGAAGTGAGCAAAGGTTTTGCATGTTGAAGTAGTGGAAGATGACATCAAATAAACCTCATGGTTGAATGGATTAATTGATTTTTTGGTTGTTGGTTGGATTATGGGACTAAATATGAATTGGAACTTTCAACTTTTTGAGACTACTAAAATATTTATTATAGTTCTTGTGGTTGCACTTATGCTTCAGGAAAGAAACTAACAATTATGTTAATATGAGGTATAATAGTATAATTTTTTTGAAAATACTACTCTTTTAAGATGTAGTGAATAGACAATAGAGATGGAGTTTTGGTATTGGGAAAGGTGTTGCTGAAAAATGTCAAGAAGGATGCTAAACTTTGGAATATTGGTATTTACGTAGAAAATTGAAAAAAAATGGAAATAATTAATTCATTCTGAAAAATGATATAAGAATCTAGTTATAGTAACTCAATTGAGATAATAATTGAATATATTTGTAACTTTCCAAGCTCTAATAGAGACAATTATATATTTTCAATTGAGAAAGACCAAGTACAACACATTTTCCTTATAAATAAAAATAAAATAGTAAAAATATTAAAACGTAATTATCAATAAAATGAACTTAAAAAACATACATAAAATCAATAAATTCTATCAATTCAAATACCTAAATATATTTTATATTGAACCACTTATAATAATTAATTTCATTTAAAAATAACACCTTACAAAGATATTGTTATATAAAATTATAATTAAAAATAAAATACTAAGTCCTCCAAGACATCCAAAGATAAGTTATTGGTGTTTTATTCTAGTGATCTTAATTTGAATCACAAAGAATAACCCTTATTATTATACCTCCAAAACTATTATTATACTAGGGAAAAATGTGACCTAATTATATCACTTGTTTTATTATAGTGACTTTAATTTCAATCGCAACGAATAAAAGAGAAAGAGAACTCTTATTATTATACCTCCAAAAATATTATTCTGCTCCCAAAAAAATGTAACCACTTATATCACTTGTTATATTTACAAGTATAAAAAAATATTAAATTTACGTTCCATGAACCGATACTCAGATATCAGAAATTAAATATCTAGTAGAAACAAGACACAAACTGATACCGTGCAACAAGACAAACAATATCACATTTTTAACTGCAGTCTAGAACCATACCAGCTATGTACGATATCAAATACCGTGCAACAAGACAAAGAATATCACAGTTTTAACTGCAGTCTAGAACCATACCAGCTATGTACGATATTAAACGACACTATCGCTATTCCACTCCTCTGTTTGCAGACCGAGAACCTACGTAGAACTTGGGAAATTAAAAGCTTGAGACTCCATTGTCCCTTCCAAAATCCGTACAACTTGAACCATGTTTGGTCGATCCTCCTCCTCTTCTTGAATGCATAACATCCCGACCACTGCAGCTCGTCTCACCTCTTCAACATCTGCTTCGTCAGCTATGCTTGCATCTACAACAGCTTTTATGTTTCCCTTCTGAATTTGAGTTGCAGCCCATGTGGGAAAGAATTGCATACCCGATTCCTGCACGGTCAAGTCCATGATTCTCCGGCCTGATATTATTTCCAGTAATGTCACACCGAAACTGTATACATCTACTTTTGTAGTGATTGGGAGGCCGTAGATCCACTCTCGAGCCAAGTACCCTTTCGTTCCTCTTGCCGTGGTCAATACCCGGCTGAAATCCCTACCCAATAACTTTGCAAGCCCGAAATCGGCAAGCTTTGGGCGGAGGTCTTCGTCCAGAAGAATGTTCGCAGGCTTTATGTCGCAGTGGATGATACGATTTCTGCATTCTTCGTGGAGATAAAGTAGTCCTCGTGCAGTGCCTAAAACGATCTCAAATCTTGTCTTCCACTGCAACACCTTCTGGGATCTGTTGGACTCAGAGAACAAGAAGTAATTTAGAGAGCCGCTGCAGACGTACTCATAAACCAACAACCTCTGGGAGCCTTTTATGCAAAATCCCCCAAGCCTCACCAAATTCAGGTGCTGTATGTTTCCAATGGTTCCGATTTCCGCACGGAATTGTTTTTCTACCTCTGCTGAACCCTCAAATGTTTTGACGGTTACAACTGTGTTGTCCGCGAGAGTTCCTTTGAACACAGAGCCGAACGCTCCGCCTCCCAACTTATGGCTGAAATTCTTGGTCGCAATTTTCAGCTCTTTGTAAGTGAAAGTTGTAAGAAACGTTGGCGTCTCATCTTCCTTGTCTTTCCTAACCGACGTGCGAAGCCTCCGTCGAATCAACACCACGAACAGGAAAACCAAAACAGCAATGAAAGCAGCGCCTATGGAAAGTAATACTGAAAGATTAGGGCTTCTATTTTTTCTGTTAGATGAGGACTGTGGTAAATCAGCGGCCGCCAACCGAATGAACAAAGACTGGCCGTCGGATGAATCTCGAGCATTTAACAAATTCCCAAACCATAATAGACAAACGGGAGGAGTAGAAATATTGAAAGCAAAGGCTGTGCAGGAACAATTGTGGAGGCAAGCACTCTGGCATAGTTCTTGTGTTATGTCGCCCGTAAATGCAACGGCTTGTTCAATGGGCAAGGATTTGTCCTTCACTTCCAAGAAACCATCGGTGGTGCCATTTGTAGCAGAGCATTGTAGTGGACTGTGTCGAACACAATCGCTTGTCCAACATTCTCCAGAATCCCAGGTGCGACTGTCTTTGGGCCAAAACCCTTGCAGACAGCTGAAGAAATGAAGATTATTGTTGCTGCATGCTCCATGGGTCCCACAGAAACCATAGACTTGGCATTGATCTGGGGGCACAGCCCCTATGAGGCTCCAATTACTGTTATGGATCCACACGTACATTCCGAGATCGGCAGTCGGGCGCAGAACTATCCGCGGGAACATCTTCTTCATCTTCGATTTTCCTCTAAACATGAAGTACATGCGTGATGAAGAATTCTTTTCAAAGATAAAGTCAAACATATCTTTACCAGCTGACATTCCTGGCGAATTGGCAAATTGGTTACCACTTGACGAATATGGAACACTTTTATTATAGAACATTAAAAACTGTGTGATTTCTGGTAATGGATCCATTTCACCACAGAAAGGTCCAGGTGCTGGATCAATGGAACTCTTCCAAGAAGCTAGTTTAAGGCCTTTCCAGAACTTCATCCCAGGCAAAACGGTATTCCTTGGATGACGGAAACTCTCCCAAACGATCTCAGAATTGTTGCCGCTTCCTAGCATGACAAAATTGCCAGAGTCCAATAGCAATGCCCGAGATGCTTTGAGGCTATTATCGCTCTTCCAGATCGATCTTCCCTCTAAATCAAACAATATGAGATTACCATCTCTCGATATATTTAGAACACCGGGCATGTTTTTCAGAGGCTTGTCCATGTTAGCGACCCAAACGGTCGTCCTCTCGGAAATTTGGGCATACCAGATGGCAAAATGCCAGTTATTCGTTCCACTGGGACTGAAAAATCCCAACGCGAACGTGCCATCTTTTGAAAGTATGGTCTGATTCCCGGTGAGGGAAGCCCCTATCTGAAGGGTGTCTCCCCCATCTACCAGTAGAAAAACATTGCTGGGAAGCAGAGCGAGCACGGAAAGTGCTAAGAACAATGACCTTAAACAGGTTAGGCCCTTCATTACCACTCCCATACGCTAGGTGTTCTTATTTCCTTATCCAATTTATAGAATTTATAGAAGTACGGCAAATATGTGATCTAATACCGAAGGCTCGGGGTGTTTATGAATATACGTCGAGAAGAAACAGGGTCCACAGTGCAGAAATGAGCAGTCAAACGTTTAACGCTTATAAAGCATGTTGATTAAACCTGTTAACGTAACGGTGGAGAAGGTTTGAAATTTGAAATTTGAGAAATTTTAAACACTTTGTATTTTTAAATTCTCTTGTATTTTGAAACATGTTCCATGAGAAACCATGTTCATACGTAAAGTCAAGTTTATATTCCACACGTTTGTAAGAAAATCGTGGACATGAAAATCCATGGCCCATTGACGTGAATTTTGCTAGTTTATATTCCACTCTTCTGTAAGAAAATTTGATAGTTTACATTTCATGTCTTTTATCCCTAAACCGTACGCCACGATAATTGGAATTTAATCGGTCAAGTTAAGTGTCTTGACCGCTATGCCAATCTCCCTAACCCTACGTAATTGACTCAGAACCTGACAGATCATCGATCAAGGTTGAACCGATAAAATTCCAATAATCGTGCAGTGTGAACTTAATCCCGTGGCGTAAGGGTTAGCGAGAGTGACATAGTGTTGATGACACGTAACTTGACCGATCAAATTCCAATCAGCCAGAGTGACATAGTGTTGAAGACACGTAACTTTACCAAGGTTGTTTCAAGGTTGAACCGATCAAATTCCAATCATCAATGTTTCAAAATTATTATGTTAAATCTAGATTTTGATTTTTTAGAAGTTTCAAAATTTAAATTATAGTATGGGTGAAGATATGTATATTGTTTAATCTTTATTAATAATCTTAGTTCTGAATTTTATAAAAAATTATTGTTGAGATAGGAATACCGAACCTTAAATATTTTTTATACTTCTTTAATTAAAAAAATTAATATATTACCTATATCATAAAATATTTTATAGTATAAAATATAAATATAAGTAATTTAATATTATATATAGTTCTAGGCGAATAGAACTGTCTGGGCAAATCTTCCAAGATGTATGAAAAATGTTAGAGAACGGTATATGTGAGATATTCTTTGGGAAGAGCTTTGATTATGTGTTCTTCGACAAGCTAATGTGGAGGACCATCTCATTTGGTAAAAGGAAAGTTTGGGTCTCTTCACTGTTAAATCTGCCTATAATAACATTAATGATGAGGAAGTTTTTTCCCTTTCCATGCACTTTGGCTAAAGCACCTCTCTCCTAGAGTGAACATGTTCTTCTAGTTGGCAGTTCAAAATAAAATTCTCATGATTGAGAACCTTCACAAATGTGGTTGGTGTTTGATTAACAGGTGTTATCTTTGTGAGTTCGTTGTTGGAAATTACCATTAGTAAAAGGTTAAAAATTTGATTTTACCTAGGGTAAAGGTAACTTTCCTTTTACCTTACTTGGACAGCAGTGGACGACAGCATTTGGGCGGCAAGAGAATTCCTTCCATCCTTCTTTTCCCCCAATTTCTCCTTTCCCCTTTCTTTCTTGAATAGGTTATTTACCACCTATTTAATCTATGTAACCTAAGTTTGAAGGTTAATGCAATTAATTCTTTTTTCGTAAACACTCACCTTTCACATTTGGTATCAGAGCGGCATGATTCCCGAGGCGATGGGGCCCGCAGTTCGAGGCGGTGGCATGGATCCCGAGGCGGCCCGCAGGAGCAGTCCGACACATTTTTTGAGGCGTTGGTGGAGCTGGATGAGGTGGCCCATAGGAGCAGCAGATCGACATGATTCTCGAGGTGCTTTTGACGTGGTAGCCCGAGGCACGATTCTCGAGGCACTATTGACGTGGCGATCCATGATGTGTGGTGACGTGGCGCTGGTGCGCGACCCGAGGAGGGTGACGTGGTTATCCACAAAGTGTGGTGACGTGGTGCTGGCACGCGGCCCGAGTGGTGATGTGGCAAAAGGAACCTACGTGTTCGTGACTGCCCGTAGGCAGTCAAAGCACTGTATGTGCTTAGTTATTTTTAAATAACTCAAACATCGCCCTACGGGCGATGTGGGACAAATAGTCCCAATAATATTAAGCTTCGCGCCGAAGCGTGAAGCCAACCTTAGCTTCGCGCTCGACGCGAAAGCTAAAGGGCAGGGAGTACGCATTGCTCCCGGATCAGCCCGGTAGCGCAGCGGCTACCCTCAACCCTAACACCCGCGAGGTCGCAGGATCGACTCTCGGCGGGGTCGATAGATAATTTAATTAAAAAAAAAAAAAAAAAACTAAGGAATAGTTTAAAAACAATATATAATATTTTTTTTGTGTAATTTCCTAAGAGGAAATATCTGTTCATTAGTTTTAAAAAATAAAAAAAAAAAATTTCAAAGTTAATTGAAATTTCCTGAGAGGAAATAATTGTAAAGTTAAAAAAAAAAAAAAAAAAACTTAGAAAGTTAATTTTTTTGTTATTTCCTAAGAGGAAATCTTTGTAAAAGAAAATTTCTGGGAAATTTTCTTAAATGATAAGATCGGAAGGATGTTATCATGCCCTCTGCAAGTTGTTACTGAGAACAAATCCTGAAGACTTTGATAGGCACGTGAAAACCCTAGGACTTAATACAGTTTTTTCACAGTTGCAAAACGTGGTTATTGCACACCAGAGAAATCTTGATCAAGGATACAAAGCAGATTCAGAAGATAACTCCTTTGGCAGCAAGTTCGAACAATCCGACACAGTTGCAATTGCTTCACAAGGATCCGAATATACTCATTATAGTAATTCAGTTGAAATCCTACAACCTCCTTCTCCTGAAATAATATTGATCAGTGACGATGATGAACAAGTCGCTGACAATTTTGTAATTGCCGAACAAGTTTGAGTTGTTTATGATTGTAAATCAAGTAGGGCTTGATAGTCTTTAAAGTCTTTTTGCAATAAGACTATAAAAGAGAGGTTTTCGGTTTTAGTAGATAAATGGGATCACATAATAATCTACCAATTCCCGAATTCAGAGGGGATAATTATGAGTACTTGGTCCATCAAGATGAGGACATTACTCATCGAAAAAGGACTATGGGATATTATTGAAGACGGTTACATTGCTCCAATAGATTGGACTACCTTAAGTGCAAATGATAAAAAGATATACAAAGATGCACAGAAAAATAATTCATTTGCCTTATACCATCTTCAATCAGCATTAGATCCAAGTATCTTTCCAAGAATTGCATCTTACTTAACTGCTACAGATGCATGGAATGCCTTGAAAGAAGGATTCCAAGGAAGTTATAAAGTAAAGCAAGTTCGGCTTTAGACATTGAAAAGAGATTTTGAAAATCTCAGAATGAAGGAAAATGAAAGAGTTGGAGACTACTGTTTTTGAGTTAAAGCAGTAGTTGATATGATGCAAACTTTAGGTGAAGACACAAAAAATGAAACACTTGTGAAGAAAGTGTTGCGAAAACTTCTTCCTAAGTGGAATCACATTGCAATCATAATTGAAGAATCCAAAGATCTTTCTACTCTTACATTTGATAGTTTGATTGGATCATTAACATCACATGAAGAGCGACTTCAAGGTGCACCTTCAACAAGCTATGGAGGTGATGACAAAGCCTTCACTTCGAATGAAAGTGCAAGACGAGGACAAGGAAGAGGCCGAGGCAGAGGTCAACAACAAAGATGCAAGGGCCAAAGCAACTCCTACAGAGGAGGTAATCAAAACAGAGGTGGAAATCAAAATAGAGGAGCCAATCAAAACCAAAGCGGCAATGCAGGCCGTGGAAATCAAGGATGAGGAAGTAACAAGTCTAAAACAGCTTGTTTCAATTGTGGAAAACAAGGTCACTTCGCTCGTGACTACTGGTCAAAATCTTCAAAAGATCAAAGCAGTCAATATGGCTCATTCTACAGAGAAGAAGAAGGTCCACCAAACCTTTTTCTCTCTTATGGACAGCCAGATCAAAATCTAAATGATACATGGATTTTGGATACTGGTTGCTCCAACCACATGAGGGGAAAAGAAAATCTCTTTGCTACATTAGATTCAAATTACAAATATCATGTTAAGTTAGGGGATAATAAATCCTTGCAAGTTGAAGGCATAGGAGCTATGGAAGTTCCCACAAAAGGTCTTAAAAATGTGAATGACATATACTATACTCCACAGCTACAACACAATTTGTTAAGTGTTGGCCAAATGATGGAGAAGCATTACAAATTAGTTTTTGATGAAAGAAAATGTACAATATTTGATAAAAACAATTATAACCGGGTCATCACAGAAGTACCTATGACAAAGAATAGGTTGTTCCCTCTAATGTTTGGTGAGCCAGGGGGAGCTCAACTTGCAAACATTTCTATTACAAATCCAAGTGAATTGTGGCACTTGAGATATGGTCACCTCAATTCCGCTAGCTTGAAAATGTTAACATCACAAGCTATGGTGACAGGACTACAAAAAATTCCAGAACATAAAAAGGTATGCGAAGCATGTGCTTTGGGAAAGCACTCCAGAACGAAGTTTCCAAGAGGCCGAGCATGGAGAGCAAGCTATCCTCTTCAGCTAGTACATTCGGACATCTGTGGTCCAATGCAAACAAAGAGCCTTGGAAAAAATTCTTATTTTCTAACATTCATAGATGATTATTCTAGAATGTGTTGGCTCTATTTTCTGAAACACAAAGATGAAGCATTTGATTGCTTCATAGACTTCAGAAATAATGTAGAAAAGCAAAGTGACTATTATGTCAAATGTCTTCGATCGATAAAGGAGGAGAGTACTCCTCAAATGAATTTCTTCATTATTGTAAGCAAAATGGGATAAAAATGCAGTTCACCACTGCCTATACCCCACAGCAGAACAGTGTGGCTGAGAGAAAGAACCACACCCTTGTTGAAATGGCACGAACAATGCTTCAGACAAAACATCTCACAAACAGTTATTGGGTAGATGCAGTAAGAACAAGTGCATATATTCTAAATAGAAGTCCGACTTCTAGTTTAGATGGTATCACTCCTTATGAAGGATGGTACGATAAGAAACCAAATGTCAAACATTTTAGAGTATTTGGTTCTTTAGCTTATGCACACATTCCTGAGGAGAAGAGAAAGAAGCTTGATCCAAAGAGTCAAGCATGTGTTTTTTTAGGGTATTGTGATTCAACAAAAGGGTATATATTGTACAATCCCATGACACATAAAATCATTATCTCCAGGGATGTAATTTTTGATGAAGTGGGAGAATGGGGTCATAAACAATTTGTTGATTTTGACTCTAATTAGGACAATTCCACATTAGTACCTCCCATATTGGTACAACCCAAGAAAAGCAGTGTAGAAAGTCCTCCTCCACAAATTCCACATTAGGAAACTTCATCAAGTACATCAAGTGGTACACCAAGTCCAAGAGGGAATTTTTTGGCACCCCCAAATTCTCCAAAATGATTTCAAATATCTGTAAGCGCTCCAAGCCCGATGGATATTGATTCAGTTTCTCAAAGGAAAGAGACAAATAGAGGAAAGCGCATACTGTAGAGTCATCCATCTACTCAAATGTTGGATAGGAATTTCCAACAAAGATACACTAGGAGTCAAGCTAGTGAGATGGATGACATTTTGTCAAGACTTGAAAATCTTCAAATGTCAGGGGATGATGAGTCTCATGAACCAAGGGGTGATGTAGTCAATTATGCTTTGTTGGCTGCTGCACAACTAGAACCATCTAGCTATGAAAAAGCATGCACTCGAAAATATATGGCAAGATGCCATGGAAGAGGAAATATCCTCAATTAAAAAGAATGATACTTGGGAGCTTGTGAAGCTTCCCAAGGGAAAAAAATGTGTTGGATGTAAATGGGTCTATAAGACCAAATTCAATGCTGATGGAAGCATTGAAAGGCACAAGGCAAGATTAGTAGCTAAAGGTTTTACTCAAAAATATGGAATAGATTATGAGGAAACCTTTGCTCCAGTTGCTCGACAAGAAAAAATTAGAACCGTTCTTTCCTTGGCAGCCCATAAAGGATGGAAAATTCAACACATGGATGTGAAAAGTGCATTTTTAAATGGATACCTGACATAAGAGGTGTATGTTCAACAACCTCAAGGTTTCCAAGAACCAGGAAATGAGAACCTTGTTTATAAATTGAAAAAAGCACTTTATGGCCTCAAGCAAGCACCAAGAGCATGGTACTCACGAATTGATGGTTATTTCAGCAAATATGGTTTCACAAAAAGCAAGAGTGAACCAACATTATACTACTTGAAAAATGGAGTAGATATCCTCATAGTTTGTTTATATGTGGATGATCTAATATTCATGGGTAGTAATGATAAAATGAATATGGAGTTCAAAAACTCCATGATGAATCAGTTTGAGATGAAGGATCTCGGATTAATGAGATACTTTCTAGGAATGGAAGTACATCAATCAAATAATGGGATCTTCATATGTCAACAAAAATATGCTCATGACATGATCAAGAAATTTGCTATGCAGTAGTGCAAATCAGCTGCAACACCAACTGGACATGGAATCCAGCTAAGCAAAGAAGATGGAGCACCAAAAGTTGACTTGACCAATTACAGAAGCATGGTTGGGAGTTTAATGTTTCTCACCAACACTAGGCCAGATATACAGTATCTTGTTTCTCTTGTATCATGATTTATGGCATGCCCATCCGAGCTGCATCTTCAAGCAACCAAACGAATTTTATGATATGTAAAAGGTACGTTGGATTTTGGAATCCATTACCACAGGTATAACTCTGTGAAGTTATTTTGTTATAGTGACGACGATTGGGGCATGAATATAGATGACGAGAAAATCTACATCAGGGAATTTTTTTAGTCTAGGATCAGGACTAATAACTTGGAGTTCCAAGAAGCAATCTGTTGTAGCATTATCATCTATAGAAGCTGAGTACATAGCCATTACTCATGCAAGTACTCAGATCCTTTGGTTGAGGAAAATCCTTGAAGAGATTGGCGAAAAACAAATTGGTCCAACCAAACTGAATTGTGATAATATAAGTGCCATAAAGTTGGCATATAATCCGATCCACCACAAAAGGTCAAAACATTTTGATATGAAGTATCACTTCATAAGAGATATGGTGGAACAATGACAGTTGAGCTTCAATATTGTAGCACTTTGGATAATCTAGCAGACATCTTCACCAAAGGCATGGCTAAAGCTCAATTTATAAAGTCGAGAGACTATATAGTTAGTCCTCTCAACTTTAAGGGGGAGAATGTTGGAAATTACCATTAGTAAAAGGTTAAAAATTTGATTTTACCTAGGGTAAAGGTAACTTACCTTTTACCTTACCTGGACGGCAGTGGACGGCAGCATTTGGGCGGCAAGAGAATTCTTTCCATCCTTCTTTTCCCCCAATTTCTCTTTTCCCCTTTCTTTCTCGAATAGGTTATTTACCGCCTATTTAATCTATGTAACCTAAGTTTGAAGGTTAATGCAATTAATTCTTTTTTCGTAAACACTCACCTTTCACATTCACCTGGGAATCGACCTCTCATCTGTTTCTTAATTGTAGTGTGTTTATAAAAATCTTAATTTTTATTCTAGGGTGCCTAGGGGTAGATTGGGTTTTCCAAATTATGTGCTTGATTGCATTCTTCAATGGCATCCTCCCTTTTGGTCTCTCTAAAAAAAATGCTTTTGGTGTTTTCTGCTCCCTCATGCGATGTGGGAAGTCTGGAAGGCAAGGAATGCTAAGGTTTTTAGTGACAAAGCTTTTTATACCAAGCTTCTGAGTAATTGCATAGTGGGTAAGATTATGGAGAATGTGGAGATTGCTTGTGCTTTTGTGGACCTTCTTGAGGCTTTCTCTCCTAGTGAAATTTTGATTAAACGGGGGTTGAGGTTTGACCATGTGGAATGCCCTCCTACGGCTTCCAATCTCAAAAGTTTGATTAAATGGAAACCTCCTCCCATGGGTTGGGTCAAATTAAAATTTTATGGGGCATCTAAAGGTAAATCTGGCCTGGCCAATTTGGTAGGGGTTATTTGTGATCACAAAGGAAATTTGTTGTTTTCTTATGCAAAACCAATAGGATTGTGCTCTTCATAGGTGGCAGAAGCGAGGGCGGCATTCATGGGAATTTCTATGTTAAGAGAGTTTAATTTCAAAAGAGCCATTACTGAAGGTAATTCTCAAAATTTTGTAAGCAGGGTTATTCATAGTGGTGAAACTTCACCATTGGGGTGAAAAAAAAACATTTTCAAAAATTCAAATTTGCAAGATTTTTAGGACCCAGACGTCGACCATGTAGCCAAAATTTTCAAAAAAAAAAAAAATTAGGTGTCAGTTAGCCATCATTTTATGAGAGTATAGCAAATATTTTGAAAAATTTGCAAGTAATCCCGCCTAAATAAAATACCCTTTTCACCCTAAAATATTTAATTTTTTAAATAATCTCGCCAAACTCACCAAGTATACCTCTATATATAATTAACACCTCAGGGATACATTTTTATTTTTAGACCGTGTTCTATACCTGAAAAAAATATCAACACAATTCTTCACAACACTGTAACCTTCTCTACGATCGACGAAAACCAATTTTGCAACCAAACGAAATCGTGTCCTATTTTGCAACCGAACAAAACTATTTTTGTAGTCGAATGAAACCAATTCTATAGCTGGATAGTGTTCTAGGACCGACCAGGGTAACTTCTGTAGTTGAATCTTATTTTGCAATTGTTCGGAGCAACTTCTATAGAAGGAATCGAAAGGCAAAACCAATTATGCAATTGAATCCTACCATGCAACCATATGAAACCATTCCTACAACCGAAATCTATCGTGCAACCAAACAGAACCATTCCTACATCCAAAAACTTTCATGCAACCAGATGAAACCATTATTGCATCTGGATTTTGGTGTGCAATCGGATAGAACCATCCCTACATCCAGAACCTATTTTGCAACCATCCAGGACTACGTTTACCTAGATCTTTTTCTACAGACGATCGAAACTAGTTTCTCTGCATACAGTAGGAACCTATTTTCACACTAGGCTCTCTGTCACTTCTTTGCTTGCCATTTTTTTCTTTATTTTGCCATGTTTTGCATGTTATTTTACTTGGTTCTGCATGTTTTTCTTTATTTAATATTTTTTCAATCCTATTCTACACCACACCAATATCGGAGCCCTCTTCTACATCTAGAATGACTTTGCTTTGTTCCCTTGTTTTTCTATATTTTACCATGTTCTGAATTTTTTAAAACTCTTTGATTCTTAGTTTCAATTTAGATCCTTTTTTCCTTGCTAATATTATAAATGATTAAATGCTTTGGTTATCTATAGACATATTGATGCTATTTTTCTTTGTTAAAGTGCTTTCACTAGAAAACAACTAGTGACATAAACTGATAAAATCACAATAAAGAATGTCTGGAAAAAAGTATGTATAATTTACCACCCAAAAAATTATTTATTCTATTTATAATATTATATTAAGGCCTCCAGAAAGTACACCCTTTGTAACCTTTTTTTTGTAACAAGTAAAATGTCACCCATTGATGGAAAGAAGGGCACCAAATCTTTTGCTAAAAAGAGTATCCTCAAATATTTTAGCCAAACTTTAAAATGCAACAAGCCAATGAAATTTGTGCAAATTTAAGGTATAAATGATTTTTGACTTTCCAATATGTGCTTGATTGACGATTTGAATATTTTTTTGTAATGTTTTTTATCCAATAATGATAAAAAAATATTGTGGTATGCTACTATGCAGAATACCCTTTCAATCCTGATATGCCTCCACTTGAATATATTCCCCAAGAAGAGATGTATTTCATTGAAAATCCCCTTAGAAATGACATCCAACAAACACTTGAAGACAACACGCAAAATGACATCACAATTGAAAATGAAAGTGATAAATCAAAATCATTACAAGCTTCAATTGAATCTTCAACCAAAAATTCCAAAAAAAGAAAAGTGTCTCTCTAGATACTTGGAAGGGGATTTAGGAAAGAATGGCTTGAAATATTTCCCTAGCTTGAGCCCGTCATGACTGAGGATAACCAAATCGATGAAATGAATGTAGATGCAAAATTTCTAGTTAGAGACTTGGTAAGGATCATAGGCTTCAAAACAAGATTGATACAATTGAAAAACATGTTGGCAAATCTTATATAAAAGTTATAAAATGTAATGGTGAAGTTAGTAAATAAATTAAGTGGAAGGATGCATCAGAATGTATGCATTTAAGATATGCTATAGAATATGACAATCACTTAATGTAACAACAATCTCTTGTTGAGAAAGGTGGAAAAATTGGATCCTAATTTTACAAAATACAGAAAACTATTTTTGCTTCAAAAAGTAAGCATTTTGTCATTATTTACAATATTATCGAGAAAGGTAGACCAATATTCGATTTTATTGATTATAAGCAGCTATTATGCCTTTTTAATGTGCAAAATCTTCCTAGTTCACATTGGTCAGACCGAAGTGGTTGGAAAATGGTAAAATATTTATCTTTGGTTGAGAAAGAAGACTTAAGGGAGCAAGTAAAACTTGCCAAATTCATTTTACTTTCTATTGATGAGGTAATAGTTATGGATAAAACTTCTTGGATTTTCATGCATGTGTACATATTTCAAAATCATATTAGAAGACCTATTTTGTTGGAAATACATAAGATGTTGAAAAGTTCAAATGCAAAAAATGTTTATAATATTGTTGTTAAAAGTTTAAAGAATATTGCGGGAATGAATGATATAGATATAGCAACAAAGTTAATTTGCATTAGATCTGATGGAGCTACTATTATGCAAGGTCACAGGTCTAGTCTTTGTGTTCAACTCCAAACCACAGTTGTCCAATATATGATCCTCATTCACTGTATGGCTCATAAAGTTAATCTTACATATAAAATTATGAGCACATTTTCAAATATTGCTAAAGTAGAAGACCTTATTCGTGATATTCATTCTTATTTCTCATTAAGCCTGAAAATATTTGCAAAGTTTCATCAATTTGCACTAGGATTTACAGAAGGATTTTTTTTTTTAAATATATGGATAAAAGATGAATTTCATTGTATAAAATTTCTCAGAGAGTTTTGGCATAATATCAATCATTGACGGGGTTTATGCATGCAAATAACAGAATAGATGATAAGGCAAAAGATATGTTGTTCCATTTGACTAACTTGGAAACACTTTTGACATTATGTGGTATTCTTCCAATGTTAAAAGAAATGAATAGATTAATTAATCTTGCACAAGAGAGATCCATTTATATCGTTGATTTTATGAGGATGAGAAAACAAATATGCATGCTTCTTGATACATTATATGTGTCTAATGCAGATTTTATAAAACCAGTATTTGATAGATGGAATACATTGATAAACGTGAAAAATCCAAACAACTTATTGAAGTTTGACATCAATGACCATCTTTATATTAATGGTCATCAAAATATGATACCTATTTATTGTTTTGAAAGGCAGTCAAGTATAGTTGTGGAATATTTTGAATAAGTTCCTATAACACATAATAGATTTCATGTTGTAATACATAAAACAAAGAGTAATTTGTCAAATATAGAAAAAACTTTTAAAGGTGAGATAAGAGAATAGTTTCAGAGAGATGAGTTGCTTGAGTCCATGGGTGTGGTTAACCCAATGTTTTGGGGACCTTGTACTAAATACAATTTTATAACCGAGTTGTTTATTAAATATATGGGTAACATCATTGACCATTTTTATAAGAGTGTGCAATTCAATGGTTTTGAAATTAAAGGTATACTCAACAGTGATTTTTTGAAAGAACAATCATCATGTTTTGGAAGAACAATGGTTGTGCAAATATCACTTATGACAGGTGGACTCCATGAGATTGGTTCCACTACATGTTTGTGGTAAAAATTATATCCAAGCATAGTCTTAAAAGATACTATATCTGAATACTTTTGTTTATATGAATTATGTGAAACAATGATTTTGGGGTCAGTCAAAGATGAAAGAGTTTTCAGTGTACTTGCTTTTGTTAAATCTAAACTCTACAATAGACTCAACAAGAATTTAGAAAATTATTTACGAATTTATGTGTCTTCATATCAGTTGGATACATTTTTGTATGATAGAGCGTTGGAATACTGGATTTCCTTGGTAGATAGAATAGGAACATCGAATAAGATCGATAACGATGATGATGATGCTTTCAATGATCATATGGTGGAGACACAGATTTCTGCTATGCTTCATAATGATTCTGGACAAGCTAATATGTTTTAGCTTCCATAGTGATAATTTTCCATGATTTCATTGACAATGATAAACATGAATTGATTTGATAGCAAATTTCTCAATATTATTCTAGATTTATATGATTTCAATGAATTGTTGTTTTAAATCATATTATTGTTTTAAAATTACATGGCTTATATCATTTTTATAGATTGTAAAATTGTAATATTGTAGTTTCTAAATGGCTTATATAATTTTTGTAGATTGACAATGATAAACACGAATTGATTTGATTGCAAATTTCTCAATATTGTTCCAGATTTATATGATTTCAATGAATGGTTGTTTTAAATCACATTATTATTTTAAAATTACATGGCTTATATCATTTTTGTAGATTGTAAAATTGTATGTAGATTGTAAAATTATAGATTGTAGATGGCTTATATAATTTTTGTAGATTGACAATGATAAACACGAATTGATTTGATAACAAATTTTTCAATATTGTTCCAGATTTATATGATTTCAATGAATTATTATTTTAAATCTAAACATTACATAACATTTTCAAACCCAAATTATGTGCATCATAACTACAAATTAACTAGTTCAAAAAGAAATATATTACATCGTTCAAATATTTGTAAACCCAAATATTACATAACATTTTCAAACTCAAATATTACATAACATTTTCAAACCGAAATTAGATATTGCAGTCTTTTTAAAACATTTTCAAATAGAAAATTTCATATTAACTAGTTCAAAAATAAATATATTACATCGTTCAAACATTTTAAACCCAAATATTACATAACATTTTTAAACCTAAATATTACATAACATTTTCAAACCAGAATTAGATATTGCAATCTTTTTAAAACATTTTCAAACAGAAATCACATGACATTTTCAAACAGAAAATTTCAAATTAACTAGTTCAAAAAGAAATATATTACATCATTCAAACATTTTTAAACCCAAATATTACATAACATTTTCAAACTAAAATTAGATATTGCATTCTTTTTAAAACATTTTCAAACAGAAAATTTCATATTAACTAGTTTAAAAATAAATATCTTACATTGTTCAAACATTTTAAACCCAAATATTACATAACATTTTTAAACCTAAATATTTTTTTTTTTGTGATGAGGAACTTTTTATATACAACATATCCGCAACATGTGAGGGGAGAGATTTGAACCTAGTCCTCTCAATAACTAAAAGTTTTAACTACCCACTTGCTCTCCAACTCCTCTACATGAGGATAACATTTTTAAACCTAAATATTACATAACATTTTCAAACCGAATTAGATATTGTAGTCTTTTTAAAACATTTTCAAACAAAATTCACATGACATTTTCAAACAAAAAATTCATATTAACTAGTTCAAAAAGAAATATATTACATCGTTCAAACATTTATAAACCCAAATATTACATAACATTTTCAAACAAAAATTAATATATTATAGTCTTTTTAAAACAGTTTCCAACTCAAGTCTCAAATATTACATACCAATTTCTTTTCCTTTATCAGTGGATGGAGTTGTCATTTCTTTTCCTTTATCAGCTTCTGTGACACACTCTTTTGGTAGTGCTCCAACTCTAACTAGGTTTTCACGTAATTTCACAATACTTGACACACATGTTGCTTCTTCTTTGTTTGGATATTGAAGTATTGTTGGAAGCATTTCTTTCATTTTATCAAGCACCTTATCCAGATATTCTTGTAGCTTCTCTGATGTATTTTTTTAAATGATTGTTTTTTGAAACCTTTGCATGCATTTTTTTTCATTTCTATTGATTTCATCAAACATGACTTTGTTGTAAGAATATTGACATCCATGCTCTTAACCAACGTTTTTAAATTTTCAAAATTTGACTGCAAAACCAAATTGAAAACTTAATTCAAAAGGGATATATTAAAATTATAACAAATTTAAAAAATATATAAAAATTTAACTATAATTTAAAATTGAAATATGTATAACTTTTTTACCTCATCCAATTCTATTGTAGGCTCAGCAACTGCAACCTTGTCCTTATCAAAAGCCCATTGGTTGTAAAAATCTTGGGCTTCAACATTAACATTCTCCAATCTACCAACAACAACATTTAACACATCATCATCATAAGTAAAATCGGATTTAACTATTCTTGATGTAGTCTGTTTTAGCAGGTCATCAAACTTTTAAGGTTCAAATTTGACCAAAGAATAAATATATTCCCTTTTTTCATAATTTTTATATCGGGCATTAATTTCCCTAGTAAGGACCTTTACCCAATATTCCCATTCTTTCAACTCTTGCAAATATTTCAACATAAACTCCTTTATTGTTGACTCGATAATTTCATCCAATGAAATATTTTCATTAAAATTGACAACATCATCCTCAATTTGATGATCCTAAGGATGAGGGTTGTCTCCTTGAGCGGGTGATACTGATGTCTTCTTAGTTGTAGGGTATTCTTATTGTGTTATATATTTAAGCACATTTGTTGCCTTGAAGCCTACAATGTTGCCTTGCAAAAAGAAATCATCATCAAGTGGAATATTATCCAATCCCCGTCCAAAATATTCTAGTGCCTGTGAATTTGTAGAAAATATAAATTGAGACCATCCATACCCAAAAATTGTTGTTGGTATTTGTGATCTTTGTGGGTGTGAAAACCCATACCCAAAACTTTGTGTTGTGCCTTGTGATCTCTATGAAAATAATCATTTTCCAACACTGACTTGCCCTTGCATAGGCATTGTCGAAGGCTATCGTGAAACCGGTGAGTGTGATGCAAGTGGAGGTAGTGGTGGCATATGCCCTCTAACTTGTGATGTTACTTGTTGAACATGGGAATTAACTAAAAAATAGTCAAAAACACTTTGTTAGAATTCTTATTAAAATAAAAAAGATCTTAATTTTAATTAATTACACATAGATCTACCTGAAGATGATGAAATGTGTTGACATTGTCCTACAATGGGGGAGGGTTGACCACACTAGATTTGACTTGCACATTTTTTGCATACCTAGGTGTATGAGAAACCCCAGGATAAGCTGCTTACCTAGAATATTTGTGTGACCTCTATATAGGACCAAGTGTTGCTTCAGATCTCGTGTCTTCAAAATCACCCATTTGTTTTGAACTGTGACCCCTAATGGCAGCAATCTGTTTACTCCTTGAAATTTTTGCCTTCGTTTGCATATAGATGAAAAGAAAAATTAAAAAAGAGAATATGGTAAACTATAAAATAGTATGTCAAGGATAATGATGTAGTTATTACCCCCTATTCCTCTTCTATCATGGCAATAGAATGTAGTGTTGCATGCACTACAACAACAAATTATGAAAACACTCAAAATATAAATCTAAAAGAAAATTTGAAGTGCCAACAATGGGTTGAGTCTTGGCGGTTGCCAAATTGACAGTGTGCAACTCAGACATGATTTGATCTAAAATATAAGTACACCAATCGAACTTATGATTTTGCTCATGCTGAACAATATAAGCAAGTAACCAAAATTGAATTTTTGGTCTTCTCGTCAGAATAAGTCTAGCCTGGAAAAATTTGATAATGGCCTTCAGAGTTTTATGGTTAACGTTGTTGATCGATAAATGTCTTTTTGATTTTGTGGTAGAAGATGCATACAAAAAATTATATGTCAATTTACAAATTTGAAACATTGAAAAGTAATAAAATATAATTAACAAGATTTATAGCTACCAAATATTTTGATGAAATACCGTACTTGTTTTTGAGGAATGCTTTATCATATGGATAAATCTACAACCTAGTAGACACTTGATTAAAACCAATACATGGAAGACCTGTCAATCTGTGAATATCTCTAGGGGTGATACTAAAAACCACATTTTTATTTTGTATGTTAATGTTCATTTTAAACCTGTTGTGGTCATAACCAGATATAATATGATGTAGGAGAACTTTATATGTTATGAATTATGGCATGTAAATAAGGGTTGATAAACCTGTATTATGGAGCCACTAAAATTTCATCCCTAGAGTTGTTATCAGATCTAAAATCAAAGTTCATGATAAATTATTGAATTTTGGTGTGATTGTGGAAGAGGTATCCATTGCAAGAAGTTAGAAGTGGAAGAAAAAATATTGGGAATCAAAACTGAAAGGATGATCGCAAAGGTTAGCTCTGGTTGTAGTAGTCATAGAAACAAAATGAAAAAATGATAGTTGATGCCCTTTTATAGATTGAGAAATAGAGTTGACATGTGGTAGCATCGTACTAGACATACAATATTGGACACGTGGTAGACAAACCTTTTTTGCATCTAATAAAAAATATATAGCCATATTCTAGTATGCACTCGGGTGATGGCTGAACCAAACTATGCATCCAGCCCATGACCGGATCATGATATGCATTTGGGGCTGCCACCAGACTATTATGCATCCGAGCTGCCATTGGATCATAAGATGCATCCGGGCCACCACAAGATCATAAGATGCATTTGGGATGCTATCGTAACATATTATGCGTCCAAGCCTCCATAAAATCATATTATGCATTCGGGATGCAACCAGATCATATTATGCATCTGGGCCTCCATCGGATCATATTATGCATCTGGGCTACCACCGAATCATATTATGCATTCGGGCTACCACCAGATCACATTATGCATCCAGGTCACCACCAAATCATATTATGCATTTGGATTGCCGTCGGATCATATTATTCATCCATTCATTACCCGTATCATAATATGCATCCGTTTTGTGATCAGGACATAATATGCATCCGATGACCCGGTTCATGACTGGAGCATAATATGTATCTGGTTCGTTCGCACCGGACCTCTTTTCACACCAGGTTCTCTTTCACATTTTCAAACACAAATATAAAAAATACATAAATCTCAAATAATTGAAAAATCTGGCAAAAAATAGATGTCATTGTAGTTTTCCTGGGGTTTATGTCCAAATATTTCATAACATTTTAGTTAGATTGTTAGGTAAAAATACCAAGATCCAGGATAAGACGAGTAGGTATTTTCCTGATGAGTATAGTTGAACTCTTGCCTACTACAACCTTCAGAAAGAGGCCACCCTTCTTATCCTAAATCTTGGCCCACTTTACTAAAGAAGAAAGTTTCTTATTAAAGCCTCTGAAAGAAGTGTGCACTTAATCATGTGGGATAAATAGTTATGTGGGATAAAGTGTGCCAATACTGCATGGGTTTTCCCCTAACAACGACAATAGTGATAACGTGCTACAATCCTTATCTTTACTAGATGCCATATCAGATCTCTTGCTCAGATACCCAAATTTCAAATATTTTTAATCATAATTATGCATCCATTCTGAGATTGGTACATATTATGCAACCGGTCCTAGACCGGTACATATTATGCAATCGGTCCTAGACCGGTACAAATTATGCACCCAATCTAAGACCGGTACATATTATGCACCCAGTCTGAGAACGGTCCATATTATGCATCCGATTTGAGACCAGACTTTATTATTCTTCCGGTCCAATACTAGGCCATATTACGCGTTCGAGCCTTTGCCATGAATTTAAATGTAGTCAGCATCTTTTTGACTTGGTCCAACAAAACTTTGAAATTCGCACTTTTTTGCCAATTTTTGGGAAAAAATTAAGGTCATTCGCCATGCCATCATACATGTAGTTCAACAGGTTTTGTTGGGGGTTCAAAATAGTTTCACTATTTTTTTACAAGTACCTTTCGGGTCCTACCTCTTATGCATAACCCTGGTTGTCAAAATGTTGATTTGTGCATGTCATGTCAGTTGGAAAGTGGCCAACGTTATTTATGAGGGAATTATTGTGTCACGATCTAGAGTATTTTCAAATTATGCACACTTTAAAAGAAGGAAATGGCATGGTAGACTTTATGGCGAAAGTGGGATTTTATCTCCATAGATATAGTGTCTGACAGGTGGATTTCCCTCTAGATATTGTCAACCGTGCCCAGCTATATGTTCATTAATTGGAGGTGGATAGTGGGGGCTTTCATGGTGGGTTTGTTAGGTGTTGGATGTTATGGTTTTTATGTGTGGTTGGCTCCATATTTTCCATGTAGCATATCCAAGATTCATTTTAAAATTTTCCCCTTTTTTCTTTATGGCCCCGAAGATTGTGTTTTATCCGTTAGAGGTTGATTGTTACCCGATGTCTTGTGTTGGTTGTACTTTTTTTGGGTGGGCTTGGATTTTATTGTGAACCTTGGGATGTCCTCAAAGTGATTTTATCAAGGCTCTTTATTTTATATGGATGGGCACGCCCAATCGTGCTTGCGTTGAGATGGCATCCTTCCAACTTCAATTTTTTGAAAGGCCCAACATTTGAAATATCAATGTTTCTTGGGAATGTTCTTATTTCAAGTTGCAGTTGGTTCTTTCATCTTGGGAACCATCCATTTAATGTGTCACCAAAGATGATATTTGTGGCAAGGTGGCCTCTTGCTGGCACTCCACCTCTCTTCCTCGCTTTTCCAAGTGGAGGCTTCCCGATTACTATTGGTACACTCCTAAAGTTTAGTTATGTCCCTAGCGTTATTCACTCTCTTTTGCGATGGTCAATCCTTTAGGTAAATATTTCTAAGTCCTGTATGGGAACTATGTTTTTATTTGTCCCACTAAGTTGGTTTTTCCATTCGAAGCTTAATTTAAGTGCTTCCGTTAGTCCCAGTGTTAACATGTTGGTGATGGGTTCCTATAGAGTCTTTGACTTAGGAGGCTCTTTCTGGATATTAAATAGTGCAATGTGTGGAGTTCTATGAATATGGCATTGGTTTATACTAATGAGGCAGCTCAAATATTAGGTGGAATTATTACTGAGTTTGACTCTATGATGTATAACCATATCAATGCATTCACTAGTCATCTTAGGTTCTTTGGTTCTGTTTGGTCACTCTTTTTTAGTGTGTTGGTCTTCCATTTTGTGTTTTTGGTGTGTGTTTTTTATACAAGATATAGGGGCTCCTTTCAAAACCTTCTTTTCTATTAATATTACCAAAAAAAAATTAATATTATAAAATTATTTATAATTTATATTAAATTATTTAATCAATTATTATGATCACATATATAGAAAATGGTTTAAAATTCTTATAAATAATTTAATTGTGAATTTTGAAAAACCTGATTAACCAAGGAGAACCACAACATAACCAGTAGTGAAGGAGATAAATCTTAGCATAGCCAACATTTTCAATTAATTATCATTTCACCATTGTAGTTGAAGCATATAATGAACAACAAGAAAGGTTATAGCACTCAATGAGTCATGAGGGGTTAAGGATTCAAAAAGGTAATCATTTGGGAAAAGAGGATATTTTTCATGCAAGTAGCAACGTTCAAAATGATGTAACACTAAAACTTCAATAAGATAAACATTAACGTAGGTAACATTACTTAATGTTACAATTATTTCCAATGCTTTATAAAGTATAGAGGGAAATAAATCATATATATATATATATATATTTTAAATTAAAGTGGAGTAATAAGGATTAGATATGGTTAATTAGGTTTTTCAAAATTAATTGATTGGAGTAATAAGGTTTGAATAGATTAATTTTTTTAAGGTTAAATATTATAAAGAGAATTAAATTAATTGGATTTAAAAGGATTGTTAAGATTTTTAAGTGTGAATTTTTTAAAATTTTAAAGGTTTTGAAGTAATTTGAAGATTTTTAGTAAAGTTTTTTAAAGGTTTTTTTTTTTTTAATTAGAAGTTTTTATTTCAAATATTTTTTTGAAAGAATTGAAATTTTGCAAATTTAATATTTTGGTGTTAAAAGGTTTTCTACATCAAAGGATTGAAAAATTTAAAAATTTGCAAAATCTATATTATTTAGAAATTTGGGAGTCATAAGGTTTACTACCTCAAAGGAAATAAATCATAAAATTGAATTGCATACCATAGAAGAAATTATTAGAAATGCATTCAATAAAGATAATAAAAAAATGGTGAGCAAAAATTAGTTTAATTCTCAAAACTTAATAGATGATTTTGATGGAAAGAAACAAATGATTTTTTTTTTAAAAGAGAAGTTATCATTATTTATCAAAGATGCAAAATATGAAATGATCACAAAACTTATAAGTTAAATTTAAGCTAAAATCTCTAGCACATGGTGGAAATAATAAAACACCATTGTATTTTTTCTTAGAAGTATGTTTAATGATGTATTTTTCATTACTTATCTTTGAGATATTCCAAGAAAAAAGACAAGAAAATAAATATGACACATACAACTTGAATGAATCTTATGTTAGCTTCAATCAATAATCATTGAAATAAAGGTTGTATTATTCTAATGATTTACTAACTCAATGTTTAGAAGGCATATCATAAGGTATTTCACAAATTAAGATGTAGAAGAAAAGAGGAAGGAAGAAGAATAGAGACAAGCACAAAAGGAAGGACAATAGAAGATATGAATCTAAATCCAAATAAAAATCATATACTAAAGATTCAGATATTGATATGAAAGATATAGATCAAGGTTAAATCTCAAGTAGATGTTCATGAATAGTACAAGGTCACTTGAAGATTGAAGATAAAAATAAATACAAATATTGAAGACCAAAGTCTTCAATAACCAAATAATGTAATACAGGGGGTGTTGAGATATATTACTTTATTTGGCACATTCTAATGTACCATCATGGTACCTTCATGGTATAATTGTAACTATGTAATAGATCAGGGTTAATCCTATAGTTTATAGTGTGATTTATATTTTCCACTTAATGTAGTTGTCAATGTGCAGGAAATGCACAAGTGTCATGTAAGAGAGAATGTGCACAAGTGCATTTTATGTAATAGTGCAAATATGTAATGTGAGAATATGTACAAGTATCCTAGACTAGAAGTGCATGTGGAAGTATAATAGTCATGTGTGCAAGTATCTTAGAGTCAAGTATCCATCTAGTATGCAAGTGGTAAGTTGATAAGCCAAGAGTCATGATACTTGGCATATGGAGAGCAATAGTCAAGTACTTGAAGAGTCACATTACTATGGCTATATTATGGATATAATGATCCATAGGAAAGCAATCCAATAGTAATCTAATATTCATATATCTCATTGTAAGAAGAAGATAAGGAATAAAGCTCGTATACAAAATTTTGAGCAATTAATATTGTAAGTTTTTTTCATGCATAGTTAATAAATGATTTGGGCTATTTACATTTTTATTTTAGTATATAAATGAATGTTATTTGATTTATTATAGTATATAAAATAGCCATAATGTTATTTTAGTATATTTTAATAAATTATTTTATTCATATTATTCTACTTATTATAAGATTATTTTAACCTTTAATATTATGGCTATTTTATATTGGGACCTGTGTGATAACTTATGATATTTTGTGGTAGAAAGAATTAAAAAGTCAACAATTACCAACTCACCATAGCCCTCTTTTTGAGACAACTAATAATTTTAAGTGAATCTCCCTCTACTATTAACTTTTTCACTCCCAATTGTCTTACCAATTTTTCTCCAACTAATGTGATTCTAACTTCTACTTGATAACTTATAATAGTGCCTAAATACTCAGTAAAAAATCCAATTAGGATTCTCTTACTATAACTTATCATTGCTCCACCTCTATCCTTACCAAGATTTTTCTTAGAGGACCCATCAAAATAAGCTTTAGCCATCCCTCCTTGGGTGGTTGCAATTTTACACTTCTTGAATATGCTTGGGCATTTTTCTCCATCCCTATTAGACTTAGATCTCATTTTTCACTTATCCTTGCTTGCTCTATTGATTCTATTTTTTTTTATCCTCAAGGATTTCATGTCTTTCACTATAATAGCTCATATATTTTGACTATTTCTATATGTAGTAATCTTTTCCCCCTTATATATTCTTGTATTTTTCTCTAATCATACACTCTATGTATAGTTGAAAGGAATCGTGTTCTATATATGATTCAATATATTACTCTTAAAGGAATTTTCCCACTACTAACTCCACTCTACCATATTTTTTAGTATTACCTATTTAATCCCCATATCCTTCATTAATTATTGAAGTATCTTGAGAGAGTAGTTACAATATAACATTATGTGTTTTATTATATCTTCTTATACTTCACATAGGTAACACCTATTTGGAAATTGAAACCCTCTTTTATGCATGTTATTTGTAAGGAACTTGCTTTGTATAGCCATCCATATAAATATTATCATCTTAGGAGTAGCCTTCTTTCTACATAGTCTCCCACATTGAAATATCCATTTTGGTTAAGATGTTAGTAACTCATAGGCTGATTTAACATTGAAGGAGCCTTCTTGAGTTGCTCCTCATACTATGGTGTCTTCCTCATATTAACACTTAAATGGTAGGCCCTTAGTTTGGTTTTGAGCTTACTGAATGATTCCACATTCTTATTATTTCTCATAATTTACTTTCACCATAACTCTCCATATTCTTGTTCCATGTAATCATAAACCAACCTACCATATCTTAGTTCTAGATCTTCTCAAACTTTGACTATCTCCTCATTCTTACTTAGTAGGTGGTTATTTGACCATGCATCCTCCAAAAAGTGGATCAGCCTACCATTACCAATTTTCCACTAGACACCTTTCCATAACACCTTTCTTTCCTTTAGTGTATGGTTCCATATAGACAAACCGTTTGAAGGATATAACATGGTTATGAATCCTATTTCTAATTGGTTGTCTATGTACTTATTATTTAGAGTTCTAGACCACAATGATAGACGTTATAGCTAGGACCTTATTTATGTTTCTTGTTCTCCTTAATACCAATATTGATAGGAAATTAATAATAATTAAATATTAGTTTTAATTAAAATAATAGGCTTAAAATATTTTTAATTTGATTATGCATAGATTTTATTTGGTAACCTTTTTTTTTTGTAATATTGAAAAATAAGAGGGTTTTAACGGGATCCCAAAACCACTACAAAGAAGGCCAAAAGGGTGAGGAAAATAGAACAAAACCTTAGAAGACAAACATGAGGCAGAAAAAAAGAATAGCAAGCACCCAATCCTCAAGGCACCTAATAAGGGAGAATTGAGATAGTTCTACACCAGCTTATCCAACCCCTGAGTGATAGAAGCAACTAAACATGAAATATATTCAGTCAAATCTAGAGCCGACTTCAATGAGCTCCAAAATTTATGTTGATTAACATCAATTAATTTCAAATCATGAAAAATTGAATGTTTTAATGCCTCATAGGCCTTCAATGCATAAACTTCCTCCATATATTTTTCACGGGTGCAATCCTAAGGAAGAACATCAAAATTTGGGAGTGCAAAGATATGGGGGAATTTTCACTTTCCCAACCTTTACACCATAGTCACTTGGATTTATGACATTCTGCATTAATGAAATAACAAGAGGACTTTAGTTTTTGTTCCATAGTTTCTTCCATAATAACTTTAGGTGGCAGGTCAAATTTGATAGTGGGACCCAATGAAGGAGCGACGACTTCCTCATTAGAAGCCCTCCCCAAAACTCCTTTAGAGGAGATTTGAATATTTTTGGAGACCTTAACAGATCTAGATCTTAAGGTAATGGAATAAATATCTTCACTACAATCCAAATTTATCCCAGATACTAGATGAGAGCCACCCCTAAGAGAGCAAGGGGACTCCACCAACACCTTGGTACCACCATCCAAGGGACTAGGAAGATCTGCAAAAGGCTTAAGAAAATCATTAGCATTTAAACTGTAGACACCAAAACAACACCAATCCGATTATGTGACTGCAAACACTGATCGCATTGACACACACAACCTCCAGGGCAGCCCTCAGAGGTCAAACAGTGGTCCTAGCCACTCACACAGCAGTTTTGGAAGGCCAGAAAGTAATTTGGCACCTCCAGACACTTTGCTTCAAATCCGCCTCACCCCGAGATGAAATGCAAACCTGAATTCGTTCCGACCAGGGATGAATTCCAATCCGTCCTGGCAGGAAGGATGAATTCCAATCCATCCCAGGGTAGGACGAATTCCAGGTTCAATGGACAAAAATAAAAAGCGTGACATGCGATAGTGGGAGTCAGTTAATCACTGCTCCCCGCCTCGCATGCGCGTAAGTGGGCAGACAAAAAACTGTCACGAAGGCAAGGCAGACATGGAGAATCTCCTCCATCACGCACAGGCATGGCCCCCAACTGACATCCTTACATGCCCATACAAACTGCACCCCAGAGGCCTATAAATTGGGGAGCCTTCTCACCCAAATAAGGACAGGTTAGGAGCATTTGGAGCAGCGAAGCGCTGCCAATTTATCACCACAACTCTATCTCTTGATTCACCTCTTCCACATCCTTGATCTCTTTTGCAAGAGAGGTCATTGGGTGGTTATTGGAAGTATGAATCCGGATCCAAGGATCCATCCATTCGCCGACAACACTCGATATTTTGTTACTATTATTTTTGCATAATGATTTCATGATTTTTGAATAAGTGACATGTCAAGTTTTAGATGGTTTTTAGCATCTTTCACCATGTTTATATTATGTTTTGCCCTCCCTAACATGCAGGTGATTTTGTCAGATCCCCAGTGATTGAAGCCGAATCGGGGCAATCTGACCTTCTGGGTTTCCTCAAAATACCCCATTTTATCCAAAACCAAACTTTGCAGGCCACCAGGAGTTTCGAAGATGAGACATTTTGTGCATCATTTTTAACTATTTCCGTGTAGGTCAATTCGTCCCTGCCCGAGACGAATCCCAATCTGACACAGTCTAATTCGTCCCTGCCTAGGATGAATCCCATTTGCTTACAGTTGAATTCGTCCCTGCCCAGGATGAATCCCATCTACTGCAGGTGTATTCGTCTCTACCCAGGACGAATCCCATTTTGTGATAGTTTTACTCGTCTCGGCCCGGGATGAATATCGATTTATGGAGAGTTTACTGACTGTTTCAATCACAGTAGTCTCCTGGTTATGTTCTCTTGCTCCTATGAAATTTGCAACCTATTTTGATTCAGTTAGATCATCTTTTATTTCGTTTCATGCATGCATCTTCCATTTGATTTAGAGATTAAACACTTCAATCTTCGCAATAGGTGCTACTAATGGTTTTGTTGTTTCTTTGAACGTAGGAGGAGCGGCAAGGATCGAGGATTCACCAACACAAGTGGCGGTGACACTTTGGCCCGCCCATTTTACATGTGGGCACGCGGAAGGAGGACTACTAATCACGATTGTAACCAAAACATGCTAACGCTCCTAGCCCCTGAAAGGGGAGGAGATGGATTGTAACCGAGTTTGGAATCATATTAATAAAAAGGGTTGTGCTCCTGCTTTCCCCTTTATGTTTGGTTTTGATTCGATTACATTCGTCCTATTTCATGCATGCTCATTCTATAGGACTTAGCATCGAGTTAGTTTTGTTTATATTGCATCTTAGTACTACTTTTCTTTCAGAATCTCATGTTTTTAGTGGCGATCATGGTGGGACCCTATCCCCTACTTTTTGAGATCAAGAAACTGATCAAAATTTGTGTTTTCTTGCTTACAGGTGCCATTTTTCGAACTCTGACTGTTGTTCATTCCAGCCTGTGGTGAATACAGTACTAGAATTCATCTGACCCTGGGACGAATTTGAATTCATCTCATCCTGGGACGAATTCTATTCTAGTATTCGTCTCACCCAGAGATAAATTTTTGTCTATGCAGTTTCAGGTCGAGAGTCAGAGACAACCGATTTGGGTGGAAAAGAGGTAATAGTTCTTAATAGTTCCTATCATTTTCTTGTTTTTGTTTTTTATTTTTGTCCATTTTTGCTTGCTTAGGGAAAGATGTTGTTGCTTGTTTCAATTTCATTAAAATGAACCCCACACACATCACGTGGTAAAATTAAACCAAGGAGCTGGTCGTAAAACCCCAACCCTTGATCAAGACCAATGGTGGATTTCATCACCACCTTGGCTTGATTTTGCATACATTACCCCGATCGCGACTGTTGCTAGACGTAAATCCTGATGAAAGCTGACCAAGTGTTGCTAGGGTGATTCCTAGCGCATGAGGATAAGTCTTCTATGGTAGGTGTCATAAACAGAGTGATTCCCCTTTCGTACCGCCTATGCACCACGTATCATCTGCTCTCATGTACCTATAGTTTCCCTCTCGTAAGGGCGGGTATATAGAGAGGTTGGTATATCGGCCTGGCAATGGTATATCGAAGGGGCGACCATTTATGGGAGTCATAAGAGCCTTCATACTGCATTTAAACGTTCTTCAAAAAATTTTCAAAAACAAACATTAAAACACATGAAACCAGATTTAGGGCACACTTTTAAATCTTTAAAAGAGATAATCATCGCTTGCATGTGTGTGATATTTTCTATTTTGTGTAGCATAAAAATCAAAAAATCATAAACAAAAGATAAAAAGCATCTACGCACTTTGTAGAGAGGTATCACAATGGTGTTCACCCATAGCCAAGCCCACTCACGGGCGGACACTATGGAGAATGACCAAGGGGGCACAAGTCACCTCCGCTACAGCTCCAAGGACTTGGTTATTCCACCTTGGCGGCCCGACACACACAATAGTCCACTTTGTGCCTTGACAGAATGAGGTTATAGGGGCACCCCTTTGAGAGGCACGCCCACTCAACATAGCCCCTTTCGGGAAGGATCCATACATGTGGCACTCAGTATAGATGGGGAAGATCCCATAAACACCCAGCACACACCCTCCAAGAAGGTACATCCGTAGGAAGCCTCCCTTAGAAGCTCGCTATGAGTGGTCACCACGCAGTGAGGCGCCTGAACGACAGGGGGTCCATAAGGAGGGGCCACATGATTACACTATCCCTCCTTTACCCCCTCTTGTTGTCAGAACTACAAGAACCAATCCAGAGCACAAGGCTCATCAGATGGGGCGAGCCAACTCCGCCCATCCCTTTTTCACTTATGAAAGAGAGCATGAGGAAGACCCTTACCTTCCTCAAGAGCAATATACAGCACAGGAGCAATGCGTTTCCGCACCCGCTAGGTATCAGGGCCACCCACTAAGGCCAGAACCTCAAGTAAATGCCACCAACCTCGACAGAGGGAAGCGCCACATAGAAGTCTCGGATCCCCAAAATCGAGACAGATACATAGGAGAGGCGACTAGGCCTCCTAGGATCAAAATGATAGAGCAAATTGACCTAGCATTTGCTAGACATGCCGCCCACCAAGCGTAGATCAAGCAGCTTGAGCAAGATCAACAATAACTAGAACAATTATATCGCCTTAGTAAAGAGCGCATCCGATGCCAAACAAATGAGCTGCTCCGCACCACTATGCCTGAAAGGGTTCAGACCCCCCAAACATAGAGGGCAGAAAGGTACGAGAGGCACAACCCTATAGTGCAAGATAGGCCTCTAAGACCCCCTAGACATGAGCGGGAGGCCACTCCCAGGAACAACGATGGGTACCCTCTACGGGCGCCCACCCCTGTTCATCGGGCTCTCCTAATAATTCCTTGAGAAGCTTATGAGGAGTATGAACAAGAGGAAGAGCAGGCCGAAATGCCCTATCAAGGCAGAGGAGGTGCTATCCGGCCACCCCTCCATAGGCCTCCAGTTACCCGCAACACGCAACGGGAACAAGTTACGGAGGAGGAGATTAAGTCCTCCGATGCATACAAAGCGCTCTTGGAGCATTTAGAGTCTGTAGAAACTAAAACTTTTGGGCACCAAAAGCCCACTCTACGATTACTCCGTAGTCATCCAGTGCATCCGTCGGTGCCAGCACCTCCTTACCCTAAACACTTTAAGCTGCCCCAGTTGGCACTCTTTAGAGGGGAGGAGGATGCCCAAGAACATGTTACCAGATTCCTGAGTCAATGCTTCGGCATTCAGGATAATGATGCTTTGTTATTAAGAACATTCATAACCACGTTCATAGGCCCTACCTCGGATTGGTTTACCCAACTGCCAAAGCATAGCATTTATAATTTAGATCAATTAGTGGATGCGTTCCTTGAACGTTTCACCTTCAACACCAAGAAGAAGGCGTCACTGAGTGACCTAGCCAGCCTCAGGCAATACGAGGAAGAAACTATGGTTGCCTATGGGAACCGATGGAGGGCTTTGCTTTCAAAGCTGCCTTACCTCCCTCCTATGTCCGACCTCACACAAATGTTCTCAAAAATCTGTTTGAGATCGATCTCTGTGCTATTGTAGCTGCAGCAATATGCCACTCTAGAAGAAGCCCTGGCACAAGCCAGAAGAATCGAAGAGATCAAAATTTAGGATGGCAAAATTGCCAAACCTAAAAAAAAAGAATGGACTAAGAATAACAGCAAGACAGGGACAACGCAATAGAAACCCACCATGGTCAATCAAGTTGCTATTAACATACCTACGCCTGCCCAAGCAACACAGCCTCAAAAGGCTAACTATCAGGCGGTCCCTCCCAACAATTATGACCAAGAGAATAATTGACCAAAGCAAAATCAGCAGCGTCGCCCTCAGTGACAATTCACCCCCTACATGGAGTCCAGAGACTCCTTGTTTGACCGCTTGTCAGCGGCAAATTTGATTAACCTACCTGAGATTCAACACATAGATCCCAATGCGCCAAAACCTAAAGGCTATAGGGAAGAATTATATTGTAGGTTTCATAGATGAAGAGGGCACGATCTTAATGCCTGTTGGAAATTCAAAGGCTTGGTGCAAGATCTTATCGATAACAAAACATTAGTGGTGGACAATCCCGTAGCACCTGGCAACCAACAGATGGGAGTCTTCAAAGATCCCTTACCCACACATGATACACAAACGAAGAATGTGCAAGTCAATGAAGTGACACAAGATTGTCCCATGCAAGGATATGTGGGAATGATTAGCATAGTGACTCGAAATAAGAGGTATCCGAGCACAGTTACCCCTACGACAGCTATAGGAGAGGCATCAACAACATCACAACCTCAACAACACTCTCCTCCGCCTAGACCAGTGGTCACGATTCGAAGCAAGCTTACCCAAAGCTTGCGGACCACGTCGGCTAGGCTATCCATCTATGAGCTTATACAACAATCACCACCTCATCGAGAAGCTCTAATGGATATCTTAAAAGCTATCGAGTTGCAACCCCACGAGGCAAATGCTTTCAACAATTTCATGGGGCATGTCCAAAGATGCACTAAACCAGTTATCACCTTTAGAGATGATGAGATCAAATCAATAACTGGTGATATGGTGGATCCACCCCTGCACGTTATCGCGTGGGTCAACGGGATTCCATACAAAAGGGTGTTGGTGGACACTGGTTCGTCTAGTAATATCATCACAACAATGGCATTAAAGCACTTGAAGTTGCCTGCATCTCACATAGTAGCCTCCACATATACATTGCGAGCATTCAATGATGCAATATGCTCAACAGTTGGCACAATTGTCCTACCCATTCAAGTGGGACAAAAGACAATTCCTACATTGTGCCATATCTTGGAGGGTGAGATGGCTTACAACATCTTATTGGGCAGACCATGGATCAGGGACATGAAGTGTGTCCCTTCGATCACTCACCAATGCCTCAAGTACACCTTTGAAGGGGAAGTGCATGTAGTTCCAGCAGACCTGGAACCCTTCAAATATTGCAACTCGATGCAATTAATGCCGTAGTCGACCCTTCCATCAACGCATGTGGATTTTCAATTAAATCCATCCAAACGGGGTCAGACTCCACAAGCACCATCATTGTCCAAGCCCTCAGACCCTCAGCCAGGTCCGTCTTCATCGACTGGTCCTTCATCAATAGCGCCACTTACGATGGACACAACGAAGGATAAAGGAAAGCAACCTATGAGAGAAGTACCATCATCAGTCTCAACCATCTCTACTGAAGAGATGCCTAGCAAGATGGAAGTTGAGATGCCTAGCCCACCTGACATAGAGTGGACTCAGGAAGGACTTGCTTTCCCTCCCCCTCAATCGCCAACAATTACTGTTGAAATAGCCAACACGGGCTTGGGGGAGTATTTAGTGAGAAACATCATTGCAACGCCTACATTAGAGTCCATGCAGGACATGGGGAGACCTCGCCTTCCCATTGGCAGTGTTGTTCCTTTAGGTTACCCGCCTAACCAGACAAATTTTGTGTACGGGGGCCTTGATCATGGCATTGAACCTTCCAAGAAAGAAGACGAAGATGAAGACCCCTTCATGGAAGATGTCAATTATCTGTCAAACCCGGATTTTGCTTTACGCTATCTTAGCCAATGCAATTGGCATGGATACGGGTTAGGCAGGTATGAACAAGGAATGCGTGTCCTCTGTCAGCCTAGATACCAAATGCCATATGACAAGTCAGGAGTGGGGTTCAACCACCCCCTACCCCTAGACATCTTGGTAGAGGATATGAAAAGCCTAGGGATAGGCAACAAGGCTGGGATGGTAGTAGATCCATACGCCAACCCTAACACACAATATACATTGGGAGACTATCTCCCATTGTTAGCCATAAACCTTGTTAGCCTTAACAACCTTCTTCCTTTGGAGGCTCCTATCGGGCCCATGCCATTGCAAGAAACTCAGGTCCCCCTGCAAATCATGGAACAACCCCATTGGGACCACATCAATCTGATTGAGCAAGACGAGTCTAACATGTCGTAGGCAGCTATAGGAACCAATGAAAGTTTGTTGATTTTTGATAGTGATTATGAAGATGAAATCGAGATGGTGACCCATATTAATCAAATGCGACCACAACAACGCCCTTTGGACATTAATGACCTATTTGAACAAATGAACATAGTGCCAGGGCATGAGTGGCATCTCAACCCCATGCAATGGGACCAAGTGTTGAATCCGCCACATGAGGCATATAGAGAGCAACTTCCGCCTAGGGATCCTATTGAGTTACCAGTGCCAAGGGCAGACCCTATCCTTTTATCCGCTCATAGGGCCGATCCATTTGTGCCCATACCTCCAGAGCCAGATCCTGCACACAAAGATCATCCAGGATGTTCGAAGAATCACACCCACGGTAATGGAGACCAAATTCATCTCATCAACATGATCTCCATTGACTTAACCGCCCCCATCCGCAATACAGCCAATCCAACACAGCCATTGCATCTAGACATGGATGCCATAGACTGGGATCGCATTAACACAATACCATCCCCATCAGAGTATTGGCCCTTCGGTGAGATGCTTCATTTCACTCCAGGACCAACTCAAGATATCTTTCATGCTGAAGAGGAACCCGAGGTTCCCAACGTCGATCTTAATTCAGCAAATGATATCAACCTGATCCCAATTCCACACCAGCTGGAAGATGGATCGCACATGTCAATTGAAGAAACAACTGACATAGACATCGGCTTAGATCCAATGCATCCATAGATTATCAAGTTGGGGGTAAGTTTGTCCCCCAAAGAGCAAGCCGACTATATTGCCCTTCTCAAAGAGAAGAAGGAAGTTTTTGCATGGTCATACAAAGACATGTCGGGGCTAGATCCATAGCTAGTCACGCATAACCTGACGCTTGATCCGACAGTCAAGCCAGTGAAGCAAAAACTACGTAAGATGCACCCAAAAGTGGCCTTAATGGTCAAAGACGAGTTGCAAAAGCTGTTGGATGCACAGTTTGTCATCTACGTGGATTATCCGCCATGGTTGTCCAACATGGTGCCCATCAAGAAGCCTGACGGGAGGATTCACATATGCACTAATTTTTGAGATCTAAACAAAGCGAGTCCTAAGGATGATTTTCCCTTGCCAAGCATTGACGCATTGGTAGATGCAACAATAGGTCACGAAATGCTCTCCCTAATGGATGGTTTCTCAGGATACAACCAAATTCGTATCAATCCCGAGGACCAATTCAAAATGGCGTTCACAACGCCTTGGGGGACATTTTGTTATAAGGTCATGCCTTTTGGCCTTAAAAATGTTGGCGCCACCTACCAACGTGCCATGACGTACATCTTCCATGATTACATGCACAAAACTTTGGAAGATTACATGGATGATTTGTTGGCCAAGTCCCTCTTGCGCCCAGATCATCTCAATGACTTGAGCAAGATCCTCGATCGCCTCATAGAACATAAGGTCAGACTAAACCCCAAGAAGTGCGTCTTTGGTGTCACATCTGGAAAACTCTTGGGTTTCATAGTCTCAAAGTGAGGAATCGAGGTGGACCCAAACAAAGTCAAGGCAATCCTTGAGATGCTCCCCCCAACTACCATCAGGCAACTCAGAAGCCTGCAGGGAAAGGTCACGTCAATCAAGCACTTCATAGCGCAGCTATCTGACAAGTGCCGACCCATGAACAAACTATTGCACAAGGGGGTAGCATTCCATTGGGATGACGAGTGCCAGTCAGCCTTTGATGACATAAAATAATACTTGGCTTCGCCACCAGTATTGGCACCACCCAGACCAGGAGTGTCATTCTATTTATACATCTCAGCTACTGAGGTGGCACTGGGTGCCATGCTAGCCTAGAAGAATGAACATCACAAAGAACAGGCTACTTACTATCTTAGCCGCACCCTGGTCAGTTACAAACTTAACTATGCATACGTCGAGAAGCTCTGCTTGGCAGTGGTGTTTGCTACCAAAAAGCTATGCCATTACATGCTAGGCAACATGACGTATGTTGTGTCTAAGGAGAATCCATTGCGATACATGATGAGTCATACTTATCATAGTAGCCGCACGATGAAATGGATCATGTTGTTGACGGAGTTTGACATAGAGTTCATTGGACAAAAATCCATTAAAGGTCAAGTCATAGCCGATCAACTAGCAGAGGCTCCTCTTGAAGACGATCAGCCTCTGACAGTAGAACTACCCGATGATGGGGTCTTCCATGTCTCAGAATCGCCAGATTCTGATGCGCCTGAGTCACAGGCCGACATAACCCTGTTCTTCGATGGTTCTAAATGTGAGCAAGGAGGTGGCACAGGAATTGTATTCTTCACACCACAAGGGGCTCCAATCCCCTTGTCATTTAAACTTGACTTCCCATGCACCAATAATAACGTTGAATATGAAGCCTTGCTCATAGGTCTTCAGACAACAATCACCATGAACATTAAATGCTTGAACATCTTCGATGATTCGCTGCTAATAGTCAACCAAGTGAAAGGGGTATTTCAATGTAAATGCCCAGTCCTGCAGGCCTACAAGGCCCTTGTGGACAAACTCCTGGCAAAACTTGAATGGTACGACATCGAGGCACTCCCTCGATCATCGAATCATTTTGTGGACACTATGGCCTCCTTAGGGTCACTTATCCCGCAAGACCTCTCTGGTGACATGACAACTATCCAAGTCAAAACACTATCACAATCCATGATGGAGCGTGCAAGCTCTGATTCAACGCCAAGAGTCCACTCGATTCAGATTGAACCATCTCTGGATAAGTTCACTCGATTCCTCGATCATTTAAAACATGCCGACTGGGGGTCCTTGTTCTCCCCTACTCCCATTAATAGCAACACAACGCTATTCTTGCAGATGCTTTCCCGCTCAGCTTTCGCTAGGGAGGAACTTCAAGAGGGATTGGTTGTTCATACCATCGAGGTTTCAGATCAGCAAGATTGGTATTCACCTATCCGAGACTACCTCAAGTTAGGTACCCTTCCACTTGGATTGACGCATGCCGCAAAATGAGCATTCAAACAGAGAGCGACAAAGCATGTCTTATTAGGAGACATTTTGTACCATCGCAACTACGAAGGGATCCTCCTCCATTGTTTGGACCAGCAAGAGTCCACTTGGGCGATCGCCCAAGCACACGATGGTACCTGTGGTGGCCACTTCAGCGGTATGGCCATTGCAAAGCGCATTCTTTGCATGGGCTATTATTGGCCATCTTTAGAGCGAGATTGTTGTGCTTATGTCAAGAAGTGCGTAAAGTGTCAATACCATGCTAATCTCACACACGTACCTTCTCAAGCCTTGCAGCCGATCCAATCGGCTTGGCCCTTTTCGTAGTGGGGCTTTGATCTAATCGAAAAGATCTCCCCTGCATCGTCTGGCCATCACACGTTTATCATTACGACCATCGAATATTTTACCAAATGGGTGGAAGCAATTTCGCTTACCTCTACGACTGGAGCCCGCATCACGGAGTTCATTTTACATAACATCATATGTCATTTTGGTATTCCATCCAAGATCCTTTCGGATAATGGGACATCCTTCAAGAACAAAGACGTGCGTGCTTTGACCACAAAGTACAAGATTCAGCATAGTTTTTCAACACCCTATTATCCGCAAGCAAATGGGCAAGCAGAGGCGTCAAACAAAATGCTAGTTGCCATCCTCAAAAAGACAGTCATAGACAGTCATAAGGATTGGCACATACAGATCCCACTTGCCCTATGGGCTTATCGCACTAGCATTCGGACACCCACTAGGGCAACTCCATTTTCGCTAGTGTATGGCTCTGAGGCAGTCATGCCTCTTGAGTTGGAAATTCCTTCCCTATGCATATCAATGCAAGAGTTCATCGATGATGACACTGCATGGCAGGCCCGGTTAGACCAGCTTACGTTGCTTGACGAACGACGCGTTAATGCTCTCGAGCATTTGCGTATCTACCAAGAGCGACTTAAGAGGGCATACAACATGAAAGTTCACCTGAGAGACTTTCAAGTTGGTGACCTAGTCCTAAAAGAGAACCAACAGAACCCCAACTTGCCTTCCCATCTCTGGGACAAGTTCACGGCAAACTGGTTAGGTCCTTACGTGATTGAAAGTAAAATAGGACCTGGAACATACCGACTAGCCTCCCTTGATGGAATCAAAGAACTAGAACCCTTGAACATCAGTCATTTGAGGCCATTCCATATCTAAAGAGAGCCAAGCCCAACCCAAAAAGCTCCAAGGATTATCACAATCGCTTGGTCAAACCCAAAAAGCTCCAAGGATTATCACAATCGCTTGGTCAAACCAAATAGCTCCAAGGATTATCGCAATCGCTTGGTCAAACCAAAAGCTCCAAGGATTTCCACAATCGCTTGGTCAATCCCCAAAATGCTCCAAAGGTGCCCACAAACCCTTTGGTCAAACCAAAAAGCTCCAAGGATTCTCGCAATCACTTGGGCATCATCAAGAAAATTCAAAAACAACAAAATCATCAAAAATAAAAAAAAATCTGCATTTTACTTTCATGCACGCTTCAAAAATAAAAAATACAAAAAAATAGTTGCATTAGGCATCACATCCATACAATGCATATTTGTTGGTCATACGGCTCAAAGGCATATAGACTGTCGTTACTTGGCAAACCCATCATTTTTCACATTTTCCATTTCATATACAATACCGCAAAAACAACACCATACATAAAGTCACCATATCATAAGTCAGGTTGTCATTTAATGTATCTAGAGTTTTCGTCATTCAGTTGTCATTAAATTTCTAGCCAAAACTATACACAGTCAGAAAGATTTTACAAAGGTAGAGTCATACTTGAAATACGCCTTGTTACGTAACATCCCATCACAAGCTAAAACACATAAAACAATTCCCAAGTTGTGTCAATGAAAGATGAAACCTGTAAAGCAATTCAGGATACCATACAGTGAAAAGGTTATCTCGCTCATCCCCCTGTGCGAATGACCCCAAGAATGCTGAGAGTTGGCAAAAGGACAAGAATCTTCCCTACCCAATTCCCCAAGAATCCCAAGTTCTCAAAAAGTTGCAAAACATCAAAAATTTGCAAAAGTCAACACCTCAAAAGATTGACATCAAATCCCACACAGTGCATACATCAAAAAGCACAAACAATAGTGATCCTCATCACTCCAAAATTCAAAATCCCTTGCTCAAAAGAAAGAAACACAAACAAAAATAAATAGTGATTCTCATCACTACAAAAGAGCAAGTATCCCAATACAAATGAAGAAAAGAAGGGAGTCGAACTTGAATCCCTGGAACTCTCAGCATTCAAAAAGGTCATGAGGTGAGCCTCAGTACCGGTTTGGTGGATAGCCTATCGGTCACTGGTGGCAAACCTCTCGCATGATGATATATCTGTCACATTTACTTGTGTGCAGATCAATGTTTGCATGTGGATGAGCTAGCTTATGGTATCCTAGATCGCCAAGCAGAATAATCTGATTAAATACAACAAAGGAGTTAGTGGAGCTAATTAGGTGATCCTCAGTACAGTTTTGGTTGATAGCCTATCTGGCACTGGCGGTATCCTGACAAATACCACATAAATGAACTCAATCACACACACAGGGATGTGAAATAACTTGGTCAAAAACAAGTCCGATTCATACCTTATACAAAAGTCATGTCAGATAAAAGTACAGTTTTGGCTAGTTAGTTAAAACATCTGAGTCACAGAAAATCTTAACTACATTCTAAACCAACTGTGATATCATTCATCATTGCATTATTATCAAAAAAAAAAAATAACTCTAAACCCCCCCAAAAACCAAAAAAAACACAACACAACTATCAAGTCAGTCCATAAAACCATTTCATAATACATAAAGCCATGCAATAAACAGTCTATGGTGCCACCACCACAAATCAACAAAACATTTCATCCATTTCATAAACATATCATCTAACTTAAAAACATTTGCATTCATCATCGCATATGCATCCATCATTCACATACAATCATCCACATCAATCACTATGCATAAAATCAAATCACAACACATGTATTATAAATCCAAAAAGTCATCTGTATATATATCATCAAAAATGCCCGTAGGCTACAATAATTGGTCCTCTGACCCCGCAATCATAAAAAAAACCCAAAAACCCCAAGCCTAGGGCGTCGGCCACCATGATCACGTAGGATCGGTGCGACGAGAACTACCCCCCATAGTGTGGGTCCTGTGGGACCCCTCAGGGCGGCTACTGCTAGCCCCCGCATCACGCCTACTAGCCCCTCCCTCATCTAGTCACCTGCATCGAGAAGATGTTGACTGCTCAATATCACTCCCTCTCGAGCGGCACGATGCTCTGCTCACAAAAAACATAGGAACATGCCCACCGAGGCGGATAACCTCATCCTCTAGCTCGTCCACTATCGCCCCAAGTCCCTCACCCGTTGACGATATGTCTCAATATTAGCACCCAGCTACACCAACTGAGCATGCATGTGATCCATATCAGCCTGATGCTCCTGATCCTATCTTTGTAACAACTCAGTCAACCGTGCCACCTCCACACGCAATCCCGCATCTACATCCCCCGAGCGCGTCGTGCATCGGTCTCTAGCCTGCTCGAGGCTCCCACCGCTCTCCAGCTCGAGAGCATCTTGATCCTCCCATCAAACCCAAAGTCCTCCCCTGCATCCGCCACCTCTACCATCTCCACATCTACCATGGGAGCTCCCCAACCCTCTCCTGGTGCCTCTGCACCCTCCCTACCTGCTACCTCATCCCCTCCCAATGGCCCCTCACCCCGCCATCGTCGAAGGGTCCACCATCCCTCATACTCGACTGTAACCTCGACGTCATCCACATCCGGGGTATCAAGTACTACATCCGCCTCCTCCCCCAGGGGCTCGATGATGGGCACCGCCAAGGTCCTCTCATCGCTCCGATGTCGATAGACTAAGGGCTCCCCAGGCACCCCCTGGCGCACCCCAAACTGTCGTGTGACCCGAGCATAGGGAAAGTACTCATGCTCTGTCTCGTGTCGCCCAATGAGCCACCTCCCCCTTCGAACTCGTCGGAGCCACTCCTCAGCCTCAGGCCATGCGGGACAATCTCGATATGGCCTCCACACCACATCCCCGGACATAAGTCATGCAAACATCTCGATGTAAGTGCTCTACATCACTAGCAAACCGTCGACTATGTCCTCGCTCCTCTGACCGGTACCATAACGCCGCATACCCAATATCTCGATCTACCATATCAGCCCGTGTCGTCCACGGTAGTCCTAGCGGTCGATCCACCGCTATATGCTGCCAGGCCCAGCTTTGTAACAAAAAACTATAGTTGATCCCCTTTCGCATCTAATAGCAAACCTCATACAACTCACTATACAGCTGAGCCAAAAGTGTTTGCCCCCATCTCATGATCAAAGGCTCAATCATAGGGCACTCCACTAACTGCAACACCACTTCTAGTAGGTTCCATGGGAACCTCGTCCCCGAAGAGTCTGGCAGCAACATGTTAGAAATGAGGCTCATAAGTAGTGCCTGCCTCGCTCCCAACACTCCCTTCTCATACCACCACCGCACCAGAATCCCCCCAATATGACAATCAAGCTCAGCCCTCTCCAACGGGCTCTCCCCATCCAAGTCCCCCACATGCCCAAAGCAGCGGGTCAGTACGGCTGTCCGTTGATCCCGCGGTGTAGTCCGGATAGGCATCCCATCTATCGAAATCCGCAGGATCCGATAAACATCCTCCAAAGTCACTGTCATCTCCCCTTTCGGGAGATGGAAGGTATTTGTCCGTGAATCCCATAGACTAATCAAAGCTATCAAGTAAGCCCGATATCCCACAATTGGCTCCAATCGAGTCACATGCTTGAGCCCTAAGGCATCAAGCCACTCCCAGTCCTCCATTGCCCCTCGGGCGTCAGAGAACACAGTCGGCACCCGATACCGACTCTTCACCACCTGCACATCACAGAAGATAAACACATCAACAACATGAACCAAACCCACATCACATGTACAAAACTACATCAATATACAACAACACCATTCATCCACATGTACAAAATAAAAAAAAAAAAAAAAAAATAGTTCTCTAGAGTTTTTAATTCTAGTGTTAACTGACAAAAACAAAGTTGTACTTTAAAAACAAAAACAAAAAAATAGTTCTCTAGAGTTTTTAATTCTAGTGTTAACTGACAAAAACAAAGTTATACTTTAAAAACAAAAAAAAAAACAGTTCTCTAGAGTTTCTAATTCTAGTGTTAACTGACAAAAACAAAACTATACTTTAAAAAAAAAAAAAAAAAATAGTTCTCTAGAGTTTTTAAATTCTAGTGTTAACTGACAAAAACAAAGTTGTAATTTAACAAGTTTTAACCTAGGGTTTCAGTTTAAATTTCAACAAAACAACAAAAAAATTCATCCATTTTTAATCTAGGGTTTCATTTAACTCCAAAAACACAACAAAATTTTGACATGGTCTACCTACGGTTTTTAACCTAAGTTAACCAGTTAAAACACAAAAAAAATCATCCATTCTAATCTAGGGTTTCATTTAACTCAAAAACAAAAAAAAAAATTTGACATGGTCTACCTACGGTTTTTAACCTAAGTTAACCATTCAAAAACAAAAAAATTCATCCATTCTAATCTAGGGTTTCATTTAACTCCAAAAACAAAAAAAAATTTTGACATGGTCTACCTACGGTTTTAACCTAAGTTAACCATTAAAAACACAAAAAAATCATCTCTTCAATTTAGGGTTTCATTTAACTCGAAACACAATCTAAGTTTTAATCTAGGTTTAATCCAGGTTCAAATCTAGGTTTTAATCTCAGTTTCAACCTAGGTTTTAACCTCGGGTTTAATCTAGGTTTTCCTCCATGTTTAAGTTGGTTTACTGCCAGGTTTCAGTATAGTTTTAAAACATGGTCTTCAAATCAATTCATTTACCTTTAATTTCCTTAATTAGGGTTTCATTTTTAACACAAAGAAAACACACTAAAAATCAAAGTACAATTTTTACACACAATAAAAATAAAATAAGAGTAGCGAGTGCACTTACTGGTCTCGCCTCGGCTCCTCCGCTTGATGACCCGGTATGTGCACTCATGGTGGCTCGACAATCCGGCAGCGCTTCGCTTCGTAAAATCTCTCTCCTCCTCCTCAGAGCTCCGAACGCCAGAAAAATCGAATGCAAATGAGCCCAAACCCTACTTTTTGCCTTTAAATAGACCTTTTTGGCCTGAATTCGTTCCTGCCTGGGATGAGCGCTCTAGTTAGCATTCGTCCCACCTAGGGATGAATTCTAAATAGGAATTCGTCCCACCCTAGGACGAATTCAACAAAAAATCAAAAAACACCAAAAATAGCAAAAAATACTCCAAAAACATGCAATAAAGCTACCGAAAGAGAGTGCCTTTGCACTTGACATTCTTGGCATACAAAACTGATGTCGAGGCCACAAATTGTCACTATCCTACTCCCTAAGAAGGCTTCCATAGCCGGACTACTCCTCGGGAGGACCGATTCTAGCGAAGTTTTCCCCCAAAACACATCACAAAATGGTCAAAAACCACCCAAAAATAGTAATAAAAGTGTCAAACGAAGGCGCATCCGCACTTGACATTCTTGGCATGCAAAACTGATGTCGAGGTCACAAATTGTCACTATCCTACTCCCCAAGAAGGCTATCATAGCCGGACCGCTCCACGGGAGGACGGATTTTTGCCAATTTCATCCCCAAGCAACGTCGCCAAAAGGGTTCCAACCCACCAAAAATAGGTCCAAATGTTGGGAAACTGCTTAAGCATTCAACGGAAAACATCTGAAGGCACCCTCACCTAAGTCATCTTGGGTCAAGCGACTCGTCGCTTTTCTCATGGCAGTCATTCCCTCATCGATTCGTCGCTTGAGGGGGTAGTCACACTTAGTCACCAATCAACAAATACACACCCAATCATGGAAATGACACGCATTCAAAGAATCATTGACAAAGACAAATCATGCTCCTGCTTGGGGCAGCAAACAAGCGATAATCACAAATTGATCAAACGCTTGGCATTCGTGAATCATGAATTCAAGGTTCCCCCATGGACAAAAGGTTGCGCCCTTTGCCTATTTCATGACTGATCAATGTCTAAGCTCAAGTCACACCTCACCAAAATAGGTTAACACTTGAAATCAAATTCCTTAGCTCGTCAGAGGCAAGGATTCAAGAATGCATGCCCTTTCCATGCTTGGGGCATCACAAGTTGGTTAGGTTACTAAGAAACCCTAATCATTAGTGCTTTGGTTATCTATTTTTGCTCAACACTGCGTCACCCATAGCGCTTTCCAAAAAGGGGCATCTATAGACACCAAAATAGCACCAATCCAATTATGTGACTACAAACACTGATCGCATTGACACACACAGCCTCCAGGGCAGCCCTCAGAGGTCAAACAGTGGTCCTAGCCACTCACACAATAGTTTTGGAAGGCCAGAAAGTAATTTGGCACCTCCAGACACTTTGCTTCAAATCCGCCTCACCCCGGGACGAAATGCAAACTTGAATTCGTTCCGACCAGGGATGAATTCCAATCCATCCCTGGGTAGGACGAATTCCAGGTTCAACGGGAAAAAAAAAAAGCATGACAAGCGACAGTGGAAGTCAGTTAATCACTGCTCCCCGCCTCGCATGCGCGTAAGTGGGCAAACAAAAGACTGTCATAAAGGCAAGGCAGACATAGAGAATCTCCTCCATCATGCACAGGCATGGCCCCAACTGACATCCTTACAGGCCCATACAAACTGCACCCCAGAGGCTTATAAATGAAGGAGCCTTCTCACCCAAAAAGGACGGAAGAAGAGCATTTTGGAGCAGCGAAGCACTGCCAATTTATCACCACACCTCTATCCCTTGATTCACCTCCTTTACATCCTTGATCTCTTTTGCAAGAGAGGTCATTGGGTGGTTATTGGAAGTATGAATCCGGATCCAAGGATCCATCCATTCATCGACAACACTCGATATTTTGTTACTATTATTTTTGCATAATGATTTCATGATTTTTGAATAAGTGACATGTCAAGTTTCAGATGGTTTTTAGCATCTTTCACCATGTTTATATTATGTTTTGCCCTCCCTAACATGCAGGTGATTTTGTCAGATCCCCGGTGATTGAAGCCGAATCGGGGCAATCTGACCTTCTGGGTTTCCTCAAAATACCCCATTTTATCCAAAACCTAACTTTGTAGGCCACCAGGAGTTTCGAAGATGAGACATTTCATGCATCATTTTTAACTATTTTCGTGCAGGTCAATTCGTCCCTGCCCGAGACGAATCCCAATCTAACACAGTCTTATTCGTCCCTGCCCAGGACGAATCCCATTTTCCTATAGTCTAATTCGTCCCTGCCCAGGATGAATCCCATCTACTGCAGGTGTATTCGTCTCTACCCAGGACGAATCCCATTTTGTGATAGTTTTACTCGTCCCGACCCGGGACGAATATCGATTTACGAAGAGTTTACTGACTGTTTCAATCATAGTAGTCTCCTGGTTATGTTCTCTTGCTCCTATGAAATTTGTAGCCTATTTTGATTCAGTTAGATCATCTTTTATTCCGTTTCATGCATGCATCTTCCATTCGCTTTAGAGATCAAACACTTCAATCTTTGCAATAGGTGCTACTAACGGTTTTGTTGTTTCTTTGAACGTAGGAGGAGCGGCAAGGATCGAGGATTCACCAACACAAGCGGCGGCAACACTTTGGCCCGCCCATTTTACATGTGGGCATGCGAAAGGAGGACTACTAATCACGATTGTAACCAAAACATGCTAATGCTCCTAGCCCCTGAAAGGGGAGGAGATGGATTGTAACCGAGTTTGGAATCATATTAATAAAAAGGGTTGTGCTCCTGCTTTCCCCTTTATGTTTGGTTTTGATTCGATTACATTCGTCCTATTTCATGCATGCTCATTCTATAGAACTTGGCATCGAGTTAGTTTTGTTTATATTGCATCTTAGTACTGCTTTTCTTTCGGAATCTCGTGTTTTCAAAACCACATTCAGAGGAAGCCTATTAAAACACTAGCAGTGGAAGGTCTTGGTGGCTAGGAGCTTGACCACGACCACCTTGAACATTCAAAAAGGATTTCTTCATGGAATGGAAAATAAACAGATAAATATTCATACAATATTTGCATTTCAAATGATTTAAAAATATAGCACGAAAAATCCTAAAAATTTCATAAGAAGGTTCAAAGATAAAATAGTACATAATAACCCTAGCAACCCAATTCCAGGGAGGAGGTAGGGCCACTACACTAAAACCATTTTGGATCTTGGGTAAAAATTCCTCCTTGTGTAAAAAAAGACTAATCTCCTGCAACAGAGAATATCTATCACTATTGTGATAGGCTGCATTAAGCACCAAGCCAGTAGTCCTACTTATGAGCTCCACCATAACTTGAAAGGACCAAGAGCCAACACTAACCCAACCATTATTCCACAAAGAAACCATCCAGTTAGTGAGCATCGAGCTATGAAATTAAAAATTTTGGATACACTCCAAAATACCCCCCTCCACTAGGATAGCCTTAAGCTTCTCATAAAAGGAAATAGATGCAGGCTCAAGATGGGGTTTGCTCAATTTAATCTTAGCCAGATATATCTTAGCCTTACCCATACAAACAACACACCAAGTAAAATTAGACTCAGGATAGAGGGAAAATCCCAAATAATAGAACACCCAACAATAAGAAAAAACTAATGAGGGACAACCCCAAACATAACATTGTACATAAACAAAAGCCTCGACCCATAAGTAAACATTCAAGCACCATGTAAGGGCTTGGGAGGCACAAAAAGAGGAAAAAAAGAGTGTTGGTAGTAAACACCAAGAGAAATTGACCATCCTCAAGATGGTAAGCAGAAACCACGTCACATGCAGGAAGAAAAAACCCATCACAGTAATAAGCATCATAACCAGCAAGAGAGAAAGATCAAGATTACCAAGCGGATACCCAAGAGGTAAAGTAACATCCCCAAAAGCCCAAAAAGGGAAAACCTTAAAGGACTCCAAGAAGGAACCAGGTGTTTGCATAAAATAAAAGAAGGTAATAGGTGTAAAGTTCCATCAATACATCCCAACCCAAAAATTGCCATACGAGTTCCAAATCAAAACACATGAGGGGGTTTATTTCAATGACATAAAAGGTTTAAAATGATTGTGGGATGGTGGTTATAGTGATAGACTGTGCGAAGATCTATGTGGTGGATTCTGGGGTGGACAATGTAGAATACTGTGGTGGCCAGAAAAAAAATCTAGACAGCCTACCTGGATTCGTGGCGGCTATCGATTCCACCATGTAAATTCAAAAAAATAAAAAAAATAAAAACATGTGAATGGGTACAAGAAGGAGCAACACCATTTTTTGGAAAATAAATGCCATATCTCAGTTTATGCAACAAAGAAACCTTATGAAGAGGAGACTGATAGGAACTACTGCCAAACACCATAGACATGAGTGCCCACAAAGAAAATTCTAGAGACTGCACAAGATCTAGGGTGGTCCATCTCCCAAGAGTCTGAAAAAGTATTGAAATGAAGTTTAAAATTTGAAATTAAAAAATCTTGAGGGGGAAAGGGACATCTTGACAAATCAATAAGAAAACATTGGATCATAATGGGATAAAAGGATAGGGAAGTTGAACAAAGTAAAGGTATTATTTTGGTATTCCATAAATGAATAATTGCCTACATCTTATAAGAGAAAGGAGCAATGCTAGAATCCCATACACAACCCAAAAAATTTAAGGCTTCTCATCATTAATGAGATGTAATAACTCTGAAGGAAAACCAGTGTGTCAAACCGTAAAGCCCTGGCTAGCCATACCTATGTTAGCAAGGTAATAAGCAATCACATTATCTTCTCTAAACTTGTGCCTGATGATCAAATATTCTAGAGAAGATAAATGAGCTCTTGACTCATAAATAAAGTTGGAAATATTCCATCCAGGTCTGCAAACACCTTTAAGCATGTTAATGATATTGGATGAGTCTCCTTTGATAATCACCCTATGAATACCTAGATCTTTAAGCATTTGAATCCCAATAAATCTGAGGTGTAGACCAATTGGTTCATCCAAACCCCATAAGGGGGGCGGAGGTCCAAGGTTCAAATCTTGGGCCTCATCGGACTGAACGCTTGTCCCTTTCTTGGTGCTTTTAGTGGCGTAAAAGGTTTAAAATGATTATGGCATGGTGGTTATAGGGGGCGGACTATGCGAAGATCTGTGTGGCGGCTTTCGGGGTGGACAGTGTAGAATACTGTGGCGGCCAAAAAAAGCTGGACATCCTGCCCGAATTCGTGGCGGCTACCGATTCCACCATGTAAATACAAAAAAAAAAACTTTCGGCAAAGTGAGATATTTGCACTCCTAATTTTTCCACAAAGGCTAGAATGACATTACCAAAATGACCCTGAATGATGCCACCAGTGCCAGCCTTGCCCAGTTTTCCTTTTGATGTGCCATAAAAATTAAATTTGAACCACCATCAAAATTGTAGCATTTTTATTAGTTGTAGACTTTTGTAATCCATCCATGGTTTGCATTCATAGTTTTTATTTCTCCAATATTTTTGTAAAGGATGTCCTCACCTATAAAATTAGGATAAATTCAATGAAATGATCAAACAAGTTTTGAGGCAGTTCTGATCTTCATCACTAGTATTAGAGCTTTGTTTTTATTAGGGACTTGAGTTGTTATTATGTTCCTATTTGAGTTTGTTAAAAACTTTTTATCATAGGATTTTTCACCTATGATCACTTCATACTAACGAGAAGTGTTGCCATCTACAATGTTCTTGCATCAATATTTGGGTTTTCTTTTCTTTTTACACCACACAAATATTAAGAATACTAATAATGGTACTAGTAGTGGTTTAATACTATTGTATGTACAAATTTCAAATACTCAACTTCCTCTATAATTCTAGTTCAAACATGTCACAACTCAATCATGTCATATGTAATCTCCTAAGTTGTCAACATAACACTGTCACTATGGCTTTCTCTCTTATGTAGATGCCAACACGACATTATCGATGTGGCCTGATTCCTCTTCTTGCATGATTGTCAATGCCCATTTGGCATCCATCCACCACCAAAAAAAATTTATCACCAAAATAAATATCTAGAAAAAAAGTAGCAAAGCAACATGTCACACAAAGCCAATTTGAGTTTTTTATTGTAAATTTTGGAACTATGATGAAAAATTTTAGGTGTATCAAAGTGCCATGATATACCACATTGACTAGAAATATGACTAACCATGTATCTACTACATATTTATGGGATATTTGTAAACTTGTGAAATATTTGTGAGTAGAATTACATTATAGTTATCTTCCTTTAGAGATAAAAGAATTAGGAAAATACTACTTTCTTGTATTCCTATTTACTATATTTTGATTCTTGCTTGCATGCATACCAACCTCACCTAACTCCTACCTATGTGTGAACTAATCACACTTTGTTTTTCTACACCATGAAACTATGTCAACCAACCTAGTTGCCCTACATTTGTTCCATGCATTTCTAATTTTCATACGTCGAATATAATTTGTAGATTATTATATCCAATCATTATATTGGGTAATGCTAGGTAAAGCCTAGAAATTTCAACAAAAAAAATTAAGCATCATTACCATGAAGGACAACATAATAAAGGATGATAATGGTTGCATGGATTCCTTAATAACCTCAAAGAGCACTAGTACCTAGAGAGATTCAATCCACTGGTTATGCATCTATGATGAATCAGTCATAACTATTGCCACATAATTCTAGTGGTGGCCATGATCATAGTAATCCAAAATATTTATACAAATCCTTGTCGTTCATCCTTTACATATATGGATCTATAAATTTTGTATACATGGTATTTGGTAAGAAATAAGCCTAATGTATGTGGAGCCATGTCAGGGAGCTTCAAACCATTTAATACTTATTTCAAATTCATTATTTCATGGACGGATTCCTTATAGTCCTTATATTTACTTCATTTCACATAATTGAGTGTAAGTGAAACTGAAGAAACCATATGAAATTCTCAAAACATTAGCATATTCCATATAATATTCCATCAAAATATTCCCTGTTGTAGTGGCTATAAAAGGGAATCATTTTCCCTTATTTTTTTTCTCAGTGAGACATTGTTTTTCTTGAATTTTGAGTCATCAGTCACCTCTTGAGTATAAGCTTACATATACTCATTGGAAAGCATGTTTTGATGTTGATCCACTAGAATCAATATTTTCACTTTTTGAAAGTTTATTATGCATAATAATACCTCAACTTTTATCTTGTAAAAAGAATTAAATTCTTGGTAGTACCAAAAACTTCTAATGCAGAGCAATTATCTACTTCATAAATTTGGTCAATCACCCTCCTTGGAATAGTAAATACAAGCCATGGATACCAATTTTATAGAAAATATGGTCGAGTTAGCCTCTATAATTAGCTCCTTGGCTAACAAAGTCTATAATATACATGTCAATATTTTAACTATTATGATGCACATTGTTGATACACTCTTATGCTAAATAAAATTTCAAAATTTATAATAGATCTAGGAAACCTAAAGTCTTCAGTATCTGGATCCTAGATATGGAAACTTGGTTTACCTATAGTCAAATATCTAATGATGACAAGGTTTTCTTTGCCAAGTTGAAACTTTAAAAGGTTTGCTTAACAATTTTACCTTACACAATCATAATTATTCCATAAGGGAATGTGATGCATAGAGCATCATCTATATATCCCATTAATTATTTTCTAAAATTAAACCCTGCTCTTCAACCTATATGCAACTAAGGCTTGTAGCAACAGACCTTGACAAAATTCTCAATCCCCAATCATTAAGGCAAAACCACCCTTCTATATATTTACCCTTCACAAGACTAAGGTGATTCCTCCATAAGTTGGTTGGGATTATCCTTTTAATATTTATTCCCATTCTTTATCATTCCTGAATAACCCCTAGATAATCAGGATGTCTTACAATGTTTATAAATTAGCATGCATCTTATCTTGACTTTACTTGTCTTCAAACATTGTAAGGCACCACTTATTGGTTGTCTATGGGTTGGTTAGGGCCAACTTTCTTAATATCTATGCACTTATATCTATCTCTTAGTTCTTCCTAAAAAAATCCTAAATAGTTGGGGATGATGCCTTATAATATTTGCAGATTACTATACATCCCTCTTTATATTATGTTTATCCTTGAAAGTTATAGGACACCCCTTCCTAGTTATTTATGAGTTGGTTGGGACTTTCTTTCCTCCTTGCTACTTATGTGATTTATTTCTCTTTATTTTATTCTCTCAAAACAGCTCCCAAGTAATTAGGAAGAACATCGTATGTTATTTATGGATTAGCATGCATCTTATCTAGAATTTGCTCATCCTTGAACATCATATGGTATCCTTTCCTAGTTATCTACGAGTTGGCTGGGGTACCTTATTTTACACCATTCACATTTTTATTCATGATCATCTCCCAAAATCTATCGTAATTACCTATGTTTTTATTGATTAATGCACAGTCCACACAATCAATAAAATACATAGGTATATTATGATGGTGTATAGTGGAATTATCCCTCTTTATTCTTGCATCCCTCATTGACCTTTTTTTTGTTGAGATATGCTCATAGTATAGGCTATATGTTGCATGAATATCATTTTATGGTATTGATATGACCACTAGTTATTCTGCAAGCATCTCTCAACCATAAAAATACCAACATGGATACTTTCTCCTTATTTGTATTCTCATTTTAACAAGTACAAGGGGGTAAAGATATGTTTATCTCTTGAATATACACCTCTAAGTGTGTCATATTCAATTATTGACTATATTGCCTTCATACCTTGTTTTTTCATCTTGTATATAATCTTCTCTTTTATTTCTCCTCACTTTATTCTTCTTGCTAATTAGGTAACGAGGGTAGGATTATACCCACTTCTTAGCATTGTGCCTCTTGCACCTCAATGATAGGACATCAATTATCCTACCAGTATCTCTCATTTGCATGTTGCATGATTATTCTATCCTTTCTATATTTTTCTATATCTTTTTATCCTCTTATATCTATCTTATATATACTTATATATATCACATACACATATGCACTCATGATTCATTACTTATATTTCTTGAGGTTAGACTACCATGGTACCTTCATGGGTTACCAAAAGTTACACACCTTACTTGATTACTTAATCACCTAGGTCAAACTACTACTACACCTTCATTGGTCACATGTAGTCACACACATTGTTTAATCACTTCATCATATTTTCTTGATCACTTGTGAACACACACCCTCATCAGGTATCACTCCATTTTTCTTAGATCACTACAACCACAGCTTCATTTGTCCTTTATGGTGATTTACCCGTAGGTCTTAGCTGGACATTGCTCATAGCTATTTATAGACCTCAACAACCATATATATATATATATATATATATATATATATATATATATATATATATATATATATATATATATATATATATATATATGTGTGTGTGTGTGTGTGTCTATCAGGTCATATTTTGACCCCCAATATTTTGCTTCGATGTGTGTCATTTCAATCACACTAATATTTATCAATAAATGTTGATACTAGTGACATAGTCTAAGCACCTCTTCCTTGAGTTTGATCTATTTGTAGCCTTTCCATTTATTTAATCTCTTTCATTCCCTCTTCTCATCATTTTTATTCCACCACTTTTCTTACCTAAATATAATTATCTAATAATCATACATAACTTAAACACATAAATTTATTGCAATCATTCACCTAACATTCATTCCATTCCATAAATAAATACAATAATCAACTAGATATTATAAATTTTAAGCATAAAAAGTACATCTCATATATGATGCATCGATGTGCCATATAAGTAAGTACCTTGATCAAAATTGGATATGATAAATTTATCAAAGTGTTGTATTCTTTTTTCATGTTAGTAAAATAGGGTTTTTGAAAGGGCTTGAACCCTTTTACAAGTCTAGACTGGTCTATCTAGACTTACATTCTATTTTTCCTCTTACAAAAAACATCAATACATATTGAAATGTTTATATACATTCTTAAAACAACAACCCACAATAAATGTTTATTTTTATTTTAGCTACAGTAAAACTACCAAAACTTTAATACATTCCATCACATTATATTTTCAATTTATTATTGCAAATACACTACAACATACTCCAGCACAACAACAAAATCCCATAAAAAACCCATTTGATACCAAATTGGATGAGGTTTACAAAAAATCCCATAACAAAACCTAGGAGGAACTAGATTGGACAAGCTTTGTAGGAAAACTTCATAGTAAAACCTAGGAGGAACAGGATCAAATAAGCTCTATAGTAAAATATCATAGAATAATCTAAGAGGGCCTAGATCAAACAAGCTTTGTAGCAAAATCATACAATAAAATCTAAGAGAGAGCATATCATACAATATCTCTAGTAAAAACCCTTACAAAAACTTGGATGGACTAGATTGGATGAGTATCTTAATAAAATCTCATAGCATAACCTATAGGTTCTATATCAAATAAGCTCTATAGTAAAATCCCATAGCTAAACCCAAGGGGAACTAAAATAGACAAGCTCTACAACAAAATCTATTAATAAAAACTAAGAGAGAGGAGGTCAAACAAACTAAAAAATAAAATTTCATAGCAAATGTAGGAGGGACTAGATCAAACAAATTCTGTAATAAAATATCATAGCACAACCTAGGAGGGTCTAAATAAAATGATCTCTATAATAAAATCCTATAGTAAAACCTAAGAGTGACCAGATCGGGCAGGTTGTGCAATAAAATCCGATGGTAAAATCTAGGAGGGATTAGATTATATGAGCTTTTTAATAAAATCACATACCAAAAAGAAAGAGGATTTAAACTAGATGATCTCTACAACAAAATACCATAACTAAACATAAGAGGGATTGTATTAGATGAGCTTTGTAATAAAATCCCATTTCAAAAATAAAGAGGATTTAAACTAGATGAGCTCTACAACAAAATACCATAACTAAACATAAGAGAGATTGTATTAAATGAGATTTACAATAAAATCCCATAACAAAACCCAAGAGGGATTAGATTAGATGAGATCTAAACATACTAAAATCTTCATATCATTCTTATAACAACAACCTACTACCAATATTCATTTTATTTTAGCTACATCAAGATTACCAAAACTTTAATATATTCTAGCACATCATACCATTAGTTTATTCTAGTACATAAATGTTATAACATACTCTAATACATATCAATTAGGAATATTTTGGTGTGATCTAATATATGTACTCTATCCTACTCTTGTTACAGATATTCCAATGCACTCCTACTATAGATATTCTTATGCGTTCCTACCAAGAAAATTGATTTAAACACATTTTTCATATTATTATATATTACACCTTGATATAAAATTTAATTTACTAGATGGGTCATTATGAGTTTGGTAAATTAATGGTGATGAGTGATAAAATTGAAAATGATTAAAGTAATGGTAGATTGAAAGATACGATAGTTTGGATGATACTGCTGGAAAATAGTAGAAAATATTTAAACAAAAGGGAAGCAATTTAGATATAATGAAAATGATGGTTAATTTATCCATAGAGGAGTTTAAACTAGCCCTACTAACTCACCCAATCTCTAATATTGAAGTAGAGAGCCTTAATAGATGGATTCAATTCATCAAGTCATCGCGTCATACTAAATAAAAAGAAGATAAAGAATATAAAGTGGAAGCCACTAGAAGCGGAGTTGGTCAAGTTGAATTTTTATGGGGCATCTAAAGGTAATCTAGGACCAACAACAAGAAGAGAAATAATAAAAAATAATGGAGGTAATATTTTTTCACAATACACTTTTAGTAGTGGTTTTGAGATAAATAATAAAACCAAATCTTGCACAGTAATATGTAGACAAATGAAATAGAATAAAGTATTGATAAAAGGTGATTCACTAATAGTAATAAATATAATTCTGATGAAAGCAAAGCCTCCATAGACCATACAAGAGATCCTTGTGGAAATGCAAGATGTTATTATAGAGTTTAAATAAATTATATTTACACATACATTAAGGGAGGGGAACCAATGTGCAATTAAGCTATCCAATAGAGAGGTTTTAATAAAGGATCATGAAGTTAAATTATTTTCTTCATGGTTAGAGGAAGTAGTATGTTTAGCTAAAACTAACAAGAAAAATTTGAAAGGAGAAAATTCATAATAATGTTTCAAAGGACTACCAAATATTTTAGGGGACACATTTATAGATCAATACCTTAGAAGAAACCAATAGTATAGATTTTGTAATGTTGACTATGATTTCATGAATTGAGCAGAAATTTTGTAAATTGAAGTAAAGGAAGATGACATAGATGGACTTCATGGATTATTTGTTGTTGGTTGGATTATGGGATAGAGTATGGATTGAAACTTTTAACTTTTTGATATTATTAAATATTTATTATAGTTATTGTGGTTGTACTTATGCTTTTGCAAGGAAACTAACAATTTGAATTTGTTAAAGTGAATTGTGATAATGCAAATTTTGTTGGAAATATTATTATTCTAAGATGTAATGCAATAAGGGAGTTTTGGTATTGTAAATATTGCAATAGAAAAAATGTTAAGAAGAAGGATGCTGAATTTCAGAATATTTACATTTACATAAAAAATTGAACAAAAAATAAAATCAATAATTCAAACTTTTTATAGAAATAATCTAGAACCTAGTTGAGAAAGACCAAATACAACATATTTTTCTCTAAATTAAAAATAAACTAATTAAAATATTAAAAAATAATTATCAATAATATCCGCGTTAAAAATAAATATATTTTTAATAAAAATTATTATTTAAATACCTAATTAATTTTTTTTATCAAACCACTTATAATAATTAATTTGATTATAAAAAAAAAAACTTACAAACATATTGCTCTATACAATTTAAATTTTAACTAAACAAATTACAAATAAAATACTAAATTTGCGTTCCATGAAGAGAAACCTGGATATAAAATATCTAGTAGAAACAAGATACAAAACTAAGACCATGCAACAAATGGATAGATATTAACGGTGAACCACATTTTTAACAAGAGGTAAAAAAAATCACATTTTTGACTGCAGTCTAAAAACATGCCATCTACCTACGATATCAAACGACACTATCGCTATCCCACTCCTCTGTTTGCAAATAGGGGGCTTTTAATAAAATATCATGAAGTTAAATTCTCTTCTCCATGGTTAGAGAAAGTAGAGAAATTTAGTATGTTTTGATTTGTTTGTTGGATTATGGGATACAATATGGATTGGAACTTTTAACTTTTTGACATTGCTAAATATTTATTATAGTTTTTGTGGTTGCACTTATGCTTTAGGAAGAAAACTAACAATTTAGATCTAGTAAAGTAAACTATGATATTGTGACGTTTGTTGCAAATATTACTATTTTAAGATGTAATGCATAGATAGTATAATGGAGTTTTGGTATTGTAAAGATTGCTATAGAAAAATTTCAAAAAAATGATGCTAAATTTTAGAATATTTACATTTGCATATAAAATTGATGAAGAACAAAAAATGAAAATCAATAATTCAAACTTTTTATAAAATATATATATATATATATATATATATATATATATATATATATATATAAATAACAACTTAGTTAAAATCATAATCGAATATGTATGTAAATTCTCAAACTTTAAAAAAGAGACTTGTGGATTTTCAAAAGAAGAAGATCAAATACAACACATTTTTTTCCTAAATTAAAAATAAAATTACAAAAATTTTGAAAAATGATTATCAATAATATTAGCATTAAAAACAGTGATATTTTTAGTAAATGTTATCAATTTAAATACCTAATAGAATTTTATATTATTTAACTAAACAAATCATAATTACAAGTAAAATATCAAATTGGCAACAGAAACATGTAAATTAAATATCTAATATAAACAACAAATTATAAATAAAAATAAAATATCAAATTGGCGTTCCATGAACAGAAACATGAAAATTAAATGAAACTTGGAAACTAAATATCTAGTAGAAATACGAAACTAAGACCATGCAACAAGAGGTAAACAAAATCACATTTTTGACTGCAGTCTAAAACCATGTCATCTACCTACGATATCAAACGACACTATCGCTTTCCCACTCCTCTGTTTGCAGGCCGAGAACCTCTGTAGAACTTGGGAAATTACAAGCCTGAGACTCCATTGTCCCTTCCAACATCCGTACGACTTGAACCATGCTTGGTCGATCCTCCTCCTCTTCTTGAATGCATAGCATCCCGACCACTGCGGCTCGTCTCACCTCTTCAACATCTGCTTCGTCTGCTATGCTTGCATCTACAACAGCCTTTATGTTTCCCTTCTGAATTTGATTTGCAGCCCATGTGGGAAAGAACTGTATACTCGATTCCTGCACAGTCAAGTCCATATTTCTCCGGCCCGATATTATTTCCAGTAACGTCACACCGAAACTGTATACATCTACTTTGGTAGTGATTGGGAGGCCGTAGATCCACTCTGGAGCCAAGTACCCTCTCGTTCCTCTTGTCGTGGTCAATACCCGGCTGAAATCCCTACCCAATAACTTTGCAAGCCCGAAATCACCGATCTTTGGACGGAAGTCTTCGTCCAGAAGAATGTTCGCAGGCTTAATATCGGAGTGGATGATACAATCTCTGCATTCTTCGTGGAGATAAAGTAGTCCTCGTGCAGTGCCTAACACGATCTCAAATCTTGTCTTCCACTGCAACACCTCTTGAGTTCTGTTGGACTTAGAGAACAAGAAGGAATTTAGAGAGCCGTTGCAGACGTACTCATAAACCAATAACCTCTCAGAGTTTTTAATGCAAAATCCCCGAAGCCTCACCAAATTCACGTGCTGTATGTTTCCAATGGTGCTGATTTCTGCACGGAATTGCTTTTCTACCTCTGCTGAACCCTCTAACCTTTTGACGGCTATAAGTGTGTTGTCTGCCAGAGTTCCTTTGAACACAGAGCCGAACGCTCCGCTTCCCAACTTATGGCTGAAATTCTTGGTCGCTATTTTCAGTTCTTTGTAAGCGAAAGTTCTCAGAGACGTTGGCGTGTCATCGTCCATGCCTTTCTTCACCGACGTGCGAAGCCTCCGTCGAATCAACACCGCGAACAGGAAAGCCAAAACGGCAATGAAAGCAGTGCCTATGGAAAGTACTATTGACAGATTAGGGTTTCTATTTTTTCTGTTAGACGAGGACTGTGGTAAATCAGCGGCGGCCAACCGAATGAACAAAGACTGGCCATCGGATGAATCTCGAGCACTTAACAAATTCCCCAACCATAATAGACAAACGGGAGAAGTAGAATTGCTGAGAGCAAAGGCTGTGCAGGAACAATTGTGGAGACAAGCACTCTCGCATAGTTCTTGTGTTCTTTCGTTGGCAAATGGAACAGCTTGTTCAATGGGCAAGGATTTGTCCTTCACTTCCAAGAAACCATCGGTGGTGCCATTTGTAGCAGAGCATTGTAGTGGACTGCGTCGAACACAACCGCTTGACCACCATTCTCCAGAATCCCAGGTGCGACTGTCTTTGGGCAAAAACCCTTGCAGACAGCTGCAAAAATGAAGATTGTTGTTGCTGCATGCTCCATAAGTCCCACAGAAACCATAGACTTGGCATTGATCTGGGGGCATAGCCCCTATGAAGCTCCACTTACTGTTATGGATCCATAAGTACAATCCGACATCGCCAGTCGGGCGCAGAACTATCCGCGGGAACATCTTCTGCATCTTCGATTTTACTCTAAACATGATGTACATTCGTGATGAAGAATTCTTTTCAAAGATAAAGTTAAACATATCTTTTGCACCTGACATGCCTGGCAAATTGGCAAATTGGTTGCCACTCCACTCGCCGCTGGACACATATGGAACACTGTTATTATAAAACAGTAAAAGCTGTGTCCTTTCTGGTAATGGATCCATTTCAAAAGAGAAAGGTCCAGGTGATGGATCAATGGAACTCTTCCAAGAAGTTAGTTTAAGGCCTTTCCACATTTTCATCCCAGGCAAAACGGTATCACCTGGATGACGGAAACTCTCCCAAACAATCTCAGAATTTCTGCCGTTTCCTAGCATGACAAAGTTACCAGAGTCCAATAGCAATGCCCGAGATGCTTTGAGGCTATTATCGCTCTTCCAGATCGATCTTCCCTCTAAATCAAACAATCTGAGATTACCATCTCTCGACATATTTAGAACACCGGGCATATTTTTGAGAGGATTGTCCCGGTTAGCCACCCAAACGGTCGTCCTCTCCGAAATTTGGGCATACCAGATGGCAATATACCAATTATTCGTTCCACTGGGATTGAAAAATCCCAACGCGAACGTGCCATCTTTTGAAAGTATGGTCTGATTCCCGGTGAGAGAAGCCCCTATCTGAAGGGTGTCTCCCCCATCTGCCAGTAGAAAAACATTGCTGGGAAGAAGAGCGAGCACGGAAACTGCTAGGAACAATGACCTTAAACACGTTAGGCGCTCCATTGCCTTAAGGTGTTCTTATTTCTTTCTCCAATTTATAGAAGTAAGGCAAAGATATGTGATCTAATACCGAAGGCTCGGGATGTTTATATATGTATGGCGAGAAGAAAGAGGGTCCAGAGTGCAGAAATGAGCAGTCAAACGTTTAACGCTTATAAACCATGTTGATTAAACCTGTTAACGGAGGAGAAGGTTAGAAATTTGAGAAATTTTAAACACTTTGTATTTTTAAATGCTCTTCTATTTTGAAACACTTTTGAAACACGTTCATACGTTAACGCCTTCCAAATCCAACTGGGACATGAGAAACCCTGCTCCATTGTCGTAAAGTCAAGTGGACATGACAATCCATGCCCCATTGACGTAAAGTTTGTTAGTTTATATTCCACACTCCTAATTTACCTTCCATGTCATTGATTGTTGGCAAACTGACAAGTGGCAAAACTGGATCGGTTCAATCTTGATCAATCACGTTACGTGTCAACTACGGGTCTTCAACGCTATGTCAATCTCCCAAACCCTTACGGTACGCGATTAAGTTAACACTGCACGGTTATTGGAATTTGAACAGTTCAACCTTGAACGCCATGTAAATCTCCCAAACCCTATCAATCAACAGATCAATGGACGGAGTTCAGTTAAGTCGTAACTTGACCGATCGATGAACCAATCAAATTCCAATAATTGTGTGGTGTGAACTTAATCCCGTGGCGTAAGGGTTAGCGAGAGTGACATAACGTTGAAGAAGACTCCTACTTGACAGTAACTTCACCGATCAAGGTTGAACCGATCAAATTGCAATAATCAAAATTTAATCTAAATAATTGTCTTAAATAAAAAGAAGTGTCTTTAGTACCTGGCTAGGTTAGCATTAAAATCCAACTTAATAAACTCATTCCCTTTTTTGAATCCACATGAACTATCTTATAAAAAGAAGTGTCTTTAGTACCTGGTTAGGTTAGTATGATTTGTTAGAATACATAGCCTTAATATTTTGTATTTAAGAGTACTATCATTAATATATTGTATCATCTATTTGATTCTAATAGATTAGCCTAAGGTAAGGAGTTAAGTTGACTCGTAACTTGACCGATCGAATGAACCAATCAAATTCCAATAATTGTGTGGTGTGAGCTTAATCCCGTGGCGTAAGGGTTAGCGAGAGTGACATAACGTTGAAGAAGACTCGTACTTGACACCTAAGGTACGGAGATAAGTTGACTCGTAACTTGACCGATCGATGAACCAATCAAATTCCAATAATTGTGTGGTGTGAGCTTAATCCCGTGGCGTAAGGGTTAGCGAGAGTGACATAACGTTGAAGAAGACTCGTACTTGACACGTAACTTCACCGATCAAGGTTGAACCGATCAAATTGCAATAATCAAAATTTAATCTAAATAATTGTTTTAACCTTATATTTAAAGATGATGAAGACACGTAGTTGACATTTAACTTCACCGATTAAGGTTGAACCGATCAAATTCCAATAATCAAAATTTAATCTAAATAATTGTCTTAAACTATATTTAACGATGATTATCTAAAATAAAATATTAATATGTTAATTATATTGTATTTGGAATGCTATAAAGTGTTACAATATATAAATATATTTATTTACATATAAATTTTAATATTATAAATTAATTTATAATTTATATTAAATTAATCAATTATTATATATATATAAATAATGGTTTAAAATGTTTTTAAGTATTTTAAGTAAAAAATATTAAGTTTTATAAGTAAAAAAATTTAAGAGAAAATAAATCATATTTTAAAAAATTTTCATAAAACAAGTAGTAATTGTATTAGATTTTTTTTTGCTAAGATATAATATGTTATTAAATATTAAAAGTATAAGCATAAAAAGTTAAATATCATCTACAATTACATCTATTTTTTTTTTTTCTTCTTTTAAAAATTGTTATTATCATTAAAATCCAACTTAATAAACTCATTCCCTTTTTTGAATCAACATGAACTATGTTATAAAAAAAGGTGTCTTTAGTACCTGGTTAGGTTAGCATGATTTGTTAGAATGTTATCTAAGGCTATGTTTAGCCTTAATATTTTGTATTTAAGAGCACTATCATTAATATATTGTATCGTCTATTTGTTTAGCCTAGTTGAAGAAGACTCGTACTTGACACGTAACGTTGAACCGATCAAATTCCAATAATCAAAATTTAATATAAATAATTGTTTTAACCTTATATTTAAAGATGATGAAGAAGACACGTAGTTGACACTTAACTTCACCGATCAAGGTTGAACCGATCAAATTGCAATAATCAAAATTTAATCTAAATAATTGTTTTAACCTTATATTTAAAGATGATGAAGACACGTAGTTGACACTTAACTTCACCGATCAAGGTTGAACCGATCAAATTCCAATAATCAAAATTTAATCTAAATAATTGTCTTAAACTATATTTAACGATGATTATCTAAAATAAAATATTAATATGTTAATTATATTGTATTTGGAATGCTATAAAGTGTTACAATATATAAATATATTTATTTACATATAAATTTTAATATTATAAATTAATTTATAATTTATATTAAATTAATCAATTATTATGATTATATATAAATAATGGTTTAAAATGTTTTTAAGTATTTTAATGTTAAAAATATATTAAGTTTTATAAGTATAAAAAATTTAAGAGAAAATAAATCATATTTTTAAATAAATTTTCATAAAAAAAGTAGTAATTGTATTAGATTTTTTTTTGCTAAGATACTAATATGTTATTAGATCTTAAAAGTACAAGCATAGAAAGTTAGATATCATCTACAATTACATCTACTTTATTTTTTTTTCTTTTTTTAAGTAATTGTTATTATCATTAAAATCCAACTTAATAAACTCATTCCCTTTTTTGAATCCACATGAACTATGTTATAAAAAAAGGTGTCTTTAGTACCTGGTTAGGTTAGCATGATTTGTTAGAATGTTATCTAAGGCTATGTTTAGCCTTAATATTTTGTATTTAAGAGCACTATCATTAATATATTATATCATCTATGTTTACCTAGTTGAAGAAGACTCGTACTTGACACGTAACGTTGAACCGATCAAATTCCAATAATCAAAATTTAATATAAATAATTGTTTTAACCTTATATTTAAAGATGATGAAGAAGACACGTAGTTGACACTTAACTTCACCGATCAAGGTTGAACCGATCAAATTCCAATAATCAAAATTTAATCTAAATAATTGTCTTAAACTATATTTAACGATGATTATCTAAAATAATAATATGTTAATTATATTATATTTGGAATGCTATAAACTGTTACAGTATATAAATATATTTATTTACATATAAATTTTAATATTATAAATTAATTTATAATTTATATTAAATTAATCAATTATTATGATTATATATAAATAATGGTTTAAATTTTTTTCAAGTATTTTTTATATTAAAAATATATTATGTTTTATAAGTATAAAAAATTGAAGAGAAAATAAATCATATTTTTAAATAAATTTTCATAAAACAAGCAGTAATTGTATTAGATTTATTTTTGCTAAGATACTAATATGTTATCAAATCTTAAAAGTACAAGCATAGAAAGTTAGATATCATCTACAATTACATCTACTTTTTTTTTCTTCTTTTGAGTAATTGTTATTATCATTAAAATCCAACTTAATAAATTCATTCCCTTTTTTGAATCCACATGAACTATGCTATAAAAAGAAGTGTTTTTAGTACCTGGTTAGGTCAGCATGATTTGTTAGGATATTATCTAAGGCTATTTTTAGCCTTAATATTTTGTATTTAAGAGCACTATCATTAATATATTGTATCACCTATTTGAATCTAATAGATTAGGCTAAGGTAATAATCCATGTCCTTGACCAATAATATAATTTGACTATCAATTTCATCTAATCAATATCTAAAATAGGTAGACTCATTACACCCACTCTATAAATTAAAAGGAAAAATAAAAGAAGCTAAGCTAATAATGTAGAAGATAATATAATACAATATTTGTAGACACCAAAACAACACCAATCCGATTATGTGACTGCAAACACTGATCGCATTGACACACACAGCCTCCAGGGCAGCCCTCAGATGTCAAACAATGGTCCTAGCCACTCACACAGTAGTTTTGGAAGGCCAAAAAGCAATTTGGCACTTCCAGACACTTTGCTTCAAATTCGCCTCACCCCGGGACGAAATGCAAACTTGAATTCATTTCGACCAGGGATGAATTCTAATTCATTCCTTGGTAGGATGAATTCCAATCCATCCTTGGGTAAGACGAATTCCAGGTTCAACGGGAAAAAATAAAATACGCGACAAGCGATAGTGGAAGTCAGTAATCACTTCTCCCTGCCTTGCATGCGCGCAAGTGGGCAAGCAAAAAACTATCATGAAGGTAGGCCAGACATGGACAATCTCCTCCATCATGCGTAGGCATGGCCCCCAACTGACAACTTTACATGCCCATACAAACTGCACCCCAAAGTGATAAACTGGCAGCACTTCATTGCTCCAAAATGATCTTAATATATCCTCTTTTTTAATGCGAAGGCTCCCCAATTTATAGGCCTCTAGGGTGCAGCTTGTATGGGCAAGTAAGGATGTTAGTTGGGGACCATGCCTATGCGTGATGGAGGAGATTCTCCATGTTTTCCCTGCCTTCATGACAGTTTTCTGTTTGCCCACTTACGCGCATGCGAGGCAGGGAGAAGTGATTACTAACTTCCACTGCTGCTTGTCGCACTTTTTATTTTTGCCCATTGAACTTGGAATTCATCCTACCCAAGGACGGATTCAAATTTGCATTTCATCCCGAGGTGAGACGGATTTGAAAAAAAGTGTCTAGAGATGCCAAATTAATTTCTAACCTTCCAAAACTACTGTGTGAGTGGCTAGGACCACTGTTTGACCTTCGAGGGCTACCTTGGAGGCTGTGTGTGTCAATGCGATCAGTGTTTGCAGTCACATAATCGAATTGGTACTATTTTGGTGTCTATAGATGCCCCAGTGTTGCAATGCTGAGCAAAAATAGATAATCAAAGCACTAATGATTAGGTTTATCTTAGTAACCTAACCAAATTGTGATGCCTCAAGTATGGAAAGGGCATGCATTCTTGAATCCTTACTTCTGACGAGCTAATGAATTTGATTTCAAGTATTAACCTATTTTGGTGAGGTGTGACTTGAGCTTGGTCATTGATCAGTCATGAATGGGCAAAGGGTGCAACCTTTTATCCATGGGGGAACCTTGTGTTCATGCTTCGGGAATGCCAAGTGTTTGATCAGCTTGTGATTATTGCTTGTTTGTTGCCCCAAGAAAGAGTGTGATTGTCTTTGTCAATGATTCTTTGAATGCATGCCATTGCCTTGATTGGGTGTGTATTTGTTGATTGGTGACTAACTGTGACTACCCTCTCAAGCGATGAATCGATGAGGGAATGACTGCCATGAGAAAAAAGACGAGTCGCTTGACCCAAGATGACTTAGGTTAGGGTGTCTTTAGAGGTTTTTTGTTGGATGCTTAAGCAGTTTCTCGATATGTGGACCTATTTTTGGTGGGTAGAAACCCTTTTGGTGATGCCATTTTGGGGTGAAAGTGTCAACAATCCGTCTTCCCGTGGAGCGGTCCGGCTATGGTAGCCTTCTTAGGGAGGAGAATAGTGACAATTTGTGCCCCGACATCAATTTTTCTTTTTATATGCCTAGAGGTTAAGTGCAAGAGCACTCTTGTCTGGCAATGTTTATTGCTCTTTTTTTTGCATTTTTGTGATATTTTTGCTATTTTTGTTGGTTTGTTGTTTTGTTGTTTTTAAGTGGGTTTTGACCCTTTTGTGATGCTGTTTGGGGGTGAAATTGTCAAAAATCCATCTTCCCGTGGAGTGGTCCGGCTATGGTAGCCTTCTTAGGGAGTATGATAGTGACAATGTCAACCCTGACATCAGTTTTGTATGCCAAGGAGTTCAAGTGTAAAAACACTTTTATCCAACGATTTTTATAGCTTTTTGTTTGTGTTGCATTTTTTTGTTGTTTTTGTTGTTTTGATTTTTTTTGTGACACCATTTGGGGATTAAATTGTCAAAAATCCATCCTCTCGTGGAGTGGTCCAGCTATGGTAGCCTTCTTAGGGAATAGGATAGTGACAATGTCAACCCTGACATCAGTTTTCTATGCCATTAAATGTCAGGCGCAAAGGTTTCTTTGTTTGGCACTTTTATTGCTATTGTTTGTGGATATTTGCTGTTTTTGTTGTTTTGATTTTCTTGCTTTGTGTATATGTCATAATTTCATGTTATGCACAATGATTTATGTTGATGGATGCATGCTACTTTATATTGATGTATGCATATGGTATGATAAATGTGAATGTTGTTGATTTATATGATAGGTAATGGAATGGATGAAATGATTTGTTGATAACCTTGCATTGGCACCATAGACTATAATTCGACTATCAATTTCATCTAATCAATATCTAAAATAGGTAGACTCATTACACCCACTCTATAAATTAAAAGGAAAAATAAAAGAAACTAAGCTAATAAAGTAGAATATAATATAATACAATATTTTGGATAAGAAATTATTGGTTTAAGGGTGTCACATAAACATTACTTGCCTAAGAATTTAATTCCATGCAAGTAAATTCAAAGATAATAAATACATAAACGAAAGAATTGTTAAGAGGGGAGTGGTAAAACTTAGTGTACACAAGACTAAATAGTATCCTTTACCAAATATCTTTGAATTAAAATACAATCTAATGGTTGAAATTTCATGCATATTTGCTCATTATAATGATAAATATTTTATAGGATGGAACATGTTTTAGATATACAAAATCCCCCATAAATGAGGGATTTCCTAAATAGTATGTTAATAAGGATTGAACTACCCATCCCTTTAAGCTATTGATACTTCTTATAATAGAATTTACTAAGAGCTTAACTATGTATTTTTTGCTCATTATAAAAAGTAATTTTACTATCTAAAACTTGACTAATTGCAAAATAACTAGATTCAAACAAATATATTTGTAGAAAGTAAAAAATTCAATTGAATATGATCCTATGTTAGCATGGGATTCTTGCATTTTTTTATTTGTAATGTTGGGACTAAAGGAGAAGTAATATTATTGAAAAGATGAGGATACGTATAAACAACAAAAATAAGAGGTGTTAGGGTTTGTAAAGAGAAAAATCCTAATCATGAGGTAAAGTGCACATTAATTCTAAAATTCCCCTTATGTTACACTTTCTTAAATAAAAAAGGAATTCAACAATACAAAAGATATTGGGATGATGGAATAATCCTAACACACCCTCTATTACATTATTTGCAATAATGTCTAGGCTCTTGCTCTTTGGATATTCGCTCATAGTTCTACTTCTCTAACAAAAAAAAAACCTTATTTGTAGGTCAATTACATCAGGGTCAACCACTGTCTTAGGTCTATTGCCTATGGGTCATCCTTTGTCTTGGTACCTCAATGTCAACATTTGGTTCTATTGACTCAAGGTCAACCTCTTCCTCTAGGTTAGCCTCTAGGTCTGATACCTTTGTAGGTCACTACTTACTAGGTTCACCATAAAAATCATCCTCCATCATGGTGAAACTTATATAAAATATGTTGGTCTCTATCAAAAGTGCACCTTTATACACTAAATATGAGCCAGTTGGGAGTGTCAAACACTACAAAAAATGTAATCCAAAATACAATAAAAAATTATGAGCCATATACTAGAATCCTAAATTGGAGGATGAAGATAAAAGAATCATATAAAGTGTTTATGTTTGTAGTCTTCAAAATTCGATATTTGAAGTGCCAAAGAAACTTTGTAGTCTTAAAATAGAGTGTAGGGTGTCAATATTCTATAGTCCCTAGAGAGGTAAGTGGTCTTATGGTAATATTCTCATCCTATTGAAATGTATAGATAACCAGTTACTGCATCTACTAGGTGTTGTAGGGAAGATCACTAGATACTAACTTCACATATATTGTGTTAAGGAGTGTCAGGTTCAACTAAAAATGCACTCCATAGTACAAAAAACTTTGAAGCCCAAGTAAACATATTAAATACTTTGAAAACCTAAAAATGGATATCACCATTGTGTCTAGCTCAAAAAAAACTTTTTTGATGACTATATAAGGCTATAGTCAAAAATATTTTCTATTTGGGCCTCAATATAAGGTTCACTTATATTGTGTTAAGGAGTGTCGTGTTAAAAAAAATGCACTCCATAATATAAAAATTTGAGGCCTAAATAAACACATTAAATAGTCTCAAAACCTAAAAAAAGACACCACCATTATGTCCAGCTCGAAAAAATATTTTTGATGACTATATATAAGGATATAGTCAAATATTATTGGGGCTTTGATTTGTGGGAAATACAACATGCTCTCCTTAGATCAAAATAAGAATGAAACAATGTCCCTTTACAATTGATAATAGGAATATTCATAGCTTCAAGGAATATTTTCCTTGGAATATTCCATATAGTTTAGAAAGCAATTTAAATTTTTCACATTCTTTTTTTCAATGGGTCTTGGGTCTTTCTTTGCCTTATATTCCAAGGCCCTATACAATTGAAAAAAATTAAAGTGGTCCTTTTCGACCACTTTTGAAAATACATTTAAAAAAAACATGGGCATCTACTCTTGAAATAGTCAACCAAGTGGTCAACAACAATCATGCAAACAACTAGCCTTCATCAACTAATGTGTGGGCCCTGCATGCTAGCACCTCTAACTAGAACTGCTAGTGGCCCTGATAGAGGCTCCATGACCATTGGCTAGTGGTCAATGTATATAGGGATCACCTTCTATTTAAAAATTCTTAAATCAACTTCCCACAATAAATGTGGGATACGTGAATTTTAAAAAATAAATGCAATTTAGAAAAATCATTATTCCATGTGATTGGTTGTCCTTGAGAGTATGAGGTAAAAATGTGCTCCTCCATGCGTGTAGTAGAGAAACACGTAGTGCCATGGTAGGAGTGGGAAATAAGGCATTGGTGATGGGTCCCATAGAGGTGATAGGTGGGGTTCTAAAAATATATCGATGGTTAGGGTTGCATGGCATGAGTGTTGTGGTCTAGTTTGTCATCAAAGCTAAAACTTAAATTGTGGCTATCATCAAAAACATTTTGAAGGTGAGCACTCGCTAGTCACATCCTAGACCAAACTTTGAAAGGGTTAAAATACCTTAAATTGGGCTCTAGATTAAGCTGGTATATCTTGTCGGCTTAATAGACGTTGACTCTTTTCAGCTTAAAATAGTAAAATATTAAGAATAGAGATGAAAGGGTTAATAAATAAATGAATTAAATATTGATGAATAAAGCTAACAACATAGGCATCCATAGAGAATACTCTAGCAAACCAATTTATAGAAATAATATTTGGGATTAAAAGCATTCAAAATATAGCAACAATCCATATTCAAAGATTTGGGTATACTTAAATAATTATTCCAAACATCTAAAGAAATAATAATTCAAATTAATAAAATTATATTAAATCCTTGACTAATATAAATAGAATTCTCTTAAGTATGCATGCAAGTATGAACCATTATAATTTGCAATTTAGCAGTCCAAATTAACATAATAAACTAACCATAGCAGTAGTAGTAGAAATGAATTCATAAAATTAAGATCAAAAATCAATATAGATGCAAGTTTGAGGTAAACATCCCTAGTAATGCTCTTTTCATTAACTGTAGAGAATGTATAATAGTAACGCAAGAAAAAACTTTAGAGCTGACCCCTTCCAATGAGGGATTTCTATCTATTTATACATTTACAATATTTTGAATCTTGAACATTACAGGGAATCTTTCTAATTCCTAATATTCATACAATTACTAACAATGGTTCTATCCCAACTATGTCTTCTATCCACCTCATGTCCGCTTCCTGCTACTTGCCTGACATGTCTACTTACCATTGATGTCACCTTTTGTCATCACTACTACATTTTCTACCACCTCCCACTATCACTGCTCCACTGCACCATCACCATCCATACTCTGCTTCTACCCTTGCCATTCAGCCACCCTTGCCACTCCGTCACCTTACCCTTAATCACTCGTCTATTGCTAACATCACTTTCCTACAAAAATTTAAATTCAAACCCTTGCTCACTTGTCTGCTTTACGTGAATTTCTCATAAAAATTCAAATTAAAAAAATTGACCGTTGAGAGTCATAAAAATAAAATTTTGACCCAAATTTTTGCAAATATTTTGCTAAACTACATCAAAATTATGCCAATTTTTTTGCAACCCTCTAATAAAACTCAAAATTTAAATTATGTTTTGGTGATGATTTGCAATTTAACCCTAAAATTACCAATGGAAGGAGATTGCACATTACCTTCAAGGTATTCTACCAGGAGTTTCATCAATGGAAGGACGAAATTACAAATAACACTATACAAAGGGAGGAGTTTTGCCAATGGAAGGATCAAATTATTAAATATTATTTACCGAGGTAGGAATTTGACCAAATAATGTCCCCACAAAATACTTACACCACCCCAAAAATTACCCGAATCTTACCAATTAAACATATCAACCCTAAGGAAATGAAGGAAAGAAGAGAAAAAGGCCTTTGTTTTTATTGTGATGAGAAATTTATACCCAATCATTAATGTATTAACACCCAAACTATATATATATTTTTTTTTAAATAAAGGGGTAAAAATTTATTGATAAAAAGTTTGGATTACAAAGTACAACTGAGCCCCCACCCAGGACTCAAATAAGCAACAAGACAAGCTAAATAACCAGACAAGGTCAACTCCCAAAGAAAACCAAAAAAAACAAAACACATTAAGTCTGGACATCCTTATGGATCAACTCCCGTAGGTGTTAAGAATCCTCAAACGAGAGACTCTCCCAGTTATCAATACTCTGAGTATCCAATAGCTCAGAAGCCCTTTTGGCCAGGTAATCAACAACCCCATTCCATTCCCTTGGAATGTGCACAAAGGATATAAATTCGAACTCTTCACTCATTCTAAGAATCTGAATGGTCACAGAGGCCAACTACCAATTAACATCCTCCACTCTTTTGTTGTTTAAAATATTAACCAAAATTTGAGTCAGACTCGCAAAGAATCCTGTGCCATCCAAGAGAAACCCCCTTTGCAAGGCCTCAAGTATCGCCAGAGATTCCATAATATTGTTGGAGTGAACACCTTTATAAATGGAAAAGAAAAAAATGACCACGCCAGCAGAATCTCTCCCAACACCACCAATTCTAGCATGTCCAAGATTGCCCCTGGATGACCCATCAGTATTAATTTTTAAAACTCCTCTAGGGGGCAGTCTCCATCTACCCTCTCTCCTAACCTTCTTGCTAAGCTGAGGAATCCTACTAGGGCTAGAAGAATTCACACCAACCCCAAACAAACCAAGGGCCTGTCATACCTTCTCCTCCCTAGAGTCCAAATGGGGGTCCACATCACATTTACTATGGATAGTTTCTTGAACCATACACATGATCCTTTGCCAGATCTGTTGAACAACAAAATGACTTCCCTAAAAAAAGTGATGGTTTTGTTCGAGCCAAATCTGCCAGATGATGCAGGAAGGGCCCAAATTCCAAGCCACTTGGAGGAAGGGGGCCTTGGCTGGAGGTCTACCTAGACTACTCCAAAACTCCACCAGGGAGAGCACATGAAAACAAGGATGGTTCTAGGAACTCCACCAACAGTGCCAAATGTCTCTGGCAAGGGAGCATTGGAAAAATAAATGAGAAGAGTCATCCTCATTCTTACCACAAAGGACACATAAAGAGGGACCCTAAAATCCCCTCTTACTCAAGTTATCCCAAGTGAGGCATTTATTACGAGCTACTAGCCAGAGAGAAAAAGTTACATTTCGGCCAAGAAAATCTATTCCACACCTTTTTCCACCATGTGACAAGGAGACTCCTGAACTTTTGCTTATCAAGAACTTGATAACCATACGCTACAGAGTAGGTTCCCTTGGGATTAGGGTTCCAAGCTAGAATGTCTTTATCCCTCAATGAAGAACAATACCTCCCTGCAATAATAAGAGCCATCACATCTCTATCCTCGGCCAATCCTCCTTGGGGCCATTCCTACAGATCCTTCCATCTGTACATCTCCATATTTCCAAAATACTGGATTTTTTTGAAGTCCTCCACATGAGACCAGCCCGCTTCCAAGAAAAAAATGCTTAGGGAATGTAACCTAGGATATTGAGTCAAGATAGGAGGATGGCCATCCCAAGAATCCTCCCAAAAAATAACATCTGATCCTCGATTGCAAATCCAAAACAAACCCTACTTAATTAAATTAGCTCCTCTTTTCAGAGTGTCCCAGATAACAGAACCTTTCCCAACCAAACTGGCTCTAGGGATATCTGCCTCAGAAATACCTCTCAAGTATTTATAAGATAATATTTTAGCCCAAATATGATCTTGAGAGGTACACCATCTCCAATAAAGTTTCACAGCCAAAGCCTACCCAGAAAGAGTTGCCTGTTGCAACCCAAGGCCTCCCTCTTGAACTGGCCTACAAATGGAATCCCATCTAACCAAACTCCATTTAGATTGATCAAGTTTTCCAGACCACAAAAACTATCTTGACAAAGCATCCATGTCCTTGATGAAACGAGAAGGAGTTGTTTGCACAAAACATCTGTAAATGGGTAGAGCTTTAATAACAAATTTTAAAAGCAATACTCCACCTATAGAGGATAGCCATCTGACATTCCAGTGATTTACCTTCCTTCTAACTTATCAAGTATAGACTTCCAAGAAGATCTAGGCAGAGGATGAGATGAAATCAGGATCCCAATATAAATGAAGGGGGGAGTCCTGACCTAGAATCTTAGAATGCGAGCAATCCTGGCTTGAATAAGAGGGGGGGTATTGAAGAAGAAAATAAAGGACTTGTCCTCATTAATCACTTGTCCAGAAGCACCAAGATATATGTCTAGAGACTATCTAATGTTCCTAGCTTCCTTGATAGTGGCAACTCCCAACAAAGTAGTATCATCAACAAATTGAAGGTGGGAAAGAGGTGGCAAACTGTTATCCCACTTCCAAACCTAAATGATACCATGCCTAAACTGAGACTTGAGTAATCTGCCCAACCCTTCTGCCATAATGATAAACAAATAAGGAGATAGAGGATCTCCTTGCCTCAATCCCCTTGAGGCCTCAAACAACTCTGATGTCTCGTTATTAACAAGAACAGAGAATGAGGAAGAAGAAATACAACTCATCACCCATCTAATCCATTCCTCATCAAAGCCAAAAGTAGCAAGAAATTTTTGAAGAAAAGACCATCTAACTCTGTCATAGGCTTTTGCCATGTCCAACTTAATGAACATAGTTTTCTCCTTAGAAGTTTCCATTGAGTGAATAGCTTTTGTAGCAATAACAACCCCATCCATGATTTTTTGGCTAGCAACAAACCCACCTTGCTCCTCAGAGATGATTTTGTTCAACCATATCTTCAGCCTCTCAGCAATAATTTTTGTGATGATCTTATATACAACATTACAGAGAGCAATAGTCCTGAACATATCCATGGAATTCGCTCCCTCTTTCTTGGGAATAAGCACCACAAAGGTAGCATTTAGGGCCCTTAGCATCTTTTTGTTCTTTTGGGACTCATGGACCACCTCCAAAAGGTAAAATTTGATTAACTCCCAAAAATATTGATAAAAATCAATTGGGAATCCATCCGGACCTGGGGCTTTCCCCTTTTTCATCTTGAATATAACACTTTTCAGCTCCTCAAGGGAAATTGGACCCATCAAGTGCTCATTCATATCTCTAGAAACAATCAAGGGAATACAATTTAGAATAAGTTTTTCTTCCTCATCATATGAGAGGGCATCCTCCTTGAAGAGAGAGGAAAAATACCTCTTAGTCTCTTCTGAAATATCCCTAAAAGAAGAAAGTAGGGCACCCTAAGAATTAACAAGAGAGGTAATCAGGTTACCATTATGACGAGCCTTAACAGAGTTATAAAAGAAGGTTGTGTTCCTATCCCCTTCCTGAAGCCAATCTACTCGAGCTTTTTGTTTCCAAAAAATTTCTTCCCTCAGTTCCCATTCAGCAAGGTCTTTTATAGCCTCAGATTCCTCAACAAGAAGATCCTCTGTGAGTCCCTAATCTCTAATCTTCCTTGAGGCTTCTTCCACCCTCCTAAGAGCTGCCAGCTTAGCCAAGGAAAGGTTCCCAAAATTTAGTCTATTCCATCTCTTCAATTTATGCTTAACAAATTGAAGCCACTTCATAAAGGAGTACATAGTGGTGCCATGAGGAGGTTTGCCATTAGTCCACCAGCCTCACATGAAATCATGAAGCTTAGGATCTCGTAGCCACATAAGTTGAAACTTAAATGAGGGATTCTTTTTTAGCCCTAACTCCAAAGCAAAGATTTTGATAGGCCAATGATCAGATCCTCTACCCTCCAAAATCACAGAACTAGTGCTTCTATTATTGCCAATCCAAAAACTAGAGATCAAAAACCTATCCAGTCTCTCTGAAATGGAATATTCCCCACATATTCTATTATGCCAGGTAAATATCCCATTATCTATCTTGATGTCAACCAAGTTCAAGGCCCAGATATGAGCATTGAAGACAAAAGAAAAAGGCTCAAGACGATCAATCCCACCATGTTTTTCCTCCAGAAAAGTGATAGAATTGAAGTCTCCAACCAAAATCCATGGGTACAGGGGATCCAGACTTCTCACAAAGCCAATGTGCTCCCATAAATTCACTTTACCATTGTAATCAATAGGAGCATACACGTTTGTAAGTAGGATGGTCTCACCAGATTCATTATCATGCCCGATCATCAAAATAGACCACACTGTTGGAAATCCAGGTAAGAGGAGAGATCTTAAATATATACCATAAACAAGCAAGGCCACCAGCATATCCACATGCACCAATAACTTGACATTGCCCCTTTCTCCACAACTTGGGAGCAATATTGAACAAACTATCAATAGCTAATTTAGTCTCCTGAATAAAAACCACATCCGGAGAATGAACACGAATCAAATCATGAACAAATTTTTGTCTGGGGATGTTGTTCAACCCCCTTACATTCCATGAAAGTATAATAATTTTTGGGGGTTATAAAAATGGGAGTCCAATGTTCTCACCAAACCTGACTCTACCAAAGTCTCCCCCATTAACTTAATTTTATCCTAGTCTTTCTTCCGACCCACCTTCATATTCTTATCTGAAGCATTTTTTTTAATTATTTTATGCTATAATCCCAGCATCGTAGGAGTTTTACAGTCCATGGATGACTGCATCAGTGCCTAGGTAGGATAGGGTATATCTAAATCTGTGCCATTTTCTAAGATAACTTCACTTCAAGGACTAGGGCCAACCATATCACCTATAATCAGAACCAAAGCCCTATGTTCTTCATTTAAACCCCCTATATCTGGTTCCCTTGGTTCCACCTCATGAAGAGACAACTGATTTGGTCTTGTTATATCTATAACAGGTAGTGATGTTTCAGGTATCTCCATGCACTGATCAAGATTCTCTAGAATTTCAAAATGGTTGAGCAAAGCATCTGGCTATTTATCCTTAATGTCTCTTTTTGCCTTTCTTCCTTTGTTCCGAGGTTTTACCATAACAAAGCCTTCCTTATCCTGATCCCCCTCCTTTATCGAGGCTTTTCCTTTATCCATATTTTGTATAGCTCGAGAGGGCCTAGGATTTGAAGCCACAGGCAGGACAAACTTAGGGCATTTTATTTGTAAGTGGCAATATTCATGGCAAATCCAACAATGAAATGGAAGAGCTTCATAGTCAAGTTCCACCAATGAAGAAAATGAGATTGAGGTAGAAGTAGTGACAAAAAAAGTGAGAAAGAAGTGATTGATACACCTGAGGATAACACTGAAGATAAGGAAGATGAGAAAGAAGTGATCGCTACACCTAGAAATAATGAGGAAGACATACCCGCAGTGACCAATGGAGGCTAGACATACAATCTACCCGAACTATACACAAGTTCCTCACTAAAATTGAGTTCTCATCATATAAGCAACCTGATTCATAAATGAGGCAAAAGAGTGAGTGCACCTTTATTTTCCCTTCGTTCTACATAGGGAGAACCTGCTAAAGTGGAATCCCACTAGCATCATGATTCTACTATTCTTCCTAGTAATCCCCCACTAACGCTTCAACCCTCAAGATATCCCTACCTCCAAAAAAGTGACATTAAAATAGTACAAGAACTTGAGTGAATTCTTCTTGGAAAATAAGGGACAACACTCCTCACTTTGATCTTTGAAGATAAATCTCCTTTTAAGGAGGGTGGCATGTTAGGATTCTAATCCTAACCATTAACCATTAATTAATCACTTATTATTTTATGGACCATTGTGTCTTTTCACTCACAACTATAGGGTAGATATATAATCATTCAAATGGGTGTAAGTAAGCATACAAAATAAAATAATAAAATATATATTTGAATTCATTGGAGGGATCCCCCATTCCAATGCAAAGGTGATTCAATATAAAAGGTGATTCTATCAGTTTTCATTTATTTTTTGCATCCAAATCCATTCATTCCATTTGTGTAACCTGCTAGGACCTAGAGTCCTACCAATTTTGATGTTGTGTGAGAAAAACTTTCAATGCGTACTATGATGCATCAATCATTAGATCAAAATATTGATGTAGATTAAATAGAAAAATTATAAGAGCTAAACACAATTGGTCTTTCAACTTCTCAAATATTATTTGTTGTGTATCTCCCCAATGGGACTTGGATTTGACACCTCCTTTGGTCACTTGGTGTAGTTTCCAAACAATATGTGAGAACCTTAATAAAATTATTTGATAGAAATTTAAAAGATCCAAAAATCTACAAATATTTGTTAGAGTCTATGCGGTAGGCTAATCTCTAATTTCCTAAATCTTCTTAGTATGAACATGAGATTCCTCTTTTTCAATAATATACCTAAGGTATTAAATATCTATCATGCCAAATGAGCACTTCTCCAAATTAGCATATAGTTTGTGTCTTCATAGAATTGAAGCACCTTTCAATCTTGTTGCAAATCTTCCTCCTATGTCTTATTATATATGGTAATTTCTTCTAAGTAGATTACCATAAATAAATTGGTGTAGGGGTGTAGGATGTCATCCATCATCCTCATGAATGTGGCAAGTGCATTGGTCAAGCCAAAAGGCATAACCAACAACTCAAATAAACCCTTATTGTATTTGAATGTAGTCTTCATATAACAATGTGTTATGGGATTTAATGATAACCAAATTTGAGATCAATTTTGGTGAAGAACTTTGTACCACGTATCTGGTCCAACAAGTCATCTGTTCAAGAAATTTGATGATGATTCTTTACAATGATTTTATCCAAATATTTTTAGTCAATACAAAGTATCCATGTTCCATATTTCTTTATATCCAAGGCAATTGGACTACCACATGGTAAAACACTTGGTCTATTGTATCCTATTTTAATCAATTCTTGGATTTACCTCTTGATTTCATCATTTTTATGAACTAATCTATGATTACAAGTGCATTAGGTAAAGGAGATCTAGGAACTAAATCAATAAAATGATTTACATCATAATGAATTGGAATCCCAATTAGTGACTTGATAAGTCATCATATTTTGCTACAATTTGGTCTATTTATTTTTGTTGTGTAGTGCTTGCAATTGATGTAGCAATAATCCTCCTACTTTATGGCTTGATCATCAAAATAATACATTTTCTTGTTTCAACTATAATATTTTTGCATTATTTAACACTAATTACGAAAACAAAGGTAAAAGGAGATACCTTTGGGATCCCATAACACTAAACTCTAATAGTTATGATGACACATTCCTGGATCAAGATAATAAAAAATATTTTGGAAGAAAAGCAACGGAGTAATTTGAATTCAATCATCACTTTTACTTGATCCAATTTTGAATATTCAAAAAGCCTAGTCAATGCTTCTAAAGAATAGCATATATTAACACTTTGTTGTTAAGAAACATTATATCATGCTTGATCATCTCATCTTATCCCTAGGTACCATCAACCTTATGCTTTTAAGTATAACATGTGTGGTACTAGAATGTGATCCTTTATCACTATACTTCTAGTTAAGAGACTAGAAAAATATCTTATTCAAAAATATAGATTCTAAAAATATTATCTATTTTTATACGGATTATAAAAATTCATATTATTTTATTATTGAAGATACTTGTCTTTTGAAAATTTCAATAAATTACAACTATTATTTAATGAAATTTATAAAATTATAAAACTATCTGGACATCTTAAAAAATTAATTGAATGAATAATTAATATTAATGCATCAAAAATATTTTAAAAGTAGTTTACGATGAAATAAAATATATTGAAAGGAAAAAAAATAAATTTATTCATTAACACTTAGAACAATTTCTAGTAATTATAAATGTTAAAATTCGCATATATACTAATTTTACCTTAAATATATTCATTGATTTAGAGATGACATTGTACCATTTCCTCTTACAATTTTGTATTGATAATCATAAATAATTTGAATATATTTATGGAGGAAAAACTCACATATAATTGGTATTGAGTCAAATCTCCAAAACTCTCAGGACCATGACAACATAACTGGGACAATGATTTCTTTCTTCGAGTGACCCAAATAATATTGAAGGAAAAGACTCTAAAGTATAGGTTGGGTGATTCCTCCTATGCTAGGGTGTGGGAGGCTACAATGAAGTTTTTCATTGGGTTTTGATCCTTGGATAATTGTGTTAGAAATATTTGGGTTGAATATTGGTATGCTTCATTACGTTTTATATCAACACAATGGAAATATTATGTTTAGAACCTATAGAAAGCATAAGGATTGAATTATAAGTTAAACTACAAGAACCAAGTATTTAATTTTATTAGCATTTATTGAACTATGACCTACACAAGATTGGCAGGGTGATTGTAAAAATATTGGTGTACATTCTTTTTTTTGTTTTTTGGAAAAAAAATTGAAAATATTATATTAAAACATTGATTATTTACAATTTGGGATGATACTCCTCCCAACCTTAGCCAACAAGAGCACCCATTTCATCCTTTTAAATTTCCAACAAACTTCCATAACTCAAATACCCAAGATCCTAAGAACTAACCACTTTTGATTACAACACTAAAAGGAGATCTGCATTGGAGCCAAATATCCGAAACCATATGTTTGCAATGGCTATCTAAATTAGCCGAAATTTGGATTTTCTCATCAACCTACCTATTCCTCTTTGTTAGATTTTGATGGTAAAATACTTAATGAAATGCAACCACAAGGCATAAAATGAGCATGCAATATTAAATATATGATAATGACAATATAATAAGCATGTAAAACTCATAATAAATTTCTATAATAACTCATAAAACTACCATTAATGAAAGCTCATGAAAATGATATCTACATACAAAATGTGGAGATCTCAAATGCTCCATTCTTCATACATGCTCTACATTGTATCTAACTTGAGCATGTACTCTACTCTAATGTGTTCTTGCACTCTACCCTTTCTTTCTCTCTACTAAAAATACCAATATATAATAGAATATGACTCTTGGTCTTATATATTCCTATTTATAGACTCATGTACACATGGAAAACATGCACATTTACATCATTAAGTACCTTGCATATTCTAACAATACTTGTGCATTTATTATATTGCATAAAGTAACTGTTCAATTCCTAATCTAAAGATGTACCCAATATGGTACATTTTTTTGGTAAGTTAACAAAATTATATTTATGAGGGAATTTGAAAGGTGCCCTAACACCTTAGTACAAAAGCAGGATAAAAGGATGCAACATCCACAAAAACCTCATGACATCCACATAAAGCCTAAGACTTTTAGATAAACCAGAAACATACCAAAAGGACGAAACAAAAAATAAAACGTCCTAACAAGACAAAACCTAGATACAACAGACAAACAACATATAATTACACATTAGAAGAATCCTTGGTGTCATCATTTTTGACATCTTTAGGAATTTTATTGAACACTTCCTTGGAAATTTCCACCATGTCATCCTACTTGACACCAGTGCTAGCTCCTACGATGTTCTTTTTTGGGTGATCCTCGAAGAACATTTCATAGAAAAATAGCAAATTTAAAGCATTTTTGTGCTCCTTCATGTGGATAATGGTCGTCATGATCATGATTACAACTCTTTCCATCTGAGCTATGATAGCAGTAGTAGTATTTATGATGTATTTCTGAAGTTTTTTTATCACAGGATCCTTGAGCTTATCCTTAGTGGAACCATATATTTTTCCTTGATTTTGAATAAATTTATCCATTAACCATTGGGAGCTTCTCATTGGGGTGGGTCGATCATCCACCTTAATATTATTTCATACCAATTTCTCAACATCCATAGAGCTTCCTTTCACTTTCCTCTTCTTGGACCCACAAGCACTTGAGGATGGGATAAAGGATGTATCCTCCTCCGTAGTGTATTTGGAATTTGCTTGCTACTCTTGTGAAACAAAATTTTCTTTGGGAAGCTTCTCCAACAAATTATTGTAGATTAACTTAAACAATCATTGATGTCAGGGCCAAGTCTCATCCTTCTTAGAGTGATTTGCCTTTATGGAATAATCCATAGATAATAACAAAAATTTAGGGATTTTGAGAGGTTTCACTTACCTTAATTGATTCAAAAAGGCTATGTGAAAACTCCTAAGAATGAAACCTGGTTCATCTACTATTTTATATTCCATCACTGGTTTTATGACCTCCTTCTAGGGGGTGGGTAAGTCCTCTCTGACCATTCCAAATTTTATGAGCTTGCGCAGACTTGATCTCAGCTCGAACTCTTTTAGCTCTATGTACCAGTTATGTTTGTCTCTACAGACAGTTCTTACATTAGCATGTACCAAATAATATAATATATTCCAACACTCTTACCCTCAATAGCCATGCCATCATGTCATTGAACCTCTACCTCCTTATCGGTACCCATCTTAGCCAGGAAGTCTACCACTTTATTTTGAGATCTATCCACATAAACCAGTATCACATTAGTCAATTACATCCATAACTTCTTAATTTGGGTGATAATAATCCTCAACCTCCATGTATCCAAAGCAATATTCCTCATGTAATCTAGATCTCCTACCAATATTTGACAATAATATTCTATGAATATCCTCCTATAACCTTGTCTTACCTCCTAGATAGAAGAAATATTATAGCTAAGGCTTCTACTTCATTGTTTGTGGCCCTACCTAGATATTTTAGTTCCCAATAGAGAACTATACCAAAATGATTCCTATAGACTACTCAAATTCCAACTTTACCTAGATTTCCTTTTGTAGGTCCATCAATATTAATTTTAATCCAACCTTCTAGGGATGTTTTCCAACTAGCTTTATTCTTCTCCTCCTACACTTTAGCTTCATTTTCCATCATCCCTATATCAACATAAGTTTCATATTTAGCATACATTGCCATAGTTTTTATGAATTTCCTCCAAATGACCTTCTAGAGACCATCCAAGGATGAAAAGGTTTCTCTGAAAAATTTCCCATTTCTCTCTAACTAAAATTGCCACCAAAAAACGTTTAATCCAAACTTTCATACAATATGAAGATATTTAAATTTAAACCTTCCCCTCTTCCATATTTCAAATAAAAAACCTGTTACAATTGCAAATGATAAAACTTATGAGGTCAAAGGCATATGGAATATTTCAATTAATCTACCTGATGGAAAATGCATAATGAAAAATGTATTGTATGTACCATGGTTAGCCTGTAATCTATTATCATATATCAAATGTTATATAGGAACATGATGATTGAATTTAAAATTATAGTTGGAAAAAATAAATGTTTCATAATCAAACAAGGAATAATATAGCAACTAGATCTTTAAAAATTGGTATATTTTCTCTTGATCTTTCATCATCATCAAACAATGCACTATCTATCAAAATATCGAAAGGTAGAGATATTTGGCATAAGAGTTTTGGGCACATAGGTGCATCATATTTAAATAAGATGAACATATATTAAATGGTTATAGGGTTACCTAACCTACCATGGTATACTATATTTTGTCAAAAATGCTTAGCAAGAAAAAAACATGTTTTGAGCAAAGTTCATATAGATCCAGGGAACCATTAGAATATATACATACAGACTTATGTAGACCAATGTTAGTTAGCCTTGGTGGAAATAAATATTTTTAGCTATTTGTTATTGATTATTCACATAAAATATGGGTATATTTCTTGAAATTAAAATAAAAACCTTTATATACTTCAAACAATTCAAACAGTTTGTAGAAATAAATATTGAATGATCAATCAGAATCCTTCACTCAGATAGAGATGGAGAATATTTTTCTAAATATTTTAAAATATTTTTAACACCATATGGAATAAAAAGTCAACTTACTACAACTAATACACCATAATAAAATGGTATTGCTAAAAGAAGAAATCGTTTTACTGTGGAAATGGTTCATTGTATGCTTAAAGAAGCAAATATAGAAACAAAAATATTGGAAAAGGCTATCAGTATTGTACTATACATCCAAAATAGGTCTCCCACAAAATTATTAAAAATTATTACTCCTAAAGAAGCTTGATCAGGTTGAAAGCCATCAATAGCACACCTAAATATTTTTATTTGTAAATCCTATATGCATATTCTAAAATAAAAAAGAAAAAAAATAGATGCAAAATATTTATGTGGTATATTCCTTGGTTATGATGATGCTTCCAAAGGTTATAGAATAATTTATCCAATTACAAAAACAAATTTAAGTAAAGTTGTAATATTTTATGAAGAATTCAAATTAGATATAGAATGTTCTAAGGATGCTACATTTTCCATTCAAGATATTATTTCAAATAAAGCAATTCATAGAAAATATTTTGAAGAAGAATAAAAAATAGTAAATGAATCTATTGAAGAGTTAGTAATTATAATATCACCTCAACAAAAAATTAAACGTAAAATTTAGATTTTCCACTTGAATTTGCAACCCAAGCAATTGTAGCATTGTTATGTGTCCCATAAACATACATTTAACAATGTCTAGGAGGACTACCCATGCCTCTCTTATACACCACCTCGTGTAATGAGTGTTACAACTGAGCCAAAATAATAGGTCCCTAGGCAAACATCATCTATTTTCCAATCATATCTATGACCACCTCTCCCTAGCCTCATTGCATAACCCTCTAACCATAGTATTCAATTAGTACTCTAGATATCAATGGGTATAGTAACATCATTTGCTTTTCTATATGACCTCTAGCATAGAAGACATTAGTGTTAATTGAAGACCTTACCATTAGGAAATATACATCACTAATTATTTTTCTACACTCTACCCCTAACTCTGGCTCATATAGACAATAACACCCCTAATCATTATTCAAAGAATTTTTCATACATCCTCCTGTATGACAATAGACTCTCTATAGGGTATTTAGAAAGTATTTGTCTATAAATATGATCTCTCCACCAATTAGTCCAAAATGCCTTATCAAAACCCACCTTTGGTAATAGGGCCACATGGTAAATCCCTATTGCTACCAAAATCTCATGATTATTAAAGTATAAGAGGACTAAAATAGTTTATAGGGTATGGGATATTCTCTCTTTGTAGTCCAGTGTTTGTAATCTCTCTTACATCAATCAAACCAATCACTTGTTAGTATTCTACGAACTTGCAAAAATAACACAATATCTAATCTAGAAAAATCATCACCAAGCAACAAAAGCATCACCAAGATACAAAAGCATTACCAAGTGTGTAATATAATTTCTAGATAGAAAAAACACCATAAAAACATGATAGCATCACTAGCTAGTGCTAGTGTAGGTGTAGTAGCACCAACAATGTGTGAAAGCATCGTACTTATTTTTGGATACATTTTTTTAGATAAAAACAATGGCCAAGCTTAACTTTTGAGTTTCTTACTTGGACCTACCATAATCCTCCTACCATTAGTGGTCTCACTCAATCTACATTATGTGTTGGTCTTCCTTGGTGAACCATTGAAAATTAGATTGAGATCGCATGTCTAGAGCCCTCTATTCACAATTGTCAATGGTAAACATAGTTTTTTTTCATTCATATAGCCATTTTACCACCCATCCAATCCCAAGAAATTTTTGTTTTTTATCACCAATATTTCATCATTTCAATAGTGTGAATCATGGTCAAGTTGAGTTTCCTTTGTCAAACTTGATTTTCCCTCTAAAACTTAAGGGGGCACATAGGATCATCAAATCATTTAATGCTATTAAAAAGACAAAATTTAACATCAATAATCAAAAAATAAAAAGAATTAGTCATCTTACATCATTAATCTTAACCAACATCAAAATAGTCTCTCAAAATTGGGGTATGAGACTAGCTTGTTGTTGTATTTATCATCAAATAAATGCATAAAAAGCGCCAAATGTAGATGCCTAATTTTGAACACATCATCAAGTATTAAAAACATACAAATATAAGATATCATCTAGTCAATTATACATCCAAATTAATGTGACCATATTAAATCTTAAACTAGTATCATTTATTGCTCTAAAAATAAAAGTGTTGGAACTAAAGCAATAGCATCGAGGGCACTTCAACTTGCCTGGCAACAATTTTGTAAAAATTTCAAAATTTTCCATTTTCCACTCAAAAATCATGGTAATGGTTATTTAGCACTAGTGCTAGGTAATGAGTGCTATCAAATAGTATGATCCTAGTGCTATATTATCAATTACAAAAAATAAAATCATGATATGTAGCCACCTATCACTCATGAAATCAAATTAGGTCACATTGGCTACGTCTTCCAACTCAATGCATTTTGATCTTAGAACTCACCAATCCATACAAATAATTCCATATCTCTAAATGTTGATATCGATATATTCCTTAAGGGATCCCCCAAGGGTGTCATAGCTTCCTATAAAGCCAACCCTATGGGGAGCTAAATGACATGGATGTTCTTGATATTGAATCCCTTCAAAAATAGTCTTGCATATGCAATTTTATTAGTAGTGAAGCCCTATAGAAATTACCTCTCATATCCCTTCATATGAAATTTTATCTGAGTTTTGTCATCTTCTACGTAATCATCGAGGTCCTACATGGACCTAGCATATTTTAGCTTCAAGGAAACAAAGGTGCATTATGGACGAAGGTACCTTGATCTCACTTTGTGGAAGGCAATTTTATTGCATATGGAGAAAGGCACCTTGATCCCAATTTGTAGAAGGTACCTTGATTCCATATTAGGGAAGGTGCCTTGATCATGCTTGGCATAATACTCCTTGATCTCGCTTTGCAGAAGGTGCCTTGATTCTACATGGTAGAATGTGCCTTGATCTCGCTTGGTGGAAGGCACCTTGATCCTGCTTGGTAGAAGGTACATTGATCCTGCTTGGTAGAAGGCACCTTGATCTTGCAAGAAGGCACCTTGCTCCCAAGAAAGACTTTACCTTATTGGTGTTGACCAAAGTTGACCGTTAACTCCACATCATATACCGACTTTAGATAGATGTTCAAATACGTTATCTATCTTCTTCTTATAGGGGAAATGGAGTAACCACTTGTTGAAGCAGAACATGGACACTAACGAGAACATATTGTAAGATTTATCATTCCTATAAAATGACAAATGAGCTACTGATTGTTTTGCATCCAAACAATATTAAATAAGGGGGCAACAAATATTTTTGTTATAACAACGTTGTAACAAAAATCCCTATGTGTTATATAAACACAAAGGACTTCTATGAAAGGATATATAAGGATAGAGGGAGAAATCATATATTTGACTTCACTTTTATCAATAAAGATTCATTTGAAAGTTTCACATTTGTGTTCGAATTTCATAGTTTAATTGGACAGAATCTGCTGGAGCATGGGCCCACTCTTAGCCATTATTCCTCCCCTTATCCCTTACTTTGTAGTCAAATTCTTTTATGTTGTATCTTATTTTTGTAGTTTATTTATTTCTGCAAGTTCATTAATTTTCCTATTTTCTTTTAAATTTTGCAATGTGTGGTGTGCTTTAATATTTGTACTTTACTTTTTATAAGTTAATTAGTTTGGATGAACTAAATCCTATACAACAACAAACCCCTCCCAAACTAAAGAATTAGTGGACTCATATCAATGGTGTTGTAACTCGTCTCAACTCAATACTTCAAAAGCTTACAAGTTTTCCTGGGTTGACAAATTAAATGAAAGGTCCATGACAAAAATAGGAAGAAATTAACCAATTTTTTTACCCTAGTATTTTGGTGTCAATGTCAAGGAAGTGCCAATTGTAGATACCATAGAAATACCTTGTTTTGATTTGTAGAACCTTTCCATATGATTTTGTATGATTCCATTGAGAAATAGAGGACCATACAATCGTTTCACAAGAAAGAGCCCATAAGAAAATCTTGAGCCAACTATAAATTCTAAACTTGAATTAGAATCCCCGTAGTCTCCTCTAGGCCATGCATTGGACTGAACATCCAATATTTGCACAAGGCTCTTCCACATCTCATCAATAAAGGGAAGAGTGGATCATTCAGAATCCTTTATTAAAAAGAACCCCATCCAAAGAGGATCTACTATGGAGAGTTATTGAGAATTAAACCATTTTTCTAGTTGATTTATAGGGTCTTGTACAAAAAGTTCAAAATGACTGAAAGGTCCTAGAAACTGTTTTAGAGACCGCATTACCTAAGAACATGGCTGAGACATAAGATACATCAATCAAATTTAGTTTCCTAATAGAAGAAGTTAGGGTAGATAAAAAAATGAAGAACATATCCCCTTCCCATATTTCTACCTTCAAAGGATACGCAAGAGAAGAACCTAGTATATTTTTATTTAAGTTTAATTTCTTATGCAAGTTCGACGATTACAAGTTAGACACTCAAAAGTTGAAGCTCTTTCTTTAAACATTGGATGATTCGATGTTACAAGCCTAAAATAACAGACTATGTTAGGTTTCCAATTGAATTTATTAGTTTCACTATTTAGACTAGGGTTGATTTAATTTAATAATCATCTATCATCTTCTTTATCATCTGTGTATTCACATTCATTATGCCTATTTGTGGTGAGGCTTGTGCTCTAGGTAAATTCGCAAAAAAATTATTTAAATCATTTATAATTTACTCGATTTGATTCAATTTTATATTCTAATTATTAGATTTACATATAACCGAAGGAAATTATATAAGAACGTGTTTGTTATAACTTGTATGTTACAAGTGGTATTAATCTCAAGATCCAACGAGCTTGCAAGGTATTCAGAATTTCAAGATATAATTCATTTATAGTCATGAATTTCGGTGCTCTCATCGTAATTGCAAGGAAAATAGTTGAAGAAACAAGGAAATATTAAAGCATACAAGTCATTACCATCATAAAATTTGGATGTTGAACATGTTTTCCATATGTAAAATTAATGCTTCAAAAAGAGAGGAATGATCTACAGGATTTTAGCATGGATCAGCAAACTATTTAGGCAGACTTCCAAATATATCGATGAAATGTAAACCAAGAAAAGAACACATCCATAAAAATCAAATGCTGTAGCTTCCTTTCAACCAATTAGGTGGCAACAAATATTAAATCATACACGTATAACTAAGGTTCAATTTTCTTTCTTTATTTATATTTTCTCTCACAACATATTTGTCCCACATGAATTGTGAACTATGAACTAAGTGTTGAGTTCAATCATGTTTAACTATTCCTCACTATCCTCATCTAGTGTATCATGTTCTATCCTCCAAGTATCGAGTTCAGTCACATCCTTGTTGAGTTTGATCGGGTATAGCATCGTCTAGTGTATTGTGTCATGTATGTTTCACCTTCGTCTTCGATAGGTTGTGTCTGATTCACATATCACTATGGTCATCTATTGTGTTAGTCTAGCATCGATACTATCCATGTCTATCATATCATTTTGTGTCCTCCAAGTGTTGAGTACAATCATGTTTAACTATTCCTCACTATCCTAATCTAGCATATCATGTTCTGTCCTCCAAGTATCGAGATCGATTGCATGCTTGTTGAGTTTGATCAGGTATAGCATCATCTAGCATATTGTGTCATATCTATTTCACCTTCATCTTTGATAGGTTGCATCTGATTCACATATTACTATGGTCACCTATTATGTCAATCTAAAATCGATACTATCCATTCACATCTACTTCATGCCTCACTATTGTCACCAATTGTGTTAGTCTCGCACATCATCTATCATTTGGTCAATATACCTCACATCAAGGCATCGTATGATTCGATAGCCATGTTGAAAGCACAAAGTCAAAAATCCAGTTGTTAAGCTATAAAAGCTTTCCATTGAGAATTTAGCCATTGGAAACTCAAATTTCAAATTTAGTAGCCATTGGAAGCTCAAAATTTCAAATTTAGTAGTTGTTGAAAACCCAAATTTCAAACCCACATCACAGTTGGAGCCATAATTGAAGCGGGAAAAACAAAATTTTGCCAAAATTAACCAATTTTTTTGGTAGAATTTAAAGATAATTTTTTTTGTAAAGTGCATGAGTAGAAGGTGGACTAAAGGACCAAACGGGTGATTATCTAGCACAAAAAATTTCAGCAACAAATTCTTGAAGTCTCCTAGACATCCTCCATGAAACAAAGGTACAAATTATAACTCTCCTCTGCATATCAATAGTTTTTATCCTGATCATCCACACCTTAACACTATGGCTCCTACCACATCACCTACCTCTTCCCATGAGAATCTCACAAATGAGGAAACATGAACTCCCAATACAAATAACCAAGAGGTGCAAGGTTGTGTCCAAAAATTATTGGAGGGTATCAATAGTTTATCCATACTATTAAAAAAAATAGTACCACCCCAAAATCAAGCAACTCCTCCCTCTCCAATAATTCCTAAATATAGAGGAATAATGACGATCAGGATAGATAAGATGATTATCAACAACCAAGAGATCCTCCCCATCGCTTCTACGGGCAGAGACATAATGATGTTCCACAATAAGATGAATATTATCAATAACCAAGAGGTACTCCAAATCACTTCCATAGGTAGAGATATAATGAGGACCAAGAGTGAGAGGAATATTATTAACAACCAATAGGTGCTCAAAATCACTTCCATAGGTAGAGATATAATGATGATCAATAGAAAGAGTAAGAGTATCAATAACCAAGAGGTACTAAAAATTGCTTCCATAAAAAGATAAATTATGAATATCAACAATGAAAGGAAGATTATCAACAACCAAGAAGACCTAATGGCATTAATATCCCACATATGGACATTCCTTATTTTGAATAAGGTGACCCACATGGGTGGTTAGCTAAAATTAATGGTCTTCTAGATTTATACCATGTATCTAAATCAGAGAAGGTTAAGTATGTTGCTTCTAAGTTAGAAACTAAAGCCTACCAATGGTATGCTTGGAAAAAACACCAACATTGTAGACCCCTCATATGGTAAGAATTTGAGGAAATATTTCTTGAGATATTCTACGATGGCACTTATATCTCATATGAAGTCCGTTTGCTAGCACTCAAACAAATTGGATTAGTAAATGATTATATATCAGAATTCACAAGTCTTCTTGCCTTTACAAATATGCAAACCAATGTTGTGGTTGCAACTTTCATACATGGTTTGAAAGATACTACCAAATTTGAGGTGGATTTACAACAACCATACACTTTGGAGCTCGCTATACAATATGCTAGGCTAGCTGAGAAGAAGGTATAGACTTGGAGCTAGTCCAGAAAATTCTATAGTTGTCCTCAATATCATAACAATTCCTTTCACCGAAATGATCAACCATCCAGATTTTATTGCTATAAGTATCGCAATCATAATCCTATAGAGCAAGCATGTGTACCAAAACAATCTTTTCAAATATAACATTAGAACTATGAAGACGACGACGAAGAAGCAAAATATATTTATTCTCCTGAATCACCTATGATCAAGGAACAAGAATATCATGGTGAAGCAACAAATGACGAGGATACTATGGTCATTTCTATCCATGCTCTAATGGGATTAACATATCACCATACAATCAAGGTACCTAGATATATTAGGCACCAAAAGATAAATGTGTTGATCGATTCTTGAAGCACTCATAACTTCATTGATATTAAAATAGCCAAAGCATTGAACTTACACATTAACTCCTCCAATAAAGATAAAATTCAAGTTCTAGTTGCCAATGGAGTTAATACTCAATGGATCAATCGAACATTAGTGGTAACAATACAAATGGATGGTTATACTTGGAAAGGGCTACTATTATTTATGAGTCTAGGAAATTCAAATGTTATACTGGGTGTTGAATGGTTAGAAGAAATATACACTATTAGCTTTAACTTCAAAAAATTATTCATGGAATGGAAGGAAGATGGAAAATCTATTTTCCTAAAAGGAAGGCAAACTCCACCTTCAAAAATGGTAATCTCTCATAGCATGGAAAGAATACTATGAAAAGGAGAATATTAATTCATAGCTCAAATTAATTATTTGACAACAGAAGAACAATATACTCCAAAAATTCCACACAAAACTTGTCCAAATCTTCTCAACAAGTCCACATAGAACTTGTCCAAATCTTCTCAACAAATCCTCTCTAGGACTTGCTCAAATCTATTCAATAAGACCTCTTTAGGACTTGCTCAAATTTGCATAGCAAGCTTCCAAAAAATCCTACTCAAAATCAATCGACAAGCCTTCTCAAATACTTGTCTTAAATCTGCTTAACAAGCCCACATAGAACTTGTCCAATATCATAGAATCGTAAAAAGAATTGTTAATGAATCAATATGTTCTATACTTAATGCTCAATAAATATCTCAAATCAATCTCATAGGAGCATAAAGATAATTGTTAGAGACTCAATATGTTCTATACTCAAATCCTAATCTCAATTCAAATCAATCTCATAGAAGCATAAAGAAAATTTTTAGAGACTCTATATGTTCTATACTCAAATCCCAATCTCAACTCAAATCAATATCATAGAAGCATAAAGAGAATTGTTAGAGACTCTATATGTTCTATTCTCAAATCTCAATCTCAACTCAAATCAAGAATATAGAATAGTTTGTTTTATGGAACTTGAACAACCACATGCATCCACTTGACTAGGCTCAATCAACTCAACTCAAACAATCACTTCAATGAACAACACTTTCTCACAAACCCTAGTCCAAGCATGTATCAATAAACTCAAAATGTTTCTATTAATGCTCAACAACAAATCTCACATAACAATGATACTCATGTTCTCTTCTAACTCAAGTTCAAGTTCTTTGTACAACCAATGGTCTCCAACAACAAAGCTTATAAAATAAGGTTTAATCACAACTCTCAATCCATAAAACCTTAAAGCATTAAACCAATCACTTTTGAAAAGGAAGCCATAATCAATCCTTTTCACTCCAAAGATATTTTCAAAAATCAACCACCATAATCAATAGAATAATGTGCCCATAACTTTTATGAAGTTGAAGAAGCCTCTTTGGAAATCAACCACAATCACAATATTCTTTTGCCAATCTTCACAAGGGTTAGAAGATCACAAAATAATTAACATTACTCCACTTCACAATTATATTCACCAAGACTTTTAATTAGAAAACCTTCTTCAGAATTAATGCAAAACTTCCTTATCACTCCTAAAACCACTTGTACCATAAAATAAAAGAAATCAAATCATTGCATAACCTTGTCACTCTACAAACCACTTATACCATAAAATAAATCAAATATTTTATATCCTTCCTTTCAACACTTTTGCACTAAAAAATAATCAAAAAGCTTTCTTAGGCAATATCTCACATTAATCAAATATCAAACCTTATAAAAATTTTAAAGCTTGCTCAACCTTATATCTCCTACAAAAACATAATTAAACCATAGCAAGCAAATATTTTAATTAAAATTTTCACCCATGCAAATATCAGAGTCGGAGCACATACCTCAAAGGAGCCCTCAAAGGGCTTTGGCATTTTTAACCTCTTCTCATCGTGCTGCCAAGCGGTAGCTAAGATACGTGAGCTAACACTGCCCATGTGAATGCCTTGGGCACTCGCTTCCTTAAGCCACATGTGCTTTCCTCACAAGGAACCGAAACTTTTACTATCCATGACTTGATTTCCCACGTCACACTCCACGAAATTTGCTGCACAATATTCGGATGAAGAAAGACTTTTGGTTTTCAAAAATCATGCGACACTCCTTAGGTTTATTAAATGGAAAACCTTTGGATTATTTATATAATACATCCTTCAATATGAATACGTCGGCCCTTTTAACATTTCCCTCATGACGTCGACGGTGCCAATAAGAAAGAAGGGAAAAACCTTTTATTTAATCTTAAATAAATTAAAATTTAAACTAAACCTTTAAAATTAAATTTCTCCATCACCGAGGCACCTTTTTTGATGAAACAAAAAGCCAACTTGGGTTTTAAGAAAAACCCATTTCAAATATGCCATCCGTTGGTTTTAAATAAAACCTTTCCTTACCTTCATTGGTTTTCATAAAAACCTTTTTCCAAGCTTCCCTTGAAGCTCCTTTTGGAACCAAATGTCATGCATCCCTTCTAGAACCTTTGATCAAAACCTTTTCTTCTCATGAAGATTTTTGTGGAGAAAAATCATAGTACTTACTTACATAGGTCCTTTTGACATCAATGACAAATTTTATCTTAGGGACTCAAAATGTCCAACAATCTCCCCCTTTGTCATTTATGGCAACCCATATTCATTTTACTGAAACCTGACCTTCTTTTCAGCTCCCCCTGGCTCAATGCTCTCTCAAATATCAAATCTCATATCAAATCTCTCCCCAATACACAAGTATCTCCCCTTTTGACATCAATGGCAAAGGGTCACCTTTGGGGCTCGGGGCTAAGAATGAGCCTCTTAGCTTAGCCCCTCCCCCACCTCCACATGAGGTGGTTAATTTTGGGGTAGGAATATTTCTACTCCATGAAAGCATAGATATGTACCTTTATCTTTCTCTCTTCCTCTATGAGTTTTTCGAATCCTGTCATAGTTTCTTTCCAAGTTATCATGCCTATTCCTATCATTACTTCTGTTCCTATTCCTATTCTTGTTCTCATCCATGTTTTTGTTCCTATTTTGATTCTCATCCTTGTTACTATTTTTGTTCATACCTTTGTTCCTTTTCATATTTTTTTTCATGTTCACATTCCTATTCTTGTTCATATCCATGTTCCTATTCCTATTATTGTTCTCATCTATGTTCCTATTTCTATTCATGCTTGAATCTGAAATATTTTCTCTACACCATATTGCTATGTGACCATAATTATTGCACTTATAACACTTAATGTTATTATTCCTTGGAGGTGCAATTGTCTTAGGATTTCTCCTAGTTAAGCCATATCCTCTTTTGTCATACTTCTACATGGTTATACGACTAGAATATCGTATCCTACGAACAATGATATTTCATAGAAGGAGATACATTACTAAGTATAATGTGAAGGCCACTATCCATGTGGAATACATCCAAGGAGGAACAAAGTGCCAAGACTCAATGGTGAGGAGGATATCCTCTCCCAAGGATCAAAATAAATCTCACTCACTAAAATAAACTGAACCACTTGGTTAGATACATTAAATAGTATATTCATGCAAAAGATAAGCAGAGAAAAAATAATATTTTAAATGGACGTTGTGGGCCAAAAAAAAGCTGAGGAGCCACTAAAAATAGAACAAGACACAACGCCTGTTATGAAAGGAGAGGGCTAAAAAAAAATTTGAAGAGAGGGAATAATTTTATATATATAATTTTTTTAAAGGCTCTTGATTTTAGAATAGCGCCATGTACACAAGGAACCTTGGTGTGAAAAATAAAGGAAGAGCTTTTAAAATTTAAAAATACCCTCACGCATGAATTGAACATAGCTTTCAAAAAATTTCAACATATATTTGCCATCAATAAATATTTTGCTGAAAAAAATAGAATATGGATAAAAAAAGGAGACTACTGCATTACTTTCATGTAACTTAGCCAAAACAATATCCAAAGCAAATGAATCAGATCCTATAACCTTCAAGAGAGAATTCTAGAAAAATATATCCTACTCTAGTACCATGTTAGAATTTCACAATAATATATATGTAAAGTATTACACAAAAGATGAAGAGAAGAGTGGAAATGATTTATTTATTCCAAGGATCAACTCTGTATAAATAGCAGAGTTGATCATTGAGAGCCATTGGATTACAACAACTCATAAGACCTGATTAAGACACCACTGAGAGTTATCCTAACACATGGAGGAGTGGAAACTCAATTGTCTATCCTAGTGGAACTTAAGATAATATTCTCTTATTCTAAAAGACATATTTTTTTAAGGAAAAGTATAATAGTTTGACTAAATATCATTGGGAATACCCATTTTCTCATAAGCGTGTAGTTAAATAATGCTTATCAAAAAAATATTATGGCACGCTAGCTACAGTAGCTAAGTTAATGATTTACAACATCACAACACATTTGAATCTATTGATTAGTCATGCAATATTCCATTGTTAAACATTGTCATCGATAAAGCAAGATGTCCATAAGTTATTTGATCAAGAAAACTAACAAAAATGCAAGACAGACAATATTTTATTCTTTTTTTCAACATTTAATATTGCTTGAGAATACAATATTAATACTTTTACACAGTAAATATAGGGAAAATACAATCTACACAAGGTCATTCCCATTAAACATGGAGAATTTGTCCATCGCCCAACTATGAAATTTTTCACTTCTTTCCAATGTCATGTTACAAGGAATCTGATGTTGTAAGTTTCTCTTTAGTTTTAAAACTAGGTAAGAAAATTCACTTTGAGCTGCATTATTGGTAATCAATATCGATTATTCAGTGATCATCTTACCTTGTTAGCTATACTAGATGTCATCTAGCTAAACAATCGATCAAAAACCAGCACAGAGGAGTTTCAATAATTTGAGGACACCAACAGGGATTAGATACAACTCAAACAAAATTTATATACAACTATTATGCATACATATATGCTATAATATCTTTTTATCATTTTGAAGAACTACAAATCCCCTTGCTCAAGATATAACTCACAAATTTCCAAATAGATTTCTTCATAACTACCATCCACAACCATCCCGATAGTTTTTCATGAAATAATTTCTTTTTCAATAAGATTGTTTCATTATTCAAAAGAAACACAGGGTTTGGAAATAGTTTACTTTTTAACCAACTAGAATGTTTTTCAGCAACACAGTAACACCACACTCAACGTACCACTTTTAAAAATATTTAGATATCATACTATTTCCTTTTACCACTACATAGGGGTGTTATCATTTTTAGAACACATACACAACAATTTTCTCTTACCATCACATAAGAAAGACATCATTTTCAAAATATAAACACAACAATTTTCTCCTTTCTTATAAAAATATAGCACAAATTAATCAACATGACTCAATTCATTACCACAAGAAAGCCACATGTTTTCTCTTTATTTATTTTTTATTAATAACACAATCAGTAAGAAATAAAACAAGATAAACAACTTGAACCTACACATTTTCTACTTCTATGGTATTTTCGCTTTTTTCTTCGTTTTTCCCCCTTCTTCCCTTTAGTTTTCGTGCCTTTCATTTTTTAATTTTTCCTTCGACTTATCGCTCCATACGCTTTCCTCCTCAACTAAACAATGAATTCAACATTTCATTCATTCGTCTCTTCATGCACTATGCCAAGTGACCAAGATTCCTCGCTACCACTTCACATGCAATCATGAGATATTATGTCCATTCAGCAGAATTCACCACTTTGGCTTATGCTCAAGATTAACCATTGAGGAGTGCATTTCACAAGCATATTTTTTAATAATATTTTATTTAATATATAATAAAATTATTATGGTCAACCATTGCCTTTTTAACATAGCACATTATTAACATTGTAGCTTACTGTGCATGGAATATTTTATTTTTATTTTTAAAAATAAATTAATATTTATAATATAGGCTTCATCACATAGAAGACCTTCACCATTTTTTTTAAAATAAAAATCCAATATCACACGCATACAAACACATCAAGAAAGTGGCTCTCATCATCATTACCACATAAAAGTAATTTCCCATTCCATTCCAGTAAGCAACATTCAAATAAATTTAACTCAAGCAAAGATGTAATTTTGCAATGCACCTAAATGATATGCATAGCATGAGTTTCCATGTGCTCAGGACCCGAATCATAACTCTTCTCTATAGAATAGTTCCTTAAATAATTAATGATAGGGGACTCAAAGCACTATTGCATATCATCAGGGCATTAGTTAAATGGTAGGGTGAAATGAACCCTCGATTATATTTTCCACACCTAAATAATGTTCCAACACTTGTTATAGCTTGGCGAATGAATCGAATCGAATGACCTTGCATCAGCTGGTTCCTTGAAATGAATTCAATAAATATACTTTAACCCTTTGTACCAACCGAATTTGGCCTTCGAGGATTTATCTATGAGTAATTATCTGTTGTAACCCAGTTCTAGCTTATGTTTATTTTTGAATGAGAATGTTGGATGTCTCAATTCACCTTGGCTAACAAAGAAAATAATAATCTCTCACCTCTGGTCACTGTACATACCTATGATCTTAAAATCCTCAGCGGTGTTGAACAATATTATAGTCAGTTAAGCGATACAATGGGTGACTTATCTTTCACATGAATGCATAGTTGACCCATCTATATTTTTTTTCTCTATCAGTGATGGCATTTTGGTACCTGGGAACTACACTATCCAAAATTTAGATTAGAAAATCATTGCTATGTTACCCCCACAAGGAAGACTTGCGATATTGATTCCATGCCTCTTTAGCTTGGATGACCCAATGTTACTCATCTCCATTGCAACCTTAGAAGAGGAAATTAAAGGTTTGTATATAATTTATTTGATCATATTCTGGAAGGTTAAAATTCTTTGTTAGGTCTCCCAAACTAGTTATCCCACATAGTTCATGTGGATAATAGTTACATGGTTAAACTAAGGTAATCTACATGTGGACCATAAATGATAATTGGTAGGTGCTTCACCATCTGGTAGATATTTGGTGAGCCCATATGTGGAATATTACATGTTAATTAACCTTCTTTATTTTCATGCCTTGTTTGCATCATCTCCAAGAAGGAGGTAACCCAATTCTATCTATTTGGAAAATGTCCCACATTCAATGTGCATAAGGCTTATAACTTAGTTATTAGTAGTTGAGTGCCTATGGCTTTACATCCAGTGCGTAGGCACTTGGCCAAGACCAATTTATTTCTCTATATGACCTAAGTTTCCTTTGGTTTTTCCATGTCATATTTATGACAATGATCACTGGTTATCTTCTTGAATCCTACATGTGTCATGCCATGTTGGCTGGCTAACAACAATGATAGTTGTTTGATCACTTAATAATGTTGAATTTCATGATAAAACTTCTTTTTGGTGTCATGAGAATGAACATTAGGCCTTAAGTATGATTATTGTGAGCAATTGACCACCAATCTATCAAAGTAAACCTTTGTTTTGAATATTCATTAGAAGTTCACATGGTATAACCATTTGTTACTTAAAGTAAAATACCAAAGGGTCACATGGTATAACCATTTTTTACTTAAAGTAAAATACTGGTGGGTCATGTACCTCTAAATATAATTCCTAAGTGACTGTTAGATAAAACTATTATTATATACTTATTTGAAATAATAAAGGGGAAATAATCCTTTTTCAATATAAAAAGAGGAAAATATAGACTCGAAGGTTGAGGTGATTTTATACCTCAAGATATCCTTCAAAAACGGAGTTCAAAAGCACACTTTGATATTAAAGTAGGATTCACTTAAAACTCCTCTTGAACCAATTAAACTCATCTTTGGATCAAACTTAGGAATAAGTTTTGTAATCAAGTTTAGAAAGCAAATGAATGTAATCTTATATCATATTTTGTGGCTTTATAAAAGGATTTGGTGATTCAATTAAAGTATCTAAAGGTAAATTTTTATGGTAAAATTTGAATAGTAGATAAATTAGAATTGATGGTAAAATATTATTAGATGGAATCAATTCTTGGTTAAAAAAAAAAATGTTAATGATCCAAGTTACAAGTTTGAATGCAAGTAAAATGCAATCTTGTTTGATAGATTACAAGGTAAAATTTTTGACTACATACGGTGTAATATTGGTTGATATATTACAAGGCTAATTTATGTTTAAGGTGTAATCTTGATTGATAGACTACAAGACAAATTTGAGAGATAGTTTGTGAGAAACTATAACGTAATATTTAGTCAAGACTAATGGAAGACTATGGTGTGATCTAGTTTGTTAGACTAAGAGGCAAGTTTGTGATAAAATCTACGAGATAAATTTAAAACTATAACATAATATTGATTAATAGATTACTTGGGGGCTAAATCTGTAAAGTTTAGAGTTCAATCATGTTGTAGGGTTATGATGCAATTTGAGGCAAATTTTTTATAGAATCTAGAATAATCTTATGGATAGATCATGATACAGTTTGGTGAGAAATATAGGGTGATCCTGTTGATGGATTATAAGAACTATAGTATATTTTTTATCCAACAACAATGTGGCAAAAATTGTCTAAATAATGAATTCATAAATGAATGTGGGGAAAAAAGATATGGAGTCTAATATTGGAGAGAGTATGGGATATCTCCATGTATTATGAAACCCTAGATAATTACTATATCACATTTATTTAAATAAAATAATGATATATAGGTTGGAGAATGAATTTGGAATTCATTCTCGAGGGAATTATGGGGTTCCATCTCGATAACTGATGAAATTTCTCCTTAAAATGAATATTATGATCATTTACAAACATGAATCTTATGAACACAGCAAGCGTACCAGTCTTGCAAGACTTTATTTAGTTTTTCCCTCTCAATATCAATGCAAAATTACAAGGAATTTTTAAAGCAATTTAACAAGCATCATAGAGGCTTCATTTACGGTCACCACAGGTCATTCTCATCTAAAACATGCTCAGAAGTTCAAACCTATATCAAACCTGGTCTACCTTCCATGTACTTGATGACTCTATTTTTTTTAAGAGGGATCAAATTATAGCTCTCTATGTTATGAATGTAAGTCAAAATACTAATTAAGTAATCAAACATGCAAACACAACTCATAGATTCACTTAGCACTCTAGATTCACATGCATGCATTTCAATCATGTTTTCCAAAATCATCCAACTTCATTTGACATGCAGGATATAATACATATGTAAAATGGGCAGCAAAACAACCATAGCAATAATAGTATGCATTCACATGAATTTTTCCATTTGGTTTTAAAAATATATGAACAAAAATTTCTTCCCAACATATTCACAAAATGTATGTTCTCTTTCTTTTTGAAAAAATTCAATATGCTCATTGAAAAACATTCATGACATATTGCAATATGAATTACCTGTCCTATTTTGTTGTGCTATCCCACCAAGGTATTTGCCAATGTTTCTAGAAATTCCTCGTTATCCAAAACCTTCTTTTGTTATCTTTCTCCTAAAGCAACTCCCCGAATCTCTTTCTTTTCGAGTGGACTGTTACTCATTTTATCAAACCCTCACACTTGTATTTCTCCACTCCTAGGCAACATTCAACAAACCAGTATTTTTATCAAGTAAAAGCACTCCTCCACTTCCTTACATCTCGACCAAACATTATGGAGAAGGTCTTTCACTTCATCATGATACTATATGACTAGCATCTTCGTGGTTTAGCCAATATCCTTTGCACACAAAATTCAACCAAAATAAAAGCTATTTTTATAAATTCACATGCTTGATTTCAATTTTATGCAAGATACATAAATCACGAAGATGAGAAATATAGGGTGATCCTTTTGATGGATTATAAGAACTATAGTATATTTTTTATCCAACAACAATGTGGCAGAAATTATCTAAATAATGAATTCATAAATGAATGTGGGGAAAAAATATATGGAGTCTAATATTGGAGAGAGTATGGGATATCTCCATGTATTATGAAACCCTAGATAATTACTATATCACATTTATTTAAATAAAATAATGATATATAGGTTGGAGAATGAATTTGGAATTCACTCTCGAGGGAATTATGGGGTTCCCTCTTGATAACTGATGAAATTTCTCCTTAATATGAATCTTATGATCATTTACAAACATGTAGATATAAGTATTTGTGATATTATTATGTATTGTATTTATGGATTAGAGAAAGGAAATGAGTCATTTCCTTATTGACATCATGATTTGTAAAAGGAATGAATTAATTCCTTTAATTGCATATATTTGATTTAGATATGTGGGATGCCTTTCTATACTTGTATTTATGGCAATTTAAGTTTATGAAATGAAAGGAGAAACATATTTTGGAGGTTGGGTTTATTCCTCATGAGGTTTCCTAGGGTATATGCTATGTACCTTAACTTATGGTTTGCAATTATTTTTATGCATGGATGTCATACTTGCTTTCTATTATGATTAGTTAGATTGTGGATATTGAATATGATGGAAAACTAACTTTTATTTGCTTTCAAGTGGAATGATGTATTTACTTTCATATAAGTTGATTAATAGAATGTTATATTATGTAATATTTTGTTAACAAGCAATGTTCCATGGATGAGAATGGATTATGATTGATCTTGAGGTTGTAATAATTGATAGCATTATATTTTCCAATGGATGGCCTTTTTATTATGATGTAATGGCTTCTACTTTGAATCAAGTGAAAATATTAATATGAGTAGAGAAATTTTTATGTCTTCTCAAGGGAATTATGGGGTTCCCTATCGATAATTGATGAAATTTCTCCTTAATATGAATCGATGATCATTCATAAATATGTAGATATAAGAATTTGTGATATTATTATGTATTGTATTGATGGCTTAGAGAAAGGAAATGAGGTATTTCCTTATTTGCATCATGATTTGTAAAATAAATGAATTAATTCCTTTAATTGCATATTTGATTTAGATCTATGGGATGCTTTTCTATACTTGTATTTATGACAATTTTTGTTTATCAAATGAGAGGAGAAACATATTTTTTAGGTTGTTTTTATTCCCCATGAGGGTTCCTAGGGTATATATTGTGTACCTCTACTTGTGGTTTGTAATTATTGTTATGCATGGATTTCATACTTGCTTTCTATTATGATTAGTTAGATGATGGATATTGAATATGATGGAAAACTAATCGTTATTTGCTTTACAATATTGAATATGATGTAACTAAAATTTGGGATTGTTACATCATGCAATGTAATAAATACACAAGTTTTAATGTGCAAGCTCTAATGTGCAAGATGCCAACTTATACAACTAGATAGAGTGTTAGCCAAGGAACTTATCTTCCTATATAATATCCATAGATGTATATCATTATAAATCATCATAGAGCAACATCATAGTTAGTGTGTGGTAGATAGGTAGCAAGGTAGTGTGTGTGATCTATAAGCTTAGAGCTCCATCATGGAGCAATAACATATATTATGGAGTGCTCATTTTCTCCATAGCTAATATTGTAATATTTTTTCATTTCTATTTATAGCATATTTTAGTCATCTCGTAGATTTATTTTATTTCTTTCTGCATCTTACGATTGGTATCTCCCAATGTACGTGGCATAAAAATCTAATAGTGGTATTAGAGTTATGGTATATCAAGCCACAGTAGGTCTATAGGGAAACCACCCTTATTATTTGATCCTTAGTTTTTTGAGAACCTAATGCACTATTGAACTAGTCACTATCAAAATTTCTCAGAAGAGTCTAGGTGGTAGAATTAGGGAGAGTTACAAGTGAGGATTGAAATATTAGTTTCAAAAATTTTGAGACTGCATAGGGCTAGAGTCTTTCCATAGAGTTGAAGAAAAACTCGTGAAGACTAGGACTCAGTATTTGATCCACTAGATTGATGAATCAACTAGTGAAGCTAAGAGATCTATAAATAATTACCTAAAAGTTTCTTTCATTATTGGTTATTAATACTTAGATGATTGGGATACATCCTAAAATAGAAATCTAAGAGACCTCAACTTCGTTGCACGAAGTTCACAGTGCTTTTGTAGTACAAATATTAGTTGCTCCAGAAAGGAGAATACTTTAGAAGAATATTCTGGAAAAGAATCATGGTGAAGTAAAAAGATAGGATATATCCATTGATAGATTGAAGAACTTCAAAATAAGAAAAGACCATAGTAGCCTTGATCCAGAAGAAAAATCCATAGAAGCCTTGATCTAGAAAAACAGGCTATAAAAGCCTTGATATTGAAGAATAGGCCATAGAAGCCTTGATATTGAAGAATGGGCCATATAAGCCTTGATATTGAAGAAAATGCCATAAAATATTTGATATTTAAGAACATGCCATAAAAGCCTTGATATTTAAGAATAGGCCACATAAGCCTTGGTATTGAAACATGCCTTAGATGTCTTTTATCTTGAAGAAGATTACAGAGGAAAGGATCTAATTCAAAACAAAATTTTAGTACTAATATTTTTGCTACAAGTAAAGGTGATCTAGTAAGTTGATAAAGCTTCCTACAAGAAAGTTATGAAGAAAAGTCTCTTCAAAATCAATCCATTACCTGAAGCAAAAGATATTAGGAGATATCATTGAATAACTTCTAGACTAGGAAGAAGAAGAAGAACTAGGAGAGTCCTAATCATATCAAAAAGTAGCAGAATCAGATATCTAGGAGAAGATCTCAATACCAATACTTCTAGAAGTAGAAGGTTGAAGATAAGATATCTAGGTAAACCAAAAGAAGCTGCAAGATCAAAGACTTGACTAGGTCTCGACGAGCATCCAATAAAAGGCTAGAAGAGCCTTGCTAAAAAAATCCTTAAAGGAGAACTCATTGTAGAAATACACTACCAAGGAGAATCTCCCGATAGTGAAGGACTTGGGATAATTATCGCCATGCAACAAAAAGTCCAAGAGGAGGAGAATTTGGCAAGAAGTGCCAAATTTGAGTAGAAGAAGAATCTAGTGAAGACCTCAAGATATTCAGAATCTTGAGGAAAATATCCTTCTTGAAGTTAGAGTTTGATAAGAAGACTTGAAGGTAGAAGGTGCTTATCAAATCTAGGAGATTTGAATATTACCTCTTACAGAAAGAGGTCACTACTTCAAAGATACAAAATTCTCCAAATTTATAGTATAAATAGGATATTACAACAGGAGATCAAAGTCACCAAATCCTAGGCTCATGAAAGAAAGTTCGAGACCATCAATTTGATGAAGAAGAAATTGCTCAAAATCGTCTACAAAGAGCTGCAAGATCCTATTCAAGGTAGCAACGTGGTGTTCTTAGAAACTAAGATCTACATCCTCTATAGAAGAAAAAAAGGAGTTACAAAAGCATTCAAAAAAATATGAGCAACTATCAGTGCAAGTAGATTCATTAGGTGAATTACTTATCAATATTTATTAAAATACCTTCATCCTAATTAAAGTTGCAAAAAGGAGATTTGTATTACAATATTCAAGTGTGAAATAAGAAAGGTTCTTTTTAAAATTCATTTGCACATTAGGATTTTATTATATTTCAAATTTTTTAATATCTATCAACTAACCTATTATCTACTTTGGAAAGCAAAATAAGACTATCTCCTAATATCTTGCTTGTAAGAAATTTACAAAATAAATCTTGAAGGTTTATTTGAGATTATTCTTGATTAGTTGTAGTGAATTGATTAAGTACATTTTCTTGAGATTATATTGGAGTGATAAGGTGTAATCTATTAGTGCATTAAAATTAGACTTTGTTAGATTTATTTACACTATTATTACTCTCAAAATAAATTAGTTTTGTGCTTTGAAATAAAGGCTACAAAATATTTTTTAGATCAATTGTTTAAAGACTCTTTTAAAGCATAGAAACTTGCAACTCATAGTGGCCAATATAAGACACAAAAATTGGTTAGTACAAGAAAATAAAAAAGAAAAAATAACTAAACAAAAATAAACTTCTAATATTGAGACTTGGTGAGTCTCAAATCCAAAGCACTTAGGGTTAATGCAACTAAAATAAATATTTTGTTCTACAAAATTTACAAGACCTAGATTCACCATCAATAATCCAAGAAAAATGGTAAGGATTCTAGCCAAAGAGATATTCTTAAAACCCTCATTTTGCACTCATCAATCTACTACAGGAATAAGAATTTCAGACCTGCAAAAGAGTGCAAGGAAAAGGTGCAATAAAAAAGTTCTATATACATGTAAAGGTAACATGGTGTTGCACATATATAATACATCTAACGTAGGGAAAGGACCAGATTTAAAAGGTGCCACAATAGGCACAACAGGTGCAAGGAAAAAGGTACCCAAAGGAAGGGCCAAAGGATCGAGCGTTATCCAACACCAAAAGGGCATTCTCTCCAAGATCGAACATGTAGACAAAGGAAGTTTTAGGTAAATGATAATAAATATTCAAAGGCTATTTACGTAAGCAAAAGGAACCAAAGGAAATCTATCATGAATATTTACGTAAATCATAGCAAGGAAGAAAAATATATCTACGTAAAATAAAATATAGAGCACATTTCAGCATTCAAAAGCATCAAGCTTCACCTCTATCATCGTGAACATGGAGCACAACGAAGGTATAAGTGCATAGAAGGAAAGCAGATGCTACATTGGGAGTAGCATCAACAAAAGGTAGTAAGAGATGTGTCTCATCCTTGTCCAAAGATCCAAGGTGGCTCACGGATTACCTATAGAAGAAAAAACATTGCTTTTTATTCAATAAATTGGTGCAAGCTAAGGAGAAATATATTCAAAGGAGTTATAATCTCCTTCTTGGATGTATTAAGTAGGAAAATCCATGCAAAATGGCTGAGTGCCATTTGGCACATTATTCCCTCACATCTACCTGGCCAAGACTCTCCCCTCTCTGTCCATGAATTTTGGCATCGATCCCTAAGGAATTCCAAGGCCAAAAAGGATAAAGACCCTTTCATTGCAAAAAGCACTCCCAAACAAAGTTGTAAAAAGTGAAAGGCTAATAGTTCACCTCCAAAGGTCACCCATGACGAAATTCCCAAGCAAAGTTGTAAAATACAGAAAACTAACAGCCTGTTTCCAAAGGTTACTCATGAGGAGAGCCCTAACAAGCCAACTTTGGCTAGGCCCAATAGTGAAGTTAACACAATGGGAGAAGCTTCCATGCCTGCAATGCAAAACTTGATTCTCTACTTGATAGCATCCTCTATGGCCAACCTATATGCAGTAGCAAATTCAGCAAAGGCAACATGGACGCTCAACCTTCAAGTCACTAAGGTGATGGACAAGCTTCATTATCAGTTCAAACTATTATTTACTGGTCAAGAGGTAGGTAATGAAGCTCCTACAACCAGCACCAAATTTTGATGACAATGCTAGTATGTTGCTTCTTTTTGTTATTGTTGGGTGGGATTATCCCCTGGGACTACATTCCCAATCTTGCTTTCATAGTATTGTTTAGGACCGCCCACAAAATTCGTTCTCTTCTCTATTTGATCGTTGAACTTATTATAAATATTTTTATCCATATGTAACAAGGTTTTGGGACCTTTCAAATTCCGTTTAAATTATTAACCTACCAAAAAAGATATAAACATATAAAATTAAATTTTTTAATAAATTTTATAATATGTTTGTAAACTAAAACTAGCTAATTTCTAAGTGATATGACTTTTAAATCAAACAGAAATTTTAATATTCTTTCTTTTAGATTTAAAATTCACCTTCACCATCAAGGTGAACATAGTTTATTGCTTTACAAAACAAGTATTTTTCATAGCACAAGCTACCATGTTTTAAAGCAACACCCATTGATAAGATTATTAGTACACCATACACCATGTTGACAATCATATTGGCAAGCTAGCAACTGAACTAATTAGTTATTTCCTTACCATGGGCATCTTCCGTAATCTTCCGTAATATTTCATTGTAACATTAGAGTGCTTAGTTTAAAAAGTGGAAAACAAAACAATTTGTTTGTTTTTCTTTTCCTCATTAGTGTAATTGTCAAAGAGTATCCAAGGTACTTAATCAGATTACACCCTTTTCTTAATTCTTCTTCTCTTCGGCGTAAAGGGCGCTATGCTACATGCTGTAGATTTGCGAATTGCAGCAATATAATTCACATGTTAATATTTACAGGGTCAGATAACAAAAAGTCACTTTTTCATTTATATTTTAGTTCCTCTTAGAAGGATGAAGTGTTTTGCCTATGGCATTCAATTTGATATATCAGTTGAATTTGTCATGAGAGATATGGAAATTTGAGAGTACTGGGTTTTGAATTTTGCATAATTACTTGGTTTTGGATATTGAATAGGATATTTTGTTTATGGTAGTGTTTTTTTTCTTTAAATGGATTTTATTGGTATTAGTGGATTTATAACAAAGATTAGATATTATCTGTATATTATAACAAAGCTTACAGAAGGGTTTAAAAAACCACATATCCCATATAATATTAAAGAATCTAACCAATTAAACTAATAAAATGACAATTAAAAACTTTCCAACAATTGTTCCGTAAAGGTGGGATCTTTTATTCATATTTCCTGTCATGATGCATTCTGTTGAAGAATTTTTTATTCATATTTCCTGTCATGATGCATTCTGTTGAAGAAATTTTTAATTTTTAACATACAAAAAACAGCTGGTTTCCAAAACATTATTCTAATATATGCAAATGGCGCTCTTTAAGATTCTTCGTGTAGGCATTGGCTTACCGTTTAGTTACGTAGTGCGCATTTGAGATCCTTGAATCCTCTGAAACGAACCAACCTTATACTTCCCTTCCCCCAACGGGGGGGGGGGGGGGGGGGGGGAGGGGGGGAGCTGCAAGAATTACCGGGGGAAGGAAGGGGGGGGGAGATTGCACGTTGGGAGGGGGCGTTGCCTAGCATCTCCCATTGTGGAGAGTGCACGTCATAATTTGTGGCAGAGGGGGCTCGCGTTCGCGCGGCCCCCACCAACATCTAATATTAATATTAAGTTATTATACCAACATCTAATATTAATATTAAGTTATTATTTTTCTAGTGGGTTATTATTTTTCAATTTATATGAGTAGGTGTGTTGTCGTTACAGACCTAAAAGAAGGGTCACTAAAGGCACAACAAAAAGCCAAAAAAAAAAAAAAAAAAAAAAAAAAAATAAAACCAAAAAAAAAAATTCCAAAGTAATATATGACACTCTTATGAACAAAAAGGGAAGTAAGGGAAACTCTTATGAACAAAAAGGAAAGTAAGGGAAGATATTGTAAGAACTGAAAGTGCCACATTACTTATGAAAAGCTATTGGTATTCTTTATTGTTTATAGTGCTTTTGATCAAATGATTTGGTTTTCAACCTCAAGTAAAAGAAGAAGTTTTTGCAACTTTAACTACATACGGAAAATATTCGAGTTTCAAATGTGCAAAAGCCTCTCTTCATGCTAAGGGTATGGAAATCAATAATGGATTAAAAGTTCCTCTTCATGCTAAGGATGTGGAAAAGCCCCTCTTCATGCTAAGGGTATGGACAAATCATCAATGGACTAAAAGTCCTAAATCAACAATGGAATGCAACTTCATGCTAAGGGTGTGGAAAAGCCCCTCTTCATGCTAAGGGTATGGACAAATCAACAATGGACTAAAAGTCCTAAATCAACAATGGAATGCAACTTCCTAAAATACCATGGGGCATAAAAAGAAATTAAGAATGGTTTGGAATGTAGAAGCAATTTATAGAAAGGAGAAATCTTAACTTTAGTTTGAACTACTAGATTGACTATGGGTTACAAAATAGAAGGCCAATAATTAGTTCTCATACAATGCATCAAAATTTGATTTGACAAAGTCATAACAAATATTAAAATGCAAAAATATTTAGTTTATTTACTATCCACTAAAATATGAGAGGAAAATTTTCAACATGGAGAGTGTTGATTTACTATTTAAAGCTAAAATGATTGCCAGGACAAATCAATGGATTAAAATTCCTTTTAAATTCTTAAAATGTCATGCATATAAAAATAAAATGAGAATGGTTTAGGATGTAGAAGCAATTTATAAAAAGGAAAAATCTGAACTTTAGTTTAAATTATTAGATTGACTATGGGTTTCAAAATAGAAGGCTAATAATCAGCTCTTATACAAGGCATCAAAATTTGATTCTATAAAAACATAAAAAATATTAAAATGCAAAAATATTTAATTTATTTACTATCTACTAAAATATGAGAAGAAAAATTTCAACATGAAAAGTGTTGATTTAATATTTAAAGCTAAAATGATTGCCAAAGTGTTTAAGAAAATTATATTGATTATTTTATCATTAAGTTGGAATAAAATTGGTGGTAAGAATGCCCAATGGATTTAGGAGGTACATATCATAAGCCAAGGTTACAATCCTCTATCACGATTTATAGCCAAAGATCAAAGTTGTCGCTCTAGGAATGATTTCTAAAGTATAGAAAATCCTCTATATTTATTCTATGTATGATCTCTCCTTTTAAATTGGTGATATTACAAGCAAGATATAATAAAAGTGAGCTCTTTATCACACTTATTTGTGAATTTTATGGTCCTCAATGCTCTAGGTGTCAAATATTTGGTTTACTATATGGGGATTCAACCTAGTATATGATATTTTGGACAATCTTAGTGTATTAAGCTCTTGAATGTTCTCTTTCCATTTCTACTTAGATCAAGATATTTTTATATTTTATTGCATAACTTTTGCCTTAATATCTTGTTTGAAGTATATTGGTATATCTTATAGTAATTATATGAGATATCCCTTTTTTTCCTCTTGTAATTGTATGAGATATCCCATTTTTTGGTAAAATTGTTGGTGAATCCAATGAGAACCCCCTTCTAAGGATTTTATCTTCCATTTTTAGCCCCTAGTTTTAAGTAGGCTAGTTGTCATAGGTTTTATTTTAGCAATTGCATTTTGATGTAAGTTGGTTGATCCCACCATAGCTTTCCTCTTTCTCTTAGGGCTTCTTTAAAAATATATTTTGTATTATATGATGTTTTTTTATAGATTTTTTGCTTGAGGATAAAGGCTTTGTGAAAACTCTATTTTCCTTTGAGTAAGTTTTTTGCTTCCCCTTATGGACCCTCTCATTTTTTCCAAGGGATTTAAAATGACTACTAGGTCTAATAAGACGTAGATTATATAACTAAAATAGGATTTGGATCATTCCTCATGAAAATATTGTTTCATATTCCTTCTTCATTGGTCATGATAATGATATCCTAATCAAATATTTGACTAATAAGAAGGATAATTAAATTTTGAGGAGGAGCATAAGGTCCAAATATGTCCTAGGAGCATCTATATTCATCACTTATGGTGAACATCACAATTTACCATGATTACCACTTAATATGGTAATTGCACCAAATTAGACATGAATACAAAGAGCAAGCATGAGTCAGGTCTCCCAAATGTCCCACCCCTTTCCTAAGTCTCATGAAAAAAGACTAGTTGCATACATGACTACCCTTACAAAATATCTTTCTTATCAAATAGATAATCATAATAGAGATACTGAAAAGAAAATAGACGATACTAGAAGAGAGATAATTAAGTAAATATAGGATATGATGAGTAAAATCACTCAACTATAGAGTGCTAATAGAAACCTTGTAGTGCAATTTGTTATCCCTACATAAATATTAAACCCCAATGGTCCTCTTCCTCCACCTCCCCTAGATAACCCTAGGATGATTTTACCAATATTTATTGATCCTACATTAAGAAACTAGTAAAGTCAATTTCTAGCCCTTGATGTGGAAGACATAGACTTGTCTAGATATATCCCTATATTATTTCGTAATTGAAAAAATAAAAGCCCAAATATTTGTTGATAATTTTACTATGTATCATAGGGATTAGTTGGATAATAATAGGACTTTGCTAAAATTATTGACTAGATCTTTGCTAGGAAATGCTCTTGATTAGTTTTCAACTTTTCCCAACCACTCTATTGAATCCATAGAAAATTTTATCCATAAATTGAAACAAGAATTTGATGATCACAAGACCATGATGGAAGCAATGGATATTTTTATGAATGCTAAAAAAATCCCTAATGTATCTATAATTGATTTCTACAATAGGTAGAAAAGACTTAAATATCATGTTAATATGACATTAACTAAAGATGCAACAATAAAAATATTTGTAAATAAGCTTAGGCCACATTTCCAGGCTAATATATAGGATCATAACCCACATGGTTTTCCCTCTCTACACAAGGTCATACAATTTTTTTAAAATCCTTGAGTATTCGGAAAATAAGGTCAACCAATATTTCTAGAAAACTAAAAAACCTACCAAAAATGTAGTTGGAGATGAAATTTTTAATATGGCAGTCCAAAATATATCTCATGAGATAGATATAGCTATATCCCATATGAATATGTTGGTAGAATTAAAAGGTGGTCTAAGACATAAGAATAAGGTGCTATAATGGAGTCATGAAGATCCTCAAAAAATGTCCACTGGCTAAGCTTAAAATTTACCATTATAAAAATAGGATTAAAGCACCTACATGGCATGTCCCCTAAAATAATTGCTTTTTACATGGTAATTAAGGCCATGTTAATACTACATGCATAATTTTTTGTAAATTTTTCTCTAAACAAACTCTTGGTCCTAACTTTAACATTGATCAAGTCAACAATGATTTATCCAATGAAAATAAATAGGGTCTCTAGAAAAAGTATAATCATCCTTATAAAACCTCATTCCCCAACCATGAATAACATGTTCTCAATCAACAACAGGGAGTGAACTAAAATCAAGATCAAGGATTTAATCAATAAGGCCATCAAAACTATCAAAATCAAGGTAAAGGATTTAATCAAGGAGGCCATCAAAACTATCAAGATAAAAGATACAATCCTAATCAAGGCAACCAAGGGTACAAAAAAGGAGGGGTTAGAATAATAAAAATGAGAATGGTAGGTACCCACCAAAATTAAAATTATGGACATAGTGCTTCTCAAGTTAATTAAGTCTTTACCCAACATGTATCAAAAAGATAATATATTTATAGTCAATAAAATGTGGCCCATCATATTAATATTTTGGATGTGTAAATAGAAACTATTACATCCTTGGAACAATGGATTTTTGGTAATACTAAGAGTGCATTTTAAGACAAAAAGAAGCAACCTTTTAAGGAGGAAAAAAATAGAAGGATAATGAACATATCCATAAAATAATCAATCAAGCCATAATTGATAAAATCCTAAATCACCTGGTCATGCAATAACCTACTATAAACATAAAATATCAAAAAACACAAAAAATATTCTTGCAAAACTAAAGTGTAGGGCATAGTTGAATAGTTATGTACAACCCCTTGCAAGGCCTCATGCTTGGAATTAGTTAGGACATCTCCTTATCAGAAATAATGTTTAAGATAATAGATAATATGGAGATGCCTAGACCAAAGGTATCCAATATTATGCCCACCATTCTAGTATCTTATAAAAAGTAATACATTCAATTACATAAAAAACTCTTTGTATTGATGCACATACTAGCTCTTATGTGATTATAAGATTTTATTTGAAACAATTTTTATTGTTGATTATTTATCAAGGGCTAATGATTTTCCATTTATGGTAATCGTAGTTTACAATGACATGGTGGTATGTAGGGCTTTGGTTGATGAAATGAGGGGTAGATATATTATGTAATTATACTTGATAGATAAACTAAATATCTATAGAGAAAATATCCTCTCTACTAGAAATTATTACTATGTGTATAATGGTCGACCACAACCCTTTTGGGTTATATTTGATTTTCAATTTAGCTAGGACTAAAAAGTGAGAGTGAATTTTATGGTGTTTGGTTTTTAGAACAACTACAACATGCTTCTAGGTAGACCTTAAAGTAGCAAAATGAGAGCAATAACTTCCTCCACTTGTCAGTTGCTTAAATGATGACATCTCTTAATGGAATTATTAGGATTACTATAGATTAGGAGTTATTAAATAAATTAGTTTTTTACCTCCTTCATATGTAAATATAAGCTTGCAATCCAACTCAAGTCCATTATCTTGAAGCTTTAGTTGTTTTTTCCTTACCTAGAAGTTATTCTCCATAGCTTTAATTAGCTCAATATTAGGCTATGTTTAGAATTAGTTGTTATTAGCATGTTTTATCAAGGATTAGATATGCCAAGTTGCAATGTACTAGATTTGGAAAATATTGTAATTTAGGCAATGTATATTTCTATATAAACACCAAATGATGAATACCCAAGGGGAGATCAAGAATATATTTGATAAGAGAATACCATAATTCTATTATTATTATTGGTTATTTTGGCATGAACAAGACCATTGCTAACTTATAAAGATATGTATTATTGCCAAGAATGGGAGTTAATGTTGCTAAGCATGTGAAGGGTTGTGATTTATGTAGTAGTAGTAAGTAAAATAATAGAAAGTTGAAGTTATACACGCCATTATCATTTCACCTAGGTCTTAGGAGAGTGTCTCCATGGATTTTTCTAGTGGGATGTCCAAAATGGAGTAGAAGAATGGTTATCTATTTTTTATAATTGATCAATTTAAGAATATGTGTATGTTGATGCTCTATAAGAAGATAATTTTAGCTCAAGATTCTCTCTACAAGTTCTTTATACAGATTTAGATCCATTTTTTAGTTGTAAAATTCTATAATTTAAAATTTGGGTAGTAGACTTCATAATGCATTTTAGAAAACATTGTGGGATAGGATAGACACCAAGTTGAATAGGTCTACAACTTTTCATCCCAAACAAATGTTCAAACAAGGACTATAAATAGTATATTGGTTCATCTCTTAAGAGGCTATTTTCAAAGGAATCCAAAGACATATTATGAGAGTTCAGCTTACATTCAACATGAATATAATATAATAGTTCATAGTTCCACTAGTATTTTACTTTTAAAACTTGTTATGATTATCTTCCTAATTCACCTTTTAATTTGGCATTTGAATTTTTGTAGAATGGCATATATAGAATAATGAGGTAAACAAAGCCATTAGATTCTTGGAAAATATAAAGTTTAATTCACCATAGGGTCAATGATGACCTAATAAAAATACAAGGTAAGGAATGACAAGAATAGGGTTGACCATACTCTTCAGGTTGGTAACTTGATATGGTTACAATTGGAAAAATACATGATTCATGGGGTTGTAAATAAGTTAAAGCCCATTTTATATGGTCCTTTTTGTATCCTTTTAGATATATGAAGTAAAATATTTTATTTGGATCTTGCACATTTTATGAGATGAGCTCTACTTTAAATGTGGAAAAATTAAAGTTGTTTGAGCCTTCTATGCTCGATGAAGAGCAAGAATGGCAAGTTGTACAATTACTTGAAGATTTTATTCCCAAAAAATATGCTCATCTAGATGAAAATACCATGTTACATAAGTAGGTATGTTCTACCTACCAAGGACAACATGAGTATTAGTAACTAGGGCTCAAGGGACAACTAGTGAAGAAAGCAAAGTGGTATACTAGAAAGTAGATCAAAAAAATATTTCCTCATATGGTTCAATTTCTAATGTTTTGAGAGGCTACAAGCCTCCCATTATGGAGGTGTGATCTAGAATGAATATTGGGTCAAACATAAATAATAACATAAAGCCAATTTTTAAATTTGAAAAGAAATATAAAATTGAAAGGTCATTGGAGAAGTAGTTGCAGTGGTAGGGACATGAATTTTGGCCTCCCATGCCCAAAATTTATTGCCCTTTGCTAGAAAATGCATAAAATATGGGTATTGTTGCATTCCCTAGCCATTAGCATGACAAGCATCAATAGAAATTTTGATCTTTGTGGGCTATTTTTGCTCTCATTCATTAGGATATAATTTGTTCTAGTTCACACATCTTGTGTTTATAATAATTTGTAATTATATAATCTATTTCATGTCTTTCTTTTGGGTTTTCATCCCATAGAAGGTTTTCCCACATAAATCCTTGGGTTTCCACTAGATTTTTATGGATTAGGTTTATTTTCAAGTTTTGTTACTTCCTTGTGCTACAATTATGCATTGCTTAGTTGATTCTTTTCCTTTTGATGCATTAAGGTACCTTATTTTTAAAAATATTTTTGTCAAAAGATCTATGTGCCTAATCCATTCTTAGAGATGCCAAAATTTTATATAACAAAGAATAACATTTTCATGTCTTACAAAGGAAAAATAAGAACAAGTATTTTGAA